>LR999965.1:54296688-56796688 GCA_905220375.1 Tachina fera
ACACTCCTAATTCCATAACCATCGGGGTTATAAAAAAACCAGAGTTAGAATATATATTCCCCTACCTTTAAAATGCAAGTGTTTTTTCCGTTTTGGACATCTATCCATCTATCCACTGCGGTAACATAGACCACCTTGCTGAAAACGAACTATTTGAAAAACCCCAACGCTGCAATAACTGTAAGGAAAACAAGCAACCTCATTCTAACCATTCCGTACTTAGTAAAACATGCCCAATTTTTATCAAATACAAAGAAATTCAAGCAATTAAAACCCTTGAGAAGGTAGACAACAAAACTGCTCTCCTAAAATACAATGAAAGACACTCAAAAGAAAACAGCTACTTCTCTGCAATAAGACAAAATTGTTCCTACAATGATCTAGAAGAACCAACAACATCCAAAAAAATTAATACGAATATAACAACCAGTAACAACATAAAGGATTTATCAACTTCAATAATCATTAAAAAACAAGATGAAACAAAAAAAACCTCCCCAATTAACAACTCTACGTCAGCTCTTCCAACACCAGCAAAAATCGTAAAAATCTTACCAAGATCAACGACCAGACGTACAAGAAGCTAAATGAAAAGTAATTCGAAAAAACTAAAAATAAGCAAAGAAAGTCAAGAAAGCGAGGGTACAGACAGCAACGTGATGGAAGAATAAATAACCAACGTTCAATATGGAATTTGGTCGTTTTATATGATTGTTTTTCGGGGCAACCGTTCCTGTGGTCCGTATCTGCATATTGTAGTACGGGCCGGGTTCGGGGTGTTACGGGGAATGGTCTAAAGCTGACCATATTCCACAAAAACTATACCTTTATTATACATAAATAAGTATATAAAACTTATTCTGTAGTTACACTCAAAACTATATTTGTTTTTTACTTACCTGCTTTTATACTCTTTATTTTACAAACTATGTCATTAAAAATATTAAAGTGGAATATTAGATATTTAAATAACTATAATGAACTACAGGTACTAATTGGAAAACATATCCCCAAAATAATAAAATTACAGGAAACACACATTCTAGGCAATACAAATATCGTAACTCCCAATAACTACAAAATTTATCTTTGCAATTCATCTGGAAATTCATAAAACTGCTCAGCTATACTTATACACGATTCAATTCAACATGAACAATTTACCTCATCAATGAATTTCGACTCTATAGGCCTACTTATACACTCAATAAAACCTTTCATTCTTTTCTCTACATCCATACCACCCTCAAAATATTTTAATTACAATGACCTTATACAAGTATACAGATCTAGGTACCCTATATTTATTACTGGAGATTTCTATAGTTGGCACCCCAACTGTGGATCCAACGTCCCCACTAAAAGGGACAGAAAACTATCAAAATTTATTACAGATACAAGATTAATAGTAATGAACAATAACTCCCCAACCCACCTCACAAATGTCGATTTAACTCCTATAACACCATCTTTATCAATCTTTGCAGAGTGGACCATCGAAAAAGATCTTTCAGGAAGTGATAATTTTCCTATAGAAATTTCTCTTTTCCCAGTCAATCATGTTGAAATAGACATTTCGATACAAAATATTTGTTATCGAATCGATTAAAGTCATTCTATCACGAATGTGTCGCTTTGGCCCCTGAATAATATACAACTTTTTATGCGTTCGGTAAAATCCTACTTTTAACTAACTTTAACTTGTAATAATGACCCTTAAGAGATTTAATTTTTGTTATACGATTTTTGACGAAGAAGAATATTACCTTAATATACATTGGATTCCAAGTTTTACGAATACTCATATTTACAAATTGGCAATTTAACATACGGTGAAATATTTGTCATTATGTTACGAACTAGTCAAAGAATGTTGTACACGATATAACGAATTTATTTAAAAACGAATAGAGCAAATCGTATTAAAATTAAAAGTTAGGTTAGGAAGAGTGGTGCCATAAAACACCTCCACTCGGAGACCCAATATTCCGTCCATAAAAACTGAATGTTTTGTGAGTCTTATGGGCTGATGGAATCATTGGTCCGTACTTCTTTAACAAATACGATGGGCAGAACGCTACAGTCAATTTGAGTTGTGGTTTCAAGAAGACGGCACAACATGTCACACAGCTCGTGCCACAATTAATATAAGTTTCTGCGCAGTAAATTGGCCTCCAAGGTTGTGCGATTTAATGGCGCTAGACTATATTCTGTGGAGATTCGTGAAGTCGCTAGTCTACACCTATAAGCCCGAAACAATTCACCACTTGGAGGACAACATTCGCGCGTTATTGCCAATATATGGCCACAGATGTTGGAAAAAGTCTTCGCAAATTGGCGGTGGCGTCACATGTCATAAGTCATATTGAATTTATAATGACAGGAGATTTCGAATAAAATAAATGTCATGTGAATTTAAAAAAATGTTTTATTCTATTTCAAAGTTATATCTACGTATGTATATGTATATACAAAATCGTATTGTGTGTTTGTTCCTAACGCATGATCTCTGGAACTATAAGAGCTGTGGAGCTAAAATTTTCAACACAGGTTCGGGTCAATACCCGGTAGGTTTTCGTTTTATTTTTTACGCAACAAATCACCACTGTGTAGAGTAATTTGTATTTAAAAAAATAATACAGAGTAAGACAACGTTTGCCGGGCTCAACTAGTATCTCTATAAAAAAACACCTTACAATGAAGATATTCGAATATGTGCTGACATTAACAGTACGATTACATTTCTATCTTTACAACATAAGTTTGATTTACGAACGCCAGACGTTTCTTAGTGAGGTGGCGTGGCTAAAGCTGAGGTTTGACTGTTATGCACACCGATAAATTGGTCAGAATACCGCGGCAAAGATCATATACAGGACGAATTATTTGGGGTCGCGCAGGCAAGAGGTCATCAAGCGTGGTTCCTCCTTCTATCTCCGGATAGACTTAGTCACGATACTAGCTTATGGAAAGGCAATCCCGAGGGATTAGCTCCGCGCACTGAAGACCGCATTAACAGGACATTATTTCTACAACATTACTTTGCAAAAGTTTTCGTGATGAAGAGATGAAAGAAACAGCTGATAATCTTCTACGTCGCTGCCATGTTTTAGTTGAGAAATGGGCTTTTTTCATGACATTCCAACTATGCAAAACCTTTTTATGAATTGAAAGGGCTAAAGTTCGTATCGCTTTGTAAGCCAATGTGATAATTATTTATGAACAAATGACATCAAAGTTAGTTGTAAATATTCTGACAACAACACATACATAGTTGAACGGAGCAGCTAGCCGTTTTAGAAGGTTCTTTTGTGCTTGGTCCACGAAAATTTTTTGCAAATGGAATATGTGAATTGTTTTGATTCATCGTATTTCAATTTCCTGAAAGGTGTTTTGTAATGAAAGCTCAAATTTACAACAGTTTTACCATTGTAGTTTGTTCTTTACTAATTATGCACATGTTAGTTAATTTGCTTATTTTTTGTTCTACTTAAGACAATCCTTTTTGGTTTGTTACTATTAAGTATATTTTTATTTAATTTTTGCCACAAGCCCATGACTATTAGTTTTAGTTAATTAATTATTTTTTTTCTAACTTCATTTGTTTCTATATTCTATATATAAAACCTTGCAAGAGTATTGTTTGTCACATCAGCATGCTGTAAACACTTTTAACCCAGGTTGTTTTAATAATAACACTGTGCTCGAATTTGAATTTTTTTTTGTAACAAGACGGGGACGCAGTGGGTAAACCTAATTCGAGTACGCTAAATCCAATGGTGCTAACCATTTCTTTAGGTTAGCTCTTGTTTAAAAAATAATTCAAATGGAAAACTTGGTTAAAAGGACCAAACAATCAAAAATTTTACCCAGTTTTCTACCATTTATCAACCTTTATGTCGATATATATCGGATGAAAAGACATGTATTAATAAACTTGTGTCCTGAATATACTTTTTGAAAAAAAAATTAAATTTTTTTTGCAATTTTTTGATTGGGGCAATTTTAAAATTTTTTTAAAAATTTTTTTTAAATGTCTTTAGGACGTACATATGTTCTTTTAATTGATATAATCTTAATTAATTAATTTTAATGGATATAATCAATCTTAATTATTTCTTAAACAACCTAGCAAAAAATTACACATTACCAACAGAACACTTGCCATATAATGGCTTACTTTTCTGATTACCAAATTTCATTACTCGCTTACAAATCACATTACTCAAAACTTAAAAAAATTTCGTACAAGTTGCTAAATGACGAGAATGATTTTTTTAGATTAAATAGATTACGTGAACAAGTTGCCCAACAAAAAAAGTAAGTTCTGCTCTAGAATCGATTATTTTAGTCTCACGCCTTGTTAAAATCATTAAGTTGGTAACCCAGTAGGGAAGAGCTTCCACCAAAAACTATTATTATTTTGTGCGATTTTTCAGAAAGTTATAGCGCAATCATCACAATGGACCCTACTGGATCTCCCAGTGGAAATGCGTTGTAGAGCCACCCTTACTAACGTATAGCGCAATAACTTGCTGCTTATCTCTTTTCCACTTATATAAAAGCACAATTTAGCTTATACTTTGATAGATCTCAAATTGAGTGTATTATTTATAGTGCATAAACCTATTTTTTCAGAAATAACAAAAATTAAAACTTTTTAAAACCCCAGAATATATCTACAAAAGATGTGATATCTTCTAAACGGCTGAACTCTATTAAAACAATGCTAAGAAACCTCTCGATCAAGTCACCTTTCAAACAGAAAAAACTAAATTAAAATCGCTCCAGCTGTTTGGTCTGCACGTGGACACGGCCAGACACACACTACAAACTTATAACACCCATTTTTTAGTCCGAGGTTAAAAATGGTACAACTATTTTCTTAATTTAATTATAAAAGAAATAAATTTCCGAAAATCGACTTGAAAGTTAAAAAGTGCTCGCCTAAAAGAAAGTAAACTATGACAAGCATTATTTCCTTATTGCAACAGACATGCCATTTTCTGCAGAACCACATATGTAGTTTGATTATAGCAGAGTCAGGTTTTTCAATATAAAAAAGTGTAACGTTTATTACAAAGGTAAACTAAGATAATAATAATTTAATTTGATAAGTACAATAAATTCCATATATACTATAATCAGCATTAACTATATGACTATACTAAAAAAGTTAGCTCCAATTCTCCTCCTTCATGTGTATTTTGATATCGGATGTCCAATGCCTTACGAAACTTTTCAAATTTGGTTTTATCCAGGGGTTTCGTTAGAACATTTGCAGCTTGATGCGCTGTGCTAACGTACATCATTTTAAAATCGCTTTTGGTTAATTTCTCTTAAATGATGCCGTATGTGAATACGTTTCATTTTGGGATCAACTCCACCACCTGATGCGATTGATAATGCGCTTTGGTTGTCACAACAAATCTTCAATGTTACAAAAGTGGGATCTTATTCCACTCCACTACAATGCTTCCTGAACAGTTGCTGAAAGGGCTATATATTCAGCTTCACAAGATGAGAGTGCAACAGTTTGTTGCCTTTTAGAACACCATGATATGGCTCTTCATTGAGCTATAAAAACGTAGCCTGTTGTAGACTTGCTATCTTCAAGACTTGACGTCCAATTCGAGTCGGTATAACCAATAATATCTATTTTGTTGATATCTTTTGTAAAGTTATAATTTATTTTTAAATTTTACGTTCCACATAAGTATCTTAAATTATTTTCGCTAGAATTCATTGGCGTAGAAACAGGTTTTGCATTTTCCATTCCAAACTTTTTAACAATGTTTTGTATGTAAAGTTCTTGATCTAGAGCACGAGTTATCCTCATTCCAAGTATGCGGGTGGCGGCACATAGATCATTTGTTTTAAAAAGTCTTTTATATTTTTTAGCCAGAATAACAAAATAAAGGGCTGTTATTAAAAGCTGTTTGTCTTCAAGTTTGTAAAATAAGCACGAATCATATTTTGATTTGCTTAGTTCAAAAGATTCTAGTATATTGTTCAATTCTTGATTCCATATTCTACTGGACTGTTTTAAATCATATAAAGCTTTATGAAGACGACACACCATTGATTTGTTGTTTTTATTTACATAAAGAGGAGGCTGTTTCATATAAATTTCATCTTTTAACCGTCCTTGGAGAAATGCTGTGACGGCATCCATTTGCTCAATCCTGGGCGGCGATTGCGCAAAGATATCGCAGCGAACTATGACACCTTACAGTTCGGTGGCAAATCGTGTAGTGACCAGGTTTCATTTCCAACCAGCGACTGATTACTCATTGCTAGCTTCCATTTATCCACATCAGGATAAGATAATGCTTCCTCTAATGTTTCTGGATCTTGATTAATTGACTGAAATGATTTTGGGGCAGTTTTCAATTCATTAAAAATTGAATTATTACAATACTACAAATTCGCCTTCCAACGCTTAGCTTTGACACTTTTTGATTCGAACAACTTGGTCTATTCTGCTGCGATTAAGGCGCTTCAACTTCAGAAAATCCTTGAAAACCGTCTGGTATCGACGATGAATCTTCATCCTGTTCAGCAGAGTCATACTCCTCTGATGACGATGTGCAACCAATACCGGCAATGCAATCATTTAATTTGACTGGTTTTTGTTTGTTCCGTCTTAAATTTGGGAAATGAATATGATTTGTTGCTCTAGATAATTTTGTATGAGTCGATTGATTTGAATTTAAGTTTCTGTTTTGTTGATCTAAATCCTTTTTAGAAATATACATATCATCGAGTTAAAGTCCTATATTCATTTTTCTATGTTCCATCTCTGAAGCCGATTTAACCAAACTTTCACCAATATTTTTATTTTCCTTAATGAAGGACACATTTTTGCTTTTAAAAATTATCTTTTTCTCGATATCATAAAAGCGGTAACCTTTGGTATGTTCATCGAAACCTGTCAATACACATTCGTGAGCCTTAGGATCCCATTTTTAGTATATGTACCATGGCCACAGCTCTAAATGTTCTTATATGTGACAAATCTGGTTTTCTGCCACTGTATGCCTCTTCAGGTGTCATGCCTGTGCCCTTTGAAGATGAACGATTAAGCAAATATACTCAGTAAGCCACTGCTTCAGCCCAGAGTGCTTTCGGAAGCTCGCGTCGTGAATCATACATTCAACAATGGATCGATTGTTTTTTTCAGCTCCTCCATTTTTCCCTGGTGAATGCACGTTTTTGGTTGCATGATGAATGCCATTCTTTTTGATGATTTGTTTAAAAGTTTTGTCTATATACTATTTTCCATTATATGTACGAAGGGTTTCTAGTTTTCGAGCACTCTGTTTTTCAGCAAAGCAAATAAATTCTTCAAAAATGTTTGATACTTCCATCTCAGACTATATTTTTAAGAACTATACAAACATTTTACGTGTTTTGTCATCTATGAAAGTTAAAATATAGTGTTTGCCTCCAAGTGACTCTTCTTCCATCGGGCCGCATATACCGGAGTGCACCAAGTCAAGAATATGTGATGCTCTTGTACCGTGTTTATTAAATGGTAACCTTGTTTGTTTACCAATTGGACAACTTTTGCATCATTTGTTATTGCAAAATGTATACCAGTTACCAAACCATTCTGAAGTTTTTGCAGACTTCTGAAATTTAGGTGCCCCATTCGCCTGTGCCCATAAATTCTGACATTAATGTGGGAGCCTGTAGATATAACTTTTCCAATAGGATTTCTAACCTCCACACCTCTATTCTTAAAAACAAATGTGTAGCCATTTTTAACAATTTGTCTTACCGACAGTAAATTTTTTGATATTTCTGGCACATATTGAACATTGTTTATCTCTATAGGAGAATTATCGATGTCTGATCGAAACGTAGAGTTTCCAGATGCATTCATTTGCATAATACTCTTATTGGCAGTTGATACAATACCACGATATGCTTTCATGTTGCTTAACAAAGTTGAGTTAAGTGTCGTGTGTGACATAGCGCCTGAATCGAAATACCAGTTGCAAGCATTTGTACTACCTAATGTTGATAGCGCCACGGTTGAAAATGCATTATGCCTCTTTTCTGTATGATTTTCCGGCTCATGTGTTTTTGTACGGCAATATTTTGCAATATGACCGAATTTATGGCATTTCCTACATTTTGGTCATCGTTTGACCGTTTTAGGCGGTATTTGGCGATTATCTTTATGAAAAGCATAATTTTTGCATGCATTTGGCAGATCTTGCAATCACTTTATTTTTATGCTGTTACCGCTAATGCTAATTCCCGAATTTTCCAGTGCCATAATCATTGGACGATAGCTGTCTAGCAGCCCCGCTAACAAGATGGATCCAATCCATTCCTCCCTAATTGAAATACAAATGCCATCCACTATCTTCGTAGGCATCTGCTAATCGTTGCCACAACGCCTTAGATGTTTTTGCATTCTGAATACGGATATAACACAAAGGGTCAATAATTGGCGTCTTTGGGTTTCAGTTTTCATCGGTTTCATAATCGATTGCGGTGGGCCAAAGATTGTCTAAATCCAGATAAGCCTGTGTGAGTAGTTTTCCCTACCAAACAATTTGTCGATGGTCAAATCACTGCTTTCCGGCTTCGACATACATACATATGTACGTATTTATAAAATATTTTTCACAATCTATTATATTTTTATTTAATTTTTTTTTGGTCTCTGGGCCCATAACCTATAGCAGAGTTAGGTTTTTCGATATAAAAAAGTGTAACATTTATTACCAAGGTAACTAAGATAGTAATAATTAAATTTGATAAGTACAATAAATTCAATTTAACTGCGAGTTTTATATGAAAAACTGTCAGTTAAAGTTCACGTTAACTCTTAATCATACATTGTGAAAAGGGACATAAGTAGTATACAAAATATGATTAAACAAGTTAGCTCTAATATTGATAAATCTGAAATATGACTTTTAAATATCACATGTAGGCATTCATATGAGTTCATTCCAAAAAATGAAAATCGTTACGGTATCATCCTGGTATTACCTACATAAATTTCAGCTTAAGTTATAACTTTTTTGCAACAATAATAGTTGATAAAAAACTTAGCAGCTATAAAAGTTTGCTTGTTTGTTGTTTATTTTCTTCCCGTCTAGCTTTCTTTACACGTTCTCATATTGTCTTGGCCTACAATACAAATCAGGTGACTGTTGTTCATCTGCAGAAACCCAATTCCAGATCCCAGGGTCCTGAAAAAATTTCTCATATGGAACCGAAAATATTCCATGCCATCATTCCGGGGGCAGCTGAAAGAAAGATTGCACGGCGTCTAAGTTTTAATACGACCTTTGATATGTTTGTTATTTGGACAAAGTCATCACAAAATGAAGTATTTCCCTGGCGGCCAACAATGAGGGACCAAGATCGTGCCAATATACACGTTTTTAAACTAAAAGGGTATTTAAAAAAGCTATTGTAATATTTAAAATGTCATCGAATTTTAAATATTTTTTATGGTATTTATTAGTAACCAATTGGATTTTTTCGCATATTGTTGGTCTGAAAATGATCCTTTGCATGTAGACTTCTTGCGGACCACAGAAAATCAAATTTTGACGTTGGAGCAAAAGATTTCTCGCAAAGGTGAAATATCTGCTGAAGTTTGTTCTTATGAAATAGCTGTAGGAAAAATGCAGAGGAGCCCGTTATCTTCCATACCTGTGGGAACTCAAATAACTACTTATGCTTTTAGTCCTGATCAAGAGAAATTGTTTTTAGGTACTGCCGATCGCAATATTTGCCTGCATGACTTAGTTATGCAAACAACAAAATGTGTGACACAAATTGATATTGTAAGTATAAAATAACACATTAGTAAGACTAAAGGCTCAGTTATCCGACTGTAATGGAACGCAAGTATCACAGTAGGAAACAGCTGATCGAATTGTTGTTTAAAAAGTAATGAAAATGGTTATAGATAATAATAATTTCGATCAGCTGTTTCTTACATTCCATTACAGTCGGGTAACTCAAGGCTCAGTTAGCCGATAGTAGTATTCTTATATGAAAAGTGGGTTACGTTACATTACATCTCTTTCATTACTTTTCACATAAAAATATCGATCAGCTGTTTCCTACTGCTACAGTTACATTATATTACAGTCGGCTAACTGAGCCTTCAGCCTTAAAAATTTAGTAGCGGTATTCATGGTTGGTTATTGTGGATCTTTTACATGTTCAGCCTTATCATGAATTCCACATGTGAAAACTTTCGAATCAAATTTTTCGTTCACATGGATTTTAATATCGTATCATCAATTCCAAGAAAATTAAAAACTTACATATTTTTACTTTTTCCAACATACAAAGCTTTGTGAATAATTTTCTTCATAAATTGTAGAAATATTTCGCAATTCTATGAAGTTTTTTGATACCAATTTTTCACACTTTCGGTAATTTCCATGTGAAGTTTTATTTATGATAAGCCTGATTGTAGCTTTGGTAAATCGTGGTAAATTTAAAACAAGGCGACAACAAAATGCATAAATTTTTAATTAACTAAATTAACTAACTACTATATTAAAAACTGTAGTAGATGTTGTAGCTGAATTTATTTATTAGAGTTTGTACAAACATACAAACACTCTCACAGAGTCTCTGTATCTCTATTTGAATTGAACAATAAACCAGTGATGCCAACTTTTTTGGCTCTAAAAACACACCAAAATTTAAAAAAATAACTAAAAAGTGTAATTTTTAAATATAAAAAGCGTAAAAAGCACTAACGTGAAAAACGAGTGAAGATTCAAACGAGTAAAGTTTAATAATGTTTAATATTTTCTAAGCTGTTCTCTATTTCGGCAATAGTATCATCTTTAATGAAATATATCAGACGAAAATTCTATGCTTTACATTAAAAAAGTAATCACATCAAATTTTTATTAAATTAATTTAAGAAATACACAACTTCTTAAAAGCAATACTTAAAATTTAAATTTAGTAACACTGCACAGTGGGGACTTTTGCAAAATAAATGGTAATAAATCTGAAACTTCTAAACTACTGATTGGATTTATATGAAACTTCGAACATCCGTAGATTATGCTGTATTGCATAAAAACGCAGGGTTCTTTTATAAGAATAATCAAAAAAAAAAAAAGACTCACATAAAAGCTAAAAATGCCAACATAAGAAAAGAAAATTATATTTATATATATTTTTTATGGTACAAAACAAATTTTTTCCAAAATTTTGAATTTTTTCAGAAAATTTGCGCGCATCTTCGCATTTATGAAAAGGCTGTTAAAAATTTAAGTTTAACATGTTTCCAACTATCCTAATAATTAAATGATATAGCTAAAACTTTCAAAATATATCGTCACAACTTTTTATAAGCGCATAAGCACAAAAAAAATTGGCAATTTTCGGACACTGCTAAGTGTAGGGTGCATGCCCAAAATACAAAATAATTGGCTCTTAGCATATTCTGAATAGATTGTTTTTAGCGCTATGTGGTTTAAAAGTGCATGTGTTAAACAAAGTTTTTCACAAAATTGAAAATAATGAAGATACTTTTTCTTAAAAAAAACGTGCCTTTTCCAGAAAAATTTTAAAACTTTGAATTCTTTGCCTTTTGACGTTTTCACTTCTGCAGATATTAATAAGTTTTTTACTTATTTTTATTTAAAATTTGATCAGAAATTTAATGCTGTCTTTTAATTTAAAATCCAACAATTGACTAAAAAGTTGTAGGTGAAATACTAAAAAAGTAAAGGCAAAAAACTTTTTGTTAAAAGTCAAATATCTTCTAAGTTATGAGAGATATGAAAACACATCTAAGGACATTATTTATTAAAAATGTTGAGCTTAGATCAAAACGATTTATCTCATAAAAATCGGATAATTTTTCTAAAAGTTACAAGCCTCAGAATTTTTTTTGAATCCCTTGTTGTCAACTTAGGCCCACTGTAACTCCTGTCCAGCTGAAGCCAGACGGCTGCCAAGACATTTGTTATAAAGCCTGAGTCCTCCTCTATGGAAGTTTCATATAAATCCAATCAGTAGTTTAGAAGTTCCAGATTTTTTACCATTTATTTTGCAAAAGTCCCCACTGTGCACTGTTTTGAAACTTTTATATGCATGTAGTAAATACATATTTACTAATATCAAAACATGTGAAAATTTTCACATAATTTCACTTGTAGTGTTTGGCGTATGTCGAATTCGACTACAACGATTCTTTAATCTAAGACCAAAATATCGTAGTTGAACTCGAAAGAAGCCAATCACAATAAAGCAAATTATGTTAAGGTTAAAATAATTTCCTAATTTTTTTAAATTTTTTCCTTCTACAGATTCCTACACAATGTTCCTGGCATAGTGACTCAAGTATGATAATGATCGCCAATACAAGATCGCAATTTGAGTGTTTCGATCTAGCTTTAACTCCCATAGGCAATCAACTGCAAAGCGAAGACGTGACACCAACAAATATTTTAGATTTATCACACTATTTTGTCACGCAGTCAACACTTCTTCAAATTTCCTTCAGTCGCAAACCCGAAATGAGTCACAATTTGTATAACTATGCTGGCACAGATTGTTTTATATTATTGCTTTATGACCAAGGTCCAATAGGCTGTTTACGTTTCTTTTCTGGTGCAGGAATTCGTGGCGATATACATAATTCCGGTTTAACAGCTGATGTGATACTGGATAAGTACTTAGCTCTTAATCAATTGGAAAAGGCTGTTAATCTGTTGAAGGCTTTGAATTGGGAAACTTATGGAGCTATGTGTCTCATATCTTTACATAAAATTGCAAATCATGTGTTTTACAAGGGTGATCATCGGCCCGCACGCATTGATTTGATGGCAAAAGCTTTAAAAACATTTACCGATTCACTAACGGAAGAAACAAAAGATGAATTTAGTGATCAAGTTTTTGATTTAAAGCGAAGATTTTTCTTTTTCTTGTTAAGGTAAGTTAAAGATATGTGATTAATAGCTTTTCGCCCCACGGAAAAGCTCCACTAATCCACTAATCAAATCTTTTTATATAGAATATATGTATACGAGTATAGTGTAACATAATCAGTTACTATTTTGGGAGAATATATTTGATATATGTATATTTGATATATTTATTTACCGAAAACTACAAAATTACTTCAGTTCAGGTTGAGGTTTCATTAACAAAGTTAATGGAAAAGTCAATAAAACGTTTTCAGTTAAATTCAGTTCAAAATCTAACGGGTCGTTTGAGTTACTAGACAACAGAAAAATGTGAAAGGTTGTAGAAAATGAAAAGAGCGGAAGAGATATGAGAAAATATTTGTTAAACAGGGCGAGATAGTGCACAACCGTGTAGGGCAGGGCATTCGTCATCGCAAAACTGAAGCGTTAAAGGAGTATTAATGATTCCTCCTCTACTCATAATCACTCGTACTATCCAGATGTGTATGATACCTCTAGTCTCTAGTGAGATATAACACTGAGTTTTATAGTGGAAGATATCGTTACCTAAAACCGAAACTCCATAAATAACACATACAGAGGCGGACAAAAATATTCAGACAGCACATCAGTTTAATTTTGAACGTCTGATATTCTATAAATTGTTTGTTAACTTACTACTTATTTAAATATAGAGAGAAACTAGTCATTCGTATGTTAGATTATAAAAAATATATTAATTCATTAATTAAAGTACCATTTTAAATGGACAAAAGTTTTCAGACAAATGACAATATTAGTGCTGAATATACTTTTTGTGTATGGCAATATTTTTAGGATTCCGTACACCAAAGGTGAAACGGATCTGAAATTTGGACAGAGTATGTAGAACTTTAGCCTCTACAAAAAACAAAATCACATGAGAGTTAAAAATTTAAGTGTGTTCCAAAACGAGCAACGAAAAATGTTGAAATCCCATGCAATATATGTACATACAATATATGTACATACAATTGTATGTACATATATAGACACTTGAAATTTGTAAGGATAGTTTAGTTTTATACATATGTATGTATATAGACACTTGAAATTTGTAAGGTTAGTGTCTTTTTATTTATTGGTCCCATTTTTAAAAAATTTTTTAGTTTAATTTTATGATATTCTACTTATTTAATAGCTGCGAAATCTATAAAGCACCTTTGGTTCTTGTAATTATATTTACAATTTGAAAGTGGAAAAAATGGGCGGGGTTACGCCCTTTAGAATTTATTATATTTTATGCGGTTCTACTTAACCGATTTTTACGAAAATTACCACACACCTTGAGCTCTAAAATAGACACAGTCCTCCATTTGAAAAAATGGGCGGAGACACGCCCATACAATTTAGTATTTTATTTTAAGTGGTTCTACTTTACCGATTTTTACAAAACTTAACACGCACCCTGAGCTCTGAAAAACACACAATCTTTCATTTAAAAAATGGGCTGAGGCACGCCTATTAAAATTAAATTTTATATTTCACGTACTTCTTATCATCAGATCTTTGCATTGAAGTCGGTTTTTTTTGGAAGAAAGAATTATTGTATGCCTTATTGTGATAATATACATTTGTATCTTGATAAAACATGCTGGAATTCATAAAAGTCCGATTTAAAATCGCTCCCAAAAAATTATATTTCCAATACATACAGGCATGTTCTGAAATCACGGTGATTTCAAATCACTAACGATTTTGAAATCACGCAAGTGATTTTTGGGTGTTCTGAAAATCACGACCTTTTTAGTTTTTAGTAGTGATTTTCATTGTGCTAAATAACGAGCAAATTCGAATTTCATAATTATAGTTAGTATTGAACAAATTAGATCAAGTTTTATTCTTAATGATTAATTTAGTTGAATAAATTAGGCATATGCTACACAACTTTAAAACCTTTGTTGCTCTGGCAACCGCAAATGCCTTTTTGATAAACAATATCAGCTGACTACTGAAAAGGAAAAGTAAATCACGAAAAATATTAAAGAGTCCACAAAAAATATAGCATTTTCATAAATTTTTAAATTTTAGTGTTCTTTTGTGTAAAATAATTAATTTTATTACAAAAACAAATAAAGAATAAATCATAGTGTGTGTATATAATTGATTTATTACCGAATTCAAAGTAAAATGCTTCAAAAACCATCAAGTGATTTGATATCGTCAGTTGTTTGACCGGTTTCAAATCACGAGATCTCAAACATTTTTGTGTGTAGAACACGTTTTCAGTGATTTCAAATCACTTTAGTATAAAGTGATTTACAGAACATGCCTGATTGTAAAAAAACACAGTAGAATTTAGATACATCCATAACAAAATTTAGTAAAGAAAAAGAACATATGTAATCAGTTTTATGAATACTTATCAAGTTACTATCGAATATGGAAAATTTATAAGAAAAAGCAATTTCGTTCGCACATCATTGATTTGTGACATGGTGAGACATACAAGTAAAGAGCGTGTATATTAGAAAATAGTCATTTGAAATAATTGGATATTAAGGGAAATTTATGAAAGATATTAAAAACAATTTATAGATTTACACGTTCGGTGTGATTTACACACACACTTCATCATCACTCATGTGTATTTCCTTGAGCCATGATTACTTGTGAGCATCAGCTCGTGAAGTTATTTGAAATGCAGTGTAGCCAGTTTTTTCTAGAGCTTATCCCCAATTTTTGATTTGTCATCCCCGAAAATCCCCAAACTATTTGTTTTTATTAAATTTTTTTCTTTTGTGAAAAATATAAAATTTTTAATTTTATTTAAAAAATAATGACAAAAATAACATATTCATTCAATAAAATTCATATATGTATGTATATCGATAGCTATATTCACATTCATATTAATATACATATGTACACATAGTTTAATACACACAAGTATAAAAAAATGTTTAACCAAAGTTTAATATTTCAAAAACTTAAGAATCGAAATTTTCTGATTCATCAGCCTCAGAAATTTTTTTTGTATATAGTACTTGTATTAAAAAGCTTTAGCACTTTAGCAGAAGGATCAAATTTGTCACAACAAATGGAATTATTTTTAAAGTGTGTGTTGTTTATTCTAATAAGTGATTCCAACATACCATCATTTATATAAAAACCTCCCCAAAAAACCCCGTGAAAAAAATTCCCAATTTGGGGACAAATCCCATAAACTGACAACACAGTTGTAATGAAGTAGAATACGATAAATATCTTTTATTTTGTACAAGTATTGATGTTACGCTCATAAATTGTAAAGTATAATTCATTCTGCTGTTTTGAGTTGTGTTTAGATTAGATTATCCTTCCTTATATATATTATTATATTATTATTAGTACAAAGTTATACGATTCTACCCAAATCAAAATAGTTCAACATGCTTCGGTAGAGCGATACAACTTCTTTAAATAATATCCAGATCAAGTAAAAGAAAATGAATATATGTACTATATACATAAATTTTTTCATCATTTTCAAAACATTTTCAGACGCAATCTATTTGCTGAAGCATTTGAAGTGGCACAAGACATTGAAGATTATGACTTATTTATGGATCTTTTTAACATTACTAAATTCGACCCGGATCTTATGGAATTTTCAAGCATTTGCTTTAGTCAAGCTGCTACCATTCTGCATGAAGAAGATAGAGATAATGGCAACCTCAGTACGGCTAGCGAATTTCGTTCTGAATCGGCTTGTTCTCAATCTACAATATCAGATAATGCAATTCGAAGCAGATTGCAACAACAACAGCAGCAACATCAAAAAATTATTAAAAACTACGTGCCACCTTTGCCTTCATTCAAGTCGTCGGTTTTCAATGCTGAAATGATTAAAATCAAGTTACCGAAACCAGGGCGGCATATTGATAATTCGGTACAACAGGAAAAAATTAGACCTCCACCGCCACCAATTCCGGATAAAAAGCAAATTAAGCTTAATCCTGCCACATTATCTGCTTCATCGTCTTTCGCCTTAAGCAATAATCTGGCTAATTTATCACTGAAAAGTGCCGCGTCAACATCACAACAACTAAATACAAATGGTATCAGTCCAAAATGGGGAGATGTCAAAAACACACCCTTAAAACCAGCATTTCATATTGCCACAAAACCAAACTCATCCGTCTCATCTATGCATTCGTTAAATAACAATGTATCTCTCGCCTCATCTTCGTCTACAACATCAATATATTCATATCTTGCCTCACCGATTATTTTAAGTGATTCACAGTCAAATGTAGCGACGCAACGCATATACCAACAGCCACCGGCTCCAATCGTTCCTATTAACTCTTATCAACCAAAATTCTTCCAACATCCCCTTGTGTCTGGAAATATTCCATCAACAGCTACAACGTCTTTAGCTCCCTATAGTATATCAAATGAAGAATATCAAAAAGTTTTGCTGAGCAAAAAACCAACAGCATCTATACTTTCAAATGGTTCAGCTACACAAAATGGCAGTAATACATCCGTTTTGAGCAGCAATAGTGCCCAGAATGGTAATATCAAAGAGGGCAATAAACATTCCAGTGGAGAGAAAAATAAAGTGAAATTCTCAGACACCGTACAAGTGGCTGTTGTACCGGTAAGTAATAAGAACATAATTTTGGTAACCAACATTAAAAATCTCACTTAATTTAAACTTAATGCATATATCTGGGGGCAAATTACAGCATTCGATTCGTTTCGAAATTTTAAAATATTTCCATATAAACTCTATTGAAATATTTTGTAATTTCGTTCAGTAACGAGTGCCATAATTTGCCCCCTGGTGTTTGTAGAGGTCGGGAACTTTAAATGAGAAAAGTGAAAGATATTTGTATATCTGTCTGCTATGTTATTACGCTTTTACCTGTTAAAAACGTTCATTTATTCAAGTTCGTAAGTCCCGGTCCAGACTTGAAATTTTTGTTGCAGCAATTTTTGAATATGTGCGAGAGTATTGAAATAGAATGTGTGTACATACGTATTTACATTTGTATTTTTCACTAAAAAGGGGGTCTACTCTGTTATTCGAAGCGAAAGAAAATGCTTTCGAATTTACGTGTTATTAATATTACTATCCGAGAGCATTTGCTTTCGTTTCGAAATACACAGTAGACGCCTAGATTTAGGGATTTAAATCTCACAGTCACCAGGCCGAATTTTAAAATACCACCAAGAGACTCATGATCTAGAAACTCCAAAGAGCTTTACACGAGTTCTCTCTACAATCCACTGATTCCAAAGGTTTCCATTGGTTTGTCCTGAGAGGCGAGCCCTGCCAGTAGTTACAGTATGGTTTCCATCGATCCGATGGGTACTGGAAACCACTGCGTGGAGATCAGATCCGAGGCTAGAATCACCTCCAGTTTCGCGTCTGGGCGAAGGTTGCCACACATGTCAACCACGGACGAGTAGTCCGTGCCTTGGAATTAAAATTTCTCTTCTTTTTCTACTCCCGCTAGGCGGATTTCATCAATGAGCCTTCCTTCAATCAGCTGTCATAGGTCAGGACTGATTTTCCCATGCGGATCATTCCGATCTGACAGGTTCTTGAAGGTCACATTCCTTGTTCGTCGACTTCTTCACCTTCTTCGATATAGAGGGTAGATCATCCCTGAATGCCTATGAATCCTTTTAGGCTCCTTTAGAGAAACAGATGGTTTAACGTACTTCTCCTTATTTTTGGAGCTCGGTGTGCCTGCCGATACAGCCCCAACAATCCTGCGAGATGTAACATGGACTGTGTCGACAATCATATCCTTCTCCAAAGGAGATAGTCTACGCAGGAGAACACTTACAGAGCCATAAATTCTTTAGATTTTATTCCTACATCCTGCTTGTGCTTCTCGACTATGTCTTCCTTGCGGTATACAGCTTCGGATCTCTCGTCTTTTACAGAAAGTCAAGAGATTTCTTAGTGCCATTCTTGGCATTTCCAATTTTGTGCGACCTTAATTAACCATTTTTTCTGCCAAGGCGCCCTGTCGGGCCATTTTTTAGAGAAAGATGCTTAGGTGCAGATCCTAAGATACACCCCACGGAGACATTCGCTTCAGTTCGACTCTCCTGTGTGAGCAAAAATCTCATGCAAGAGCGTCAGCAACTCTTCTCTCCCGACGTAACGTGCATAGAATCAACGACATCGTCCTTAAGAATTTTTTGAAATGGAAGTGTCTATTTTATTCCCACGAGTATGCCAGTAACTGAGAAAACCATCCGCGCAGTGACAGCGTGCGCGGACTAGCAAAATTGTCTACAACCAAACCTTGCTGTAGGCATTGGACGAGGTGACTGCTAGCGACTAATTTTCTTTGTACACTAAATTAGACATTCAGATCATGGCCACAGCCCCCTACCACCTTGACTTTAAAACATATATGTTCTAGTACCATAGGACAATAGACAACTATTTACCAGACACTTGTTGCAGTTGGATAACCTTGATACAGGAAATCACGATGACAAGTCATTTGGCACCTCAAGCAAGGACAGTCACCAGAGCTCGCACTTTAGCCACCACATCACGACAAGATTCAGTTGGGGACGCAATCTAGTAAAAAGAGAGTAGAAAAATTTTGTTGTTAGCACAAGATTGAGTGACTTAGCTGATACATACGATTAGATACGACTTCTGCATCCAGAATTTTAGGCTTTAAAGTTCTTTTGATTTGTGTGTATGAAAGTGTCTTTCATTAAGCGCTACCTACCCAGCCAACCAGAGATTCGAAAATAAACGAAGGTTCGCTGTAGCGAACAATTCTCGAAATATTCTCGTTAAAAAAAGTTTAGCAACAATAAACAATTTGTTTCAATTTTTTTACTTTTTTACATGTACAACCAAAGAGGAATAACGTGTTTTGCTATTTAGAAGCAATGAAATCGAACTATTAATGACGTTTTTTATGTTTCGTAATGATATCGCTAAAGGTTCGCTATTGATTCGTAAGCAAAACATCGATATCGAAAGATTTGCTGCCACAAACTGAGCGACGAGTGAGTTCTAGCAGCACTTTCCATTTACGATAGCCGTTCTCGAGTGTTTTGTCCGAGAAATGTTTACGCAACATTCGAATGTGATATTATTTACGAATGTTTTGGTTAGCTGGGTATTTTTAAATTTAAATAAATCACAGTGTGTGTAAGATATCATCGAGGTATGGAATATGCGTCGATTTGGTTAAAGTTACATGGAAAACAAAAACAAAACAGCACAGATGTAAAAAATTTGTTCTTGGTTATCATACAAAATTCACCGTTTTTGAAAGACAGACAGTAGAAGTTTCCATTTTGAACTAAATTGTGAAACTATTGTCAAAGTATACATTGATTGCTCACTAGTGTAATTTTCCTCTTATTTTGACGATTGTCAGATCTTACAATATTGTCAGATTTGGCAATGCGCTGACAATGTACTGGCAATTGAAAATTGCCAGCAGACGGAATATTGTCAGTTCACACGGTTGTCAGAAAATCTTACAATTTATTGCCAGACGCTTGTATGACAATAAGTTCATCTGACAATATCGTCAGACGAAAAATTGTCAGTTCACACGGTTGTCATATGCAAAAATGGTCATATTTGTGGTTAAGCGTTGCCAGACTTAAAGCATTTGGTACAAATTTTTAAATATCAATTGTTTGTGGTTGTGTTAAATGTAAAAAGTGAAAATATAAATTATTATGGACCATAAAGAAACAATTGTATTGCAATTGCAAATGGTTTTTCTGCAATCTTTTAATATATATTTTTCTTTAAAATCAAGCGTGTGCAGTGTTGCTCATAGAAAGAATTATCTTAAAATGACGCCATTGTCAGATGCATAAACTTCGCACATCTGGCAATATTAAAATGTCTGACAAATATCTGGCAATAATTTTACAATGTGTTCACACGATTGTAAGATGTCTGACAATTTGTTGTCAGCTCCTAGTCTTGCAATGGACAGACAATGCTTTTTCTTGCAACAACGTCTGACGAAAATTGCCAGCTCACACGGTTGTAAGAAAATTTACTGACAATATTGTAAGATCTGACAACCGACTATACATTGCTAACACTCGTACAATCTTTTAGAGTCTTTTCAAATGTTCAATTTCCAATATTTATATTCTTACGTATCGCAGTGTTGTATATGATTTGTTTGTGTTGTTTGTTATAGATAAGTATACATTTTAAGATCGTAGGTTAGGTTAAGTAAAGAGTTGTTGCCACACACCTCCACTCGGTGACCCAGTTGGGTACGTTGTGATTCCCTTCTATTAATACCCTTTAATAAAAATGTAACCCCCATTGTACCCAGAAAAACCCTTATTATCTGTCATTAACTCACTGTATTCCCATGATGAAGCCCCTAGTTTGTGCTTTGCGATATCACTAATGCTCTCATGGCGTTTCAACTTCGGGCAATGACAGATAATATGTTCTAAGATTTCTGGTTCCTCTTCATCCTCGCATACCCTACAGAAAACTTGAATTCCAGTTTCCCAAATGCTGGTCCTTCCTCTGATAGAGCAGTGATCAACGCGCCAAACGAGATTCGCATCCCCTTCCTATTCATATCCAGTAGCTGCTTTGGTCTTCCTGAGTTAAACTTTCGCTAAATATCCCTGGAGACTACAAACCTCACTACTTCCCCGTGAACGGTTGCTCCTGCCCACCACCCAATTACTGTAGTAATGACCCATCGCTAGTTTAAATGATCAGTAAGCATCGCAAAGATTTCAGCTTGCAAAATGCTGCATTTATTCTGTAGCCTGAAAGAACTACGAACCTTCCTATCCAAGATATAAACACCACCAAGAAGCCTTCCCATGGAAGTGTTAAGTAGAGTACCCCACAGAGGATATACAGAGATGTCACGAGACGGAAGATAATTTGTGTTTTCGGAGGTCCCGCTCACTCTGTCACTGCGCATTCTTTAAACCTTCTTTCGTGGTGGCATTTTTTAGCTTAATTTCATTTTACGCTTCGTAACCTCATTCGCTTGGCGATTTTTGCAAATAAATTGTAAAAATTAATATTTTTAAATGAAAATGCTTCAAATAAGATATGCAATCATTTTAAAACATTTTTTAATTGCTTTTTTAATAGTAATAAGCTATTTGGCATTTTATTTTTTGATTCAACACAACAAATTCTTTCATTTAATTTTGTAAAATTGTGTACTTCGTTTACTTGTTCAAATGTATTTTCAGTTTATGCTTTGTGATCTCATTTGCTGTGTGATTTTTGTAAACAAAAGGTAAAAATTAAAATTGTTCAATGAAAATGCTTACAGTTTAATCAGTAATCTTTTGTAAAAAAATTTAAATCACTTTTTAATACCATTAATCTATTTCACATTCTATTTTTTTAATTCAATTCAACAAATTCTTTAATTTAATTTTGTAAATGTGTATGTATGTATGTATTTATGTATGTACACGTGTTCGTTTCACAAAAAAAGATTAGGTCTGTCTGCGTACTTTTCCAGTAGCAAATACTCAGTCAACTTTTTTGGGAGAGTAAGACCAATTTTACTCTGTCGACTGAAAATATCTTAAAAAGTGCGCAGACAGTATCCAGTGAAATCTTGCAAGAAAACAGCTGATCGGTGTGTAAACAATTGAAATAACAAAGCAAAAGAATTTTAGCCAGAAAAATAGCATTATTGGTATCATTGGTTTTGCTATTACGCCACGGTCGCACTGTATATTTGGACGTTTCTAGCATGAAATAAAGTGTTTTGTTTATTATAATTTATTATAAACGTTAAAAATCAACACAATTCTAACTATTTACCTCTGCCATTGTTAAATTTCAATTTCTATTTTCATTTCACAAAAATTATTTCATTGAAAAAGTAATAAAAACAGCTGTTCAAACTAGTTGCAAAATCTTGCAAGAAGAAATTTCTCCAGCAACATTTTGCAAGTTCTCTAACTTCCAACTGTCAAAAAGTTCTCTTTTTGGCTCTCTCGCTGCAAGATATTTGGAGTACGCAGACATTTTGTAAGATTTTGCGCAAAATGATGCAAAATATGTGTACGCAGACAGACCTATTCTCTCTTGTTTGTTTTGATTATTTTGTTAACATCTTAATAACAAATATACTACAGTTGTCCCTTTTTCGCAGACTGCACCACAAATGATTTTAGCTTTTTTCATACGTCAGTTCTTACAACTCTGGTCTACTTTGTGGAGTACACATCGAACATGATTGATAGTTTTGATCTAAATTTGACGTGATCGATAATGTGACCACAAATTTTTACAGTCAGCAACCATATTGACTGATAGTGTGTACCAAAAAGTGATAATGAAGAGTTATTCAGGTGATATCCGTTATTTATTTAAGTCTTCTCTATCTGCTAGTCTTGAATTTCATCCACTTCATCCTCCTCAGAAATGTCATTTAGTAAGAGATTTTTTATTTTTTGGAAACCGGTGGAAATCCGGTTTGGGCCAATGATCAAAGTCAATCTCAAGACGGAACACTTAATCTAATATGGCATTTACATTATCTCGAAATCTAGTACTTACGAGATTTCGAGCTAAATCTAGCTGCTTTTTACTAGATTTCCAATACAAAATAAAATCTAGTTTGTGAGTAGATTTGTAGACAATCGACTCAAAATCTAATATTTTTATTTTATTTTTACTACCCTGTACAAAATATTTATATAAAAGATGATTGAATTAGCTACGGTCTCCTCAAAAAGGTGTGTGAATTGGCTACAGTTCAGTTGTTTGGTTGTACTTTTGGAAATTTTTCGGTTAATGGGCTGTGTTTTGGATAAAAAGTCTTGATAAATGTCAAAAAACATGGTGTAAAAGGTATAGATTTGCATAATGATTTTAATTAAAATCTGATAGATTTTATGCAGGTTAAATATCCTATAACAGAATTTGCTTTTTTGCCGAATCATTATTGAATGGATTAGCGGTTGTTTTAGATTGGAGGTGACAGGTAACACAGCCGAAATTCACTCTGACAGTACTGGCGGATTTATAAAATTTTGCTTTCACTAAATTATAATTTTTCGAAAATTACTGCTTATTGACATTCCCATTTCAGGCCACGGCTAGTTTTTTTCGGAAGCATTAACTGCCTATACCTTCGCATATGAATTAGGATTAGTTTTATGGTATTTTTTCAGTTTTTATGGTCTCCACCAATTTACAAAATATGTTAATTTTAAGCTATACAATTAGTTGAGGTTACCCGTACGACAAATAACAAATACAAATCTGACCGAATTTTAGAAATAATTACGATAAGACAAAAAATATTCTTAAGCTCAAATCTGTTTTAGGACTGATTAATTAGCTGGTAAAATAAATTTTTTAATCTACGTTTCATCATCTCAGGTTCATAATAGAATTAATCAATGATCAAAGCCACTTACGACTTTAAAAACAATTTTGGCGTTTTGAAGACTTCCACATTCAAAAGTCGATTTAGAACTTTATTTTGAGAGGATATATGTATCTCGTGGATTTAAATTAAATAAACTGTTGGTTTATTATGTAGCTGGATGTCAGACAATGGTCTTAGGGTTAATGCTAGTAAGACTAAAGCAATGTTTTTTGTTTACAGTATTGACAAATTGACAAATTCACTGTTGTTTTGAATGGCAAATTAATTGATTTTGTGGAAAAAATTAAGTGTCTTCGATTCAAAATTGAGCTTTGAAAGTCATATCGATTCAGTTGTTTCAAAGGTTTGTTTTACTTTGAGGAAGCTATATAGCTTAGATTTACTTTTACCTTTACATGTCAAGAAGAGGGTTGTGTATGGGTTGATTATGCCAATATTTTTGTATGGTCTAGACGTATACTGTGGCACCTTGGGTTACGTTAGACAGTTGAAAATTCCAAAGCTAACACCTATCTTGGAGCGGTCGTTTAATGTGAGGATAGCTAGAGATTTTAATAAATTGCTACCGCCTTTAAGAACATTTGATTTTTCTATTGACAGTTATAAGAGGAAACTTTTACAAGTGCTTTCGTCAACATAGTTTGATGGTTATGAACAAATTGTGATTGTTGTTAGGTATTTGGTGTTATGGTTAATGTGTTTTTCATTGGGTTTTGTTAAAACTATATCATTGTGCAATATAGTTGTTGCTTTATATTATATATTTTTTATTTTATGCACAATATTAAATCTTCTTCAAATGTATACGTATAACTTATATAATTTGTTAAATAATGTAATTATTTTTTTATTATTGCCAAATTGTATTTTTGAATATATGTAGTTAATTCGTTATTTTGTATTTATATAGTAAGGGTTTTCATGAGAACTCTTAAAATTGCCATTTGTGCAATTGGGCAAACTTGCGAGACTTGTTTCATGAAGCCCCTTTTGAACTTTTGGGCAAACAGTTTACGTAAATTTGAAACAAACGTAAAAATATTAATTTAATAAATAATAAAATGTAAAGCAATTTTTAATTTAAAAACATATTTATGTAAAAAAAGTGTGTGTGCGTGTCTAAAAATGCTTAAAGGAAGCTAAAAAATCCAAGAAGTTGTTATTTAAAAAATGCACAATTGCACAGCTTAAGTTTACGAGTGAAAATTATTGGGCAAATTTAACAGGCTTGTGTAAATAAATTCCCGTAAAATTTTTGACATTTTATTTACGAGAGTGTACAAATGCACAATTGCACAGTTTGCGAGACTTTTGAACATTCTCATGAAAACCCTTAGTTTGTTTAAAAAATTCATTACTATTTATTATTTTAAAATTGTATGTATGTAGATAGTTTTTTTGAGTAGTATGATGTGACCGAATATGGCCCATAGGCTAAGTATACATAATGAATAAATAAATGATATATTGAATTTAGGCGTTTTCTTACATTCCAGCTATATAAAATTTGCAATTTAATCCATTCCTTAAAATAAAAGTAAATGTATTGTTTTTAATAATTGAATATTCCATCTTATTTTAGGAAATACCACGCAAAGAAAAGCTTCTTATTAAACGTAATGGTTATGCTAGACCACCTCCTCGTAACTTTACTAACCCAAAAAAGGAATTACAAGATAGTCTACCACTTTGTCACCCAAACGATGATTATTTAAAGGATTTTAATCCCTTACCATCAGGTAGTTAACTATAAGTAATAGACACAAAAATTTCTTATTAATTTAACAAAGAAAATATTGTACATTTTTAGCAGAACCACCACAAAGAACAGCATATAAAATTAATGTAAAAGAAGAACATCACCAAACAATTAAAAAATCTAACACTACAACCTTAACTACTACCACTACCAACACACAACCCAATGCCCCATCTCCCAACACCACAACAACTCCATCCATAAAAGTAGTACACTTTGGTGTAGTCTAACTTAATGTAATTACTAATTTTATTTTAATTGTAATTTTCCTATATTGTTACACAAATGTCTTCCAATTTTAATGTATATAATTATGTAAGTATCCAGAGCACAATGCCCGTCCATTATTTAAAGCTTTAAACAAAATATGTCTACTTTTTTATTCTAACTAAAACAATACACATTTTAAAAGTACGTATGCATGTACATACTAATAGCGTAGACAAACGACAGCGTTAATTTGCATTAAGAGCTCACTAATGTGAATTAAAAATTTACCCTGACAGACGACTGTTATTTGCATTAAGTAAACAGCTAGCAAAATCTGTGCATCCCTTTCGTACCACACATTTCGATTATTTTCCTTGATTTTAATATTCCTTTTTTCTTTTTCTAAAAACAATTAAAATACCTTATATTTCCTGACTGAATCCATTTTAATTTTGAAAACGAAAACAATTTGCAAAGATTTGATTGATTGTTGACAGTGCTACCATATGAGGACGGTGCTATCATCTAGGCGCACGGCAGTGCGCCAGTCCAAATTCCGTCCAATGCACGATGAGTGTATATTTACAGAAAGCCATTCGAGCTGTTTTTACCCCCCTCATAATTTTGTTCCGCGCAATCGTAAAATTATAAAATTTAAACCATAATTAGAATAAATTCATATGCGAAGTTTGAAAGTTTTACAATAAAAGGTTCCGGAGATATGGAGGTGCAAAAAGTGCATATTTTAAGACATACTCACTGACTCACTGGCTCGCTCATATATATTATGAAGCACTTCCGCTATAGCTACAGATCTGAAATTTGGTACACAAGTAGATCTAGGTGAGCGATGAACTAGAAAAATCTGAAAACCCGAACATTTTAACCAGGGGGCGGGGCTACGTCCATAAAAATTAAACTTTGTGCTAGTGAGCTGAAATTTGGTACACAAGTAGAACTATGTGAGTTATCACCTAGAAAAATCTGAAAACCCTAAAATTTTTACCAAGGGTCCGGGGCTACGCCCATAAAGCTCAGAATTAAAAACACATATCTTAAGGCGTTTAACTCAAGCAATTTTATTGAAATTTGGCACACATGTTACAATAATGCAAGGCTATAAATTTTTATAAAAGAAGTGGGCGTTAACACGCCCATACAATTTAAAACTCCTATTTCATGTACTTCCGGCCAGTACATATAAATGTACTATTTATGTAACTACTATTATCCGTTTCCCACGAAAATAAACAGGATAAAAAAAGTTGGCGGAAATACGCCCATAGTAATAAAAAAATTTAAATTTGCGCTATTGAGCTGAAATTTGATAAACGAGTAGTTATAGATTAGAAAGTTACTAGAAACATATGAAAACTCAAAAATTTTACCAAGGTCGGCGGGGCTGCGCCCATAAGGCTTAGAATTTAAAATACAAATATCACTGAAGCGATTTTATTGAAATTTGGCATACATGTTGCAATAATGCAATAAGGAAAAAAATTGGGCGCTAACACGCCCATACATTTTAAGCCCACTATTTCATATACATTTGAATATACTGCAAATTTATAAATTTATTACTATCCGTTTCCAACGAAACTCGACAAGAAAAAAATCTTGAGATTGAAAAAGTGGGCGGTATCACGCCCATTAGAAATTTTAATTAAAATTTTCGTTATTTAGCTGAAATTTGATAAGAAAGTAGCTCTAGATTAGGAACTAGCTAAAAAAAAATCTGAAGACCTGAAAATTATAGCCAAGGACGTAGCCCCGCCGTCCAAAAAGCTCAGCATTAAAAAACAAAAATCCAATGCGTTTAACTCAAGCGATTTTATTGTAATTTGTGTTACATGTATACATGCAATAATGCAAGGTTATAAATGTTCTTTAAACAAAATTTCCATTCCTATATCATGTATGTACTACGGATCAGCACATTTAAATATACTATTTATATATTAATTATAACACGTTTCCAGCGAAACTCAACAGGAGAGATAAACACTCGCCAAAGAAAATCTTGAGTTTGAAAAATTTGGCTTGATCACGCAAATAAGAATAAAAAATTTTAATTTTCGCTAATAAGGTGAAATTTGATAGACAAGTATTTCTAAGTTAGAAACTAACTAGAAAAATCTTAAAGCCAGGAAAATATAGTCATGAGGGCGGGGCTACGCCCATTAAGTTTATAACCAAAACATGAAATTTAAATTGTTGGCGTAAGCAGTTTTATTGAAATTTGGCATACATGTTTTAATAATGAAACGCTATAAATTTTTCATTAAAAAAGTGGGCGTTAACATGACAATAAAATTTAAGTTTCTTCTTTCATGTATTTCGGATCTGCAGATTTATACTACTTATGTAGATATTATTGTCCGTTTCCATCGAAACTTGACACGTATGATTGGCACTGACTAAAAAATTTTTTATTTTAAAAAAGTGGGCAGGAATAAAAAATAATTAAATTTACGCTAGAGAGCTGAAATTTGATACGCCAGTAGGTCAAGATGAGAAACCAAGTAGAAAAATCTAAAAAGCCAAATATTTAAAGAAGGAGTTGCAGGGGCCACGGTAATATTGTACTGAAGCTTTTGACTGAACCTTTAACTTAAAACTATTATCTTAAAAAAAGGACGATGATAATTGAGCGCTGCTCATAACAAAATCTTGAGTTTAAGAAAGTGACGGAGAGTGGGGGTAGCAGCCATAATATTTAAAGCTAGAATTTGAACTAGAGAGTTTAAATTCGATACGGCTTAAGTTAAGAGATGAGTTGCGTACAGGAAAAATCCGAAAGCACTGGTTGTTACATTAGGGATGTGGGGCCATGTTTATAAAAACTTAGATCAATGTTATACGGCAGAGAACTGAAATTTTGAAAAAAATTTACTTAGGTAAGTTACCAACTATGAAATATTTAAAATACAAGCTACTCTATTGACTCTAAGCAGACTTTAGAAAAATAGGCGGGGTCACTTCCACTAAAATGTACACTTTATTTTACATATTTCTACCCTGATGATGCTTAAAAAATTAAGTACATCAGTCGGTCCTTGTAATGACACAATGGTGCACATATCACACTCTAACCCATTATTGTATGTAGGTCTGCCCTTTTAAACTGACGCAGTCATTATGAATAGACCTATAACATAGTAGAAATTTAAAGTTTAATAAGTATTATTAAGAAAACCTTTAAAAAAGTAGTCAGATCCTCACAAAAACATAAATGTGAAAGAAGGCCAAGTTGCTTTCCAAAACTTCGGCCATTAAAAGTATTGAGATACAATTTTTTACCAAGTTCTTGTTTGGCACAATACCTATCACTGTAATATGTTATGCATTATATAAATTTGTAACTGTAAGGGACATTATTACAACTTAAAGATAGTTAAAAGTAGGATTTTGTTGGACATATAAAACGCTATCCATTATTATAAATTTAATTTACCTTACCACGAATGATACATTTGCCTTTAACTTAGCGCTCACTTTACGTTAAGCTAAAATTGTAGTCATGGAAAACTTTTTAAAAGTCTCATAAAATCCTACTTTTAACTAACTTTAAGTTGTAATAATGGCCCTAAGAGTGTCATATAATTTGTAGATAGTCTGCTAACTTGGCAATATTTTTACCATTAAAAAAAAGAAGAGAATAATGCATACTTGTTTATTTCTTTATAGCGGGAAAAATATTGTCAAGTTCGCAGATTATCTCGAAATTATATGACACTCTTAGGGCGACTTTTTGAGTTGAAGATTAGAGATTAAATTAACCTTAATCTTCATTTGCAATTTTTGGGTAGTCGATTATATTGGTTTACTTGCTAGTTTAAGCGACCAATCGTGGTGGTTTAATCTTACTTTACAAACACTTGTGAAACATTTAAATTTTTGTAAAAATTATATGATAAAATAATTTAAAACACATAAATATACATATGTATTTTGTATTATTTATATATTTCCTTTAACACGCGAAATATTTACTTATAAATAATAAAATATAACAGTTTCTTCTTCTTCCAACAAAAAAATCACAGTGTGTTGATAACATGTATGACTTTTGCATAGAAATTGTTGCCACTATTTTGTTTCTCAGTATGGTAATACTGCACATAACAAGAAGTTTAAAATACCACTCAAAAACATCAAACTCAATTATGTGAGATTAAGTTAATTTTTGGATTAGCTAATTGGAGAAATAAACTAATCTAAATCTTGAACCCAAAAAGTCGCCCTTAGTCCTCTTTCACACACGTCAGGTTTGACTCGTCAAGTCTTGAGTTTTTAGGGGTGAGAGGAAAAGATAATAGAGGGGTGTACAGACTTGACCGTACCAGTCAAGTTTGTATTTTCCTTTTGTTTTGTCATTCGTAATACTGTACGACAACGCAAATTGATGAGACTTGATGAATTGACTTGACGGTGTGTATGAACGCAACTGCAGGTTCAAAACAAAATGGAACAAAAACTGATCAGGTAAACCTGACGTGTGTGAAAGAGGACTTACAGTTTCAAATTTATATAATGCATAGCATATTACAGTGATAGGTATTGTGCCAAAACAAGAACTTGGTAAAAAAATTTATCTCACTACTTTTAATGGCCGAAGTTTTGGAAAGGAACTTGGCCTTTTGTCACATTTATGTTTTTGTGAGGATATAGTTAAATATAGTTAATTCACTTTCATTTATTGCATTTACGGTAAATCTAATACGCATTGGAATGGGGATAATTCACAAGTTAATTTGAATTAAGACAGTTAATGCAAATTAACGCTGTCTATGCTATAAATTTTATTTTAATATGTTAAATTATTTTTATCCACATGTTTTGAAATGATTTTGTTAAGAAGGAACTCCTTGCAATATCTAGATAGTACAATTGAGATTTACATATGTATTTATAATTTATTAATTTAAGTTTTTTTTATTTTTTACAATTATATCATCAATTAAAACAAGATTAAATAAACAATTTGTTTGAATATTATTATTATTTACTTCTTCTTTGTACTGCCGCCACCCTGCATTTTCTCCAACTCAGCCTTAAGTTCCAACAAATCTTTGTCTGGTACGTAACGTCTCTCTTCACATTCATCTGTATGTTCTTGTACTGTAAGAAATACACCTTCTGGTAACGCCGCTTGGGCAATTCTTAAAAACATGGGGTAAGTTGGTACATCAACGTTTTGAAGCTGTATGTTGCGTTCGTAAACGGTTAAACGATACTCCGAATCAACTATTGAAGAATTAGGTTTAAACCTTTGAACGGCCATTTTTTGAGGTGGCAGAGCGTAACTGTTAAAATAAAAATAAGGGTCTTAATATTTACATACAGTTGAATTTATCTTGCAAATAGGGATAAAAAAGAAGAAAGTTCCATCAATAAGCATTTTTTCATTAATTAACGTATGTACTTCAGGACTTTAAAGAGATGAGGAGTAACGTGCCGATTGATGTATTTAAATTCCTAAAGGCCGGCGCACAATGAAAGAAATGCAGAAATTTTCTAATTTTTAGGGTTCCGTACACCAAAGGTGAAAAAAGGAACCCTATTGTTTTCGCTACGCTGTCCGTCTGTCCGTCACACGGTATTTTCTCAGGAACCGTAAGAGCTACGGACCTGAAATTTGGACAGAGTATGTAGAACCTTGGCCACTACATCAACAAATACATGAGAATTAGAAATTAAAGGGTGTTCCAAAACGAGCAACGAAAAATGTCAAAATCCCATGTAATATACATACAATTGTATGTACAAATGTATATTGACACTTGAAATTTGTAAAATTAGTGTATTTTTGTATAGACTACAACAATTAATACTAAAATTTAAAAAATTTAAATTAAAGGGTGGTCCATCAGTTAATGCTATTTGGACTGTGTAATTTTGACAACTTGCTATATCTTGGCAACCGTAAGAGGTAAACTCTTGAAATTTGCAAAAACGGTAAAACTAAAAAATTCGAAAATTATAAAATCGCCAAACCGAAAAAAATCGCCAAAACCTGAAAACATCGGCAAAAATTTAAAAAAAATCGCCAAATCGAAAAAAATCGACAAAATTAAAAAAAAAAAAATTCTAGCACTAAAATAAATCGCCAAATTCGAAAAAATCGTTTAAATGAAAAAAATCGCCAATATGAAAATAACGTTAAAAACCGAAAAAAATCGCCAAAACGCGAAAAATGCGCCAAACTCAAACTAATTGTTTATGTGAAAAAAAATCACCAAAATGAAAAAAATCGCCATAATTAAAAAAAATCGCCAAATTTAAAAAAAATCGCCTAAACGAAAAAAATCGCCAAAATTTAAAATAAACGCCAAAAACCGAAAAAAATCCTCAAAACGAAAAAAAAGTGCCTAAACTAAAAGAAATCGCCAAAACCAAAAAATATCACCTATATGAAAAAAACGCCAAAATTAAAAAAAATCGCTCAAATAAAAAAATCGCCAAAATAAAAAAACGCCAAAAAAAATTGCCAAAATTAAAAAAACTTCAAAAACCAAAAAAAAAATCGCCGAAACGTGAAAAACAGTGCCAAAACTCTGAAAGCGCCAATAAATTCAAAAAAGCACCAAACTAAAAAAAACGCGTAAAACCGAAAAAACCCAAAAACGAAAATAATGCCAAAACTATAGTTTATATTGTTTATATTGAATTACATATCTCGTGCCCGTACGGAACCCTTCGTGCGCGGGTCAAAGTCGCACTTCACTGAATTTATTATTTTTAAATATTATTTTTATGTTTAACCTTTATCAATAAAGGTATTCATTTCACTTTTTTGTTGGAAAAATGTAATTTTTTTCCTGTGTTGTCAAAAAAATTACTTTTTTCCATTTTTTCAACGAGAAAAACCTGAAATGAATACCTTTAATATGTTTATAATATAAAGTAAAAAATAAGTTATAGGACAAAAACATTAACTTTAAAATTGAAATACGATGAATCAAAACAATTCACGTATTCCATTTGCAAGAAAGTTTCGTATATAAGGCAGAAATCTACATCAACTGACACCACACACAGTGGACCAACACAGAAGAACGCTGATGATGAAGGTTTAGTGGCCTTCGAAAACTGCTGGGTGTTCCGTTTAACTATGTGTTGTCAGAACATTTACAACTAACTTTAATGTTATTTGTTCATTAATAATTATCACATGTAATTTGGATTAAAAAAGCGATACGAACTTTAGCCCATTCAAATAAATCAATATTTTTTTTCTATTTTTTGCAAAACAAGTAAAATTAAAATTTGTAAACAAATAAGCAAATGTGATCGATCTTTGGTTTTAGTTACATTCGAAATTAACAAAACCAACTTGGTTTCATGACACCAAATAAAACCAACATAGGTTTGCAAAAATTACAATCAGCAAAACCGACATGGTTTCTGTGACACCCATGTATAACTTACGATTATTTGTTCACTTAAATGTAAATAAAAAGAAATCTATAACAAAAAATTTCATAATGTAGGAAAGGAAAAAAATATTTACGATAAAAGTCAAAATTTAAAACGATCTTAACTATGTCAAAACATTCTTTTTGACAAACTGTATGTATGTACTAGTGATGCACGAATATTTTTTTTTCGTATTCGAATTGCCAAATTGAATTCTCATTTTTAGGCGAATACGAATATTTTTCCGAAAAAAATTAAATAAATGCATAAATTCTAAACAAAATTTAAACAAATGGGTAAAAATAAATTTTCATTAAATTTTTATAGAAATTTGTGCGTTGTATCATTTTCAAATGTTATTTAATGACAATCATTAAGATTTTGAGTAGTTTTTATTAACTTTAAAGTAGACCAATAGGAGTGAAGTTCTTTTTCCTAACAATTTTTTTATATTTCATTTTGCAGGCACAAACATAACCCCAATTTTATGGCTATACATTTCACATATGATATTCGTATTTGCGAATATCGTTTCAAACATTCGTATTCGCGAATATCAAAATTTGATATTCGTTACATCACTAGTATGTACAATACAAAAATGTACATACATACATATGTAGCAGAGAACTGTATGAGTTGATTCACTTCCGCTCTCCACTCATTTTTATCCGGGGTATACACCATAGATCAGCAATGAATCGTGTTTTTGCTATTCATACTGACCCAGTAAAAAATGTTCATGTTTTTTGAAGCAATAGGGCAGTAAAGCGCATCATACTTCGCTTTAAAATACAAGCTTGTTAAAAAGCAGTGAACGTATATGAAGCAAACTACAGGAAAAAAAATTGATTTAATAGTGATCAAAAATGTAGTGCTCCATACCGAGAACTCGCCATACAAAAATCAGCAGCGATATCAGTAGGTTTTTCAGCGCTACTTTTATTTTATAATAGTAGAACCCTGCTTTTTTGAAGCAAAATTTTTGCTGGGGACTCATGAAATTTTAAATATAAATGCGTAGACATCGTTTAAACTCAACTACTCTGATGTACGCACACTCTCAATGACATTAAATTATAAATATGTTGAAATAAATATGAATGACGTTGACATTCATATTCATACCACACTCACACTTACAAAGCACCTCAGTTTGTTTTCTAATTTCAGGAAAGTACTTATACTACTTGCATTGATTCATTTAGCTCATGTATGTATGTTTATTTAAAAGTTTACTCATTAAAATGTAAGCAAGTAGTATACAATAGTAGTAAACAGGGTTGTTTTTCAATTTATTTATTTATTTATTTATTCATTTATTCATTTAACCGAGCCCTTTTGGGCCATATATGGTTATTAGTATATAAAAAAAATGTACAAGATAATAGAATTCAATAAAAAAAAATCAAAACAGGAAGAAAAAAGTTTAAATATATATAATTTGATATTAAGGAATTTATAGAATACATTAGCAATTTAAATAATTTGAATCATTAAATAAGAGATTTAAAAAAAAAGTACATAAAAAAAATATATAAGAATACATTATATGTAGATAAAAATACAAAAGTGTAAAAATAGTGTTTACCAGTTAGTATATATGTATGCATGTAAAATAGATTATAATTACAATCATGTAAAGAGAGGAAAAAAAATATTCACATATTAACAAAGTTTACAAATTAACACGGAACATTGTTTAAAGTGATGTTAAAAAGTTTCTAAAAATGTATTTAGCTCTTGGAGGGGGGAGAGTAAATACTTTAAGATTATTAGATAGAGTATTCCAAATACGCGCGATTCTAACGACAAAGGAGTGTTCGTATGTTGCTTTATAAACTCGATTAATAATTATCTGTGGTGAACGAGTAGAATGCGAAAACACGAAGCTACTGTAGAGTAAGAAAGGTTGTTTTGAATAGATAATATTGTAAAAAAGAGTTAGCAGTCTTAGCTTAATATACTTAGCAAATGACAATCCAAGAAAACGCTCAACATAAGGGGAGATATGGTCCCGCATTCTAACTCCAAAAATATATCTAGCTATTCTATTAACTATTCTATTTACCTCTTTTAAAGTAGTGCGATTAGTAGCCGTGTAAACCTCAAACCCGTAGTTAATAATTGAGAGAAGTAGGGAGTTCGCAACCAAAAATCTAATGCCAATAGGGAGATAACAACCTAGGCTATATAACCTCCTTAAAACAAAACAAATTTTCGATTTGACAGAGTTAATATGTTTTTCAAAGTTTAGCTTGTCATCCAGAATAATACCCAAACAACACAGGTTATCAACCATACAAATATGACTATTTCCCAGCTTTATTTTCAACAGCGACTTGTTCCGTACACCAAAACACAAAGCTTTAGATTTGTTGGCATTGATTTGTAGGAAATTATTCTTCATCCATGCTTCAATAATATCTAATGTGTGATTAACACGTGAGTTTAAACAATCAAGAAATTGATTTACACCAAAAAAGACTAAATGAATGTCATCAGCATACAGAAAAATGTCAGAAGACGGTATACCAACAAGCTCAATAAAATCATTCATGTAGAGCATAAATAGAAGTGGACCTAAAACAGATCCCTGAGGAACACCACTAATACATATCTGCAAAGATGAATACTTATCATTGACAGATACAAATTGTTGTCTTCCTGAAAGGTACGATGTAATAAGTTTACATGAGGTCTTACCAAATCTAAATAATGAGTGAAGCTTATTGACTAAATTGTTATGATTAATACTATCGAAAGCTTTAGATAAATCCAAAGCAATTAAAATACCAATTCCCTGACTATTTAGATTATTTCTGATCCTGTAACTCAAAGTTAATAAAAGAGTGGTAGTACTATGATTTTGACGAAAGCCATAGTGAGAAGCGCTTAAAAGTCTATTTTCATTTAAATAGCTATTCATCTGTTTGACTATCATGTGCTCGAAGACTTTCGAAAGGCATGGGAGAATGCTGATTGGCCGAAAACAATCAGTGCCAATACCAGCCTTCTTTCTAACGGGTATAACCTTGGCCGTTTTCCAGATATTGGGAAACGATGACGTCATTACTATGGTGTTAAAAATGTGTAAAAGGTGTTTTTCAAGGTATGGATACAATTATTTTAAAAATTTTATTGGTATATTCCAGCAAAAAAAAAAAACAAAAACAAGCACAAAACCTCATAGTGAGAACTGTAATGTTCGTATACGAAGTTCGTATTGTGAGTCACACTTATTTGTTTTGCATTGAGTTAAGGAGAGTCTAAATCAACAACGTCATAAATGTTGCTTATATAAGTCCGATGCTCACTTCAAACTTTCGAGTGATACGCTTGATAGACAATATTGCAATAAATATGAGTATGAGTAGTATATAAAATATACTACTCATTTCTGTTCTCTGGTATACACGTTACTTAATTTCGTACTTACTCTGGTTTTAGAATCAGCAGTTTTAGTTGCTCAACTTTTTGTTTTGGATGAGAGTTAAGAAAGTAATATATACCTTTTGCATACCTATCTTTTTCTTTCTCATTAGAAAATCAAAAGTTGAACAAGAACAACCAAGAGTGCTATATTCGGCTGTGCCGAATCTTATTTTACCCTTTACAGAAGTACGTATGTATATATATGTAGCATACAGATACATACATAAGCACATACATACATATTTCTTTTGTAAAAAAATTTATAATTTTTTGTTATAGTGCAATTTTTAGTAGGTAACCTCTCGATATTTTTCGACTTAAGAATTTGTTTCAAATATTTTATTTTCGATATTAGCAATAGTTGAATATTTTATTCTATCGTCTACATTTAAGAAATAAGTTAAATTCAGTATTATTCCTTTTGTCAAGATCGACTTCACGTCAACACGATACCAAATAAAAATTGGGGCTTTGCTTAATCGCTCTCGAGACGTTTGTAAACCGTGCTACTATTTAATAATCATAAAATAGTCTTAGTATTGTACCTCAATGCCAAATAAACTAACTTCTTTTTAATTTTCCCGTATTTAATCCCCCTTATTGTGATTGACGATTTTGCGGCGAAAGTCAGGCGTATTGTAATAGATTAAAGGAAAATGTAGCTTAATTTCTTTAATCAACTACAAACTGTCGAATTTGAAGTCGAAAAACGCCAACCACGATAAGGGGGAATAATCTTTGATGTTGCAAAACTCTTTAGTATCTCAATTGAAACATACCATTTCATTCATACTCCTAAAGAATCTTTTCGGTTTTGTTCAGCAGGAAGGAACGTTTTAGGGAAATGAAATGGAGCATTTCCTTTAATTTATTTCATAGTTGACTTTTCTTTAGCGATAAATTTCATTTCTCTCTCCATTTATTAAAAATTAATAACTCGTTACAAGCGGTAAATGAAAGACTATCGATTTGAAACATAATCGTGCTGAAAGCATAATAAGCATCATGGCACAAACCTTCCTTTATACTTAAATGATATCCATATAAAAATTTAACATATACATATAAAAAATCTTGAATAAAGATCTTCCTAAAACATGAAATATGTTTAAATTAAAAAAATTATTTTTAGTTTATTTTATGAAATTTTTTCCATTTCCAACCCTGGAACGATAATTTTGGTTTTTAATACTAATTTCTTTCTAAAATATAGAAAATATTTCATTACCAAAGAAATAATTAGTTTGATTTAATTAAGGCCGTGATACACTATCCTACAAAGTCGTGCGATCTACGAAAAAGTACATCCCTGGTATGATGGTGTTTATGAAAATTTTCAAAAGACAATAACATTTTATCACACCAGGGTTGTAGTTTTTCGTAGATCGCACGACTTTGTATGATAGTGTATCACGGGCTTCAGTTTTATATACCAGAAAAAGATTAAGTATTTCAGGTCTGTAGCAATGATTTTTATTTTTCTAATTTCTTCTTCCAGATTATTTCTTTCTATGACATAAAGTACTTATAATTTGTAAACAAATTAATTTGACCTAGTTACTTTTATATAAAAAAAATTGATTTTCCAACCCTTCAATCATGTATAAAATATATTTAGTGGACCAAGAAATAAAAAATCATAAATATAAAAAAACTAGTTTTATTTAGTTATCTTAATATCCAAATAAGTTGAAATATTCAGCTCTGGAGCTGTGTTTTTTACTTTTCTTTCCATAGCATAACATATGTCTAATTTATAAAGAAAAAGAAAAAACTAATTAGCCCTTCTAACTTTTATCATCATCATCCTATTTTGCTGTTATCTGTTTTTGTTAAAAAAATTTTTATAATACATAAAACATATAATTACATACATATGCCTACATTTATAATGTTTCTCTTTTGTTCATAATTATATTACTGCTTTATCTTGAAATTTGAATACTATGTAGATAGTGTTGTTATCCGTTATTTTATTATTTATTAAACTCAAATTACTATTATTTTGTGAGTAGAATATGAATCATATTTGGCCTTAAAGGCTTGATTCTAAATCAATAATAAATAAAAAAAAAATAAAGTGTAAGTTTCCCAACCCTGATTTCTGATTTCTTACACCAATCTCTTTCTTTTATGAACATAAAGCTAAGTCTAGACGATATGTTGAATCAGCAAATATATGCTTACATTCATATGCTTAAAAATAAAAACAAATCTTGCTGACAGCATATATATATGTTATTCGTCATGTTAAAGTCAACATATGTCAGCAAATGATAATACAACATATGAGTTAGCATACAATTTTTGTGTCTACACAATATGTTGAATTTCGTATTCTGATATATATATTGAATCATGTGAACATTTGCTTGAATATAAAAAAATTTACAATTCTCTTTCTTTATTATTAATTAATGTATGTATATCGCTTTTAGTGAAAAAATTTATATTTTTGCAATTATACATGTATGAATATAATGCAAAAGAAATTGGCGAAATGACGGAAATTGGCAAAGAGCTGCAACAGCAGGATGACAAAGTCTTTAAAACTGTTAAAACTGGTAAAATCCACACAAATTAAAAAATTAAAATTAAAAATCGCTAAAACTGTAAGGAATGAAAAAAATTCAGTAAAAATCGCGAACATTACGTAATTTGTAAAAATTTATTAACAGCGCGATGATAACAAATTTTAATACATTTTTTAAAATCGGCAAAACTGTCAAGAAGCTGAAGACATGAAAAAAGTCGCTTTTATCGAAAATGTTGCAAAAAAAATCGAGAAGTTGCATAATTTTGAAACAGCCATAATATTGATTAAAAATCGACAAATGCAAACAATTCAATAAAAATCGCGAAAATTACGAAAATTCGCAAAAACTTACTATCAGCGGGTTGATAACAAATTCTATTATTTTTTCAAAATTCAAAAGTCGATGTTATTGTGAAGTTTGCAAAAATTTACGAAAAGTTGCAAAATCGGAAGTAAGCTGGAATAAGAGTGATTATCTTCTTTCTTCAGAATCGCCAGAATTTTTTTTATGAAATTGTAATTTCCCTTATTTTTTACTCAAGCGAATCCCCCGTTAATATTTCTGCAGTATATTTTTCACATTTACCGTTTCGTTTTAATCAATAGCACCATTGGTTTAATATGCAGTAAATTGCCGAATTTAAGAGAAAAAATTACAAATCAGGCAACACTACATACATGAGTAGAGTTAAAATATTAATTTATTAGGCTTTTCAACAAATAACATATATGACAGCATACTCAACAAATTTGTTACGAAGTAAAAATACGGTATCTACACGACATGCTAAAATCTTGAACAAACGTTTGTGGGCAACTTTAACAAATGCCCTTCATATGTAGTTCAGCATACTTATATTGAAAAAATTTTGTGTCTACACGATATGTTGGCACAGGTAAAAAATTTTTCATCATAAATAAGCTGATTCAACATATCGGCTAGACTTAGCTTAAGATATATTTAATTTATAGAGAAAAAGGCAAAATTAGTTTTATTAAGTTACTTTTATGTAACAAAAAAGTTAGTTTTCCAACCCTGGAAACGTCTTTTTAATTTTTTTTATTTTAAATACCAATATAATTCGTACTGAAGTATAAAATAAGTTTACTTAACAAAAAAAATAGTTTTCGGTAGTTATTTTTAAATGACAAAAAAAGTTAAGTTTTCATTTTATAAAATTAAAAAATTATGCCGTTTGATCAGTAATCATACAGATCTCTGGTATGTGGGTACATACAATCAATAAATAGTAACGGCCTTATGTATAACCAAAAACTGGTATGAAATTAGCATGTGGAAAAATTGAACATGGTGTTAAAATGCTTTGCCATACAATTTTACATTAAAAATCATGCTATGATGTAATCGTTTGTAAAGGAGCTCGTCAACACGTAGGTAAATTTTGTCACTTATGTTAACTTGCCAGTTTTTGATTATACATAAGGCTATAGAGATATATTCCCCCTTTATTGCGAATGGCGTCGTCGACGTCACACAAGACGACAGTAAAAGTTTTCAGAATAGGTATACTGAACGGCAAACCACCTCACGATATATGGAATATGTAATAAGTATTTTATCTTACCAATCAGTAACATCGATTTCCAGATACTCTGCAATGCTGTGCAAATAGCATTGATAGCTTTCCAATATTGGATAATCGTATCCCTTGATCTGTACATTAATATTTTCATATTGAGGATATTTCGGTTTAAGTGACTGTAAAAAAGAGACCACATTATTAAATAATGTTTGAAAAAATTTTAGCGTACAGACCTCTAAATAATCTGGTTCATAAACACTTCCTCGAAAAACTGATGTCGAACTAATTCCGTTTACTAAATTAATGTTAAGTCCAGCTACACTTCTTAGCAATGGGTTTAACTGGAAAATTTAAAAAAATTAACATAAAAATTATATTTCCTGGTAAAAATACCTTTCGCAAAAACATTCTGTATTATTGTTTATCTATTATAAATATTTTTGAGGTTATTAAAATTATCAGCTGTAATTACAGAAATGGAAGTGTTTGGAAATCTAATTAGGGCCTTCATCAAAATTTAAAAATCCCGTCATTAGTTGTATATTAAAAATACGGTAAGTAACCATGAACTTATGTTCTTTGTACCTACCATAGCGTCTACAACTGCGATTAACTCTGACATAATATGTGAGAAAACATCGGCAGAATAACAACACTAAAATGCCGATATTTCTCTTCATCTTATACAAGGTTACAATGTAATTTAACTTTTATTATAAAATTTCATTTTATGGAAATAATCATCGAGTTATAATGTTTTATTTTTGCATAATTAGTTATTTTATTTTCACTTTTTCACACAAAATTTTATTTATAAATCAATTAAACACATTTAAACATATAAAATCGCAGAAAATTTGTCCGAAACATAGTTTTTTATTTATTTTAATAAACACTCACACTTGCATACTAATTTATTTTCATGTACGCATCAGATTGTTGTTACAGGATTTCTTATAGCAACGCTCTCATAAAAAATTTTATAAGATTGAGATAACACTAATTTGAAGTCTACACGTAACATAATTCACTCTGCGATTGAATTTCACGATCTTATCTTACATATTATGTTAGGTGTAGACCTTATGTACTACCACAGAATACACAGAAGTGACAGGTAAAAACAACTCCAATCAGCTTTTTATTAAAACTCGAGGAAAAAAGAGAAAAGTATAGTATTTCATACTGTAGTGCATGATACAATAATACAGGTAACCGCGAAGAGTCAGCTATCTTGCTTGTTTCGTGATGTGATCTGCCAAATGTTGTTTATGTTTTACCAACGCACGCGCACAGTGCCTATTAAAGCTGTACTAATACAAACAAGCTTTGCAAAGCCAAGAGAAATCTCAAGTACAAGTATCTTGTTTTTTGACAGTTGTCATCACAAAACAGCAATAAAAATCACTGTTGTTTTATTTGTTGTACATTTATTGTAGATTCGCGGCTGTAGTGCATTTCTGCTTACCAATTAACACAGGTAATAAAAATTAATTGCACTAGACAGAAGTATCAAAACAAAAACGATGGCAAAATTTGAGGCAAAACGAGACAAAGAGAAAAATACCCTTATCTTCCGTCTCGAGACACTTATGTATGTTTTGTGCCTACTACTATGGAATAAAACAAGTTCAACTGTCTTTCAAGTTTATAGAATGCACAATTCAATACACTCAAAATTTTATTTACTAAGTCCTGATTCAGACACGTCAGGTCTGACTCATCAAGTCTTGTATTTTTAGAAGAGAGAGGAAAAGTGAATGGAGAGGGGCATATACTTGACCGTACCAGTCAAGTTTGCTTTTTCTTTTTGTTTTGTCATTCGTAATACGAAAATTGATGAGACTTGATGACTTGACTTGACGGTGTGTATGAATGCAAATACAGGTTCAAAAGAAAATTGAACAAAAACTGATCAGGTCAACCTGATGTGTATGAATCAGGACTAACACACTCAAACTTTCAGCACTTGCTGCTAATCGGTCAATATTTTCGCCTTAATACATGTTACATGAAAGCATGATACAATTATACTAGGTACATGCAGAACTACAACAAAATTGCAACACCAAAAAACACATGTATTTTGTTGGTATAAACAAACCCCAAATTGTCGGAAACAACTGTCTTTTGTTTATAAAAATAACAATTACAGGGTAACTAAAGTACAATTGCAGACGCGGCATTCCTGCATGATTATAGTTATTCAGTGTTGCCAATATGGGTGTAGTTAGACAGTGTGTAATTTCTACTCACATGTGTAGGCGATGTAATTGAATTCTTGTATAATATGTGTGTAATTCTACTTTGGGTTCTATTTTTATTTATTATTGTTTTAACTTTAATCTACACAAAAGATGTGTAGTGTAATTTTCTTCAATGTGTAATTGGAGACACAGCCATGTGTAAATTCATTGGCAACACTGTAATAATTTTGTTTACACACATACATTAACATTTTTGCAGCTTGTAAACAAAGTTTGACAACTAGGTGCAATGTATACAGTGACAGGCTGGGCTTGTGCATGTACCTAGTATAATTGTATCATGACATGAAAGCATTTAAGCTTTAGTGCTGTAAAACTCAGGCGGCGATGTCAGGCGTTCAATACATCGCTTTGATGTATGACCTATAATATATAGTACACCATAATTCTTGTTTATGTACATGATACGTCACGTTTATCAAAGTATACCGTCTGTACGGTAAGTAAAATATTGAACACTTAGAAGTGAACAAATATTACATTCTATTTGAATTTATATTTGTGAAGAGTAGCTGGATTTTTGTATGCGTGAACATTTCATTATTGCGTTTTAGTTTTATTGTTGTGACACCTTAAAGATTGGTGACCTACATATATTTAGGATATTGGGAATATAATATGCTAAGTATTTTATGCATTTTCCATAGGGGATTTTCTCTCCATGAAGCTTTTTTCGTTGATAAAGGATGAGGACATAGATGTGGGTAATAAAACTATATTCACATATTATAATTCATGTGGAGAAGAAGATTCCGGCAATGATGACTACGTCGATATAAATAATTTTCCGGCTTCGCTAATGCATAATGTAAACGAAAATTGTAAACAAAATCAATTTGAATAGTGATTAGGACAGAAATGGTGATATCACTCTCTCTCAGATTAGAGGAAACTCATCTCAAAACGCGAAGAAAGTGAAGAAAAATAAAAAATATCACTATGTGAAGACAGACTTGTCCACCAACGATGCTATTTTTGAAAAACCTGAAGATGGCGGTGACATAATCTATATATAATCTATAATCGATGATGAGTTAGTAGAAAAAATTACGTATGAGACAAATCGGTACGCACCACAAGAGTAGGGACTTGCGCGTAAATATGTATCTCTGAAATGAAATGCTTTCTTGGAGTAATTTTGTTTAGTCGATGTGTAGATAAGAATGTATTGGGAACGCTCAAAAGACTCCAATAATAAACTAGTTTCAAAGCGATAGCTAGAAACAAATTTGAATTTATTTCTTCCAATATAATATGGATCCATTGTCTTTTAGGAGAAGTTTTGCCAGTACTCTACTTGTTCAAACTAAAATAGTCCTGGCTCACCAAAGGGGTCATCGCTAAGTCTGAATGAGGGTCCACATTTTGTTTGTTTTGTCATCAGAAAACATTAAATAGGTTTACATGTAAAATGTTTCGTGTGGTATCACAGCCAATTTGTAATGTACCCAATGTCCTATATATAGGACGGCTTCAAAAACCACTTTTTCCAAAAAAAATTTTAAAAACCTATAAATGCAATGTTTTTTATTTCTAATATGCTTCCAAAATTATATAAAAGAACTTTTAAAATGATAATGCTCAAGCGTTGGGCATATCTGGGTTCATTGTTATTTAATTATGCACTCAAAAACACAATTTCGTATATAATTCGAACTTAAAAATAATTACAGTTAGATTACCAAGTCAAGCCCAAGAAATGGGCATTGAACTATGTTTAAACATTCACTGATTTATTAACTATTAGTGTAACTTGAAGTTATAGCTGAGTTTTTAAAACAAATGCACTAATAAGAGTGTTATAACTTGAAAAAAAAAACATTAACTTGAGCATTATACAGCTAACATTAACTTGAAGTTATTGTTAAAGTTAGTCAAATTGTGTTAGGTGGAGACAGCAAATAACGATTTGTTTGATTTGATAGAAGGATAGGTATGTCAGCTGGCGAATTAAGATACCCTTATGTAGTTTCGCCTTAATTACACCTACACAACCAAATTTGAGATTTGGATTTAGTAAACATACATGAGTCACCTGGTCTATTAACCCTGTCTTATTAATGCGCCTTCCTGGCTACCCTACAATTTATATTATATTTTCTCTTTCTACCACAAGAACTGTCATTTATGAAAACCAGCGTGACCGTTTGACCGACTAAAGTGGCAAATTGCCACTTTTTAGACTGCCTTGCCACTTTTTCAAGTGCTTTTGCCGCTTTTTGTCTCCATTTTTTTAGAGTGAATTATGTAAAAATACATTAAAAATACAAAGTTTAGTGTAGTTTTCTCTTTTTTTTTTAATTTTGCCCCCTTTTTTTTGATAAATCCCCTATTTTGTGGCACTTTTTGGAAAATGTCATCGGTCACCCTGATGAAAACAGAACGATTCTTTTTGCCAGCAGAACCAAGAGAAAATATGTACGTGCTAAAAAAATAAAATTTTTGCAAGAAATATACAATTTCTTATGTATTTTCCAAAAAAGTTTTAAAAGAACCTACAAAGTGTTAAAAAGAAAGTGTAAAATAATTCGAAAACCTTAAAATGGCTCCATTGGATAGAATAATTATATACACTTTGCATTGTGTGGCTTTGCTAGTGATTTTGGGAAGACTTCAAGAAGTTGTAGGAATATCTGATCCCGGTATAACAGACTTCATATTAACAGAGGTAATTGAATATATATTATTTCTAAAGAAATTTATTCATAAATAATATTTTTAGAATTTAGTAACTGAGCAAGAAATGAGGCCCTTGCTGGACAATACCAAAATTTATGTGAAAAGTAAGTTTCTCGCAGATTTCATGATAAGGGAAAATATCGATTTAACTATTATGTGCGTGTACATACATAAATAAATATTTACTTCTATTTACAGTTGAGTGCCAAACCCAAAATATAAACAGTTTTGAAATACAAATCTCTTGGTCATTGGTGGAGAGACAATGTTGGTTTGATGCTCCAGCTGTAAGTTAAGAAATATTAAATAAATATATTTTAGTGACATGTTTTTATTTGTAGCTTCAAAAAGTTTATATTGAATTTGACAATCAACAAAGGGCGCAGAATAAATCTTCTCAGTTGGAAATAAAGGGTCACATGACTACTACCTGTCCAAGCGATATAATTGTGTTAGAGTCATCCAGCAACGCTATTACTCCAAGTGGCGGTCCGAAATCTACGACCAGCAAACCAAATAATTTGGCCTTAGTAGCCAAATCACCAGTTGATACTTTAAAAAATGCTAAGCATCCACTTTCAGTAAGTGTTTACTATTTCTTTTTTTTATTTGGATAACATAAAGTATAATTAATTGGACTTGAGTGATATATTATTTACATGGTAATATGTACAAATTTAAAATTTTTATGCTCGTTATTTCTACCCATAGATATCTATTAGTGCACAGATTAAATACTGATTAAATACTGTACTACGGATAAAATTACGCTGAAATTAGTTTATTAATATGTTGATATTGGGAAGATAGACATCTTGTTTTGAAATTGGTCAGTTTGAACTTGTAGTTCGAAGACGGAAAGATTATGTAGGTTGAATACCATTTTTAGGTGTTTTTTTGAGCTACTTGAATTTGTTATTATTTAGCTCATTAATTCCTGTCAAAACTTTGTTATTACACACCCATATCGTCATTGCCCTGACGTGATCGGTTATGTGTAGATTTTTGAATTTTTTTTATTTCAGCACTATAAAACTTGATGTGTCATGTTAAAATATTTCCTCGAAATATATCTCGAAAATATTTATTTAAAAAAAGAAGGGTTTTAGTAAATTTTCACTTTTAAATAAATGGGTGTTTTATTTGCACGTTCCGTGTTCTAGGGTTAACAATATGTAAGTCTGTGGCACACTCTACAAACTTATAACACCCCTTTTTTTGGTCAAGTTAAAAAAAAATTTATTTGAAATGCTCTTGAAGCTGAACAAAAAAATGAGTTGCATTAATATGTCTAATTTTTGAGGCAATTCCGCTATATCTACCAAATCTACGCTTATTTAAGATTAATTTTACGAAATACTTATATAAATGCTAAATATGTATCAATATAGCGTTGCAGTTTACAAAAACGTTGAATGGTTTCAAAATAAAACAGTTTTTTTGCTCTCCTGAAAACTTGGTAAAAAACATGTAACTGATATTCAAGACGACATTAAAAATAGACACTAGTCTACTCTTTGTCGACAACAATTGACTACTATTAACATGCTCCATTAATTTTCAAAGCCAATTGTTGCCGACAAAGAGTATGCAACTGACAGTTTATACTGTCGTCCTGATGTGACGTCGACGACGCCATTCGCAATAAGCGAGAATATGTCTTATTCTGAACAATACATAAACAAAAAGTTAGGTTATAAAAATGCAGAAAATAAAATTGCATAAAAATACATTTTATGAAACCAAAGGAGCATAGAACCATTTATTTATACATGATATGAAAATATGAATTGTATATATTAATCAAAATTAATCGAAATTTTTTCAATACGACCACGTGATGTTCATATATGTACTAGCGGTCTGAGTAAGCAGTCTTGAAATGTAAATACGTCATGATTTTAAAATGTATTCTCGTGGCATGTATTATACTAAGCCAATAATAAATACTGTCGCACTATAAAGGAAGCACGATGGTTGTATTGGTGTACGTGTATATGACTGTTAAAAAGCGATTGTGCCAAGACGTCTTGTTTAAATAAACAATGAAATAATGTTTAAACAAACAATGAAAATAAGTAAGAAAATAAGTTTAGTTGCCTTTGAAAACGGCTGGCTGTTCCGTTCAACTATGTATTGTCAGAATATTTACAACTAACTTTGATGTTATTTGTTCATTAATAATTATCACATGTAATTTGGCTTAAAAAGCGATACGAACTTTAGCCCGTTCAAATTATAAATATAGAAAATAAGTACTGTTTATACATGTATGCTTGTTATTTTGCATATTGTACGTTTGGGTGTGTGTGTGTGTGTAAGATTTAGATGGTAAGCTATTATGTTTGTGTTTAAGGGAGGTTTTTCAAAGCAAGCGCACACAAATCATGTAAATGCATGTGTGCGTTTGCATGTGCGCAGAAAAATAAGAGAGCATACAAAAATTATGTAGGTATGTACGTATGTACATGCATGACGTTAGTATATGCGTCAATGAGAGAAAAAGCACAAGCACCACAAATTCTTCAGTCACGAACTATTTTCTTCTTTATTCTTATACCTGCAATAAGTTAAACAAATGTATTGCCGAACACGTTGTTTAGCGTTTGTTTCAGAAGATTTCACTGTAGTAAAGCATTTGAAATTGCCCTCATGTCTTAAAAGTTCTTATAAGACGTCTTTTGCAGGTCTTTAATATGTACATGTTTTCAATAAACACACACAAGCCTAATAACATATGGTATGCTCGTAAAACTTAAGTGTGATTTAATTATTATTTAATTATGCACTCAAAAACACAATATTTTTATTTAATTAGAACTTAAAAATCATTACAGTTTGATTAACAACTTGAAAAATGAGCATAACCATTTTTTATTAAATTTTTAGGGCAATTATGAAGAAAATTCCGTGGGATTTTTTTTCCCGGGGACCAATTCCAACTAATGGCAAGTAATAGGGAAAACAAAAAATTCTAATTGGAAAAGGGAGCAATTTCTCGCGGAATTTTATTCATAATTGACCTATACAAATTTTATGATTAGACGAAAATTTTTTGAAATTTGCTATTTGCTATACATAACGACACTGGCATGTTTTAGAACTAAATTCCGATCGAAAGTGGTTTCCATTCCAAAAGTTGAGTCCTTTAAAAACGAAAAACGATAAATATCTTTGCAAAATGTAAAACAAAATCAATCTGAACTATAAATACGAATCAAAACCATTCCGATGGACATGTATGACATGCCTGTATATACAATTTATCTGTCCATTTTGAATTTATTAGCAGCAAGAAAAATATATTATTTTCTATTGCAGCCAACAAATAAATTATTTTATGCAGTTCAACATGATGGTATTTACAATTTATCAATAACTATTGAAGCAAAACAGGTTGGCGTAGATTACAGAGCTCCAGTACATATTGAAATGTTGGGTCCATATGGTTATATATCAGCGACAGATTTTCCATTTTTACCGGTAAATTATATTTCAATTAATCCAGTGCGCAAATTATATCTTGAATATTTTTTTAGTTTTACGGAATTATGTGCATTGCTTATGTAATTTTTGGCATCATATGGTTGGCAGTGTCATTTATGCAATGGCGCGATTTATTGCGAATTCAATTTTGGATCGGTGGTGTTATATTATTGGGAATGTTGGAAAAGGCATTCTTTTATGCAGAATATCATTCAGTAAACACAAATGGCATTTCGGTGCCTGGGACAGAGCTTACAGCTGAATTTGTTTCATGTGCCAAGAGAACTTTGGCTCGTATGCTAGTGATTATTATGAGTTTAGGTTTTGGTATTGTGAAGTAAGCGCAAAATTATAATTTAACAAAACACATTTTCGTTATATGTAGTAATATCTCTTTTAAATTTAAGACCTCGTCTGGGTCCCATGCTTCATCGAGTAGTTGGTGTCGGAGCCTTATATTTTCTTTTGGCTTGTGTTGAAAGTTATTTGCGAGTTATGCGTAATAAACCTGACATACAAAATGAACTCTTGGTTGCTAGTATACCACTAGCAGTTTTAGATACAGGCATTTGTTGGTGGATATTTACGTCATTAGTTCAAACAACTAGAACTTTACGTTTAAGAAGGTTTGATTTTCCAAGAACACTTATTTTTAATAAATCATATAAACTTTCCTTTTTGCAGAAACATGGTGAAGTTATCCCTGTATAGACATTTTACAAATACTTTAATATTTTCTGTTATTGCTTCCGTAATATTTATGCTGTATGCTTTGCGTCTACGCAAAGCTGAAAATTGTACTCCAGTAAGTTTATGAACATTAAAATCACTGCATGTAATTATGATTTTTTTTGCTAAAAATGCATTTATTTTGTAGGGTTGGCGTAACATCTGGGTTGATACAGCATTTTGGCATATTTTGTTTTCTGTTTTACTATTGGTAATTATGATTTTGTGGCGTCCCACGAATAATAACCAACGCTATGCTTTTACTCCCTTACTTGATAGTCCAGAAGATGAAGATGATGATGATGGTGAGTAGAAAAGCAAGCTTATTTCAATAAAATATTTCTATATTTTTATAACATTACAACAACTCCACAAAATACTAAATTTAATATATAAAGCCTGGCTCAAGATGTCGACAAGAAAGTTTATATTGCAATAAGCAATATAAAGTTTCTTGTTTAATATCTCAGTAACTACACGAACAAGAGGTATGCATTTTTGTAAAATGAGTTGCTAAATCATCATTCACGCTTGTTAGAAATTTGGTCCAAATTGGACAACTGCCACTCATAAATCTTAATCGCGCATAGGAATATATAAAAAAAAGTATTCATGAGATGGAAAATACTACAGCTGTTTAGTTTTTTTTAAAGAAAATTAAAATTTTCAAAAATTTATACAAAAAGTTAAAAATAAATAAATTACAAACAAATTCAGTGTAAAATTAAGAAAAGCTCTTTTTTGTTGCATAATTGCAATAGAAACGGACAGTCCATGGTTTTCTTTTTGGGGGTTTTTTATTTGTCTAATTAGCTAATCCGGAATTAACTTAATCTCACATTAATTGAGTTTGATGTTTTTGAGTGGTAGTTTAAACTTCTTATTATGTGTAGTATTACCATACTGAGGAACAAAATAGTGGCAACATTTGCTGTGCAATAGTCATACATCTTAGTCCAAATTTACTATATGCAAGTCTTATTGCTAAGCTGATTAGTTTGTGGGAAAGAGAGATGAGGGGAACAGAACCGTTTCTCTTCCCCTCGTGTCTCTCTCCTAACAAACTAATCAGCTTAGCAATAAGACTTTCATAGTGTAAATTAGGACTTATCAGCACATTTTGACAACTACATAGTGCATACTAGTCTAAAAGATAGGGAGTTGTTTCGCATTAACAATATTGAGGCTATGCGGTGCCCAGCGCAATTTTCTGACCTTAACCCAATAGACCATCTTTGTGGATATATTAGAAAAGCTGTACTCGACTTGCAACCATCTAGCAGCTTTGGGGAGTTGTTGGAAAAGTCCGGAAGATCTCTGTGATTCGATGTCAAGATTAAATCATCTCAATGACATATGACTGTGTTGAAGTTGTGAAAAATAAACGTATTGCAACTAAGTACTATGCAGTAAATAATAAATCTAAATTTAAAATGATTTTTCATATATTTTGGAAAGAACGCGACATACTTGTAGCCACTGCTATTTTTATATTCAGTACGAATACCGTGTTTTACGCTTTAATTTAATTTTTACCAACCAGAATTAAATTTTCATACATTTTATTTCGTGCTGTAACATATATTTTCTATTACAATATACATTAAAAATATAAATTTTGTTCTCGGAAATTTTTTTGAAAATGTGATGGTACTGCTATTTAAATTTTCGCAACTGTACATACATACCCAGCAACAAAAGTGATGAAAAAGAAGTAGAAAAACACCACAACTACTGATACGAACCATTTCAAACTCCGAGCAAAAAGTAGTGAATTTTAAATTAACGTGTCATGCAGCGAAGTGGGTTTTTTTACTAACCCGTATGCTAATAAAATTTACTTTTTATTATCTATAAAAATTTTAAAATAAGGTATGATTCTACTCATTAAAATAATTGTTTCACAACAAAAAGAAGGGAAACCCTGTTCTTTTTTCGTTCATTTTTAAGTTCAAGAATTTGTCAAAAACAAACCATTTTGCTCCAATGACGCGTTAATGTAAAATTCACTATTTTTTGCTCAGAGTTTGAAGTGGTTCATATCAGAAGTTGTGCGTTTGTAACTTCTATTTCATCACTTTTTTGCTGGGTTTTTATTTTAGAGAATAATAATAATAATAATGAAATAGGTGATTTAATATTACTTTAGATATGTTATTAAAAATTACTTCCTTAAACCAGAAAAAATAAATAACCTACTTTGGAAGTAATTAAGAAGTGGTTCCTATAGAAGTACTCATTTTATTTTTCGCTGGATGTGAATGTACATACATATCGATGGTCTCAAGTAGAAAGGGCTTAACTCGTATTTTTTACGAAATTGTGATTTTCAGTGATTCATATACGTTTCACACAAATAAACCTTGTCAAAAAAATTTATTGCAATAGTGTAAAAAATAAACCTTTTATAGCAGTTAATATACATATATGTATGTATATGTTGCCATTATATATTTGTATACATATATGTATATATGAATGTATGTATATTACAGTTTCCATTATGTTGAACCTTCTCCTGTAGAGTTACAATTATTTGAGATAGGGTCTTTCTATTTGAGACCAGCGATTTGTAGATGTCAGATGACAATCAGATCGGGAAGAAGAATGACTCATTTCTTAAGTGTGCGGGTTATTGTTTGGCCTTCGATAATTTTGCGTCTCACTCGCAATAGTTAATTGATTTGCCTGCGCTAACTGTATTGCTTGAGTTTTTTATATATAAACCACTACTTCCCTATTCGAAGGTACATAGATCTGCGTATTTAGGTGCAGACATGTTTTGTAAATTTACTTTATAAAATATGTGTACATATAAATGACATGGAAGGAAATAATATGAAAATAACGAAAAAACTTTCGTTTTGAAAAAAATTACTTCAAAATTTTTAATTTACATGCATACATACAACTCAATAAAGACTTGAAGCAAGTTTCTTCTCTCAAGAAGTGAGTTTAGAAGCCATTTGTATAAATTATTAACTCCAATAAACGCATTTTTTGTGTAACCATAATGACTATATCGTTAGGGCGAGTCACCTGTAATAAAATATAGCATTGCGCATAAGATTGGTTCGAACAGCTGCTTCCTATGGTTATGGTTATGGCACGTCTTATTGAACCTTTAGCCCAAAAACTAAAAAAAAACAGACCTATTATTATGCTTATATATTTTTTTCTATCAATATATACATATAAATAATTAATATAAATCATTAGGGGTTTTCATGAGAACTCTTAAAATTGCCATTTGTGCAATTGAGCAAACTTGCGAGACTTGGTTCATGAAGCCCGTTTTGAACTTTTGGGAAAACTGTGTCTCGTTTCTGTAAGGAATGTGAGAAGTTTTTGAGTCGAAAAAATTGTTATCATCCTGTGAAACACAGGATGGTAAAAAACTATATTTTTCGATATTTTTTACAAGTTAATAATATAATAAATATAATAATAAAAAAATATATATAATAAATATATAATAATATATATAAACTTTATATAAATTTTTATGTGTCAAGGGGCCCATACACACATACTGCTCATGCTCATGCAATGAGCATGTATGTTAATGTATGTATGTATTTGTCACACAGATAATGCAGTATGAAAAATCAAAATAGTTTTGATTTTGAAATGAACTCCTACTGCCGACAGTTTTTCAAATGAACAAAAAATTTATTTATTCATTTTTCTGATATGTATTTTTTTTAAAGTTGAAGTTTTACTGAAAAAAAGAAAGTAAAACAAACAAAAAAAGGAAATAAAACAAACAAAAAAATAAGTTCTGAAAATATAATGTGTACAAAAAAATATGTTTTTAATTAATTTCTTCAATTCTATAACCCAGTGAAAAAAAATGGAAGTCATTCTAGCGGAAGTACATTTTCATTGCTTCCAAAAAATCGATATTTTTAATTTGCCGAGAGTGAGCAAAAAACCATGTAGAAGCTTATTTTAGTCAGACAAAACCTTGTAACTCCTCCATAGTGTTAGAAAATACTCACCAGAATTTTAAAAAAATTTATTTTTTTAAAGAAATTTATGAACTATTTTTAGTCTAAAATTTAAAAGTTATTTGCTTTAATTTACATGAAAACACTGTTTCGGGCTTAAATTCGTATAAAAAGAAACGAATTGTTAAAAAAGGCAACTATTTACCATTTTTCCTAGATGAAAATATTATCATAGAACACAAAAAAGGGAATTTTTCTTAATATCGCTTCCAATTCAGTGACCAGGCATCGAAAAAGAGAACTTCTTGCAATGACAACCCTATGTAAAAATCATTAGATCGGATCGAAATTTGCACTACTTCCGCATCGTAAACTCTACATTTTCATGACTTTTTTGGAGTCCCTTTTTTTACTGGGAAATAATTTTTTTGTTGTCAAACGCATGTTTATTTTATAAATTTTTATTTTAAATGATGATTGATATGATTGATGGTAAAATATCAATCACACACGTATACCAAGGGTTCATCGGCAGTAGCTGCAAGCACTATGTGTGTATGGGCCCCTTCAAATAGGAAAACCAATATAATTATTTAATTTTTCTCGATGCGAGAACTTTTTACAAGTTACAGAAATGGGGTAGAGCTGTGCCAAATCGTTCATTCAAGTGACCGCTCATTTTCGTTCATTTTCTAAAAAAGAACGAGTTCGTTCATTTCGTGCATGCGCTCTTTTCAAGAAATAGAACGAAATAAAAACACAAACAGTTGATTCGTCAAATAAAAAGGGACAAATGTTGAATTTGTTATGAATTGCTTAGCAAAATAAGCATACCAAACACTGGAAAATTTAAGAAACAAAAAAATCAGTAACAATTTTTAAAATATTATAGTATTTTATAGGATTAAGAAATAATAATAATAATTATATTACATACTTAAAATTTGTTAAAAGAAAAACTTTTAATATGTTCTAAAAACTTAAGAAATAAGACAAAAAGGCAATTGAAAACCAGAATGTGACTGACAAAAAATGTCATATGAAAAATGAAAATGAAACAAAAAACACCCCAGTGCGCTCGTTCGCTCATTCCGTTCAATTGTACTTTTTGTCAGTACTGCTGAGCCAAAACAGCTCAGTAAAGTGACCGGCTCACTTCGTTCATTTTACTGATTCGTTCATTTGTACCCGCTCGTTCATGAACGACCCAGCTCTAAAATGGGGTACAGTCTATGTAAATATGAAACAAACGTCCAAAAGTTCATTTAATAAAAAATTAAACAAGAAAATTTCCAGCAATTTTTAATTTAAAAACATATTTATATACATATTTCTATAAAAATTAAAAAGTGTTTATAAGTGTGTCTAAAAAGGCCTAAAGAAAGCCAAAAAAGCAAGAAGTTGTTTACAAAATGCACAATTGCACAGTTTACGAGTCAAAATTATTGCGCAAATTTAATAGGTTTGTGTAAATAAATTTCTATTCAGTTTTTGAAATTTTATTTACGAGAGTGTAAAAATGCACAATTGCACAGCTTGCGAGACTTTTGAACATTCTCATGAAAGCCTTTACTATTTTTAACAGTTGTTAACGCACTCAAAATCCCAAATAACACTGTTTCACAAAAGTTGAGAAAAAAGTAATTCTGGGGTTCTCATGTGCCAATTCTGTTTTGTTGCCATCCATAGAGAACGAAAATACCTTCGGTTTTTAGGTCACTTCGTAAAGTGATTTTATAACGGTAAATGTAGTTGAAATTAGGTTCTTAGAATTATAAAGAATCTGACATTATCTTTCAAACATACTTTTTGTAAATCGGTTAATAAATAGCTAAATTATAGTTATTGAAAAGTGAAAAAAATTAAGAAAAAAATTCTCATAAGGAACTTAGAGCCTGAGGAAAATTTTTTTAAATGTGTTTTCCACACTTCAAACACTATAACTTGGCCATACCGATTTACAAAAATTATGTCTAGTTTAAAAGATAATATCAGATTCTTTAAACTGAAGAATAATTAAAAGAAAACCGTTGGAAAGCAAAGAAGGTATGACTTTCCATTTAAAACTCTAAAAACACCGGTTTTATCTATATTATTATAAGGATTAGTTATATTAGGTTAAAAAACTATAATTAAAAAAATTTCAAAGACAACTAAAACCACACGATTTTTAGCATTCTTACAATATGAGTAAGATATCTTGATATATTCATCAATGTGTTTCTATCTACATGAAATAAATTTTTGTGTAGATTAATAATCCAGAAAGTATTTTTAAGTTTGGAGGACCTTAGTGAAATACGAGTATTAAGGGAATACTACAAAAAGTGGTGTAAATTATGCAAATGCTAAATTTTAAAACACATAAGGATTGGCTATTTTTATTTAAATATAAAAAACCTCTATTTTGTTTTCCAGTGTTATTGAAGGGTTTCCAGTGTTTCATCAGGGAACCTTTACCCAAAAATTTCTTAGAACAACTACAGATATTATGTTACAACTTTCATTTACAAATTAGAAGATCAACTAATATCATAGTTGAAACCAGAAATCAATAATCAACAACCATTGCTACACTGGCTGAATTTTTTCATCTCGAATTGTAGTTGTATGAAGTATATAATGACAATAATTGTTAAAGGCAACAACAGCTATTCATTGCTTTGGCAATAGTAGAGTTTTACAACAAAAGTATTTTTGACCGGGTGCAATAAAATTAATAATTAAGTTATAATTATTAAACTGTTAGAAAAATTATGTTGATCAATGTTTAATTGATTTAGAGAATACATATTTTTTGTTTGCATGGCTTAATTCGGTATAAAACTTTAATTTTTTAACTAACAGAGGAAGATCAATTTGTTGCCGATGTATATGGTGTGAAAATGCGTGGTAACAGTAATGGAGCCAGAACACCACCTTCAAATCAAAAGACAACAACTAACGAAGAGGATGACTTGCGATGGGTAGAAGAAAATATTCCTGAATCAATGGGTGATGTTACTTTACCGGCGCTAGATTCCGATGAAGAAATCATCAACACTAAATTTGAAGTTTCAAAAATGCAATAGACTAAGAAATATGTAATAATCATACTACTCATTGTTTGCAGCAACAATGTCATCGACTGTTTGTTTGGCTTATATGCATATATTTTTTTGGCTTTAAATTATTACTAATTATTTTTACTATAAAAATATGTTGTAGTTGAAAAATAGTATATAGTACATATACACATAATACAAGTTAGATAAACTTACATTAACTAACTGAGCAAAAAAAAAAGTATTCTATTTTAATCAAAAACTATTTGTTTATGTTTATTTTCTCATACGAGCTTTCGTAACATTTAGTTAGATACATATGTATAACATTTCTCTTTTAATGCGTAAATTGCTGGTCAATCTGATAATAATAACGATTTTAAAATTATTTTTTAATAATCTCTAAAATATTTGCTTCTTTTAATTGTTCCTAAAATAAATGCAAATACGAAATACAAAAAATAAAGTTGCGAGTGTGTAAAATATTGTGAAATATGTTATCTGCATCTATTCATCGGGGAGGTTTTTCTGTTTGATCAAAATACATAATATATTTCATATTTCAATATCTTTCCCCCATTTATAAAGAAAGAAAAGAATAATTAGTTTCTTAAATATGTAGATAAAATATTGATAAAGATGAAAAAAAAACAATGAATTTCTTATTAACAATGATCATTAGTTAATACACTATGTAAATATATTTAAATTCTTATATATAAGTTTATATAACATTAATAAAAAATTTCTTAGATGTATAAAAATGTATTTTTTGTGCTTAACAAGTGTAAATGTAGATATCCACAAAAAACATAAATGTGAAAAAAGGCCAAGTTCCTTTCCAAAATTTCGGCCATCAAAAGTAGTGAGATAAAAATTTTGACCAAGTTCTTGTTTTGGCACAATACCTATCACTGAAATATCGTAAGCATTATATAGATATGTGCTTACTTGACAATATTTTTCCCGATATAAAAAAATTAACAAATATACATTATTCTCTCCTTTTTAGAAAGGTAAAAATATTGCCAAGTTAGCAGATTATCTAGATTATTATATGACACCCTTACGATTACATATTGCAGTGATAGGCAGTGTTGTTAGATATGACGATTTCACGTGATTTTGCCGATTTTTTATAACAAATATACCAAAATGACTATTGACGATTTCGTTTCAAATATTCCTCATATTTTGACGATTTGTTGAAATAAGTATTTAGTAACATAAATATGCCAACAAGTCCTTACAGAAAAGAGATTTGGTTTCGATAACACAAATATCAAAAAAATTTAATATAATTTCGGCAGCCGTTATTTTAAATATGGACTCTAAAATTCTTCCTTTACTAAAAACTTTTCCAAATCTTTTGTACAAAGGAAAATATTAAGACATTCAAAATTAAATAAGAAATCTTAAATTTTTTTAACTTTCAAGATAATGACATTTATATTTAAGTATATTGTGGAAAAAAGTTAAAACAATTGATTTACCAAACAATAAATTTCTTTTCCATGACTTATGTGAGTTTTTTTTAACTTTTTTTTTACTTTACCATCGGCTACTGTTGAAAGAATATTTAGTAATATTAATTTTACTAAAACCAAGATTTGAAATTTACTGGAAACAGAAACCCTTGAAATCATCATATTTTCAAAAGATTATTTGAAGTGTAAATCTTCGGAGTGCTATAATATTGACATTAAGACAAATTTTATAAAAAACACAATTCTAAAATGTATGTACATTTACGGCCTGGCCCACGATGTCGAAAAGAAAATATCTATCGCTTACTTATATTGAAAACAAAAGCAAATTTTCTTATATTGTTTTTGGTTTAAATATAACCAAGCGACAGATAATTTCTTGTCGACATCGTGGGCCAGTCCGATAGTTTTATTTTGAAACTAGTTTTATTTAGAAATTGTTACACGCTATTATATATTCAGAATTTTATGCTTTAATTTCGCCTTATAGTTTTTATCTTTGACTACAAAGTCAATGAATTGGGTTTTTCTATATAAAATATTCTTTTATTTCTAATATCATGATCAGTTGTTTAATAAAACGGATAATTCTTGTGTGACGATTTTATGACGAATTTTTTTGAAAATTGTGACGATTTTGACGATTCTATTTTTAAAATTTGACGATTTTTTGAAAAAATTACCTAACAACAGTGGTGATAAGAACTTGGTCAATATTTTTATCACATTATTTTTGATGGCCGAAATTTTGGAAAGGAACTTGGCCTTTTTTCACATTTCTGTTTTTTGTGAGAATCTACTACTATTACTTTTGAAAGGTTTTCTTAATAAAGATTTTTAAACTAAAAATGTCTAGTCTGTTATAGTTCTTATAAAATATAGTGTAAGTGTTAGTGGGAGTGACCCCGCCTATTTTTCTAAAGTCTTAGACGAAGTACTTTTGAAAACGCAAAATTAAATGCAAGCACTAGTGAAATGTGCATTCAAAGTTTCAATAGTGTTTTAACTTTTTCTAATTGGTAACTTACCTCAACCTAGTTTTTTTGCGAAATTTCAGTTCTCTACCGTATAATTTTACGCTAACTTTTTAAAAACGTGGCCCTACATCCCTAATTTAACAATCGATGCTTTCGGATTTTTCCTGTTCGTAACTCACCCCTTAACTTAAATTTATAATTTCGAGTTTGAAGTGCGTGTCCATGCCCCTCGATAGAAACTTTCAGGATTTTAGATCTTTCTTGGTAATCTCTGATTAAGATTTATTTGTGTATCGAATTTAAGCTCTCTAGTGCAAATTCTAGCTTTAAATGTTATGGGAGTTACCCCCGCTCTCCATCACTTTTTTAAACTCAAGATTTTGTTGTGAGCAGCGCTCAATTATCATAATCCACTTCTGGTTAAAATATTGGGGTTTTTAGATTTTTCTAGTTGGTTTCTCATCTTGCCCTACTTGCGTACCAAATTTCAGCTCTCTAGCGCAAATGTAATTACTTGATTTTTACGCGCGCATTCCCGCCCACTTTTTTAAAAGAAATATTTTTTTGCCCAGTGCTAATCTTACGTGTCAAGTTTCGTTGGAAACGGTTAATAATCGGGCCTGTTCTGAAAATCACGGTGATTTCAAATCACGTGATTTCAAAAGTAAACTATTAATAGCTGACTGGATAGTGGGTTTTTATTGCGTTTTAAGTTTTTTGCATTTATAATATAATATTTTCTTCCAACTTCTACTAAAGCTATTAATCGTGAAACTTATAAAAGCAATGATTTAGCTTTTATTAATTTTTTGAAATCACTGTGATTTGGCATGTCGTGATTTGCAGAACAGGCCCGAATATCTATATAAATAGTATATTTAAATCTGCTGATACAAAGTACATGAAATAAGAGTCATAAATCTTATGGGCATGTTAACGCCCACTTTAAAAAAAAATTATAGCCTTGCATCATTCAAACACTTATTCCAAATTTCAACAAAACTGCTTTCGCCAAACGCTTTTTTCCAGAAATAAATCGCCTAATGTTAGTGTTCCTAAAAAATATATACATATATATTGTTACGTTTAAATTTTATTAAACGTGTGAGTTCTTTTGATTGCTCAAAAATAAAAATAAATAACAACACGATTTTCTTATTTGCAACTGAACTTCCTTTTATTGGTGACTAAACCAATTACAACTTGTCTTTTCTTATTTACTTCTTAATGTTATTATCCACGGCACGATGTCTTTTACTTTCAACGATGTTCACTCTACTAATTTCCAATTAGCACTGACTGACTGCTATTGGTTGCTTCGCGCTTTTTATACTGTGCACCAATACCACTAGAAGTTTCAAGCTTAGTCCAGACGATCATTATCATCTTAAATGTTGTTTACTAAGTGCCCAATTAAGTTCATGTGGTAACTATGTACATACATGTGTATATGCATACGTGTGTACATCATTAACTAAGCAATGCGTGGTGGTTGTTTACCTTTTGCCTTTCGTTTGAATTAGCATGTATGTATGTGTGTGTGTAAATATGCGAATCTTCTTAATAAGCAGATGCTTTTTGTTGTTGCTTTTGCTTGTTTACGTGTTACGCATGCTTATTTAGTTCTTTGCTACAGTGTTTGCACGCGAATATGTGTGTACGTTTGTTGCTTTAGTTAAATACTTCTAGATAGTTCTTTGCATTAACCCTGTAGGAATCTTTTTACGTAACAATATAAAGTATGTTAAGTGAACAAAGAAAAAAGGATATTAAAAAAATTGTTTCATTTAGTTACTTTAATATCCAGAAAAAAAGTTCAAAGTTTCCAGCTCTGGAGCTGTGGTTTTTATTTTTATAATTTTCTACAATAAAAATTTTCTTTCTAAAACGTAAAATATGTATAATTTATAAAGAAAAAGAAAAAAATTAATAAGATCTAGTTACTTTTATATATCACAAAAAGTGTAAGTTTCCCAAGTTCCTTTGTATAAAAAAAATTTTAAGTTTTCCAAGCCTGGAAACTACTTTTTAATTTTTTTAATTTGAAATGCCAATTTTATTCGTACTGAAGTATGACATGAGTTTATTTAATAAAAAAAAAAAATAAAAATTAGTTAGACCCAGTGTCTTTTATATATCACAAGAAGTGTAAGTTTTCCAACCCAGCAATCATGCTTTTTGATCTTTCTGATTCCTTACACCAATCTATTTCTTGTAAAAATGTTTGATGTTTAATTTATAGAAAAAAAAGAAAAAAATTGTTTTAGTAAGTTACGTTTGTATAAAAAAAGCTAAAGTTTTCCAACTCTGGAAACGTTTTTTAAATTTTTTTTAAATTTGAAATACCAATTTTATTCGTATTGAAGTATAAAATCTGCTTATTTAATTAAAAAAAATAGTTTTCGGTAGTTAATTTTTTATATCACAAAAAGTGTAAGTTTCCTAACTCTGGAATCATCCTTTTTGATCTTTCTGATTTCTTACACCAACCTTTTACGTTACGTTTTAGTAAGTTACTTTTCCATAAAAAAATTAGAGTTTCCAACGCCGGAAACGTCATTTTAATTTTTTTATTTTTTTTAATTTTAAATACCAATGCTATTCGTACTGAAGTATAAAATTGATTTATTGAATAAAAAAAATTAAAATTAGTTTTCGGTACTTAATTTTATACATCACAAAAATTGTAAGTTTTCCAACCCTGCAATCAACCTTTTTAATTTTTCTGATTTCTGACACCTATATCGCTTTCTTTTTTAAGAATATAAGATATGTTTAATTTATAGAGAAAAATGAAAAATTTGTTTTAGTAAGTTAGTTTGTATGGCAAAATAAAGTTAGAGTTTTCCAGCTGTGAAACCGTCTGCTTGATATTGCTGAATTTCAATACCAATGTTTTTCGGACCATTTTTGACACACCAGTCCAAGACCGAAGTCTCTACCTTTTCTGGGAGCTTCGGAAAACTGATTTCACGTACAGACAGACGGACAGATGGACATCGCTTGTTCGTCTTCCCTATGCATAAGGATCCAGAATATATATACTTTATGGGTCGCTTACTATAATTGTGGAAACTACAAACGGAATGACAAAACTTTACCCTTTTACCATTTTTTGGTAAAGGGTATAAAAATGAAACTCTAGGCTTGGTGCGTTTTTTTTAAATTGCGCGTTTTTCTTCAGTTTGATGCGTTTTGAAATTTTAAAGTTGGCAACGCTGATGGGCACATCAAATGACGTTTGTTTACAGGTCCCTTTAAGCCATTTGGTCAAGCTACTGTAACAAGTAGTGCAGCAAACTTTTGGAGCCCAATGCTTGTTTTTATCACCAACTTGGCAATCAAAGTATAGTTTATGAGCAGTTTTAAGAAGCTGAGAAAGAGGTTTTCCTTGTGCTCTTATTGTCAACTCCCCGCAAAAATAGCAGAAGCTATCAGGATGATTTTTACACTCGCGTAATTTCAATTGACAGCGAAAAAAAACTGTTTTACTCAATTCAGACAATATAAAAACACCGACTGATCGCGCACAACACCGAGATATTGACTTTACCATCGCTAGAGATCCACTGAAGCTAGATAAAAATTTTAGTGCAGAGCTGTGGAAAAATTTTACAGCTAAAATAATGTTTATAAATTTTAAATTTAATTCAGGGGTTCCATGGAAAATAGTGGGTGATGGGGGGAAAACGGAGATCATATTCGGACTTAAGGTGGAAGTATATAACACGCGTTCAATGCGCTAATGCGATACACGCGTCTGTCAAAAAAAGTTGAAATAGTGGGTTTTCACAAGGCAACTTACATACAGAAGTTTGAGACGCGCGTACCTCGCAAAAAGTTGAAAAATGTTCTACTTTCACGCGTTGTATACAAAACAACAGCTAGTGTTGCCAGATTCATTCTTTTATTAAACAATCGATAAAAAAATGCATTAAAAATTTAAAGAATAATCAAACTTAAATACAGGACAAAAAATAGCCAGCAAAGGCTTGAAATTTTACAACAAAAAAAAAGCCTCAAAAGCGTGTTGTGTAATTTTCAATTTGTATAGCGTTAAGCATTTACCAAGTCAGAAAAGCTTTACCGCGTAACGCGTGGTATATACCTCCACCTTTAAGAGGTCGATTTACATAAGAAACAGATGAAATGGTGTCAGGGCTCATTAATTTTTTTATTTTTTTGCAGAGGAGTGTTATTTATTTGTATTTGCAACTTAAACATTTGTTTTTCTAAATTTATTTTAAAACAATCAATGACTATTAATCGGTTGTTGCAATTGAATTATGACGAATTGTACTAGCACAATAACAGACTTATTCCATATAAAAACAACCAAAAATCAAGATTTTGGGACCGACCCCTTTCAAATCAAACCAAACCCGATATGGTAGTTAAATTTTGCACAACTAAAATTTTTACCAACAAATTTTAATAATAATGCCAGTGGTTCCCAAATTATTATGCAAAAAAATTCAAAATTTTCTTAAAACTGCCTTCATATAAATTCTTATAACTTTTTTAATATCTAGGGTAACCGAATGATTTATGCCTTGTTTTAAAGGTATTATAATAGTGCTTCAACGGATATAAAAATCAAAACGGTCATCACAATTATAGATGTAATTTTTTTGCAATCCACAATTCATGATGCTGTTACTAAAAAAATTGTACTTTTAAAATTTTTAAAATAATATGTATTATTGTTTACCCCTTCGCTATGTCATCACCAAATCTCTATATGGTACTCTTATAGATTTCTGAAATATAAATAAAACTTTCAGCAAAGTAAGAAAAATAATTAAATTTTGTGTACATTGAAGATATATATTTATTTATTTTAACAAAATGCTTAATAAAAAACAAATTAACACGCAGATTTGATAACACAATATTGTAAAATCTGACTAATTTACACTCTCAACTTCAAATTTTTCATCTTCCGAGTAAAGTTATAACCTTATTTGACGTTTCCTTTCGGGAAAAAAGCAATGATATTTTTGCGTTCCACGTACTGTTTTTATTCCATTAAAGCGATTATAGAGAAACCGGTCTTTGTGTTATGGTCTTCGTCTGATAAGAACTTGAAGTAACAGTTTACTTAATTTTGACAGCACCAGTCATATAGTCGTCGCGGATTGGTTATATGATTTTCTAACAGACGTTGTAAGCTAGAACGTCTGGCTTCTCTTTTCACTGTGTCGCCAAGGCCATCACTTGGGACTTTCCCGTGGCTGGTAGCAAACAAATTCCACTCAGCAGTACAACCAAAATCTTCTTCATTGTGGCATAGATTTACAAAAATCTTTTTGTTTTTGAATTGAGCAGCTGAGCCGTCGGAAAAATATAAAATATTTTGTGAGGCGCTTTGAAATTTGTTTTTTTAAAACAAAATCCGCTACATCCGTTTCTCTTTAATAAAAATACAGCAAAATAAAAAGAATTCCAACCGAGATATGTGATGTTGCTGCAACGGCCAAAATTCGATTGACAATAAATTCGGTTGTCTTAACAAATCTGTTTTATTCGTGCAGGAACTCAAAACGTCGAAATATGAATGAAAACTCGATTTTTGAAAATTGGTGTAGAATAAGGAAGTTAAAAATTATATTTTTAAAGTAGCTTTGTAACGATTTACTCGTAACAGGAATTATTGTATATATCGAACCATAACCGCACAAAAAGCTTAAGCAACAAAAACAAAACTTTACAGGAGAAGTTTTTTTTAATTATCTTCGCTGTTGTTTCAGTTAATTCATTGAATTTTAGTATTTAAGTGTTATTATGCTAAATATAAGTAAAGCAAAGAATTTTAATTAAATATTAGCATAATAACGGTATTTTTTGTCCCTTAAGCTTTTTTGCTGTCTCCCTGAGAACCTCCTGTGTATATTTTTGTGTTGGTTAAGCTAAAAAAATATGTTTCAGAAGAAGTAAATATCAGTTTTTTTATATACATTTTTCTCCAAATTGCTAAATTATTGTCTTCTTGATCGGCCCCATGTAGTGAATCTTCTACAGACTTATTACTTTTCAAATTACACTGTGCAACACCAAAATTATTCAGGGGATCTCTCATGTACCAATTCTGTTTTCTTAGAGTCCATAGAGAACGAAAGTACCTTTGGTTTTTTTAGATCACTTCGGAAAGTGATTTTATAACGAAAAATATGGAGAATTTCAAATTGAGAGAGTCATACCTTCTATGTTTCCCAATGCACTGCTATTAATTATTATCTTTCGAACAAGACATATTTTTTGTAAATCGGTCAATAAATGGCTAAGTTATACTGCTTGAAGTGTCAAAAGAAAAACACAATTAAAAAAATTTTCTTCAGGCTCTAAGTTGGTTATGAGAAAAAAAATTAATTTTTTTTTAATTTTTCACACTTCAACCACTATAACTTAGCCATTTATTGACCGATTTACAAAAAAAAGTGTGTTTTGTTTGAAAGATAATATCAGCTCCTTTAAGCAGAAGAACAATTAATAGAAATCCATTGGGAAACATAGAAGGTATGACTCTCTCAATTTGAAATTCTAAAGAAACTGTTTTCCTCCCTATTTACCGTTATAAAATCACTTTCCGAAGTGATCAAAAAAAAAACCAAAGGTACTTTCGTTCTCTATGGACTCCAAGAAAACAGAATTGGTACATGAGAACCCCTGAATAATTTTTTTCTCAACTTTTGTATCACAGTGTTATAGAGTTCGCTATTAAATTTTTTGTATATATGTAGTTTTACTGACGAAATTTATTTTCAAGTCTATATACTTTTGTGTAGAAATTTTTAATAAATTTGCTACGTACCGGAACTGAACTGGCGACTATCTCAGTTTTTCGCCTGAACAGCGTAATCAATTTTAAATCATAATAAATTGTAGCAGAGTTATCCAAATAACCATATTTAAGACTTATAACTAGATGATTTTTTTTTAAGTTGGCGAACATAGCCTTTAAAACAATAGTAACTTACTTAATACAAATCTTATTTTTGGATTAGGTGTATAATTAAATAATGGGCCTTTTTGTGATTCACGTATTTCGACTTCAACTACAAAAATTTGGTTTTAGATTAAAAAATATTGTATTTATAAATTTTTTTTATTGGAAGAATTCTAATGATTTTTTCGTGAAGTTACATAATATACACAAGTATGAACGCAGATTTTTTATACGAAAATATGTTTTCCTCTATCGTCTAAATTTGTGTGTATTTTTGTTGAGATATATTCAATGAGTCACGCGCTGTAGGGCAATTTCCAAATGCATCACAAAGCTTATAATATACTGGTATGCGATGTTTGATTCTTATATTATTAGATGATACATATTTGGTCCAAATGTAATGAGGCTACATATATAGTACACAGATCTTACCTTATAAAATAATAAAAACTTATTATACACTCAAAAAAAAACTAACTAAAACTTAATTTGAATAAAAAAAAGTTGTCGTATGGCGCCAAAGCTGTTTTTACTTGAAACCAGTAAAATATTTACTAAATTTCTAGTTCAGTAATGAACTAGTTTATAGTAATTATATTTTTATATTTAAGTAAAATTTTTCTAAAATTAAGTAAAATTTTCCTATAAAATTCGGAGCTTTGCAAAAATTTTTTTTCATCTTTGATTTAAAATTTAGTAAATTTTCCAAGTTTTTTTTATGTCTTTAATTATGGTACTTTATTTTATTTTTAAATAAATTATATACTACATGACATGTTATTTATTATATCTTCATATTATATCCTTAATTATAAATTCACCATACATATATACAAATTTCTTGAGAGGAGACAAGTATTGAACCAGCAACCTTCTGATTGATAGGCAAGCTCTCTAACCAATTGCCTAACAAGGCAGTCTGAATAAGGATTGAAATTTTTTAGTTTTAAAACTTTATTTTATTTTCAAACAAATAAATTTCAAGTTCAAATATTCCTCGAAAATATGAAAAATTTACTTAGATTTTTTGCTAAATGCAAATCAATAATAAATTCCATAATTCAAAAAAAAAATATTTAAAACTGGGAAATATTTTCCTAAAATTTAGTATACCTTTTAACATCTTTTAAGTAAGTCAAATTTCATGAACTAGTCAGGAGTAGTAATTCATTTCGTAAAGTTTATTTTTTGATTTAAGACAAAATGGACTAGTCCTTAATATAAAATTTCCTTCAGTTTATAACCATTTTCCTACTTTTAGTAAATATTTCCTTTAAGTCAGTAAACATTTCCTGAAATGTGAGAAATTTATTGTGTATTTTTATGAACTGTTTTTGAGGATATGAACTTTTTATTTTTTACTAATTTTAAGTAATTTTTACTAGATTTTTATAAAAATTTACTTAAACTTAAACTTAGAAATTTTTTTTACTTGAATTTACGAAAAAAAATTTCTTAATAATAGTACATGTCTTTTTTTTAGTGTAATTATCGCTATCCATTTTTTAGCGAGAGCCGTTGAAAAAAAGTATTTCCAAAAAAAATCTTAATTTCATCCCATTAAAGGACCATGGTAGGCCATTTTTAGGGGAAAATTATGTAGAAGAAAGATGTTGTGGTATTTATTCTAAGCAAAAATTGATTTAAAAATTTTTCCGGAAAACACAGCACTTAGAAGTTCTGAAGCCAAAAAAAAAAAGTTTATATCCAAGATATGTTATTTTTTAGGAGAAAAGTGTAATGCGCATGACCGTTATGCACGCTACTAGTGCAATTTTTACACACGTGTGATTTTTTATGGCCAGTCTATCAGAAACTGCCGGTGGAGCGAATAAAATAAATACTTTCGGCAATTTGGGAGGTCTAATGTGTATTCAAGTTTTTTTTATTACATGGGGGTGAATAAATTGCTATCAGGAAGGGCTGATCTAGTTAATTATTTTAGAAATAGATTACATTATTATTATTAATATTGTTTGTATGCATATACTTCATACGATGTCGGTAAAGGCTAATCTGAACTTGATGTCTTACTTGCTTTATTTTCAAAAGAAAATTTTAGCTTAAGTAACAAGTTGCTGTTACAAAAATTGTAAACAAAAAATAGTTTGTACTTAAGCTTAAATTGTTTTTGCAATAAAATTTAAACGGCGAATGCTATGGTTGTAAAATTTCAACAGTTAATGCCAATGATAAGAAGTTAATGATTTTTATAAAAAAAACGCATTTCAAAAATCATGTTGGTTAAGCTTCTTTGGCGGTAATGGCTCGATATATTCGGTAGACATGGACAAATTAAAATCTAACTTTTTGTGTTGTAACGGGTTAATACGTATGTACATATGTTCATATGTTATACTATTCTTTAGTTTTCTTTTGCAATTTAAAGTTCTCTGCCTTTAAAAATCACCCGTTACATTAGTACTTATTACTTCACATTCATTGCGTGCAAAATATTTTAACAAGCAATGAATGGTTTTTAGGCATGTTGAAATGCATTATTGATTTAAATAATTACCTGAATAAATTAGTGTTGCTTTTGGTAAGGAATAATAAAGTGCTGAAAATCAAAAATGATTCATGATAAATTTCGTTCATATTTTAAACAATTTCAAGAGTGGTTTGAAAAAGAGAATTTATATTATAGGTAAGTAGGATTTGATATTTTTCTTTGATTTTTTCTTTCGGAAATGGATTGAAAAAGATTCAATGCAATTTAGATTGTTTTGGGGCTTCATAATAGGCATTTCGACATGGAATATTATATCTATTTTTCTGTTGACCCTAACACGATTTTCATCGGACTCAATAAGTATCGGAGTTGAAACAACATATCTTCGATGGAATAACACTTTTCCAGCGGTCAGTTTTTGTTTGACCAAAAATCGTTCAAGCAGTCGTGTTATGGAATTTGTGAACAAGGAAAATATTCCATACAAAGTATCTTTAACGAATTATGTTAAAAATATTCACGATTACATGTTTACAAATCCGAACAATATTCATTTCAAGGAAGATTATTGTGATGGCTTAAATTCTACTTGTGGCGTTGATATTCAAAGAATACGAAAAGAGGTAATTACATTGACTGCTCCAAAAAACATAAACAAAGTCTAAAAGCGTTATTATTGTCTAATGTTTCCTTTACTACCAGCTTATTTTTTTTTTAATTCAAGCATAAAACAAAAAAAATAGCCAAATTTATTTAATCTTCATGAAAAAATTGCAGTTTAAGAAAAAATAACAAAAAAATTTTAACGAAAGCGAAAAAAAACTAAATATCTACTATATGGCCATTTTAAACGAAAATCATGTACTTACATAACTAGACTTTTATTTAATTATTTTTTTAACTAATTAAATAATTTTTTTACTATTATTTGTCTTAAATATTTTTATCAGTGTAACTTTTCATTCGTTTCTAATAAACAAACCACGAAAATAACTAAAAAGATAATTGGAAAAAACTTTCTGTCTATTAATTTCTCAAATGCAAAAGATTTAGGAAAGATCCAAAGACAATTGCAAAAATTTCTACCTTTCAATTTCAGAATTGTAAAAGTCTTAAAACATCCAAATTGGGTTTCCGTTGTCTAAAAATTCGAAATCATATTATTCTTCGATTAACAATTTTCGCCTCGTTGGGCATCACAGCTGACCAGAGGAGCAAGCCTCGGATTATATTGCACATAATTCTTCACCTGCTTCCTATAGAGGACTTTGTGGTGACAACGGTGACTAGAAGCCTCCTAAGACTCATTGAAGCAGGTTTTGTGGGGACAAAAGTTACAGGTCACACAGAAATCTTAAATGGATCAGTTTTAGTGATTGGAGCTCCGTAAACCCTGGGTTCAAACACTGTAAAGTCGTTGAAATTGGTTTTAGATCACCCTCACGCGTAATTTCGGATAACGGACCCAGTAATTTGTAATGAAAAAAGAATTGAAAATAATTAACTATGAAGCGTGAATAAGATAAATTACTTCTTGAATTAAAAATTAATTTCTAATAAAAAAAATAATTGAAAATAATTAACTAAAAACCGTGAATAAGATAAATTATTTCTTGAATTAAAAATTCATTATAAACTTTTTGCTTCTTTTCTAATTGAAATTTATTTGCTGGTGGTTAAGCACGTTTTATGAATTGTTTGTGTTTTCGTTTCTTTGTTGTTTTGTTTTCCTGGAAGAAATATTCTTAGAATATATGTATATGTAAGTATGTAATTTTGATCAAAGTCTACATGCATTTCATTAGTGCTTACTACTCTCATTTTATTATTTATTATTATTGTGATTTTCAAAAATGTTTCTGTTTGAGAATTATCAAATGGTTTTTGAAGGTCTGTGCCAAAGATAAGAGGTTTTTGACTGTTCAAAATGATTTGGCAAAGCACCAATGAAATGCATGCTTAACCACGAGCAAATTATTGCAATGGTTAGGAAGGGTGATGCTACACAGCACCCCCACTCGGAGACCCAATTGGGCCCATTGTGATTTAGGTTAGGTTATTATTTGACAATATGTAAAATAATAAATTTCTTAAATCTTTTTTATTTCTCCTGTAAAATTAAAAACAAAAATTTAGCTATATGGTGTTTCCTTTAAGCTAACGATGTATGTTTTTTTTAGCTTTTACCAAATTCTTGTGAAGATATTATGTCTAATGTTTCCTTCTGCGGAGTACTGTATGAAAATTGTACAGATATATTCAAATTTCACGAATTGGAGATGGGTTATTGTTATCTGGCCAATAATATTCTGGACTAGTGAGTAGATTTATGATCATAAGAATAAGTTTTATTTATTTATTCTAAATATTAAAATGATTTGTATTCTTTTTTAGCGAAACATATAATAACTTGCCGTTAAAATACGATATTTCTAATAGGGGTAAGAACCTTAAAATATATTTTAGAAGCGGGTTTTTATGGAAATATGAAGTTAGTATAATATGCAATTTTAAAACTTTTTTAACTTAATTTATCTGACTTTTTATCCAAGATGTATGTACATAGTCCAGACGATTTGCCCTATTTCAATTCAGTAACATATGATGCTTTTTCGGATTCTACGGTGTATAGATTTGATGTTAATGAGTATGAAAATAATATCGATGTTAAAGATGAGGCCATAATAAAAAGATCGTGTAAATTTCCTCATGAAAGAGATTCCGGATCACCATATCATTATAGGTACGTACGGGTATTACGAATGTTCATATTTGTATTCACGTATTCACGATTATTCGTATTCGCCAAATTAAGGCTATTATTTATTGGTTTAGTGTTTTCGTTAGAAAAATAAAAAATAAAGTATAAAAGTGCACAAGGTGAATGGCAAAAAAATCCTGATTTGCATTACTTTCAGCAAAAATAACTTTTCTTATACCCTTTACCAAAAAATGGTAAAAGGTATATAGGTTTGTCATTCCGTTTGTAATTTCTACAATATTAATAAGCGACACATAAACTATATATATTCTGGATCCTTATGCATAGGGAAGACGAACAAGCGATGTCCGTCTGACCGTCTGTCTGTACGTGAAATCGGTTTTCCCAAGCTCCCAGAACAGCAAGAGACTTCTTTCTTGGACTGGTGTGTCAGAAATCTTCCGAAAAATTTTGCTATTGAAAATCAGCAATATCAAGCAGACGGTCTCAGAGCTGGAAAACTCAAACTCTATTTTCCCATACAAAATAACTACCGAAACTAGTTTTTATTACTTTTTTATTAAATTATCTTATTTTATACTTCGGTATCAATAAAATTGGTATTTAAATTTAAAAACAAATTTTTAAAAATTTAACAAATTAAAAAGGCGTTTCCAGGCTTGGAAAACTTTAACTTTTTTTCTAGTAATTAAACATATTTCATGTTTTAGGAAGAAGGCTATTTGCTCAGGAACGGTAAGAAATTTGGACAGAGTATGTAGAAATTTGGTCGCTACAACAAATATATAAAAGTTAAATATTAAAGGGTGGTCCAAAACGAGTGACGAAAACTTTTAAAATCTCATGTAATATACATACAATTGTATGTATGTGTGCACATATGTATATTTCCACTTCACATTTGTAAAATTATTGTATTTTTATATTAACACTAAAACTAAAAAAATTTTAATTAAAGGGTGGTCTATCAGTTAATGCAATTTTTTTAAATTGATATATCTTGGAAACCGTAAGAGTTAAACTCTTGAAATTTTCAAAAACGGTAAATCTACAAAATCCGCAAATTATAGAATCGCCAAAAATTGAAAAAAATCGCCAAAACGAAAAAATCGCCAAAATCAAAAAAATCGAAATAATTTAAAAAAAAACGCCAAAAACCGAAAAAATCGCCAAAACGAGAAAAAAGTGTCAAAACTAAAAACATTGCCACAATGAAATAACGCCAAAAACCGAAAAAATTGCCAAAACCAAAAAAAAATTTAGTTTATGAAAAAAAATCGCAAAAAATAAAAAAAAAACGTCGAAATTAAAAAAAGCACCAAATTAAAAATAATGCCAAAAACCTAAAAACGAGAAAAAAGCACCAAAACTAAAAAAGCACCAAATAAAAAAAGTCAAAACCCGAAAAAAATTACAAAAAAGCACTAAATTGGAAAAAAATCAAGTACTTAAATAAATCAATAATTTTTTTAAGATACGAGGTTGAGAAAGTAAGGCCTCGATATTCAACTTATTGCTAATATCCAAAAAAATATTCAATGCAAAAAAACCGAGAGTTCACTTGCTAAAAATTGCACTAGAGCAAAAATTATGAATTTTTTCACAAAATAAATATGTACCTACATATCTATGTGCTTATGTATGTATTTCTATACTACATAAACAGCACTTTTGTAAAGGGTATATAAGATTCGGCACATCCGAATATAGCACTCTTACTTGTTAAATTAAAATAACAATTTTCGTTCAGAAACTAAAAAAAAACAAAACATGTACAAACTTCTGTCCGTGCCTCCTTTTTTTTATCACCCCACGACTCCACTAGATATCAACTTCGACATGAGATGACGCCAGCAGAGCAACTGTCAAAAATTCATTAACTTCCTTGTTGTTGTGAACACGTGCGATATCCATGTTCAGGCATATCAAAGTATTTTGCGATAGTGCAATAGAGATGGAATATTTGCCAATTTTATTATGTCTCTTTTCTTTCTATTCTAAATGGTTGCGGGCGGTGAATCTCCTGGCGAACATTGTTGCTCAGACATATGCTCAGGCATTGATGTTAGAGCATGGACGAAAGTTGGACATGAGCGGTCTCCATTAGCCATTTGCAATATTCGACATGATGCCCATACAATGGATTATGGAATATAATTATGTACGTGTCGGCGTTATGAAAGATCACAACGGAATTCTAATTAAAGGGCGTTAAAGCTTCCCTCTTTGGCCACATATTTGTGCAGCATATCTGTAATGGAATTACGTTAGAAATGGTAAAATTCACCAATATCCTTCTTGAATATACTCACTACAGTGGTGTTCGCATTCAATAAGGATTTGTTCAATTATTACACAGTAAACAAAATTGCATTAATTTTGATAACAAGCCGGTATATATACACATTAGGGTGGCCGTTACTTTACTTTATTTGCTTTCTTCTACTCTCACCCCCCCCCAAAATCAGTTCAGTTTTATGTAAAAAAAAAAATACAACAAAATTTCATACCGATAAGTTGTGTTTTAGAGGGTGCGTCCGGCCCTCAAAGTTGGCCCTCAAGCCCATATAACTATTCAATTATTTTTTTTTAAATTTTTTTAGATTTATTTTGACTATATACACTGTATATGTATGAAATAGATTAATAATGTATATAAGCTCTTATTGTTATTGTTACATTGAAAAATGGGCTTGAAGGCCAACTTTGAGGGGCGGACGCACCAACTAAAACGCAACTGATCGGTACGAAATTTTTTGTATTTTTTTTAACATAAAACTGAACTGATTTTGGGAGGCGAGAGTAGGAGAAATAAAAAAACAAAAAGTCTTCATGTATACATATGCATATAACAAACCCAAAAAAGGATTAAATGTATTCCAGCATAGTATGGAATGTAAATGAATTTTGGTTTTACATATAAACTATTTCGGAATATTCAAAATAGTCTATAATTAAAACTGCTGAGTATAAATTAGAATTAGGTTAAGTTAAACAAATTTTAACTGTGTCGCATTCCATGTTAAAGCAAAATACTTTTTAATTGTGAAGGTTTTGAAAAACAGAAGAAAAATTAATGGATCCTGTTTCAGATTTTAACTAGCTTTTTTTTAAATTGTTGCAGTTTTTCCACTTGCATGTCATATATAAGAATACAATTGGAATTGGCTCAATGTAACTGTACACACTTTACTTCGCCCGAAATATGTAAGTTTTACTTATAATTAAATTTTTTAGTTTGCTTTTTAATAATAATAATATTAAAAACTAGTAAGAAAAGTGATTCCATTAGAAGTCGATAATACCCTGAACCTGTGATACGGAAATAGTGCAAGATCTCTCTATACTCTCGCGGAATAGTTCGTTTCTCATTCCCCTTAACATTACAGTGACCCCGAACTCAGCATAGTCTAACACTACAGCCGTTCATTAGGCCGCTCAGTGCCCTCAAAAAAATCTGTCCTTCCGCACTTAATTCAATACAAAGCGTTGAAAAACATATGGTAAGTACGGATTTTCTTAAATCAAGTACACAAGGCTTGATTCATTTATGGCTTGTAGTTGAATTTGTGGTGTTACTACGAAATGTTTGCTGAGTTTTAGGTAGAATGTATTTTTAGGTGTTATTAAAGCATCTCCGCTGATTTAAACGATCCTTAAAATGCGTTTTTGAGAATTAAATTAATTTAAAATTTATATTCTATTAAATAGTTAAATGAAAGTGCAGTTGTCCTAGGAAGAAATTATATTTTAACTTTTTATGTATGTGGCTGAGTGGTAGCGATGCTAGTCTGTCAGTCCAGAGGTTGTTTGTTCGATTCCCACCATAGACTCTGGATGTTTTCCGCAGACAAGCTGATCGCTTTGCGGGTTGTGTTTATTGTTAAAAAAATTATTTTCCGCGCATTCAGAATTAGGAAATGAATATTGTAATTTCTAAATTTGAAAATTATAATGATAATAATAATAATAATAATAATAATAATAATAATAATAATAATAATAATAATAATAATAATAATAATAATAATAATAATAATAATAATAATAATAATAATAATAATAATAATAATAATAATAATAATAATAATAATAATAATAATAATAATAATAATAATAATAATAATAATAATAATAATAATAATAATAATAATAATAATAATAATAATAATTTTTGTTAATTTAATTATTCTTCGAACTTAATTTGTTTCTATATTTAACAGGCTAAAGTTCATATCGCCTTGTAAGCCAAATTACATGTGATAATTATAATATTTATTAATGAACAAATAACATCAAACTTCGTTGTAAATATTCTGACAACAACACATAGTTCAACTATGTGTTGTTGTAAGAATATTTACAACTAACTGTTGTTATTTGTTCATTAATAATTATCACATGTAATTTGGCTTACAAGGCGATACGAACTTTAGCCTGTTAAAAATAGAATAATAATTTTCAATTTTGAAATTACAATTGGGGTGTTCAAACGGAACTAATAAATTAACACGTTTTAAAGTAATAACACGAAAAAATATAACTGCAGTGAGCAACCCCTCATAATTTACAACTATAAATATTGTACTTATTTGTATTATAGTTTTAGCACATTTGTACATTGCTTACTCTCTCTCAATTCCTTTGGAAAACTCTCACCCATTTCTACATGTAGTTATGACAAACAATAAACATAGCTGGGAAAGTGTTATTACATTATGACCTTTTTGTTTGAACCACAACAAAAACTTTTTTAAACTATGTCAAAAAGTTAAGGCATTATGACACTTAGGACACTTAAGACATTGTTGTGAATACCCCAAATATTCATTTCCTCATTTTTCAATTTAAATTTCCGATTGATTTTCAAAATAACAAAAAGAAAAAAATCAATTTGAAATATCAGAAAAACCAAATATTCACCCTTATTCCAGTTAATTGGTGCTCGTATATCCGTTGTCGAAAACAACTGGCTCCTGTTGGCATGTCGATGCTATTTTCTAGACCTTAGGGAACAGAAATATATTGTCAGTTGCGCAAAATTTTTCTCTAGAGCGAGTAAACAAGCCCAAGGTATTGTCTTAAAGTGACGTCGATGACGACAATTGGAATAAGGGTGATTATTAATTAAATTTATAAAAAAAAACAAAAAAAAAACAAATTCATTGTTATTGGTAATTATTTAAATATATTGTTAATTCTTAAATTTATTTAAAACCATCGTCCTGAAGAAGATATCCTGAGGATATCGAAATATCGACAATAAAAATTAACTATTTATAACGAAATAAAAAAGTGACCAAGAGCTCATAAATTATAAAACAAATATTTTATTAAGTTTATTTTTATGCATTTGAAAATTTGCAATTATTTTCCTGTTTTATTCTGAATCTATTTTCAACAGATAAATCACAATATTGTAATATCAGAGGTTTAAAGTGCATTGAAGAAGGTAAGAATATAATAACAATATACATAACTAAAATGTGAATAACAAATTTACTTGAGTTACTAAAGATTGCTATTGGATTTAAGAAATTTATTATTCGACATATTATCATAATTATATTCCAATTTGAAATTTATTTGCTGGTGGTTCAGCTTGGTCTATATGCATTTCATTGATGATTTGTTACAGCAACAATGAAATGCATATAGACCAAGCTGAACCACCAGCAAATAAATTTCATATTGCTATTGGATTTATTGGAAATATACTTATGCCAAATAAAAACTAAAGCATTTTGTTTGTCATTTCCGATATTTTTTCGTTGTGTGGCATTGTTTTCCATATACAAAACATAGTGAGAATAATGTTGCAAACTTTTTGAAAATGTCACCACAAAATTACAATACAATAAATGCCAGATTTGTACTTAGCGTTAGGCCGTTACATCTGAGTGTCATGTGCCCAAAACAGCGTAACCACTAATTACTAATGAAAAAATCTTTGATTCAAACATGTATTTATTGATTTAAACAAGTCTTATTGCTAAGCTGATTAGTTTGAAGGAGAGAGAGACGAGGGGAAAAGAAAGGACTACTCAGCTTCATGTACTGTCAATACGTTTTGCATTCTCATTCGTAATATTAAAAAGCAGACATGGATACACAAAACTATGCATAACAGATATGTGCTCAAAAAAAGACTTGTATTGTATGAACGCCAATGAAATTTCAAAGAAGATAAGTTTAGTTGCGTAGTGTGATCTGGGACCATAGAGATAAAAAGGTTCGATGGCAGTGAATTCATACCGTGTTGTGTGAGGATTCATTGTTGTTTTCATTCATTGTGGTGAGTGTGTACTTTTTCACCAAATTAAAGTGGATGCATAGGAAACGATTGAGGAAATACACGTGACCATTGCAAAAATGTACACACTTTTGTGCATTTAATATTATGAGTGGTTTGTCTGATAGACACTATTGATTTTGAGAATTAATGCACAATTTTGTGTTTTTTTTTTTTAATTAAAAAAAAATATGATTTTATGCTAAAGAAAGTGATTGTAAAAATTTATTTTACGCTTCATTTACACATGAAAGTACTTTCTTGAAGTTTCTGTATACGTATTATGAATAAAAATTCTAATGAAATAAATGATTTTCATTAAAATTTCTTGTGCGTTTTCATAGGAAAGTGAAAGTTCATTTTAAAAAGTAATGTTAAAAAAAATTGTTTGTTTGCTACTTAGAGTTACCCATAATATTCACATACACAAATTTATAGGGCAATAAGTTGGGAATAAGTATTATTGTTAATATTTTAATAATGTTATTGTTCTAAAAAAAGCATGAATTGTGTTCTTCATGTATATTTGAGGATACGATATTATAATTCTTCAAAAATGTATACAAACTAAGCATAATTTATAATAACTATTTACCACAATCCTGTATATTTGTACAAATCTTTAAAAGGGGTAACACTGTTAAGCTTTTTTCATTTTACTTTCTGAAATATCAAAAATTTACTTTCTTGAAAAAATCAATGAAAGCTGACTGGAAATTAAAAACAAGGTGAGTGTGGTAGTAAAAAATTTTATTGCATTGCTACTTTCTTGCAATTAGTTTCATGTGTAAATGGTAGGTTAGGCAATAACATGAATTCTCACTACAGGCGATAATTTGAAAGGATTTGAATTGTCCCCTAAGTGCGGTCTAAGAAATTAAAGATTTTTTTTCTTCATCGAAAAGTAGTTCCACCGAACTAATCGCCTTTATTATAAATAATTTTTTAATCAATTTTCCTTAAACGTTTTTAAGCTTTGTTAACATTACTTTCAGTTGCCAATCTGTCATAATCGTATTATCGATAACTTTTGAGCAACTGTAGAAAGTTGTGATGCAAAATACCAATTTTAATTTCAGTTGCGTTGCTAATTAATAATAATAATAGAGCCATAAGCTTATAATTGTTTTTATTAACTGTGGAGGTCTTAATATTGAAATTTAATTATCAAAAAGTAATTTTGCTATTACTTCGAACAGGCCGGTACATTGTTATGTAACCATTTTCAATTTTAGGGACAAACAATATCCAATTTAAAATTTTTTTTTCTGTTTAGGGCGGGGAAGGGAGGAGGGTGTTATTGTTAAATTAACACCAAGTATTGCATTGCTCAAAACTACGTTACTACGAGTATAAGTATGCGTATGATTATTATGCTAATTATTTAAATTGCATAATACTCATACGTTTTCTTGGAAAATATTTTAAGTTTTCTGATTTCTTTCCGTGGAATTTCCGGTTCCCAAACATTTGTTGCAAATTGAGTAATTATTTCTATTAGAAATATACTGACAATATACTACATACATATATACATTCATATACTGTTCTCTTATTTAACACTTTAATTTTAATGCTATCTGTGAAAATTTCGCCTTGGAAATAATAATGAAATATAATGATATTAAGCTCAAATATCTAGTCAGACGAAAGAGTATATGGTTAAAAATAGTCCATGCTATCCTTCATGTTTGGAACAGCAAGTGGCATTAGTTGGGTAAGTTTTGAATCACGCTAATATTAAAATTAACTACGTAAGTCATAAGTTTATCTTTTAAATCTTGATATTTGGCTATTACAAGAACTAAGTGCAATAGTTATGAGACATAGATACATACGTACTTATATGATATCAAGAATAAAGCAAAAGCGTCTTTTACTGACTTAACTTAATAAACATTAAAATATACATTATTTACGACCCTTTTCACAATGTACAATTAAAAGCTAACAGGGACTTTAACGGCAAGTTTTGTATGAAGAACTATCAGTTAAAGTTCTCGTTCAGTCTTAATTATATATTGTGAAAAGAAACGTTAATAGCTAAGATGATTTAATAAAATTTTTGGCTGGTATGCAAGACTTGAACAAACTATGTATACATTATATTGGCAAAACGTGTTGACTTACATATTAACTTACTTAAAAACTTGTTAAAACAACTGCAATCCAACCCCAGATAATACATATATTATATTTATAACAATTTAAAAATATATTTTATTATATCATAATTTTTAACAGCTCCAATGAAGTTCATGATACTGAAATTCCTGATATGTTTTACGTAGATGTAAGAATGATGAACTTACCAACTGTTCGTTATAATCGTGTTGTCACTCAAACTTATTTGGACTTAGTAGGTAAAATTTAATCCAAATTTCTTGCTTATGAAATTACTAAATAGTTTTGTATTAATTTTCAGTTTCAGTTGGAGGCATTATCGGCTTATTCGTGGGTGCTTCAGCTTTAAATATTTTTGAAATACTGTACATAGTGTTGCGTAGAAATTGAAAATAATAGGCTTTGTAAAACTATTTTCTATATACAGATAATTTACCTAACGTTTATACATACATAAATACGAGTTCGATGTATAAAATTTAACTTACACGATAGACATCTGCAGAAATTATGGACATTAACGATAATATTGAAACCTGAAATAACAATTTTGTATGAACTATACTGTTGATAAATAGAGTAGAACGAAATTGTGGCAATACACTGACAATAAATAAAGTGAAACCATCCACCCCGCTGTAGCATTTTTTTATTCGCAAAATGTACTTTTTTATTTAATTTGGATAAAATTCTTTTTCCCTTTTGAGGGAGCAAAATTACAAGCCACTCTTTTTAAGCAACAAATTACACTAACTAACTAACAACATTCGAATGCCGCTACACTTTCATAATCGGCATTCGTGTGTATGGAGGGTCTACTGTGTGTGGTTTTGGTTAATGTAACGTGAATTATTTTGATTAATTGTGTCACAATTTTCTCAATGATTTTTTGTAATGAAGCTCAAATTTACCTACCTAAATTTTGGCTATTTGCCTGACTACACACTCTATCTTCAGAAAGTTAGAAGGTTCTCACCAATCTAATTCTAAACATATAGGAAAATTAGGAAAATTTTAAAGTTTCTATTACTTTAGTTCTCCAAGCATAGGACAACTAAAAAAGGCATTTTCGTTTATACATATATATGTATGTATATGTATATGTATATGTATATGTATATGTATATATATGTATGTATGTATATATTAATGCCCTAATTCTGTTCGACGATTGTATTGTCTTGTCTATGGACGAAACAAAGCCGCAATTGTGATTCTTTAAAAAAATATTATTTATTGTCTATGCTAGAAGGTTTGTGTATTTAATTCATGATTTTGTTGCAAACATTATATCCAAAAAATATTTTTTCATGTATTTTTCAAACTATATAATACAACTATACTTTAATTTAATTTTTATGTTTTAAGAACATGACAATACCCTCCAAGAAAAATAAACGTAACGCATTTGGCGAAGCGAAAACGAACCGCATACACTTGCATAGTTTTTCATATAAAAATAAGAAATTAATTCTCCGTAAAACTCTTCGTAAATGTGCCGCTTTTTACGGTACGAAGCGGAAGTGATTTTGCGTAATGGAAACGAACTGATTTAAACCTAAAAGTACTTAAAACAGTCCCTTTACGTGCCGCTTTTGCGATACGAAAACGAACAGATTTTTCTTAATGGGAACGGACTGCATTAACTGTTTTTGCTTATTGGGGCAGCCATGTTGACAAAACACTTGAATTGTTTTAGTTAATATTGAATGGAATAACTGACATATCCTTAGAAAAATACGTGCGGAGTTGTCTTAAAATGGTACTTCTAGACCAAGCAGCATGTAGCTTTTCTTGGTTTGGTCACCATGCAAATACACCTGTACATGCATTCACGGTAATGAATATCCTCACAAAAACATTAAAAAAAATATATATCTCAGCTACGTTTCTGCTACTACCTGGTGAATGTGCCTTGGTTCCTACCTTGAGGAACTCGTCAGTAATCTTCAAACCAAAAGTAATTTATAAAACTAATAAAGTGCCACCGGCTATACAAAACTATTTATGTATGTATGTATGTGTTTTTGAAATATAATCCTCCCAAGCAAAATGCAGTTTTAATAAAATATTTGAGAAGCAAAATTTGTACCATTGTGCGATTAAACATGAGATTGTCAAAAATGATACTCCAAATCGATCGGAATTCATCACACCTTTTCAAAACGATTGCTTTGAAAACTATCGTTTTCCGTCACATGCCTGAATATCTCAATTTGGAATTATTTTATTGTTTGAAATTTTTTGGCGAAAATGAAAATATGTTACACTAATTACAATAATTAGATTTAGGACAATTGGTGCAAGTGAGACATGCTATGGAGCTGCCAATTTAACCATACCCACAACGGTGTAAATTAGATTTGAAAATTAGGAGTCATCGGAAATTTTCTTAAACAAAATTAAAGAAGTCGGACTATTTTTCATACTCTATAAAAAAAAATGCATCAAATCCTCCCATTTTCAATCAAGTTATACATACATACATACATATGTATATCATCGTATAAATTTAAAAGGCGTAAGTTAAATTTAAGATATTTTCTAGGAGAAACAAATCACATTTTAAGTTTTTGTGTATTTAGTTCTCAGTACTCTTTTGACTTTCTTTAATAAATTCAATATTTTTGGGCACGCGCCGATAAAAATGATTTGAACTTTTTTAAATTTATGTGACGACATTTACTAACTTCGTTATTAATTGATGAAAAATTATTTGAAAATTGCAGGCTACTGCATATTTACACACTTCACTGTTCAACTATAAATTTCTTCTTTTAAGTTTAACATTTTTTAACGCACTAATGGCCATTTTCCAACTTGCCTTTAGTTAAAGGTAGGATTTTGTTTGCCCAATAAAAATTTTTGCATTACTACAAATTAACTTTTTTATTGTTATTATTATCAATAGTTATAATATTTAATGGATAAAAAAATAATAAATGAACATTTTATAATGCGAAGCCATTTATCGGTCAGACAAAATCCTATCTTTAGCTAAAGGCAAGTTGTGAAAATGGCTCTAAGGGCCATTATTACAACTTAAAGTTAGTTATAGGTACGATTTTATCGGACGTATAAAAAGTTTTCCATCAGTACAATTTTATTTTAAGCTAAAGTAAGCGCTTAGGTATAGGCAAATATATCCTTACTGGTAAGTTAAATTAAATTTATAATAATGAATAGCTTTTTATACGTCCGACAAAATCATACTTTTAACTAACTTTAATGGCCCTAATAGTCCCAAATAATTATTTTTCTTATTGAGTAAAATATTTTTAATAAAAAAATGCGTTAACAAATTTTAAACTTAAATTGTAACAATTCCCAAAAAACACTACTAATTATAATTTTCTTCACAATCAAAATATAAACTGGCTTAAAGCTAGTTTAGGGGAAACAAAAAAAAACAAAAATGAAAAAAAGTAACCTATCCTATAGCAAATTGAAAAATAAGAAAAAAAAAATAAATAAAAATAAATGCGGCGAGGCTTAGTTTCCGGGTTATAGGCCTCTGAAATTCTAGAACAATATTGTGATTATACGGTGTTTTTCAACGAATATGATCAATATTGGTATTTCAAAAATTAAAAAAAAGGTATGCTATCCTACAGAAAATTAAAAAAAAAACTTTGCAATCCAGAAAATCATTACTAGGCTGAGCCGTCTCGGGAAACACCATGGTGGAGAAAAACGTTAATCCCGGCCGAAGGCCGGCAGTGCAGGAACACATTATTGGCAAGAAAACTTTGCAAGGCAGAAAATCATTATTACTAGGCTACGCCGTCTCGGGAAACACCATGGTGGAGAAAATCCTTAAGCCCGGCCGAAGGCCGGCAATGCAGAAAAATGAAATGTTATTAAGCAAGAAAACTTTGCAATCCAGAAAATCATTACTAGGCTGCGCCGTCTCGGGAAACACCATGGTGGAGAAAATCGTTAAGCGCGGCCGAAGGCCGGCAGTGCAGGAACACATTATTGGCAAGAAAACTTTGCAAGGCAGAAAATCATTACTAGGCTACGCCGTCTCGGGAAACACCATGGTGGTAAAAATCCTTAAGCAAAACTTTGCATTATAGGATAGCAATTTTTTTTTAATTTTTGAAATACAATATTGGTCATATTCGTTGAAAAACACCGTATAATCAACATATTGTACTAGAATTTCAGAGGCCCATAACTCGGAAACTAAGCCTCGCCGCCAATATTTTTTTTTTCTTTTTTTTTTTCTTTTTCAATTTACTATAGGATGGGATAGTTTTTTTTAATTTTGGTGAGGTGCCCCTAAACTAGATTTGTTCCTATAAACTAGCCTAGAATATATTTAATATTCTTTCTCTATAAACCTTTCATATATTCATAATTTTTTTAGCATTTTCGTAGAAGTACACAATGATTAACAATTGTTAGTATTTTGAAAAACTTGCAATCTCATCACATTAGCACTTCCAAGTTCTTTTTTTTATGTTTTGACTTTTATTTAAATATTACGTCTATTTTTTCTGTTCTGTAATTGATTGATTTCCTAAACAAATAAAATATAAAAATTAATTTTTATAACATCTTAATGCCCAGTCATGTTGAATATTTTAATACTTTCAACATTTATATACTTTGTTTCATTTAACACCTCCTCGTCTGCCATTCCTACCAAATGTCAACATCTAGCTTGGTATGTTGGGGCTCTTGGAGCCATCTTTATTTCAGTTAGAGTCTGGTTTAACGTTGCGCCTCAAAATAGCCGCAGCCAAATCCTGTTTCATGGCAACCTGTTGTCGCTGATCTGCCAAAGGTTGAGTAGTGCGCAAGCCATTGACGATGTCTTTTGTCTTACCAAAATATATTTCATTCAAAGTATTTCGTATTTTATTTTCCATTTCTTCAACCATTCGTCCAATATTGGCAATATGAGGCGAAGACTCACTTACATTGGCATCTTGTTCTGTTTGGCGGGTTAGAGAACCGCCCAGGTTCATCGTTCCGGAACCTTGTTTGTTGGTTTGCAACCATAACATAGCGGTGGATGTCAATTTATAATGAGCTGTACGACCGGTAGGTTTTTCTTGGACCTCCACTACATGTATAGAGTCCCAGCAACCACGAATTTTTTTGCTGCCATCTCCTGCTTTCTTAATAAGTATTACAGCAGCAAATCCATGATCCAAGTCCCATAAATATACTGAGGAGACCCCACCCTCATAATACATTTCCCGGTATTGGTCGAAGGCATAGTTAGCTTCAATTTCTAGTTTACGCAAACGTTCCGACGGCATTTGACCGTCCTCTAACGGAGGATAGTAAGTATTAGACCACGGTGATCTATATGAATCACCATCGCGATTATAATCGCACAATAAATAATCCTTTCCATGTTCCCTATCTTTTGCGATTTTCAAAGGTTGATCTACAGAAGATAGTAAATCCTCACATAAATCGGGTGCCAAATCAATTAAATCACTTAAATTCTTTTCAATTTGTTGAGGCGGCAAACGCCGCATTAAATCCAAAGCGCAATCCATTTGTAATTCAGACTAGAAATAAAAAACAAATATGTATATAATAAATTAATAAAAAAAAACGAGATAAACATTATCATATTCTCCTCATAGAAAAATAATTTATTGACTCATCGTTTATTTTGAAAACTTCTTCAAGACCGGTTGTACTCCTCCCCTTATGAGGAAACCACCATTAAGTACTTATAAACCTATTATTCATTAACTTTTTGGTATTCCATCACGAAAATTGCTTATTTTAAAAATTTTGGATTTTAAGTAATTCCATCATATTACTCACCATTTTCAGATTTTTTGCTTCTTTTTGCTCGTACGCTTTCTAGAGTGCTATATAGATTTGTTATATATAAAGATAATGCCACGTTATATTTCCAGAATTATTAGCTTATTGTTTTATTTTTGAACACAAATTAATAATTTAATGTACAAAAGTTTTCGTAAATTTTGAGGTCAGGAAAATTGCTGAAGAATAGGGAATGGCTTTTTTAAGAAATTTTTTATCTCTTTTGTTTTGACAGTTCGCTGTATATAATAGAGGTAATGACAATGCAGCGATTCTTAGGTCTCACAGCTAAAATATAAGCGCAAGCCCGAAAACTTGATTTTGGCATAGACTACTAATTCATATTCATATTTTGTTCATATTCTGTGGATTTTGGTTTCATGCATAGTTTGATTTTATGAAACTAATCAATAATCTTCTGAATAATGTCATGATACAGACACAGAATACAATATGGACTCTTGTAATGTTATTTATATGTAATATATCTCGATTTTAAGGCAAACTTTTAATCGACAATATCAAATAGAATTTCACCATCCACAAAAATATTAGTGCAACCAAATTTACGAAAGAAAAACTTCAATATAATTCAGCCTTTGTATATAAATCTTTAGATACACTCAAGGCACATCAATCAGGTAACCGTATTACTACAACAAATATTACAACAACAATAACTACATGTACTTTGTTGGTGTAAATTACCTTATTTTATTTCAAAACAGGGTAGCATGGTCAGATTGAATGTGTCTTATTGGAAATGTCAAACACCATAGTAAGCTGAATATTCGTTAGGTGTTTATGGAAACCCAAATATAAATAGAATTTTAGGCTAATACCTACCTATACCTAATACCTATAATGACATTAGTCACCTGGCTTAGTACTGCCACCTAATAATTGCGCCTTGAATACACTAATTTACAGCTGAGAATAAAGACGTGTTTTTTTCATTTTATTCGTTGCAGTCAGGGCTGCCAAGAGTGCCGATTTTTTCATTAATAAACAAACAATTGCCGATTTGCCGATATTAGGTAAAAAAATGCCGATTTTGATCAAACCAACTGAAATTCGTCAATATATAGTGGTGGTTGGGCATTATTAAAGTGATTTTGGCACTCGTCGTCGTGAACCGAGTAGTCGTAAAATAAAAAACAGCACAAGTTTTTCATTATTTTTCATGTTTATTATACGTGTATTCCATAATACACGTATGCGATGCTTGTGTCATGCATTTTGACTGTGAATACTGCACTTAAGCCCTTTTATTTACCATGTATGCATATCGTCGGTTGGTTTATGGTTTGCTGCAGGCATAATGTATTTGAATATACTGTGACGCAGACCAGAAAAAACATATGTATGTATGTTTAATTTTATAAATTTTATTAGGAAACAAAAGTATAACAATTCGTGTTCACATGAACATAACATTGTCCTCCGCAGTGGTAAATATATATGAAAAATATTCCCAAGGTCCAAGTTTTGGTCTCAGTACTTTTGATGATATCAAGAATTAACTTGATAGGAACTTTGCTAGATCAATTCAAAAAATTTCATCAGAGTTTTGGATACTAGAAAATTTTTAAATAGTGTATAAAAAATAAAAAAAAAATATTGAACTGAAATAATGTTATTGACTTTATTTAAAACGCGCTAATATTTTAGGTTCTTTTTAATTAAACGCGCTAAGACGAAAAATTTGTCATCGCTACTACTAAAATACCATGTTGATAACAGAGGTGTCACAATTCATCCCTTGCTGCTTCTTCTTTTTCATGTTCGTACGTGTATGGGCCTGGGGCCGTGTTTGCGCAAGAACGGGCGAAAAAATCAAAAATTTTAGATCTTTTCACATTGTTGCTGTAAATGGCCTGTTACAAACGAAACTAATTTTTATGCCGGCACAATTTTTTTTCTTTGAAGAACACAAGAGACTAATTCATCTCGCATAAAAATGTATACGTACATACTGCTTTATTTGTATTAGTGTTTTTTGTATTCTTTTAAGTTGTGTATTTGTTTTGTGCTGCTGATGCGGAGTTGTGCCTGGTAATTGTTTCAACCACAAAACAACTGTCTTTGCCTCTCTGACCCACAAACTGGCATGTTATGCCAGCACAATTATGCCCGTGTAAATCAGCGCAATAACACATAAGACATATTATGACATCGTCGACGTCACATCAGGTCGACAGTAAAAATTGTCACTTGCTACTCTTTGTCTGCAACAATTTGCTTTGTAAATTAATATTAATAGTAGTCAATTGTTGTCGACAAAGTGCAGACAAGTGTCTATTTTTACTGTCGTCTTGATGCGACGTCGACGACGCCATTCGCAACAAGGTGGATTATTTGTAACATTATATCGTCGTAGGAGGTTATGTGTTTCTCAAGGCGTATTCATATTAGGTGACCTTATCGCTACAACAGTACTAAATACAACATGCAATTCGTCTGGCTTTAAAAACACCCCATCTGTCAAAAACAGTTGACTAAAATACCAATACAAACATAAATATTTATAAAATACATACACTTTTCACTTTAAATGTAAACATGCATTAGATAAAAGAAGATATTTTGACAGTCAGGGTGCAAAGCAGTTCAATAAGTGTTCGAACACCTCATATTCATCTGGACTGTTAAGGTCACCTGCTATCAAGTCGCCTTGTATGTTTATTACTAAGTTTTCAGGAGAGCAAAAAAACTGCAAATTGTTCTCGTCAGGGTGACCGATGACATTTTTCAAAAAGTGGCACCAAAAAGGATATTTTCCAAAAAAAAGGTTAAAAATTAAAAAAAAAACGAGAAAACTACACTAAACTTTTTATTTTGAATGTGTTTTTATATAATTCACTCTAAAAAAGGGAGACAAAAGTGGCAAAAGCACTCAAAAAATGGCAAGCTGTCGAACGGTCACGCTGGTTCTCGTGTATGAATGGTCAATGTTACTTACTTTCAGAGAGACTCTCAGAGAATTATTCAAGGCGAAATTAGTATCAGGTGACCTTATCAGCACAACAATTTTACAACACAAAAAACAACATGTATTTTGCTATGCTACAAAACCAATCTGTCAAAATATATCTGAGCAAATTTTGACATTTTGGTTCAAATTGCTCCATTTTGCATCAACAGCTGATAATCAGCCGGGCTGATAAGGTCACCTGATACTACTTCGCCTTGAGAATTATTGTTGAATCCTCCGCACCAGGGCTACCACCGTCATCCTGTGTAGTCACAGAACAAAAAAAATTGCCAGGGTGGCCACAAAAAAAGAAATCTTTGACTTTTTTTTAGCAGTCTCTGTGACGGTGACTTTTTTATGAGATTTTTTTTTAAGCTGATGAAGGTCCATGGTGGTGGGGTATGACCATACGTTCTCTGCTGCATATTGTTATACATGCGTAAAACAACGCATGTTGTATGAATTTCTTCTTCTTTATGGTAGAGACAGACTTTGCAACTTGCTTACGCAACACGTTTTCGAAAATACTCTGATACAGAAACTGCATCCTACAATGCAACCCATAAAACGCAAAACATTTTCGAAACTTCGAATACAAATTCGAATGCAACCATAAACAAGACTACAGACTATGCGACCGACAATGCAATCTGCCAGGCACTGGTTACATGAACACGTTGCTAAGTCTGTACCTACCAGTATATTAAGATACTTGCAATATTAAGATAGTGATAAGCTATGAATAATATTGATTTAAATTATTTTTCTAGTAGAAAAAGAAAACAATCATGAATATGAATGTGTTGAGAAGACTGTTGTTATATCAAGCAGCCAGTTTTCTAAAAATAATTTATTTGTTTTATTTATTTATTTTTTTAAATTTCTTAGCCAACTATGGTTGTAGTTTTGTAATTCTTAACAATGTATTGAGATTTTGGGGTTTTGTCAGCTTATGGAAATTATGGTTGAAGTCTAAATTTTTCTTAATTTTGACACACGGTTAATAATAAATTAAAACATATAATAATAAATGTGCTTATGTAGTATAATTTTATAAAATACTTGAAATTACATATGATTTGAATTTTTGTCTAATTAATTTTACTATAATATCAACTCATGACGATTTTACTGACGATTTTCGAAATTAATATGCTGAAAATGCCTATGATTATTCAAAAAAGTGCAGATTTTTCAGCAGAATCTTCTGGCAGCCCTGGTTGCAGTGCAATAAAAAGTTTCACTTATTAATTTTCACGTTTTCATCATTAAATATCCCGTATTTTTTAATAAATTAAATCTTAAATGAATCAACAAGAAAAGAGCTTTAAAATTATGTACAATTAATGTACGAGAAATTGAATTTAAACAAGCAAAATGTATTTGAAAATTGTGAAAAAATTAACATAGTGGAAAAAATGGGTGTATGTTGAAAAATGAAAAGCATAGAAAAAGAACGAATGAAAAAATGGATGAATTAAAATATTAAAATAACAGTAAATGGAGACGTGAAACGTTTGGTTCAGTGGACGTCATTGTGGTTTCTTTCCTTTTTTGTAATGATATTTTTGCTGCAAATACTAGAAATCCAGGAAATATGTATTTGCATTCATATGTTATTTGAGTGCGGATTTCAGTGAATTTTTTAATTAATATCAATGTCATCAATATTATTAGTTCGCTCATTTTCCGATCAGACTGAATATTATCGTTCGTGATTCATATCCAGATCACGGATTCTGGAACGAATGTGTAAAAGTGCGTGTTGGCGTATGTATAATAAAAGATAAATAATCACAATTGACTGCTATTTAAAATATTGCCTGCTATTTAAAATTTTTATATTAATACCTATTCCAAAACAATCATTAATAAATCGGCTCAACAGCAAAGTTTTAGTACGGTCTTTGATACTCAAACAACAATAATTGTGTTAAAAGTCATCCTGATGAACTTATTTGGTTTTTATTGTTTGCTTCCATATGCCGCTTTCTTGACCGGTTTTCTATAATAAAAATTATAACAACATTTATTTTTCGGTTGCACTAAATTTTTAATAGTAAATTTTTGGTAAGACCAAAAATATAATTTTTTTGATGCAAGGGATTGCTGAAATTTATGCTTCTTTGCTTTAATTTTACGCACTTGGTTGGATTGCTTTTCAAATAAAGTAAGTATATTTTTATGTATTATGTATTTTTTTATTCCTTCTGCTCTTTGTTTTTCTTCTACATATTTTTATTTTATATTAGCATTAATTATTCGATTCAGTTCACATGCTTTCATTTTAGCTGTTGCGGATTTAATTAAAGTTCACTACTCTAATGTAGATTCATTCATTGTTTTTTTGATTTGTTGTTTAGCGAAATAGCAAAGGGAATCTAATTAAAATCGCGTCTTAATTTCATAGACAAAAGAAAAATTTATGAATGTATTCACATATATTTATTTAAGCAGGTCATGTGAAAAGTTAGGACCAATATAAGGCCATCAACAATGTGGATGGAGTAAATGAAACCAATTAAAATGAATAATACCAATTATTTGTGTGCACCGAATAAGTGTATGTACATTAGACTGGCCGTTAATTTGTATGGAGACTTTTTCTTTATTTCTTCTACTCTCACCCCCCAAATCGGTTAATTTTTATTTTATGTAAAAATAATAAAATAAAAAAAAAATCATACCGATAAGTTGTGTTTTAGGGGGTGCGTCCGGCCCTCAAGCCCATATATTCAATGTAATTTTTTTTTATTTTTATTTTAACTATTACCTGCTTTACATTAAGCATTTTTTTTCATGAAATTAAGGTTAACTCAACCATTGTTTCGGAACAAAATGTTTGTCTGGAGAAAATTTTTTTATTGAGAGTTTTTTGCAAGACTATTCATCCATTTCCAACATTTTGCAAATCAAAGCTACCATATGAAATACGTGTGTAAACGATGCGTACAAAAAACAAAAGTTAATGGTTCGATATCAGACGAAAAAGCAAATAATTTTGGTGTACCACAAGGTTCAATATTAGGCGCCCTGATGCTTATAATATATATCAACGACATGTCAAATATTCTAGAAAGATGCTAGATGGCCATGTATGCAGATGATACTCTGATATTTACTTCTGCTAATAATGATGAAGAATGTCGGACAAATATGACTAATGACATAAATAACGTAAGCAAATTGTTAAAAATGAATAAATTTAAACTAAATGAAAATAAGACGAAAATAATAGAAATAAAATTTAATACTGATGAAATATTTAAAATTAATAACACAGTAATAGAAAAAGTTGAACATATAAAATATCTCGGATTTATAATAGACAAAAAATTAAAATTTAATGAACATATAGACTATACATGCAAAAAAATTGGGGAAGAAGTCGGTTTCCTTAAAAGAATAAGAAATAAAATATCAAAAAGTACAGCAATAAATATATATAACACTATAATTAAGCCCCACTTTGAATTTGGATCAACAATTGTATATACATGCAGCAACACAAGTCAATTAGAAAGAATGCAAAAACTACAAAATAAAGCTATGAGGATAATTTTAAAATGTGATTGATATACTCATATTAATACAATGCTAAATAATCTGAAATGGATGACTGTTAAACAAAGATTGGAATTCAACACTTTAAAATTTATTAGAAAAATTAAGCAAGGGGATTCTCCGGAATATCTATATGAACAAATAAAATATGTGGGTGAGAGCCAGCCATACAGTCTTAGAAATGCAGATGATCTTCGAATACAGAGGGTTACGTCAACACTAATGCAGAAAACATTGTTTTACAAGGGGCTTCAACTATTTAATTCTTTGCCAAATAATATGAAAAATGAAAGAAATAATAATGTTTTTATAAAAAAATGTGTAAATTTTGTTAGATTTAATCAACACTCATTTAATGTTAATTCATTGGAAAATAATTGAATGTGTACAATATCTATGTATGTAAAATATAAAGTATTTTTAATACTAATAATAATCCCAGTAAAAAAAGAGACTCCAAAAAAGTCATGAAAATGTAGAGTTTACGATGCGGAAGTAGTGCAAATTTCGATCCGATCTAATGATTTTTACATAGGGTTGTGATTGCAAGAAGTTCTCTTTTTCGATGCCTGGTCACCGAATTGGAAGCGATATTAAGAAAAATTTCCTTTTTTTTGTGTTCTATGATAATATTTTCATCTAGGAAAAAGGGTAAATAGTTGCCTTTTTTAACAATTCGTTTCTTTTTATACGAATTTAAGCCCGAAACAGTGTTTTCATGTAAATTTACGCAAATAACTTTTAAATTTTAAGCTAAAAATAATTCATAAATTTCTTTAACAAAATAATTTTTTTTTTTAAATTCTGGTGAGTATCTTCTAACACTATGGAGGAGTTACAAGGTTTTGTGTGACTAAAATAAGCTTCTACATGGTTTTTTGCTCACTCTCGGCAAATTAAAAATATCGATTTTTTGGAAGCAATGAAAATGTACTTCCGCTGGAATGACTTCCATTTTTTTCACTGGGATGGTGTGGTAGCTCAGTTCAACTTTTGGCTGAAAAATTAAAATAGTTGGCAGCTCAGATCAATTTTGTCCGAACAAAAATTAAAATTAACCCAATTCAAGCAGAAAATCAAGGTGTATCTAACTAGGTGCATCGCTACTTCAGCTCATAATTTTTTGCTCTATGTCCTTTGCAGCTAACTCATGCTTAAGACTCGGCAGTTTTTTTTGAAGCAAGTCTGAGTTTAATGAAGAGAGGGGAAAGAAGAAAGAAGTTGCTTTTTCAGAAATGTTACTTCAATTCTGTTTTGTTATTTCATTCGCTACATTAAAACAATAGGAAAATTGAACAAAAAACCGTCCGAGTGTAAACAATCGAGCAGTTATAAAAGAGAATTGAAAAGAATTGCTTCAAGAAAAACTGCCATGTCAAAATTTGACTAACGAATGTCAAAAACTTTGGTTTGTTTTGGTCAAGGTGTATCTAACTAGGTGGCAGCGCTACTTCAGCTGATAATTTTTTGCTCTATGAGCTTTGTAGCTAACGAATGTGAAAAACTTCTATTTGTTTTGGTTTTGGTACAAATATTTTTGTGCTTTTGACATTCCTCGGTTCTTTACACAGCTATGGTTGCCGTATTATTGTATAACAAATCTGAACACAGCATTACGCAGTCACCTGTATAATTACACCATGCAGAAAATGTTCTGAACAAAATTTGTTTTCTTCTTCTCTCTCTCTCACACAAAAAGAGAAACGTCAAACTCCATATAAAAAAAATTTTGTCCGGATAAAAGTTTTGTTTGGAAACAATGGGTGAAACCAGCTTTAGTTGTATGAAAATTTTTTATTTTTCAATAGGAGGCCTGGAAGAGAAACTTATATCAAAAACGTTGCCAAAAATGCATCAGAGATTCATTCTTCGTCCTTTTTATATAAAATTCTATTTTACATCGCTACAATTAGCAAATAGAAAAGGTTGCGTGCAACAAAATTCATGAAATTTCATGAAAAAACGCTTAAGGTAAATCAGGTACATATATATCGTCTTCTGAGAATTTAATTGTCGAGTGTGGATTCCGATAGTTTCGAGTAAATTGAGTTTGAAGTTTGAACTCTTATAAATTTTTTTTCAGCAATGCGATTTTCTTTAAATTTTAGGAGGGGAAACTACTAATATTTGACTAGTTAATTAAAAAGTTTGATGCCTATAACTCATTTGGGGTAGAAGATATTTTGATTTTTGTTCAGAATTAAATTGTCGTATGTAGCAAAATGGAACATTTTTGTCATTTAAATTGCTACATACGACATTTCGCATCCGAAATGTTTACATACTTCATTTGAACACTAAATGTATTTGAAAAGTGTCACGACATTACCCTACAAGAACACTACCAGTCAATTGACTGCTCATTTGATCGATAGTCAGGCAGGATATATTCAAACAATGATGATGGAACAAAGTTTCCATCACTTTATTAAGGGCAAAATGAAAAATGTGATGGAAACTTTTGTGTACGTGTGATCTTGCATCTCTCTCTAACTAATGAATATAATATATAGTTGAACTGCTCACTCCAGTGCTTTTTAATAATCAATGATAGCATAAATATTACTCAAGTTTGACTGATCATAATTGATTTATATATACCCCACAATTGAGTAATCATACATGATTGATATAATGACAATATAGTTTTTATTATTTAAATTTTTTTTTATTATAAAATTTATTAAAAATAAATAAATAATTTAAGATAATAGATATACTTTAGCAAAAAAAGAATAAACCAGGCGGTATATTGCCCTCCGTACACCTTTTCACCACCAACGCATCTTGCTTTTTACAAAAATATATCTAAAATTTTGAAAAGAAATATAAAATAAATTAAATTTTGTAAATTTCTGTATTAAATATTGTTTTTACTTATCTTTTTTAACACTTTTAAATTTTACTTTTCACAGACAGAATTAATTTTAGTTTTCTTTAAATAAAACTCGATGTAAAAGTTTTGGCATATGTACATTAGATGTCCCACTCTAACATGTATGCTAGAGTAGAACAACTATAATTAATAAATAAATCCATCATCACTTCGTATCAAATGACTAGTCAATTGACTATCAATATTGAATTCAATATAAATTGCTGCAATTGTGTTAGTGAAAAAATTTTGTTTGTGTTAGTTTCAGTCATTCATTTCTTGTAGGGTATATAAATGAAGAAATTATGTATAATAGTTACGAATCAAATTTTTTTAGTTACCCATTAAAACATACCCTAGGTTTTTGGGGGTGGCATTTTTTTGGAGGCCATTAAAACTCTTAACTTCTCAACATTTCAAAAAAAATATTAAATATAGAAAACAATAATTCATCTTCATTGACAAAATTTTAAAATTAGAAAATAAATTAATAAAAGAAGTAGTTAACAATTATGCGTATCAATTCAATTAAAACGAATGATAACAAAAATTAAAAACGAGAAATTTTTAGATTCTTTAATTGAACTGTAGTGAATTTTAATCAGAAATAATTCATAGTTAGGCTCAAGTTCAGTAATTTCAATTCTTATTGAATGAAATATTTTTATTAACTAATTGTACCGATAATTAGATGATTAGACGTTAATGTAAACTGTCTAATTGAACAATAACTTGTAAAATTTTATTAAATAAGAAAATTATTTTTTAAAGTATGTATTATAAATACTAAATAAAGAGGGTGACTGCCACTGTCGCCCCCTATCCGCCACCGATGGGAGACTAGATACTCAACAGGAAAAAACCATGACTAATTCTTTCAAAGAATGTGTCTTATAATGTTTTTTTAATCAATTAAAGTTTTTTATAACACTTAAAACGAGGTATCCAAAACGAATAATTTTTGTTTCTTCAGTTTTAATGATCACACGTACATACATACTACATACACACATACATACATATGTATTTGAATAATAACACAAAATCTGTCTTAACGTTGTTTTTTAATACTACAGTACTAAATGAATTAATATTTATATTAAATAATATAATTAATTATAATTATAGTTATCAATAAGGATTACATAGGGTGACACCATCTGCAAACATGAAAAGCTTTCCGCTTTACGTTCCGCTTTAAGTTCATTAAATAATTTTAATAAATTGAAAACAATAATGAACCTAATCCGTTCTTTTCAAAGTACAACTTTAAGCAATACAACAAGGATTGCCAATTGAGCAATTTTCTACCATCATTTATCGTAAATATTCGAAAAGTCTATGAAAATAGAAAAAAAACTCAACTGGCATTAATAAAAAAAATGGCTCTATACAACACAATTTTATAAAAAACTTAATTTTTGAAAACATGCTAAAGCTTTAAAAGAAATTGCGTAAAAATTGCAACTACATAACTTAAACGCTTATTAAATTTGTTTACTTCTAGCAAGAAAAGCACGACTTAGTTTTCAATATTAAAGTACGAACATCTACAATATACATATTTATTATTTCGTTTTCAGCATGCTAAAGCAAATATTGCAACAATATCAAACAATATGATGTTATTTATACATTTCTTTAATTAATAACGAAATAGTAAACTTTTAATAAGCAATTATATTGGGCAGTGATGCTTAACAAAATTTTTATTTTGTACAGAGCCGCTGAAAGTTGTTTTATTTTTGCCTATAAATTTGAACACACAATTGGAAAGATAATTTGAAGTCAAAGTTGTATGAAACTCTAAAAGTATGAATGTATGGAAAAAGTGTGAATGTATTGAAATTTTAAAGCCAAAACTTGATCGTGTAACCCTCAAGTAAGATTTCTATGAACAAAAAAGAGTCAGCTGTTGCGAAACTGAATAGAAGATTAGGTTAGGTTAGAAAGGGTGGTGCTTTACTGCACCTTCACTCGGAGATCCAATTGGTTCCATTGTGATTCCTTTCTGTTGCCCAAAAAAGTAATATTTACCCTCCCAGTTGCAGATAGAAGTGACCATATTATCCATCACTAAGCCACCGAATTCCCATGATGAAGCCCCTGATGTCCTCTAGTTTATACTTCCCGACACCAGTAATGATTTCATAGAAACGTCTGCTCAGCCATCGAAGCCTATGACGTTGCAGCTTCGGACAATGACAGATAATATGTTCAATGGATTCTGGTTTCCCTTCATCCCCGCTCCTGCTACAAAAATCTGGATTGCCAGTGTCCCAAATGCTGGTTCTTGCTCTGACCGAGCAGTGACCTGTCAACACGCCTATCATGATTCGCATCGCCTTCCTATTCGAGTCCAGTAGTAGTCTAGTTTTGGCCAAAACCCCCTCGAGGCTAGAGTCCTCCCTACTTCGCCATGACCATATAGTGATAAATAAATAGCCACTATATTTGATGCTTTATTTTATCTTTATTTATAAATAATTTTATTAAAGGTTAAATCAGAAAAACGTCGTGTCGATAGCAAGCAAAGAAAAAAAGGAAGAGGAAACTCAAAACGAGTTGCTAGATAATTTTTTGTCGATTCTGTCATTGATGAGAACTGTCAGTTGTGGCTGTGTTGCCACAACCAGTTGGTCCGGCTTTCTACCCAATTACTGAGTTCTTTATAGTAATGACCCATCGGTAATTTGACCGATCTGTTCGGCATTCTGTCATCGGCAATTTCATTTCCCTCAACACTTCTGCGGCCAGGAACCCAACATAGTCTGACACTATACTTATCCATAAGCAAGTTGAGGGCTTTGCTACAGTAACTAACAAGTTTCGATTAGACATCGTGTGCCTTCAAAGCTTTTAGCACTGCCTCGCTGTTGACGTAGAAGGTTACCTTCTCACCTTCAGCTAGATTCCTAGCCACCAGCTCCGTGGCACTGAGGATCGCCCAGATCTTTGCCTGGAAAACACTACATTCATTTGGTAGTCTGAAAGAAATACGTTTCCAAGATATAGACACCAGCCCCTGTGCCTTCCCTCATTTTTGACCCCTCCGTAAAGACTGCACTACCCTCATACAGCTTACCGGATTTGACCCAATAGTCCCTATCCGGAATGACCATTGTGCTTTAACAAAATGGATTTCAGCGACCTTATAGTCCGTAAACCCAGATCGATGTGTGACATGATATTCCTGTCCTCACCAAACCTGTTTCTACTAGTCTAAGAAGACTTCTAGTCGCCGTTCCCACCACAAAGTCCTCTATAGGAAGTAGATGAAGAATGACGTCCAAGGCAGCGTGATGTGTGCTCCTCTGAGCACCTGTGATGCCTAGCCAGATAGTAATTTTCTGTGACTTTCCGTCCTCAATGCCTCCCACCATAACTCACAACCATAGGAAATAACCGGCCTGACAGCCCATGTGTAAATCCAGTTTACTACCTTCGGTTGTAGACCCCATTTCCTTTCTATGGAGTTCCTGCATTCGTAGTAGGCATTGAGCCATTTCCTCAGCATTTCCTGCCTGTTCATTTTCCAAGGTATTTAGCCCCCTCTGCTAGTCTCAGCTACACCCCTCCCATCCGGTGTAGTTAAAAGCTTTGTACTTTGTATCTCCTGGTAAAGAGGACTAGCTCGGTGTTTTCTGGATTGACTCCTAGTCCTTTACTATTGGCCAGGAGGATAGATCGCCCAACTCCGACTGCATGATTTCACTGATAGTGGGAAGAAACTTTCAAATGTCATCCGCATATGCAACTATATTCCGTTCGCTCCTATCAAAACGCCTAAGAATTGCGTTCATTGCCAACAACCAAAATAGAGGTGACAAAAGTGCTCCCTGTAGTGTACCTCTTGTCTCCTCAGGCTTTCTCTTCCCATACTCGAGTTGATGATTCTACTTTTAAGCATGATAATTATCCACTCCACTAGAAAGTTGTGAGCCCTAAGAGTCTCCAGCGACTCCCTAATAGCCTCTATATTCCCTCAATGTATAGGAATGCAGCCAGTGTGTAATCCTTGTGCTGCAGTCCTCTCTCTATAACACCAACCATATCATGAAGCGCACTCTCAACAGATCTGCCCTTACGATAGGCATGCTGAGTGCCACTTATGACGCTGGTATCAATTGTGTTCCTTAGATGCAGATCAATCAGTCGTTCTAATGTTTTCAAAAGAAACGACGAAAGACTGATTAGCCTGAAATCCTTCGGCTTTGAGTGGATTGCCTTAACCGCTTTGGGTATAAAAATGACCCTAACCTCTCTCCAGTCTTTCGGTATAAAACTCCTGCTTAAGCATATCTTAAAGATATATACCAGAGACATTAGTACGCGCTCTGGAACATTATGCAATATGGCCGGAAAAATACCATCTGGGCCCGGTGATTTATACTGTTCAAATGTATTTATTGCCCATGTTGCTTTTTCCAACGTCACTGTTAATTAACCTCCGTCGTTGCATCTTCCCCTACCTCCCTACAGCTAGGAAAGTGAGTGTCCATCAGAACAGAAAGTGTCTCAGAGTTGGATTCCGTTCATGTGCCATCCAATCTTTGAATGGCCTTTGACAATACTCGCCGAAACCTCGATAACTCATTAACGGAATCAATCTCCTCACAGTATACAGTCCTGATCTACCATCCAGTCCCTGGCCCCACCATTAACGACTGTAAGGTCTCTGTTACTGAAATAATTAAATAAAGTTAATCCTTGCCCATCCCTTGCTAAAATGCAAGTTCTTACCTTATACCCTGTGACAGGGAAATACAATGTGTAGCCCGTAACTTAACCGCAAACCATATTGTTATTAAGCCAGGGTTCTTGGATAATAGTCCCGTCTACTCGCGACCTGTTGAGGTGTATTACCAGTTCGGTCGATGCTGCCTCACTGTGGTGCAGGTTTATCTGCACCACCCGCTGTCTTATTGGGATCATCCGACTTAGTAAATCTAAATCGGACAGTCCCCAAGCCGAACTTCACAACACCTGACTCCTGATCTGACTCGCGTTCTCTACAATTCATTGAAGACAAAGGCTTCCATTGAGGCGAGTTCTGCGCTTCCAGTACCGACAGTATGGTTTCCATCGATCTAACGCGTGGTGGAAAGCACGCTGTCACCACTGCCCGGAGAGGCAGATCTGAGGCTGGAATTACCTCCAGTTTCGCCTCCGGTCGAAGGTTGCCACACATGTCAACGACGGTTTTAAGGAAATCAAATGATTTATTATTACCGCAGTTAACAAGTTGTAATTCCTCCTCCTTTTCTACCCCCGCTAGGCAGATTCCATCGATGAGCCTACCTTCAACCAGCTGCCACAGTTCAGGATTGATCCTTAGGTCACCTTCCTGGCTCATCAACTTCTTCACCTTCTTTGACGTAAATGGTATGTCATCGCCAGATCTCGCTCTCTTCGTTGACTCCTTTCGGGGGTCCCTAAGAGAGCCAGCTGGTTTGACAGCCTTTTTCTTAATACCTGACTGGGCCTTGTCAGCCTCAACCATCGAGAACCTAATCGCATTGGCAAACAAGGTACTGCCAAAATCCTTTTTATTTTTGGAGCTGAATGTGCCCCCTACACTTTTGCGAGGTATAGCCTGGACTCCGTCAACACCCACATCCTTCTTCAAAAGGAGATGATCTACCCAGGAGAACACTAACAGGGCCGTAAATTCTTTACAACTTCTTAACGTGCCTGTACTTCCTGACCAGATGTCTCTCCTTTGCCGTTTACAGCTTCGGACCTCTCTTGCCCATCTTGTCCAGAAAGTCCAGAGATTTCCTAGTGCCGCACTTGGCTTTATCCAATTTTGTCCGAACGTCCTTGTCCATATTTCCTGGTAAGACGTCCTGTTGGCAAATTTCAGTTTAGGAAGATGAATGCCCCCCTTACCCACTGGGTCACTTATCTGCTTGGATCCAGAGTCTAAGAGATCCGCCTATAAAATCCGACGGCTAGTTGAAATCAGTGTGATTGCCCTCTTGTCGTCGGACCCCAGTGACAGATCTACCAGCTTCTCATTGACACCTGCAGCTAAGTCACCCGATGGAGCATTGTGTTCATCAACTCCCTCCAATTCTTTGAGTAAATCAGGGCTATTATGAATAAAATTCCGCGTGAAATTTCTCTGTATTCCAATTAGAATTTTTTGTTTTCCCTGTCGCTTACTATTAGTTGGAATTGTTCTCCGGGAAAAATTTCACGCGGAAATTTATTTATGACAGGTCTGATTGACTCTCCTGCGTGAGAAAATTCTCATGTGATTCAACAACTTTTCCCCTCTTCTTCCATATTGCCATATCAACAATTTCATACATTCATCGTCAATTGGGAATAAAAAATCGTTCAAATGTGTGAATTGTGCTTTAAAAAATAGAACTCTGTTTTAATTTAACCTGTAACAAGTGGCGCTCAAAAATAAATTAAAATAAAGAAACTTAACAAAACAATTTTTTTTTTAATGATAAAAAGTTTTCAGAATTACTCAAGGGTTTTTATTTATGCAAAATAAAAACCGAAAAAACCACAAGCTATGTAAAATTTTGTGAAGAATCAGTCGCCAATCTTTAGGACTTCCAAAAATACTAACAGACCCAGAAAAAGTTTTCTATCTTGCCGGCCTTTGGACAGGTGCTGTAGTGTGTTTGGCTATGGAATATATCTGTCCGCATACTTATGTGTTTGACTGTATGTACGTTTTTCATTTTAATTAATAACAGTGCATACATACATACATATTTACATATGTATGTATGCGCAACGACGACTTCGTAGAGTAGAAGTATATTTTTTGTTGAGCTAGCTTTCGTCCGATTCTAAGGACTCTCTTCTCTAGGTATGGACATATGTAAATACATATACATATGTACATACTAGTGATGCACGAATATTCGTATTCGAATTGTCGATTATTCGGTAATTTTCAAGCGAATACGAATACGAATATTTTTCCAAAGAAATTAATTAAATAAATGCATTAATCCTAAACTTAATGAAAATTCATTGTAAACTAATCAAGAACATCAATAAATTTGGTTTCTCAACGCCAAATGTAGATGAAAATATAGTTAAAAGATTTGTATTAAGCAGAAAACATAAAAATATGAGATAAGTTATTATATAACCCCTTTTAAATCTTCACAAATGTGTAGTTATCTATATCACTTTAATTTTTTTCGCAAATTTTTGTTAAGAGAATTACACATTTTTGTAAAAAAATTCTAGGGGAAGACTTAAATTTTTACTATATGGGAACATTTTGCTTTATTTTTCTCACAAAACAAACTTCAAAAATACCTATTCTTAAAAACAAAGAGAGAATGGAAATACCTTCTATATTTATATCATGAAAAATACCAGTGCCTGCTTTTGACATTTGAGTTCGTACAAATGACTGAAAAAATTTTATTGGGGCACAAATTTGTATTGAAATGCTTACGTTATCGTTCGCATTAATTTTCTTTCGACTTGTCGTGCTAAAGACTATTAGTGGAACGACAAACAGCTGTTTGTCGTTTAAAATGCTTACTAACGAAAGTGAGTGACATCCTGGAACAGGCAGTAATTCTGCCTTTAAGTGTCCTAAATGTGACATAATTGGTCACGTTTCTCAAATAATTTTGTATATTGAAATAATCCATTTTTAAAAATATGATTTTTTATTGAAATTTCTTGACAAGATTAGTGGTCATTTGGGTAAAATATGGAAAGGCACACGTAATACACCACATAGGTAAGGTACTCATAAGAGTCCTAAATGTTAACCAATTGGTCACGTTTGTCAAACAGTTTTGGAAATTGAAGTAATCAAATTTTGAAAAGTATGACTTTTCAGTGAAATTTCTTGAGAAGATTTTCCATATTTTAACAAAATTACCACTAATCTCAAGAACAGTATGTTTTCTTAAATCTAATTTATTGGCTCTACCAGGCATATGTATATCCTACTTTGATAATTTCATAAACTACATTTTAGAGGAAATTTTCGAAAATTTAGTGAAATATTTTAAGGCTTAGCTTTCAACCCCAATTGACAGTATAAACCTACCATTTAAATTTTTGCCGCTATTTTGACCACCAAAAAAATTCCCATATGCGAAAGTTAAGAAAATGACGTGAGTTTTTAAAGTTTTTTTTTCGGTTTCAACATGTTTATATGATATTTTTTGTGACTGAACGAATAAAGGGTTTACGATGATTTTTTTCCGCTGAGAGATTTGATCAAATGATATTTTTAGTATTACAATAAAAAAATTATCTTGCATATCGAGAGTTTATATTCAAAAGTGCTATCTGCAAGGCCTGAAAATTTTAGAGAGCGCAAAAAACTGATATTTTCTCAAAGTGCAAGGGTTATAAATAAATTTTGATGAATAGTACCATTTAGAGAAGACATCTTAATTCTACTAAAGTTAATCAAATACAGTTATTGCTCTTGGACTTTGAGAAAATAACAGTTTTATTTTGTCTACTAAAATATTCAAGAATTGCAGATAGCACTTTTTGAATATAAACCCTCGATATTAATGTTGAAAAAAAGAAATAAAATTTGCGCAAGTTTGGTGATTTTTTGAACATTTCATTTTTTCTGATTTTGCTAATGCTAATATGAATATGAGTAAGACATTTTTTTGTCAGTCATAAAATGTTTTGCTTTGAAGGGATACTTCCCATTAATGGTCGATCAAAAGTTTAATTTCTATGATAGGTTTGCAAATAATAATTTTGTTACCGCACACAAAGTAAATCGGGTACGAAAATGGTATTTTTACGGTCTCCTGGGCTTAAGTTTAGCGTTTTGAATATTCGTTGCATTTGCTATACTAAAGTATGGGAAAATTTAAGAAAAAAGTTTAGTTTTTATTAGCAATATAAACTAAAAAAAAAGTGTACTGTTCGTGCGCATTTTCCAAAACAAATTTCCAGTTCATATAGTCTGCACATTGTCTGAAAAAAATTCAATTAAAATCCGTTTCTGCTCATTCTCTAAAAAACATACATCTTTTAACGCATGTATTTATTCTTAAGATTTTTACCAGAGTAGTCTGCATATTTTTTGAAGTTAATTCATGACATTTATCTGTCATATTCTAAAAGTTTTACGAATTTATTAAGACAAGGTCCGAATTCTTGTTCAACACCCATACAATTTTTCGGTACAATGTGTTTCGCAACTTTTTTTCATCACATAGCGTCGTAATTTGAATTTAAAGGTGGCTAATATTAATGTTAGTATTGGCAAATATTTTGTAGGGTATGAACTAATTATTTAGCGCTAGTGAGGTCGTGGCTAATGGCTTTTATTGGATATGGGTATTAGTTGTATTCTTCTTCTTCGAATTTTGTGTTTGTAAATAAAAATCTTAGAATTAATTCCCTGGATTAAATAAAATAATAATAATAATATACTCGTACATATATAATTTTGTTATACCATTTCAGAGTTCTTTATTCGAGTGGATTGTTAATACAACATAAATAATGTGATGGCTAAAATGGCTTCAGGAGATCTCTCTTTAACCAGTACTAGTAGTCAAGAAGGTAATTTATACAGCAGGAATACGTTTGTTCGACAATTATTAACATTGAAAACAAAACAAATTTTCTTATTTTATTTATTGTTGTTTTCAATATCATTTGTCGACTGAACGCATTCTTTCAACATCGTTACCCATATGGTTAAAGGAATTGAATGCATTTAGTAGTCAATGGCACGTTAGTACGACAATAAATAATTTTTTTTAAAAAGGTGGGTATTAAAAACAAATTACTGTCAACGTGCATGCTGGTACAAATGTGCCCTTAATTATGAAAGTGGTCTAAGAAAAGTGGAAAATTCTAAATTGGCACACTACACACAAAGCACGAATGCGTAGTGTAAACAGCAAGATTCATAAACATGATTCAGAGAGCAGGCGATTCAACTCGTCTAAACATAGCAATATTCTCGCACAAAATAGGTGTGTTTTTTTTACTTTTGCAGTAAAATGCAGTAAATGAGTAGCTACTGCGAAAATTTTAAAATTTACTCGCAAAAAGAGCTGTTACTGAAAAAAGTACGCAAATGGAAAAATAGTAAAAATTAATAAAATTAAAGAAACAGCTGAGTCCTACTCCACATTGTGTTGATAAATATTGTTAGGTAAAAATATTCCAACAGGGTTAATGTAAGTTTTACGCGAAATATCCAGAAGTATTTAACTAAAGAACTAATCGTACACACATATCAATAACGAGCACTTATGGTAACCACCCTGTATTACCCGTAACACGCGGTGCTACCAACATAAAAGTCGTTACAAAGTTACTCTACTATTCAAAATAACGGGCAATCGAATTATCTACAAATAGCAACATGCATTTTCGCGATTGTGCTAGAAGACTGTTTGATCATCTGGCTACCAATAGCAAATGACAATACAGATGGCAACGTGCATATATGCCATTTGGCATTACTAAGTGCATACATGTCATTACTCCACCTATGAGCAGGTGGGCAAACATTCGAGAACCGTTTCCTGTACTATAAAAAGAGGCAGTCTGTATGAGAATGAGTTAGTGCTAATTAGAAAGTAGTCGAGTCAACATTGTTGAAAGTAAAGACCTCGTGCGGTTAATAATAACACATGACATGTTATAATTTGTTTAGTCAAGAATAAAATAAAAATTGCGTGTTATTTATTTTTATTTTTTAGCAATCAAAAAAACTCACACGTTTAATAAAATTTAAACGTAACAATATACAAACTTTTGACTATTCAACTATTTTATGCCCTAATTCTGTTCGACGATTGTGTCGTCTTATCTATGGATGAAAAAAGCAGTTGTGATTCTTTAAAACAATTATTAGTCATTGTCTATGCTAGAAGGTTCGTGTATTTGCTTTACGATTTTGTTCTAAACATTATATCCAACACATATTTTTTCATATATTTTTCAAACTATTTTATAATAATTTAATTTAATTTTTATGTTTTAAAAACATGGCAATAATATTTTTATTTTTCATTATCAAAGACAACAACTATTTTTGAAGAACATAATTTAGAGAATTCAGAAGATTTTTCAAACAAAAATGTCCTAAATCTTCTTACTGAATTAGGGCATTAATTATTTGAATTCGATACAATATTTTTATAACATGAAAAAATCTAAGAATAAATGTTGTAATTTATTTCATGTAATATTTGTAAATAATTTCTTTTTGATTTCCTTATGTTGTTGGCTAAATTAATAAAAGTTACATGACTTTGTTAATGTTACTGATAACATTGATAACAAGTGCAATATTAAGTAACCAGATACTTTACAGTTTTACAACTCTTAGTAATAAGAATAATTTGCAAAACAAAAGGAGTAATAAAATATATTACAAAATATGTATATTAACAGCTATTATTATTATGTTTTATAAATTAATTATTTTTTAATTACTTCCCAAATTTTTATTTAGCCTTTTCTCAAATTTTTACACTTTTTGTGGGCTTACTTTTCATTTGTTTACATTTACTTAATTTTACTACGACAAATTTCTGCAGTAAAAATTTACAGAACACTCAGTCAAGAACTGTCACTTTACTCTCTCAATGTGTGTTCTCATTTTGGGCAAACGAAAGCAATTTAGTAAAATGCAGTAAAGTTCAGTAAATTTTTTTTGAGAATTAATATCGCAACTAAAATTAAAAAAAAAATTAATGGAATTCATGTTTTACAGTTTATTTTTCTTTGGTGAAGAAGGTTACAGCCTGTTTTTCGAAAATGAATAAGTGTGTACGTTCTTTAAAATAACGGACAAAACTATGTTTACGTTTTTAAAACATTTATTTATTTTCATGTGAGTGACAACAAAAGAGCTTTCAGGTTTCTACACTCATGAAATTTTTTAAGTAAAATTAATTAAAATTTGTTCTACACATTTTTCATTTGATTTTAACGAAAATTCTATATTTAATTTTTAATGTTGACATGTTAACTGACTTAAAACTCTAAGAAAAAATTTTTCTTTTATTTTTTACTTTAACTTACAAAAATAATTAAATAAATGAGAAAATGTGAAATGTGTGCTTGAAGAGTACGTTAAATAAAAATGTCCACACAAAAACCCGGTTTTAACGTACACTTGAGGCACACTTTAGTTTTTTGCATATGGGGGTTATTCTATAATCAGATTAACTTAACTTTCAGTAAGTTTTTGTTACCAAATTCAGTATAACTTTTTAGCATTGAGTCAAAATAAAGTATAAGTTATAGATAAAGATAAACATAGTTCTAATAACAACGGAAAATACGAAATACAATGAAAATATGTATTAATCTGTGTATAATTTTCTAAATGAATGCTTGAATCAATTAAAATTGCTTACCCCCTTGTTCATAAAAATTAAAGTGAATATGAAATGAATTTTATTTAAAATTTTTCATTGAAATTTTTTAAATACCCTATAGAAACTCAAACCCATTTGTAAGTACCTTCAAACTGGTTTTTTAATAAGCACAACTGGTTGATTAAGTGACTTTTTTCCTTGTCGTCGACTCACTATTTTAACATAGGCATGTCATAAGCGGTAGTCAATTGGCTATCTCTGCATGACTTTTAAATTGACTACTAACTACTTATTTTTCACCTAATTTGTAGTTAATTAATATTATAGTAAAAAAAGATATATATATATTTATTTAAATACATATATTTTATATATACATACATGTGTATATTTATATATATCTATGTAAATATATACATAAACACATACACATACATATGTACATACATATAAAAATTTATTATTATTTTATTCACTAAAAATAAAAACACGAACCGCTCATAGAAAATATTATACATATTAAGTATTGAAATTATTTAGTTTTTTTTTCAACACAAATATTTGTCATTTGATTTCAAGGCATTCTTTGTTTGATTTTTTTTATTTTCTTTTGATTTACATATTTTCCTTTTATTTATTTCTTACGTGTGTTTCTATTCAATATGTTTGGTTGATTTCTGCATGAGATTTAAACCAATTTGTAGTCACTTGCAAAATAAGTAATTTTTAAGTTAGTGTTTTTTATCAATTGATTATTTTATTTACTACAGGGTAGATTTTACTTTTTTTATTCCGTTACTGCTATAATTTTGTGAGTGTGATTTTTTGGTTATACCTAAAAAGCTCTTTTTATGACAAAACGAAAGTTTTTAAAAATGTTTTATAAAAAGCAAATTTTAAACGTTATTGTTTATAAACGAAATATAAAAACAAAAGGGCTTATGTTTTCTAAAAACAGGCTGTTATAATATCATTCGTAATAGTCATGATATATGTAATTTGTTTGTGTCAATATCAAGAATGTTTACATGTTTTAGTCCATTAGTTTACATATTTAAACACGAGAAGTTTTAATTTTGAGATTGTTTAAACTTTTTATGTGCTTAAGTTAAAGTTTAATATACTAGGTCTAGTTGTTCTGATACATTTTTCAACAAAGGGACCGCTGATAATTTCGCTAAAAAATAAGTACAATATAAAGACAAATTTAATAAATTCTTGATTGATAATACTGTACAACAGTGGTTTTGTTTGTCCTGATTACGATGGCGTCATTAGTTTTTCCCTATCAGCTCTAGTTTTAAAGATACAGTGACATTTAGCATTTGCATAATTTACACCACTTTTCGTATTATTCCGTTAATATTTCACTAACGGTCCTCCTGGATTATTAATCTACACATAAATTTCTTTCATGTAGATTGAAATACATTAAGGAATATATAAAGATATCCGATTATAATATAATTTAAAATTATTATGAAGTATGTAAGCAATGCGCTATTGGACTTAAAGGCTTCTTTGTATTGCAAATAAAATAAATAAAATAAATAAATAAATAAATTTCTTTTATTATAATTTTTTTAACCTAGTATAACTAATCCCTATATTCTGTTCGCTAATTACGAAAATAGGTTTCTTACTTTTCTATCTCCTCTAGTTTCAGAGATATTGTGCTTTACATACAAAATAATTAAAATTTTTCTTTTCGAACGCCATCTAAAAAATTGCTTTTTATATTACACCAGCCTTATCGTGAATTCCACATGTGAAAATTTCCGAATCAAATTCTTCGTTCACATGGATTTTAATTTCGTATCTTCGATTCGAATAAAATTAAAATCTTACATATTTCCACTTTTTCCTACAGACAAATCTTTTTGAACTATTTTCTTCATAAATTGTCAAAATATTTCCCAATCTTATGAAATTTTTTTGATACCAATTGTTCAAACGTTCGGAAATATCCATGTAAAATTTCATGATAAGCCTGATTATATCGTATCTTTTTTATTTCGTTAAAGCTGCAAAATTTAAAATAAATTATATATTAACTAAAAATAACACAAACATTTTCAGGACTAGTCCGTACCATGATATAAATATATAAAGTACTTCCATTCTCTCTTTGGTTTGAAAAATAAGGATTTTTGAAGTTTGTTTTTTGATAGAAATAAAGAAAAATGTTCCCATATAGGAAAAAATTTTACTGCCTGTTCCAGGATATCACTCATTTTCGTTCGCAAGCATTTTAAACGACAAACAGCTGTTCTGCGTTCCACTAAAAGCCGTTAGGACGACAAGTCGAAAGAAAATGAGGCATTTCAATACAAAATTGTGCCCCAATAACAATTTTTTCAGTAATTTATACGAACTCAAATGTCAAAAGTAGGCACTTGTATTTTTATTGTCGACTGAGACAAAATAAAATAAATAATTGCTTTATACATAAAACATTTTGCTTTTCCAATGAGATTTGTTGCCCAACCGGCCGTTGTGAACTGTTAATAGTTTTCTCCTCACATCTATGTAGGTTTGTATCAAGAACCTAGGCATTGTTCAAAACAGTAAACGTAAACGTGATTTGTAAGATGGGTCAAATACATTCGCATTCAGCTGGTGCCACCACCAATTCACCAGTTCAGCTAAACTTTTGACAATACCACCGCAATCAAAATGTTTAAACTGCTGGTAAAATACACAAATCCGCTATTACTAAGAAGCAACGCTTGAAGAAGATTGCCCAGGCCAAAGCTAAGGGTAATGATGTGTAACGAAAAAAGAAGCAAAATTTCATCCGTGCTGGACCAATAACGAAATTGGTTGAGCAAAGGAAAGCTCAATTGGTCTTCATAACTCATGATGCTGATCCTCTTGAGTTGGTATTGATATTGTCTGTGTTGTGCCGTAAAATGGCTCAAGTGTACTTCCGCCCGTGTACAGAGCGATTTTTATTAAGTACTTTTTTGGGCTAATATTGGGTTGATCAAATGCATATAAGTAAAAGGATGAACTGTGTTTTGATTCTTAAAAATAAAATTAGGTTTGAAGTTAAAAAATAAGTGGTTTTTCTCAATGACTATAACATGCGGGCGGTTTTTGGCCGGTTTTGTGATATTCTCCTTTACATACATACATATGTTGGTATGTATGCTCGATAAAGACTTCAATATACATACATATGTATATATGCACTTACATACAATGCGGATTGAGTCCTTAAGCCCAGACGAAGGCCAGCTTAAGATTTTTATTTTTGGAAGACCTACTCAACATTTTGCATGACTTGCCTTTTTTGGTCTTTTTCATCATAATAAAAACCCTTAAGTAGTTATTCCTTTGGTTTTTCCTTAAAAAAAATTGTTTTGCCAAGTTTGTTTATTATTTTAAGTTATTTTTGGCTGCCACTTGTTGCAGGTTAAATTAGAACAGAGTTTAATTTTTTAAAGCACAATTTACACATTTAAACGATTTTTTATTCCTGTTTGACGATGAATGTATGAAATTGTTGATGTGGCAATATGGGTATTTGACAGTGCGTATACGGCTTACGGTAGAAACGTAAAACCAGACGAACGACAAGTCGACTGTTATTGGGACGCTGATTCGAACGAAAGTGAGTGACTGCTTATCTTTCGCCTTAGTTTTCTTTCGACGTTCTGGAACTGGCTGTTAGTCTTCCCCTAGAATTTTTTTTACAAAAATGTGTAATTCTCTTAACAATAATTTGCGAATAAATAAAGTGATATATGTACATACCTACAAATCTGTGAAGTTTGAAAAGTGATTATTGTTTTAAGATGATTGTTTTTATTATTTAAAATGTAAGTGATATTTGTATATTTATGATCTGAACGGGCTAAAGTTTGTAAAGCTTTTTAAGCCAAATTAAAAAATTAAAAAAATTTCTTTGCGTTAAAATAATTGATCTCTGGTTTAAATAATAAAATTCTGTTGTTCTGGTTCTCTGTTCAGTTGTGAACCTCTCCATTATAAATTCTCCAAGCGTTGTCTATATAATCTGAAAGAAAAAATAAAAAAAAATTAATAAACAAAAAAGTTATTAAACTTTTACACCCCTTGGTTTCTTTTGGCCCACCCGTATAACAAATTTCTTTTTTTTTCTCATACAAAATTAACAGTTTTTTAAAGATAGAAAAACGCGTTGAAATTCTCGCATTTATTTTATTTTAGAAATGTATATCAAACAAAAACAGTTTTTGAAAATGTGTTTTTGTTTTAATGTAAGGTTTCACTTCTTCGACGCGTTTTCCATAATATCCACCAATAATAAAGATTATTCACAAAAAGTTGAAAAAATTTTTCCACGGCACTACCACTAACAAAATTTGCACTTTTCACAATTTTTTAATAGTTTTTTTCGTATTTTTAAATTTGTTTTCAAAGAATTTTTTTAATAAAAAATTTTTCATATTGAAATTTTTTTTTAAATTTTTTTTAATTTCTGTTTCGTAAACAATTTTTGAAGTTTCGGATGAAATTTAATAAAAAAAAATAGCTCAGCTGCATTTCCGATACTACCTGGTGAATGAGCCTTGGTCCATACAACATTTTTTTTGACTAATAATTGCATTAATGACGTGTAAATTCACAAATGTAATATAAAAAACAATTTTTTTAGATGGCTTTCCAAGAGAAAAATTTTAAGTTTTTTATGTAAAGCACAATATCTCAGAAACTAGAGGAGCTAGAAAAGTAATAAAGCTATTTTCGTAATTAGCGAACAGAAATACATAAGGATTAGTTATATGTACTAGGTTAAAAAAATTACAACCAAAAAAATTTTAAGGACTAAACTAAAACCACACGATTTTTAACATCCTTACAATATCAGTAAGATGTCTGATATATTAGTCAACGTGCTTTTGTTCAGATTAATAATAATAAGAAAGTATTTTTAAGTTTGGAGGACCGTTAGTGAAATATTAACGGAATAATACAAAAAGTAGTGTAAATTATACAAATGCTAAATGTCACTATATCTTTAAAAATAGAGCTGATAGGGAAAAACTAATAAAGTCATCGAAATCAGAAGATAAATATACATAAGGATCGGCCATTTTTATTTAAACATCATGAAAAAACCTCCATTACATTTGTTGTGCAGTGTAATAACTGTTATCAAAAATTTAAATTTCTATTACAGAAGAAAGCCCTGGATATGTAGATTATGATCGAACATTGCGACCGCCTTCGAACTCTAGTGGTAGTACAACAGCAGGCAACATGAATAATAATAATAATAATAGCAATAGCAGTGGTGGCGGCTCCGGTAATCCAAAAATTTATGACACTATTAAAATACAATATGATTCGGCAATGATGGAATTAAAAACTCTAAGGCATCAGCATGCTGACTCAGTGAGAAGATGTGATAATTTAGAAAATCAGTTGGCATTTTATCAGGAACAGTATAATGCAGCAATGAATCAAATCAAAAGTTCCGAACGCACTAAACTAACAGACGTAGCTGCGGAAAATGTACGACTGAAGCAACAAAATTCTATATTGGAGAGGAAACTTATGCGTTTAGAGAACGAAAGTGCGAATCCCCAAAAGGAGAGAAATGCTAATTCATATTATTGTGATTATAATGATGGTGTTAGAGGAGGCCCAGGAGGAAATGGAACGTCTGTTGGCAATTGCGATGGCACTTGTGCAAAAAATGAACAACTTAAAGAAGAGCTAATTTTAAGTACGGAGAGAAATAATGATTTAATGAAGGAAAAGGAAAAGTATAAAAAGAATTACAACGCCGCCTTAATGGACTTTGAAAAGGAAAGAAAATTTTTTTGTGATGCTCGCGATCAATTCAACATGCAACGGGAACAGTTCCAACTGCAACGGGAAATCATGGAAAAAGAAAATCAGAAGTTGAAAAGCTTATTAGCGGCAGAATCGAATAAAATTTTAATGATAACTATGCAAAAAGGTCGTATCGAAGAGGAATTAAATCAATTGCTATCGGAGAAAGATAATGTCTTGCAGGAACATCAAAAAATGTCTGACGACCTGACAGCAGCAAATAAAGAGCTTGAGCAGTATAAGAAAGATGAAATAATGTATAAAAATGATATTAAAGCGCTACAACAAACTATAGCGGATTTGAAAAAAAGAGATTTGCTAAAATCTCGAGAGAGTACATGGTCCAAAGAATTCTCGGATAGTAAAGATGATTTCAAAGAAATCGAAAAGTTGCGCAAAAGCTTAGAAAAGGCTCATGCTGAGGTTGACCGTGCTGCTCAAGACACCGAAGAAGCTAAACGAGTTAGAGACTGGGCAATATCTCAGAGAGAAAAAATAGTCCAAGAAAGAGATTCTGTGAAAACTTTATGTGATAATTTGCGAAAAGAACGGGATAAAGCTATCTCAGATTTGCTGTCAGCCATTAGAGACAGTGAAAAAATTAAGAAACAAAAAGATGAAGCCCAAAGGAAAATAGATGTTCTCAAAGAGCAACTAGAACAAAACCAAAATAATGATTCATCTTCTCGGCGTAGTTTTCGTATGAGTACTTATGAGGCTGAGGACATCATGGAAATCGAGTTGACAAATTATCATGCTGATTGTGATATTGGCATCATCATAGATGATACACAGCAGAGACAATTGGTATGTGGGGTAACGAACGTTTCTCCAGCTTTTGGCAAACTGAAAATAAATGATGTTATCGTTAAAGTCAATAGTTTGGACTGCCAGGGCGTTAGTAAACGCATGTTAATTGATGAAATCCGTTCCTCGGCTCCACGTTGTAATTTACTAGTGTCTCGTACCCGGCACAGTAAGAGACATTTCTATACAGTGCATCTAAATTTGCAACAAAATCCGAACCATGGCTTGCACTTAGATACGGGAGTGTTCATTTCTAAAATCGAACCCAATTCTTTGGCGGCATTTGAACCGGAACTTGAACCCGGCGATAGGATATTATCCATCAATAATAAACTAATGGAGGGCATACAGTCTGTAGAAGATGTTATGTCTATTTTAAATGATGATCGCAATGAAGCTATAACAATATTTGCATTGAAGAACGTTCAAGAATCATCCAATTCAGAATCACAGAGGAGAATGACTACTTCAGCTGCGCAAACTGACTCGATTGATTCAATGCACCGCGTAACAGGCACGAAACATCCCTCGAAAATAGCAGAAATGTTAAGTAAATTTAAAGAAAAGATTCACATTTCCAAACCAGGTTCCGATGGTGACCATTTTGCTCAGGAACATGACGCTTTGGCGGCTTTAGATTCAGTATTAAGTGAGAATTCTTCAGAAAAAAGCAAAGAAAATCTCTTCAAACGCAACAAAAGCAAAAAGAAGGAAAAAGAAGCAGCTGCAAAAAGTATGGGTACATGGCCACGAACTAATATTTTGCAAGCTTCACAGGAAAATCCAACTGGCACTATAGTGCAGAGAGAGAAGAAACGAGCTCCATTGTCGCTGTTTACAGCAGGTCCAATTAATGTAGACAAAGATGACGATCGCGTAGATTCAGACGAAGCGCCTCCACCTCCCTTGCCACCAGTGCAAAATAAACCGCAAGCTCATATACGTAGCGGAGTGGGATCTAATGCAAAGCACAACCCTAATAGAAATTCAAATCCTATTCCTTCTTCTGTGCTATTTCAGAATTCAAATTCTTCATCTGGTAATGGCAACAATAATTATACAGTTAACAATTATATGAGGCATTCAGTTTATGCCACACCATCTAGTATGGAGTCGGAACCTTTGGTTATGGAACAGTCGAAACCTCTGCATAGGCCAAATCTCATAATGACAGCTGCTCCCAATATGAGGCCCAAACAAACTGATAAATATGGCAATCCAAGAACACAGAATCATAACTATCAAAATCGTTATTCGTTGAATATAACACCAACTGAATTGTATAAAACTACGGGCCAACAAGCTCAGCAACAGGTAATCAACAATGGACAACATAATTCACAGCATCAACAGCAAGTGCTTATTGGAGGCGATTTGATATCGCGAAAACAACATTTGTTTGACATTTTTCACAGCAATTCGTCGGCAAACAGCAAATCAACTCCTCATCCGGCGCTGTTTATGCCATTGCAACCTCCACAGCCCCCGCCACATTCTTCAAATTTCATGCGATCAAATTCTTCAAATCAGCAACAACAAAACTCATTAGATATGATTTCCCTAAAGTCGCAAAATTCAATAGACTCAATACTTTCAACTAAAAGCCCGCCAATTAGTGAATATGCTGTACTTGCCAACTATCCTAAACGTGGCATTCCAATGCCACAATCGGCTCCAGGGTCAGCCTCAAAAAACGTGTCCAAGTACCCTAGTGATAGTGAGAGCATCGCTTCGGGCATTACCAGCGGTGGTGGTCTCTTTCACTCGTCCAACAATGGACCACCCTCTAGACATATGCCCTTGTTTCCTTCATTTACCCAGTCAACACATTCAGCTATGAGACCTATACGCCACTCTAGTCCTTTAACTTTGCCTTCACCACCACCTCTGCATCCTGGTGGTTCAACCCATCCCCATCACCTGGATTCGTCCATTGGTATACCTACTTCGTCGGTGGATAAATTCGATATGGATTACATGAATTCGGCTCACAATCAACACCACCAACAAACGCATCCTCATTATTTAAATGACTACCCGCCTAATATACCCAACCACAATGCTTACCATCCTCTACCCAGCATCCCTTCGTCGGGGCAAGGAGTTATCTATGAGGGTGGCACTTTTCCTCGCAAAAAAGATCATCAACGTCTTCGAATACCCTCAAATCCAAGCGTAGCTAGCAAAAATAGCGGCGTTAAAAATAGTTCTGGTTCCATTGATCATCATTACGCCTCTGCAAACAATCCTTCAGTCCTAATGTCATCGTCCGTTGCTCCGTATTCCGGTGCAGGCGGCATTATGTCGCATCATCATCACACTGCTTTGGCAAATGTGGTCGCGAATGGCGGTAATAGTGGCCGTGGTTCGCCTATGCCACAGGTTCATGTTGAAGTGCTATCGCACGGTGGCAGTAAACGCAATTCGAATGTGCCGTCGGATTTTTTATGCCCTGGAGATCTTAGAAGAGTCACGATTGAAAAAAGCGATAAATCGCTTGGTATTACAATACAATGTAATAATAATGGTGGTGGTATTTTTGTATCAACTGTAGCCGACAAAAGTATTGCCACTCGTGCTGGTCTTCAGGTGGGCGATCAACTCTTAGAAGTATGCGGTTTGAATATGCGTTCGGCTACAAATGACATAGCAGCTAATGTTTTGCGTCAATGTGGCAACTCGATTACCATGCTAGTGCAATATAATCCAGAAAGTGAGTGTAATACTCGTACATAATAAAATTAAGACGATATAAGAGATATTATATTTTTGTTTATTCAATTACAGAATTTCACTCAACTGAATATGAAGGTACACACAATTTGGAACCTGAATCTCCCGTCAATCATTCGGGATCACCAACCCCTCGTAATTCCCCCCGACCACCCATACGTCCACTGTTGACCTCTTTGTCACCAATGTCAATGCCTATGCCAACATCCACACCACCCAATTCAATAACACAAAGTACAATAATGCCCCAATCAACTTCAATGACTTCTCAAAAATCCATAAAAGATCAAAGTTTTGCTGACAGTTTGGAAAATCAATCCGATATAAGTAGCAGCCAGGATATACCATCATCAAATGCTACAACCACCACAACGGCTTCGACAAGCTCAACATTGCCATATGAGGAAGAGCCACGCTATGTTACTCTACATATGGATAAATCAAAAAATCCTGGAATAAAACTATTTGGTGGCAATAAAGTGGGTATATTCGTACATGACGTCCATCCGGGATCACCTTCAGATCATGCTGGTGTGCGCAAAGGCGATCAGATATTGGAGTATAATGGGGTCGATTTACGCTGTGTTACTGCGGAACAGGCTGCTAATGAGATCTCCAAATTAACTGATACTGTAACGATGTTGGTGCAAAATAAATTGAAAAGTAAATTTCATTCAAATATTTTTTTAATTTATTTTATTATGAATAAACTTATGTTTTTCTTTTATAGAATTAAAACAAATCAAAGATAAATCGGGAGATTCTTTTTATATACGGGTGGGGTTTGATAGAACCGGCGATTTAAATGAAGGTGATTTACGTTTTGTAAAAGATGAAGTTCTATATGTTGACAACACTGTTTTTAATGGAACTTTCGGCTTATGGCGTGCATGGAAATTGGATGGCAAGGGTTATCGCAAAGAGTGCGGCATTATACCTTCGCAAATGAAGTGAGTCTTAAGATAAGTTCTGAGTTAAATTAATCGTTATAACGTACATACATACATTCAATTCAATTCAATTCAATTTATTTATTATAAGATATTGGATATAGTTTACATATTTAGGGCCTCCGCGCCTAAAAGGCATTAAAAGAGGCAAGTTGGCAATTTTATAAATAATAAGTGCATAATAAATGTAAAAGATAAATAGTTCATAATACATACATATTATAGAAAAGAAAGAAAACAAAAAAAGAATTCGTATAAAATGAAAAAAAGATCACACATGTTTACCGTTAAAGACCAAATTTTAAGTTAGAAGCTCTTCCAATTGCTCATATAAAATACGCTTAATAGATATTTTAAATGTAGAAATTCTATTGTAAATTTCGAATCAGATGGCAAGTTGTTGAATTCACGACTACCCATATATTCTATTCTTTGTTTAGTTAACTCCAATCTGCATCTGGCTACTGCTAAATTGTTGCTATTTCTAGTGTTCAAATTATTCTGATTTCTTGAAAATTTGGATGTGTGATGCCCAATGTTGTGTAAGCATTTATATACATTGATTAACAAGTGCAGTTTGTATATTCCATGGATTGGCAAAATTGTAGGGAAAATGTTGCGGTATAAAGATATTGTTGGATACATTAATGGGAGATCTGCTACAATTTTTAATGATTTATTTTGTAATCTTTGTAAAGACTTTCTCTCTCCCGAATAATATATTAAGATAATTTAAGTGTGGCTGAATTAATGCGTTGTGGATCAGAAGCTTAGTCGATTTTTGAAATTTGTTTTTAAATTTATATAAAAGCCCAATGGATTATGAGATTTTTGTTTTGACAGTTTTCCAGTTCAGGTTAATGCTGATTATAAGACCCAAGTAAGCCTGTGGCTTAAACGTACCAATTTCGTTTTACTTGGGTTTAAGAGAAGTTTTTTTATTCTTAAATATTCAGATATAATTGCTGCATCGTATTCGATGTATGATTTAACAACAGTTTCATGTAAATATGGATAAAACAAGCAGATGTCATCGGCATACATGAAATTTTTGTATTAGTATTTTGTGGTCTATAAGATCAAATGCTTTTGTTAAATCGTAGAAAATATCAGCTACTACTCCCTTATAACCTTCATCTAAGCTTTTATATATAAAGTTTACTACATTAACTGCTGCTTCTTCTGTGCCACACCCTTTCCTAAATCCGTACTGGTAGTCATTTAATAGATTTTCAATTTGCATATAATGTGAGATTTGTGTGTACCCAGCAAAAAAAAACATGCAAAAGAAATAGTTAATGCATGGGTTCTATTGCAAATGCATTGGTTCAACTGAGGTGCAGAACGCATGATTTTAACACTGGCATGTCATTGACGAGCATGAGTTCAAATTTAGCAAGAATGCTCATCATTCGAATGAGTGCTTAGAACCCATGCAAGAAAGCATGATTCGATGACGTTTTTTCACGTAAATACAAAACGAAAAAAAAAATTCCGCAGCCAGGATACGAACCGTGTTGTTTTGACTGTAAGGCATACTCTCTACCACTGAGCTATTGCACTCTTATTATTTGTTGGAGATAAAACTTATTTTATGAAAATGTGTCAATGTAATGATTTAATTCCGTTTTTGCATACCTTTTTTGCATGCATGCTTGCATGCGTTCATCGCATGCGTTCAGAACGCATTCGAAGAAACACATGCTCAAGAAATCATGAAACACTACTTCATTTTGAACGCATTAATTTATTTTTTTGCTGGGTATATTATTCTTTCGAAAACGTTATTTATAACAGGTAGCACTGCTATGGGTCTGAACAAACGAATATCAGAAACATTATGTTCCTTGGGTATTGGTACAACTTTATGAGTTTTTAAGAAATGTGGGTAAATGCCTTTAATTATCATGCTATTAAAAGTGTTTACACCAAAAATGGAGTTATTTCACTTTTGCACATAAGGAGAATTTTCGCGGGCACATTATCATACCGGCACTCTTACCTGGTGTTAAATTCTAGAGTTCTCTATACATTACTTCGTTTGTAGTAAGAGAAAATTTAAATCTGTTGTTATGTTGAATCAAAGTTCTTAGTGAATTACACGTATCTGCTGGTAGGGTTCGAATATGTGATTTCAAATCGTTCACAAATGTTATGAAGTATTTGTTAAGCATTTCTTCTTTCAGGAGATCGTCAGTAATAATCTCATCAATATCATTTCTAATTCTTATTTCTATTTTGGATGATCTTCCCAGAAATTCATTAAGAAATTTCCAACATTTCTTTGAATTTTGCTCAATCTTGCCCAGGTTATCTGCATAAAAATTGTTTATCAATGCTCTAGAAGCTTTTTTTTAATAATTTTACTAATTGATTTTAACCTTCTTTGTAAATCTAAATTTTTTGGGTTTTTTCTTCTCACTATTAGCAATTTGTTTTTGTAATTTATTAACTTTTCCAGATTTTTAGTCATCCATGGTGAAATTTTGCTTTTTAGGTTTGTGTTGACATTCTTTTCGACGGTACATAATTCAATAGATTTCGTAATGCAGTCTAAAAATAATGACAAATCTATCGAAGGATCATAAGTTTGATTAATTCGGGTTAAGTTTCTTTGGATATAGTTCTTAACATTATCATAGTTGCAATGAAAACGAAAATCATTCATGACCTCGACATTCGACACATATTCAACTCGAACCTTTAATGATATGAAATTATGATCTGATATTTTATTTACTACGCTGTCAATATGTAGAAGATATTGTATATTGCTATGAACGTGGTCAATAGATGTTCCACTCTCAGGACGCGTGATTAAATTATGAATATTAAAAAAATCATATGGGCTTGTTCTTAAATGCATCACTGCGCTGCAAATGGAAATTGAAATATAGGATATTCCTCCACTAAGTTATATAATACACGAATAAATGTTAAATATGGGTTACAAAAATGGATACTACTGAAAAAGATTATAAGCGAACTTGTATTGGATTTTAAATAAAAGTTTCCTCGTATGATGCACATCAGTGATGCATTTACGAACACACCCTATACTATATAATTAAATTATATAATTAATAATATAATTATTATTATGTAATTATATTTATAGTAGTATAAGTAAAACCGATTATGGCCATGAGGCTAGGTTTTTCTATTTTGGATGAATAAATAAAAAAATGAAAAAAAAAAATTATATACATGCGTGCGTATGTAATAATATTTTCTTTATTTTTCTCTAGGGTGGAGGAAGAATTGCGAGCAGCAGAAGTGGTGGAATGTGAAAGCGGTAGTACAGCACGTCGAGGGAGCACGTCTACACGTCGTTCGTTTTTTCGTCGCAAAAAGCATCAACGCAGCTCATCGAGAGATTCAACGGAAATAGCTAGCTTCAGTAACACACAATTGAGCTATTTTCCAGACTCAGGTATTCTTAATGATGATGGAGGCATTTTAAGTTATCAACGGGTTGAGCGATTGGATTGTAAGTAAACAATAGATTTGGTTTGGAAATAAACGCAAAAGGATTCGATTCCACACTTTCGTTCAAAAAAAATACAAACACTTTTAATTCAACATTATACGTTTTTTTACCCGACATATGTATGTAATTACTAGGGATGCCAAACGGGAAATCCTGAATACCGAAATCCTGGAATTTTCGGGATTTGTAAAATTTAATTCCGAGATTTCTTTTTCGGGATTTCATTGCAATTTTTATAAAAAGTCATTTATAAATTAAAATTTTCGTTGATTTTATGGTATTTTTTATAATATTTAAAAGTTCCATACAATTTTATAAGTTCTTCAGTTTTAATTTAATGACTATTCTTGACATATTTCTTATAAATTAACAACATGAGCAAAATAATTTAACTACTTTCTCACGGTTATTTTCATCAAAGGTGCTAAAATATACAACTAAGAATTATTTTGAAAACAAAAAGAATCATATGAGCTTTGGAAGGGAAATAACATTTGGAAAATTCATAAGTTTGACAAATTTATTCCGTCTTAATCTATATTATGAGAGCAATTATGAATAAAATTCCACGAGAAATTTTTCCCGGAAAATAATTTTAAACAGTATCAAATAATAAGGAAAACAAAAAAAATCTAATTGGAGAAGGGAGAAATTTATTGCGGAAATTGATTCATAATTGCAGTGTATAACTAACTAAATGTCGACTCCTGAACGCTATAAAAAAGTTAGCACTTATCTACTTTTACTCCTTACAATTGAAGTAGAATACAATACAAGGCAAGTGCAAACTTTTTGTTGTCGTGTTGACGTAAACGTAAGAAATATTTACCGGATAATGCGTTTCGTTTTTCAAAAGTCCATAGATATGTAAGTATGTTCGTGTTGGTTGAGATTATATAAAAAATGTACATATGTATATTGAAAACAAAAACAAATTTTCATATTTAGTTATGGTTTTTGGTATAAATTCTCTAACATCAAATGTGATTAATCAACTTAAAAATAGATGAGAAAAATTCTTGATTTTTATTTCATACTCGTGTTAGAAAATTGTTAACTTTAAAGACAATTGTGTTATGATATATTATCAACATAAAAACTTTTAAAATGCGTAAAATTTCTTATTAAAGTAATATTTATTAAAAAAACTAATTTATTTTACCAACAAATTGTAGATCCCGAAATTTCGAAAATCACGAAAAATCCCGGGATCCCGAAAATCCCGGTATTTTACACATCCCGAATCCCGGGATTTCTAAAAATCGATTCCGGTTGGCATCCCTAGTACATACATAGTTCACGAAATGTGAACTACGAGTATATTTTCATAGATTTGGGTGTCTTAGATGATACTATGAGCTTCAATTAGGAAAAGTAGCAACTGAGTCAATCTTCACCATGCATGTGCTTGGAAAAACCAGAACTCTCGATCTTCTCTTATCTCATTATCCCTTCACATAGTTGGAAAAAGGCTTAAACAACTTAAGAAATATTTTAAAACTGAAAAAATATTTATTACGCACAAAAAAAGAAGCCATCCATGTGTTGTGCTTTTGGTGAAAAACACATCTAAACGAATTTTTATAAGTAGTGAAAGCTCCAGGTTTATACAAAAGTGTTATTTGAATTAAGACAAGGTCTCTTCACAGTGATCTATGTTAGGTAAAGATGGTGAAATTACAAATAGATAGGGAGAAAAAAAGTTTATTTGATTTTCCTTATGACGAAATAATTTTTTTTCTAAATAAATATTGAGAATTAACATAGGTTCGAAAAAATCACGAATTGGTAATGCCCATCTGCCTTTATTTTTCTACCCCCTTGACTTTCAAATTATCAAGAGTTTGCACACACAAAATTTATCAACTGAAATATGTAACCTTTATTCTTATTCAGCTCCCGTTCGTCGACCTGTTTTAATAATAGGACCACTGTCTGAATGTGTTATGGAACGCTTGACTATAGATTTTTCTAATCTTTTTAAATTTTGCGAAGTGACAGCAATGGATTGTTCTCAAGACGCCATGGAAGAAGGACTGCAACAGAATATTTTCGTTGATTATCGCAGGCGAGGCAATAAGTTTGAATGCACTACAGTAGAAACGATAAATAATGCATGTAAAAATGTAAGAAATAATAATTAAAGAATTATATACATATTCTTAATTCACAAAACCTCTTGTGTCTCTGTATCGATTGTATTATCATATTAAATACAAGAGTGTAACATTTGTTGTATAAAATGTTCATATAAAAATTAAATACAGTAAAGGTATTCACGTCAACTCTTGCAACTGTGCAAAAAATCATAATGCACTTTCTGACGTGAGCAACTCATTTTGTTTATTTGTCTATCAAGGAACACAATATGTGCAATGTTCTATTCTATTCTTCTATTCTACTCGTATGTTTCTTAATTGTTAAAAGAGTTTGTTTAAATGCTGAATTATTCTGTAATTAATTCACTAAAAAATATAAATATTAATACTATCCGTATTATTTAAGAAAATTGTAATAACGATTTAAGCCATAGGTCGTTTGAAAATAACAAAATTATGTACTTTTTATCTTAAAATAGAATTTGAAGATTTACATATAATTTATAGCTAAGAATTTTTTGAAAAAAATTTTTTTCATAATTTTTTAATTAATTAATTTGGTCCGAAAATATCTTCCACTTGTTTTTTCATTTAAAAGAAAAACATTTAGGAATTTATGTGTTGTAATTTCCTGTATGGTTGATTTTTTAAGTACTTTTTGTCCATTTTTTGGATTGGCAATGCCATAAAAAGTTGCACAACTTTGCAAAATTTACCCTGATAACCTTGCACTTACTCCGACCCTCACCATTATGTATCATTTGTGCAAAATAATTTTCTATGTGGTTGTTGTTATATTTTTTTAAAATTTTGCAATTTTGCTTTTTCGCATCAGTGCAACTTTTGACGTGAATACCTTTATTATTACACTCTTATTTGAGATGTTTTTAAAATGTTTTATTAACAGAGTGGCTCTCTGAGAGAATTTGTGTGTAGATTGTACTTCTTTTTTCATTAAAAATACAAAATACATTAATACACTACACAGAGGGTGTTCACAATTAAATAACAAAACGTGTATTTGATACAAAAATACGCGATAAAGATTGTTGTGAATTAAGCAATAGTATGTTTGTATGTACATATTTTTAATAAATATATATATATGTAATTTATAAATATAATTATATGGTATACCTATATTAATTATGCAGGATCGTCGTCATTGTATACTCGATATATCCATATCAGCAGTTGAACGCTTGCAGCGTTTACAGATCTATCCAATTGTTTTACTTTTACGTTTTAAATCGGCTAAACAAATACGGGAAATTCGTGACTTTGGCACTGATAAAATATCTGCAAAGGCAGCTAAGGAAATGTACGAGCGGGCTCTCAAGTTAGAAAGCGATTACAAGCAGTATATATCAGGTGGGTTTTCATTGACTTTCGAAATAATTTTTTTTAATTTTCAATTAATTATTTATTTACAGCTGTCATACCAGGTGTTAGCATTAAACACATGTGCACCCAAATTAAAGACGCAGTTGACAAGGAACAGGATAAGATTTTATGGGTGCCTGTTTCAAATATTTGATTAAAAATATTGATGCGATCGATATTCATATAAAAACATAAATAAATGGAATATAGTATTTTTACATTTATCTTTTGTGCGCACATTAAACTATACTGTAATTTATTTTATTTAGTTTTATATGTATATCTAAATTCGTATGCTTACATGGTTATTTTTAACTTATTTATATTATTTTATGGTTTGTTTTTTAAGCAAGCATTTGTGGTTGTTTGACAACTTAGCCTTTCTTTAAATTTAAAAAGAAAAACTTGATTTCTTCAACTAATAGTATTTTTTGTGTCTTAACTTGTATTGTTTTATTTTATTTTTCATTTATTTTTTAATTTCTTCTACTAAGCACTTAAATCGAAAAGTATTTTCACTTTATTATTTTGAACAAAATATGCTTTAATGTGTATTTTTGATATTCTTTATTGTTTAATTTTCCAGTTGCAATTCTTATTCATTCATTTTTAATCTTTGCATATATTCTTTATTTTGTATTTATTTGTCTTAAGTTCTATTTCAGCATGTTAACTATTACTAATTCTTTTAATAAACATACATATGAATAATTTTTTATAAAAAATCTCATCATAAACTTTTGTAAATTAAGTGCCTTAAAGTGTTACTTTTCTACTGAACAATTTCAAATTGTTTAAAGTTTTGTAAAATGTTTTGTAATAGACAATAATAAATTTATATTCTTATATTCATTTCTTTATATACATATAAATATTTATACAATACTATATATACGCAACATTTATAATCTGGGTTACAGGGTTCTATAAAAAAATCAATTTTTATAATTTAAATTTTACATACAAATCTTATAAATATACACACATTTTTATGTTTTTATACTGAAATAAATAAAAAATGTACCCTTAATATTTATACAATCAAAAACAAAAATAAAGTTTTTCAAATAAATTTTTTTTAAATGTGACATAATTGTGCTTTTTTACTAAGCGCCCCAAGTGGGTTTAGTGTTTGCGGTTCCCAATCCTCCAATAGCTACTTGTCCAATTGGCTATGTCTTCTGTGGCATAACGCTTAACAGTCCTTCAGAATATGCTCTGTAGTTTCATCGTCGTAATCAGAGAATCTGCACATGCTGTTACTCTCAATGCCAAGTCTGTTGAGGTGTTTTCTCAGTCTGCAATGTCCTGTGAGAATGCCTGTGAGCAGTCTTAGATTGTTTTTTGCTCAGGGACATAAGAGCTATGAAACGATTTTGGTTATAAGTTCTAATCATTAACTTTGCATGCCTCAATCCAGGGAGATTGAGCCAAAGGGTTTCCCTATTGCTTCTGGTCTCCGTCCGCAAAACGTTTCTGGTCCGAACATGGATTTAGTAGCCAGCCTTATGGCCATTTTGTCTGCATTTCGCGTGTCGCAGAATCTAGTATAGTGTGACCTTGTTCATGCTGCTTAGCTTAATGCGGCATTCCCAAGCTAACTTAGAGGTAAACTCATATGAACTGAGTGCTGGCAGCCTGACTATCCGAGTAGATGGCTTTCTCTCCCTCAGTAGCTCCTGCGAAGATTAAATTGTGCGCATCTCAATGGCTAAAACCACCCAATGAAAAATGGTAGATTTTTCCAAGGTCTCGTGGTAGTTAGTCCTTAGTCCTACGACTCCCACACCAGAACCTGGCGGCGTTCTGGAGCTATCACTATACCACCTGATGTTGACAGTCCCACAGGAATACCGGGGTGCTTCCCCCCCCCTTCCCTTCATCGTTCATTCATTCATGTAGCAAGTGCTCAGGTGATTATTTTGATTCATGTGTTTATTAGAATATTTTTATATTTGTTTCCACTAATTTTCTAATATTGTCACGTTTTTACCTTTTAAAAATGCTGTTTATGTAGGTTCGTAAATTTGTATTTAAATAAAAAGACTCTTAGATACCGATTGCAACGACACGTGCCGGACTGTTCTATGAATAATATAATATGATGAATCTAAACCATCCAGGGCACCACCCAAACGCATAGAAAAATATTTATTCACATCGCTTCAGCCTTTTAGGAGGAGTTCAGTGACATACACACGCACAGTAGAATTATATATAAAGATAAGAAAATTTACTTAACAATAAAATTCAGTGCTTTAATACATAGACAACGTCATGTAATTCACAACCCAATACCACGACGTTAACTTCGTTGTTGTATATAAAATTATTACAATACTGTCTGCGATGTTCGTGAAGCAATACTCTCTCTGCTGATCTTTACACAAGATAGAGTCGGCTGACGCTTACTGTTTGCACAACTGACTCAACTAAACTTTTTGCAACAGTAATTTACTGAGCTGATCCCTCAATAATCAACTCAACTGTGCTGTCAGCAGATGTATCGGGCTTCTTATACTTAATAAAAAACTTCAAGTAGATTGTTAGCAACGTCAACAGCCTTTCAATAATACTAGCTTTCGATTACGTCATTAGTTCGTGTTGCATTAGGTTCTGTTGGCTTGTATGTATGTACGTTGGCAATAGCGTTTGTGAGGAAGTATTAACGTTGTTGTTGTTGGTTTCTTTTCGCCTGCCTTGGATTATGCGTTGTATATTTTTTTTAATGATAATAAAGAAATACATGTAATTGTGTAAAGTAAAAAATACGGCTGCTGTGCTCAATCGAAATATTGCGTACCCTTCCATTTGATGATTTTGAAGACACGCAAATGTTTTTTTATGCGGCGGTGACCACCTCTCGGTGTGTTTGATGCAGTGTTTGATATTTACTCTACTCGATTGAATATATACTAATTCAGTTGTGCCACATGCTGCCTCCAACAAGCTCGAGAAGGATGTGTCGGTCGACGTAAAGCCGACCTTTATAACTTCATCCGGATTGAACATACAAAACACATGCGAACGGAACTTCCTGCCACGCAAAGGTGCCAGAGAATTACGGGCTGCTGGACCTATATCGAGCAGTTAGGCAACAAACCGATAAATCCTTGCTAACATGGGAAAATACCCACTAGTCCACATATGATGGCTCCAAACCTTGAAGCTGCAACATCATCACGAGCCATCGTGCGTAAAAGGTAACGCTCGCAGAAGGATCCATCACAACAGAGCAATCAGCCATAAAATACACTGGCGAGAACTAAGGGAATTCACTGCAATTTCTAGATCCTGGTTGGTTTCAAGGCCATGCGAAGCTGGTATCATGTATTCTGGAAGAAATATACATGAAATATTTATACAAAGTATATTTTGTCACAATTAATGGAATGCGACCAACCGTTTCGACAAGGAGTAATCAGACCACCATAGAAGAGTTATCAACGTATACATTGAAAAACATTATTCAATAGCTAGGGGAAGTGTGGTTCAGCGCGAGAATGGACTTGATCTCGGTTGAAATTTGTTTGCACTTTTCCAACAGTTGATGGTTGCCGTTCATAATAAGACTGATGGTTAGGGAAGCCAATGAAATGGACCCTTAAAAGCTTCCATCCTTTGAAATCTCTACAAGGCCTGCATCGTTTGGTCGTATATTTCCATTGCATGGGCTAAATGCAATGTGATCTTTACCCCCAAAGGAGGGAAGGCATCACATACCAAGTTTAAATTCTTTCCCTCTAAAGACACTTTAGAGAGTGATGGACGTTCATATTAGAACAATCATATATAGCTCTCTCCTCTCAGCACGCTATGCGAAGGGTAAATCGGTTGAAACCTCCTAACATTCACTTGTAGGACACATAAAAAAGTCACTCGACCATACAAATCACACCATGGTTACTTGGTAGGCTTACAGAGTTACACCTCAGGGTGATGTGCTATTACACCTGTTGTAGAATGTGTCGGTCAACAGTCTGCTAAAAAATTGGAATCCATGAACATGAGAACCGGTGCATATGCAGATGATGTGGCGATAGCAATATTACGATTTCAATTAGATACGATATCACAAGGACTAGAAATTGCACTGAATGAGGTTAATGTTTGGTGCTTTAGGAGCGGCCTCAATATCAAACTGATCACAACGGAACTGGTACACTTTTGCAGGAGATACAAAGTCCGCCACATCAACCATCCAAAACTAAATGGCATTACCCTAACCCTAAAAGTAAATGACATTAACTTAACCCTGTCGGATAATGCCAATATCTGACTGTTGTGCTCGATATTAAGCTTTTCTGGAAAAAATATGCAGGCAAAAGTAGGGAAAGTCATTACGGCAATCTGCGTCTGTAGGAACGCAATAAGATACTAGAGATGTTTATGAAACTTATATTATTTTATGGAATTTAAGTTTGGTGGAGAGCACTCGACTCAGCGATTAATAAGTCCCGCCGCACTTATGACACACACACAACACTCTTCGCTATGTTGTGTTGACTTCCAGTGGACTTAATGGCTGGGAAGCTAGCTCTACGTACCGCCGTCAAACTAAATGCTAGCATTTTACAACTTTGCGTTTGTGTGTGTGTGTCTTTGAAGAAGGGGTTTCCCCACTGAATGGAGCTGTGCCGATTCTTATGGACGGCTCAAAAAAGGGAAAGAGAGTTGCTGGGCGTATATGTTTTGGAATTCGGAATTGAAATGTCCTTCAAACTTCCTTCCAATAGAGATATCATGTAAACCAAATCTTTTCTTGTCAAAGAATTTCGCAAAATCTTAGATAGACTCGTGTGGTACGTGGACTATTTCAGGCAACATAGTTGCGGGTGACCTAGCAAAGAGGGGAACCCTACTCAGAGAAGTCGATATCGATTATATCTGTGTCTCCCACTCTCATCCTGCTGGAGACGCTTCGAAGTTGCCTCTTGAATCCACTAAAGACAGATGACGAAATGAGTGCGAGCCCTCTGGACAAGCCTTAACTCTCAAAGAACGAAAAATCGCATGAACTTTATTAGGAAGCACTTGAGGAGTCTCGTGGCCGCTCTGACCGGTCACGGCACTTTCGGAACCTATGCTAAACGTATGGGTCTCCCGTGTAATGACTACTGCTTCAGTTGCAATGATGAGAAGTAGCCTTCCGGATACTCCTTGGCAGAGTATCCTTCAGTAGCTTATCCGATTTATCGGAAATAGTACTCAACAATTTTAGCCTTTATATTAGAAGCAGTGGGTGATATAGCCGCTGACTCCTCCTTACCCAATTCTCGATCCACTCTCACCTCTATAACAACTAATTATCTATTTTTCTACATCTACCTCTCTCAACCTTTCCCCTCCCTCTTTTGATCTTCTCTGCGCTGAAATCTCAATTTTCAACCATCGTTACCAACAACTGCTAACTTAATCTATACTCGATTAAAATGTTGCATAAACTTCGATTTGATAGTTTTCTAAGATATAGAAGAGTCCGTTTTATTTGGAATATTAAAAATCTTTCGTCAAAATGCACTGACTACAGAATAGGGGGGAAGAAGATCTGGTCCAAAGACTGGCACTGCGACACCTGATGGATATTTTGTACAAAGGTTCTATGAGTAAAATTAATCTCAATCTTAATCAATCTCTATGACTTTCCTTATGAAGGTTGGAGAAGCCCGTTGGCCTATTGCCCATTTTAGGTATAAATACCACATCAACCTTCCTCCACAACAGGGGAATGTGTTCGAAAATAAAACTAGCTCTAAATAGGGCGGAGAGGAAACAAAGCAATATATCGATGCACCTTTGCAAAAACGCTTTACCATCCCCGCCAGGAGCCTTAAAAGACTGAAAAGAGGCAATAGCCTATTTTATTCTATGTGGACTAAATATGACTAGAAAATTTGGCAGCTGTTCTGTATGAAACAGGGGAGCAAATCGTTAGTTCATCACCACTTTGAACCTTGGGATGAAAATGAACACTAAGTAGATGTTCCAGCGTTTCTCTTTGGTTCTTGGTGTAATTGCCATCAGATTTCCTTACAAGGCTGATTTGGCTGAGTTTAGAGCGGGAGACAGCCTTATGCAATCTCGCTGCTGTTGGGGTATTCTCGATATCCTTGTATAATTTTCTCCAGGACTCCCTTTTGGATTTCCTAACTTCTTTGTTGTAATTGGTTAGGTACCTTGTGTACACTTCCCAATTGCCTGAACGCTGCGTAAATAAATAGTCTTCTAACTTCTTTGCGCACATCATCAAGAAGGTCACTCCACCACGTTACCTTTCGTATCGTTTTTCGGTATAGGTAAGTCACCTGCAAAATATGCTGATGCATGGATTACTTGTCTAGTCCTTTGTTCCGTTGCGTTCTCCGAAATGGCCGCCTCAAAGTCCCTTCGGTTGAATTCTGGAATGGAAATGTAATTAATATACTTATTTATTTGCATAGCCGCTCTGGGAATTTCCTTTATGAAATATTAACCTACCTGGTTCTTGTTGAAGGCCTAAAATTTATAGCCCATGGTTCTTGTACAAGAACCATGTCTATCCGTTTTTCGGCGAAAACCTTGCACAATGTGGCCGACGCACCTTTAGCGTGGTGCAAGTTCGCCTATAGCACCCGTATGGTGCTCAAACCTCCTGATTGTCCTTAGAGGATGCAGCAGCTATCCTTTGTAGCTGCATTCTTCTTGGCCCTTTTTTTGCTCTGACCGGGGTATTATTTTTGCTGGATCCACTTGACCTAATATTATTTTTAGCCTCTATCACAGCTACAACTATTTGCCGGCGGATGGACCAACATCCCCAGAAACACCAAGTTTCTTTCCGTCGGTTTTGGCCCGCTTCGAAGTCTCGCTAATGGACTGCTGGATCACACCTGGCTTTGGCGTCTTCTTACCAGCATTAACTGCGGCAGCCCTACTTGTGGATAGACCATCATCCTCAGGCACACTAAGTTCCTTACCACTAACCTGATGACTTACACCTTTGTCATTATTAGCACTCTCCTTTTGTGTATCCTTAATTGATAGTTTCAGGTGGGTGAAGCGGTAGACAATGCGACCATTAGACTCCACGAGTTTGGACCAGGAATTGTCATCTTCAGCCATTATCAAATGAAGGAGTGGACCATAGTTTTTCCTCATCGTTACCTTCCAAAGGTTCGCAGTCAGGTTATTCTGAGCAGCGATAATAATCAGAATCTTCTCGTTGTTGATATCCTGGCTCTGAGGGAAATAACCTCGCACGTAGTGGGACTTGGGAAAATCAGGCTCTTCCACTAATCGTACCCCGAGGATACATTTCTTGGCAATAGCACTGGTATTGACCTTAAGCCAATCAGCAGTTTTCCTGTTTGTGGCCATAAGACAACCTGTTCTTGGGGCACAGCCATCGAATTCAGGGCGAACGTCTCCTCCCAGTTCAATTGTTGTGTCAATTATAGCCTCTTTCAGTCTTGCCATTTGCTCGTATGTCAGAGAATTTGCCGTGGTGTCATTAGTCACGAAACCAATCCTAACCAATCCAACGATATGGTTGTAAGCAGGCTTCGGGCGAACTTGGGGCTGCTATAATGAGCGTGCAGGAACGTGACTACTCGCAGGCTTGAGTCTCTTGCCTTCCGAGATCTGTATCTCGTCAGATAGCGCACGCTTTGTTGTTCCTTTTGCATGCCGAAAACTTTACAAATGGAGCACCGGATCTGTCAGAACAAAGAATTATATTGTCTGACTCGATATTTCCCTCATGTGAGTCCTCAGTTTCTGACACTTGTAGTAACTTGGGTTTTCCAATATCGACATGAAACGCATCAGGTTGCCAAACAGCATTCCAAATAAGCTCATATCCACATTGACCTGCGCTTTCGCAGGGTTTGTGATTTTACCTCCGGATAGCCTAAAAACTTTTCCTTTGATTCATACTAATGTATCGGGGGTTTTATTTTTGTTTTTTAAATATTTTTCCATGAATTATTGGTTTTTATTTGGGGAATGAACATAACACTTCTAGCAGAGCCCCTTCTAGGGTTTAAGTTAAATGTGGCCGCTATGCACGATCGAAATGTTGAGTAGCCTTCAATTTGATGCTTTTTAAGATATACAAAAGTCCGTTGTATACATCGAGCGATGTTTTATATGACCACTTATCTGGTTGTTTGATACCGTTCTTGAAATTTACTCTGAAAAATCTTTCGTCTAAGTATTCTGCCTAAAAGATTTTAGTCAAAAATGTGTTCGCTATGCACGATCGTAATGTTGCCTAACCTTTTATTTGATGATTTTCTTAGATATACAAGAGTCCGCCTGTCGGGTGGTCAAAAAGTTGGCCACTATTTATTCGTTTTATGTGACCACTTCACAGAGGAAAACAAATCAGAAGCTTTCGTATCGAAATTTTTTTGCAGATATAAAAGAGTTTTTTATGTTATAGTGGGTTAAAAACATGATTCTCATAAAATTTAAACAAAGAAATTAACTGCACTTTAGCAGAGAGAAGAAAACTAAACAAAAATATTCAAGTGGTTTTCATTTTCCATGCGGCTGATGGCTATTATAAAAGTTTTAAAATTTTTAGGGACAAGTGTTGCGATGTAATACCCAATAATGATTTAAAATGCAATTTTGGATTTTTTCTTAGTGTTTTTGCATTTCAGCTGACGATATATAGTATAAGTAATTGAGAAGCCAAGTGCATTGATATAACGCAAAAACCAAATTATATTATATGCAAATATTGCTTTGATAATGGAGCTCAAAGGAGCTCTAGTCTCTAGAGACTTTTAGTGTTTTCACTATTTACTTTACTAATTGTTGTATTGAAAATTTCCTCAAATACTGATTTTGCACTTTTTTCATCATCTCTTTCAGCAACAGTATTTTCTGCTTTTTCAGAATGTTATCATTTTCTTTGCAGTACAAAATTATTCTTAAATTTACAGAGGTTTCGTGAAATTTACGAAAAAAATTTTAAAATATAAAAATAAAAGCTGTTGTATTGTTTTGTTGTTAATTTTCCATACATGTATTTTCCTGTCATTATACATATGTATATTCTATAAAAAATTATTCAACAAATTTCAATCAAAATAACAAAGTATTGTAATAAAAATTAGTGTTCGACTTATGCTAGGAAGACAACTGGGACGAACGACAAATCTAGTCCACGGATAAGTGATAATTGGATAATTAGTTGTGCGCAGAGATAAAAGAAGAAATAGAAATAAATCTATCGCAGATTTCGTCTTGCACGCCGGATTTCATTCGACGGTGGTGTTTTGTTAATTTTCATATCGATGATCACAAGAAGAAAGGCCCCAACTCGTATTTTAACGAAATTGAATTTATTAGTGATTCCAATACATTTCACACAAATACATCCCGTCACAAAAAGTTATTGCAATAGTGTAAAAAAGAACGCTTTCACAAGGAGTTGTACAAGCAGTTGTACTGTTTATTATTGGCGGTATTCGATGTTTAATGAAAAATGGTCTTGCGTAAGTGTAAATGCAAAATATCGTAGCTTTTCTTTAAAATTCAACAACAAATACACACAAAATCAAAGAAAAGATAGGATATTTTGCATTTGCACTTACGCATTACCGTTTGCATCAAACATCGAATACCGCCATTATGTTTTTACCTTCTCCTGTAAAGTTACAGTTATTTGAGTTAGGGCTTTTCTACTTGTGCCCAACGATATTAACAAATGTATTTTATTTTCTATGACGAAAGTTCACAACGAAAAATTCGTTGTTCGTCGCAGTTGTGTTCCCAGTTTGATTCGTGAGTTTCAGTGCAAAATATGTATGAATGTATGTATGCATGTGTATGTGGTGTATGAGGAATACACAGGCTGTAAAAATTCCAATTATTGCAAACATAAGCAAGAATAGTTAAACATACTTAGGTAGAGTAATATAATTTCATGCTAACCTAAATAGAAAAATGGAAAAACAGAAAATTAATAGTGATATTTATAAATGGGTTTACCAAAGTTAAATCAATTGTATACACAACAATCGTTTCTCATATTCCGTTTCATTGTAAATTTAAGTTAAATAGCTGATGTTAATAAGAATCTCTACCCAAGTACATAGACTAGGGTGCTGATGAAGTGCGTGGCTGCACAGAAAAGTATCGGTATTTCTCCCAACTAATAATAAATAAGTTTAATTTTTCTTCTCTTCTTTAGAAACTCAAATTAATTAATAAAAATATTTCATTCAATAATAACACAACTTTACAAATTTTTAATTTGGAAAAATACCAAAAACGCCACATGATTAGATTAGTTAATTGGGACCTCCTGAACAGGAAAAACGCTGTAATTTTTGTTCTAAGCACCGTTTTTTTTTGTAACGGTACTTTTGTGTTTTTCGGTATATGGTACTACTCAAACCCTTGTGGAGCCCAACTTTGAGGTTCAAATATCACACCTAAATTACACTTCTTATTCAGTCATTTGAATATTTTCCCCACGAAATTGGGCTCGGAAGCTGATGAACAAGGTGAAAGATTTCACCAAAAAATGGAAGAAATCGAGAGACGTTACAGAGGCTGGTGGGATGAACAAATGATGGTGGACTATTGTTGGTTCCTCGTTTGCGAAGATCCATCCGGAAAAAAACGCAAAAGTTCAAGTCGCTCGTCATTTTAATTTAATTTTTTTTTAATTTACGCTAAATATAGTGTGTGAGCAATGAAAATTAAAATATTGTTCCACAAAATCCTTAACAAAAACGTTATTTTTAATCCATTTTTTCAAATTACGCTTAAAATGTTGGTAATTAAATAAACTATTTGGTAAAAAAATAAATCATTCCAGATCTTTACTTTAAGGTAGAAAAAAAAACGAAAGAAAAATGAAAAATTTTGAAACAAACGTAAAAAATAGGCAAATTTTGAACTTTGAGGTGCCATAACTCAACCATTTCTTGTCACATAGAAATTTGCAGCATATCGACGGCATTCAATTACCTTTCCAACGATATACCACTTATCTCAATCGGACTTTTGAGTTAAGCTCCACAAGGGTTTGAGTGGGACTATATACCGAAAAACACAAAAGTACCGTTATCTTACAGTACTTAGAAACAAATTACTCGTTTTTCCTGTTCAGGAGGTCCCAATTAACTTATCTAGGGATATGGCGTTCTTGGTATTTTTGGCTGTAAACCAGTGTAATTGAAATTACTGAACTTAAGCCTGACTAAAAATTATTTCTGATTAAAATTCACTACAGTTCAATTAAAAAACTAAAAATTTCTCACTCATGAAATTATATTTTTTTCCCCTAATTATTGCAACCTTTTAAAAAATTATTTTTCAAATGTAATATACATATGGGCATTTCCCCCGAATGGTCTACCAGGATGGAAAAATTAAATGTTGGTTATCTTCGTGTTTTATTGTTTATAATTATAAAAAGTCTATGTTTAATAGCATATCTGAACTGTTTTAGTTGAGGAAATTGGGCTGGAAGCTGGAAAATTTTATATTTTCTTTTTAAGCTAATTGTAAAGACATTTTTATATACATAAGTATAATTATTTTACATGCAAAAAATATTTATTTATTTACATATTTATTGAACATATTCTACAAAGTAAATTTGCAGAATATGCTTGCACAAAATTGGACGGGTGACTGAGATCATATGTCCATGATGTTATTAACAGTATTTTTAAAAAGGTTTTTGTGACTGACTGAACACGACCTATGCCTTCACATAGGAAGTAGCAAAGTGGTTGTTAAGGAAACTCCACAAAAGAACCGCATGATTATACAGTAATCTGTGGCAGATCAGTCAACCAGTGCGGGTGAGACGCAAAACTCTCCAAGGCCAATAAACAACAGTGGTCTGGTTGCACTTAAGAAATAATTGCCTACGACGCGTGATGTTGACTCGCCCAGAGCTGTTTTACGACCGATGCAAAAAATATCTTATGTTTGTTTCTTCAAAATCTCTCTATTACCAAACAGTATGAAGAGAAAAGTGTAAGGAGAACAAAAAAAAAGGTTCGAAAATGGGAAGGAGGAATGGTAATAATACAAAATCATGTGAAAAAATCGTACGTTTGCGACCCGTACGTTGCAACCGGCAATTAAGTCAATTAAACAAAAACCAGTAGATATATTTTATTGTGTAAATACTTGATAGAGACCTACGTTGATGAACTTTCAAAATAAGTTAATCACTTTTCATTATTCTGCTCTATTTTGCAGATTTTTACATTTCAGCATTGCCAGCCAAAGTTCACTTCTATTTTGCGTACGTTGGTATAAACATGTTTATAACTATTAATATGAAAACTTAAACTCGATGAAATCCATCTTTTGCACTAAACATAGAGATTCCAAAATGCTATCAAATCGCAAAAATAATGCTTGCAAAAGTTTTGTTTTCTATATTTTTTGTACATCAAAAGCGTGTGTTCGTAACACACGTTCGTGACCCCAGGAAATGTCCATATGTCCTTTTTTTTACAGATTTTTATATTCTAAAGATTTTAATTTTACACAAAATTTCGTTATTAATACAAAATTGCTTTTCATTATTAATACAAAATTGCTTTTCATTATTTACGAATTTATTTTGTAATACAAGCATTCTATTCCATAAATTTACAAAATAAAAAACAGGTAAAAATGCAAAATTTTATTATTTGCAGACAAAAAGTATTTCGTAAAATAAACAAATAGCATTTGTACTATTTACGAAGCATTTCGTACCGTAAAAAACAACGAATATTTTCGTAAAATGAACCACATTTTTCGTTTTCCTATGAAATATTTTGAGTGCAGGTTTACATTGCTCCATATCAAATTTTCGTAAATTATTCTCAATATTTGATTAATGAGATATTTCCATTATGCCGTTGTCACGATTATACTGAATTCTTATTCCTAAGAAGAACTCTTTAGCTCTCCACAATCTGTCATTTCAAATCTTTTTGACAATTCCAGTTTCATAGTATTTATATCGTCAAAATCTCTGCCTGTTAAGTATATTGTACTATAATCTGTATTTCGTATATATAAGCAGTAGTCATGGTTTGATATCGCGAAGCCAATTTCAAGCAAGTAATTATTAATTTTCTAATTCCAACACAATTATCCTTTATCTTTACTCGTTTTGGTGCCTGCATGTAAATATTTTCTTTCAGATCACCGTGAAGAAACGCGGTTTTCACATACATTTGATGAAAATAAAATTTCGTTTGAACTCCAAAAGCTAATACAGTTATAATTTTTGTTAGCTTAGCAACAGGTGCAAAAATTTCTTCATAATCTATTCCATATTTCTGTAGAAAACCTTTTGCTACCAACCTTGGTTTATATCTGGAGAGATCTCCATTTTCATTTTTCTTGATTTGAAATATCCATTTTGATGTTAATGGTTTCATATTTTTAGGTTTTTCAACTATCACACACATGTCCACACATTATTATCTTTCATTGATTTTAGCTCTTCATTTATTGTTATCTTTACGACACGCTATTTCATCAAAGCTTCCTGGAAGATCATCTGTAAATAATTTGAGAATTAAGCCTCGAGTACTCCGTCTTAGTTCCGGGATATTATTGACAGTATTTTCTGATACATTTTCACTATCATGTCAAGAAAAAACTTCAGTATCATTACTACTTTCTGATATATTGTTACCATCATGTAAAGTTAAAACTTTATGCTGAAAATCTAGAGGACTCATCTTCCACATCATTTGTTTCGTGTGCTTTATTTGCACCAAATAAAATTGTTTGTCATCAAATTGTTTAATGCAATTAAAAAGCTCATATTTATTTGTTATTCAATGAAACAATTGTAGCAGTCTACTTTTTATTGAAACTTTATATCAAAGACGTATTGAAACAAAAATTTACATATGTACATATGTATACACATACTCAAGAAATTGTTTATTAAAAATTTAAAGTGATTCGATAAATTATTTATGAAATAAATAAATAAATAATTTTTCTTATAAAGATTTTTGTGTAATATTTTTTTCTGTGTAGGCATAGTTCGCAAGTATGTTGTACAATTCAAAGAAAGTAACAAAGCATACAAAAAATTTGTTTTGTTTTAAAAAAAAATTAATCTTACTAAAACATATTTATATTAAATTTCAGAAAACAATAAAAAATTAACAGTTTTTTATTTATTATTGAACAACGAGAACAGCTGTTTTAAAAAACAGCAAACAATAATTTGTGATTTTTTCATTGAAAGCTTATGAAATTCTATTTAAAGAATCCGCTATAAGTGAAAACTCACTACAAGGAGAGTTCGCTATAAGCGTGAAATTTTAATGCCAAGCTTTTGGCACCGTAGAAACTCTTTGTTGTAATGGGCGTTCGTTATATCCGAACTCCACTTCTTCCACTTCTTCTTTAAAACAAACAAAGTTAACGACTCCGTTTGGTCTGACAGTAAAAATACGTATGTATAACATTAAAAAGCTTATATAACAAAATTTTATTAGCACTAGCCTTAACAGGTAAAATTTTATATAATAATATTATTTACAAAAAAATAAAATATAAATTAAAAATGATATCGAAAACGCGTTTAAAAAATTAATTAAAATGCAAAATTATTAACTGATATGTATATGTGTTGGTATGGCGATTTTATATTTATGTAAGTATGTGTGATAGTATGAATATAATTTAAATTTATAATTAATATAAAATAAAAAATATAATCAAACAATTATTCTAGACAATTTAAAACTTTAGCTCCTTTGAATTGGAGGCTTCTGCATTAAAGTTTTAAAGTATTTTTAAGGTACAAACGCTCTGATTTAATGTTCTTCATTCAAGAAAACATTTTACAAACGAAATAATATATACTCGTATTTGTATGTACATACATATGTATGTACATATCGTCGGGTGGTTACTGGTTTGCCGCAGTAATGTTTTCTTAATATACTGTGCGGCAAACCAGTACTCACCCGGCGATTTGTATACACATGTATGCATATGTTGACAATTAGAAATATCCTTGTATAACATAACTTAAATATATGAATTATTTTAAATAAATAACAAAAAATTTTGCGACTAGTTTTCAAAAACAAATAAAATATTAAATAAAAAATAATTGTTTAACACAACGATTAATTCAAACAAAATAATTTTACTCAAAACTTAATACTCATAAATTGGATTTTTGAAAGCGATATGCATATCAACCTTCATAAAAATCAAATTCACTTTTTGGCCGATACCATTCCTCGGCAGCATGTTCATAAATTGCATTTTTAACATGCTCCTCTGCCACATCGATGGGATGTCTGTATTCACCAGAACCGCCTTCTGAGCGTGGCGATCTCGAAGTGGCCCTAAAGTCTGAAGGTATATTATAACATTTGCATATACAGCATGAAGGAAACCTAAACCAATCCGAAAAAATGCCACGACATTCATTGTGGGGATCGTATGCCAAAAGACGATGCAGACGGTATTGTTGTTCGCAGCGACAGCCTTCACGACAGTACATTTGTTTATGCTCGTGTGTACATTTTTCCCAGTGTACGTACTGTTCGAAGGGATAAAGATTGAGCAGAGCCAGCACCTCACCGCGTGTATTGTTGGCCCAAAATGGTGCAACAACTTCTTCCTTAACCGGACATGCGTTACTGAAATAGAAAAGATATGTTTAATAACACAACTAATAAATATTTTATAAAATGTATAGCCTCAACTTTATTTACTAAAAAGTAGATATTAATAGTATATTAGATATTTTTATTATTATTAGTTATTCACCCCTATTCTATGGGGCGTCGGCAGCATCGTCGTCAATTTTGACATCACAACATCACTTTAACACAACATCAATGCTAACTTTGTATTCCCTAACAGTTTTATGGCGATGTTTTTTGTTTGTTTTTTATATAAAGAGAAGTAACACTCAAGCAATGAATGCCTACTACTGCTTTAGGTGTTACCTTCTTTAGGAAAGGGATAGTGATAGAGAAGACAGGCGGTGAAGGAAGAGATATAGGAAAGCTTCTTTTCTTTTACAACTCTGCGTTTTGCACGTTATAATGCAGAGTTGCAGCGCATTTAGTTTTAGTGAGGTAGTTTACACGGGATTAATTATGCTGGCACAACATGCCAGTTTATAGGCAAATTCGGTGAAGAGAGAGGTTTTTTTGGTGGACATAATTTTTCAACCAGCTTCAACTCCGCATTAGCAGCACAAAACAGCAGCATACACACTTGAGAAACAACAGGTTCGGTGTTTTTTATTTTACAGAGCGTATTTAGTCTTTATGATGAAACAGAGTAAAGTCTGCAACTTCAGGCAAATCGCTGACAAATTAATTAAGCCCATAATAAAATCGACGGCAGTAACTTCAAATACTCTCTGATTTTTATTTTATTTTCTTTTGTGCTTATTTTTCTTAGTAGTTTTGTTTACAAAATGTATGAAATTGATCAAAAGTATGGTAACATTTTTGTGAGAAAGAGTATTGATATGCGAGAGCATAAGAAAAAACGCTCTCAAAATAAAATAGATTCTATCTCACGACTGCTTTCTGCGACTGGTTTTTTGTGTCAAATTGTATGGGAAATGTGTTTAGGCCGGAATTCTGTTTAATCATTTTAGTTGGCCGTCGTAGTGGAAACATGAATTTAATTAGAAGAAGGGGGTTGGTCACGTCAACAAACTTTAAAACTAATAAGTGGATTTATTGTTTTTTCGTGTTAAATTAAGTATATCAGTATTATTTATAAAAATTATTAAGGCTTTATAGACTTTTTAAGAAAATTTTTTATGAAAATTTGTTTTAAAAAACCTTTTTAAAAAGCCTTAATAAGAATAAGGCTGTATGAAAATAAAATGAACGAGATTTTATTTAATTCTTTTAAAAGAAGTTACAAAAAGTACTGCTGGATAATGTAACTATTTAGAAATATGAATACATTTTCGCATTAATTCATAAAAGATAATGAAAACAATTTTTTCATTTTAATTTTTTAGTAAATATTGCCAATAATAAACAATTGCTCATTTATTACCATTTTTGCTGCATGTATGTTCCGATACGTTTATAACGAAAACCAAACTTCAAATGAATAAATAAAACACTAACACACACAAATCTGTGTATACGTATACATTTTATGCCATATTAATTAGTCTCGTGTAATTTGGAAGACAATAAAAATTGTGCGGCTTAAAAATTGTTCTCGTGTAAACTACCTCAGTGAGACGCATTAATTTTTTTGAAGCTGTGTTTAGTAGCGTTTTTAATTCTTTATTTTACTTCGCCGATGATTCTGCTACACAATACCGACGAAGCAGGGCGCTCTGATGTTACATTAGGATTAGTATCTGCTGAAGTCGGTATAGTTCAGTGACCAGTGACTATCACTGTTTGGATTTGTGGTACAATTGCACCAAATTTGGTACAATTACATTTGCACTGGTACACTTTATACTTCAGTGGTACAATTGGAAAAAATTTGTGCTTTGCATTACCAGTGTTGCCAGTTTTTTTCTAGAGCTTATCCCCAATTTTTGATTTCTCATCCCCAAAAATCCCCAATTTGATATTTTTTATAAAAATTTTTTCTTTTGTGAAAAAAATGAAAATTTTTTAATTTTATTTGAAAAATAATGACAAAAATAACATATTTATTCAATAAAATTCATTTATATCGATAGATACGAGTATATTTACGTTCATATAAATTTAATTTGTACTTATAAAAAACTTGTAAGGAAAAAATTACACATAGTTTAATATACAGCAGTATAAAAAAATTTTTAACCAAAATTTACCATTTCAAAAACTTCGGAATCGAAATCTTCTGATTCACCAGCCTCAGAAACTTTGTTGTACATAGTACTTGTATTAAGAAGTTTTGGCATTTCACCAGAAGGAATAAATTTGTCACAACAAATTGAATTATTTTTAAAGTGTGTGTTTATTCTAAGAAGTGCTTTCAAACGGTTGTGTTGCATTTTGTTGCGTAACACACATTTTTAGACTTGCCAGACGCATATTTTTTAGTTCAAAAATCATTCTTGTTTGACCATCAGTTATACAAAAAATACCCCAAAAATCCTTTCAAATTTGATTTAAATCCCCAGATCCCCAATACGAAAATTTCATCCCCAATCGCTAAAAAAATCCCCAATTTGGGGACAAATCCCTTAAACTGGGAACACTGTGCATTACAGTAAGAATAATTCCTCCTAATTTTCATTTGTTTTGGTATCACTTTTCCCAGTTCTTTAAGCCTGGTACTCTGATCACAATTTCGTGCGAAATGCTGTCAAAGTATGTACATATAAAGGTATTTGGTATGAAATATTTGCGAAATAAATTCGCAAAAGTAGCACTATTTTCTTGTTGCGAAAAACACGTAAAATCTATCTGGCAGCATTTTTTTCCATACAAAATTAAACTTGAACCATTTTAGTTTAGCTGCGAAACAACATCAGCAGTGCTTTTTTCGCACGGTATTTTGACAATTTTGCATACTTTCAAGCAATAAAAGCGAGAAATTTATAAAAAAACCGCAATTTGGGCTACATTTAGTACATGTCAAATTGTTCACGCGAAATAATCAATGGTACTGAAAATTTTTCACAACTTCGAACAGAGTACCAGCCTTTAAGGTAGGTACAGACTTAGCAAAATGTTCATGCAACCAGGCCGGTTGCATTGTCGGTCTCACAGTGTGTAATCTTATTTATAGTTGAGTTCGAAATTGCATTCGACGTTTCGAATACATCAAAATGATTTAATGTTTATAGATTGCATTGTAGGTTGCAGTGTCTGTATCAAAGTATGCAGCATGTAATAAAAACGTGTTGCGGAAACACCTTGCAAAAAGTGTACCTACTATTAGACTTTGTATGTATAATTACATATGTGAAAAACTGTTTTGTTTGATAGTATTGGTTAATTTTTTTATGGTTAATTTGGTACAATTGACGTTAATTTGGTACAATTTTACCATTTTCATGGTACAATTTAGGAATAGTCATATCCCAACACTGGTGACTATGCCTTCATCACTTGAACTTTCCTACAAACACTGACACAAAGGGACACTACCCTACAGGAAGGCTACCAGTCAATTGACTAGTCATTTGACTAGTAGCGACGACCACAACTTCGGTCACAGTCCCCAGTTAGTTTATTAGGGGCTTGGTGAAAAAAATTACCAAAACATTTGTGTACGTGTGATTTTTTCTCTCTCTCTAACCTATTAATTTACTTAATTAAAACAAATATATCTGAACTGCTTACTCTGCTACTTTTTTGCCAGTCACAGATTACATAAGCATTGGTAAACTATTACTAGTAAATGGTTACAAGGCAACTGGTCACCTATTACTAGTAAATTTTTACGTAGAACTGCTAAAATGTAACTTTTAAATAAATTAACATAATTTTTATGTTATTTTAATTGTTTTTTATAAGAATATATAAAAATAAGTAATATTTGTACATATATATAAAATTTAAAATATAAAATATCGTAGGAGGTACCACTCTAGCCTTCTTCACTCTTTTGTCCAGCTCCAACACATCTTGCTTTTTGTAAATATCTAAAATTTTTAAAAGAAATACATAAATGTATAAATTAAATTAAACTTTTCAATACTGTTTATTGTTGTCACTTAACTTTTTTAGCACTTGTATAAATTTTATTTCACAGACCGAACGAATTGTATATTTTACAATAAAACGCGATGTCTTAAAAGCTTTTGCATATGCATATAAGATTTTTCACTCTAACATACAAGTTAGAGAGGAGCAACTATAATTAATAAATATGTCGGTCATCTCTACCAGTCAAATGAACAGTCTATTGACTGGCACTGTTAAATTCAATGGAAAATTATTGCAAAAGTGTTAGTGAAAAAATTTCGTTTGTGTTAGTTTCGGTCATTAGAAAAATGCGTAGTGTTGTTATTTTAATGACTTTTGGATACAGGGATTGAACCCAGGAATTTCGATTTTGTAGTCAACGTGCTAACTACTTCAGCCAACGTCACCCTCGATAAATACAATACACATATTTAATATTTGAGTCAGCTTATTCATTTTGTTTATTATTTTTGGTAAAAGTGTTTTTAAATAAATAAAAGCTTTCTAAATAAGTCGTTAAGCAACTCTGGGCTGAACGACAGCTCTCGCGTCATCGTAATTATTTATTAAGTGCGGTCAGGCTTGTGTGTTTTGTTTGGCCTTCGAAAGTTTTTCGTCTCGCTCGCACTGGTTGACTGATCTGCCACAGATAACCGTATAATCTTGTGGTTCTTTTGTGGAATTTCTTTAACAACCACATTGCTATTTCCTATGTGAAGGCATGAGTCTTGTACAGTCAGTTACAAAACTTTTTTAAAATACTGTTAATAACATCCTGGTCATATGGTCTAGCAACATATTTGTGCAACCATATGGTAGAGTATGTGTTAATAAATAAATAAATAAATAAATAAATAAAGAAATAAAGAAATAAATAAACAAATTAAAACAAAATCGGTTTGGACGAACAAAATGAAAAAATTTAACTGAAAATAAGACTTCTCAGAAAAAAGGCTTACATTTGTCAGTTAGCCGGTGAGAAGTAAGTGATAAATTCAGTCATATATTTTAAAACAATGAGTAATGTTTATCGTTTTAGTATTTTAAAGTTGTTTTCGGCTGAATAAAACATCATTTAGTCATGTATTGGATCATCATTTAGTCATATATTGGATACTAAATACCTGCACAAGACCTCTTATAAGAACTTTTAAGACATGAGGGAAATTTCAATTACAGCGAAATCTTCTAAAACAAACGCTAAGCAACACTGTTGGCAATACATTTGTTTAACTTATTGCAAATATAGGAGTAAGGAAGAAAATAGATCGTGACTGAAAAATTTGTGGTGCTTGTGCTTTTTTCTACGCATAGGCGCGTATACAATCGTCATGCATGTATATACATACATACCTACATAATTTGTTTATGCTCTCTTATTTTTCTGCGCACACAGCGATGCCAACTCTACCACTTTTGTGGTAGATCTACCTCTTTTGGATATCTCACTCAACTCTCCGACTTTCCCAGAAAAATGTACGACTTTTCAGTTTTTCAATAATAATGCTAAATTATAGTTACCCGAGTTTATTTTATTTAATCCAAGCTAGAAGTTCAACTGAAATATATTATAACAATGCATCTAAACAACGTTATGTTGACTTCACAGTTTAAAGCCTGCTACAGCCCAAATATTTCCTCCACTGGGCCACTTTGTGCGAAAATTTCATACATATGTTGTTCGAATGTTGAAAAAAAAGTATTTGTAGAAACAATCTTTACTAATATTCTGCAAGGAAAGCTACACGGTATATCAGCGCTAGCGCTGGGCAACCTACAAATACAGACGAGCATTAGAAATTATTTAATGAAAATATTCATTCCTTTAAATATGAGAATACATAATAAAAATTTAAAAAGTAATGGCTTTATTTATACATTTTCTTAAACAATTTTTTTTATTAAGCCCCTGTAAAGCCTTAAAAATTTTTATAAATAAGGCTGTAATTAAATATCGATGACATAATTGAATTCTTATATTTTTTAGTTGTTTTTATATTAAAATTTTGAATATTAACCATATGCAATTAAGATTGTCATAAAATCGCTTATAAAATATTTTTTATCAAAACGAAAGATTAATTAATTAAACAATTATTTTTCGAAGGTGTTTAAACTACCCTAAAACATAAGTGTTGTAGATCTACCTCTTTTTTAAGTAGGATTTGTTGGAAGCTACCTCTTTTTCACATCGAATCTACCTCTAAGAAAGATTTTTGGTTGGTATCACTGTGCGCATATACAAACGCACATATGAATTTAAAAGAGTTGTGTGGACTTGCTTAAAAAACCTCCCTTTAACTCATGATTGCTTACCATCTACATCTTACACACACCCAAACGTACAATATGCAAAATAACAAGCATACATGTATCAATAGTACTTCTTTTGATTGTTTGTTATAAACAAGAAGTCTTGGCTACATCGCTTGTTAACACTCATATACACGAATACATATGTATACACCAATACATTCATCGTGATTCGTTTAATTACGGCAGTATTTATTATTGGCTTAGTATAATACATGCCACAGGAATACATTTAAAAAACATGACGTATTTACATTTCAAGACTGTTTACGCAGGTCTCTATTGGATACAATAGAGCCTAATTAAAAAAAAGGGATCAGATAAACGTTTGTTAGAAATTGGAGCTTCCTCCAGCGTTCTCAGTACTACTGATTGTTTATATACGTCACATCCAGGTGCTTCGCACTCAGCTTTGTTTGCAACCTTTTTTCAATTTATACCTCAAGTCCCGACAGATCTGTAAAAATAATTCGATCATACACAATACGTATTTACCTTACTTTTTGACATCCACCACTAGTTCTAATTGATGGAGCGAGGGCATTTAGTGCAGTCGCAACACTTTCCCACTGTTCCTTGAAATTATTAGGAACACTGCGGAATCCTCTAGGAAGAGAAGGATTTTTTTCATTTTCATATCCACAAATGTGTTTTATTTTTTATGATGAAAGTTCGTACCGAAAAATTCGACGTTCGTTCCAGTTCTGTTCCTAGTATAACACGATACTAAAAACACTGACGACAAAATGAACGACAACATCAACATCAATTTTTGTTACAGAATACCAAACATATGTTGACAGTCATCAATAAATATACTATCTATTATTGGTATAATGAACAAGGTAAAAATCCCCCTGCAACAACTACCATTATAGATAAACAACAACAACAAGCAATATAAATTAGTAGTTATGATTTTTATAAAACTTAAAAAAAAATTCAACCAATTAAAAAAAATAAGCACTAAAAAGTTAAAAATAATGTAGATTCTGTTCAACAAAACATTTCTAATGTGTTGCCTATAATGTCATTCGAAGTCGGTGCCAATCAGAGAATGACAGTAAGTACTAAAAAAAAAATATATGTGTACATAAGTAAATATTCTTAATACATATTAGCAACTGCGTATAATTCTAATTGTAGCACAAACAATACGTATCCACACATATTTTCTCCCGAACAACTATGACTAAAACCGATTCCAACATACAAGAGCATCTCTAGTTTGTTTATGCAAAAAAAAAAACGAAACTACGATACAACTATATATAAAAAGACACATGCGTATTAAACTAATTGACTGTCTCTCATACTTTCATTCTGAATATTCTTACAAACATAATATTAATGGTCGCATTCATAAGACGTAACAGTTGCGCAACCGTTGAGTGTTTGTCTTAGAAACGCATAGTTGAGTATCTCTGCTCCACTCAACAGTTGAGTAATTTTCCATCATAAAATTTTTTCGTCAACACGTTGTGCTCAGCCTGAACAGCTGGTCAAATAGAGCTATTTCTTTTATATGCTTTGTTAGGTGGCAGCAACAAGTATTTGTTAAGTTTTACATTACAAATGCGATGAAGTAACGAAATAAAGATATACAACTATATTATATGCATCAAGCCGTTTCTAAGAAGTAGCTGTTGGGGCCAACAGTTGCCAGCAGTTTCACAACTGTTGAGCTCAACAGCTACTTCTTATGAATGCGCCCAATCAGGGCAATCATGAATAAAATTCCGCGTATTCATTCATAAATTCATAAATAAGACAATTTCGAATGGGGAATAGAAGCTGTGGGTTTCTATCACTTTGCAAAAACGTAAAATGTCTACGGAGATTGTCTGGACAGTCTGTGAGCATGACATTTTAAAAGAAAAGTAGTGATCTAATCTGTATGAAGTTTTTAAAACTACAGCCAAAAAAAAAATCAATAAAAAGCCAAAAAAATCAATATAAAGCCAAATTCCACACAAGCGTAAAAAAAGCGTAACCAACTAATTACTAATGAAAAACTGTTTGATTCAGACATGTAATTATTAAGTTAAACAGTTTAGTACATAGTTAATAGACAATTTTATAGAATCCAAAATGATTGCAAACTATTTAAATCAATAAATATATGTCTGAATCAAAAAGTTTTTCATTAGTAATTAGTTGGTTACGTTCCCAGTGAAAAAAAATGGAAGTCATTCTAGCGGAAGTACATTTTCATTGCTTCCAAAAAATCGTTATTTTTAATTTGCCGAGAGTGAGCAAAAAACCATGTAGAAGCTTATTTTAGTCACACAAAACCTTGTAACTCCTCCTTAGTGTTAGAAAATACTCACCAGAATTTAAAAAAAATTATTTTTTTAAAGAAATTTATGAATTACTTTTAGTCTAAAATTTAAAAGTTATTTGCTTAAATTTACATGAAAACACTATTTCGGGCTTAAATTCGTATAAAAAGAAACGAATTGTTAAAAAAGGCAACTATTTACCCTTTTTCCTAGATGAAAATATTATCATAGAACACAAAAAAGGAAATTTTTCTTAATATCGCTTCCAATTCAGTGACCAAGCATCGAAAAAGAGAACTTCTTGCAATGACAACCCTATGTAAAAATCATTAGATCGGATCGAAATTTGCACTACTTCCGCATCGTAAACTCTACATTTTCATGACTTTTTTGGAGTATCTATTTTTACTGGGGTTTTTTTTGGTCAAATGACACACAAGAAATGCCAGATGTCAACTCAGCCTAAGGCACACCTATTTAAATTTTCAGCGCTACAGCCAGAGTATACCTCAGTACAATATAATAAATTAGACATCAATAAGGAGTGAGCTATGCTCTTTCTAATATATAAGGGCAGGTATAAATTCATTGCATAAAGTCTTCGTAAGGTGAAGTTTATTTTAGAAAATAGTCCATTAATATGGTGTCCGAAACTAAGAGTATTGTCTAGTAAAACACCAAGACATTTCATACGATCGACAAAATCAATGACTTGGCTTTTACGCCACGGTCGCACTGTATACTTGGAAGTTTCTAGCATGAAATAAAGTGTTTTGTTTATTATAATTTATTATAAACGTTAAAAATCAACACAATTGTAACTATTTACTTCTGCCATTGTTAAATTTCAATTTCTATTTTTATTTCACAAAAATTATTTCATTCAAAAAGTAATAAAAACAGCTGTTCAAACTAGTTGCAAAATCTTGCAAGAAGAAATTTCTCCAGTAACATTTTGCAAGTTCTCTAACTTCCAACTGTCAAAAAGTTCTCTTTTTGGCTCTCTCGCTGCAAGAGATTTGGAGTACGCAGACAACATTTATTAAGATTTTGCAACATTTTGCACAAAATTATGCAAAATATGTGTACGCAGACAGACCTAATATTAATCAGTGCAATCATGAATAAAATTCCGCGTATGTTTGCTGCGAAACAATATGAGCAGTTCTTGTTTCGCACGGAATTGTAAACAATGTTGCATACATTCAAGCAATAAAAGTGAGAAATTTAACAAAATAGCGAGAAATAGCTACATTTGGTTTATGTCAAAATTTTCGCAAAGAAATCAATGTTGCTGGAGAGGCTTAACGGTTAGTTGAGGATTAGACAGCATATACTAAATTTTAGTATTGTTAGCTTCATTATTGTATAATACTTACACTCCTCTTGCATTGGTGGGCGGAGCAATCGGTTCCTGTCTCAACGCATCCTGGAATAGTTGGCTATCCTTTAGTACTGGCTTATTTGCGATAGTCCCTGCTCCCGCCACAGATGTAGTGTCACTTATTGCTGCTGGATTTCTTATCTTTTCACCCAATAAAAGCTCAGCACTCGGCTTAACGGGTTGTGCAGACGGTGTTAAGGACTGTGACTCTGGTGGGGTGGTGGTGGTGGGAAGTGCATATCGATTATTATGGAAAGTTGTGTAACGATTAAAATTTTTATTTAAATGGTTCTTGAAGGGTGACGTTTTGGTTGAAGTGGCAGATGCTGAGGAAGCTGAAATATTTACAGTATTAGCTTCGTTGTTAGCACTAGAAGGTAAGCTTGTGGTAGTTCTTCTAGAGGGAAATGCTGGTGTAGGAGCCATTTTCAACTTTAATTTGGCAGATATAGTAGAATCTAGTTTCTGCAAATGTTGAGATGGCCGTTGCCGCTGGGAAAACGGAACAAAAGGTTTTCTTTGTTTGGCGGGTGCTCTTTCTGCAACACTGTCGGGTTGTAAAGTCGTTGTAGTTTTTGCTGTTGTAGTGATAAGGTCAGAAGAAGAAGTTGTGTTTAGTTTTTGTGCTGTTGTCGCTGTTGTCAAAAAAGTTGTAGAATCTGCTGTGGAATTAGTGAAACCCAATTGTGGTGATTTGACGATTTCAATGTTATCGCCAAAGAATTCTTGTGGTGCTGCAGTTTCACTGGGAGTCTTATACACGCTATTGAACTCAATATTAATATCGGTGTCGTGTGCATCCGCTACCGTTGCGGCGTCTTCATCCAAACCCATTTTTGTGGTTAATTCTTCATTTTCCACTAGTTTTGGATTCAAACTATTTTTGTTTGACTCAGTAGTTTCGGTGTTAGTGGTGGTATTACCAGTGTGTGAAGTCGTTTTTATTTCTGCCTCCGAGTAGGTAGTCTTTTCTACATCATTATTTGTCGTCTCCAATTTTTCAGTTGTACTTGCTGGAGACATTGTTGTTGGTGTTACTGTTGTTGTTGTCACTGGTCTGAAGTGCGGTTCGCGCAAAACATCATTAGATCTGAAATGTTCAAGTTCTTCTCTACTGTGCATCAACTTTGAAGCTCTGTGATTATAACTATCTCGAGAATATCTCTCTGAAGCCATTTCTATATCTTCGATATCGATTTCATTGTTAATAATTTCGTCACGTAGAACGGATATATGGCGAACATCTCCATACATTCGTTTCATTAGACCCTGATTTTCGTGAACGAACCGTCGTACGGCATGCCAAGGATAAACTGCTCCTGGTAGATTGCAGTAGGCTTGTGTTGTCAGATCACAGGGTATAGCGGCTAACATTTGAGCACGTCCTCTTCTAGATTGTTTCGTATGTGGGCTGCATGAAGTTGCCGAGTCGAAGCTAAATGAAGTAGTCTCATCAATAGTGTGAGCAAAAAGCAGAAGAAATATTAAATGGCCCTGTAAAAGACAATATTTAATAATAAATTAGTTTTTTAAATTTATTGAATGCTAAAAATACAATTATAAATTCCCGTTGCACAGTGGTACATTTGGAGAGATGGCGGCCAAAAGTCTTCAAAAAAATATTTTTTGTGTCACCGATTTAATTTTTTGTATATACAAGTAAACACATAGGAACCTCGAAATCTAAAAATTTAAGTTTTTATTTAGAATATTTCTCTTCGAATTGGGTGATCAAAAACGTGCTTTTTTTAAGAGAAGCTGAAATTCAAAATATTTTAGAACATTTTTGAGCTTCAAGTGGGCATAACTTTTTTGGTTTTATATATTATTGGAAATTTTTTTTTCAGAAATAACTCATAGTTAGGCTCAAGTTCAGTAATTTCAATTCTTATTGAATGAAATGATTTTATTAATTAATGTGAGTTTCTAAAGAAGAGAAGAAAAATTAAACTTAGACTTTAAGCTGGGGGAAATACCGATACTTTTCTGTGCAGTCACGCACTTCATCAGCACCCTAGTCTATCTGCTTGGGTAGAGATTCTTATTAACATCAGCTATTTAACTTAAATTTACAATGAAACGGAATATGAGAAACGATTGTTGTGTATACAATTACCTTTGGTAAACACATTTATAAGTATCACTATTAATTTTCTGTTTTTTCCATTTTTTCATTTTTCTATTTAAGTTAGCTCGAAATTATATTATTCTACCTCAGTATGTTTAACTATTCTTACTTATCTTTTTACGATCATCACATTAATTATTTTTACTTATTCGATGTACCATCGGTACATGCATGTAAGTATTTTTGTAGTGGTCTATGTTACTTGTTGTTGCATTCTACAGTTTTATTTTAGTTATTCCATCCTTGTGAAACTGTGATAACCAAGTGAACAGTGATTGCCAAGTGAACATATTTTGTCACGTGTCCATGATGTATTAAGTGAGAAATTTTTAGATTCTTTAATTGAACTGTAGTGAATTTTAATCAGAAATAATTCATAGTTAGGCTCAAGTTCAGTAATTTCAATTCTTATTGAATGAAATATTTTTATTAATTAATGTGAGTTTCTAAAGAAGAGAAGAAAAATTAAACTTAGACTTTAAGCTGGGGGAAATACCGATACTTTTCTGTGCAGTCACGCACTTCATCAGTACCTAGTCTATCTATTTTTTTCTTCACACAATATCATACATTTCTTCACACAATATCATACATTTATTTCAATTGGTTGTCTTGCCAACAGTGTTGTTTAGCGTTTGTCTTAGAATATTTCGCTGTAGTAACGCATTTCAAAAATCTCTCATGTCTTAAAAGGCCTTTTAAATGGTCTTGTGCAGAACGCTATCACGTACAGATCAAACGGCTAGACCGATTTTGGTTTTTTCTTTGAAAGGTGACTTGGTCGAGAGGGTTCTTAGCTTTGTTTTAAGAAAAACGGTCTAGCTGTTTAGAAGATATCACATCTTTTCTAGATGTATTCGGAAGATTTTAAAATGTTTAATTTTTGTTATTTTCATTTATTTGTTATCTTTAATAAATGATCTCAATCAAGGTTGGTATTAAAGTTTAAAAAAATACCATTTAACGAAAATTATATTTTCTAAATTTCAATATTTTAGATTGCTTGTTGAGTTGGATTCAAACAACATTTTGAACCAGTACCCCGTTTCTGTAACTTATGCATATAAAAACTTAAATAAACTTACAAAAATATCAGCAAATAGAGTTTATATATTACTCATACTCAAGGCGAATTCATACTAGGTGGTCGCAAGGGATAAGGTGACGATTTTCGCCGCTTGTAATGTGTATATTCGTTGAATGTCAACACACATTTTTAGTAAATTTTTTTGACATTTAGAGTATAAGCTTCTTAAAGCGAATTGAGCTGAGTATACTTTATATGAAATTGCCTTAACTCATATTGTGATTCAGAGGTTGTTCAAAATTTTTTTCTAATCAAAAACTTCTCACATTCATTACAGAAACGAGGCACAGATTAATTTCAAAATTTAAAAATATTTTTTTTATTACAATATGAAAGTCTTCAAAATTTTGGGCGTAAGTCCATATACAAACATTTAATATTTAATGGTTTTAAAAAATTGTGTAATTATGAGTACATACATATGTACTTGTATAAAAAATGTTTTTATGGGAAACGAACAAAAAAAAATCACACACACACAATTTTACACAATTCAAATTCCTGTTTTTGTCTGTTTTTAAACCAAAACTTTTTTTAAGAAATGGAAAGTATTTATTTCCATTTATTAATTTCCTCCCTCAAAGGTTTAATATTCATTTCTTTCGTTTGTCGATTTTACTTCTGACCAAGTTTTTTACGCTCGAATAAAAGTGAAAGAAAGGCAGACTGATTGAAACAAATAAAAATAAAAAAATAATAAATAGGTATAAACAAAATAAATAATAATTATAATGAAAAATTGGTTTTATATTTGCGATATAACTTTTACTTTGTCTTCTTGTGGATTTTTAATTGTATGTATGTAAATATGTTTTACATATACATTTTCTACAACAACGTCATAATTCGATAAAACTAATTTTACAGAAAAGGAGTTTAAAGTTTTCAACTTACAAACAACTTAATGGAAAAAGCAAATTTTATTTCTATCTCAAGAGTTGAGTATACAAGTTATTTTTACGGAATAATGTTTTTTTGAGTTATGATGTTTTTGAAGTAAATGAGTGATATGTAGGGAAAGGATTTTCATGTAAATACATGTTTTCTCCCGTTGGTCGTAGATTAGCGTAAATAAAATATCTTTGCGACAAAATGGCATCGATTTGTTAATGCATATTTCTGCTTATTTTATAATAAATACATATTTATGCATATTTCATTATAAATGTATATTTTTAATACATTTTTTAGTTTTTTCATGCTATAAATATAATTTTGGTTTTTTTTACTAGTTGTAAAGAATATAAGAGCTGAGCTATATTTGTTTATTGATATTGCATAAACTTGTAATACCAATGAATTCTTTTTATAGCGATTGCAATAATATTTTTTATCAATAATTTTGTAGAAACAATATTGTAATAAAAAGTTTTGTAATTTTCTTGATTGCTATTGCAAACCTGATTTCAATCAACTTTGATTGCAATACCCACCCCCCCCCCCCCCATCAATGATAAATACGTTATTTATATTATCAACTATCAAAAAAATACAATAAGCCAGATTAAATGAAATAGAGCTGAAGAATCGTTTTTTTCCACAGATTATAATATTTTAAAGTAAAAAAAAGCTATTAAATATAAAAAAGCTATTGTTTAAATAACTAGATGTGGGTTACACCACTGCTGTGCTGATAGCCTCATATTGTATGTATGTATGTATACATATATATTTTTTATTTTTATGCAACCAACATCCTATTGAAATTTTTCTTTACACAGTTTTATTATTTTATTTTTTTTTTCGGTTGGACTCTCTATAGTTTTGCTTGATCACACTGTCAACGTTGATTGAATTTGTGCGTGTGTTTTTTTTAATAAAGTTTCGCTAATACATACACAATACACACTTATAAGTTTCTTAAAGTTTTGAAACAAAATTTTCTTTGGCTGGCAAAAAAAAGAAAGAAACCAAATCGTTTTTACTTTCTTTTCTATAATATTTATGCATGCAGAAAAGTTTTAAAATTATTTAAGTTGATTGAATTTGCATTTCGCTTGGCAGTGACATGATTTATTGCAGTCATAAGTATGTATTGCAAAGAGGGGATTGTTGTTTGATGAATGTGTCTACTAAACTCTATAATTTTGGTCATGGTACAGTTTTGCAGTGCAATAAATATTTTTTGCAGGTTTCTTACAACAAACATATGTATGTATATGCCCATTAATTTATGAAAAAAGTGCCAAAACTAAAAAAATCTGTAGCCCAATTCACAATCTTGTGCAAATGGTCTTGCATCGTTACGTGTGCAAAATGGTATAGTTTATTCAACTCACCACTTAACAATTCTTAGTGGTGAGTATCAATATACTATACCATTTTGCACATGCAACGATGCAAGGCCATTTGCACAAGATTGTGAATTGGGCTTATATAACTAGAAAAACGCCAAAACCGAAAAAATCGGCAAAGCGAAAAAAACGCGGTAAAACTATAAAAACGCCAAAGCAAAAAGTTTTTTTAAAATGTCTACATCAGACCCTTATTTCGTAATTTTCTAAAATCCACAAACTAATCAGCTCAGCAATAAGACTTGCATAGTGTAAATTAGGACTGATTAACAATTGCAAAATTAAAATTTTTTGGCGATGATATAAAACACTAAAATTTCTGGCGGACTACATTTTTAAGGCATTTGCCTGATTTATCAATACATACACTTTTAAAAATTCAATTCGTAGCTGAAAATAGATAAATTGCTTTATAAGTTTTTATCGATAGAGATTTAGCTTTAGCGAGTTACGGAATCAGGTGGCAGGTAAGATATTCGATTATATAGGCTAACGTTCGTATATCATTACATATGTACATGCAAAGAAAAAATATGGTTGTAGAATGGTTGTGAAAACAATATTATGTTCTAAGAAACAAATGTGTGGTCGCTGAAAACTAGTTATTGTTATTTTAAAAATTAATTTTGTTACGGTAAGCAAAGTTATGTTTGAAGTTAATAATTACACTATTATATTCACAAAAAAGGGTGATATGGTTAGAGATAACAATATAGTTTTGCTAAAAATTTATGACTGCAACATAATTTTTGTTATTATTTAAAAATAATATAATGTAAATAACAATATAATGTTTTCCGAAACCATATTATATTAAGTTTTAAGAAAAATTTTTATTAGAAACATCTGTCAGTTCAGTGTTCCGTTTGTAAGGTATCGATAGTGCACGCGAGGTGTTGAATAAATAAATAAATAAATAAAGTAAAAATAAAAGGGTAGATAAATAAAAATATATATATACATATATATCTATATATATGTAGATACATATGTATATATCTTTATTCAGACATATCCGTATTTTGACTATACACACATGTGTAAGTACACAGAGAAAAAAAACAATGTAGAATCGTTAAAAATAGGTTTAATTTTACATTTTTTGGCACTGATTTTGCTTTATGTTAATTTAACATGATTTATAGTAATTGTCAAATAAAAGTTTTCCTTTTGACTTTTATTTCACATTGAATTAACATTTAAGTACTGTTAAAATCAAAATGAAGAACATGTTGAATTAAAGTTATTTCATTATTAGATCAACATGAATTTAATTTAATTGTAATAGTTGTATTTTATTAGTTATTTAACTTACGTGTGGTTGAAATAGACATCAGAAAAATTTTTGTATATAAATTAAATTAGCTTTCCCGGCCAAGATTTGAACTCGGAACTCATCGCGTGGTAGTCAACGTGCTTACCCCTGCAGCCACAACAACTTTAAATATTCTTAAAACACCCTCAATATTTATTATCTTCAATTAAATTATAATTCATAGACATATATATATATATATATATATATTTATATATATATATATATATAGACAGTTTACATACAATTTGTTTGAAAAGTATTAGTTTTAGTTTAAAAAAAACAAAATGCTTTTACTTGAAAAGTTTTAGTTAAAAAAAAATACTAAATACTTTCTTGACTCCATAATTCAAACCTGCGATCCTCCGAATGCAAGACTAGTACACTGCCTACCAGCCAGCAGCAGTTTGTTGGCTGTTTACAAACAAAAAAACAACAATAATGCAAAAACAACCTACACAACTAAGCACAAAGTGTATTGCAGCTATGAACAAAGCAAATAACCACCAACACACTTAAACAAAATAGTAAATTTAATGTAATTTAAATGAATTGGAATTAACCTTTTGTCATGTTGATTTTACATTGGTACTTTTTTCTGTCTATATACATATACATTTAATTTCAACAATATTAATTTGTTTTTATTTTGGACTTCACGCACAGCTGTTTTAATTGTTTTTGTTGATAATATTATTATTTACTCAGATAATAATATTATTAAAATTTGGCTTTTTTATTGACAATAATATGATATAATATATTAAGTTCAATCATTCATGTAGATTATATGCTGTAATATAAGACTTTAAGTCTTGTACATAGAATATCTAATAAATAAATAATTAATAAAAATAATATGATTTAAATAAATAAATAATTAATAAAAATAAATATGATTTAACTACAACCATATAATTCAATCATAGTATGTTGCTGTTTGATTATGGTTATCTCAACCATATTTTTTCTTTGCGTGTATGTAGTGTCTGTATGTTTCTTGTTTATGGTGTAGTTACCTAAAATACATCTAACTAAAAAATTTTCTTAACAGTGCTATTTTTGAACCGCTTATAAAAAAATTTTTGTGATAGTAAAAAAAAAAGTATAATCATGATTAGTATTTTCTTAAAGTGTAGATGAATTACAATATTTTGTATGACTAAATTAAACTTGTACTTGGTTTTCTGCTAATTATCGGCAAATTAAAAATATCAATTTCTTGGAAGTAATTAAAATGTAGTTCCTTCATAATGACTTCCAACTTTTTTTACTGGGATGTTGTGCTCAGCCTGATCAGCTGATCCAATAGATATATGCCGTTTATATTATGATGCAAGGAATTAAAGATATAATATTGAATTGATAATTTCATCAAATATACGTATATGTATATCGTTACCTTAATATAGAGAGACCCTAACTCATTATTTTTTGAAATCGAGATTTTTGCATTTTTCGATGCATTACATGTTTTATCGAAATATTAAAAAAAATCGATTTGAAAAATCCCTTCTATATTAAGGTAACGATATAAATGTCTATTACGCTGTGTATTTACGTATATTATATATTACTTATTAATTAACTATTATGTTTAAAGATTTTTTAGCACAATGGATGGTTAGAGTTAAAATAAAAATTGTAAAGGCCCAGAATTCTCATTTTATTGCAAACTTTAAATAAAAATGGAAAGTTCTTGCTCTGCTGACTCCATTACAAATTCTGTGTGGTCCATGGTTAGGCTAGGTTAGCAGGCTCCTGGTATGGAAGGGTGGATTTTAGGGTCTAGATCACTTGGGTCCAATAAAATAATCCCTTTGTTCTACGTGTGAGTTGATGAGAAGTTAGTAAGAGAGGGTGATAGGGAAGGGATAGTGATAGAAAAGTCAAGAAGTAAAAAAAGAGATAGAAGAAAGCTTAATTTTTTTACAAGTCTGCTCTTTGCATGTTTTTTTTAACAATGCAGGATTGCAGTGCCTCTGGTGTCAATTGAGGAGTATTAAATTTTGAAGCTGTGCTTAGTAGCCATTTTATTGGTTATTTTACTTCGCCGATAATTCAGTTACACAATACCGACGAAGGAGGGTGCTCTCATGTGACATTATATTAGCATCCGGTGAGTTTAGTGATAAATGCCTCTATGCTTTCATGACTAGAACTTTTCCAACAACACTTGATACAAAAAGACACTAAAGCATGTCAGCAAAATGCGTGGTTTTATTATTTATTGACTGTCGGAGACCGGGCTTGAACCCAGGATCTTCGGTTTAGTAGTCAAAGTGCTAACTACTTCAGCCAACGCCACCTGTTAGAAACTTAGAGATGGTTAAATTGAGCTTTCATTACAAAAAAAGCTTTCAACAAATTGTAATATGATGAATAAAAAAATTCACATATTCCATTTTCACTGAAAAGCATACAGTGGACCAAACGCAAAGAACGCTGATGATGAAGGTGCAGCGACGTTCGAGAATATCTAGTTGTTCCGTTCTACTAGTTTTTGTTAGAATATTTGCAATTAATATCGCTGTTATTTGTGCATTTATAATTATCACATTTAATTTGACTCACATTTAATTTGGCTTAAAATCATAAATATAGAAACAAATAAAGTTCGAACAATAATAATGAAAAAATTATACTATTGATGTTTTCGAATAAGTTTCTTAACCTATTGTAATTTTAATTTTTAATTCTAGATTTTTGTGAGCTTATTTGAATTGTGGTTTAAGTGTACTAAAGTGCTGCTTAGCAGACATGAAATACATCTAGAAGTGGTAGGCCAGCCACAAATAAAGATTTTTTTCTGCTATTGTAAAATGCTAAAAAGTGAGTTTAGAGAATTTTTTTTCTCCAATCAACATGCGTAATTGAGAAAAAAATCAGTTAAAAATTTAACTTTGTCCACTAAACTTCTCAATTAATTAAATTTTTAAACAAAAGTTTTATTGGGTCAATTAAGTTTTTAATTAAAAATTTAATAGTGTAATTGACACAATTAAATTTTTAGTTGATTATTTTAATATTTTATTTCATTAAGAGTGTTAATTGGAGAAAAATTTTTGTCTGTGTAAGAGAAGTCAGATTTTTTAAGTTTAACATACAGGTTATATTTGTGGTAAATAGGGCGAAACGAAAGAAAGTGCTTTCGAATTTAAATGTTATAAGCATAAAAATTCGAAAGAACTTTCTTTCGTCTCGAATTGCGAAGTAGACCGGCTGTACTGAATAAACGTACATATTGATTTCTTAATTATATTTCCTTGTATAATAATTGCCCGCCATTTTATAACCGACTTCAAAAAAAGGAGGAGGTTAACAATTCGTCTCTATTTTTTTGTGTATTTAAAAGGAGTTTTAGAAAAACTGTTTTAAATTCATCTATATTCAAATGTATATATTTATGTGAGTGCATAAACTATCTGACTTAATAAATAAACTTAATTTAATTTAGTTTATATTAAATAAAATTAGTTATTGTCAATATTTTCACCGATTACATAAAATCTGTTTACCGGTTTTTTTAATTTCTTCACAATTTCTTTCAAATTAACCAGAAAAGATATTGCATAATCGACCTAGATTATAAAAAAACGCACTAAAACTAACATGTTTATCGTTAACTTAATACGAAAAGGCCCTAACTCATGTTTTTCATAGTTTACAGGACGAGGATAAACACTTTACAGATTTAGGGTTATATTAGTTAAATTAGTTTTTTAGAAGGTGTATCTACTAATGGTCTATCGAAATATGTAAAAATATCGATTTCGAAAAATTATGAGTTGGGGCCTTTACGTATTAAGTTAACGATATATGGATGTGTGCTTATAAATATTTTATTAAGTGTGTATGTATGTGTTAAGCCCCCCATAACCAATTTAAACCCACCAAAAAATAAAATAAAAAACAATGGCAGTGAGTGGTAATACAATCAATGGACTGAAGTTTATGGATAACGACAATTTCTAATATTAAATAATAATATGATATAGATAGATAATATTAAATAAATATGATGATAACAATTGTGGCAAATGTTATGAAAAAGTCTTTCTTTTGCATACATACAGACCATCTGCATACATATTTTTTCTTTTAGCTGGGAAGTAAAATTACAATATCTAGGGAGTGTGTTATTTCGAGAACATGAATAGAAGTTTTTTTGAGGATATATCCTCTTATGCAAGATCGATTGTAAAAGTTAAAGCATGCGTTACAACCGGCTATACAAAATTCATTTGTTAAACCAACTTTAAGTTTACCAATTGTTTTTGCATAAGGCGGTTTCTATTTTAAAGCAACCTCTAAACCGAAAACTTTAAAATCAATTTCACCGCTACTGTTATATATTTAACCTACAATAAAGTACCTACAATACTTAAGATTTCTCTTTTACTATTGGAACAAGAATAAGTGCTTGCAACACCTTTAAATTTTCTTTGTTTTCATGCATCATTTATGTATGATGACATCATGCCGTAATACAACTTAAAACTAGGAAAACTTTCTATGAAAAATTCAACACAGAGAAAGAACAAACAAAATAATGCAAACATTTTCTGTTGCTAAAGTTACTAACATGTAGCATCTGTGTAACTGAGACTTGTTTTTAAAGAAACAATGGCCAACTAACTAATCATTAGTACTAGTGACTGACTGGGGCAAGCTAAAAGTAAATAATACTTAATATATATGTAGTATCGAAATATATTTATTTGACATTTATAGCCTTATGTATAAGAAAACAATTAACATGAAGTTAGCATAAGTGACGAAATCGATCTAGGTACTAACGAGTTCCTACATACAATTTGACATTTAATCTAATGTAATAACATGGCAAAGCTCGTTAAGATCAAGTTCAATTATGCCTTTTCTGATAACTTCATGCCAGTTTTTTGTTATGCATAAGGTTGAATATACATATGTAAGTTTCCAATGGCGAAACAAAGTGTCAAAACTTCACTGATTAGTTAAGAAATGAATTTAATCACAATAATATCACACCTTTCACTTGACAATATGCTAAAAGGCATTAATTTGGTATTGTATAAATTATATGTAACATAATAATAGAACTAGGCGAATCTTTTCAAAATAATAAAATAAGTTTTTTGTCCTAAAATCTTTAATCATTTGCTTTTTTAATTAAAGGAAAAATATATAAAGGGTGGGCAAATGTGAGGTAAGGAAGTAAATTTGCTTAATAATAATTTTTTTTATATGAAAAATTGAGATATATTGATACCAATGTAAAGAAGATATATGGCAATTAATAATGAAATATTCTATGAAAGATTCTATCCCCATTTCATCATTTGAAAGCCAATTTACCTCAAATTTGCCCACCCTTTGTAATATATAACTACAGAGTTACAATTTTGTATATAGTTGATTTTATAAGTTTTTTTTGCCCATTTATCATTAAAAGTTGAAAAATTTACCATGATAATCTTTGCACAAATTGGCTTTTCCGCAACAGTACAACTTGTTGAGGTGAATACCTTTAATATTTTAATTTTCACCATTGCTTTCACTTTCGTTATAGGTTAAGTTATGTTGAAAAGAGGTGCAATCAACAGCGTTGTCAACTTTTAAATTTCAAAAAGCACTGAAACCACTAAAAAAGCGCGTAATTTAAGTAAAAAAGCACTAAATTTTTAATTATTATCATATATTAAAAAAATTTGTTATACACAAATATGCATATAAAAAATATAATAATCGGTTGACCTTGCAATACATTTTTAAAACTATAAATTTGAGGCATCCGATACACATTTTAATTGTATCAGAATCAGTGAATTCTCAAATCAGTTTGACGAAACCTTTTGTAGTTATTATAAAAAATTTTATTTTTAATACTTAAAAAGACTCAGTAATCATGTAAATCCGTCAGCTATTACTTTATTAGACGATACTTACGAAATCAAAAGACTTAAGAGATATCATATTTTAGATCTACCATTTAGAAATTAGTCAATTGTATAAGTTTTATTTTAACAATTTTTTTTTATTACTATTTAGGTAATTTTTTTTAGTACTTATATGAACACACATATATATATATAAATATTTGCATTTAATTATTTATTTGAAATATTTGTAATTAACAGCCACTCTAAACTAAGTTATAAGTAGCTGTTGTTAATAATCTTGTAAACCACAGATTTTGTTATCTATTTTTATAGTTGTACAGGGTGGCCCAGAAAGACCGAAGTGGTGTGAAATCCTTATAACTTTTTATTTAAGACATATTTTTTTAGTTTTTTGTTTTTTAAATACATTAAATTTATAGGGAATATTTTAAGATTAGTTATTTAAAATTATATCCCGCAAGTGGTGGCCATTTTCTGCTTCGCACAAATGTGCTCTTTCCAATACATTTTCAATGACCTTTCGCAAAACTTCCGGTGTTATGTTGTTAATTTCGTCTCGAATATTGGTTTTTAATTCCTCAATAGTCCTAGGCTTATTAAGATAAACTTTCCCTTTTAAATAACTCCAAAGGAAACAGTCTGGAGCAGTTAAATCCGGGGAACGCGGAGGACAATTAAAATTGCTTCTACGCGAAATTATTTTTTCACCAAAGATGTCGCGTAAAAGAGCCATTGTGGCCCTGGAAGTGTGCGCTGTGGGTCCATCCTGTTGGAACCATATTTGCGGATGGTTTTCCACGGTTGGCTTTACAAAATTTTCCAACATGGCCCGATATCGATCACCATTGATGGAAATAACGACACTTCGTTCATTTTCAAAAAAATATGGGCCAATGATCCTTTCTGAAGAAACACCGCATCAAACAGTATACTTAACTGGGTGTAATTGTCGTTGATGAAGTACTCTTGGGTTTTCAATATCCCATATCCTAAAGTTTTGTTTGTTAACGAGGCTTCGTCACTCATAACTAAGTTATGAATAATGGAAATGGAAAGAACACATTTGTGCGAAGCAGAAAATGTCCACCACTTGCGGGATATCATTTTTAATAACTAATTTAAAAATATTCCCTATAAATTTACTGCATTTAAAAAACAAAAAATTAAAAAAATATGTCTTAAATAAAAAGTTATAAGGAATTCACACCACTTCGGTCTTTCTGGGCCACCCTGTATTTGCTGTAAAGTACAACTAAAACTGTAATTGTTATGTTTCATCAAATTTGCTTATTATCATGTTATGTAATGATAGATTGCAATTAAATAAATATTATAAAAAAAATCATTTTTCGTCAGGAAAGAAACTTTTTTTTCGAATTCAATTAAATTAGAAATATCCGATAATTCTCAACTGAAAACTCGATATTGGACTAATTATATTTTCCCCAGACTAGACAAAGTTTCGATATTAAACTATACTTGGCTAAATACTTCTATTATGTCTTCTTTGTTGCGTGGCAAAACATTTTTTATATTAATTATGATTTAAATGTTAAAGTTTAAGGGAAATATGGCGCTTATTTCTTCCAACAAGCCTTGTACAATCTTGGTAGATTTTTTTTAAATGCTCCATTTAAGTTCAGAGCTTATTTTTTTATATATAGATTTCTCCGAAGGAAAAAATAGCTGAGGAAATTTTTCTTCGAATTTTTGGTTTAGTGCCACCGACTCGAAACAAAAAGCACCGATATGAATTTAAAAAAGCACTGAGCACTAACTTCAAAATTTTTCGCGTCGAAAATTTCAAAAAGCACTAAAAACGGTGCGAAAAGCACCGAGTTGACAACGCTGGCAATCAATATTGACCAAAGGCGGATTGCACTCATGTTCTTGTGTCTGTAGAAAGCATATGGGGGGCTCCAAATAAAAAAAAATATTAAGAACTTAGTTTTTCCTCAATGTATTTTGTGAAGTTTTTCCAATCTGAATGCCTAAGATATTCCATATTTGCTATATTTATATATTTTCTTCTGGTTAAACTGAGTTCTGGACACTGATACTAGTAGTGATCTTGAGTTTCGTCACCTTCCAGGTAAGATCCGATCGTCAATACAGAAAAAATATAAACAAAATGCAACCAACAAATCAAATTGTTAACATTTTATTTAAAAATTAACAATAGTCATTGTTGATATAAAAACCTAAATTTTTCTAGTCAATTAAATTACGTAACAAAATTATTTGTTAAATTGTATCATAACGCGATGCGCACATGTATAGAGAACATTAGAAATCATATTTTGTGTGTATTAATTTTTTGAATATTTAATAAAGTGTTTCCCCCATTTGTAAAAAAAAATAACGTTTGCTTCAAGTGTACTTTAAAACGGGGTTTTGTATGGAAATTTTGTTTTAACGTACACTTCAAGCACACCTTATTTTTTTTTTGCATATGAGGGCTAATTCTTTAGCTGATATGTTAGTAACCCTCATACCTAAATAAGAGCGGCAAGCGTCACGTTAGCAGCAGGGTACGCATTTTCAGTACATTTAAATGTCGAAATATTATTTGATTGTACTGAAAATACGTACCCTGCTACTGACACTACGATTGCCACTCTTCTTTAAGGCGGTGTCACATACAACTTCCACGCTTTGCGTGACGTTTCTAACTTTGGGAAAAAGCGTGAAGCAAAATGTGTATGACCTAATAAAAACTTTGACTGCCCTCACTGTTTGTTTCACTGTTTTGTTTTATAAACAAAACTCAGAACATTTCGATTACTCTGATGCAACTAACTCATTTTTTATGTAAATTTACCGACATTTTAATAAAAATTTCATATTTACATGCGAGTTTATCCAAACAAATTAAGAAAAGTATACCAACTGATTGTCAAAGCATGCAAAAAGTTGAGAGTTGCCTAACTTTTTGCTTCGCTTTGCATTAAAAGTACTTTATGTTACACGTTTCATACAAGCATGTGCATTTCATCTTATATTTCAAACCGAATCTTCAACGCAACGCGAAGCAAAAGTTTTATCTGGCCTGGCCTTTAGCTTTGAGGGTAAGTTAGTTCATTAGTCCAGAGGTTGCCGGATCGACCCCGTCCAAAGACATTAAGTGTTTTTCGCAGACAAGCAAAAAATCGTTTCGATTCTGATTGTGATTATGTATAAAAAATATTGTTAATACATATAACAATTATGATAATCAAAATTTTTACGGAAATTCAACAACTCGCATTGTTAATATAACAATAATTTTAATTAAAATAACTTTAAAATATAACTAAAATAAATGTTGAAAAAAAAATAATTTCAACAAACTATTTGTTGATATATTTAAGTGAAAATATTTTTCAGATTTTGCTTTACAATTTCGCTAAATGTATTTACCAGGCACATAACACTTATAAGAGAAATGACAAAAAGGTTATATTTAATCATTAAAATGGATTAATTCAAATAATGGTATTATAATAAACGATTATCGTAATATATATTTCATTTTGGATATTGTAACCAATTAAAGTGAGAAGTATTTTTTTTTTGGTTATAAATAACTATTATAGCAACCAAAAATATTTTTTGGTTACCAATAACTATTATCTAAAGAATTATAATTTTTTGGTTATTTAAAATACGATATTTTAGTTGTATAAAATAATATTTGGTACGAAAATTCAAAATTATGAGAAAATTATTCAAAGGTTCTTTTTCTATCCGAAAATTAATTGCAATTTTTTGTAATTTTTGCAATATGTGAAACAAAATTTTTTCGAGCATTTATTTATCCTTTTCAAATTTTAGGGCTTTAGGATTTATTTGCAAATTTTAGTAAGTTTTATTCTTGTGCACAATTTTAGCAAATTAGGGGTGACTCAACCCATTTACGTTATTGTCTGGTAAAAATAATTTTTTTTACAGTTTTTGCCCTTTTTATAGTTATGTCGACTTTTAATTAATATCACACTTTGCTATCTTTTTGATGTTAGCAATTTATTGTAAATTTTCGTTATTTTCGCGAATTTTTCCGAGTTTTTGGCATTCATTATGCTCGTAATTTTACCTAAACAATTTTAGGACTTGTTTGCGATCTTACAATTTGTCGCCCATTTTCGCTATTTTCGCGATAAAAGATATTTTAAGCTAAATCTTGCCTTTTTACCATTTTAGCGATGTTTAATCCTACTATCTGTCTATCTACTTGATGTTAGCAGTGAGAATTTTTTTTTGCAGTTTTAACTATCAGACTTTGATATCCTTTTGATATCAATGTTTGCAAATTTTTACAAGCTATTTTGCATTTCTTTTAATTTTAGCGTTTAAAAATAAATTTTAAGGTTGTTTCCAATTAAAAAATTATCCGCGAATTTTCGCAGTTTTTTGCACATGAGATTATTTTTGATTCTTAAAATCGACTGAGTTTGCTCGTTTGCAGTTTTTACGGATTTTTGGAATTTTTTTACAGATATTCACATTTTTGCAAGTTTTTGCGATTAACATACATATACATACATATGTTGTAAGCCTCTTCTCGAGTTATTAAGTTTTTACGATCTATATAATCAGTTTTGGGAGATATTTTCCATTATTTTAATGCCTTTCGACTTAGTATATTTTTTGCAATATATTATTATAATTAATAAAAATAATTATTATATATGTGAAATTGATAAATGTTTCTTATAAAACTGCCCGTTTTATCAACTTTGCCAAAGATATTTAAATTTCTTGTTCTGCATACCTCTTAAAAATTCAAATTTTACATCGTTTACAAATAACCAAAAAATTTAAATTGTTTAGATAATAGTTATTGGTAACCAAAAAATATTTTGGTTGCTATAATAATTATTCGTAACCAAAAAAAAATATTTTTCACTGAAATTGGTTACAATAACCAAAATGAAATATCTCTTACGATAATGGTTAAAAATAACCCAAACCAAATAAAACACATTTTACAGTAACCTTTTCATTTCAAATAAAAAAATAACAATTATTTTCAGTCCCTGGTATTTAAAACATTTTTGTATGTTCAAAATCAATTAATTATATAATTGATATAAGAAAAAAATTAATTGTGTTTGCAAATCTTTTATTTCTGTGTAGCTGAGAAGTAAGTATGTTAATTTATTAGTCCAGGGGTTGCCTTTTGCAAAGTTGAAACTACTGCTGGTTTGACGACAGTAAAACGCGTAAGACGAAATGTAAGGCATTTGAAGATATTGAAATTGTAGAAAAAATCACCAGTTAACCCATTGCATGAGGGAAATTAATACCATTTTTGAACCCATTACCTAGAGTTTAAAGCATGATAATGGGCCAACTCATGCTGCAAGGCTTCTGAGACAGTGTGTTGATGAACAGAATGTTTCTCGTCTGACCTCAATACTATTGAAAACGTTGGGGCACTCTTTTCATTGAGTCCCCCCCCCCAAATTTTGGACCTAAATTAAAAATCATCTAAGTCATTTTGACTAGAGAAGGAAGAACGAATTACTGATTACATGCAGACTAATTAATGTGATAAAATAAATAATTTTTTTTTGGGAAAATCTTTTTTGGATAAAACTTGCTGTGCAGCAAAAAGCATAAAATTTCTTAATAAAATCAATTTAATTGATTGTTTTGGCAATAATTCTTGAGAGAAGTGATAAAACATATTGTAAAAATTTTAAACCATAGCATTATTATCGAGCCACATGGCTTCATGTCGCATGTGACAAAAAAAAAGAACTTTCCGGTGGAAATACCTATTATCAGCCCAATCATGAATATTCCCTCGGATTTTATTTCTCACGGCAAGTAATTTTATTGAGAAAACATTCCTCCAATCATAAATTCTTTGGAAAAAATAGTGTGTAATATGTCGCATCACTGCATTACGAAGCTTGTTGTTTTGCTTGTTTGTTGACATATTTTTTGAGTGAGAGAGTAAATAAAATTATTAAAATTCACCAACTTAAAAAAATATGTAAAAATAAGTTTATAAATGATTTATTTGGGCATTATTTGTGTTTTTCCACATAAAATAACTATAAACTACAAGTTTATGTATATAAATTTTGTTTTAATGGAGTATTAAATATGTTTTTATGTAAACACCCTTCTGTTTTGCAAGGGAAAGATTTTCAGTGAAAAAAGCAAGTTCAATTGCGTTCATAATACCTACTTTTTCCCCCGGGAAGTTTTTTTATTCCCGCATTAGGAGAATAAGGAATCGTGAAAACACTCGCGAGGAATTTTTGTTCATGATTGGGCTGTATACATATGTATATTTTTTAATGCCTTTTATGTGCAGTATCATAAATTTTTAGTCCACCTGCATTTTTTTGGTTACTAAGCAAACAGATAAAAGTATTTTTTAATGTAAATTGTTAAGTTTTTTAAAATTTTGAATTATATTTCAGTTGAGTCTCAGAAAAAAACGTTTAAAACAATCTCTTAAGTATTTAGCAAAATCCAACACATTTTTTTTGCTTGAAAAAATATTGTTAACATGTACACACGTACTTACTTTTGATATATGTAGATATTCTGTTTTATTTCTATTCAATCATATCGAAGGTAGTAAGTCTTGGTACACAAAATTTGTTTTGTATTAAAAATACACTTATGGAGAGTTAAGAGTCAGTATGATTTCTATGCTATTGAAGAGTGTCTAGTACAAGCAATTTAGTAAGTCAGTCAGTCAGTCTATTTTATCTATGTATGCGCAGCAGTAGTACAAATATTAAAAATAAAGTTGTTTGTTACATTTATCTGTTTTGGGTAGACTTGTGCAAAAAGCCTTTTATAACCATAATTGTTGTCACTGTGGTATGTATTTTATTTGTATATATTTTTTAATTTGTTCTCAAGCACTTGACTATGTTAGAAAATTTTATATAAAAATCTTGACATGGCCAAATTTGGTGTAATATTAAGCATTACTTTTTAATCATTTCTTATTTTTTTTAATTGATATAAAAAATAGTATTTTAGCTTCTTCAGAATGAAATATCAATTTTAAGAAATATTTAATGTATGATTTTGATATGTTATTTTAAACTGAACCAGTTGTCGCACAGTGGGGGATTTTGAAAAAAAGTGGAAATAATTCTGCAGTTTCTAAACGAGCCGTTCGATTGTAATGAAATTTCATACAACACTTAAGGAGGTGTTGCGAAGCTTAAGTCTGGAATTTGAATTATACATCTTTGGGACCACAAAGCCCATAGTGGGCAACCTTGGGACAATGAAAAGTTCAAATTGATGCCAAGCTCATGTTTATGATCTGATAAAAAAGCTTTTTTGCAAGTAGATTTCTCCATCCAAGAGCTTAAAAAGGTATTCTGCCGTTACGCAGTTTCGCTTACAGTTTAGGAAATATTGAAGAAAAAAATTAAAATTTTGGGTTTTTTACCAACCTTGGTCCACTGTTCTGCTAATGGAGAAATCAAATCTTGTTCGATTTTAAAATAGAAACTTGGTATGAATTAAGAACAAAATTTTTAACATTCAAAGAAAATTGATTTTTGCATATTTGGTAAATAATGGGCGTTTTTTTATTGAGGTATAGAACTTTAAGTTGGCATCACTTTTTTAACTGGCGGCCATTTTGTCAGCTGTCAAGTGATTAATATTTAGTTTGGTTTGCCATTTCATCATGAACAGGTTGACAAAAGAACAACGCTTGCAAATCGTGCAAATTTATTTCGAAAATAATGGTTCAGTTCGCGAAGTTTAATACGACATAATCGTCCATCAGAGCAATTAATTCGGTTAACCATGGATCGTTTTCGCACTACGTTTACTCTATGTAATAATACGCATCCGCAGAGACGTCAAACAGTGCGCACCGAAGAAACAATTGCCGCTGTAGAGCAAAGTGTTGAAGAGGACCCGAATGAATCGATTCGCCACCGTGCACAGCAATTGGAGCTTTGTCCATCAACTTTATGGAAGATTTTGCGCAAAGATCTTGGCTTGCGACCTTACAAGATCCAGTTTGTGCAAGAATTAAAGCCGCGAGGCCATGCAATGCGTCGTGATTTTGGTGTATGGGCCGAAAATGAGATTGATCTCGATGCTGATTTTCATCGCAAAATTTTGTTCAGTGATGAGGCTCATTTTTGGTTGAAGGGCTACGTCAACAAGCAAAATTGCCTCATTTGGAGTGAAGAGAATCCATATGAGACCCTTGAGACGCCATTACATCCACAAAAACTGACTGTTTGGTGTGCTCTATGGGCTGGTGGAGTCATTGTGCCATACTTCTTCCGAAATAATGCTGGAGAGTCAGTTACCGTTAATGGAGACCGGTATAGAGCCATGATAACCGACTATATTGTTCCCGAATTGGATGGCATGAATGTGGATGAGTTGTGGTTCCAACAAAACGGCGCTACATGCCACACAGCGCACGTCACAATCGATTTATTGAAGGAAACATTCGATGAGCGCATAATTTCGCGGAATGCACTTGTCAATTGGCCACCAAGATCGTGTGATTTGACACCATTGGATTATTTTCTTTGGGGATATGTGAAGTTGCTCGTCTACGCCAACAAACCAGAAACGTTAGGGGACTTGGAAGCCAACATTCGTGGCGTTATTGCCAACATACGGCCCCATATGCTCGAAAAAGTGGTTGAAAATTGGACCTGTAGAATTGGCTTTATTCGAGCCAGCCGCGCCGCCACATGCCCGAAATCATATTTAAACATTAATGGCATAAAATTATCCTTTCAATAAAGCCAAATTGATCGACATTAAAACTATTTTCTTGTGTTTTATTTCAATTCGAAGCTCTATACCTCTAAAAAAAACACCCTGTATAAGTTTATTGAAAATATATTTTTTTGAGAAATTCAAAGAATCAAACAACACAGTTTGTTCAGTAAAATTTTATTTGCGATATGAATTGTTATTGTATGTATGGGTGAATGAACGTTTTTCAACAACTTCTTGTTTGTAATAGTAGTACTATATATATCGTCACCTAAAATGCAAAATAAAATAACATAACTTCTCATAAGTTTACAAGAGAAGCAAAAAACTGCATAAAATGGAAACTATGAGAGATACTAAGTCAAAATTTTTAAATCATAATTAAATAAAACAAGAAACCCATTTTGGATAAAAATTATCCGTTTATAAAATAGTAAGCTTAGTGTTATGTATCTTATAAGATGTTATAAGATATTATGTTGACAATACTAATTGAGAAAAAATAATTTCTTTGACATTTATAAGGACAATAAGAAGAAAAGTATTTTAATTTATTTAGAAAGAATAAGTTTACCAGTTACTCAAAAGGTATACTATCGTAGAGGAAACGATAGTCTACTGGAAGAAAAGATTTTAAATCTAGAATATGTTGTCATTTCTTTTTGGAAATGGTAAGCCTTAGCAAATTCAATAGCTTGGGTTGCTAACTTCCAGAATTTCTGGCAGTCCTTTGTGAAAGAAGCTGATAGTCATCCAAAGCGTAAACATTTTCATGATTTCACAACACTTTTTTTCTTTTCTGTTTAGTTTTGAAAAAATTCAGAATGATACAAATTTGTACCAAGACTAAGATGAAATTAAATTAATTGTACATAACTAAAAAGTCAATGCTTATTTCAATTAAAAACAGGAAAATAAATGTTGTGTAGTTTTTTAAATTCGTATGAGTGATGGATGATACGTTAAATTGTTAAAAAGAAAATCATGCACTTGATGATACGTTATTTTGAAGTTTGTTTAGAATTTTGGTATTTTTTATATGTATAAGATCCGCAAAATTTTCTACACATGTGTAATATGATATAGTGAATAGTAATCAATACAAAAATCAATTTTGAAATTTTTCAGGATACGTTATTTTACATTTTAAGTGACGATATATGGTTTAAGAATTACTATTTTGAAAGCTTGCGATTTTGATAAGCATATTTTTCAATAAAATACACAATTTTGTTGACTTATTTTCTCATATTCTACAATGCAAGTTTTTGAAATTTTGAAGTATATTTTTCTCAGTATGAAAATTCACGGTCATGTCAAGGTTGTAGATTTGTTGGTCTCTTCTGTTACAATCAGTCGTTAGAACATTTATTTTTTGTTTTGGATAAGTTTGAATTATGTTTGTACAGTGCAATTGGGCGATATATCAATATATGTACTTTTGTTTGCGATTACTATTCAAAATTAAATTAATTTAGCTTTAAGTTTATTCATACTTTAGGGAGGAAGAAGTCCAGAACTTCATACGTAGTTTTCATTTTGCAAAATAAGTGTTTATTTAATTTTCTTTCTACGGAATAAAAAAAATTCAGTGAAGTGCGACTTTGACCCGCGCATGAAGGGTTCCGTACGGGCACGAGATATGTAATTCAATACGAACAATTTAAACTATAGTTTTGGCATTTTTTTCGTTTTTGGGTTTTTTCGGTTTTAAGCGTTTTTTTTAGTTTGGGGGTTTTTTAATTTATTGGCCATTTCTGAAATTTGGCACTTTTTTCACGTTTTGGCGATTTTTTTTGGTTTTTGAAATTTTTTTAATTTTGGCGATTTTTTTATTTTGGCGTTTTTTTTATTTTGGCAATTTTTTTATTTTGGCGATTTTTTTAAATTTTGGCGTTTTTTTTCATATAGGTGATTTTTTGGTTTTGGCGATGTTTTTTAGTTTTGGCACTTTTTTTCGTTTTGAGGATTTTTTTCGGTTTTTGGCGTTAATTTTAAATTATGGAGATTTTTTTCGATTCGGCAATTTTTTTTAAATTTGGCGATTTTTTGTTTAATTTTGGCGATTTTTTTTCATATAAACAATTATTTTGGTTTTGGCGCATTTTTCGCGTTTTGGCGATTTTTTTCCGTTTTTGGCGTTTTTTTCATATTGGCGATTTTTTTTCATTTAAACGATATTTTCGAATTTGGCGATTTATTTTAAATTTTTGGCGATTTTTTTCAGGTTTTGGCGATTTTTTTCGGTTTGGCGATTTTGTAATTTTCGGATTTTTTAGTTTTACCGTTTTTGAAAATTTCAAGAGTTTGCCTCTTACGGTCTCCAAGATATAGCAAGTTGTCAAAATTGCATTAAGTGATGGACCACCCTTTAATTTAAATTTTTTAATATTTTAATGTTTATTGTTGTAGTCTATATAAAAATACAGTAATTTTACAAATTTCAAGTGTCAATATACATATGTACATACAATTGTATGTATATTACATGAGATTTTAACATTTTTCGTCGCTCGTTTTGGAGCACCCTTTAACTTCTAATTCTCATGTATTTGTTGTTGTAGTGGCCAAGGTTCTACATACTCTGTCCAAATTTCAGGTCCGTAGCTCTTACGGTTCCTGAGAAAATACCGTGTGACGGACAGACGGACAGACGGACAGCGTAGCGAAAACAATAGGGTTCCTTTTTTCACCTTTGGTGTACGGAACCCTAAAAAGTACACAGATATTATTTTATTTTGATATTAAAAAATCTTGATTACTCTAATGTTTTATATGATAGGAATAACAAATTAAGATAAAAACCATTGGAAAAAGTTTTGAAACTTTAAATTTCTTTTTATATTACAAGAGCGCTCATTTTCTTTCAGTGGTGCTCTCGTTGCAAGTAAATATATAATTTCCTACTTTTTACAAGTACATAACATACAACTATTTATTAAAAAAAAGTGAATGTTGAAATTGAAAGTAACGTTTACATGATTTCAATTAAAGTCATTGATAACATCGAAAGTAAGTAAGGTTTTATTTAAAACTTTTAAGATTCTGAAACAAAAATTTAAATTATCTTCATTTATCAATCTAAAATGTGTGTAATAAAAAAGAAAGCAAATTACTAAAATAAATTCATAACAAAATTTACTATACTTCAAACTAAATGAAGCAACACTTTCATTTTCTTTGGTGAAAGAAATTCAACAATTATTGAATTCTATAAAAATTGACTTTGCGCCAGAAATTAAAAAATATAATTTACCACTCAAAAAAGAAATGGAAAAAAAACTAATAAATAATGCACGTCATGCATATTAATTACAAAACCCTTGCATACATACATAATTCAAAATCCCATAAAAATCCAAAACAATGAAAAATTTAATAAAAAAAAGAGACTATTTTGTCAAATAGTTTTTATACAAAAAAGATGTAGAAGCTATAATTATTAACAATTACTTAAACACTAGTTGAAATTTAACATATTTTATAATAGTAAACAGCGTTACCGTTGGAAGTTTAAAAAAAAAATTAGAGCAAAAAGGGGAATTTTAAGAAAAAAGGGGTAAATTAGGAATTTTTGCTTTATTTTGCTTGTTAAGCATTTTGTTCCTGCTTAAGGAACTATTCAGTAGCATTCAATCCAAAAATTTTTTTAATTCACAATGATGTAAATTAGTGCTATTTTCGCACTCGAACTACAAGTGTACACTAGGGTTATAACTTCTTGCATTTGCATACCTCCCAAGGTGAAATCGTGTAGGGCATGGAAAAATTGTTAAGAATTGAATTTTTGTTTTTCGTGATCGTTAATAAACTTTATACACCAAACGTGACAAAGTTTTTAATTAAAAGAGTGTTTTCTTTACTGAACCTATATAATATCTAGATTCAAATATTTTTTTTTGTAATAGTAGTTTGCACATAATTTGTAGTTATACATACACAGAAAAAATTATTCCAAATAAATTTTTAAACAAACGTGTGTTTTGAAATAAAATTGGGTTTCAGTAAATATTTCTTACTGTTTCAGTAAATTATTTGTTCTAATGTTATTTTATGTAAAAAACTGTACTGAATGAAAATTATCTATAGGTATGTTTTATTCGAACTTTATATAAATATTCAGAACAAATTCAAGTGTGTATAAACTTATTAAGTAGCTATAGCTATAGCTGCTTAAAAATTAAGTAGGTATATGTTTCGAATAAAATATACCTTATACAGGTTGGCGCAAAAGTAATCCTCCTTTCAGAAAATGCTATAAATCTTGCGATTGGCGCCTAATGTCAGTTCTGTTTTGACATTTGTGTAGTAAATACATGCCAAATACACGTTAATAAGCAATGTTACGCTACACTGCTCCAGATCGCGGAATATTGGTGGATATTTATTTGACCAATCAAACCAGCAACATCGCCTGATTTGAACGCTGCAGACTTCTTTTTGTGGGGCTCAGACTCTTGCAGCTCTTGAAGACAATATCCGTCAATAATGTGAGGAAGTTTTGGCCAAAGTGATGGAAAATGCCATAAAAAGGGCTCAAATGACAATCAACTGTGGCGGCGGCCATTTACATGACGTCATATTCTCGACTTGATGTAAAAAAATTAAAAGACCAAATAAAAATAATCCACAAGAAGAATCAAAGTTTTTTTAAATTACAGACAAATAACATCGTAAGGTTATTTTTGCACCACCCTGTATAAAGTAAATTTGTAACAAATTTTCTTACAATTATTTTTTTTTCATATTTAAATTTGTTATTTTTCAGTTAAATTTATTTTTATATACTGTAAAAAAAATTTCTGATTTTTGTTTAATTTTTTCTATAAATTATTTTATACATATAAAAAACATTTTACATATTTACTAAATAAAAAAAAATACATATTTAATTTTTTTGTAAAGATTTTTGTTTGCGGTTTTCAAACTTATTGTGTTTGTATATTGTGATTCTCAATATAGTATATATAGTATATATATATATTACTATAAACATACGTAGTTTGTTAGCTAAATTTTTTGGGTTGAAGTGTACTGACGAGTTCCAAAAGCGGGAACGAAATGCTTAACCATAAAAGCAAACTAATTTTTGAAAGTAAAAAAAAATAGTTGAAACTTTTATTTGATTCAGTTATTTTTTTCTGAAATACTTAAAGTAATTTTAGAAACTTTTTTTGCAGTGTCAATAAAACTTTTACTAATTTTTTTTAGAAAAATTGGTAAGAATTTTTATTGATTCAGTTAGGACAAATAAATCAGTCAATGATTATATGTATTTTATTTTTAAATCTGATTTAAACACAAAATTTTGTTTTTCACCACAAAATTAAATGAATCTTAAATAGCCAACATTGTGCATTTAAGCGTTGTTTAAGTTTTACAAACATACCATATGTTTTGTGCGTGTGTGTGTTTTTTGAATGCATGCACATAAACATCATGAGGTCATATTAAAAATAATTTCGTTTCATTTTCGGAAATATACAACAAATGTAACACGTATTTTCATTTCATGAAATATATAAATAGAAAAATGCATTCCGATGCTCTTTTTGTGTCATAAAATGTGTTTTTTGCTATTTCTGCAATTTGATAAATCAACTTTCTTATTTGTATTAAACAGCTGTTCTTTGGAAAGCATTCCATAATATTTGGAAATATTGTAGTGCTACCATACTTTCAACGTAATTTGATATTAACTTTAATTAGCCACTGAAAAAATGAAAGTGTATTTAAATCAATTTTAATTTTTCGTGAAAATTAACTTAAACTATGTTTAAATATTCAGTGATTTATTAGCTATTAATTTATTTTCTGATAATTAAAAAAATTTTTGTGAATGTGCTTGTATGCTTGTAAATTATAAAAAAATTGCTGAGTAACACAAAAAAAAATCTGAAAAAATGTTTTGCTGTTCCTTTAACATATTTGACTGAAAATATTTTGAGTTTCAGTTAACTTTTTTCTCTAATGCCATAACAAGTTAACTAAAAATAATTTTTTTCAGTTAAATTTTTGCAAAAATTGTTATCAGAATCTACAAATTTCTTTGTAGGTCTGCATTCACACAATGAATTTGGTTACTGAAAAAGAAATTTAGTTTTTTTTTGTGTACATACATAGTACACACATACACGTATTTTCCATATTTAAAAAAACTACTTATATAAAAAATAAAAGTAAAATTCCGAATGCATTTTCGAAATCGTTTTTGATGCGTAAAGTTTTTTTTTACCAAATTGAACTAAAAAAATGTTTTTTTTATCCAAACATCATTGCCCGAATGATAGACCCTTGGGAAAAAGACGTCCAAGGAAAGTTACAACCATACTGTAACAATATTTTAAAACATTGAAACTAAAATTTTTTTCAAGTGTTGTGATATTTCGCTGATACCGAACGATTTAATTTGGGCAGTTACCTTCAAGAGGAAAAGTAAAATTTAAATTTAAAAGTCGATATTTTTAACAAATCAAACAAATCAATCCTTGGTCTCTTGGAGGCTGATTGATCAGTCCAGTGCATATTTTTCGCTCGGCTAGAAATATGTTCATACGTGTCACTTTGTGTGTTTGTTAGCATATTTTACTAGTTTTTATTATATACAAAATTTCAGTACACAGAAAAAATTATTCCCAAAAAATTTTCAAACAAAAGTTTGTTTGACATAAAATTTTGATTCAGTAAATATTTTAGTAAATAGTTTGATCCAATTTTGTTTTAAGCAAAACAAAAAACAATATGGAGTGAAAAATTCTAGTTGATACAATTAATATAAAGTAATACTTGTTACAAAATTGTTAAGAGAACATTTCTGTTCCAATATAGAAATTACATACTGTACACAACAGTTATTTATTTTATTTACTTTTTATTTTCATTAAAAAATTTTGTTGATTCAAACAATCTGTTGATTGAAAAAAATTGGGATTTTTTCCAAACAAATTATTAAAAAATGTTGCATTTGAATTTACAAATTTCTTTGTAGGACCTAAATTGAAAAAATTAGTATTTGATTCAGAAAATTTTGTGTTTAAAATGGAAAATTAGTTTCTTCTGTGTAATAATAAGCTTATTGAAAAAGGGGAAAGAGGGATTAAATAAATTCAGTAAAGTGCGACTTTGACTCGTACACGTTTTTTTAGTTTTGACATTTTTTCGTGTTTGACAAATTTATTTTAGTTTTATCAATTTTTTTAGTTTTGGCGTTTTTTTCGTTTTTGCGGTTTTTTCCATTTAAGGTGCTATTTTCATTTTGGCGATTTTGACGATTTTTTCGGTCCTTGGTGATTTAGTTAAGCTCCAGAGATTTTTTTTAGTTTGGCGCATTTTTCGTTTCGGTGATTTTTTATGATTTTTTCGGTTTGGCGATTTTATAATTTGGGGATTTTTTAGTTTTAGCATTTTACAAATTGTCAAAAGAACATAGTTAAAATGCCATTAATTGACAGAACACCTATTAATTTATATTTTTGTTTAAATTTTAGTGTTAATTGTTGTAGTCAGTATTAAAAGACACTAACTTTGCAAATTTCAAGTGTCTATATATAATTTTAAGTATATAATACATGCGAATTTAAAATTTTTCTTTGGCCGTTTTGGAACATCCTATAATTTTCAAGTATCATGTATTTGTTGTTGTACCAGCCGAAATTCAACATATTCTTTAAAAATTTCAGGTCCGTAGCTCTTACGGTTCTCGAAAAAATACCATGTGATGGACAGTGGGACAGACTTACAGATGGTCAGGCGGAAAGCGTAGCGAAACTAATAGGGTTTAATATACGTAACCTTAAAAAGGGAGCTAAAAATGGCAAGAAAAAGAGGGACACAACGGCAACGCTCACAATAAATGTAAATAAAAAACATAGTGTGTGTTTGTGTGATACAGATAGTGAGAAAGAGGAAAGTAAGAAAAAAAAAGGAGAATAACATTAAAAATTTCACTTTCTGTAAGTTTTATCTTTGTAACTAAAATTTTAATAACTATCAACCAAAAAGCATACCTGTATTGTAAATATTTGTATACTTGAGGTGTTATTGACACGCCGTCATTCCTTAAAGAAAATAATACCATAAAATAACTTCAAACAACATAAACATATAATGTAAGCCCAACAAACACGAAATCAAGGGAATGTTTGGTCTTGTGATATAATATAAAAAGTTGACAAATATTAATCATTGCCTTGTAAGTCTAGTTAAACTATTGTTTTCCGATAGATGCTTTTCTACTGAAAAATAAACTAAACATCATACACAAATACCCCCTATTGCGTCGCTAATTGGGACCAAAGAAACGCGTCACAAACCGAAACAACGCAAACCGAAGCACGAAAATCGTACTTTTGTTTTGATTTTTGTTTAATTGATTCCGATATTAAAAATTTTTAGCTGAAAAATAGATGTTGCAATAAAATAATAATTTTTTATTATTTTTTTTAACAGTTTTTAATAAAATAACAAAAATTAAAAATTTTAAAAACCCCCGATATATCCAGAAAGGTGTTTATCTTCTAAGCGGCTGCACTAATTTTTTTTTCAAACATAGCTAAAAACACTCGATCAAGCCAGCTTTCCAACAGAAAGAAACTAAATCAAAATCAGTTCAGCCGTTTGGTCTGTACGAGTCCTTGTACAGACACACAAATACACAGATATTTGTTTAAAATTATCTTTAAGTTTGTTGGATGTTTTTAAAATTAATTTGATAGTGGCGGTCACATTTCTAAAATCCCTTTTTTATTTCTTAACTTTGTACAAACATTTTCATATTAATGATGCTTATTGAAGCACTAACGACGCAAATTCAAACCCATGCGACGCAAACTGAAAGAAAGTCGACGCAACTTCGAATCACCCAAATTTTAAAAAGACAAAACTCCGAAACGACGCAAACCGAAGCAACGCAAACCAGCGTATTGGTGTATTTATATACATATGTATGTATATATATGTATGTATATATGTATATATGTTTTTAGTTTTGACGCAAATTCAATACGTTGCTTTTACATTAAAATTTAAAGTATAAAATATTATATTTAAAGTATAAAATAATATATAATATTATTTTTATTGCACATACATATTATGTATTTGAATGCCCAGAAATATTTTTGTTGTGAAATATTAAAAATTCAACGTATAATATTTTTTTAATTACAAAAATAAATTGAAATTTTCACTAAACATGCAAACAAATTAGGTTTCTATGCACTTAAAATATTATCAGTCTGTCTGCCTGTCTGTCTATTAACACAATACATATTTATTTTTGATGCATCTGTGCAAAGTAAAAGCACGATTGTTTCCGAAGTCTTTCTTTTTGTCAGACTGAATTTTGAAATTAGCCGTTCGCTGCACGTCCATAAACTCTATTAAACAAAAATCATATCATATACATTGTTTTTTTTTAATTCACCTTATAACAAAAAATTTAAATTAGCAGCGTTGAATGGATCAATATCAAAGTAACTCTCATTTAAGGCTATAAGAAAGAATGGCCAAAAAATAATCGCTCATTTTGTTGCAATTTTTATATGAAATTCAGTGAAAAATTTTTATTATAAATATATAAGGATTCGTCATTTTGAATTGCTATAAACTTTTATAGCAACCACGTTTAACATTAGGAATGAATTTCAGAAGCTCCATCCCGTCTTCTCTTTTCCCTTCTCATAGTTCTACTTGTAGGATATAACAAGGCCTGATTTTTTTTGCTTAATTTTGTGGTCTATCACATTTTCTTATATTTATGTGACTTAATTCCAAATCTTCATTGTAGTTATATTTGAATTGCACAGACTCGATATTCCTTGTTTGCCTGGTACTTAATTCTTAATATCGGTTCTCTAAACAGAAAAAATTATTGTTGAACTTTTTTCAATTAAGTAATTGCTTATAAAAATATGACATATTATTAATATTTGAATTGAATATATTTTTATATTAATTGAATTTACTGCTCTATCAACAGAGCTTAATCCAGAATAGTATGAAATGCTTAACAATTATTACATATTAATTGTATCTAAATATTATAACTTTTGTTTTTATATGTGAAAATCGAAAAATAAAATTTTAAAATAAAAAAAGCGAATTCCTTTTGTTCTCTTTTGTTGAAAAATAACAAGCAAATAATAATAATAAATACAATCTTATAGACCAAATGTGGATGATAAAATGGTTTTGCGTAAGTACATATGGAATATATCGCAGCCTTTCTTTAAAATGCAACCACAAAATACACACACAATTCAAAGATAAGCTACAATATTCTGCATTTACACTTACGCAAGACTTTGATAGTTACTATTTAAGTTTTGTACACTATTCGAACTTGAAAAGCCATATGATGCATCAGTTAGGTTTTTGGTACAATAGACAAATGTTTCCATTTTTGGAAATTTTTTATGTGTATTTCAATGATGAATCAAAACAATTCACGTATTCCATTTGCAAGAAAGTTTCTTATATAGGGCAGAAATTTACATCAACTGATACCACACACAGTGGACCAAACACAGAAGAACGCTGATGATGAAGGTTTAGTGGCCTTCGAAAACGGCTGGCTGTTCCGTTCAACTATGTGTTGTCAGAATATTTACAACTAACTTTGATGTTATTTGTTCATTAATAATTATCACATGTAATTTGGCTTAAAAAGCGATACGAACTTTAGCCCGTTCAAATTATAAATATAGAAACAAATTAAATTCGAAAAATAATAATTAAAATTTGCAAAATAAAAACTTTTAACTTTTACCAACAATTTTAAAATTTTAAGTTAATATTATATTGTTCCACAATTGCTACATCTGAACATATATATGTATATATACATATATGTATGTATGCATGTATGTATGCATATATATGGGTTCAATTAAAAGAAATTTTGTGTATAAATTCACAAATACGAGTACATACACATGAATTCTTATATGTTTGTTTAATTATTTTCTAATAAATATATAAAATAAAATTTATACATATTAAAAAATGCATTTTAACACTATTGATTTTGTTTTATTTATATTAACTGCCTTATTCAAAAACATTTTTTTTATTCATAAAAGGTTTAAAAAAAAATTTTGTATGGACATTTGATTAATAAAATTTTTATAAAACCTATTTTTTTATGAATTAGGTCATAAACTTCAATTTCGTATTGAGAGAAATAACTACAATTTCCAATGGATTACCTTTATAATTCAAACAAATTAAGTAAAAAATTATGCCCAATATTTCGTTACACGCTGTTATGCAATTCATTCGTAATATCATATACAAATTTGATTTTATTATGTAAATATAGTAAATGTAAGGACCAACTCCTTATGAGTTAAATGAGCGCAAAGCAACTAAGAACGCGGGAAAATAAAAATGATCTAAAATCGAAAGGAAACCAAGCTCAAATTGTTACCAAAGCCATAAATTTTAATTAAACAATTCTTCATTTAAACATCTGTATACTAAAACACAAGACTTAAGACACAAGCATTAAATTTGTTTAAAAAAAAATGTTCAAAAGCAGAAATAAAATACTCACAAATAATGTTTTTGAAATTTTAAAACGTTTATCCATATTTATGTATTCCATGACTTTGTTATACAGCAAAACGGAAAAAGGTGGCTCCAGCACAAAAAGTAAAAATGATCAGCAGCTTTATTAATGCTTGTTTGTGATACCCGTGATTAATCAAAGCAATAATTTGTTGTTAATTTTGCAAAACTACAAGTATTTTACACTATCATATATATATATATATATATATATATATATACAAACAATTTGTTAATTAATGTGTTTAACTAATTTTTGTTTTATTTGAAGATTAATTATTAAGCTGTCATCATTAATTGAACAATGTCTATCTATTCAGCTGTTTATTGGACAATTTATTTTAAGGATTTCTTTTATTTAATTTCAGTAGCACTTCTTCAAACTTCTTTTTTTTTGTTTAAGTTAAATATTAAATATTTCAGTTTTTCAGGTGTGTATTAATTTTCAACGCACGTACCTACTCCAATATTGAACTATAAAATACAGAATGTTTTTTATTACATTCAAAATGAATTTGTTTGACTTTTCGTTTCAAACTTTCACAAATATACACAATTTTATATTCACATATTGTTTTAATTTCCAAGTTAAGTTTTCTTGCAGTATAGTATTTTGAGATTTTTTGCAAAAATTTTGTGTGATATAATTTATTTGTTTTTTCTTCTTCTAAATTTATTTGTTATTTCTATGTTAAAGATTTCATCAGTTGCAGTTGTATTTTTCTGGCCGTTGTTATTGTTTGTTTCTGAAGAAAAAGTAAAATTCACGTTCACACGCTTTGCACTCACGATTGCAACTGTTTTGTCTGTCAGGTTTTTTGTTAGTTGGTAGTCTGTCTACGAATACGACGAGTACCACCAGGCCATAAACAAACACCCAAAACAACCGACAATCATCTCGACCGAAACTATTGAACCAACTAAACAACCAGTCATTCATCGTTTTTGGTAGCGTAGTTGTAGTAAACTATAGTTAAGTGTATTTTTTGCTTTTCTTTGTGGACTTTTTTTTAATGCGATTTATTTGTAGCTTAATGTTTACAAGAAAGAAGAAAAAAAAATATTAGACTTCAGCGCACCAAAGCTGACTTAGCACAACTTTTTCTTCTAACTAGATATTAATATTCGTCGTCATCATTGTTGTTGTTGTTGTTTGTTATCTGGTGTTGTAAGTTGTTAGTGAATGACCACCAAACTCGTCTTTTTTTTGCGTTTAGATCACTCTGAATTCATATGAGTGTAAATGACTACAAGCGGTTGTGTTTGTGTATTTTTATGATGCCTGTTAAATTTGATTTTAGTTTTTGCTTTTTTTCTCTCTCTCTCTCTCTTTAAGTGGTAGTAGGAAAGCATTGGATTACAAAATTTAAACATAAAGACTGAGGAGAAGGAACCAAAGCTGGTGGAAGTAAAAATTTAAAAAATTTGTTTAAGCCATAATATTCAAGACATATCATCAGCTAAAGCTTTAAACTGCGTAGCACTTAACATAGATTGTATGCAATAATTTGAATGACTGTTCATAATACGATAAGTGATCACGCGTTATCGCCAGTAATTTAATTTTTCACTCACGTGAGTAAGCGAGCATGGATGAAATTAGCTTAGCTTAGGTTATGTTGAAAAGAGTGGCAACTATATTGGACCAATCCCATATGGGATTGCAATTACTTAATACCCCAATGTACTTATATGCAAAGAAAAATATATTCCATAAACTGGCCACGCGCTTGCAACTTGTCGCTTAGAATTTCTCCGCATACCTCGAACAAATTACTTTAAAAATAAACTTCAAGAACTAAATGTAAGTTGCGAAGCGTGTGACGAAATGGCTCTTTTGATTATTTATTTACGAAGCCCACTGACATATCGTATAAGTCGCATGTATTTGAAAATTTTAAAATATTTGTGATTTTGATTATTTTAGTGTCATCAGAAAAAATATATATACAGCTGCTTGTTATACATATGCACTAGTGATGCACGAATATTTGTGTTCGTATTCGAATTATCGAATATTCGGCCATTTTCAGTGTAATACGAATGTTTTCGTATTCGCCAAATTTACGCTAATATGAATAAGAATATTTTTTGAAAGAAATTAAATAAATAAATGCATAAAAATATATAAAGGTGTGGGCTATGGAGTCTTTTCGAGGGCTTTAGGTCTTCGTATTTTAAAGCGACTTCTGGATCACTGCAGTGTCTTTCAGACAAAGATCCTTGCTATAAGAGAAGTTGCGGATTGCTTGAGAGTGAATGTCACTTCAACGACCTTGATTAATATATACACCGATAGTCGAGCAGCTATTATGGCCCTCGAGTCCCCGCTTCTAAGAATAAATACAGTCCTCGACTGCCGATCATATCTAAATGAGATGGCCGAGCAATTTGATATTATGATCATCTGGATCCCGGGCCATAGAGGTTTTCAGGGGAACTCTAGGGCTGATGAGCTTGCTAAAATTGGGACAACCTTGCAGGTTCCACTGGACTTGGAATGTGTGGGTTTACCCCTACTCTCTTGCAAACTCAGACTTAGGCGCAAGACAGAAGAGGAAACAAATAGAAGGTGGGTAACAAGAAATGATTGCGTGATCACAAGGCAGTTATGGACTCATCTGGATAAAAAGGATACTGATTACTTAATTTTGAAGAACAGGAAACAAATCTTGGTACTGGTGTCCGTGGTAACCGGACACTGTCTCATAGGTAGGCATGCACAAAGGCTACGGGTTGACCACAATGATTTCTGCCTTAGCTGCCAGGATAAAGATGAAGAGGAGAGCATATAGCATTTTCTTTGTGACTGTCCTGTACTTGCAGGAAAAAGAATGGCCACAATGGGCACTCTTGAGTTCGGGGAACTTTCTGACGTTGCTAGTGTTGAACTTCAACATATTAGTAGCTTTATATTGAGCTCTGGTGGAGACTCTGCAGTGGAGACTACGCATAAGCAGAGTCTCCGTGGTATCACAATGGACAAAAATGGTCTAAGTGAATCCGGGTTTCTGACTGCCACCCCTACCTAACCTACCTAACCTAATGCATAAATTTTTAAAGAAATTTAAAAAAAATTACTAAAAATTTTAGTTTGTACAAATACATTAAGGGTTTTCATGAGACTGTTCAAAAGTCTCGCAAACTGTGCAATCGGGCATTTTTACACTCTCGTAAATAAAATGTCAAAAATTTTATAGAAATTTATTTACACAAACCTGTTAAGTTTGCCCAACTGTGCAAGCTGTGCATTTGTGCATTTTGTAAACATCAACTTCTTGGTTTTTTGGAGTTCTTCAGGCACTTTTAGACACACACACACTTTTTTATTTCTATAAATATGTTTTTTAATGAAAAATTTCTTCAAATTTTATTATTTTATTTTTATTTAATTAATTTTTTGACGTTTGTTTCAAATTTACATTAGTTGTTTGCACAAAAGGTTAAAAGAGGCTTCATGAAACAAGTCTCACAAGTTTGCCCAATTGCACAAATGGCAATTTTAAGAGTTCTCATGAAAACCCTTATTATTTTTCTTATAGAATTTTGTGATTTGTATCATTTTAAAATACTATTTAATGACGATCATTAAAATTTTGGGTACTTTTTATTAACTTTAAAGTACGCCAACAAGAGTGTGAAGTCCTTTTTCATAACAATTTTTTAATATTTCATATTGCATATAATATTCGTATTCGTATTGGCGAATATCGTTTGAAATATTCGTATTTCGCGAATATCAAAAATTGACAATCGTTACATCACTAATATGCATATTAGAGTAGGTCGATTAGTTCGCATGAGAAAAAACCAAACAGGCGTCTAGCAAAAATTAAATTTAGACAAAATCTTATTTAGACTCATAATTTCTTAGGGTGCTATCTAAGAAATTAGGAGTCTAAAATCAAAACCCAGCTTCAGCCGAGAGGCATCTAAATTCAAGCTTTTCGTTGGGTGAAAAAAATTTATTGCCAAAAAACAAAAGTAACATTTTGAAAATTTTCGCTTCCGATTTTCATGAAATTTTATACGGCATAACTAACGTTGTTGCAAAATCTTGAATCATTATACGTTCTAGTTTGCGAAATATAGTGACTTCAAAAAGAGAAAATTCAGCGCAAACCGACTTTACAAAATTATGTTATATTTATTGAAGTGTCATGTTGAAAAACAAAAAATGGCCTTTCGAATGGTATGCGTTATGAGTTGGGCTTGCAATCTTGATCTTTTGTTTTCCGGGAAATTTTCTCGAAAACTTGTATTGTTAAAATTCTAAAATAAATATATGTTGATTAATAACTTCTTATATATGTATACTGTGGCCATGTTTAAAATTTGAATTCGCAATAATTCATGAGTATTTGAGAAACTAATTTGTCAAATTACAAACATAATGAAAACATGTGGTCAATTATTTTGTTTTTTATTATTTTGTGTTTTGTGTTGTATTATTTTTGTTTTATCCCATATTTTAACCAAATAAATTTGGCTTTAATTTATAAAGTAGAAAGTGTGGCAAGGGATGAAAATCTGGCAAGTTCAAATGACTAAACCTCACGATAAAAGTTACAGTTAGGATGTACTTGCCTTTAACTTATCGCTCACTTTTAGTTAAAATGAAGTTATAATAATGATAAAGCGTTTATGCATCCAATAAAATCTTACCTTTAGTTAACGACAAGTTATAATAATGACCCTTAAAATGTAAATACGTGTTGTTTCGTAAATCAAAACGCATGAGGCATTATATGTGCCGCGGCCTTTAAAACGTTTAACGTTTCACACGATAAAATCATATGAGTGTTGGCAGCTTAATAACTGTTTTTTGATTCATTGATACAAAATCAAGAATATTCAATTCCCTTTTCTACTGCCAGCTTATTTTCATATCAATATATACAGCCGTAATTCAAATAACCATTCCCCGAGAATTTTTTCCCTATTCTGTGTTCCCAGGCTTTCAAATAAATATATATATATATATATATATATATATATATATATATATGAAAATTAATTGACTTCGAAAATTCAAAATTCTCCCTCAATTTAATTTAAAATTTTTCTATCCATACTGTTGAAGATAAGAGGAATCCCCTGAGAATTATTTCGCATGTTTATGTTTAGAGTTGGGCTGATAATTGTATGAATTAGTAATATTAAACCAAAAACATCAAGTAAACTTCCCTTCTCAATGGACATGTTAATTCAAAGAGAACGAACCAATTTGTATACTCTTCTCCACTTCTCCACTTTCAGCTGTTCAATATATAATTTTCTGTTTGATTTTTTTTTTGCCATGAGATTCTCTTATGACGCTTATATATATTTTTTGCGGTTTTATATGTGTGAGTGTTATACGATTTCAATCTTTTGGTATAAAACGCGTGCTTGAGACTTTTCTGTTAGTAGGTCAGTAGTGATCTTCTTCACTAAGACGCAACAACAACAAAAACTACATCAACATAAGCTAAGATATCAGCAACACCAGCAACAGCAATAGCAACAGTAACTATAAATATAATTACAACAGCCAACAACAACAACAACATACATACAGACACACACATCCTCATTTGTAGGCATAGTGTTCAAAGACACATTTATTAATGTTTGATTCTACAATTTCTTTTCTAGTTAAATGAAAAAAGAAGAAAATATGCTAAAGTCGACAATATTTAAATAGAGCTAGACCAAAATGAATATCGTCAATGAAAAGAAGATTGTTTATGTCTGCAAAGAGTTTGTATTTATTTAGTGATATTCAATTACATTGAAAACTGTTTACAATATCTACTATTAATTCATACATACTCGTATCCATGTGTGTAAGTGTATCTATGTATTTCATCTTAACTACAAGTAAATGAGATGTAGCTACATACATATTTGATATTATCTCTATTGCTATATTATTAGAAGTTTATTATATTGCATAAAACTAAATATATAATCTGTATTTGATTACTAGATACATATATGTATGTTTGTATGTATGTATGTATGTATCTGTAGTAATAAGGAAAATGTACTTAAACCTTTTAAAGTTTTAAATCGATTTTCAGAAATTTATTTCCTTTTCAGTTTATTTGGGTAATCAAAACAATTCACATATTCCATTTGCTAAAAAGTTTTATATATAAGGCAGATATTTACATCAACTGATACCACAGACAGTGGACCAAACACAGAAGAACGCTGATGATGAAGGTTTAGTGGCCTTTGAAAACGGCCGGCTGTTCCGTTCAACTATGTGTTGTCAGAATATTTACAACTAATTTTGATGTTATTTGTTCATTAATAATTATCACATGTAATTTGGCTTAAAGAGCAATACGAACTGTAGCCCGTTCAAATAATAAATATAGAATAATTGTTTGTATTTTGTACTTTAATATGCAGAAAAAAAATTAAAATTTTCCAGTTCTGGAGCTGTAGTTTTTATTTGTATAATTTTCTACACCAAATTTTTCTTTCCAAAACTTAAAATATATATAATTTATAAAGAAAAAGAAAGAAATTTAATTACATCTAGTTAAATCATAAAATAAATCATCATCTTTGAAATCATACTTTTTGATTTTCTTGATTTCTTACACCAATCTATTTCTTTTAAGAATATAAGATATATTTAATTTATAGAGAAAAAGGAAAAATTCGTTTTAGTTAGTTACCTTTGTATAAAGTTTTCCCAACCTGGAAAGATCGTTTTAATTTTTTGTAATTTGAAATACCAATTTTTTTTTGTACTAAAGTATAATATTTTTTTTTTAATACATTTATTTATTTATTGTATCTTCAATTATGAACTAACAATAAGTATTCAAATCTTAAATCTAAAATATAAGTATTAGGCCCGACCACTGTCGTACATAAACTTATATGTAGTTTCTACAAGTAAGGCAGACGATTCGTCTAGAAAATTTGTATGAAAATCACTCAAAAATATGAGTGCTTTCCATATAAATTTTATACTCAAGTCGACCCTCTAGGTTGTAGAAACAGGGGGTTAGAGTTATAAATAATACATAAGTAGTGATAATCAAAAAAAAGAGAAAAAAAAAATATTTTTAAGCAATCCCATCTGGATTGTTGAGTATAAGAGCCCTTGTGTCCTTCTTTTTCAAGCGGATGTGGCCAGTAAAATTCAAGATGTTACGAGCAAGCGGATTAGGATGTGACTCGAGTTTTGTTAAATATTTGCCTGTGTATTTTGCTATTTCTTCAATCACTAGTGGCATATTTAAATCACGATTTAAATTTGAGTTTTTAATGTACCATGGAGCCGATGTTATCAAACGTAAAATTGTGTTTTGCCTTCGTTGGATTCTCTCGACGTTAGAAGCTGAAGCAGTGCCCCATAACTGAATTCCGTAGCACCATATTGGCTTCAAAAGCGACTTGTATAATAAAAGTTTGTAGTCTAGGCTGAGTGTTGAATTTCTACCAATCAGCCAATATATCTGAGTTAGTTTAAGTTTCATTTGTATTAGCTTTGAGTCAATATGATGTTTCCATGTAAGTCGTCGATCAAGGTGTATACCAAGGTATTTTACATGTGAAAGCTGAGGAACAACTTGATTGTTGATTCGAATTGGGGTACAAGTATCTCTTCGCAGGGTAAATGTTACCTGAACACACTTTTGCTCGTTTACCTTAATTCTCCATAATTTTAACCATAGTTCCAGTTGTGTAATATGTTCTTGTAGATATCGTGAAGCCTCATGAGGATTTTTGTGCATACTTAAGCAGGCTGTATCATCGGCAAACGTAGATATATGGATATTACTGCTCAAAGGCATATCACAAGTATAAATCAAAAACAAAACTGGCACCAGTATGCTCCCCTGTTGCACACCGGATGATATAGATTCGGGCACACTCATGAATTCTCCTTCCACAACCGTAAACTTCCGGGTAGTAATGTAACTTTCTAATAATAATATGATTTTAATTTTAAAATTAGACCTTCATGCCACACTTTATCAAATGCCTGCGAAACGTCAATAAACAGGGCAGAACAGTACTTCTTTTCTTCAAATGTTCTTCTTATACATTGAACCAATCTATGCGTTTGTTCAATGGTGCTATGCTGACTTCTAAAACCTAAAGTATAATATAAGTTTATTTAATAAAATAAAAATAAAAATTAGTTTTTTGCGGAACTCCGGGATCTGGGATATTTAGAAAAAATTTCCCTCTTTTCTTGAAAAATTAAAAAATGTGGGTAAAAAATCTAAGTATTAGTCTATTCATGCAAAATATTTTCCAGATACTCTTTAGTATATCTATATGTCCATACATTACATACTTCAAGAATGAGAGCTTTTAAATGCAAAATATTTTCTTTGATTACAGCACTAACAAAATTAGTAAATAATAAAAAGAAAAGTAAATCATTTAAACAACTTACATATACTAAGTTTTCTGCTGGTTAAATACAATATTGTCTAGATGTTTCACCTTAAGTTTCAAGTGCAAAATTGCCATTGTAAAAATAGATGGTGGCTTACACGAGTACTTTAGCTAATGATAAATTGTCCATTTCATTTTGTTGCATTTTTTATGTGTTTGCTTATTTGCTTAAACATATTTTTAGGGGTTTGTTAGTTTTTAAACATGACGTTTTCCTTAGGTTTTGCGAATTGAGAGTTAGAAAACTGTGAGAAAAAATATTATAAAATCTTGTCGGTGTGTTGTTGAATATTTCGTATTGAATTCTTGCTAAATTTATGCCATAATAGCAAAAAAAAAACAAACAAAAAACCGAGAATTAAGATAAAGACCAAAACGTTTAGTAGGGAATGGATGTTTGGATTATTTGTTTTTTTTTTCGATTTCAAATTAAAAAAAAAACTCTTAGTTGCTTAACTAAGGTATATATACCTTATATGATTGGAACTATATATAAATTAAATCTCTTTAGTAACTGTACAAATGGAGGTACCCTGTAGGTGGTGTAAATAGTAAAATAGTATCATTTTTTTCGCCAGAACTACTGACAAATTATACCTCAGACAATGCTATTTGCTATAGACATTTAATATTTGCCCGTTTGTTACTTTTGACTATATATTTCTTTTGGCAACATGTGTAGACATTTTACACACAGACTCACGAGCACATTTTATTAACTCTCACGAGTACATTTTTGTAACTCTAATCTACACTGACATTAATACTATTGACTAGGTAGTTCTAGTCGACATTCATTAATTTATTAATTTCATCAAAGTAATACAAAGCCATCAAGGCCAAATATATAAATATGTATTACATTGTAAAAAAATCCTGAGTTCTTAATACTTATTTGCAGAAATGCTTGGACTTAAATACTTACTCCCATATTCATAAAAAAAATAGAATGAGTTTGAAATCCATTTTAGGAAAATTTTGTACGAAAAATTATAAATAAATTACATTTCAAATTCATTTAAAATTTTATGAATATGGAGGTTAAATTTTAAATATCTATAAAATAAGGACACATTAGTTGGTTTGGCTCCCCAGCCATGAAAATCTATAGAAAAAATTAAAAGAATAACAAAATACAATAGCAACATGTTCACAAATAGCAGTAGGCAAATTTGATTGACTAACAAAATACAAACAGGGTTGGTTTATCAGCTAAATTGAAATGGTTAAGAGGGCTGATAAGCAACAGGCTATATAATAGGGATATGAAAATGCATAAAGACCATAAATAAATATTTATACACACATAAGTTTATTCAACCAGAACGGATAAATACTCCAAAACTTTAAGGCGAAAACCATTGTAAGAGTGGAAAAAAAGCAAAGCTCATAGAGCAAATGATTCTACACGCAAAGAAAAGATATGGTTGTAGAATGGTTGAGAAAACAATATTATGTTCTCAGAAACAAATGTGTGGTCGTTAAAAACTAGTTATAACAGAAAAAAATATTCACTGATTAATACTTTCAATTAAGAATTTAATTTATTCAATTAAATTTTTAATTGTATTAATTAATTTGAGTGGAAAAACTTAATTGGTATTAGCAAATTCTTTATAGGTGAAAATTTAATTAATTTTTTAATTGATACTGCAAATATTTTAATTAATATTACAAACCCATTGATATTACTCTTTTGTGTGATTGCTATTTTAAACATTAATTTTGTTACGCTAAGCAAAGTAATGTTTGAATTTAATAATTACATTATTGTATTCATAAAAAAGTATGATATTTATAGACTTAAACAATATAGTTTTGTTAAAAATGTATGATTGCAACATAATTTTTATTATTATTAAAAATTAATGTAATAACAATATATAATATAAATAACAATATAATGTTATCCAAAACCATACTAAATTAAGTTTAAAAAAAATCTTTTTCAGAAACATCTTCTGTCAGTTCAATGTTTCGTTTGTAAGCTATTGTTAGTGCACGAGCACACCTGTTTTAAACAAAAGATCTACCAATAAATATATGACTGAAAAACAAAATGTTATTATTGTATTAAATAACACTGTTGTCGTTTTTAACAATATTATTATAATATAAGAACATGGTATGGTGATTTTCAATTATATTTTAGTCACATCTAACAATAGTGTTGTCATATTTATAATAATAAGATAAGGTGTAGCAAAGTTTATTGTTTTTGTTGATAATATTATTATCAACTCAGATAATAATATTATTTAAAGTTTGCTTTTCTATAGATAATAATATGATTTTACTACAAACATATAGTTCAATCATAGTATGTTGCTATTTGATTATGGTTACCTCAACCATATTTTTTTTTGCGTGTAGCAACGATCTATTCTTACCAAATAAAGGATCTTTGGAATAAAAATTTCTGGATATCTAGAAGATCGCAGAAAGGTAAATCTATTATACAAGGGAGAAGCAAAACTACTTTTCATCACTCTATGGAATAAAACAAGGCTCCGATACTTAACGAAATAGCTAAACAAACAACGCAAGAAGTTTTGAAAATAAGATGATCTACATATGATCAAACCGTCTAATTTTATATACGAATCATACGATCATATTAACAATGCGTCGCAAGCTTTTAAATAGTTCAGCGGAAGACGATGTATTTAACTTTAAGCTTCTTACAGGGTATGTATGTTTATGGATGAACATATGTATGACTGTAATATAATAATAATTTTAATAATTCAATAGTTTTAAATTCAAGGGAACATTTTTAAATAATCGAGAATTTAAATTAACTATATTTCAGATTTCGATAGGCGCGTACGGGACATAGTTAAATTTTTTGTATATAAAATAAACAACTACCAATAGTTGAATATAGTTTTATCTGCAGATAAGCTATATTTTTCACAACTCTTTCATTTCATCATGATTTTCCGTGGTATACAAAAAAAGATTTATCGTAACAGTCAGTTTGTTTTATCATATAAAGGTTCTTAAAATCTGATGTAGGACTATCGCTCTAAATGATTTATTTGCCCTGAAGGACTATTTTTTATAAGCAAAAGGTTTTTCGGTCTCAGACTATAAAATTTTTAAAGTCTTATCGTGAAATTCGGCTAGACCAATGTTCATTTTTCGGGTACCCCTTTTTGCTTTCTCGATGATTATAACATTTTGAACAGCTTTAGATAGAGTTTTTTCGGCTTATGTAGAGATTCAGTACTTACAGAAGGCTCAGAAATATTTTAAACTCGCTTCTAGGATCTTTGCAATTTCTTCTTTTATCTTTTCTTAACCCTCATTGGCATAGCTAAAAAAATTCCTGGAGTGGATTGCGACTGGTAATTTTTCATGAGTAAGATTATAATAGATAATTACGGGCGAATTTTTAATAGTTTTAGGGGTTTAGAGAGCAAAAGCAATTCTTTGGGGGGGGGGCAATGTCAAACCCCGCCCCCTCTCCCGAAAATATTGTCTCTACCCTTAAGTTAATCTTTAAGGCTTTTAACTGACTTTGATGTTCGAGAAATTTTGTGATTGGGCTAGAGCTGATTGAACGTTGTTTGGTACTCATATTTGTGTTAGGAATTAATTAGTTTGCAGTAATAAAATCGAAAGTTATTATATTTATTATTTTTTGGCGTCACGTACAGGTACTTTTTAATCACCAAGTATCAACTACTATTAAACTGTCTATATAAAAAAATTTTTCGTTAATTTTTAGACCACTAAAATTTAGCTGTAAAAAAAGAAAATCAATTTGTTCAGATGACTGTGTGTATAATTATCATCATAAAAATCCATTAGGAGTCATGTGTTGGACATATAAGCTTACCTTCGCGTTGCAATGATTTCACTTAAAGTGACAAAAAAAAATTTGGTTTTATCTTACAAACAATAATGAAAGCCACGTTGCAAAATATGTTGTAGCATTAAATTCAAAATTCTAGTTATTGTTAGTCTCGCAAAATTACCAGTTTTTCGAAAAAATTTATTCTATTCATAAAAATTTTTATGTGTACGTAAATTATTTAAGATGTAGTCGCAAGAATATTTAAAAACTTAACGTTTGTGAAATCATTCAGAATTCGACATTTTCATGGAATGCTCCATTTACTGAATAAGGAAATTAATAATTCGTGATAAGTATTGCGTTAGCAAATGTTAAAGATATAAATTACTTTCTCATCTACGTACATATGTATCTCATGCAAAATCAAAAGTAGAGCGACAAAAACTGATATAAATGATACAAATAAATAATCAGGTGTTTGCGTGAACGGAACAAAGACTTTTTTATGTTTTGTTTTAGAAGCAAAATAATAATTTTGCACACCACAGGTGAAAAAATAGTGCAAAATGGAAATAGAAAAATTAATTTAAAATTAAAATGAGGTCTGCTGTAAAAATTGCAATAAAACGCATAATAAGCTTTTGTACTCGTAACTTTCAGTCGGTCCGGGATATCCTTTTGCATGTAAAAAAGAGAAATATTTCTGTGGCAATAAGGAAAAAGTGCTTAATTCATATTTAACTGTTTTGCAGGAGAGGACTTTTAAGTGTTCAAGTCGATTTTGAGAAATTTATTTCTTTTACAGTTAAGTTGGGAAATTCTCTCTTAACGTTTATTACATTACATTTGAAATATACCAAAGTATAACATAACTTCAGTTATTATATCAAATGAGATTAGAAGTTTAAAAAAGATATGCCTCAAAAAATTTTACTATAACTTTTTCAAAAATTGCACAAATTAATTAAGATTTTGTTCAAGAGTACTTTTAATTATGCAGATTAAATCAGCTTATCTCAATTTAAGCACTTTTTCCTCTTTGCACAAATTTGTTATTGTAGTTCAAACTGCTTTTTGCCACACAAATTTTAAAATAATTATATGCATTATCTAATTTACATCTTTATTCTAGTGACGAGAAGTGTATGAGAACATAAATATTTATTTCTGTATAACTTCTTTTTTGTTAAAGACTTAACAACACAGAATGTATATGTTTTAAAATAAATTAAAGTACTGAATAAAAGACAAACGATCGGAAACTACTTCACACACTAACGCCGCCTAAAGGTAAAATTAAAAAAAAAAAGAAAGAAAAAGACAACAACGAAGAGTTGGTAATTTTCTTAAGAAACAAAGTTTCAAATATGTTAAGATTTCTTTTATTTTTTTATTTAATTTTTTAAAGTTACCAGACATGTGTGAAAAAAGTTTTCAATCGGTATATACCGACTGTATACCTTTTTGTTAAATATTTATATTTTGAAAATATTTATGTAAGTACACACATATGTATGTAAATATGTGTTATAAGAAAGTTAGAAGGGTCGTGTCAATCATTGTTCTTTAGACACATTTAATTAAATATTATATCAATTTGAAATATTCACTTGAAAGTTTTCAGCTCACGGTGCTGAAATTTTACAAGAAAATTAATTTAAAAAAAGTCATCATACGCGAAAATCTTACAAAATTATAGTATAGTCGGCGAAAAGTAAATAAACACTAGTATTTAATTCGAATTAAAATTAAAAGTTTTAAGCTTTAAAAAAAAACAACATAATCATAAGAAGTTATAACCATATTAACCCTTCGTTGCATGATTTAATTTCCTTGAGGATAAACATTTTTTGGCACATTGAGTTGGTTGTGCATATGGTCTGGATGCTAAAAATTAAATTTTGTTTGATTCGGATGTTTACAGAAAAAGTTAGGAAACATATCATATATGCAATTTCATGCAGGAAAAATTGGCAAATGAAAATCATTTCTGTCCAGTATGTTATTTGAAGATGGTTTAATTATGAATGATTAAAAATGTAAATTATTGAAGCTTTAGACACCGAAATTATTTTGTTCACATATGTATGTATGTATATACATAACTTTTATATACATTACTATATACATAACTTTTATATACATTACATATACATATGTATATAATAGAAAAATAAGAACAATGTGTTGTATATCATTATTCGGAATGAAATTTTTTTAAACAATTTCTTGATTTGTTGAAACACAAACTAGTGTCGCATTTTTCACATTTTACATATGTATATCCACTACAACCCGGCAACTTGCATGTTAAACGATTGTCTAACCATGCTGGCCAATGATCTATGTGATCGAGTCGAACCTCGTTTTGCGGAATCGGCAAACTCCTTTGATGCTTCCTCTGTAATATTTAAAACGAATCAGTCATATACACAAAAACCATTATAATTAATACCTTTATAGCAAGATTTTTGGTTACTTCCGAAGATCTTCCTCTCGACGTTGATATTTTCCCCATTTTGCAAAGGGTTTCACCGACTTTTAAACGAAAGTCTGCCAAAGTTTCCTTGACAGCGTTACCTTTTTGCGCTTCAGCACGTTTGTATAAAAGCCATGCGTTGACCAAAAAGGTGTCTACCAAGTGGTACAAGAGCCGCATATACCATTTCTTGGAACAAATTTTGATTTTATAATTTTATAAAAATCTAATAAATCAACCCCACCCATGAATTTGTTATACTCCGAAACTATATTTGGGCAAGCAATCGCAGTTTTTCCACAATAGTTTGACATTACGCTAACAATTTTGTTGTCCCTCCAAGAAACAACAGATATATCGAAATTGTCAAGCATGGCAACGTACTCAATGGATTCTCCACGTGATTTCTTCATAAGAACCTTATCGTCTACAAATTTAAAGTTTGGTATACGATTCCGACGTACAGTTCCAAGTGAATAAATTCCGCGGTTGGCTAAAGTCACCATTAACGGCATAGATGTATAAAAGTTGTCAAAGAAGACTTTGTAGCTGTTTTGGGAGGGAACATCTCGCAGTAGTCATATGACAATATTTGCACTAGATCCTAAATCCGGTTCTTCTGGAAGTCTATGTACGGCATTATTCTCTTGGCCTGTATATATTTCAAAATTATAGTTATATCCAGACACTCCAGCTAAAACATAAAGCTTAAATCCCCACTTATGTGGTTTCATTGGGAGATACTGCTTTAGATATGATTTGCATTTTGTAGAACATAGTTGTTCATCTACTGAAAGACAGATTTCATACGGGACCGACTTGAACTTTTCAACCAAATGGTTCACAACAGGCCTAATTTTGAAAAGGCGGTAAAAATTTGGGTCATCTTTTTGTTTAGTATTGTCATTGTTATTAAAATGCAGCATTGACTTTATTTTTTCGAATTTATTTAGAGACATTGTCTGTTGTATAAGTTTGTTTCCGATAATAGGTGCCCAATATCGTCGATTGTTTGGGATTTGCACAACTGACATAACAATGCATATACCGAGGAATTTTCGCAAACCTAGTTCATCTATTGGTTCGCGACATTCTGGATTTTTTTTGGCAAGCATATAAGTTTGATTGGTAAACAACTGACTTTATAAGATCTTCAGAGAAAAAATGTGCGAAATAGCTATATGGCCCGCTTAAATTTAGAAAATGATCTGGGAGACTTTCATTTCCGCTAAAGTTCGTGTCCAAGTCAATATCGAAATCTTTTTGTTTCCAAATTATTTTAGCATATCTCTCTTTAAAATAGGCAATATCATCAATCGGCCGTTCCCCATTCATACACTCTTCTAAGCTAGTTTTTTCTCCTGCACCAAGTTCGACTTCTATATTTTGAGCTCTCCATCATCATCATCAAAATATTCATCTTCGCTTTCTTCCCAACCTTCTATTATTTTTTCGATTTCTTGATCCGAGTTGATTGAGTTTGCATATCTGATATAATGCATCATAGCACATTATCAAATATTGTTTGTATAAAAAGTATGTAAAAACCAATGGCAAAGAAGCTAAATTTTCTCATGCAATACTTACATTTCATAAAACGTTAATAAAACTTTTCAATACTAATATAAAACAACAAACTTTTCTACGTCTTAAAAACACTGCCTTGAATTTTAGTTTTTTAAGTAAATTTATCACACCACTTGACAAACGAATATATGTATTGCCAGGATATGAATCCTATTTTAAAGAGATTATAGTAAAAAAATATTTTTTGAGTAAGCTTTTAACGTCATATTAAACCAAAATATATACCTTCACATCATAATAATAAAATTTGACAAGCCTTAACTCAAGCGAATTAGTATCAGTGACAATAAAAACGAACAAAAAATAAAATGAAAGCAAGGAACAAGGTCTCAATTTTTAAAAAACATCAACACACATACAGAAATAACGAATTTCAAAAAGCAAATTAAATCTACTTCATAAGTAGATACTAAAGCTATCTTTACACTAATGTCCTGCACAATACCATTTATAAGACCTTTCAAGACATGAGTGATTTTTCAAATGCTTTTCTACAGCGAAATATTCTAAAAAAAACGCTAAACAAAACTATTGGCAAGACATTTGTTTCAGTTGTTTGTCTTGCCAACAGTGTTGTTTAGCGTTTGTTTTAGAATATTTCGTTGTAGTAAAGCATTTGAAAAATCTCTCATGTCTTGAAATGTCTTATAAATGTTCTTGTGTAGGACTTTACTTTACACCATCTGTGTTTTCGTCTGACTTCAAGAATAAACAAATTTTAATTGTCAAATTCTTAGATGTAACAATTGTTTTGAGGTGTATTAAATAAAAAGCTAAATTTGGACTCGAAAGAGCTAATCTTTCGTTTCACCAAAAGTGGTGTACTACAAAAAATGTGTGATATATTTATATATACATATGTATGTACGAATATACATATGTATTGAGATTATTGCAGCAAAACTGCAATAATCAGTTCGTCTGTACTGTCATCTATACTCTGTAGGGTGCAGATGTTAAGCAAATAAACAAACTTTTCGTTACTTAATGTGAATCTGTGAAAAAAAAAATATTTTCATGTCTGTATGTATGTACATTGATGCATAATGATTAAGTGGCAAAAGTGCAACTTATAATGAAATTGGAAGTTGTGGGAATCTCCTGACTGCAGTCAACTCAAGAGTTGTGTGAGACTATTATTTATTTTTATTTATTTTTTTCTGCTTAAATTTTTTTCATGTCTTTACATTTCTTTTATATTCATGTGCTTAAATACAAAACTGGCGGGTGGTCTCCTGCATTTGTGGTTGTTGTTACTGCTGCTGCTTCACTATTTTAATGTGTACATTTGTATGTGTGTGATTTAGTTGAATGTGAATTTTTTTTGCCTAAATTCTTGTTTTCTCCCACCGCCAACTAACAAAGGAAATAGCCACACAACCAATAGTCCACCCAGTCAAATGACTTTTACACAGTCAATTCATGTGTATGTGTTCATGTTTCACCATAATGACTTACATCATTACTATTGCAATCATTATGATCATTATCGTCATTATACTGCAAGCAATATTGAGGCAACAGCAGCAATATGATCAGCTGAAATGAAAAAAAAAACAGTGTTAAATATTGTGGTGTTGCTTCTTGTATAGAGTGTCTCAAAAGAAAGTTTATGCAAGGCAAGTATTTAGTGGATTAATTAAAAATCAAGTAAACCTTTTTTAAAACAATCTTTATTACTTATTTAAATAAAAAATTGGCGATTTTCTTTAAACCTATTGTCCAAATGTAAGCGCTCAGGTTGGCGGTACTGATTTAATCGAGTACTAAAATTTTTTAAAACGGTTCGTCAGTAGACTCTGTGATAACATGAAAAAGAAGTCGGCTTATTGACATAAACTTTAGATAATATTATAGAAAAAAAATATAATAATAGAAACAATTAATAATATAATAGAAACAAGTAGTTATTAAAAAAAATAAAAAAATTCCAACTGTGCCCAACTTTGAACCATTAAATATCGTAAATGGTAATTCGAAATGAAAAATGATGAGAGAAACGATCATTTTAAACCACCTGTCGAATAATACCCATTTTGATATAGTTCGCCGACTTTTTATTTCTATTTTGTATTTACAAAATGGCGTCTGTTGGCCGCAATATATATACATACACAGAAAAAAATATCATCAAAACCAGCAACCAGCAAAAGAAATTGTTAATAGTTAATTTAAATTGATATATATGTATATATATTTAGTTAATATAAAAAATTAAGTTGTTGATATGACAAACACAGAAATTTTTTTCAATAAACCGAACTAACCAAATTTTATGTTATACATGGCAAAAACTCGAAAAATTCATGGTTGATATAACAAATTAAAATTTTTCTAGTCAATTAAATTACTCAACAAAATTATTTGTTAAATTATATCTTAACGGAATACGCACATGTAGAAGAAACAGCAGAACTCGCATTTTGTGTGTATTCATTATTTGCTTATCTAATAACGATTTACTCTTTAGCTGAGTGGTAAGTACATTAGTCTATTAATCAAGAGATTGCCGGTTCGACTCACCCAAACATTTTTAAAATTTAACAAAAAACAATATTCAAAAAAATACAAACAAAGAAACAACACATTAGAATTTGAAAAACAAATTCATTAAACAATTTTTTTTCTGTTAACAACTCAATTGTTAATAACACTATCATTTTAATTGGAAATAATTGAGTTGATTTTGTTTTCTTATGTTACAAATGTGTGTTTGTATTTACAAAAACCGTTGTAGGTGCCTTTTTAAATAATATTTTAATTGTATTTACAAATAAATTATTTGTAGTTACAAATCTTTTTTCTCTGTGTACATACATAGCGTGATAAATACAATACCTTTCTTGGTGTTACGCAGTCAGATAAAAAGGCCAATTGATGTCAGTTCTTGTTCAAATAAACTTTCACGAACTCGTAGCTGCTGTGTTCTGTTCTTTAGTTATAGGTAGTGACATTTTGCATTTCAGACATAAATAAATCGTATAGCACTTCACCTTTCATATGCCTAAAGCTGATAATTTTAGTAAATGCGTTTCTTTAGCCCAACAAGGGCACTGCTGATGCATGCGTTTGGAATGCGTTATATTCTAGTAGCGGCAGTTCTGCTTACTTACATACATGTCCATGAAGATAAAACTAGTCACCATATTATCTTTCTGTAAGACTCTCGCACTTACAATACGTGGTCTGTCTACAAGAAATGCTCAATAGCGATTGAGCTCTTAAGAAGAGCATTGCTGATTGACCAACCTTACACGTCCCTAACATTCATTGCGTTCACGTAATAGACTAAACATATACAAACTTTGTTTTGGGAAACCCTTTATGTTCACTGACTGTAATTTTTTCGCCCAAAAACAAGTTTTACGAAACTATCTTTTTTCTCTCAAATTTATTGTATAAATTTTTTATATATGGACTTATGAAAAAAGGTTTTTTTTTTGCCAAATTATTGCGAAATTCAGGGAAATTACGTTTTATTTTATTTGATTACAATTTCTTGCGGCTTATCTTTTTGTACAGCAAGAGAAAAAAAGTACTGTAATTGGCAAAAGGTTGCCAGCTTTTAAAACTTTAAAACCTTTAGGGATATGATATTATCCACAAATGGGTAAAGATACATATGTGAGTATGTCATCTGAAGGGAATGCAACAGACAAACACGAACTAAATGTTGCATATAATCAAATAATTTCATATAACTTATATGTATCGCACATTAAATCATAAACAGTCGTATCGAATGCCGTGATTTGTTCACTGCTCTTTATAACACTTATTTGACAAACTGTACAACAACTGTTTTTCTTCGTATGAAAAACTCAGATATTTCACAATGCGCTCTAAAATGGAAATTATTTTATATTTGTATAAAAATAAACATTTTTTAAGTTAATGGAAATTCTTATACAAAGTAAAGAAGTGCTTAGAAATTATTATACAGTGCTTTTCGCTTCAAGGGAACTTGCAGGGACTGATCAAATTTGTTCGTTTTAAGCGAAGTTCGTTTTAAGTGAAGACATCAAGAAACCATTATTGTGTGAGCACATGTCTTTCTTTAACACTTTGGTTATTTATTTATTTATTAAAACAATTTTAGAACATTTTAGACTTTAAAAAAATCAGTTATTTTAGTTTGCATTTATATACACTTCCACTTGGGCCAAGTGGTCAAGAATTTATTGTGGAGTGTCGCGAGACTGAAGAAAATTTCTTGCACGGTTTACGCTACACATTGCATCTTTGCATTTTTTGTTAATTTTTTTTGCATTTTTTGTTCATGGCAACACACTTCTTGGTTCGTTTTAAGCGAAAAAAAAAACAATTTACATGCAAAAAAAGTTTGTTATAACCGAAAGTTGGCTTTAAACGGGTTCGTTATAAGTGAAAAAATTTTCATGGTTTTATAGAAATAAAAGTTCGTACTTTCGGAAAGTTCGGCGAAAGTTCGTTTTAAGCGGGTTCGCTATAAACGAAAAATACTGTATATAAAAATGCACAAATACATTATAGGATTAACCTTTTTTACAGTCAGATGTATGCCAGTCATATCGTCTTTTTTCACTTTTCAGACGTCAATGAATATATTTTCATTGTTTTCCTTCCAAAAAAACTCTCTTTTTCCATAATTTTTGGCTTCATAAATTTTTAAGATGAAAATCTTTCAATCAGTGTCTATTCTTATTTACTGGCATAAGCATTATCAGCTGCTTCCGGTCATTTTAACTTGGCAGCACTGAATTAAGCGCAGCGAAAACAGGGTTGCATTTTATAAAACCAACTTAAAGCGGATACCAGATGCAACAATATTCTGCTTGCCAAAAATAGTCACACATATATTATTGTTGTAAATATTTTCTATAAAAAAATGAACACAGCCACATATGATGTGTCTTGCACCCGCTTTAGACCAATTCTAAAACGGTTTTAAGTTGGTTTTAACAAAAACAATTTGTGTGGTAAAACAAGGTTTAAACAGTTGGTTTTAAAGTTAAAACCAATTTTTTTAGTGTGAAAACACTATAATACTAAATGACAAATAAATATTATTTTTCATTATCACTACTTATGTTTTATTTATAAGTATGTATCACTAAGTTTATGTCTGATACTAGTCAGGCCTAATAATTATATTTTAGCTTTAAGATTTAATTACCTATTATTAGTTCATATTTGAAGATACAATAAATAAATACATGTTTAAAAAATAAAAAAATAAATAAATATAATTCGGTACTTATTTTTAATTTTGCTTGTAACATTTAACCAAAAAAGTTTTGATCAAACTTGTAATATTCACGACCTCTTCCACGATGTTGACAGAAATCGTTCAATAGATTACTTACGAGTACGAATTTTGAAAACAAAAACAAAATTTTTTTTGTTATTTGGAAGACAGTTGTCGACTGGAAGATTTTATGTCGACAGGCCATTAGCAAACATACTCGTGCATACATACTTACAGTCGGGTTTTGTAAAACATAAGCCCTTTCGTTTTTATGTTTCGTTTATAAAACATATTCTTAAGCTTTCGTTTTGACATAAAGAGAGCTTTTTCGGTATAACCAAAAAGACACACTCACAAAATTATTACAGTAATGAAATAAAAAAAGTAAAATCTATTTGAAATCTAAAAAAGTAATGAAATTTTACGTTTTGTTAATAACGGGTAAGCAATTTTGTTTTTAATTGACTATTGCACTCATTTAAAAAACTAAGAACACATTCATAAGAATTTCATACTGAATTTGGAGTGGATTATTTCACAGTAAAATTAACAGAAACAAGGGAAACAACTTTTATTGTTAAGGAAGGCAAGATTCGTTCTTCTGAAAGTTAAGTTAATCCGATTATAGAAAAAAGTACCTGTTTATTCGTTTTTTTTGTAAGTTGAAGTAAAAAATAAATAGTTTTTTATGGTTTTCAGTTAATATTTTTAAATTAAAAAATTATTGACAACTTCGTTAATTAAAAATTAAAAATTTAGTAGACCGATTTCTAGGAGAGTTTTATTTATTTCAGACTATAATTTTAGTTAACTTTACCAAGAGAATCTTATGAGTTTAGCACAACTGAAAATTCCTTGTTGTCACTCACATAAAAATCATTCAATGTTACAAAAACGTAAACATGGTTTCGTTCATTATTTAAGTCATTTAATAAAAACAGGCTGTTAAAGTACACAGTGCAACACGAAAAAATATAACCATATAGGGATACCACAACGTGATAAGAGACAAAAAATACCCATGTCTTCCAGTTTTGCCGCCAAGTCATAAACTTTTTTATGGGTCTCCCCAGATTTGGGGCCTCGGTGTTATTTTGGCAAAAAACTTATAATTTTCCCAGGCTCATATCTTGCAAACTGATTGGAATTTTGATTTCCTCTCTGGGGCAAAGTTGTAGATCTTGTCATAAAAAACAAAAATTGTGATTATATAAAATAAAGATTAAAATAGCAAAAAATTAAAAAAAACGATTTTTGTAAATTTTTCCCCTGTTCAAGTCTATAGTTAGTAAGCCGTTAAAAATTTAGGGAAACAATAAACTACAAAAATGTACCTCAAATTTCAGTAAACAACTTTTTGGAACATGGCAACTTCTTAGGAACGATTTTTAACACCGTTTAGGTAGCGGAAAAAGGGAAAATTATCCTGAATATTTTTTAATTTCATTTGTTTTTTCTTTACTATAACATCTCCTTCCAAATGAATACACACACATACGCGAATACATGACTCTCGAGCTCATTACTCTTAGGGCGACTTTTTGAGTTGAAGATTAGAGATTAAATTAACCTTAATCTTCATTTGCAATTTTTGGGTAGTCGATTATATTGGTTTACTTGCTAGTTTAAGCGACCAATCGTGGTGGTTTAATCTTACTTTACAAACACTTGTGAAACATTATAATTTTTGTAAAAATTATATGATAAAAGAATTTAAAACACATAAATATACATATGTATTTTGTGTTATTTATATATTTCCTTTAACACGCGAAATATTTACTTATAAATAATAAAATATGACAGTTTCTTCTTCTTCCAACAAAAAATCAAAGTGTGTTGATAACATGTATGACTTTTGCATAGAAATTGTTGCCACTATTTTGTTTCTCAGTATGGTAATACTGCACATAACAAGAAATTTAAACTACCACTCAAAAACATCAAACACAATTATGTGAGATTAAGTTAATTTTTGGATTATCTAATTAGAGAAATAAACTAATCTAAATCTCTAACCCAAAAAGTCGCCCTTAGTGACAAAAATATCATTCAGTAAAAATTAATATCATTATTTTTGGTGGGAAAAATTAAAAGATTTTCAGAAATATATTTTCTAATACACAGAAAAAAATATCATCGAAATGTGATCAGCAAAGCAAATTGTTAGCATTAAATTTAAAAATTAACAAACATTATTGTTAATAAAACAAATTTAAATTTTTGTATTCAATTTAATTAACAAAATTATTTGTTAAATCATATTACAACGGAATGCGCACATGTACAAAAAACAAGAAATCATGTTTTGTGTGTATTCATTATTTGTATCTAATAAAGTGTTGCTCTTCAGCTGAGAGGTAAGGAAGTTAGTTTATTATTCCTGAGGATGCCGGTTCAACTCCGCCCAAAGACATTTAGAGCTTTTTGCAGACGAGCAAAAAATCGTTTCGAGGATTGTGATTGTGTATAAACAAAACACATTGTTAATATAACAATTAAGATAATCAAAATGTGCATCGAAATTCAACAATTCACGTTGTTAACACAACAATAACTTAAATTTAAATAACTTTGAAATCTAACAAAAATAAATGTTGAAAAAATAAATAAATTTCAACAAATTGTTTGTTGATATATTTAACTGACAATATTTTTAAGATTTTTCTTTAACTTAAAATTTCGTTAATTGTATTTACAAAAATCATCGTAGGTTCAAAATCAATTAATTATTTAATTGATATAACAAAAAAAACTAATTGTATTTACAAATCATTTTATTCTGTGTATAATAAAAATGGGCCTAAGTTTCAGGAATAGTTGAAGCTTGTATCAAATTATTTATCAGCAACACAAGTTATATTTTTTGGATGTTTTATTTTGATGAGAAAAAAATATTTGGTACAATTTTTATGTAAGCCCATCTAAAAAAATATGTATGGAGCACATATGATATCCCATATATGGTTCGGATCCGAAAAATGAGGGTATATGGGCATATATGATTATATATATTCATACATTTTCATACATGTATGCGCAAACTTTATATTCATATACTCTTGATTCACAAAAGGCACTGCTGTGCAATAAATTAAATTATTAAAATTAATTTTTTTTGACTTGAGAGAGAGGTTGTATTTAATGAAACATTTGTTTGGACAAATAATTGAAAACGAACTAAAAGTCATTTCATTCATCAAAAAGTGAATCAATTATTTAAAAAACACATAAATCATATTCGTGCATAACATTTACCTTAAGAAATCAGATTAAAAACTAATGCAATTAATTATAAAAGAAAAAATAATCCGTCTAATAATAGTTTTCAATACAGTAATATGAACTTTGTTTCTTATCTAGAGAATTTTATTATTTTCTATAAAATTAATGACTGGATTATCCTTTTGATTATTTGATATATTAAATGAGGCCACAATGTATAAGATCATACAAGAATGGTTTTCTTTTAACAAAAAGTTTTTCTTTCTTAAACGTTGAGGGTACGCATATAAACTTTGCATACCGTATGTATTTTCTAATGGATTTCCAATTTAGCAGTGATAAAATTCCAAGCTTTTTTGATTGCAAAAACGAAATTATGTTAGATATCATGTATGCATACATTCTTATATGGCTCCATATATAAAATCTTATATTTATATATGGATCCAAATATGAAGAGCTTCATAATTAAATTTTCATAAATGAGCTCATATTTTATAATACATTTCATATATTAGTCCATATATTAGTTCATATATAATAGTTTTGCCATGTATAATCCCATATATTTCCATACATGAATTCATACATATTCATATATAGTTATATACATTCATGTATTAAAAATATATGGACCATATATAATTTTTTTAGCTGGGAGTTTTTTTTAATCAATGATATTAATTTGAAATACACTGGTAACCATCATTCAAAGTTTCTAACTGAATTATTTAGCAATAACAAACGTGTTTCTTTTTTTACAGTCTTTCATGTTTTTTTTTTGCTGTTGCTCTTTATTAAGAGGCGTATGTGTGAGAGTTTTTTCTTTCATACTTCTCAGCTATTATTGTGGTTGGGTGCTTGTTTCGTTTCTTTCTTCTCTGCCGGTTGTTATACATACGTATATTGGTGTTGTGTTTTTCTCATAGTAGTTATTGTTGTTGCAAGCATGTCATTTTAACTTAACATAATATTTAGGGTAACATAAGTGAAAGTGCAAAAAAGTATAGTTGACTCAATAATATGAAATAAAAAAAGTCTCTCGCAAGTAAATTAACACTCATTTAACCATACTTTCAAAAATAAAATTAAAACATATTAAGTATTATCAAATATTGAAATGGTAATAAGTTCAAATTTAGTGGGATTGTGTAGCAAAGGGGAGCATGTGAAACCGGAAGTAAAAAATTGTCAATTAATTATTTCTATTGCTTTTTTATTTAAGGCTACTCGTATTTACTTATTCCTTTCATATATATTATTCTTCGGTTATGTAAATGTGTACATACGTATGTATAAACACACATATGTGCCCTTAATTGTGAAAGTAGTCTAAGTCATGTGCTTTTTTGCTTCCAAGTATTAAATAAATCTTAAAAAAACTACAATTAATATATAATACATATTACATATTTTTATATTAACCCAGCCTACTACAACTCTAAATTAATATGTTGCATAATAAAAAAATATTTTTTGGTTTGTTCAAATGTAGTCTACTGAATTTGTCGACCAGAGAAATATATGACTTATACCAATTTCATAATTAAGGGCACATATGTATGTATATGTATGTATACTGCACATACCCATGTTTTTGTGCTGTTTGCTTCAACATGTAATTAATAAAAGACTTAAGAAGCAAACATAGCTTTTGGGTGCTTAATTGAACATGTTTAAATCAAAAGACTTAAGAAGCAAACATAGCTTTTGAGTGGAAATTTGATTTAGTTTGAATCAAACGACTTAAGAAGCAAACATTAATTTTGTTTGCAAATTTGAATTTGTTTTAATCAATGTATGTACATATATTTAGTCACAAAAATATATATTTGGTTTGTGCAAGATTCAAGCAACATTTGTGAAGAACATCTACAAACAACAAATATCTGCATTGAACATTTTTGTACAAATTTCATGATTCTACAAATCAAAATGTAAGAAGTGTAGATACTACAATAATTAAAATTTAATTGCTGGTGATTTAGCATGTCTATATACGTATTTCATTTCATGTCTATTTATTCATTTCTTTCCTGACATTATGTCAAATAAATAAATTTCATTAAAGTTCAACTAATGTTTTATTTTTCATTTAGCCTTGCAAATACTTTTATTGTTATCCGATGGATTTCTAATTGTATAAGGATGTAGAAAAATAAAATGAGTTCACCTGAATATATATTATTTGCTGGGTTTTGTATCAGTTTCAAAGCCAATGAAACACGTACAGAGACATGCTAAATCAACAGCAAATAAATTTCAATTATTGTAGTATTTACACTTCTGACAATATGTCAAATAAATAAATTTCATTATATGTATTTTAATTCAACAAAGATTCTATCGGTATAAAAGAATTTATCATACTATTATAATAACATATATTGTTAGACTTCTTTGGCATATATTAAAGATGCTTAAGTTTCTGATTTGTATAACAAAAAGAACAACATTATTCATGTCTCCACTTAAATAGAACATGTTGCAAACTTTGAAAACCAATTCAAATAATAGTCCTTGAAGTTATACTTAGTTTTCACATATGACATAAAATAAATGTAAAAAGACTTTATTTTATTTTCGAATAACATATATAACTGTATGCTGGGAAGCCGAGTTTTTGGTTATTTATAGTTCAACTTCAGCTCTGCAATAAATTTGTTCCGTGTAAAGATAATTTATAATTTACTTATTTTTTTTTTTATCAATATGATTGTCATCAATAAATTTTTTTAAGATTTTGACACAAATAAAGAACTCAAAAGAAATATTCCTTAAAATTAAGTGTACTTTTAAATCTCCAGTTTCCGATTCGACATAAATATCATTTATTAATTTAAGAATATAACAAAAATACATCTTGCTTATATCATCCATATCACAATGGACCAAATTTGGTCTCTGTGTAGAGGTGCGGTATAGCATCACCCTTCCTAATCTGATATAGATCCATCAAAATATTTCATATAAATTAAGTTTTATTATTAAATTTAACTATTCAAGGACTCTATCTACAACAGTTATGTGATACAACCAACGTTTTGGAGAATACTTAAGAATTAAATTGCTAGCCAATTGATGTTCGGCACTCGGGTGCCACTTTGCTCAGCTATGCTACAGGCAAACATACATAGGACACAGTTAATTTTTCCCATCGTAACTGAACAGTCGTCAACCCCAAATCCAACTAAGTTTGCAATACTTAAAAACGTAAAAATGTAAAAAATACTTAATATTGTAATAAGAAAATGTTCCATATTAATAGACAAAAAGTGCAAGAAAGGAGCGCACTATCAAAGTGCCAGCCAGCATCCAATAGTTCCAAAATTGGCACAATTGTGCCACATTTTCCATCAGCGATGTACATATCGCCCTTTACTCAAACAATGTCATAACTCAAAATATATAATTTTTGAGTTAATGGTATATAATTTATCATTATATCTCTCTTCATATTGTGTAATTTTTATTTCATACAAACATCTTGTTTACTCAACTCTTGTAAGCAAAATAAATTTTTTCCATCAGAAATAATTTCTTGATCGGGCCTAAGTTCAGTCATTTCAACTCTTATCGAATGAAAAATTTTTATTAATTAATATGAGTTTCTATAGCAGAGAAGTAAAATTAAACTAGACTTTAATTTCATTAAATTTTTTATCTTTAGTAAGCTTATTAGCGAAGTAAGTGTCTTAGATCAAGAACTCAAATTTCGGAGCATGATGAAATATTACCGGTATGAAAAACTACAGCGGACTACAACCCAACCATATCAAAAAACAGTTCAAATATGTAGAACCACCAAAAACTGGTGTTATAAATAATGCAGAAGGAAATGAAATTCTTATTAGGAATAAAACCAAATGATTTAGAAAAATAGAGAGGCGGTACAGATTACTTGGTGAATGATAATATTCGGAATCTTAATGTAAGAGGTATTATTTAGAATCTTTAACTCTTATGAAGAGGTTGATATTAAAAAAAGTCCACATATACAAATTGAAATATATTTTACGAGATTTCTAGTAGAAAAGACCGCTACTAAAATAACAGATGAAGAAATACATCATTCAATACATCGGTTAATTTTTGAAAAAGTAACAAAACTCAGAAGTTTTTTAAGTCCCAGGTGGCAAACTTCCACAAATGTTCGAAGTTTTAGATAAATTCAACCAGTAGCTTGGAAGTTTTAGATCTATTACCATTTATTTTGCAAAAGTCCCAACGGCGCATCTTTTATGCAATGTGACTGAGAATTAGGTGACGCTGTTTTTAAGCAATATGTGAAACTATTCCAATTAATTGTTTAAAATTTATTTAATTTTCATAGATAATTTTAATACGGAAGCTTACATTATATTTGAGTTGTAAATCTTTGAATACCACAACTATCTTCAATTGCTCTTCGAAGTTTCAGTTAAACAAAATTAATATATGTGCCATTAATATTTATTTATATAAGTACGTGACACATATACGTACACTCAAGGAAAAGCAGCAACTTAAAAATAAGAATGCGCTATTAATTTAATAATTTTCAATATAATAGAAAAAAATGTATGTTGAGATTCTTAAAAATAACTAAAATTAATCAATGAATACTGTAAATTAATATTTTTCCATATTGAAATAAAAAATTTCAACATGACTGGACTTTCGTTAATGTTTTTTATTAATTCAATATGACCTTTATTAATTTTGAGTTGTTTTTCCCCTTGTTATGTATATGTATATATAAATGTGCACATATACATATTTGTGTAAAACGCTTCTTAACTAATTACACTTACCTATACACTTATTCTGGTAATTTGGTAATAATAAATTTCTAACCGAATTTTTGTTACCTTATTGTAACTTGTATTTGTTATGGTATTCCGGCTAAAAAGTAATAAAATAGAATTCAACTAATGTGGTGAAAACATTTTGATATATTTTGTAATAAAGTTTGTTATAATAACAAAAATTAAAAAATTTAAAAACTACTCATATATCCAGAAAGATGTAATATTCTCTAAGAGACTGGACCAAAACATAGCTAAGAACACTCTCAATCAAGTCACTTTTCAAACAGAATAAGCTAAGTCAAAATCGGTCCACCCGTTTGGTCTGTACGAGTACTTGTACGGACACACAGATACACAGCCACACACTACAAACTTATATCCCCCTTTTTTGGTCGGGGGTTAAAAATAGATTGCTGAATGCAAAATGTAAAATTTATTTATTAATGTTTTGCATTCAAGATTCAAGATAACTTTTAGATCAAAAATATTGAAAATTTGCGAAAAATTACGTAAGTGAGAACAAACCCTAAAATTTTTTAATGTAGCTAAAATTATAAGAAATGCAAAAAGTTCAGAAAAAATCGCGAAAAGTTCAAAAATTTGTAAAAAGATGCACACGTCTTATAGGAATAAAAAGTCGTTAAAATTTTAAAAAGCCAAAAATTCTCTAAAATTCGCGAAAATAGTCATCATTTGCGAAAGATTGCAAAATAGAAACTGAAAAATTGCTTAACAATAGCAAATATTATAGGGAACGCCAAAAACTTCAAAAAATATAAATAAATTCAATTCAAATATAAACTATAGTTTTGGTATTTTTTCGTTTTTGGGTTTTTTCGGTTTTAAGCGTTTTTTTAGTTTGGGGGTTTTTTGAATTTATTGGCGCTTTCTGAGTTTTTGCACTTTTTTCACGTTTTGGCGATTTTTTTTTTGGTTTTTGAAGTTTTTTTAATATTGGCGATTTTTATTATTTTTGGGTTTTTTTATTTTGGCTATTTTTTTATTTAAAAGATTTTTTTAATTTGGCGTTTTTTTCATATAGGTGATTTTTTTTTTGGTTTTGGGGATTTTCTTAGCTTTGGCACTTTTTTTTCGTTTTGATTGTTGTAGTCTATATAAAAATACACTAGTTTTACAAATTTCAAGTGTCAATATACATATGTACATACAATTGTATGTATATTACATGAGATTTTAAAACTTTTCGTCACTCGTTTTGGAGCACTCTTTAATTTCTAATTCTCATGTATTTGTTGTTGTAGTGGCCAATGTTCTACACACTCTGTCAAAATTTCAGGTCCGTAGCTCTTACGGTTCCTGAGAAAATACCGTGTGACGGACAGACGGAAAGCGTAGCGAAAACAATAAGGTTCCTTTTTTCACCTTTGGTGAACGGAACCCTAAAAATCACGCGTATTCACAATTTTCGCGATAAGTGATTTCTTGACAGTTTTTGATTTTTTTTTAAATTTTTAATCCTAGAAAGTTTTTTCGATTTTTCATAAATTTCTCGTTTTTTCCGAATTTTCGGAATTCCTTGCAATATTAGGTACTTTTAAGCAATTGTAGGGCTTGTTGGCAATTTTGCAACTTTTCGCGAGTTTCTGCAATTTTTAAATAAAACGGATTTGAGCAATGTTAAATGAATCTAAGAGTTCATTCCAATTTTCCGCGAACTTTATTATAATCAAACGGAAATACAAATTTTTAAAATTAAGTTTTGTTACCTACTTTTCTGTAGGTAATAGTTTTATTGTTTTTTGTTACGATAAAAACAAGAATAATCCTGAAAAAGTTAACAAATTTTTAACGAAATATAGATATAAAATTAAAAATATAAAGAAATTTATGAAATTTACTGACCTAAAGCTTAAAAAATAGTTTCATTGAACATACATATATAAAAGGTCGAAAAATTAGATAAACAATTTGATAAAAACATATCAGAATACCAATTTTCTATTTTGATAACTTTGGTTACAAATTATAACCATGTTGACTATTATTACTGTGTCAGAATAGGCCTGTTATGGATTACATTGTAATAAACTAAAACAATATTTTTCAATTATGCAACATTTTTATTAAGAATGAAAATTTATTTAATATTTATTAAAAACTATATTGTATTTAATATCTTTAAATAAAAAATATTTGTATTGAGTTAGACCACTTTCATAACTATGAGCGCATATGAATAAAATAATGCTTTTATGTATACGCTCACATACTTATATACATATACATATATGTATATATGTATGTATAATAAACATTAGTTTTATTATAAGTTAAGTTTCATCTACTGCAACTTGAAAGCTTCATTGAGAATTAAAATATAACATGCACGTATAAGAAAATTAAATCTTTTGAATTTTAAAGTAGTTTTTATGAGCGTTTTTACAGCCGGAAAATAAATGTGTTAAGTGTTTTTCATACTCATTAAAACTTTTATAATGATTAAAAAAGAGTTTTATTACTGAAGTGCTTATAAATCTGAATATATGTCAGCAGTAAAAATTATCAGTAATGCCTAATAAATTACATTTATTATTAATTATTGTATTGCACAAAGCAGCAGAACTGTATACCTGCTGACTACACAGAAAAAAAAGATTTGTAACTACAAATAATTTATTTGTAGATACAATTAAAATATTATTTAAAAAGGCACCTACAACGATTTTTGTAAATACAAACACACATTTGTAACATAAGAAAACAGAATCAACTCAATTATTTCCAATTAAAATTATAGTGTTATTAACAATTGAGTTGTTAACAGAAAAAAATTATTTTTTAATGAATTTGTTTTTCAAATTTTAATGTGTTGTTTCTTTTTTTGTATTTTTTTATATTTTTTTTAGAATTTTGTTTATTGTTAAATTTTAAAGATGTTTGGATGAGTCGAACCGGCAATCTCTTGATTAATAGATTAATGTTCTTACCACTCAGCTAAAGAGTAAATCGTTATTAGATAAGGAAATAATGAATACACACAAAATGCGAGTTCTGATGTTTCTTCTACATGTGCGTATCCCGTTATGGTATAATTTAACAAATAATTTCATTGAATAATTTAATTGACTAGAAAAATTTTAATTTGTTTTATCAACCATGAATTTTTTGAGTTTTTGAGCCAGTCTGCTAATGGGAGTTAATAGCATGTTCAGTAGCCTGTTTAATATTTTCATTAAGGTTGGCAATATTAGATTCAATACCAAAAACCATTAATAAATTAAATTTATATTTGAAGCACATTATTCACTATAAATATCTGATTGAATAGATGTTTTTTATAATATGGGGAACTTTGGGCCCCACTAGACACGACTAGGCACCCTTGGATCTAGCTGAAAAATTAGGACATGATTTCTTACATCAAACCTCATATTTTAAGCAGCGCAAACATTTAAATAAAAAAAAACCATACAAGATGCGACCAGTCTAATGCACATATATACGATTATGTCATATTTCTTTTAAATTACAATCCCCACAAAAACATAAATGTGGAAAAAGATCAAGTTCCTATCCCAAATTTCGGCCATTAAAAGTAGTGAGATATAAATTTTAACCAATTTCTTTCTTGCACAAAAAATATCACTATAATCTGTTATGAATTTTGTAAATATGAAATCGTTAGGGTTTCATATTATATCTATTCTATGGGGGTGTTAACGCCCAATTTTTTGACGAAAATTTATAGCCTTGTACTATTGAAACATGTGTGCCAAATTCTAATAAAATCGCTTGAGTTTAACGCCTTAGATTTGTTTTTTAAACTCTAAGCCTTATGGGCATAGCCCCGCCCTCCTAGGTAAAATTTTTGGGTTTTCAGATTTTTCTAGTAATTTGCTAATCTATAGCTACTTGTTTATCAAATTTCAGCTCACTAGCGCAAATTTAAATTTTTAATCTTATGGGCGTGTTTCTGCCTACTTTAAAAAAAAATCTTTTTTTTTACCAATGCTGGATGTAGGGTGCATCATCAAAAATCTCTTAAATTTAATTCACAGTCTTTGTTAATACCTCTTCTCTCAGAAACAATTCCAAAAAATAAGAATATACAAAATAATAATATACAAAATTTTCTAATAATTTAAAAAAATCCAAATTGCTAAATTATTTCTTGCTACAATTTTTGAGACATCAAAAAATTTTTTTTTCATATGAATGTAATGAAATTTTCTTCAAAATATAATAAAACTAAATGATTTTTTCCAAATAATAAATAATTTATGTACTAACGATTTAAAAAAATCATAGCCAAAAATTAAAGAAAAAGGAGAAAGAGATAAAGTGTAAGCATGTATTTTTTGTTTCTTAACGTTGATTCTCACTCTGAAAAAATTATTAAGTCGGTCGATATGTATTTTTTGTTTCTTAACGTTGATTCTCCCTCGATATTTACAGAAGTTGCAAGCTGCGAAAAAATTTCGACTCCCGCAATTTCCCACTTCGAGGCTCCTTGGAGCTACCCTGACTCAAAACAGGGTGCTTTCAAATATATTTTTTAAAATGTTTAAGCATTTTTCTTTCCAAAACAGTTCACTTAATCAAAATCAGTTCACTTGTTGACAACTTGAGGACTTTTTAACTTTTTTTTATTTAACGACACTGTGAATAGTAAAAAAAACTAATTTTATTGCAAAATATAAAAATCAAAAAGAATTCGCAAGAGCCGGTTTTTTAATTATAAAAACTAAAATATTATATACTATTCGACATTCAAAAATTTAACATTTTGAAAACACTGACTGTCGTGTTGTGAAAAACCGGTTTTAAACTGATTGAAAAGCCGAGTCGATCATCCTACAGCTGACGATGGACGATTTATTGAATTAAAAGTATTGATTGTTTTTTATTTGCATATGAAAAATTATAATTTGAAAAAAATCTTTTTCCATAGTTTTAATATTTTCATTTTAATAAAACCTATAAGGTATTATTATATGTTGAGTTTTTAACTTCAAAAAGTGAGTATCAAATGTCAAATTCATATTATGGATCGAAAATTCTGTTGAGGCACAAATTTTCTATAGAACAGAATTTTGCTTCCGATGCAGTATTCTAATGTGAAAAATTATTAAAAATTGAATAAACTATGCATTAAACATATAGACCACAAGCAGGCTACATGGCTATACGGCTACAAGTGCCGCTGGCAATAAATGTTGAACATAAAAGATATTCATGTCAAAAGTTGCACTGGTGCAAAAAAGAAAAATTGCAAAATTTTTAAGAAATATAACAACAACCACATAGAAAATTATTTTGCACAAATGATGCAAAATTGTCAGGGTCTGAGTAAGTGCAAGATTATCAGGGTAAATTTTGCAAAGTTGTGCAACTTTTTATGGCATTGCCAATCCAAAAAATGGACAAAAAGTACTTAAAAAATCAAACATACATCAAATTACAACGCAGAAATACCTAAATGAATTTCTTTTAAATGAAAAAAAAACAAGTGGTTGAAGATGTTTTCGGTACAAATAAAGTAATTGAAAAATTATATTTTTTTTAAATTCTTAGCTAGAAATTGTAAAGAAATCTTTAAATTTGATTTTAAGATCACAAATACATAATTTTGCTATATTCAAAAGACCTATGTATGGCTTAAATTGTTATTAGAATTTTGTTAAATAATACCAATATTATTAATATTGGTATTTTTATTAGTGAATTAATTACAAAATTAATCAGCAAAGTTCCAACACTTTGTTTCAGCATTTAAACAAACTCTTTTAACAATTAAGAAACATACGAGTACAATATATAATTTTTGCACAGTTGCAAGAGTTGACGTGAATACCTTTATAATAAATTTCAGGGCTTGCTTCCGATTTTGCATATTTGTCGATTTTTAAATAATATTAAACTTTGTCATCATCCCGTTGTTAATAAATTTTTGCGAATTTCTGCCGTTTTCGCGATTTTTAGCGAATTTTTTGCATGCCTTATAGTTTTGGTAATTTTTGATCAATTAAATTGTTTAAAATTTTGCAACTTCTAGCGATTTTTTGCAAAACATCGCTATATATGCGGTTTTTTCATGCTTTCAGCCTCCAAACAGTTTTGAAGATTTTAAAACATTAGACGTTGGCATCATCCCGCTGTTAGTAAATTTTAGCGAATTTTCGTAATTTTCGCGAATTTTTTGCATTCATTATAGTTTTATGTTATTCTTAATCAATGTTATGACTTTTTTTAAATTTTGCCATTTTTCGCTAATTGTCATTTTTTTTTGCTTTGCAAAAATATTATTACTTTTGTAATTAACATTAAAATTGTGTAACTTTCTTTTTTATTTTGCAATAAAAAATATTTCTTGATAATAATTTGTTTAACTTATTTTGCTATATTGTTAACACTGTTTTTGGTTTGTAGCCATAAAAAATAGAAATAACGGACAACAATATGTAGCCTGTTGCCTTGTTGCCATCAAAATAATCATTCTCATATAAACATTTTTATTCTATCTTTGACATTTTGTAGCCGGTAGCTTGCTGTGGTGAATGTGTTTAATGCTTTAAACGATGTTTTTTTATAAATTATATAAATTATAATTATTATAAATTATCTTGGTCGATGTGTATGTAGACCTAAAATCTTACTGCTGTATTCATAAAAAATATTTTAGGTTTATTAACGGATTATTTGACACATTTCAATGCGAAAATTGTCAAATAAACTTGTAATAAACTTAAAATATTTTCATGAATACGGCAGTTAAGGACTCAACAATTCAAAAGGTTACACATATGGAGGGAAATCGGCTATTTGCTGTGCAGGACAAATGTATGTTAATTTTTATACGCTTCACCAAAAATGGCAAAGCGTATAAATATATATATATATATATATATATATTTGTTCCTTTCAACTCCTACAAGGAGCATAGGGCCGTTGACTCATGAATAGGGAAGACGAATAAGCGATGTTCGTATGTCCGTGAGTCTGCACGTGAAACCGGTTTTCCGACACTTGAGAAAAGTCTAGAGACTTAAACTAGAAATGGACCGAAATAAGTTGGTATTGAAAATCAGCAAAATCGAAAAGACAGTTTCAGAACTGGAAAATTAAAAATTTTATTTATTTTAATTTTAATCTAATTCTAATTTTTGTTTTTTTTTGTGTAAAATAAACCTTTTTTTGTACTTTAGTAAGAATAATATAAAAATATAAAAAAAATCAAACAGACTAATCCAGGTTTTGAAAATGTGAGCTATTTTTTAAATATAAAAGTAACTAACTAAAACTAATCTTTTCTTTTTCTATATAAATTAATCAGATATTGAGAAATTTTTAGATTCTTTAATTGAACTGTAGTGAATTTTAATCAGAAATAATTCATAGTTAGGCTCACGTTCAGTAATTTCAATTCTTATTGAATGAAATATTTTTATTAATTAATGTGAGTTTCTAAAGAAGAGAAGAAAAATTAAACTTAGACTTTAAGCTGGGTGAAATACCGATAGTTTTCTGTGCAGCCACGCACTTCATCAGCTACTTTGGTGAAGCGTATATAAGATTCGGTACCGCTGGATATAGCATTCTTAATTGTTATTACTTTGTATGATTCTTAAGCATAGGATCTTAAAATTATTGCCCGTCAAAATTCCAAATGAAAATTGTTTCGATCAACTTTTGACTACAGAGGAAGATCAGACGTTGATCATAATAAGGACCTTAGTTCATATTTGCAATTTAAGCTTCTAGAAGATTCATAATTCAAAAAATGAAATCATTCTCAACTGCTGCTCAGTTTTAATCTACAACTGCGATTAATTCTGACATAATATCTGAAAGAAAATCGGGAACTAATTCCTTGTTCAGATCTCAGTGCTTTTACTGACTTTATTTTCACGTCTATGCTTTTGTAGGAACTATTTTCACAAGGAGCATGATTTAGTTGTTAACACAAGTGTAAAAATATTTTTATATACAACATTAAGCATTGGTCAGAGACTGTATGTCAGGTGTCTAAATTTATAATTAATAAATTTGAAAAACCTATATACTTATGTAAAAAGGTATCTTATTACTTTCTCGCTTACATTAAAAAAAAGCCAAAATTTGTTGTAGTTTAGTACTACGTATTACTAAATGTATGTATACATTTATGTACATATGTATGTATATTTATATAATAAAACCAAACCAATAAATAATTTCCTTTTTATCTGTGGGCTGTAGGTTGATTTGTAATATCCCCCAGAAGCAGAAATACTTGAATTTGAGATAAAAAAATTAAGAGCAAAAAAAAAAAAAGAAGCAAGAAGAACAAACTACAATACGAGCTGCATTTATACTATCAATTCATGTGATAATCATTCAATTTAAAAGTAATGTAAATGTTACACTAGTTTGCTTTACTTGATAGTGTTTTATTATATACATATATGTATATCTGTAGATATCTATGACTGTATCCACAGATGTAGTTCTTGCTGTTCTATGTATGGAAATAGTATAATGAATACATCATAATGATGTTTTACTACGTACAAATATTATCGATATGTCTAACTACAGATTATCGATGTTACTACAAGTTACTATTAATGGAGTAACTGTGGTAGACAATGATCTTTGACGATGAAGAAGACAAGAACAGCGACAGCAAGACAAGAATGTACTAACTCTAATATGTCTGCAAAGTGAAAAAAGTAAAAGAAGAAACTGTTGCCGTGTTTTGCCTTCTCGTATGGTGTTGTGTGAGATTTTGTAAAAAAAAGAAAAAATCATGTTGAAATTGAGATTAATTTTATTACTTCAAATAAATTGCTGACTGCAAAACATACAGAGGATGGTTTTATTGTTGTTATTTTAATATTTTTATTGCTAGGCTTACTGCTAAAAGAAACTATGTGAATTTAAAATCTAGCATTGCTTATTCTTTTACCCCCTTATGCAAAAACGAATGGTAAATTTAAAGTTGGTTTAACAAACGAATTTTGTATGGCAAAACCGGTTTTAAAGCATGCTTTAACTTTAACAATCGTTTTTGCATAAGAGCATTAATCATTTTAGAAGAAATTTTTGAATCTATTAACAATTTCTCACCATCATTTTCTGGCAATAATGGATGAATTACATAAGCTGCTTTCTTAAAAGTCCGAATGAAATCTTCTTAAAATATGGTATACACAGTTTGTCAAAACAATGTTTTCAATGTTCAAAAATTCTATTAATTTTACATTTAAGCATGAATTGCAACAACAAATAAATTCCTTTTTTCTATATTTAACAGGCTAAAGTTCGTATCGCCTTGTAAGCCAAATTACATGTGATAATTATTAGTGAACAAATAACATCAAAGTTAGTTGTAAGTATTCTGACAACAACGCATAGTTGAACGGCACAGCTAAATTGAAAGCTCAAATTTACCATCCCTAAATTTGCAACACTCTTACCATTGTCGATTGTTCTTTACTAATTGCGCACATTTTAGTTAATTTTCTTATTTTTGTGCTACTTAATTAGAGTAAAAAAACAAACTTGCTGAGAAATATAAAAAATGTCGATCCTGACACCTATATAATATAAGTCACATGTGACATAGTAAGAGTGAAATTAAAATAAATTCAGTGAAGTGCGACTTTGACCCGCGCACGAAGGGTTCCGTACGTGCACGAGATATGTAATTCAATACGAACAATATAAACTATTTTGGGATTTTTTTCGTTTTTGGGTTTTTTCGGTTTTAAGCGTTTTTTTAGTTTGGGGGTTTTTTGAATTTAGTGGCGCTTTCTGAGTTTTGGCACTTTTTTCACGTTTTTGCGATTTTTTTTTGGTTTTTGAAGTTTTTTTAATTTTGGCAATTTTTATTATTTTGGCGTTTTTTTTTTATTTTGGCGATTTTTTTATTTTGGAGATTTTTTTTAATTTTGGCGTTTTTTTTTCATATTGGTGATTTTTTTTTGGTTTTGGCGATTTTTTTAGTTTTGGCACTATTTTTTCGTTTTGAGGACTTTTTTCGGTTTTTGGCGTTTATTTTAAATCTGGCGATTTTTTTCGTTTTGGCGATTTTTTTTTTAATTTTGGCGATTTTTTTTTAATTTTTGGCGATTTTTTTTTTCATTTTGGCGATTTTTTTTCACATAAACAATTATTTTGGTTTTGACGCATTCTTCGCGTTTTGGCGATTTTTTTCGGTTTTTGGCGTTTTTTTCATATTGGCGATTTTTTTTCATTTAAACGATTTTTTCGAATTTGGCGATTAATTTTAGTGCTAGAATTTTTTTTTTAATTTTGTCGATTTTTTTCGATTTGGCGATTTTTTTTAAATTTTTGGCGATTTTTTCAGGTTTTGGCGATTTTTTTCGGTTTTGCGATTTTATAATTTTCGGATTTTTTAGTTTAACCGTTTTTGAAAATTGAAATAGAGTTTACCTCTTACGGTCTCCAAGATATAGCAATTTGTCAAAATTACATAGTCAAAATTGCATTGATGGACCACCCTTTAATTTAATGTTTATTGTTGTAGTCTATATAAAAATACACTAATTTTACAAATTTCAAGTGTAAATATACATACATATGTACATACAATTGTATGTATATTACATGAGATTTTAACATTTTTCGTCGCTCGTTTTGGAGCACCCTTTAATTTCTAATTCTCATGTATTTGTTGTTGTAGTGGCCAAGGTTCTACGTACTCTGACCAAATTTCAGGTCCGTAGCTCTTACGGTTCCTGAGAAAATACCGTGTGACGGACAGACGGACAGCGTAGCGAAAACAATAGGGTTCCATTTTTCACCTTTGGTGAACGGAACCCTAAAAAAGATGTATATAAAAAATTTACATACTTTTAAATTGTTTAAATTTAGATGAGCATAAACGGCAAAAAAAAAGAGAAATTAAGAGAAAAATTGCAGAAAGATGTAATATAGAATAAAGTAAGAAAATATATAATATAATATATATGGTATATAGTTTAGACGAAAAATACAAAGAAGTAAGAATCATGTATAGCCCAGTTGGACATATTTTGCTGCGATGGCCAAGATGTACAAACTTGGCCATTCTGAAAAAACTGTCTTTGGTCTTCCTGCACAGAGAAAAAATTGTCTAATAGAATCAAGAAGATTTTCTCTATGAAACGTTTTTAGGCTAAGGCGTATCCCAGCAGAAAGAAGAGAAGATTTTTTATAGAGATTCCTTATTGTTTTTATGTAATAAATCTTATTCATTTTATCACGAAGAAAACCACATAAAATCAAGAAGAAATCTTATTATTCACAAAATTTTTTACTCAATTTCCGTTATTTTTGGCACCAAAAAACAATCTATAGAGAAAATCTTCTTGATTCTATTAGGTTTTCTTATAAATTGTAAACTATAGGGATTTCTAATTGATTTCATTAGGTTGCCTTATTGATTTTTTAAAAATGGGGTTCCTTATTGATTTCATTAGGTTTCCTTATTGATTTTTTAAATAAGGTATTCCCTATTATTTTATCTAATTTTTCGACCTTTTTTATATATTCAATTAAACTATTTTTTTGAGCTTTAGGTCTGGTATTATTTGTCTTTTTATTTAATCAATATTTCGTTAACCTTCGGTTAACTTCTTCAGGATTTATTGTTTTTTGTAAAAAATAATTTGCAATTGAAAGAAGAAAAGAAAAAAGAAAAATACTAAATATTAAAAAACAAAAAACAATAAATCCTGAAGAAGTTAACCGAAGGTTAACGAAATATTGATTAAATAAAAAGACAAATAATACCAGACCTAAAGCTCAAAAAAATAGTTTAATTGGGTATTCCCTATTGTTTTCATTAGGTTCCTGTATGAGTGTGTGTAAAGCATCTTATTAATTTTTTAATAATTAAATCTTTTTGATTTTATTAGGTTTCTTGTTATTTCATACATATAAATGAACATAGGGAAAATTTTTTTCATGGTCAAGCATGTTTGTACAATAATTTCAGTGCGGATTCAGGCTGCTTATTAGCATATTGGTTAGAGTTCTAGTCTATCAGTCAGAAGGTTGCTGGTTCAATACTTGTCTCCTCCCAAGTAATAAATATGTATGTATGGTGAGTTAGTTAATTAAGAATATAATATAATATGTATGTATGTATTACTGATGCACGAATATTCGTATTCGTATTCGAATTGTAGAATATTCGGCCATTTTCAGGCGAATGAGAATGTATTCGTATTCGATTAATTAATAATTAATAATATTAAAATATCACTTTAGATTTTATGAAATAAGTGATTTAATTGATGGCTGCAAAAATAACTTGTGATTTTGTCACATTGCAAGTCCCTCGGTATTTTACAACTATCTTGAAAACAAAACATTGCTTAAAATCAGAAACTAGCATTAATTATAGGGATAATATAGAGCACAGAATTACTGTTATTGGCAAAATAAAAAATACATTTTATTTAGACTTTATTTAATGTTGAATGTGTACGACGGTCACGTTCAACATCATAGAAATGCCCATAAGCAAATTGAAAATTGCTCTATTGCTTATCTCTATTCAGGGTCAACATTCAACTCGGCTTATTTAATTTTTGTTTATGTATGTATACAAAAATTTTTGCCGTTTTAGAATTTTCACTGTTTTTTAATAATTTTTTTTGTGTAATTCAAAAACCTGCTACACATTCTTTTTATCTGAATTGTTTTGAGGAACAAAAATATAATACAAAAATTTTTTTCCATGTATCTTTAAAAAAAATAGGTCGATTCTGCATAGTCTGCTTTCGTTTCAACAAAGCCTGCTTAAACATGCAGGCAAATCTCGGTATAACGAATCTTGCTATAACGAAAAACCGATATAACAAACGTACAAAATTTTAACATTAACAACATTGTATAGAGAATATTATCTTATTTTTATGTGAATGGCAAAGAAAAAATCGCAAAATAAAAAACAAAACCTTGCTAGCAACATATTTCTTACATTTAATACTACCTTATATAAAGAATGTTTTGCTAAATGTTTGGTGCTCTGTATAGTAAACGAAAAAAAGTATTAAATATTAGCAATGCAAATGGTGTAGTTTGTGTTTGATGGCTTATTTGAAAACAAATTGCTTTTTTTATTGTATTGTATTATGTCTACAATTATAATAGTTATAATAACGCTTTAAAAATTTTTAGATATAATGAATTTTTCAACATAACGAACTGGTCTGACATTATATCATTCGTTATAATGGCATTTTCTTGTATATGTATTATATTAAATTACTAATACCATTTTCAATTTTAATTATTCATACTCTATTGAATTTAACTTAACTTTCGAAAATATACAACTATTTAGTTAGGTAGGTCTGTTAGTAGATATAGCAAAATTTTATTTTGTAATTAAAAAGTCTAGTTTCGACACCTGACTGTCTGTCTCTCCCCCCACCAAATAAAATCTCGTAATTGATAACTAAAAAGATCTACTAAAATATATAATAATGGACAACTAAAAATTCAACAGTTATTTAAGTTGTGGATGATATAACCAATGTGAAAGTTGGGCCGATCTTCAAACAACCAAACTGAGTTGAGTTGAAAATGACAATATTGACACTTTTATTTTGCATTTTGCTGATGATTATGCAAACTCGTCAGTACACTTTCAACAACGTAAAAAAAATTATTTGTTATAATTAAATAATATTGTTTAGCTATTGTGTTTTATGTAAATGAACTGGCATTCATACTGTCTCATCCTTAAATAAAAACAATACAATAATTATTACAAATATTTATTAACTTCAATAATAATTTGATCGCTTACAGATTTCATTTCATCTATTCATTTTGTATGTTAAATCAAATTATTTAAATCAATATCTAGGCGCACGGTAGTGCTTCAGGCCAAGTTCCGGCCAATGCACGCAGTGTGTATATTTACAGGAAGCCATTCGGGCTGTTATTACCCCCTCATAACTTTGTTCCCCGCAATCTTAAAATTATAAAATTTAAACCATTATTAGAATAAATTCATATTACCTCATATTTACAATGAAAGGTTCCGGAGATATGGAGGTGCTAACATTGCATATTTTAAGACATACTCACTGACTCACTGACCTACTGACTCACTCATCACTATTATGAAGCAGTTCTGCTATACCTACAGATCTGAATTTTGGTACACAAGTAGATCTAGGTGAGCGATGAACTAGAAAAATCTGAAAACCCGAAAATTTTAACCAGAGGGGCGGGGCTATGCCCATAAAAATTAAACTTTGTGTTACTGAACTGATATTTGGTACACAAGTAGATCTAGGTGAGTTATCAATCACCTAGAAAAATCTGAAAACCCGAAAATTTTTTCCAAGGGGCTACGTCCATTAAGCTCAGAATTAAAAACACATATCTTAAGCGTTTAACTCAAGCAATTTTATTGAAATTTCTCACACATGTTACAATAATACAAGGCTAAAAATTTTTATAAAAAAATGGGCGTTAACACGCCCATACAATTTAAACCTCCTATTTCATGTACTTCCGGCCAGTAGATTTAAATATACTATTTATTTAACTACCATTATCCGTTTCCAACGAAACTAAACAGGAAAGATAAACGCTAGCCAAAGAAAATGTTGGATTAAAAAAAATGGGCGGAAACAAACCCATAATATTAAAAAATTTAAATTTGCGCTATTGAGCTGAAATTTGATAAGCGAGTAGTTATAAAATAGAAAATTACTAGAAACATCTGAAAACTCGAAAATTTTACCAAGGTGGGCGGGGCTGCGCCCATAAGGCTCAGCATTCAAAATACAAATCTAAGGCCTCTAACTGAAGCGATTTTATATATATATATATATATATAGGCTATAAATTTACGTTGAAAAAAGTTAACACGCCCATACAATTTAAGCCTACTATTTCATATACATTTGAATATATTACATATTTATAAATTTATTACTATCCGTTTCCAACGAAAATCGACAAGAAAAATAACTACTGGCCAAAGAAAATATTGAGATTGAAAAAGTGGGCGGTATCACTCCCATTAGAAAATATAATTAAAATTTGCGCTAGTTAGCTAAAAATTTTATAAGGAAGTAGCTCTAGATTAGGAACTGACTGAAAAGAATCTGAAAACCTGAAAATTATAGCCCGCGCTCCAAAAAGTTCAGAATAAAAAAAAAGTCCAATGCAGTTGACTTAAGTGATTTTATTGAAATTTGGGTTACATGTTGCAATAATAGAAGGTTATAAGTATTCTTTAAACAAAATGGGAGTTAAAAACCCATAAAATTTGCATTTCTATTTCATGTTTGTAATTCGAATCAGCACATTTAAATATATTTGCTTAATTCACAACAATTTCAATCGTGTATTTGTGTATCAACTACACTTTTTGTTTTTTGATTGTGAACACCCTCTGTATAGTGTATTAATATTTATTTATTTATTAAACATATTAATGCAAAGTAAATTCGCATAATATGGTGTTGCACAAATATGGGCGCAGTAACGTAGACCATATGCCCAAGATGGTATTAACAGTATTTTATAAGGTTTTGTGACTGACTGTACACGACCTATGCCTTCACATAGGAAGTAGGTTGTTAAAGAAATTCCACAAAAAACCGCAAGATTATACGGTTATACGTAGCAGATCAGTCAACCAGTGCGAGCGAGACGAAAAACTCTCGAAGGCCAAACAACACACACAAGCCTGACCGCACTTAAGAAATAATTACGATGACGCGAGATATGTTCTCCGACTAGTGTATTAACGACTAGTGTATTAATATATTTTGTGTTTTTACAGAAAAAAGAAGAACAAGCTACACACAAATTCTCTCAGAGAGCCTCTCTCTTAATACAACAATTTAAAAACATATGAAATAAAATTGTAATAGTGTATTTCATTTTTATATGAAAATTTCATACAACAAATGTTAAACTCTTTTATTTAATATGATAATACAATCGATACAGAGATGTGCAATAGCTTTTCGTGAGCACCTGCCTTGACGGCCTAATCTCACGAGTGCCAAAGCACCGGGTGCTAGGTAAGACGCCAGACCAACGTCCCCATGCACCCTTTTTAGAATGAACCTATGCCCACTCCTCAAAGGCACATAGGTTGCAATCTTTGTATATAGTTATCCCTGTACTATATTCAAGTACCTTGCTGAGGTACTTTGAGCTATCTAAACTCTGCTGCTATGTCGAAGTCATAGCTGTCGCCAAATATCCAGTGCCTACTCCACACATACCAAAATCATCCCTTAAACCCCGTGGGGTAGGACGAACTCGGCATTTTAGCAAAGAACACTGACGACCACTACATGCACGCAATAACTTCAAAGCAGCTCGGATGTCGGGCCACCGGCACCCGTGGAACCAGAAGTAGCCTCTGGTCAGACCTCGAAGTTCCACCACAAGGGCTTCACCTCTATCGTCTTTTGAACTCAGGGGCAGCTCTAGGTGACGCTGCACCTAACTGACATCAACAGGACCTGTCTTCCTTTTATTATAAATATGTGCACATCCTTTGCTCTGTTATTTCAGAGATCGGGTAGTAACAACATAAGTTCTATGGGTAATGTACCAAAGTTACGTCAATGGAAAAAGCCACATTACCCCAGCTGGGGCCCCGGGCTTGCCACACCCGTAGTCGAAATCGACTCCCCTGGGGGGCGATACAGAGATACAAGAGGTTTTGTGAATTAAGCAATTATTTATGTATTCACAATTACATGTTCCCAGCGAAACTCAACAGGAGAGATAAACACTCGCCAAAGAAAATCTTGAGTTTGAAAAATTGGGCTTGATCACGCAAATAAGAATAAAAAATTTAAATTTTCGCTAATGAGGTGAAATTTGATAGACAAGTAGGTCTAAGCTAGAAACTAACTAGAAAAATCTTAAAACCAGGAAAATATAGCCATAGGGGTGGGGCTACGCCCATTAATTTTAGAACTAAAACATGAAACTTAAATCGTTGGCGTAAGCAGTTTTATTGAAATTTGGCATACATGTTTTAATAATGAAAAGCTATAAATTTTCCTTTAAAAAGTGGGCGTTAACATGACAATAAAATTTAAGTCTCTTCTTTCGTGTACTTCGGATCAGCAGATTTATACTACTTTTGTAGATATTATTGTCCATTTCCATCGAAAATTGACATGTATGATTGGCACTGACTAAAAAAAATTTTCTTTTAAAAAAGTGGTCAGGAATGCGCCATAAAAATTAAATAATTAAATTTGCACAAGAGAGCTGAAATTTGATACGCCAGTAGGCCAAGACGAGAAAAATACTAGAAAAATTAAAAAGCCAAATATTTAAACCAGAAGTGGCAGAGGCCACGCTAATAATTGTACTGAAGCTTTTAACTGAAACTTTAACTTAAAACTATCATCTTAAAAAGAGGACGATGATAATTGAGCGCTGCTCATAATAAAATCTTGAGTTTAAGAAAGTGACGGAGAGTGGGGGTAACAGATAATAATAATATTTAAAGCTAGAATTTGAACTAGAGATTTTAAATTCGATACCCCTTAAGTTAAGGATGAGTTGCGTACAGGAAACATCCGAAAGCATTGGTTGTTACATTGGGGATGTGGGGCAATGTTTATAGAAACTTAGCGGAATGTTATACGGCAGAGAATTGAAATTTGGAAAAAAATTGAATACGGTAAGTTACCAACTAGAAAAATTTAAAACACAAGCTACTCTATTGAAACTTTACATGCACATTTCACTTATGCTAGCCTTTAATTTTTCATTTTCAAAAGTACTACATCTAAAGGTGCCTATACACTACATGATTTTACATTGCTCCTATCAAGTTTTAGATAATTCGGTAAAAACATGTAGTTGGTGACTTCAAAAACTTTGCTTGTGTAAAATACACAAGCAAAACCATTAGACAAATTTTCAATTAGAGCATGTTCTATTTTCTTATGTTCACACATGTGTTTTCAATTATCTATGCCATGTGAAAACATTTATCGACGGTTGAATGTCTCCGATATCATTAGCCGTCCGTTTAAGGTATTTGTATTAGTGATAAATTAACTATTTTTTACCTCATTTTAAAATTTTAATAACAATGATATAAAGTATATAACAAGTGTTGACACCAGCTCCATATTTTGCAGATTAAAAAGAAAAAAAACTTAAATAAATATTTGTGACGCCGGTACTTCAGTGACGACGGCACTTCAGCAACGCTACCAAATAAATTTCCAGCGGCTGTCGTAAACAATCATGGCCGATGTCACGTGTAATTGTACATACAAGTTGGTGGCCAAAAATTAAAAACCGTATGTAAATTAATCGAGTTTGACAGACACAAGAAAAACATGTGAATTGTAAACTTGAAAAAACACAAACAAAAACATGCAGTGTATTGGTGGTACCTTAAGCAAACTTTAGAAAAATAGGCAGGGTCACTTCCACTAAAATGTACACTATATTTTACATATTTCTACTCTGATGATTCTTAAAAATTTAAGTACATCAGTCGGTCCTTGTAATGACACAATGGTGCACATATCACACTCTAACCCATTATTGTACTTAGGTCTGCCCTTTTAAACTGGCGCAGTCATTCTGAATAGAACTGTAACAGACTAGAAATTTTAAGTTTAATAAGCTTTATTAAGAAAACGTTTGAAAAAGTATTCAGATCCTCACAAAAACATAAATGTGAAAAAAGGCCAAGTTCCTTTCCAAAATTTTGGCCATTAAAAGTAGTGAGATAAAAATTTTGAGCAAGTTCTTGTTTGGCACAAAACCTATCACTGTTATATGCTATGCATTATTATATAAATTTGTAACCGTAAGGGCGTCATATAATTTCTAGATAATATGCTAACTGGGCAATATTTTTACCTTTTTAAAAAGAAGAGAATAATGCACACTTGTTTATTTCTTTATATCGAGAAAAATATTGTCAAGTTAGCATTTTATATATATTATATTAAAATTATATGACACCCTTACGGTTACAAGTGATAGGTATTGTGCCAAACAAGAATTTGGTAAAAAATTTGTATTTCACTACTTTTAATGGCCGAAATTTTGGAAAGGAACTTGGCCTTTTTTCACATTTATGCTTTTGTGAGGATATTACTTATATTTAATAATTTTTGGACAAGTTTGAGGTTTTTATGTGTTAAGTGTTTTAGAAACAGTCCATTACAGCTCAAAATATCTTAAGAAGTGAGATTATTTGAAAACCAAACCAAAACCATTAAAAAACATACATATCGTTACCTTAATATAGAAAGGCCATAACTCACTATTTTTTGGAAATCGAGTTTTTCGTATATGTATTTCGATAGAAGATGAACATCTAATGTATCGAAAAATGCAAAAATCTCGATTTCAAAATAATAATGAGTCAGGGCTTTTCTATATTAAGCTAACGATATATGTACATATACCCATAAATCCAAGTATGATGAAAAGTTGCATGCTGCTTTTTCCAAAAACACTTTTAATTATGGATCACTAACAGTTGATGTGCAACAACTATTGTTGCGGCTCCTTCGTACTGCTACAAAAATAGTTGCTACTTCTAATATTGTGTTTTTTTACGAACCATGCTGCTGACAGTTTTAACTTATGTTGTGCGTTCGTGAAAGTAAAACATTTGTTTGGTTGCCTTGCATCAAATTTCTTTGATATGCCTTACAAGTTTTATTGGGCAGAGCAAACGACAATATAAAATGGATTTATTTATTGATTTATACCTTTCATGTCTAACATATTTTACTTGATATTTTATTTCTAAGCTGGGAATTATTTTATTTTGGTATTCATAATAAAATTTTATGGCCGATTGATTCACATTTTCTTTCAGGAAATCTTTTAAAAATTTATTTTGAAATAAATTTGTGATGACACTTGTCTTGTCAAGACTTCTTTCAAGGCTAAGTAACACTAGCTTACACCGAAATTGTACACTTGGTGAGAGGTAATTTTCCTTATGTATTTTCTTCCGCTGAATTCAAAAATCAAGGTTAACGAGATTTTTTAATTTTTTCAACCTTTTTTCACTTGACAGATCATATCTCGAGTTAGAATGTCCGATTGGGTCATTCTTGGTATTCAAATGCATCTCAATGATGACGAATAAATATATTTAATCGGATCTTTAATTGTTAAAGTGGTTCAAAATATATAGATGAAAATAGGACACATTTTCAAAAAAATAGCGACAGAAAAGTACAAATGGAAAAAAACGTCTGGTTTCTGTTCATCTACGTACAAGACCTTTCAAGACATGAGATATTTTTCAGATGCTTTACTACAGCGAAATATTCTAAAACAAACGCTAAAAAACACTGTGGCCAAACATTTGTTTCAGTTGTTTGTCTTGCCAAAAGTGTTTTTTAGCGTTTGTTTTAGAATATTTCGCTGTGGTAATGCATTTGAAATATTTCTCATGTCTTGAAAACAGTGTTGCCAAAATGTTGTAGGCATTTCCCACCATATAGCCCCTGAAAACCCGCTAAGAACCGCCAGCTGAACAAAAATAAACGCTAATATAACCGCTTATTTTTTTTATAACCAACATATATCTTTTTATGGTTTATTGGTAAAAAGAAAAGAATAAGATAAATTTTAAGATATATGTATGTATCTTGGAATCTCATATTTCCCCAATATTTGTAAGCAAAACTCAGCCTGCTCTTTAAATAGTTTTTTATTTCCTGCAGAGTTTCCACACCCGAACATCGTACCAGAAAAAAATATAATCCAATGGACTATTCCATCTTATAATATTAATGTTTAAGCTGATAGTATCTTTTCAACATTTTCTGCGATAGACCCTAATAATAATAATAATAATATCTTGCCGTTTTGCTTGAAGTATTTGTAAAATATTGTTAAACTTTCCTGATTTTCTCACGATCTGAAATTAAAAAATATGGTTGATAAAATAAACTCTGCGGCTCAATTCACATTGGCTTGAAGTTTAATTTCGAAGGAAAATTTCAATAAAAAAGTCTCTAATCAAAAACAAATTATTCAGAAAAAGTTAATGTTTTGAGAGATTTTGGTTGATATTATGTTTTCCTCATACTAACTGGTCCAATCACCCAGTTTTCGGTTTGTTTTTCGTTTGTCTAAAGATTGGTTTACTATTTTTTTTAACGAAAATAATGATTAAATTGGTTTGCAAATTAATTTAATCCCGAATTAAATTTTATTCACTAAAACTGAGCATTGTTCACTTTTATACTCATATGTATAGGTATGTATATACATATGTGTTTTTATTTTTAACCCCTTAAAGTTTCACATTGTACTACACGAACACAATATGTCAATTTTTTATTTGCAAAAAAAGTGACGTTAGTTTCTTTTCGCTGTACGTGTTTATATCGAAAAAAACTCAACATAAATACCAGGGTACGTGTTGCATAGCTGCGTTCAAATACTTTATTTTGATTCAATATCTTTCTTTATAAGTTTCAGAAAAACGCTGACAATCCGTCAACTAAGAAATTCTACCGCTAAAATTCTCGCTGGTGGTTTTTTAAATAGACTTGCTGCTAATGACAAAAAAATGCAGTCATATATAGCGTTTTGGCAACACTGCTTGAAAAGTCTTAAAATGGTCTTGTGCAGGACACTATTGCAAGTAAACAAGTCAGTTGGTAATTAAGTTTTGGGCAGCGCGAGTTTGTGATACAGCAGTGAGTTTTATAGTTGAGTACGTGTTTTACAATACGTGAGTTGGTAATTGAAGAGAGTATAGTAACGGTCTATATGACAGTTAAAGTCTGTCTATGAATTGAGCTTATTGTGGAGTCTATCGTGTCGACTAAAGTGATGAGTAAAGGGAACAGTGCAGCGGATAGACGTGTGTAAGAGTAGAGTTGTTATTGGTGTATCAACAGAGAGTGTCGGCAGAGCGAGTCTCGTGTGTGACAAACAGCAGACAAAAGGGTATATTAAGGTGTGAGTATTTGAGTAGTTTAAGCAGCGTTGGTATATTTAAGCTCTTGACAAGTTTAGTTTAAGTGTATTTGTAAATAAAACTTGTATCATTCTTAACCCCAGTTACTACAGTGGGGACTTTTATTTATTTGCAAATCTTCGGGTCCACGGAAAAGCATTTTTAAAGGGTAAAAACGTAACAGTATTTTAGGCAAAAACATTTCAAGTCCCATTAAATATTTAAAAAATTTAATTCCATATCGAATACCGCCTTTTGTATTTACTTTAATTTGAGAAATATAATAAGCCTCATGCTTTTGAACGAGTTTAAGGTATATAACTCTGTATTGAAACTTTTTAAGGAATACAAACTTCAAATGCACGAGTACTTCATTGTTTAACTTATCTATTATTCTTCGTCAAGCCCATGTTGTACGAGTATGTAACATGGATTCATTTTATCGCTTATTTTGTTTTTGTTGTTATTTTGTTGTAATTGCAATTGTCGGATTCGTCTGAAATCAAGTAGAACGCACTTTTCTTCTTGTTTCTCTTTTGCTTGTTATAACGATAATTTTTTTCCTGCCTAGTGTCATTATATTTTATGGATTTATTTTTATATTTTTATATTTTTTGTTTGTTTGCAGTCTAGTGCCATCTTGCGTAGATTCTTGTTTATGTATTTGTGGACATGGAGTGCACTTTCATCTCAGACTTTCCGCCAATATTTTTTATTGTATATGCTGCAGTTTTATGTTACTCTATTTATGTGCATACATCTGTCTATTAGCGATTACTTTAGACTACATGGCGTCATTACATTTGGTTCTTTTTTTTTTTAATGAAAAGTTGAGTTTATTTGCTTCTTTATCTTATGCTATTTTTCTTCTCATGTTGTCGTTTTAAGTGTTCTTTTCAAGTCAGTACGAGTATTTAAGCAATTCTTAATCGTTTTGTTGATTAGAATTTTCTACACTTGAGTTTTTTTGTTTGTTAATGTTTTGTTGTTTGATTTTTTGTAAGTTCTATAAAACATACTAGTGATGCACGAATATTCGTATTCGTATTCGAATTGCCGAATATTCGGCCATTTTTAATGGAATACGAATACGAATATTTTTTCAAAGAAATTAAATAAATAATTTAAATAAATGACTAAAAATTTTAGTTTGTACAACTTGTTTGGTGTATCAATTTTCTAACTGGCAACATGGCGATATTTTGGCAATTTATAAATTAGTTTCATGATATTTTTGGTTATTTTTGATGAACCATGCCATTCATTTTGAGAAACGTCAAAGTCGATATAAAAAAATTATTTACATATATATGTACATATATATACAATTTATTTTTTATTATTTATATTCAGGGGGTCGATTCTCGTTCTGTGAAACTATGAAATAAAAAGTTATTTTCACGTTTTTATTATTATTTAGGATTCCCGTTCAGTGAAAAATTAAAAGACTTTAAATACATTTTCATTATGAAAAAATGGGGAATAGCACAAAACTTTTCACAGTTACATAGCTAGTATGTCGATTTTTATTTAGTGTAACTGTGAAAAAAAAACTTAAAAAACTTTTCATATGATAAATTATTTTACACAAAAAATGAAAAACACTAAATAAGCTAGAAAAAACTCACGCAACAGCGACGACGATGTCGAAATTGTTAACAACAAGTCCGAAATTTAAGTACAAATAATCAAAAATAATAGCATGTGAATTATTTAGGGGTGGATGTTGAAATTGCAAACGACAATTCCGAAATTCAGTTTAAAAAAATACAGTAATCTGCGTCTGCAGACAGTGAGTACCAAGATCAGAGAAGAAAAGTGCAGAGAGGTACATATAGGTCATGCCTTTGGGTCATGCTAAAATTTAAGGTGATAGGATGTGGAAAATTAAGTGCGGTGGCTTAAGATGAGCGTGGTAGCATTTAAAAAGGAGATAATAACGTCCATTATGTCACGATGGGCATCATTTGCCTTTTGCAAAAACATAGCATTTTACAAGCATATCAAACAGTAGCATCATAAGTTTTTAGGCTTCAAAGCTGTCGGCCGGACTAAAGGGGCTTATCTCCTAAGTATAAGAGTAATAATAATAATAACGACTTTGCTGAGTAAATATTTTTGCGTACCCAGCCTTCTGCAGAGCTTAATGACAGAAAAAGGTTTTCTTCATTAAAGGCTACAGGATAAAAAGAAAACCTTTACTCAGCACAGCCACTGTTCGATATTTAAGCTCGACGTGCAATATGTGCATAAGTAATAAATACTATTATTTATTTATATGACATATTTCAATAGCATAAAAACAAAAGTTTCATAGACACAACGGAATAAAACAATCACGAAATTCACACGTTGATTTTTTAATGTTTTTTTTTGAAACACGATTTTTTAGTTTGTAAGCGAACGGTATAGAAAAGCAAAGGGGGTAGACAAAAATCACATTTTCCGTTTTCCGAGATTTTTTTTAAATTTTATTTACACATATTTTAATTATTGTTATCATGGTGTAATTATACAGGTGACTGCGTAAGGATTTCTTAAACAATAATATGGCAACCATAGCTGTGTAAAGAGCAGAAGAATGTCAAAAGCACAAAAATGTTTGTGCCAAAACCAAAACAAAACGAGGTTTCTGACATTCGTTGGCTACAAAACACATAGAGCAAAAAATTATCAGCTGAAGTAGCGCTGCCACCTGTTTAAATACACCTTGATTGTTATGTTGCTTTATTTTAAGTTAAAAATAATCAAGTTTTTTTATTTTTATTTATTTTAATGTATGCAGTATTTAACGTTAATTTGTGCACTGGCAAATTGATGGCTCGTGAATATAGAGTGCTAAGAATATTTTCTAAAACCTATTGCAAATGAAATTAGCTGTTTAAATCTTGAATCTCAGTCGGATAATATGGATACAAACAGTATATATGGGAGGTTGAATACATACATAATAGTAAAAACATTTCCTTTACCAAATACCATTGACTATGGATCAGCATTTAAAACTGAATTAAGTAATGTTATTAAAAAAAAAAACAAAAAATAACGGAAATTGTAGTATTAACTCATCCATTTTAATTGAAATTTTTTTTTTGATTTTTTCAATTAAAAAAATATTATTTTGTTTATATTTTGTGACCAATTTCGTTAGTGAATATATTTATTTTATAAAGAAAAACGACTTGGAAATTATATTGAAAACATTAAATTCATACCATAAGAATCTGCAATTTACAGTTGAACTTGAAGAAAACGATGAAATACCTTATTTAGACATGAAAAAAATAAAAGACAGCAATAAATTAATAACAAACTGGTATGCCAAGAAAACCGCATCTAAAAGATTAATTAATTACCACTCTACCCAGCCAATGAACACGAAAATAAACACGACAATGAATCTCATTACCAAAATTCTCAACATAAGTGACAAACCATTTAGAAATAGCATCATCAGCAAAATAAGAAATATAATGACGAAAAACAACTTCCCAATATACATCACGAACAACTTAATAAATAAATACTTAAGTAATAAAAAACAAACTGGTAACACTCCTAATAAAGAAGTAAAATAAAAAAGTTTTTTACAGTGTACCATATGTTCCTAAGTTGACTGAAAACAAAACATTAAAACATATGGTAAATGATGCAACAACAATAGTCATACACAGATCCAACAAAACACTGAGGCATCTATTTACGCGGGAAAGAACAAAATTGGACAAACTAGAAACAGACAACGTTGTATATGAGATCACTTGTCAAGGAAATGAAGTGGAAAGGTGTAACAAAGTATATGTAAGAACAACAAAACGGAAACTTGGGACTAGAATATCCGAACATGAAGCAGATATAAATAAAGGAAAGGAGACAACAGCTTTAGCCCAACACGCGAAAGAAACGAAACATAAAATAGATTTTAAAGGAGTGAAAATACTAGACATAGAAAAGAAAACGAACAAAAGGTATACACTAGATAGCCTACGGATACAACAACGCATAAAGAAATCTATAAACACCAAAGAAGACAAAGACAACACTAAACTACAATATGCCATTGCAATAACCTGACAAGTTAAGTTCTGTGACATTAGTTTTTAAATTCGCCTGTGATATTTTCTTTTATTTATTATTATTTAAATTATACACTTAATTGTTCGTGATGTCCAGTTTTATAATTTATTTAGTAATGTAACTGAAGAATCGTGAGTACAGCATAAAAACTAATATAACATACATAAAACTATAAATAACAAACATTTTGTAATTTGTTGATAGAGCTTAATAAAAACATTCTCCTGAAGACGTCGGAAAAAAGCCGACGAAACGTTGAGAAAAAAGATGAAGTAGATTTGTTTTATTTGCATCTTGATAACTAAGAAAACTGACCAAAAATAGCCAACGCAAAAATAAATTTAAAAAAATATTACATTAACTAAAAATTTATAGTTAATTTTAATTATTATTTTTCGAACTTAATTTGTTTCTATATTTATGATTTGAACGGACCAAAGCTCGTATCGCGTTTTTCAGCCAAATTCAAAAGCCACTAAACCTTCATCATAAACGTTCTTCTATGTTTGGTCCACTGTGTGTGGTATCAGTTGATGTAGATTTGTGCCCTATATACGAAACTTTTTTGCAAATGGATTATGTGAATTGTTTTGATTCATCGTATTTCAATTTGCTGAAAGATGTTTTGTAATGAAATTTCAAATTTGCCATTTCTAATTTACAAGAGTCTTACCATTGTCGTTTATTCTTTACTAATTATGCACATGTTAGTTAATTTCCTTATTTTTGTTCTACTTAAGACAAACTTCTTTGGTTTGTTACTATTAAGTATATTTATTTTAATTTTTTGCCACAGGCCCACGGCTATTATTTTTTAGTTAGTTTTAATTATTATTTTTCGAACTTAAAAAATTTAATTTTTTAAAGATTCAATTAAAATAGTAATTGAAATACATATAAAACATATCAAATGGTATAAAAAAATTTATAAAAAATTATGTTAGGTGCATACATATGTATGTATGTATGCAGGTATGTATAAAAAATTTACAAAAATGGAAATATTTGTATATTCCCAGTAAAAAAAGAGACTCCAAAAAAGTCATGAAAATGTAAAGTTTACGATGTGGAAGTAGTGCAAATTTTGATCAGATCTAATGATTTTTACATGGGGTTGTCATTGCAAGAAGTTCTCTTTTTCGATGCCTGGTCACTGAATTGGAAGCGATATTAAGAAAAATGTCCTTTTTTGTGTTCTATGATAATATTTTCATCTAGGAAAAAGGGTAAATAGTTGCCTTTTTTAACAATTCGTTTCTTTTTATACGAATTTAAGCCTGAAAAAATGTTTTCATGTAAATTTAAGCAAATAACTTTTAAATTTTAAACTAAAAATAATTCATAAATTTCTTTAAAAAAATAATTTTTTTTAAATTCTGGTGAGTATTTTCTAACACTATGGAGGAGTTACAAGGTTTTGTGTGACTAAAATAAACTTCTACATGATTTTTTGCTCACTTTCGGCAAATTAAAAATATCGATTTTTTTGGAAGCAATGAAAATGTACTTCCGCTAGAATGACTTCCATTTTTTTCACTGGGTTGTATCAAAAACCTAACTAACTTTTCGAATGGTGTACAAAAGTACAATGGCCGTATTCGTTGTTTGAAAGTCCTGCGTGAATGTAAATTTAGAATATCGTAGCCTTACTTTGAATTGTGTGTATTTTATGATTGGATTTACGCAAGACCATTTGCATCGAACCCCAGATATCGACAATATACTAAGATTAGGTCTATATTATAGATTATATAGACTCTGTAAGCTTGTGTTTATTATTTATTATTGTATAATTGTTAAGAAATAAGGGAACAAAAATGAATTCCTGTTTTTATTTTATTTTAATATTCTATTTTAATTTGACGCATGTCAAAATTACTATGAATGGTGCGGTTTTCCATACGATTTTAAAGTAAAAAAACGCAATGCGGGACGAAATAAAATTAATATCTATTTTATTTTCATTGCGGACTTTCTTATTCTCTCAATTTTCTCTTGCTGACGTTGCCGTAGTTTTTGAATAAATGGCTGTGTTCACAACATTATTGTAAAAAAAATATGATTTTGAAGATCAAAAATTTTTGTCATAGATTATAAAAGTTTAAAAAACATATCAAATATATCTGTGAATGTATAAAATGTTAATAATTTTTTGTTTTTAGTTATAAAAATGTATGCACAAAAAATTAATGAAAATTTAAACAAATAATGACAACTATTGCCGGCGCCGTCTTCCGTTGTATTGTGCTTATTTTTTTCTCTCGTAACGAGAAATCGCATCGCACCGCACCGCAAACATTGTGTTTAGACTCTAAGCTGATTAGTTTTTTCTCCCATATAAGAGTCTGAACACAATGTAACGATTATTTATTGCGGTGTGGGTTTCCATACGATTTTGAAGTAAAGAACCGCAGTGCGGGACGGAATAAAATGAAACTCTATTTTATTTTCATTGCGGAGTTTCTTATTCTTTCTTTCTTTTTGATACTCTTTCTCTTGCTGATGTTGCCGTAATTTTTGAATAATTGGCTGTGTTCACAACATTTTTAAAAAAAACATGATTTTGAAGCTCAAAAATTTTTGTCATAGATTATAAAAGTTTAAAAAATATATCAAATATATCTACGAATTTATAAAATGTTAATAATTTTTTGTTTTTAGTTATAAAAATGTAGGCACAAAAAAATTTACGAAAATTTAAACAAACAATGACAAGTATTGCCGGCGCCGTCTTCCGTTGTATTATGTTTATTTTTCTCTCCCGCAACGATAAATCGCACCGCACCGCAAACATTGTGTTTAAAATATCAAAACCAAGGTGTATCTAGCTAGGTGGCAGCGCTGATGATATTTTGCTCTATGTTTGTAGCTGTAGAATGTCAAAAACTTCGTTTTTTTTTTGGTTTTAGTACAATTATTTTTGTGCTTTTGACATTCTTCGCTTCTTTACACAGCTATGGTTGCCATATTTTTGTATAACAAATCCTTACATAGTCACCTGCATAATTACACCATGACCAAAACCAATTAAAAGATTCATTGGGTAATTTAATTGAAAATAATTCGATTTTCACACACAAAACCACAAGTTATAATATTTACATATAATAATTGTATTTCATACTACTCTGAGTTAAACTCTGTTGATAAAATTTTTTTTGATAGAGCAGTAAATTCAATTAAAATAAACATATATTCAATTAAAATTGTAATCAAAATTATTATTTTTTCTAAGCAATCACTTAATTGAAAAAAATTCAACAATAATTTTTTCTGTGTATAATTTAAAAGAATTTATAAATGGATTTATTTACTTTATATGTTGATAAATCCAACCAATAAAGTCTGTGTTGAAACAGTGTTTTCAATAATTTACCTTTTTTATTTTAACGCGTTACTACGAGCTATAAATTGTATAAAGATACAAGATATGTTGAATAAATTTAATTCCCACACAATGTATTCCAAAAAAAAAACAGTAGTAGCATTTTACTAAACTAAACTATAAAATAGTTCATAATAAATATTATAATTTTTGTATTCACCAATCCTTTTTCTCTGTTTTAAATAAAAAAAATAAAATATATATAACTTGGCAAGTTATTTTCACATTGTGGAGAATATGTAGTGATTTGAGTTAATTTTTTTGTACTTTATAAGAAATAATTATAATAATCTAAACAAGTAAGAGTGCTATATTCGGCTGTGCCGAATCTTATATACCCTTTACCAAAGTGCGTTTATGTAGTATAATATTTTTTTATTATAGCAATAAGTTGAATTTATGTAGATGCGTTACTTTCTCAAACTCGTATCTTAAAAAATAAAAGTTGTCAGTTTTCCAATTTGGTGTTTTTTGCGTTTTTGTGATTTTTTTCGGTTTTTGGTTTTTTTTAATTTGGTGCTTTATTTTGTTTTGCTGCTTTTTTTCGTTTTAGCGATTTTTTTTAGGTTTTTGGAGTTTTTTTTTTTAATTTGGTGCTTTTTTAGTTTTGGTGCTTTTTTCTCGTTTAAGTGATTTTTTTTGTTTTTTGCGCTTTTTTATTTTGGCGATTTTTTTTCGTTTTGAAGATTTTTTAGGTTTTTTGCGTTTTTTTAATTTAGTGCTTTTTTCAGTTTTGGTGCTTTTTTTCGTCTTAGCGATTTTTTAAGGATTTTAGCGTTTTTTTATTTTGGCGATTTTTTTAATTTTTGCAATTTATTTTAGTGGTAAATTTTTTTTATTTTGTTTTTCTCAGCGATATCAAAGCTAAAAGTAAGCATTGATGTCGCCGAGATCTTCGCAAAGAAACACGGACAAATTTAAGAGATTTATCTAAGCTGTTTACCTCAAATGCAAATATCACAGTATGTGTGTTTGTGCTTGCTGTAACCCAGCAATAAATTTGCACACGAAGTGTATGCGAATGTGTATCATATGTATGAAACATACGCTCATACATTATCTGTTTTACTAACAATTATCTTAAAATATATGAGCTACAACAGATACTTATTTTAAAACAAAGAGCTTGTAAATTTATTATCCATTGCAAGACATTTAAATCATCTAATGATAACGTTTTTAAGAACGATTTTGCATCCGCAGCCGTTAGGCTTGTTTTTTTATCTAATGAATTAAATAATAAATCAAACACTTGCTTTTGTATGCGTTATTACACAAAGATTTCGTTATCCTCATGTCCAATTAAAACAACATTAAAAAAAATATTTTTTAAACTACAATTTCAAAACTCAAACTACTTACACACACAAAAGCAATAAACATGCATTTGAGAACAAACAAAAAATTATTGCTAGAATTCAAGAAATTAATAAAAAACATATTTTCTTCACAAATAATTTTTTCAGAACTTATTTTTTGTTTGTTTTACTTTATTTTTTTCAGAAAAACTTAAAATTAAAAAAAAAATACATATCAGAAAAATTAATAAATTCATTTCTTGTTCATTTGAAAAACTGTCAGCAGTATGAGTTCATTTCAAAATCAAAACTATTTTAATTTTTCATACTGCATTGTTTGTGTGACAAATACATTAACGAAAATTGAAAATTTATCAACACATACTTATCGCATGAGCATGAGCAGTATGTGTGTATGGGATCTTTAATATCAGGATTACAAGAACAATGAAAAAATCAGTGTTGCCAAAACGGCGGTTTTACCGCTATATATGACTGTATTTTGCTGTCATTAGCGGCAAGTCTATTTAAAAACCAGCAGCGGGAATTTTAGCGGAAGAATTTCTTAGTTTGACGGATTTTCAGCGTTTTTCTGTAACTTATAAAGAAAGGTATTGAATCAAAATAAAGTATATTTAACGCAGCTATGCGACACGTACCTTGGTATTTATGTTGAGTTTTGTTTTCTATATAAACACGTACAGCGAAAAGAAACTAACGTTACTTTTTTGCAAATAAAAAATTGACATATTGTGGTCGTGTAGTATAATGTGAAAATTTAAGAGGTTAAAAATAATAACATATGTACACACATACGAGTATAGAAGTGAACAAATCTCATAATTAGTGAATAAAATTTAATTCGAGATTAAAATTATATTACAAACCAATTTAATCATTCTTTTCGTATTAAAATAATAGTAAATAAATCTTTAAACAAATTGGACCACTGAGTATGAGGAAAACTAATATCAACCAAAATCTCTCAAAACAATAACTTTTTCTGAATAATTTGATTTTGATTAGATACTTTTTTTATTAAAATTCTCCTTCGTAACTTAACTTCAAACCAATGTGAATTGAGCCACAGAGTTTATTTTATCAACACTATTTTTTAATTTCAGATAGTGAGGAAATTTTAACAATATTTTACAAATACTTCAAGCAAAACGGCAAGATATTATTCCACACGTGTAGAACAATTAGAGTCTAAAATATTGAAAATATACTGAATCCACTTCAACATTAATATAATAAGATGGAATATACCCTTGGATTCTACTTTTTCCTGTGCCTATGTACTGTAACTAAGGTGAGAACTTTTCCAAACGAAAAGTTTATTGTCATTCTGTGAAACACAGAAAGTTTTGCTTACAAATATTGGGGAATTATGAGATTCCAACATACATAAATTTATCCATATGTATATGTACATATTTTATAAAATTTATATTATTCTTTTTTTTTTACCAATAAACCATAAAAAAGACATATGTTGGTTATAAAAAATTCAGCGGTTATATTAGCGTTTATTTTTATTCAGATAGCGGTTTTTAGCGGGTTTTCAGGGGTTATATGGTGGGAAATGCCTGCAACATTTTGGCAACACTGAAAAAAATACAATAATGAAAAAAACAACATTGCTTTTATAATTAGTGTTTTTATGGGAATTTTTACAATTTAAGTTTAAAATTTGTTAAAATTTGTTATTCAGTAAAATATTTTTTTATTAATATACATTGAAATTGATTATTGAGGGGTTTAGCTGGATCCTATGCGCATTTCACTGTTGCTAATGCAGATCATCAGGGAACCTTTACCCAAAGCTTCTTAGAACAACTAGAGTTATTATGTTATAAACTTTCATTTAAACAAATGAGAAGCTCAACAACAAATAACAAAGTTGAAACAAGAACTCAATAATCAACATGTTTTTTTATTTTCTTACTTTACCATTGGCTGACTTTTTTTCAGCTTGAACTTGTAGATATAAAGAGTATGTAAAAAGAAAATAAATGTAAATAACAACAACAGCTATTCAAGAATAGAGTGTTGCCACACAAGTATTTTTTGACCGGGTGCAGTCAAATTAATAATTAGTGTTTTTATTAAAAAAATTGTAAACATTGCTTTTATTTTATCCAAAATATCAAAAATAGAATTTGTTGTAACGTAATAATAACACAAATTTTTCACAAAAAGTTCAAAAAATTTCCCCGCGGCAGCTAGCACTAACCGAATTTGCAATGTTTACCACACTTTCACAATTTCTTATCAGTTTTTTCGTATTTTTTTCAAAGAATTTTTTTAATAAAATATTTTTTATATTGAAAATTTTTTAACATTTTATTTTAATTTTTCTTTCGTAAACAATTTTTGAAATTTCGGATGAACTTTATTTGAAAAAAAAAAATAGCTCAGCTGCATTTCCGCTAGTACCTGGTGAATGTGCCTTGGAATATACGTTTTTTTTATGATTTCTTGAGTTCTACCAATAATTTTTTTTGTTCTCAAACGCATGTTTATTTTATAAATTTTTATTTTAAATGATGATTGATAAGTTAGTGGTAAAATATCAATCATACTCGTATACCACGGGTTCACCGGCAGTAGCTGCAAGCAGTATGTGAGTATAGGCCCCTTTATATTATTGTATCATGAAACAACTTATTTGAATCGTTTTACATTCATTTTATATTCTTGTTAATTATTTTATTTTCCTTGAACTGTAAATTATTTCTTTTTTGTTATTAAAATAATATTTTTGTGACATTTTGTTTTCATTAATTTTGTGTTCATTTGAACTCAATTACTGGAAATATTCCAGTGAAAGCATTATCTGTATTGTCTGTTTTCGCATTCAAATACTGAAACACTTTTTTCTCACAAATCGAGTAACGGTGGAATTTTGTGTTTCACACTTAATTTGAGGAATACTGATATGGGTTCGCATTGTATAAAAGTTTGCTGTTTGAGTCTTTTGTTTTATTTGAACGTTAGTTTCGTTTTTAGCAAGGTTGGCAAACGGTATCGTAAAAATACCGATACCGATTCAAATACCGCTATAATTAGATACCGGTATCGATACCGATACCGAAACACATTTCGGTTAGAAAATACCAGTATCAAGAATACCGTTTAGGTCTATACCGGTATGTACCGGTATACCGATTCCCACCAAAAATAAAATTTCAAATATATATTTCAATTAACTTTCTTATATAAACACGTTTTTTTCGCCTTTACACATTCTTATGCAGTACTGTTTTTTTTAATCGACCGGAAAATGTAATCATATCATAACCATCACCAGTTCGAAATACTAACGAACTTACTTCATGAGCTGCTTAATGCCTTTAGGAACGAAAAACGTATCTCTAGACATATAAATGTTCTAAATTGGTCAAAAGAGCAAAGCCCTTACAAAGACAGTTATTTTAAATAATAACTTTTTAAATAAATAACTTATTTATATGAAATCGCGAAAGTTAGTATATTGGTTGTTCCAGATACACAAGGTAATGCGGAGATTTAAAGTTTTGAAGAGTGCTTTTTTATGTATGCACATTAAAGATTTTTTTCTTTAATTGATATACTACATATGTGCGCTGTCTAAAATATGAGGTTTGCTGCCATAAATGCGGTCTTAATTTTTTAGCTCGATCCGACGCTTTCTTTTTTAATTTGAAATAATTCTGCAGTTTTTAAACTAGCTGTCCGATTTTTTATGAAATTTTATAGAGAATTTGAGGAGGTGTTACAGAGCTCAAGTCTGGAATTTAGGCTATATATCCTTAAAAGGTACGGAGTCAAAAAGCACCAAATTGGGTAAACTTTTAGTTAATGAAAAATTAAAATCGATGCCAAGCTCATGTTTTTGATCAGATAAAAAAGATTTTTGAAAGTGGATTTTTTTCTATCCAAAAGCTAAAAAAAAGTGTGCAACATTTATGGGTTTTCGCTTACAGTTTAGGAAATATTCGAGAAAAAGTGTAAAAAAATTGACATTTTTACCAACCTTTGTCCACTGGAGAAGGCAAACGTTATTAGATTTAGAAAATGAAACTTATTATGAATAAGGGATATAATTTGTAACATTAAACATAACATTTGCCCATAAATATTTTCGGCTGAAAAGTCTTTCTTAGGTAGAAAGCAATAACAAATAGAATTTGCTTTTGAGTTCCCGGCAATTCCAAAAAAAATTACAAAAAATTTGAATTGATTTATTGAAATATTCGTTTCGTCTGAATTTGGCGACTACGAATATATCTAAAAACGGACGAATATTCGAGAATTCGAATACGAATTTTAAAATTTTACTAAGTGCATACAATTCTACATTTACTTCGTGTGTAATATAAATAATACATACACTGTATGTATTTATTTTTATTATTTTGTTTAATTAACCAAAATACAAAGTTTCTACTGCAGTTTTCTTATTTTACTTTTTTAATAAATTATTTTTTAATAAAAATATAAAAACGTATATAGAAACATATAAGTTTAAATACTTTTTATGTTCATGTAAAAATACTCCCTTTTCGAAGTAATTTAACAAAAAAAAATTTTTTTTGCTATGTCCACTGTCTGAATTAACAAATTTAGCAGTTATATCGGTATACCGGTATTATAAACTCGGTAACGGTATGTACCGGTAATACCGATACCGAAATAATACCGATATCGTTACCGATACCGAAATTTAAAAAATAGTTGTACCGGTATGAATACCGATACCGTTATTTGTTTCGGTTTCCAACCTTGGTTTTTAGTCATTATATTTTTGTTGTGTTATTAAATAGCTCCAATAATTTTAAATATGTTGCAACTACAGTTACATTTTACGAAATGTTCAATTAATTAAAATATAAAATGTATTTTTTTAATGTGTTATAAAAGAAAAGAAGAAGAAAATAATTAATGAGAGCTATAGTTACTTTTATATATCACAAAAAGTGTAAGTTCACAACTCTGGAATCATCCTTTTAGATTTTTCTGATATCTGACAACAACATGTTTTCTTTTAAAATTTAGTAGGTCACTTTTCAACCCTGCAAACGTTTTTTTAAATTTGTTTATATTATTTTTGATATTTTGAATACCAGTCTTATTTGTTCTGAAATATAAAATAAGTTTATTAAAAAAAATAGATATACTCGTAGCTAGTTATATTTATATGGCAAAATAAAATTTAAGCTTCCCAGCTCTGAAGCAATCTGCTTGATTTTGCTGGTTTTCAATACCAATCTATTTTGGAGCATTTCTGATATACCATTAAATATTATGAAATAAATTGTGAGAATTTCAAAAAATTAATTTTTAAAAGAAAAAATTAAATTATATTGAAAATTAACAATGGCCGATGCACAACATCGCTTTATAGCAAAACTGCGACCCTTCTGAACAGAAACAGCTGATAAGTTGATATAGAAAAACTAAGTACTTTAATTTAGAAGCAGAACGGCACAACACAGAACAGCAACGGAAAGTAAAGACTAATGAAGTCTTTAAGCCTTAATTATTAAGTTAAAAATTAGGGGTAACTGTTACAATAATTCGCTTGGGCTTTTATGAAAATCAAAAAATAACAGGGGTGCTGATTCGATCACGTTTTTCAGTTTGAAATTATGACATTCGCTATCGGACAATTTAATAATATGGTTCGATATCATGGTTCGATATATCAAAAGCGATGATTAGACCCCAGTTATTTCTTGATTTTTATTTATTCCTCACAAAATAAAAGTTACTTTGTGATTTTATTTATTACTCACAAAATAACAGTTGCAGTAGAAATTCGATTCTTGCACGTAATGAAAACCATACAAAAAAAGAGTTTAGAGTCTAAGTTTAATATTTCATTCAAAACACTTAAGTTCAAAGCATTCGTATAACAGTATATACATATTTTATGTGGAATTAATTAATGGAGTAATACAAAAATGTTGCAAGTATCGAGTTCAAAATTTTCGAATGTCGCAAGTACTGAGTGCATAATGAAAAATATTTCTATCAAGCATGTGCAAGAATCGAGTTAATACTGTACTTTTTATTTTGATTTTTTACTCAAAAATTATAATTTTTAAAATGAATATACAATAAAAAAGTACAATTAATTTAACAATTAATAGGAGATTTTTGTGCAAGAGATTCTGGCGATAAATCCAATTTTAAATCGGTTAACAACAATTTTAACGCAAAAATTACGCTTTCTACAGTTTAAAAATTATAGAAAAAATAAAAATCAAAAAGTAACTGCTATTTCGTAAGGAATAAATAAAAATCATGCAATAACTTTTATTTTCTGAGGAATAAATAAAAATAAGGAAATAATGATAAATGTTGTTTGCAATATAAATTTTCAGTCGAAAGTTTTCTTTCGTTCGAAACAGGCCATAAAACGTAATTTTTAAAATAAAAATTATAACTGTTACGGTCCCTGATATAAAGTATGCTAGTTTTACAAAAGAAGGTCCTTAATAAGCAAACGGTTACATTATGAAAATCATTGCGTATATATATATGTTATTTTTAATCCAACTTTGCATATATCCTCAAATTCAAATTTAAATAAATTTTAACAGTCGATTTAGAAGTTGCAGCACTGCGGTTGATTCTTGTACATTGGAACTCTTGAGCTAATAGTTATGCTACCACAAAATACAACTGTGGTAGAGCATGACGTTTAATATTTGAAACAGCTGTTGCCTGTTGTTGTTGATTTTTTGTTTTATCGTGGCAAAAAAGTTGAAAATAGACAATAAAACTGATTATTAAAATAAAATTAGAAATGGATTTAGAAACTGAAAGAGTCGTAAAATTAATATTTTCTGATGGCGTTCCTGGTAAAAACATAAATATACACATAAAATACACATATAAAATATTTATAAATTTTCGCTTTTTAGAGAATTTACTTGAGAATCCTGAAGTGTTAAGTTATCTCAACAAATTGGGATCATATAAAGTGGATCAATTGAAAAAGGAGCAAACTCGGCTTGCAGAGGAAACAAAAAACATTATAGAACAAACTCAAGACTTGGCTATTTCCAACTACAAAACGTTTATAAAAACTGCAGAAAACTCCCGGTCGATATACAGTGAATTTCAAAATGCAGAATCCCAGGTGGAAACGTTAATTGATAAATTACCAGAATTGACTGAAAAATGTGAAAATTTCGAAAGTGAATCTGTAGATATTAACGAACAGCGTCGTTTGAATTCGATTACATTGAAGAAAAATGCTCAATTGCTGGAGATTTTGGAATTGCCTCAGCTAATGGAGCGCTGTATACGTGAGGGCAGATATGAAGAAGCTTTGGAGTTGGCTAGTTATGTACAGAAAATGGGCGAAAACCAAGGTGACATTCCAATAATTAAGGTTTGCACTTGTATTTGTTGACAAAAGTTCTTTGTAGCTATTCGTTTTTATTACAGAGTATCGTACATTCTGTTGAGTTGTTGTGGCATACAATGTTGGTACAATTGATAGCTCAACTGCGTACGGATTTACAATTGCCAAAGTGCTTGCAAATTGTTGGTTACCTGCGTAGAATGCAGGCATTTGGCACAAATGAGCTGAAGTTGAAATTTCTACAAGCAAGAGATGCGTGGTTGACGAATTCATTGAAGGCTATTCCAAGCGATGATGGTAAGTGACACAAGCTACTATTGACTTTTTAATTCAGTTTCAAAAGCGTTTTAAACTACAGATAGATATATATGTATGTGAGCAATAATTGATGCTAAAATTCAGTATCCCACGTGAATTTTGCTAAAAATATTAAATGCATTTGTTTCATAATTATTTCTTAGCGACAACACATCAATACAATATTAAATTGTTAAATAGTCTAAAGTCGCCTCCAGGATCCAAAAAAAAAATTCTGGACACTAACAAAAACTTTAAAGTGGAAAGAACCCTATCAGGGCTATCATGAATAAAATTCCAGGTGAAAATTTTTCGCTTTTCCAATTAAAATTTTTTGTTTTCCCTATTACCTGCTATTAGTTTGACATAATTCCACCGAAAAAGTTCACGTGGAATGTTATTCACGATAGACCTGTATATGTTCCAATTTGAAAACTGTATCAGAAAATCTAATGCAATTGCCGAAGCATTTAACAATTCTCCTACTGTAGCCTTCAATAATCCATCTCCTTTTGATATACAATTTTGAATTGCATATACATACATAAACATGTACATACGATAAATATGCACGTATAATGACAAAAGAACGCCCAAAATTTTCTGTGACTAGACTTGGACCATATTCATAAACGGTTACCAAAGTTAAAATTAATTTAAGCAGGAATTTTATAAAGAAAAACATGTTACGTTAAAATTAACAATTAAGAAAATTAGTATGCATAGAAAAATAATCAATAACTTCTGAGTACGACTTTTTTTTTAATTTTATGTCTAATTAATAAATTTTTTATTACTTATTTCAGCTCAGCAACACCTTACCAAAACTATAGAAGTGACTCGCGTAAATCTGTTCAATATAATCAATCAGTATAAGGCTATATTTCCGGAAGAAGACAAAACAATCGTTTCAGAAGCCTCAACAAGTGCAACGACAGGCGCGCAAAATCCTTTACAAGCTGTCAGTAGTGATTGTTCCCGCCTTTTCCAATCTTGGTTACACGAAAAAGTAAGACTTTTATAAATAAAACTATGTTAGATATATTTTATAAAAGACGTAGCTTAGCTTAAACTCCTACCTCAGTAGAAAATTTTCTCATTCCTAAAAATTCGGTCATACTCTCAAAACCGAAACTTAAAGATAAACTACGATTTCTGGGGACTGCGAAAATATATTTTATTTTATTTTATATATATTTTTAAATGAGTAATTTTCGTACTGATTTGAAAATTTGAAGCGCTATTGAATATACAAGTTAGACGTCCTAAGTAGGGAAGTAACGATACGCAGTTTTGCCGATCTGATACCGATACCGATACTCAAAAAGAAATATCGCCGATACCAATTCCGATACGCATATTGAAATTGAACTCAAGTTAAAATTAAAAAAAATATGTAGAGTAATTCTTTTCTTATAAAAAATTACAGTAAAACTATTCATTTCAGGTTTTTCTCGTTGAAAAAATGTAATTTTTTGACAACAAACACAAAAAAAAATTCAAAAATTGTTTTAAAATTTTTTTCCTTGTGTTTGTTGTAAAAAAATACATTTTTCAATTTTTCCAACGAGGAAAAAAACTGAAATGAATACCTTTAGTGTAAGAGTTTATTAATATTTGAAATTGATATTTAAATTCATTCTGAAATTAACAAAAAAGCTATTATTAATTAGCCAATTCAAACTGAATGTCATAAGAAAACTGACCAAAAATAGCCTACGCAAAAATAAATATATTCACTAACGAAATTGGTCACAAAATATAAACAAAATGAATGTCATATTATTTATTTTCTATAATCATCCAAGTTTTCAATACATTTCAATTTCTAAAATTCAAATTTTCAAACAACAAAATGTCTGCAATATTTATCATTTTTTCATTCAGTTTAGATTGGTTTAACATTTAAAAGTGATATAAATAAGACTTAAAAAAGAAATGGTATTAATAACAAAAAAAAAACAAAATTTTTCACAAAATAACAGTTTAAAGTATTATTAATGAGTCAATTCAAACTGAATGTCATACTGTTTATTTTCTAAAATAATAAAAATGTTCAATACATTTCAATTTAAATTTCTAAGCTTCAAATTTTCAAACAAGAAAAAGTACACAAATATTTTATGATTGTACAAAATAAACAATATAACACTCAGCTTAATACATAAAATTGATTTAATAAGTATTTAAAAACAACGAATTGAATTTAAGACCGTGGTAAAATTCACAAAAAATAATTAATATTTTATAAAAAAAATACATTCAGCCTTATGATGAATTTCAAATGTGAAATTTCCGAATAAAATTTTTCGTTCACATGGATTTTTTTCGTATCATCGATTCCAATAAAATTAAAAACTTACATACATATTTCCACTTTTTCCAACATACAAATCTTTGTGAATAATTTTCTTCGTAAATTGTCAAAATATTTCGAAATCGTATGAAGTTTTTGATACCAATTGTTACACGTTCGGAAATTTCAATGTGAAATTTTATTTACGATAAGTCTAATTGTAAGAGATTAATATTTAAAATTGATATTAAAAAACAAAGTGTTCTAAACTTTTGAGGAGATAGACGATTTCGCAAATCCGTTTAAAGCAGACCTGCAGTAGAAAACAGTCTCTCAGATGCGACAGAACTCATTTGAAAACTTAAAGGCCTGACCCACGATATCGACAACGTTCGACTTGTCGCACACTTACATTAGAAACAACAACAAAATATTAAAATTTGTTTTTGTTTTGAATGCAAGTGTGCGACAAGTCGAACGTTGTCGACATCTTGGGTATGGGCCTAAGTATTTCTGAGCCAGTTTCTTTAAGTTTGGATAGGATATGTCTTCATAACGCCAGTAATCAAGAGGATCTGCGTCTCTAGGAATATTAGGAGATCTTACTAGGACTGTTGTAGAATTACTACCACTTGTATTAATGCGTTTTAAAAGAAATCTTAACACTAACAAACACATACATGATTTAACATTGAGAGAACATTTCACCACTGTGGTGCAAAGCAACATAAATGAAACAATTTCTTTATTCCGTTTTGACTTTGAGGGCAATTATAAATAAAATTCTGCGAGAAATTTTTCCCGGGGAAGAATTCCAACTAAATAAAAAAATTCCAAGCAAGTAATAATAATAAAACAAAAAAATCTAATTGGAAAAGGGAGGAATTTCTGGCGGAATTTTATTTATACTTGCCCTGTTTATGTTCTGCTTTTAATATGTTATTTCTCTTAGTTGTTATGCAAAAATGCGTTGAAAATTTAATTGTTTGTTCAAAACAGCTCTAAAAAATATTTAAGCAGTATTGTCGTATCGACGGTAAAATATAACCGATATCGATATATCGGCAAATCGGAAATATCGCCGATATATCGGAATCGGTATCGGTATTCGTTACATCCTTAGAAGAAGAAGAAGAAGAGTTTTTCTTCTCTTCTTAGACTTTAAGCTGAGGGAAAAGTATCGGTATTTCCCCTAAGTCTAAGTTTAATTTTTCTTCTCTTCTTTAGAAACTCACATTAATTAATAAAAATATTTCATTCAATAAGAATTGAAATTACTGAACTTGAGCCTGACTATGAATTATTTCTGATTAAAATTTTTTCTTTTGTGAAAAAAATACAAGTTTTTAAATTTTATTAAAAAAATAACATTTAAGAAATTTATTATTCAACATATTGTCATAATTATATTTTAATTTGAAATTTATTTGCTGGTGGTTTAGCTTGGTCTACATACGTATTTCATTGGCGCTTGAACCAAATCATCGTACAAAAATACTTAAAAATAACCTATAACAAAAGATTAATCTAAATAGGATAAATTGAACTTGAACTTGAGCAAGATAAAACTTATTATTTAAATCTTGTGATAAAACTGAATTAACATTTACTTACATGTGTATTTAAGTACACATATCATATCCTTGAATTGGTAAGTACCAGCAGCATCTTCGTATTTATACGCTCTATATGAGAACTCATGCAGGCTTTTTGGTACTTCATTATCAAAATGTTGTTTCTAACTTATAAAAAGAAAGTTTTCGCCACTGTGTTTCATAAACACCAAATAAGATTTTGTAGTCCAAATTGAATTTCGGAAAAAAATTTTGAGATAACGAGCCACAAATATTTAGAATTTATGCATGAAATATTTCATGTTGTAGAAAAAATTCCATTAAAAATTTCATATTGTTAACATTATTTTATTTGATTGAAATCGTAAAATATAGCCAAAAATATCGCCAAGTTGTTCAAATATCGCCAAGAATGTCGCTAATCGCCATTTCAAAATTTTCATCGCCAAAATCAATCTTTTGTCGCCACGTTTTCGAGATATCGCCATATCTGACAACACTGGTTGTGTGTAGAGAGAGAGAGAGAATTTTCTCTCAATTTTGTTTTTTCGTCGTTCGTCGGCGTACAAAACAGAAATAATGCTAGGAACACAATTGGGATAAAGTTGGTTGCTGCGTGTACAAAAACTGAGAGAGAAGGAGATAATTTTCTCAAAATTTTGTTTTTTCGTCTTTCGTTGGCGTACAAAATAGAAATAAATCTATCTCAGAGTTCGTCACGCACGACGAATTTCGTTGTATGGCGGTGTTGTGTTAATTTTCATATGCACAAATGTGTTTTATTTTTTATGACGAAAGTTCGCACCGAAAAATTCGTCGTTCGTCCCAGTTATGTTCCTAGCATTTCTTTGCACAATTGTGAAGAGAGCTTTTACACGTATTCTTCGGCCGGGTTTACATCTGTGTGCCAAATGCCACACAAGCGTAAAAAAAGCGTAACCAACTAATTACTAATGAAAAATTATTTGATTCAGACATGTGTTTATTAAGCTAAACAGTTTCATACATAATTAATAGAAAATTTTATAGAATCCGAAATGATTGCAAACTATTTAAATCAATAAATATATGTCTGAATAAAACAGATTTTCATTAGTAATTAGCTGGTTACGTTATTTTTTTGCAAATGACACACAAGAAATTCCAGATGTAAACTCAGCCTTACCCCTCCTTAATTTAGTCGTCGATGAGATAGCGACGAATGCACATCAGGCGGATGCTTAGAATGTTTTTTATATTTTTTTCAGGAATATTTGTCTAGCAAACATACGTGATTCATTTCAAATTGGTAATGATATGCAAAAACAAAAAAATGAATTTGCAATTTATTAATTTTTCTCTTATTACGTATTGTACTAATTGAACTTATTTAGTAATACGCTTAGTTTTACAAATTAGTCTGTGCAAAATCTTATCGAAAATATTTTTAATATGTTTCCGAAAATGAAAATGATTTTCCGTGCCGAAAAATACTCGTATCAATGCTTATTAAGTTTGATACATTTGGTGAATTTACACCGTTATGCTCCACCAAGCAATCATTCTTTTATTTATTTTTCTTCTTGAATAGAAACAAGTAAGAGTGCTATATTCGGCTGTGCCGAATCTTATATACCCTTTACCAAAGTGCGTTTATGTAGTATAGATATACATACATAAGCACAGAGATATGTAGGTACATATTAATTTTGTGAAAAAATGCATACTTTTTTCTCTAGTGCAATTTTCAGGTTTTTGGCATTATATTTAATTTGGTGCTTTTTAAATTTTGGCGATTTATTTTATTTTGCTGATATTTTTAGTTTTGGCGATGAAAAATCATATAGGCAATTTTTTGGTTTTGGCGATTTTTTTCGGTTTTTGGCGTTTTTTTAATTTTGGCGACTTTGTTTCGTTCTGGCAATTTTTTTGATTTTGACAATTTTTTTCATTTAGGCGATTTTTTTATTTTGTGGCGATTTTTTTCATATAGGCAATTTTTTTTTGTTTTGGCGATTTTTTTCGATTTTTGGTGTTTTTTAATTTTGGCGATTTTTTTTTCGTTTTGGCAATTTTTTTTTTAATTTAAGCGATTTTTTAAATTTCTGGCGATTTTTTTTTCATATAGGCAGTTTTTTTTTTGTTTTGGTAATTTTTTTCGGTTTTTGGCGTTTTTCTTTAATTTTGGCGATTAATTTTCGCTTAGACGATTTTTTTGATTTTGGCGATCTTTTTCATTTGGGCGATTTTTTTAATTTTTGGCGAATTTTGTTCATATAAGCATTTATTTTGTTTTGGCAATTTTTGCGGGTTTTTGTCATTGTGGAAATTTTTTTTGTTTTGACACTTTTTTCTCATTTTGGCGATTTTTTTCGGTTTTTAGCGTTTTTTTAATTTTGGAGATTTTTACCGATTTTTTTAATTTTAGGCGATTTTTTTTTCATATAGGAATTTTTTTTGGTTTGGCGATTTTTTTCGGTTTTTGGCGTTTTTTTTAAATTTGGCGATTTATTTTCGTTTTGGGGATTTTTTTTTTGATTTTGGCGATTTTTTTCATTTAGGCGATTTTTTTTTAATTTTTGGCAATTTTTGTTTATATAAGCAATTTTTTTTGTTTTGGCGATTTGTTTCGGTTTTTGACGTTTTTTTCAATTTTGGCGATTAATTTTCGTTCTGGCGATTTTTTTTAATTTTGGCGATTTATTTTCGTTCTGGCGATTTTTTTTAATTTTGGTGATTTATTTTCGTCCCGGCAATTTTTTTTTTAATTTTTGGCAATTTTTGTTCATATAATTTTTTTTGTTTTGGCGATTTCTGCGGTTTTTGGCGTTTTTTGACATTGTTGGAAAATTTTTTTTAGTTTTGACACGTTTTTCTTGTTTAAGCGATTTTTTCGGTTTTTGGTGTTTTTTTTAATTTTAGCGATTTTTTTCATTTAACGATTTTTTTAGTTTTGGCGATTTTTTTTTAATTTTTGGCGATTTTTGTTCATATAAGCATTTTTTTTGTTTTGGCGATTTTTGCGGATTTTTGTCATTGTGGGAATTTTTTTTTTTGGTTTAACACTTTTTTCTCGTTTTGGCGATTTTTTTCGGTTTTTGGCGATTTTTTTGATTTTGCCGATTTTTTTCAAATGAGCGATTTTTTTTAAATTTTTGGCGATTTTTTTTCATATAGGCAATTTTTTTTTGATTTGGCGATTTTATTTCGGTTTTTGGCGTTTTTTTAATTTTGACTATTTATTCTCGTTTTGGCGATTTTTTTTGATTTTGGCGATTTTTTTTCATTTTGGCGATTTTTTTCGTTCTGGCGATTTTTTTAAATTTTTGGCGATTTTATAATTTTCGGATTTTTTAGTTTGACCGTTTTTGAAAATTTCAAGAGTTTAACTCTTACAGTTTCCAAGATATAGCAATTTGTCAAAATTACATAGTCAAAATTTCATTAACTGATGGACCACCCTTTAATTTAAATTTTTTTAATCTTAGTGTTAATTGCTGTAGCCTATATAAAAATACACTAATTTTACAAATTTCAAGTGTCATACAATTGTATGTATATTACATGGGATTTTAAAAGTTTTCGTCACTAATTTTGGAACACCCTTTAATTTTTAGCTTTTATATATTTGTTGTTGTAGCGATCAAAGTTCTACATACTCTGTCCAAATTTCAGACCCGTAGCTTTTACCGTTCCTGAAAAAATAGCATTCTTCCTAAAACATGAAATATGTTTAATTATTAGGAAAAAAGTTTAAGTTTTCCAACCCTGGAAACGTTTTTTTAATTTGTTAAATATAAATTTTTTTTCTAATTATAAATACCAATTTTATTCATACCGAAGTATAAAATAAGTTAATTTAATAAAAAAGTAATAAAATCTTGTTTTCGGTAGTTATTTTCTATGGGAAAATAGAGTTTGAGTTTTCCAGCTCTGAAACCGTCCGCGATTTTTGAAAATTTTTGGCGATTTTATAATTTTCGGATTTCTTAGTTTGACCGTTTTTGAAAATTTCAAGAGTTTAACTCTTACAGTTTCCAAGATATAGCAATTTGTCAAAATTACATAGTCAAAATTTCATTAACTGATGGACCACCCTTTAATTTAAATTTTTTTAATTTTAGTTTTAATTGTTGTAGCCTATATAAAAATACACTAATTTTACAAATTTCAAGTGTCAATATACATATGTACACACATACATACAATTGTATGTATATTACATGGGATTTTAAAAGTTTTCGTCGCTCATTTTGGGACACCCTTTAATTTTTAGCTTTTATATATTTGTTGTTGTAGCGACCAAACTTCTACATAAACTGTCCAAATTTTAGACCCGTAGCTCTTACCGTTCCTGAGAAAATAGCCTTCTTCCTAAAACATGAAATATGTTTAATTATTAGGAAAAAAATTAAAGTTTTCCAACCCTGGAAACGTTTTTTAATTTGTTAAGTTTTTAAATTTTTTTTTAATTATACATACCAATTTTATTCATACCGAAGTATAAAATAAGTTAATTTAATAAAAAAGTAATAAAAACTTGTTTTCGGTAGTTATTTTCTATGGGTAAATTGAGTTTGAGTTTTCCAGCTCTGAAACCGTCTGCTCGATTTTGCTGAATTTCAATAGCAAAATTTTTCGGAAAATTTCTGACACACCAGTCCAAGAACGAAGTCTCTAGCTCTTCTGGGAGCTTGGGAAAACCGATTTCACGTACAGACAGACGGACAGACGGACAGACGGACATCGCTTGTTCGTCTTCGCTATGCATAACGATCCAGAATATATATACTTTATGTGTCGCTTATTAATATTGTAGAAATTACAAACGGAATGACAAACCTATATATACCCTTTTACCATTTTTTGGTAAAGGGTATAAAAAGAAATTATTGCCCTATCTTTTTCAATTGGCTGTTTACTTAGAAAAAGTTTAATGAATTTTTTCTTTTCAAGTATAAATACATGTATAAATACATAATGTACCATCATCTTTCAAACACTTGGCTCTGCGTTTGGTGGGTAGCTCGCAACCTCAACACATACAAAATTTACTAATAATTTGACAGTACCCACCACTGATATAAACACACCCTACTAGCATTTGGAAGATTGTTTTATCATAAATCACCTAACTAAGTCTTCCTCCAGTACTTTTGACGATTAAAAACTGATTAAACACTTGCGCGCTTGAAAAAAGACTCGAAAATGAGTCGTGCTTATGCTTTAAAAGTAATTTATTTATTTATTTTAAAATATATGAGTCATAAATGAGTCGAAACTGATCAGAAAAGCGGGTAATAAAAGACTCCTCAAGAAGAGTCGCATGTAGGGTACCATTTTCTCCTGACAAAACTATTTTTTATGCTCAGAAAACGAGCGCATATTCTTGTTTTTTGATCACTTAAAAGTATTAAAAAAGAATCGAATTTAATTAAAAATTTCCAAAAATGCTAGCAGGGCACCTTCCCAGTCAGCATTTTATGAAATTAATAATCATATTCGAGTCACTTTCGACTACGCCGCACGATTAAAATAAGCATTTATGGGCTCGTTTTCGAGTCGAAAATTACTGTTCATTCGGGAGAAAATGGTACCCTAGCCGCGTCTCTTCTAAAAGAGTCTTTTATGACTCGCGTTTCAGATAAATTTCGACTAATTTTCGAGACATTTAAATTTTTTTGTTCACAAATTTAATACACTTTGTATTTTATTGATTTTACTGCATGAGCTTGCTGTTTGTTTTTTCAAACAAATCACCTTCCAAGCAGTTCTGGGAATCATTTTCGAGTCTTATTTTAAGCGCATAACTGATTAATCAGTTTTTGATCACCTAAAGTAGTCGAAAAAGACTCAGTTTGGTGAAACAATCTTCCACATGCTGACTGGGTTGTATTTAATTAATTTAATTAAAATTTTTTGTACAGTGAGAATACTCTGCACATACAAATTAATATTAAAATTCCTCCAAAACAAATATTAACTTTTGTCAACCGATTTCAATGATTTAAATATTATTTTAATTTCATAAAGGTATGCATTTATATCAACAAAAAAAGAAAAGTATTTCAAAGAAAATGTTGCCAATAAATTCAGCAAAACGTTAAAAACTGAAATTTTTTCAATACTTTGTTAATCTTATTTTGTACTTAAGAAGGATAAATAATATTCTATTCATTTATTTAAAAATATTTTTGGTAAAAACTCCTAAAAATTAAATTTTATTGATAACTTCAGATTTTAAGGGTGCTACCAAGTCGAATAGACCTACAATGGCAAAACTTTGAAAGACTTCCTTTTTCGCAAAAATTAAAAAAAAATCTTTTATATTTTTTTTCAGATCAGTGACTTTTTAAAAACGCTAGAGCTTGACTTACAGCGTGGCGTTATACTTTTCGATACAGTGTTGGGTCAATGTATGTATTTTGGCTTATCTTTTAGTCGTGTTGGAGCTGATTTCAGAGCACTGATGGTGCCAATCTTCGTTAAAGTTATCAAGGAGAAATTTTTAACAGCAATTGCAACAGTAAATCGTAGTTTTGAAAAGGAGTTGGAAAAGTATACACTAATAAATAAAGTGACTGTGCACCATGCAAATACTGTAAATACGAGTGATGGAAACGATTTGGAATCTTATTCGCCGCCTGAAACCCTATTAGATTTCCATCCGTTGGCAACACTCTGTAATGGTTATCTGAATGCTCTTAATGACTTGCGTCTATGTGCTCCCACTGCTTTGGCAAATGAGATCACCAACTGCTTGCAGCGGGCATTGGAAATGGTGGCCAAAAGGATATTAGCCTTCTATCGTCAGGAACAACAGGCGTTTACACCTAGCGAAAGGGACACTTTTACCAAATTGTGTGCATGCTTTGCTTATGATTTAATACCTTATTTACAACGTTGTATACATGCTATATTTCCGCCGAGTGTCTTAAGCAATCATTTGGGCATGAATGTCAATGCCCTGGAGAGCACAAAAATAACTTATTTGCAACAAAACAATATATTGGAGGCAATCAAACATTTATTACCCAAAAAAGTTGAGACATTTAAGAAGTCTGAAGCGTCCAGTGGTGTGCCTGTAGCAACCGAAGGTTAGTCACATTTATTCAGTAATAATTGATTGAAAGATCAATAAAATTAAAATTAATTGAATTTCGTTAACTATTTCAAAATTAAACAATAATTTCTTGTTCTTAATAAATTCTTTTATGAAAACTTGATATCAAACGAATACCTTGACGATTAAAAAAAAAAATTTAAATGTAAGGTAGCTTATCATCTTACGGATATACATATGTATGTTTGTATGTGCATATCTTCTAAGTTCTCAGACCTAACATATGTATATAACTTCAATAGCTTCATAAGTTTATTGGATTGCTTTTTATTTCAAAATTTTTAAAATTATTGGAACTTCAGTACATCTGTACATTAAAGTTATTCTAAAATAATTTTTCGTTTTTTTTCTCTGAACCGGGCTTAAAACTTTTGTTTAGGTAAAAAAATAGGCATGTTAAAATATCAGCTCATAATATTAATGATGAGATGGTGCACATCGCACTTTTCGATTTCCCATACGATTTTTATGGTATGAATTGATTTTATTCATTCTGATTTTCATAAGTAAAGAACGGAATGTCCTACAGTAAACTTCTTGGTATGCTGTTGTAGAAAATTTAACGCTCTGTAAAAAATTTAAAATTGAAACTAAAGCTGAAAAAAATATTTTTGTTTTTCATTCAATTCACTTATTACAGCTATGGCAAAATTAAATTGAAAAATGTATGAAAGTGTTTTATTTTTCTCTATTATAACGAAAAAGTAATTTTTTGCTCTTTTTAAGAGTCCTGTTTATATTTTGTATGAAAGTTTGGTGAAATTTTCTGTAATAACATATTTCTCATGTTGTCTTGAAAAATCGCGTAAATTTAGGTTACATTTTACTTTGACAGTAAATAACTTTTGATCCAGCTAACTTAACTCAACAAACAATTTTATACAAATTTTTTTGTAGAACAGCGTACCAAGAAGTTTACTGTAGAACATTCCGTTCTTTACTTATGACATTCAGGATCAACAAAATCAATTCATACCATGTAAATCGTATGGGAAATCGAAAAGTGCGATGCGCACCATCTCATCATTAATATTATGAGCTGATATTTTAACAGGCCTATTTTTTTACGCAAAAAAAAAGTTTTAAACCTGGTTCTGAGAAAAAAAACGAAAAATTTTTTAAAATCACCTTAATGTACATGCTTGATATGTATTGCGAAGAGGGTTTGGTAATTTATCTAATGTTTCATCTGTATACAAATGATTGTGTGTACTTATCTGTTCATTCCCAGTGGGAAAAAGAAGGAGTACGAATGTTTTCTAAAAGGCCTCTTTTCGATGTACAAGGCCTGCTCGCCCTATCCTATCTTCATATATTTTTTACACACGTTGTCATTGCGAGGTAGGCCTTCCGTTCTCTCTTCTTTCGCAGATATTCTAAAAGGCCTTCCAGAGAATGGGTGTTAAAAGGCCTTCCATAAAAGGGACGTAAAATGGCCTTTCAGAGAATGGCTGTACAGAGGCCTTCAAATAAAGGTCATATTGAAAGGGGTTTAATAAAGTTTTCAGATGTTGGGGCATGTATCTCAAAACTTACAAGTATTGAAATACAAGTAAAATATACATACATATGTATGTATGTATATTTTATACAAGGTTGGCAAACGGTATCGTAAAAATACCGATACCGATTCAAATACCGCTATAATTAGATACCGGTACCGATACCGATACCGCAATTCATTTCGGTTAGAAAATACCGATATCGAGGATACCGTTTGTGTCTATACCGGTATGTACCGGTATACCGATTCCCACCAAAAATAAAAATTCAAAAATATATTTCAATTAACTTTCTTATATAAAAACGTTTTTGTTCGCCTTTACGAAATACTAACAAACTTCGTGAGCTGCTTAATGCCTTTAGAAAGAGAGCAAAGCTTTTGTAAGCCACATTTATTTATATGAAATCGCGAGAGTTAGTATATTGGATGTTCCAGATACATAAGGTAATGCGGAGATTTAAAGGTTTGAAGAGTGTTTTTGTAATGTATGCACATTAGACTGGTCGCAAAGATTTTTTTCTTTAATATACTACATATGTGCCCTTAATTATGAAAGTGGTCACAGTCATTTGCATTTTTGCTTCAAAATATCAAATAAATCTTAAAATATCTTCAATAAATATTTAATAAATGTTAAAAAAAATTATATTAATCGACACTAGTACAACTCTAAAAAAATGTTGCATGATATAAAAATATTTTTTGATTTTTTCAAATGTAATCTACAAAATATATCGACCAAAGAAATATATGACTTAGACCACTTTCATAATTAAGGCCACATATGTACACTGTCTAAGATATGAGGTTTGCTGCCATAAATGCGGTCTTAATTTTTTAGCTCGATCAGACGGTGCCTTTTGGTGGGGCCTAAGTACCCGATACACAGTGGGGATTTTCTAAAGCAACTCGAAATAATTCTGCAGTTGTTAAACTAGCTGTTCGATTGTTATTAATTTAATACAGCATTTGAGGAGGTTTCACAGAGTTTAGGTCTGGAATTTAGACTATATCCGCCGTATATATAATCAAAAAATGGCATGAAGTGAAAAAATTTAATTACGTGTTGACGAATTCCTCTATAAAATTTGACATAAAAAATCGCCACATAATGTAGTTTTGACACACGATTACATCCTAGCATAATTTTTAATATAAATTATTTGGCATTGCACGTTAAGACCATGTTTAATTTTGCCACTTATGCTAACTTCATGCCAATTTTTGATTATACATAATCTATATTATATCTTTAAAGGGGGAACCAAAATGGGTAAACTTGGGTTAATAAAAAATTAAAATCGATGCCAAGCTCACGTTTTTGATCAGATAAAAAAGATTTTTGCAAGTAGATTTTTTTCTATCCAAGAGTTACAAAAAGTCTGCTACATTTATGAGTTTTCGCTTACAGTTTAGGAAATATTCGAGAAAAAATATGAAAACTTGGCTTTTTTACCAACTTTTGTTCACTGTTCTGCTAATGGAGGAGTCAAATGTTGTTAGATTTAGAAAATGAAACTTATTATGAATAAGGGACAAAACTTGTAACATTAAAAGAAGTGGGTTAATTATTTCGCTATTATAAAAAAAATTTGCCAATAAATATTTTCGAGTGAAAAGTCTTTCTTAGGTAGAAAATGATGCAATACACAGAAAGTAATAACAAATACAATTTGCTTTTGAGTTCCCGGCAATTAAAAAAAATACAAAATCCTAAAACTGGGACTTTTCAGTATGTTTGCATTATTCTTCTTATTTTTCGCAGGATGCAGATAAGATTTTTGGAAATGTGAGAAATTTTTAGATTTAATTGAACTGTAGTGAATTTTAATCAGAAATAATTTATTATTCGGGCTTAAGTTCAGTAGTTTCAATTCTTATTGAATGAAATATTTTTATTAATTAATGTGAGTTTCTAAAGAAGAGAAGAAAAATTAAACTTAGACTTTAAGCTGGGGGAAATACCGATACTTTTCTGTGCAGCCACGCACTTCATCAGCACCCTAATCTATCTACTTGTGTAGAGATTCCTATTAACATCACATATTTAGCTTTTCGAAGTAATTTAGGGGAAAAAAAAGATTTTTTGCTTTGTCCACTGTCTGAACTAATAAATTAGCAGTCATATCGGTATACCGGTATTATAAGCTCGGTAACGCTATGTACCGGTAATACCGATACCGAAATAAAAAAAATACCGTTACCGATACCGATACCGAAATTTAAAAAAAAGTTGTACCGGTACCAATACCGATACCGTTATTTGTTTCGGTTTCCAACCTTGATTTTATATGAATATAAAATATTTTACCAACTGTTCCATTTGTATTCCAGCACTTGTAAGTTTTGAGAAACAGGCCCGAGGTATTCAATATATGTACACATTCATACATATATTGCCTTGATGTATATTTTGTGATCAAAACGGTCGAACATATTGAAAGGAAACTTCTGAAAATAAGAACCCATATATTATTTATATGCATACATAATATTGATCGAACAAAGCAACTGTCTTATTTAACGTACAAAACTCAACTAAAATAATAATAATAAGGGAATGTGGAATGTGTATTCCATCTTTTTTTACTAAAGAGCCGAAGTCTTCTATAACGCCTTCTTCCGAAGTTACATAAGAATATTAACCGACTCAAAAACATGAATTCGTTTGCTTTTGTTTAGGCAAAAAAAAAACTAAAACAAAATGTTACTCCTTCCATTCTCCCTTCTTATAGAAGGGAATGTGGAATGTGTACTTCATCTTTTATGCGGAAAAGCCGAGGCCTTCTATAAGGTATTCTTTAACAGTTTGATAAGAATGGAAAACAAATCGAAAAAATTCCTGAGCAGGCCTTTAATAAGGCCTGCTACTTCATGATGTGTGTGTATGTTCTTTTGGACATTATTGTCATTTTATATATGTTCATACATACGAACACATTTATTTTGTGCTCCCTTTACCTCCTCATATGAATGTATGTATTAATGTATGAATGTATGCACATGATGAGTTAAAAACTCTGCTCATTTATTTGATTTTTGTACCATTGTTCTTGCTGCTAATTTATCGGTATAATTGCCAAATGACCAAGTGGGGAGTTTTATTACACCAGCTGCAAAAATGATGACCAAAGTATTGGGAAATTTTTATTTAAACATCCACTACTCACCCACCCCCATTTTCCTTTCGAAACGGCAAATGTGTGCTGTTGGTAAGAAAAATGCTAGCTAACGGAATTATTTACAATATTCGATTTTATTTTGTTTTCAGTTGACTCCCTAACTACCATTTTCGTATAAGTAGTTGTTTTGGATTCATGTGGCTAATTTATCGTTTTTAATTGTTAATCATAAATTACATTATTTAGTCTTCATTTATGTATATATGTGTGTAGGCATATACTATGTATGTACATATGTATACCTCTTATACACGAGTAAGAAATATTATACACGTCATTGTGTAATTTTCCTTTACTTATCCAAAAAAATAATACGTTTTTAATTAGATAAAATATACATCGAAAAATTAACCATCTTGTACTTTCCTTTCTTTTTCCACCATTTTATTGCTTTGTAAATATGTAATTCGCATTAAAGGGGGCCACCTCGAAATTTTGCAATTTGCACTTTTTGAAAGAAAACCATATGTATATTTTTTTATATACATTTTTATTGTTATTTCAAATATGAAATAACAATAAGTATTCAAATCTTAAATCTAAAATATAAGTATTAGGCCCGACCACTCTCGGACATAAAATTAGTGATAGTTATAAATAATACATAAGTAGTGATAATCCAAAAAAAAAAAACATTTTCAAGCAACCCCATCTGGAGTATTGAGTATAAGAGCCCTTGTGTCCCTCTTTTTTAGGAGGATGTGACCAGTAAAATTCAAGATGTTACGAGCAAGCGGATTAGGATGTGACTCGAGTTTTGATAAATATTTGTCTGCGTATTTTGGAATTTCTTCAATCACTAGTGGCATATTCAAATCACGATGTATATTTGAGTTTTTGATGTACCATAGTGCCGATGTTATCAAACGTAAAATATTGTTTTGCCTTCGTTGGATTCTCTCTACATTGGAATGTGAAGCAGTGCCCCATAACTGGATACTGTAACACCATATTGACTTCAAAAGCGACTTGTATAGTAAAAGTTTGCAGTCTAGGCTGAGTGTTGAATTTCTACCAATCAGCCAATATATCTGAGTTAGTTTAAATTTCATTTGTGTTAGCTTTGAATCAATATAGTGTTTCCATGTAAGTCGTCGATCAAGGTGTATACCAAGGTATTTTACATGAGAATGTTGAGGAACAACTTGATTGTTGATTCGAATTGGGGAACAAGTATCTCTTCGCAGGGTAAATGTTACTTGAACACACTTTTGCTCGTTTACCTTAATTCTCCATAATTTTAACCATAGTTGCAGTTGTGTAATATGTTCTTGTAGATATCGGGAAGCCTCGTGAGGGTTTTCGTGCATACTTAGGTAGACTGTATCATCGGCAAACGTAGATGTATGGATATTACTGCTCAAATGCATATCACAAGTATAAATCAAATACAAAACTGGTCCCAGTATGCTCCCCTGTGGCACACCGGATGATATAGATTCGGGCACCCTCATGAATTCTCCATCCACAACCGTGAACTTCCGGGTAGTAATGTAGCTTTCTAATAAATTCAGAAAATTTATTGGTAGATATGTCGTCAATTTCAAAATTAGGCCTTCATGCCACACTTTATCAAATGCCTGAGAAACGTCAATAAACAGTGCAATACAGTACTTCTTTTCTTCAAATGTCCTTCTTATAAATTGAACCAATCTATGAGTTTGTTCAATGGTGCTATGCTGACTTCTAAAACCAAATTGATGGTCTGGGATGCACCCACTACCAATTATTGACATGAGCAGTTTTTCGAAAAGTTTTGACATTGTTGATAGCAGAATTATTGGCGTGTATGATTCTGCCTTGGTAAGATCTTTGCCCGGCTTTGGAATCATTTTAACTTTGGCATGTATATGCACAATAAAAATCTTACAACATTTTCTCTATTCATTTGCCAAAGAATTGCAGTTGTAGACCTCTTTGTTATATAAAATTATACTAAAAATGCAGTTTTTTTGCTTCTCTTTTGTAAACTTAACTTAACTACTTGTGTTGGCAAAATAAATTTTACCCTCACCGCAATATTTCTTGTTGAATTTGGCGATATTAGTAATTATTATTAGTATTATAGTAAACATTAATTTTGAGATACAAAAAATATATGTATTTTGTAATTGTATTACAAATACACATTGTTCAATTTGAAAATTCTGTTTATAATACATACAGCTACTCACATGTAAAGTGGGACACTTTTTGATGTTGCTATCTTTGGAACCCAAAATTTAAAAAATTCATTAAATTTAAAAAACGTTCTCGTTGTACCTTCATAGTGAATAGTCGATTAGCGGAATTTTTCTTACATTCTTATTAAACAAACAAAAAATTATACAAAAAAAATATTCGTAGTTCATATTATTCGTAATAGGTACATACTGACTTTAATAAATAAGCTTTATGTGGTTTCCTAATATTTTTACATAGTGGAAATAACAAAAACAAAAAAAACTGAAAACAAAAAAAAAACACAGGAGTAACTCAAAAACAAATACACAATCATAAATTACAATAACAAAAAAAAACCGTAAAAAAAACACAAAAGTGCCCTTGAGGAATACTCTATATGAGTGCCTCAAATACAAAAAATTATGAAGTGAGTTATAACGGCAGAAATGCCTATTTTACTGTGAGTTCGGAAGCTCTCAATGAAAATAATACAAATAATAAATCTAATGAAAGTATTTTTTTAACGGCAAATCCAATTTTTCGTCAGCGATCAACTTCGCTTTGTCCAATGCCAAATAGTGATTCATTAACATTACATTGCCTAGTACTTCTTCATATAAGTCAGTAATATCATCTCCTTCAGGCTCGTTTTCATCACTTAATAAAGTTATCACTACAGATAAAAGTAGCTCAAAACCCAAGGTACAAGTCGGAATGGACAGATACATAACAGTGGTAAAGCGTGGACGAAGTCCGAATTCTTTAAAAATTTCATCCACTCCAAAGATGTCTAGGGATAATAGCGCATCATCTACCAATCGTCAAAATCGTTTTTCATTATTGCAAGTCACCGACGAAAAGCCCGCTGCATCATCGCAAAAGTCTTTTAAGCCACCACCTATATATTTGAGAGAGAAAAATTCTAACGCCCTAATTAAAAAATTAGTCTCGGCCATTGGTGAAAACGCATTTCATGTTATTCCAATAAAGCGTGGTAACATTGACGAAACTAAAATTCAACTATACGAAGAAAAAGATTTCCGCAAAATAGTGACTGAATTTGAAAAATTTTTTTTTTTTTTTTTTTTAATACATATATTTATTTATTGTATCTTTAAAAATGAACTAACAATAAGTGATCAAATCTTAAAGCTAAAATATAATTATTTAGCCCGACCAGTGTCGGCCAAAACTTAGTGATAATTTAAATAATACAAAGTAGTGATAATCAAAAAGGAAAATTAAATGTATTTTCAAGCATTCCCATCTAGAGTGTTGAGTATAAGAGCCCTTGTGTCCCTCTTTTTTAGGCGGATGTGACCATTAAAATTCAAAATATTACGAGCAAGCGGATTAGGATGTGACTCGAGTTTTGTTAAGTATTTGCCTGCGTATCTTGCAATTTCTTCAGTCACTAGTGGCATTTTTAAATCACGATGCAAATTTGAATTCTTAATATACCATGGAGCAGATGTTATTAACCTTAAAATTTTGTTTTGTCTTCGTTGAATTCTCTCTACATTGGAAGCTGAAGCAGTGCCCCATAACTGGATACCGTAACACCATATTGGCTTCAAAAGCGACTTGTATATTAAAAGTTTGCAGTCCAGACTAAGTGTTGAATTTCTGCCAAAAAACCAATGAATTTGAGATAACTTAAGTTTCATCTGAGTTAGCTTAAAGTCAATATGATGTTTCCATGTAAGTCTTCGATCAAGGTGTATACCAAGGTATTTCACTTGGGAATGTTGAGGAATATTTTGATTGTTGATTCGAATGGGGGAACAAGTATCTATTCTTAGGGTAAACGTTGTATGGACACACTTTTGTTCATTGACTTTAATTCTCCATAAGTTCAACCAGATTTCCAACTGTGTAATATGTTCTTGAAGATATCGGGACGCCTCGTGCGGGTTTTTGTGCATACTAAGGCAGGCTGTATCATCGGCAAACGTAGATGTATGGATATTGCTGCTCACAGGCATATCACAAGTATAAATCAAATACAAAACTGGCCCCAGTATGCTCCCCTGTGGCACACCGGATGATATAGATTGTGGCAGACTCATGAATTCTCCTTCCACAATCGTAAACTTTAGGGTAGTTATGTAGCTTTCTAATAGATTCAGAAAATTTATTGGTAAATATGATTTTAATTTTAAAATAAGGCCTTCATGCCACACTTTATCAAAGGCCTGAGAAACGTCAATAAACAGGGCAGAACAATAAATTTTTTCTTCAAAAGTTCTTCTTATAAATTGCACCAATCTATGAGTTTGTTCAATGGTGCTATGCTGACTTCTAAAACCAAATTGATGGTCTGGGATGTACCCACTATCACTTAAAATTGGGGACAATTTTGTCATGAGCAGCTTTTCGAAGAGTTTTGACATTGTTGATAGCAGACTTATTGGCCTGTATGACTCAGCCTTGGTAAGGTCTTTGCCCGGCTTTGGAATCATTTTGACCTTCGCAAGCTTCCAGCTTTGTGGATAATACTCCAGTAAAATGGCGTTAAAAATAAATAACAGGATTCTAATTGCAATATGGGGCAAATTTATCAGCATATTGTTACTTATTCCATCAATACCTGGAGCTTTCTTCGGGTTGAGTTGAGCAATTAGTTTCTGAACATCACGCGTCTTAAATTTTATGGGTCGAGGGGGTAGCGCAACTACACTCGGGAAATCAGCAACACCAGTACATGTATTTGGGGTAAATACGAATTTTATATGCTCAGCAAATATTTTACATTTTTCCGTATCGCTTCTGGCCCATCGTCCGGTAGATGTGCACAGAGATGGCTTAAACTCAAAGGGTGGTTTAAGCTTTCTAGCAGCGCGCCACAAAGAGTAATTAGATGTTGGTGTGACATCAAGACATTCAAGACATCATCAAGACATTCAAGACATGTTGGTGTGACATCAAGACACATTCGTTTAGAACATTCTTTAAGTCTGAGTTTATGTTGGGGTGATCTGTGCTGTTGCCATTCCCTTCTAGCTCTTCTTTTTTCACACACGAGATGCTCAATATCCCTGGAATAAATTTTATTAAACCCAGACTGCGGATGGGAGGCAGTGGCATGTTCAGCAGCCTGTTTAATAATTTCGTTAAGATTGGCAATGTTAGTTTCAATGTCATTGGGTGTTCTTAGCGTAATGTTTTCCTTGCAATGACTACTAATATATTTTTTGAATCCCAGCCAATTAACACGATTGATCATCTTCACATATGGGTGAGGTAAGTCACTTCTTAGTGGGTTACAAATTGTAACGATAGTGGGGGAGTGATCGGAGGAGAGATCTAGAGAAGTTTCAACACTAATTAAATCCCTAGTAGGGATGAAACGATACGAGTAAATACAAGTAAATACTCGATACTTTTTCTTAGAAACCAAGTACTTTTGGTATCGATACTCCACTACAGAGTACCAAGTAGGTATCGGTAAAAAGTACTCGTATCGGTCAAATATACTCATTTCTTATTGGCTACAAAAAAGTTGAACATGTTTAACCAGTTTAAAACAGTTTAACCAGTTTAACACAATTTTATTTGTTCGTGTTAAATGTAAATTTATATTTAGAATATATGTATGTATATTACAGTAAGTTCGTGAAAATGGGACCACCCAAATCAAATATTTTATAAAAAAAGACGATAAAATTGCGAGCTGCAAAATTTTTTTTAAAGCGTGCGTTATTGCGGAAACAAAACGAATTTGCACAAACATTTAAAATGTCATCTCGACTACATCTTCTGCTCCCGTCCAGCCCAAACGTAGCGATTTTTCCACTTTGTTTGGCATCTAAGTTTTTGATTTGGCGATATGTCAATTTTGCTGGCGATAAATGAATCTATCGGCGATTTTTGGTATGTTTTTAACAAAATTGAACTTGAAAATTTTTTGTTTTCAGAAAAATTAATTTGTTGAAGGAGTATTTTCATAAAAAATTTTACGAAAACTCGTCTGCAAGAAATTTAAACAATTAGTTTATTCTTATATTAATCGCTTCCGAAATCGGAAGATTTTGTCGACAAGTCATTAAGAATTCTTTACGAATTAAGAGCATTTGATTTGGTGGGTATTTAGTTTTGTTTTCACTATTTTAAATCATGTGAAAAGCTTGACCGATACAAGTAATCCCTAGAAATATTTTTCATTACGCCAAAATCAATAACATCCGGAATTTTTCGTACGTCAGTAGGCCAGTAAGTGGGCTCCCCACTCGAAATAACATCTAAGCCCATTTTTGAAATTGTATTAAACAAAGCTCGATCTCTAGGTGTTACAAGGCGCGAGCCCCCAGTACATATGCTTTGCATTGTAGTCTCCAGCTGCCACGAAACAAGATCCAAGCGATTTGTAGAACTTCTCATACTGATCTTCGGTAACTGAAAATCTGGGAGGTGAGTAAATTGATGATATCACGAAATTAGAACAAAAATTTTCTACAAAAATATTCGTAGCTTGCATATATTCTTCACTAACGTTGTCAAGGATATAGTGCTTGAGTCTTGACATAATTAGAATTGCAGATCCACCGCATGTTCTACCTCTAGGGTCCTTTGTATCATGCATGGTATAGCCATTTATTTTGAAAAAGCTTCTCGAAGTCAAATGTCTCTCAGAGACCAACATTATATGAATATTTTTTTCCGTAAGGAAGTGCTCGAGTTCATTTTTATGCTGGCGAATGCCGTTTGCGTTCCAGAAACATATTTTTAACATGTTCATGGTTTGTTAACTAATGCTTGAAGCAGTGTATTCTGCATTCGCAGCATTTCTTGCATCATGCTAGTCATATTTGTTGTAAAGTTGTTTATAGTTAGCACCAGATTCTCAATAGTAGCTTCAAGGCGACTAAAGTTAAAGCCTGAGCTTGCATTCGTTGAATTATTTGGAGGTGGAACATTTTGTGGGGGAATAGAATTTGTTTTAGCAGCATCGGCATACGATACACGGGAAGTAACTGGTTGGCTCATTTGCGCCAAAGTGGCGGAGTAAGCGTTTGCTGATTGAGATGGAGCTAATTTGGGTTTTTGCACCATAGTCTGTTTGACAAAAGAGTACACAGGACAACCTCTGTAGTTAGCAGTGTGATTACCTCCACAATTACTGCATTTTTTATCACTTTGATCTTTTGGCTTATTGCAACTACCAGTGCCGTGTAATTCGCCGCACACAACACAAGCAGTGGGTAATTTACAGTATGTTTTTGTATGGCCATATTCTTGGCAATTATGGCACTGTACGGGACCTGATCGCTTATATGGCTATTCAACTGTGATTTTTCGGTATAAGAGGTATTTTAGGCTATAAATTGGATGTGTCTCGTTTTTTTCAGCTGTATATCATTCGGCTCCAATTCAACACGAAATAGAGGCTGGGGGATCTTCTCCCTATTGATTATGTTGGTAACATTTTTTACCTTAAATCCTTGCAGCATGAGTGCATCTTTTACTTCTTCGGGATTAACATAAGAGTCAATACCTTTCAATACGATCTGCATACCTTTGGCACTCTTAAGCTGGTACGTATAAAAACTTGTTTTATTTTTTTCAAATTCAGTCATTATTTTGCGGAAATCTTTTTCTTCGTATATTTGAATTTTAGTTTCGTCAATGTTACCACGCTTTATTGGAATAACATGAAATGCGTTTTCACCAATGGCCGAGACTAATTTTTTAATTAGGGCGTTAGAATTTTTCTCTCTCAAATATATAGGTGGTGGCTTAAAAGACTTTTGCGATGATGCAGCGGGCTTTTCGTCGGTGACTTGCAATAATGAAAAACGATTTTGACGATTGGTAGATGATGCGCTATTATCCCTAGACATCTTTGGAGCAGATTGCATCATTGCAAAATACGCAGGCAAATATTTAACAAAACTCGAGTCACATGCTAATCCGCTTGCTCGTAATATTTTGAACTTTACTGGACCACATCCGCTTAAAAAAGAAGGACACAAGGGCTCTATTACTCAGATGGGATTTCTTGAAAATACTTTTTTTATACTTTTTTATACATTTTTTTCTTTTTTGAATTATCACTACTTATGTATTATTTATAACTATTAACAAGTTTATGTCCGACAGTGGTCGGTAAGATTTGAATACTTATTGTTAGTTCATATTTGAAGATACAATAAATAAATACATGTATTAAAAAAAAAAGAAGCCTGGCTGATTGAACTTTTCTACGCCTTTCCGACGTATAATAAACAGGCATTTAGACTCATAGCGAACACCAGATAAATAAGAAAGCAAACGCGTAGCAAATTTAATGAATATGTTTTGAAGCCTCTCAAGTCGCGAGGCAGGACTATAGAAATGAGAATTCCAAATGACAAAAGACGTATAAATATATTTAAGTGTGTACAAGTTCAGATCAATTTCTCTTAAAAAGTCCAAGCATTTTGTAGGCTTTGTAAATTTATTATTCATCATTCATGGAATCCAGTTTCAAATAAAAGATATATATATATATATATATATATATATATATATATATATATATGATAAAAGACGCTTCGATTTAAAAAACAACCCATTATTAATGACATGGTTAAATAAATAATAAGTTAAATAATAAAGGCCCAATAATACTACCCTGAAATACAATAGACGTTTGCAAATAAGGTTTAATGACATGACCTTAATACTCACTGAGCAGGTTCTATTTGATAAGTAGAACTTAATCGGTGCTAAGAAATTGGAATGGGAGCCCATTGAGCATAACAATTGGAGACAATCATCCTTATTGCGAATGTCAATATCGCCACAAATGTCGAATTTCGATAACAATTGGCTGGAGCTTTGCATTGGTAAAGGCGACTTAAAAACAACATTGTGTTTGTATGATTTGATTAGGCTGAAGTTTTGTATACAAAGCGAAACGGCTTATAAGCCAAACTACATGTGATAATTATTAATGAACAAATAACACCAAAGTTAATTGTAATAAATAGCTGTGGGCTTGCGGCAAAAATTAAATAAATATACTTAATAGTAAAAAACTAAAAAGTTTTGTCTTAAGTAGAACAATAAAAAAAATAAGCAAATTAACTAACATAGCATAATCAGTAAATAATAAACGAAAATGCAAGACTTTTGTGAATTTTGAGATGGTAAAATTGAGCTTTCATTACAAAAATGATTTCTGCAAATTGTAATACGATGAATGAAGAAATTCACGTATTCTATTTACACTGAAAAACTGAGTATAAAAAGCAGAAATCTACATCAACTGACACCACACACAGTGGACCAAACACAAAAGAATGCTGGTGATGAAGGTGTAGTGACCTTCGAAAACAGCTGTTGTTCCGTTCAACTATGTGACTGTCAGAATATTTACAATTAAGTTTGGTTTATTTTATTTTGTTCATAATTGTTGCCATTTAAGCATTTTTACTGCTAGATCTGGCATTTTCATTAGTTAAAAAGCATTCAAATTTAAAAAAATTCTGCTAAATGCTTTCTGGCAGAATTGGTTGAAAATAAAAAAAAATTAATTTGTTAAAAATATTCTTCTGTATCGAGAATTTTTCGCATAAATGTACATGTATTGCAGTGTAAAGGTTCCCTGAGAATCTGTACTAGCAACAGTGAAATGCATATACACTCAAAAAAAAGACATGTTCTATTATTAAGAAAATGTTTTTCCTAAATTCAAGTAAAAAAAAGTTTAAGTAATTTTTTCTAAGTTTAAGTAAATTTTTAAAAAATTTGCTAAAAATTATTTAATTTGAGTAAAAAAATAAAAAGTTCATATCCTCAAAAATAGTTCATAAAAATACGCAATAAATTTCTCACATTTCAGGAAATGTTTACTGACTTAAAGGAAATATTTACTAAGAGTAGGAAAATGGTTATAAACTGAAGGAAATTTTATATTAAGGACTAGTCAATTTCGTCTTAAATCAAAAAATAAATTTTAGGAAATGAATTACTCCTGATTAGTTCATGACATTTGACTTACTTAAAAGATATAAAAGGGTATAATAAATTTTAGGAAAATATTTCCCAGTCTTAAGTATTTTTTCTTTGAATTATAGAATATATTTTTTATTTGCATTAAGCAAAAAATTTTAGTAAATTTTTCATATTTTCGAGGAATATTTGAACTTGAAATTAATTTTTTTGTAAATAAAATAAAATTTTAAAACTCAATAATTTCAATGCTTATTCAGGCTGCCTTGTTAGGCAATTGGTAAGAGTGCTTGTCTATCAATCAGAAGGTTGCTGGTTCAATACTTGTCCCCTGTCAAGGAATTTATATGTATGTATGGTGAATTATAATTAAGAATATAATATGAAAATATAAAAACACATATCATGTGGTATACAATTTAATTAAAAATAAAAATAAGTACCAGAATAAAAGACAAAAAAAATTGGAAAATTTACTAAATTTGAGATCAAAGGCCAAAACATTTTTTTGCAAAGCTCCGAATTTTATGGGAAAAGTTTTACTTAATTTTAGGAAAATTTTACTAAAATATAAAAATATAATTACTATAAACTAGTTCATTAATGAACTAGAAATTTAGTAAATATTTTACTGGTTTCATGTAAAAACAGCTTTGGCGCCATACGACAACTTTTTTTAATTCAAATTTAGAAAATTTTCCTAAGTTTTAGTTAATTTTTTTTTTGAGTGTAGGATCCAGCTAACCCCTCAATAATCAATTTTAATGTATTTTTAATAAAATAAAAATTTACTGAATAAGTAAAATAATAATTTGGGATTATTAGTGCGTTAAAAAATATTTCAACGTAATTGTAACATATCAAAAAATTACCAATTATTAACTATTTTATGTTTGTACGTACTATTAAAATACCCGTAATTACCAATAAGTTTGTATAAACATGAAATTCAAAGCTATTTCAATAGTTTTTTCTACACTTTAATCTGGCATTATATTTTTCTTCTGTATACCATTTAAGCAGAATTTTTTTTTAATGATTTAGCATTCACTTATAATAATTTTTTGGCAACTGTTGTTCATTAATAATTATTACATGTAAGTTAGCTTACAAAGCGAAAGTTCGTTTAGCCTAATCAAAACATAAGTAAATATAAAATAGATTATATTTCATGTCTACTTTTTGTGTATTAATATTACTGATATTTGGTAACTAAAATTGACAGCAGTTAGTTGCCCTACAAAATAACATTTGAAATGAAAACGTAACTTACATCCTGTTCATCGAACTGCCTTACGTTAGAAGGCAAGCGATTATTAGCCAAACGATCGAACTGGGAATTGAGTTCATTTTCTTTTTTCGTTTGGAAATAAAAGCTCTTTTTCTTCGTAATTAAACGTCTAAGAACAATGTTTCCATTACTTTTTTAGCTGTAATTCTTAGAGCTTTTTTCATAGAAAATTAAAAGTTTCTTTAGAAAAAGCAACCCTATCAATCGGACTTAAAAATAAATAAAATCTAAGAGTTTAAAAAAATAAATAATAATTAAATATACAAAAAAATACGTGTTTGCTGAAAAAAAACGATTGGATATGTTGCGTTTGAAGTTATTAATAGCGAATGATATAACGCCTTTGTAATCGAACCAAGATTTATTGTATATGCCTTCATTTCATCTACAAGTGCGTCATTTTGTTCTACGTAAGATTTTAAAAGCTTTATTTGATTTTTTTCGTTTTCTTTGCTTCGTTTTGCCTCTTTGGTTGACCTCTGAACTGGTGAGTTTTGTGTTGATGTTAGTTACCTGTATTATGATTGACTTTACTGCGAAGATGTAGAAGTAATGAACGGATAAAAATTCATTGAGTTACGGCCGTTTAGATTAAAAAAAGTTTTTTTTACATTCAGTATTTTAAGTTGCACCCTTAAGCCAAAAAAAATTCTAAGATTTATCTTAAACTCGCATCTTAAATAAAATCTTTTAGCCAACTTATTAAGCGTTAAATTGTTATCAGAGGACAAAAAATTAAACACTTACGACATATTTAGTGAAAACATCCATGATAGGTGACTACTGCTGGATGCCACAAGAAAATCAACTCCTAAAAATAAATGTTTTTTAACTAAATTGGGGCTGCTGACAACAAATATGGCCCTTATTAATTTTTCTTGGGAAGCGTTTTCGAGATATTCGCGAAAAACGAGTTAATTTTGCTGTTTGCAAAGGTATTTCCAAAAATCTTAAGAACTGTTTATCCAAATTACGTAAATTGTATAGTGTGTTGATCGGCTAAAAATTCATTGAGTTACTGAATTAAGATTAAAAAAATTAAATTTTTAATGAAAACATCCGAAAATTCAAAGTCGGATACATTAAGTAAATGTGTCGTAAGTTTTTAATTTTTTGCCCGATAATAATAATTTTGCGCTTAATAAATGAGCTACAACATTTTATTTAAGATATATGTCTAAAATAAATTTTATAACTTTTTTTGGCTTAAGGGCGCAACTTAAAATATCGAATTAAAAAAAATCATAAGAACTTCAAGTTTTTTTAAATCTAAAGGCCCGTATCTCAGTGAATTTTTATTCGATCAACAAAATCAAATTACTGGCTATTAAAAGAAAAACATATGTTTGCTAAAGCTGGTAAATTTTAATCAATAGCTCTCAAGATTTTTGGGAATATCTTTGTAACCTGCAAAAAAAAAACACTTTTTTCCGCGAATATCTCGAAAACGCTTCTTAAGAAAAATAAATGATTGCCATATTCGTGTTCAGCGACCCTGAAATACCTAAGAAAACATCTTATTTTAGTGGTTAATTTTGTTTGTTTTTGGAATTGAACGTTTCTTTTTTCTTTAGGAATATGTAAATACTTACATCTTTTGTTAAAAACATCCCTTATTTTACTTTTATTTATAAAAATTCAAACACTTTACCGACCCGTTCAATTTTTTCTGATTGTTTATTTTGAAAGTTAATTTTGTTTGTGTAGTACGTACGTGAACCAAATTTTCAAACAAAAGCTTAAAGCTTATTCGTTATACTCAAAATAAAATAAACAAAAACCAAAATTTCAATTCATTCGTTATTTGGCGTGAAATATACAAAAAGTTACGTTACAAAAACAGGCTATTAATTTCGGTTTTCATTCATAATTCAAAAAGGATTCAATGTTTAATGTTTATATCTAAGGGAAACAGGCTAGGTAAATTTTATGTCGTTCTGTGTTTTATGTTTTATGTTTTATGGTTTATGTTTTATGTTTTATGTTTTATGTTTTATGTTTTATGTTTTATGTTTTATGTTTTATGTTTTATGTTTTATGTTTTATGTTTTATGTTTTATGTTTTATGTTTTATGTTTTATGTTTTATGTTTTATGTTTTATGTTTTATGTTTTATGTTTTATGTTTTATGTTTTATGTTTTATGTTTTATGTTTTATGTTTTATGTTTTATGTTTTATGTTTTATGTTTTATGTTTTATGTTTTATGTTTTATGTTTTATGTTTTATGTTTTATGTTTTATGTTTTATGTTTTATGTTTTATGTTTTATGTTTTATGTTTTATGTTTTATGTTTGATGTTTGATGTTTTATGTTTTATGTTTTATCTTTTATATTTTATGTTTTATGTTTGATGTTTGATGTTTGATGTTTTTGCAAGATACTGAAGCAACTGAAAAGAAAGTGTCCTCGTCTGTAGATAACTATTTTCCCAACCGTATATTTTTATCAAAATCATCACCGTAGCTTGAGTGTGAAATATACAGTTTCTTAAAAGGACATATAAAGTCCAAAAATCCTTCATTTAATAAAATTAAAAAAAAAATTTTCACTTAATATTTAAAGTGTACAAGAACACTCCATTATTGAGTAAAATCCAAAATACTAACATGAATATATTTAGAAGTGTTCAATCATATAAAAACGTGTGAATTGTGGATTTACACACGACTAAATATACAATCAAATGCAAATGGAAAAAGCAATTCGTTCAACAAAATATGAGGAAGCACTACTGTGCACATGAGGTCATATAACCAAAACCAAGCAATCTTTTTTATCCTTTCAGTTTGTTTATTTTTGAATAAAAAAAAACCGTTAAACGACAATATATTTATGCAATTTCACACGAAATATTCTCGCATTTCTTTTTAAAACGCAAAATACTTTAACCTCTCCCACCGCTGCTTCAATAGACTGCAACGAGTGGGCGCTTGTGCCACTATTTTTTCTTTTGTGGTTTTAAATGCATGATTTAAATGGGAGTTACAAATTGGTTGGTTGGTCGGCCGGACGGTCGCTCGTTAGATCTTTTATAAATAATATTACAAATTGGTAGGTGGATTTTGAATGCTTTTAAGTCTACCACTAAATACAAAACGAAAGCACTCAAGCTGAATTTACAATAGGCAATATATTGTATATGTGTATTTCTGCTCTTGTTTAGGACTCTTCTATGCTACAGATTTGAAAATTTTGATGCATGTACATACATACATATGTTTGTTAAAAAAAATAAGAGAATCAAGCAAACCAAAGTGTATTCTATATGCTACAATAAAAGTTTGCAAAAAACATTAGTTCATTTATAAAGGCATGCGAGCGAGGTAACCAGAGCTTTCGATCTGCGTTTTGAATAAAGAGCAAATTTTAGAAAATATCATCAGCTTACTAGGACACAGAAATTATTTTAATAATGTAGGGTGGTGTGGAATACGACAATGCAATTAAATTAAATACGAGTACTCGTACAGACCAAACGGCTGGACCAAGAGTGGATCGATAGTGGTCTTAGCTATGTTTGAATAAAATCGGTCCAGCCGATTAGAAGATGTCACATCTTTTCTTGATATATTCGGGGGGTTTTAAAGTTTTTATTATTTTTATTTTTTGAAATTTATTTGCTGGTGGTTCAGCTTGGTCTATATGCATTTCATTGTTGCTGTAACAAATCATCAGTAGACTTCAACCTCACATTTTGAATAGTCACAGACTTTCAAGAACTATTTGAGAATTCACAAATAATAATATTTTTGAAAATCACAAATTAAATAATAAGCATGGTAGGCTTAGAAACCCATACAAAACCCAGCAAATAATTTATATTCGATATGAATCTATTTTATTTTTCTACACCTTTATACAATTAGAAATCCATCGGATAACAATAAGAGTAATTGCAAGGCAAAATGAAAAATAAAATCTAAAATTTAACACTTAAGAAATTTATTATTCGACATATTGTCATAATTATATTTTAATTTGAAATTTATTTGCTGGTGGTTCAGCTCGGTCTATATGCATGATTTGTTACAGCAGCAATGCAATGTTGTCACTTATGCTAACTTTATGCCAATTTTTGATTAAACATAGGGCCATACATATTTGTGAAATAACGTGTACTTGTAATTTTCTGTTTGCTCAGGGAAATTCTCAAACATTTCCCGGGAACTCCCGCCCGGGAATTGCGGATTCTTAAACTCTACATATAATCCTTCATTACTTTATACGTCGCTTTTTTCAACTGACATTAACGCAACATCGGAGGAAGTTGACACATTGAATAATGTACTGACGGAAACATTTTAGCAGCTTCAATAGTTTTGTTCTCCGTTTCATTAATTAAACTTAAGTTTTTTATTTATTATATTTATTTCTTTAGTGTTATTTTATTTTTGCTAACAAAAACCTTAAAACATGTAAAAAACCAACTAATAGCTTTCAAAGAAATCAACATACGATAAAAGTTGCCTAACTTCTGTATTTTACATTGACGGAGACCTACTGAATATGGCAGAAGTCATAAGAAACCCTGGAGACAAATTACATCATTCGATACGACTCGTACTTTAAAAATATTTTAATAGAGTTTATATGGAAATATTTTTAAATTACAAGTCGTATCGAATGCCGTAATTTGGCCCCTGTATTTTAGCTTACCTGTCGGTTGAAAAAGGCGAAGTGTAAGGTATGACGGCCGTAAATGAGCTGTATGTTTAAGTGACAAATAAATAAAGCGATAGAGAGAAAGAGAGAGAGAGAGAGAGGAGCCAAATCACGTGCAATAATTTTTAAGGAACAAATGACACCAAAGTTAATTGCAAATATTCTGACAAACACTAGCAGAAAGGAACAATGCCGCCACACCTTCATCATCAGCGTTCTTATGTGGATGTATACATATGTATACATATGTATGTATCGGCATATTTTTCAGTGCAAATGGAATACTTGAATTATAATTCAAATAATTATTTGGATTCATCGTTCATTTTGATGAAAGCTTTTTTTTGTAATGAAATATAAATTTTACCATCTCTAATTTACAAAATTTTTGCCATTGTTGTTTGATCTTTACATGTGCATAATCATGCCTGTAAAGTTTATTTAAAGCTTCAATCAGACGTACCATACTATAACGCCATAGCCATAACCCTTGCCATAACTATAAATAGCTAATTATGTTTTCATTTGTTTACTCAATTCAAAAGTGAAACAACAAATATGTCTAACCAGCTAACAGCTGTTTATGGTTAAAAGGAAAAACCAAAATACAATTGGTTTCTATGTTTATGGTTATGGCGTCATGGCGACTCACCTATAATCAAAGAGAGTATTGCAAATAAGTTAAGTTAAAACAGCTGTTTTGTATGTTTATGGATTAACTATATAGCACTAAACTTTAAGCATAAATTACAACACTTAAAAACTTTTATCTTGCACGCAAAGAAAATATATGGTTGTAGAATGGTTGAGAAAACAATATTATGTTCTCAGAAACAAATGTGTGGTCGTTGAAAACTAGTTATTGTTATTTTAAATATTAATTTTGTTACGGTAAGCAAAGTAATGTTTGAATTTAATAATTACATTGCTATATTCATAAAAAAGTGAGATATGGTTAGAGTTTAACAATAGAGTTTTGTTAAAAATTTATGACTGCAACATAATTTTTGCTATTATTAAAAATAGTATAATATAAATAACAATATAATGTTATCCAAAGCCATACTATGTTAAGTTTAAAAAAAATCTTTTTCAGAAACCTCTTCTGTCAGTTCAGTGTTTCGTTTGTAAGCTATCGGTATTGCACGCGTCGTGTTAAATAAATAAATAAAGTACAAAGAAACAAAAGGGTAGATAAACAAAAACATATACGTACACATGTTTATCTCTTTATACAGACGTGTCTGTATTTCGTGTATACACATATTCGTAAATATACACTTCTATATATACTATACATATATTTTATTTCAATAATATTAATTTATTTTTATTTCGAATTTAACGCACAGCTGTTTTAGCCAATAAATATATGATTGAAAAACAAAATATTGTTATTATATTAAATAATACTGTTGTCGTATTTAACAATATTATTATAATATAAGAACATGGTATGGCGAGTCTCAATTATACTTTAGTCACATATAACAATAGTGTTGTCATATTTACAATAATAAGATTAGTAGTAACAAAGTTTATTGTTTTTGTTGATAATATTATTATTAACTCAGATAATAAGATTATTAAAATTTTGCTTTTCTATTGACAATAATATGATTTAACTACAACCATATAATTCTATCATATTATGTTGCTGTTTGATTATGGTTACATCAACCATATTTTTTCTTTGCGTGTAAATGTTTAATTTATTTATATCTACAATTAATAGGAATCATATACTACGAAATAAAGTAAAATTGCCGATATTATCTAATAATTGATAATAAAACTAATCCGGGGAAAATAATCAATAACTCTGAAGCTGAATATACATGAGAAGAAGCCGTAGAAGAAAAACGCATCGATAACAAGTGAAGAAAACCATGTGTTTAAGAATTAAAAATATGAAAAACGTATACAATAACTCGAACGAGACAACCAAACTATTTATTCAACGAATATGCCAACTTTTCGATTCGAAAAAAAAATTATCAGTCTATTAAACAACAGGTAAGTGAGCTGAAACTTTAACTTTTTTGTACTCTTAATCATAATATATAGTGGATAACTCTGTTATTAAAGGGATAACCAATATTTTACTATTTTCAACGTGGAAACTTCTTATATCCCTTAAAACTATCAAATATAATTGTTTGATTAATGCAGTCTTTTAAATTCTGCATTTATCTTTATGTTACTTGATGTACATGTCGTATTATATGCAAGTCGATGATTTTTTTTAGAAGATGGGGGAAAACTAACAACATATTTACGAAAATTTTCGCATAAAATCAAAACCGGCTTTTTGTGTTATTTTTGGTTGCATAAAATCCATACATTCATTTAAAATTTAGTTTTGTTTTTATTTTGTATTCTTTTTCTAACTACTTGCTTCCTAAGAATTGTTAACGTTGCACAGTGGAGCGAAATAAAAAAGAAGTGATAATAATATTAGAATTGCATACAAAGCACATTTCATATTTGAATGAACTATGTTTTACTACAAGATAGGTGAAATAAAGTTACTTTTGTGTGTGAATATTTTTTCCTTACTTCTGAGTCTTGTAAGTATGGAATATATTTTCATGATTTTTGTATTTTGGTAATATTTCATTGGAAAAACATGAATATTATAAACGGCTCTTCTTGGTCCTAGTTTAATAAACAACAAGAACCGTGTTTTATTTTATATGCAGATGTATCTACGTTTTGAATTTCATTACAATCGGTCAAAGAGTTTCGAAAGGCACATATGTATTTCGCTCTGAACCTCTTTTAGTCCTATTTTCTTATATTTCTTTTTATACTTTTCATCAAATATGGTAAAGGGTATTTATGTATATGCAGGTTTGTCATTCCATGCATTATTTCCATAATATTCATATGCGACCCATAAAGTATATACATTCTGAGTCCTTATGAATTGGGAAGAGGAATAGCGATGTTCGTCTGTCGGTCTAATGTATGTGAAATCGGTTTTCCAAGCTGTAGACTTTGGTCTTAGACTGTTTTTTCAGATATGGCCAAAAATAGATTGATGGTGATAATCAGCAAAATCGAGCAGACAGGAAAAATTAAACTTGATGTTGCCATACAAAACCGAAAAAGACAATCATCACGACGTTGCTACGATTGTCTGCGGGTACAATAACATCAGTACAACATTCGTTTACCAAAATTTGAATGTACTCATAACGTTAAAATGATAACGCCAAATCACCGTCCTCCGACTCCTGTTTTCAATGTTGTCACAACACTCTAAATACAAATTTTTAAGGTCGTCACAATGTAAATTTCCCAGCTTAAGTCAAATTTTTGTATTTACCGTATTGAAGCGGAAAAAAATTATTGTAAACGGGTTATTTGGGGAACTAAAGACAAATTTTTGTTTTTACGGCGTTGTAGCGGTATAGAATTATTGTAAACGGGGTATTGGGGAAGTAACGTCGGATTTTTGTGAATACAGTTTTCTAGTGGTATATCATTACTAAGGACGCGGTATTTGTAAACGTTTAGTCATATTTTTGTGTTTACAGCACTGTGGTGTTACACAAATTTTGGAAGAGTCGTAATTTTGTATTTACAGTGTTGTGATGGTACATATTTTTTGGGCAAAGTCACAATTTCTGCCTGGGTAGCTACAACAAATTTTTTTTATAAACTTTTTTTATGTTTCAGTAAAAACAAATATGGTATTAGAAATAAAAAAATAATAATAATAATCGGTGCTTGCGCAACCACCGATAATTGCAACAGCTCGATTGCAGTTATCATGAATTTTTTTACATTACACTCTTTAACAGTGCAACTTTTTTCAATAAAAAAAGAGTCCCGGTAAGCGCAACTTTTTCTCTTTTAGTAAATTTAAAACTCTTTTCTCTCCGAATTCAATTAATTCAAAATTCTTTTCCTCAAACTAGATTGTGTTTATAAAATCAATTAACATGATTAGAACTAAAATATACGCAAGTACAAAATATGAAGACAGGTTTTAAGTTTTATGTATAAAATATTATTTTATATCTTTTGTTATCACATGAATTGATCATGAATTAATCACATGAATTATTTCTGTTTAAATATAAGAAATAAATTATTTTATGTTAAATTATAGTTTGGTTTGTATGACGTTTTTAGTGGTCGATTATTGTAACTTTTCGGTAAAAGCAACAACCACAATTTTCTTTCGGTTGCGCAAGTCGAGCTCGTACTGTATTTACTTATGTATGTGTCTGTATATATAAAACTACTTTGGTAAAGGATATATAAGATTCTGCACAGCCGAATGTACTACTTTTACTTATTAAACATAGCCTGTATTAAAGCGAATACATGAAAAAATAAGTTTTCAAATTAGTCAAATAAAGTCATCCGAATAAATAATGAAAGTAAAGAAACTCTACTTCAGAAACTTGAATAATTTTGTTTAGCTTATTTTCTCTCCCAGTACAAAAAAGACACTCCAAAGAAGTCATGAAAATGTAGAGTTTGCGATCCGGAAGTAGTGCAAATTCGGATAATTTCTAATCATTTTTAAATAGAGTTGTCATTGCCAGAAGTTCTCTTTTTCGATGCTTAGTTACAGAATTGAAAGAGATTTTATGAAAAATTTCTATTTTGGCGCTCTATAATAATATTTTAAAGTTTTTACAATTTGTTTCTTTTTACACGAATTTAAACGCGAAACAGTGTTTTCATGTAAATTTGTGTAAATAAATAAACTTTATTTAACCGACTTCAAAAAAAAGGAGAAGTTTATCAATTCGTCCGTATTTTATTTTTTGACATTGTTACTTCATAACTCGGTACATTTTAAATATAATTTTTTATCTGAGAGAGAAGGTACACTCTCCAATTGGACCCATTGTAAAAAAATTGAGCAGGGACACGCCCACGAATTTTGTATTTTATTTTATGATATTCTACTTATTTTATTGCTGCGAAAACTAGCAAACACCTTTTGTTTTGTAATTATATAATTTTAGAGTTGAAAAAAGTGGGCGGACTACGCTTATTACAATTTATTATTATATTTCACGTGGTTTTACTTAACTGATTTTTATGAAACTTACCACACGCCTTGAGTTTTAATATATATACAATCTTCCATTTAAAAAATAAATTCAGTAAAGTGCGACTTTGACCCGCGCACGAAGGGTTCCGTACGGGTAATAGATATGTAATTCAATACGAACAATATAAACTATAGTTTTGGCATTTTTTTTTTTTTTCGTTTTTGGGTTTTTTCGGTCTTAAGCGTTTTTTTTTAATTCAGGGGCTTTTTGAATTTATTGGCGCTTTCTGAGTTTTGTCACTCTTTTTTACGTTTTGGCGATTTTTTTTTGGTTTTTGAAGTTTTTTTAATTTTGGCGATTTGTATTATTTTGGCGTTTTTTTTTATTTTTGCGATTTTTTTTAATTTTGGCGTTTTTTTCATATAGGTTTTTTTTTTGATTTTGGCGATTTTTTTTAGTTTTGGCACTTGTTTTCGTTTTGAGAATTTTTTTCTGTTTGTGGCGTTTATTTAAAATTTTGGCGATTTTTTCGAATTTGGCGATTTATTTTAGTGCTAGAATTGTTTTTTTTTAATTTTGTCGATTTTTTTCGATTTGGCGATTTTTTGAAATTTTTGGCGATTTTTTCAGGTTTTGGCGATTTTTTTCGGTTTGGCGATTTTATAATTTTCGGATTTTTTAGTTTTACCGTTTTTGAAAATTTCAAGAGTTTACCTCTTACGGTCTCCAAGATATAGCAAGTTGTCAAAATTACATATTCAAAATTGCATTAAAAGATGGACCACCCTTTAATTTAAATTTTTTAATATTTTAATGTTTATTGTTGTAGTCTATATAAAAATTATTAGTAATTTTACAACTTTCAAGTGTCAATATACATACATATGTAAATACAATTGTATGTATATTACATGAGATTTTAAAATTTTTCGTCGCTCCTTTTGGAGCACCCTTTAATTTCTAATTTTCATGTATTTGTTGTTGTAGTGGCCAAGGTTCTACATACTGTGTCCAAATTTCAGGTCCGTAGCTCTTACGGTTCCTGAGAAAATACCGTGTGACGGACAGACGGACAGCGTAGCGAAAACAATAGGGTTCCTTTTTTCACCTTTGGTGTTCGGAAACCTAAAAATGGGCGGAGTAATTCTACTTTACCCATTAAAATTTAAATTTAATTTTATATATCGCGTACTTCTTAACCAACAAACAAATAAACAAAAAAATTTTTTTTTTGAAGGAGCTTATTTTGGCAAAATTTTTTTTTAACTGAAATAAGTTCATAAATTTCTTTAAAAAAATCGATTTAAATAAAAACCAAGATAATCATTTTATTAAAACTATGTAGTAAGGTTTTGTCTGACTGAAATAAACCTCTACTTACTTTTATGGTAATTATCTAAAAATCAAAATTATTGATTTTTTTGGAATCGATGAATATGTTCCTTCAGAATGACTTCTAATTTTTTTTTACTGGGCTCCTATAAAATCTAAAAAAGCTTAGTCACGTGAAAGTAAAAACGTTTTTGTCATAATCAGGGCTATCATGAATATAATTCCGCGTGAAATTTTCCCCTTTGAACAATTCCAATAATTAGCCAGTAATAGGGAAGACAAAAAATTCTAATTAAAAAAGCTAGAAATTTCACGCGGAATTTTATTCATGATAGCCCTGAATAACTTACAATTGTCTGCAGAGCAATTTGTTCATCAAAAATTATAACATGTAATTTAACTTACAGACCGATAAAAACTTTAGTCTAATTGAATCATAAACAGAGCAACGAATAAGTTCGAACAAAATAATTAAAAACTGAATAAAAAATATAATTGCTTACCTAAAAATATAATTACAATTTCATTTTATTATTCTAAATCATATCTTCAAGATATGGACCCTTATAGTAAATTAAAGACAAACTAATGTAGTTTTATAGATATTGTATCTATTCAGGCTTTCAAGGTCATTCAACTTCGTCAAAATGTAAATAAAAGACGTTTTCTATTTCATTCTTAATGTATCCGACGTTTCGTTGGGATTTTCCAACATCTTCAGGGATAATTATTTTTATTGAAATATATTTTATCTTTTATTCCAATTTACTTTTAAGTTTTTAGGATGTATTTTAAAGAGACATAACATGTACAACATAAAACACATAACGTAAAAAATAATTTCAAATATAAATAAAATAAAAATAAAATATCACAGCCTTTTCTTAACTTCTAATATCACAGTTGGAATTACACTCACACGGTTTTTTTACGTGAAATTCTAGTTCTTTTGTACAGAAAAAGCAGAGTTCTACATGAAAAAAGAACACAAATTACAGTGAAAAATCACAACACCATAGTCAACATATCATTGAAATCGATGCATAAAAATTGCAAATTCCAATAAATTTTTGCCTTCCAGATTGGCAGACTTTACAGGTGAAATGCTGTGCACCAAAAGCGAAAAGCCTTATTCCTGTGCTACCAGAAAAAACGACTAAATATCCAAGAAGCTCCATGTATTTTTTTTAATTCGCTCCACTGTACATTGTAGTGTGATAGTTACCCTGGCTGGTTTGCGAAACTAACTCAACTTTAATTCAAATGGAATTTAGGATTTTGATTGTGTGTTCACACACATACACTTACATTTGTACATTGAATCCTATAGATTTTGTGGCATGTAAGTACATAGATACATATGCATGTATGTATGTATACATGTATGTATGTGTGTATCTGCATTCGTACTTTATTTTGATGCAATCCATTTTGTTGTGCATAAATGTATTTGCATGTTGTTGCATGCACCAGTACTTAGTCTTCTATGGCTACAATTGCATATTGGTAAAAAGGTCCGTAATTCTATTTTATTCTATAAAGTTGTATGTAGTTCGCACTCTTTTTTCATCTCTCTCAGTTTTTTCTTTGTAAAATTGCATTGCGTACGCGTTTTTTCTGTGTTGATTTCCCCCTTCAGATTGATTGATTGGGTTTTTAGATTTTTTTTTACGAAAGGGGGTTTTAGTTTTCTTTGTTCCTATACTACAGTCCATGTTTTATTTTGGAAACCTTTGGAAAAGTGCACCATGTTACATTTCAAATTGCCAGCTGAGTCGGCTGGTTGATAATTTAATTAGTTCATAGATAATATTTTCATGTGAATATGAATATTATTAGTTATTTTACACAAAATTATTCACTATGAGAGAGTATCGTTAAATAAAAAATAAATTGCAGAAACTGTGCCAAATCAATATTTAAAGTAAAGTAAATCAATGCGTGAATGCGTAGTTAGCACGCTGACTACAAAACCTAAGATCCTGGGTTCAAGTCTGGTCTCCGACAGTCATTAAGTAACAAAACCACTCATTTTTCTAATGTTCATTAGAGTTATTTGTATTAGTTGTTGTAGGGAAATTCAAGTGATGAAGCCATAGTCACTGGTGGCTGAACGATACCGACTTCAACAGACACTAATCCTAATTTAACATCAGAGTGCCTTCCTTCGTCGGTATTATGTAGCCGAATCATCGGCAAAATAAAATAATCAATAAACTGGGTACTAAGCACAGCTTAAAAATTTAATACGCCTTATTGACAATAGAGGCGCTGCAACGCTACATTGTTAAAAACATGCAAAAAAGCAGAGTTATAAAATAATGAAACTTTCCTCTATCTTTTCTTTCACCACCTATTATTATTATCTATCACTATCTCTTTCCAGAAGAAGGTAACACCTAATAGACATTCGTTGCCTGAGTGTTACTTCTCTTAAAAATAGGCTGAGGGGCTTGCATGGTATGTCAATCGAGAGTTGTGCACTTGAAATTTCAGTCGCACAGTGAAGTAAAATAAAAATATGTGGTAATAAGTATCGAAATTCTAAAGGGGGTAAAAGTTATTATAAAAAATTTCATATATAAAAATGTCTATTGATTTCGTATTTATTAGGCCCAATTTTTGGGTTTGACATTAACGCCCTAATTCAGTATGGACATTAAGGGCGTTTTTGTTTGAAAATACTTTTGAGTTCTTATGTTTGAATTCTCTAAATTATTTTCTTCGAAAATGGTTGTTGTCTTTGATAATTAAAAATAAAAATATTATTGCCATGTTTTTACAACATATAAATTTAATTAAATTATTATATAATAGTTTGAACATTTGATCATATATAACAATAGTTTGAACATTTGATCATTGAACATTTATCATTGTTTATGCGCTTTAAAGATACTTAGGTCAAAGAGAAAATTCTCATAATTTATATCAATCAACAACCGCCACTTTAAATTCGTTTTTAAAATTATAGGTACTGATGAAACGAACCCAATTACAATTGTAAATTTGAATATTTAAGTGTATCCTTTTGGTTTATGTAGTACAATATTCATAGGCCCTTTAGATTTTATTCACTATTTCGTTTCGTTTTAATTCAGTACAAATTTGATTTTGTTAACCTGAAAAAGCTGATTTACGCAAATACCTAAAAATTGTTTTTCCATTTCAGTTTTCTAATTTTTTTTACATGTGCTTTATTCGCTTCCACACACACACACACATTTACATACAATACATTTGCCTACATGCATTTTAATGGTTGGTTAGTTGGTTGAATGTTTTCCATCAAAATCGTTTCATTTTATTTCTAGTTTTAAAGGCTAGTTCAGGTATGGAAAACAAAGACTTTGAAATGAAAGTGAACTTAAATTTAAAATGTTTATATTTGGCTGATTAAAAAGTTTTAAATTGCTTTGTTTTTAAAAAGACGTACGGTAGTTCGCCAGTCCAAGTTCCGGCCTAAGCACACAGTGTGTTTATTTACTCGAAGCCTGCTTTTACCCCATGAATCATAAAATTATGAAAATTGATCCAGATTCATCCGCTGACTAAGTGACTCACTCATCAATATTCAGAGCTATTCGAGAATACGCGCTTTACTTCTTCATCGTCGAACGTTCACTTTCGACAGTTCGACGTCGACAGATTCTAAAATACGTGCGAATAAATATCGTTTTAAGTAATCGATTTTTTGTAATCTCTTATAGAAACATCAACAACATTGAAAACAGCTGACTTGTATTCAGAAAAAGTTTAAAGCAAAAAGGGATTTAAAGAAATACTTAATAAAAAAACTTAACAATATAAGTGCTAAGTAACTTAAAAAGAAACAACAAACAGTGAAAGTGAAATTATTTAGCTGTTTTATTTGTTTTAAAATTGTGTTCACATCTTTGAAGAACCTAAAAGAACTTAATTGTGTTGTAGAGCTTGGCCTAACGCCATCAAAGTTTAATGAACAATGGTAGACATCATATAAACATTTCGTATTTCTGTTTTCTTTATTTATTAAAACTTAACGTGCTGAAATTGGCGTCGAACGAATATGACATTGAATCATGGTGAACAAGTATTTTAGAATACCTCCAATATGAAAGAAAGCATATGTTTTCTAGTACTTATCTTCAATGTAGTATTTTAGAATAGCAAAAAGTGAAAGATGCGCGTATTTGTGGTGAAAGTGACTTCCGGAATAGACCTGATTATGAGTCACTGCCATTACAGCTAGATAGTTAGTTCTTAGTGGATAACTAATTAGAAAAATTACACATGTGCAAAATTTTAAATTTAAATAATGGGCATAATTAGTAAGGAATAAATGACAATGGTAAGACTGTTGTAAATTAGAGATTGGAAATTTGAGCTTTCATTACAAAACACCTTTCAGCAAATTGAAATACGATGAATCAAAACAATTCACATATTCCATTTGCAAAAAAAGTTCCGTTTATAAGAAAGAAATCTACATCAACTGATACTACACACAGTGGACCAAACACAGAAGAACGCTGATGATGAGGGTTTAGTTACCTTCGAAAAAGGCTAGCTGTTCCATTCAACTATGTGTTGTCAGAATATTTACAACTAATTTTGATGTTATTTGTTCATTAATAATTATCACATGTAACTTGGGTTAGAAAGGGATACGAACTGTAGCCCGTTCAAATCATAAATATAGAATTAAATAGAAGAAGTTTTATTAAAAAAAACACTTATAGGAGAAGGAGTCATATCTTCACAAAAACATAAATGTGAAAAATACCAAGTTCCTATTCAACAATTTTCGGCCGTGAAAAATATTTAGATGAAAATTTCCACCAAGTTCTTGTTTAGTACAATACCTGTTTTTACAGTCTTCTATGCATTTAATTTTATCATTGTCAGGGTGCAATCTCATTTAAAAAGAGTTAAATATAAAGCCATCACTGTTATTGATTGCAAAAAAAAACGTTCTTAGTCGAATTGAAGAATATATATACCTACTAGGGATGCCAAACGGGAAATTCCGAATTCCGAAATCCCGGGATTTCTTTTTCTGGATTTCATAGCAACTTTTATATAAAAAACCATTTATAAATAAAAATTTTCGTTGATTTTATGGCATTTTTTATAACATTTAAAAGCATACAATTTTATAGGTGCAGTTTTAACAATTTAATGAGTATTCGTAACATATTTCTTATAAATTAACAACAAGAGCAAAATAAATTAATTACTTTCTCACGGTTATTTTCATCAAAGGTGCTACAATATACAACTAAATCTTAGATCACACAATCGGTACAATGTACCGATTTTCGTCAGCTGACTGCAATAAAGTATAAGTAATAAGCCAAAATGGCATTATTCTTGAATAAGTCTATATGGCTTTAATACCAATGCAGTTTGGTGCAGTTATATAATTATATTTCAATTAGTTGAGAAATAAGGCAAATTTACCTTATTACTTATGACTTTATTTCAGTGAGCCGATGAAAATCGGTACATTGCACCGATCGTGTGATCTAGGCTTAAGAATTATTTTGAACACAAAAAGAAGCATATGAGCTTTGGAAGGGAAATAACGTTTAGAAAATTCATAAGGTTGAAAAATTTATTCCATCTTATTCTCTATTATGAGAGCAATTATAAATAAAATTCCGCGAGAAATTTTTCCGGGGGAATAGTTTTAAACAGTAGCAAATAATATACAAAAGAAAATATTAAAAAATAAAAGGAAAAATAAAAAAACTAATTGGAAAATGCAGAATTTTCCTGGGGCAATTTATTCATAATTGCAGTAAACTATCTATATTTCGACTCCTCAACGCTATACAAAAAAATTTGCAATTATCTACTTGTCGGTAACAATTGAATACTATTGATAGCTCCTTACAATTGAAGTAGAATACAATACAAGGCAAGTGCAAACTTTTTGTTTTTCAAAAGTCCATAGATATGTATGTATGTTGGTTTTGGTTAAGATTATATAAAAAATGTACATATGTATATTGAAAACGAAAACAAATTTTCATATTTAGTTGTGGTTTTCCGTATAAATTCTCTAACATCAAATGTTTAATTAAATGATTAATCAACTTAAAAATAGATGAGAAAAATTCTTTTGACTTTTATTTCATACTGGTATTAGAAAATTGTTAACTTTAAAGACAATTGTGTAATGATATATTATCAACATAAAACCTTTTAAAATTCATAAAATTTTTTATTAAAGTAATATTTATTAAAAAAAATAATTTAGTTTAGCACCAAATTTTAGATCCCAAAATCTCGAAAATCCCGAGGTCCCGAATATCCCGGGATTTGAGGGATCGGGATTTAAAAATCCCGAATACCGGGATTTCCAAAAATCGATCCCGATTGGCATCCCTAATACCTACATGTGGTTTCAATAGAAATATGCTGCATGGCACAGTGCGAACGCTATTCTGCACTAAAATCAAGGAATTTTATTAATCTACAGCCTGGCCCACGCTAGCTATAGAGTATCCTTGATCGATTACTTATATTGAAAACTTAAAAAAATTTTCTTGTTTCGAATACAACTTGTAGATCGAACGATCTTTTAAGCGTATGTAAAAGAGAGGAGTCGATAATAATGAGAGGAGCCATCATACTTTGCTCGCTCGTCTATGAACTAAAAAGTTCCTCAACGAAAATTGCCGCGTGTGAACCGGCACAAAGTCAATTTGTTCATTCAAAACTTTGATTTTGTTTTCTATGAAATACGTTTTTTGGGTTATGACTAGGGATGCCAAACGGGAAACCCCGAAATCCCGGGATTTTCGGTATTTGGCAAATTTTATAATTTTTATATAAAAACAATTTTCGTTGATTTTATGCTATTTTTGCTATAAAATATAAAAGTCCCATACAATTTTTCACGTGCCGTTTTAACAATTTCTTATAAATTAACAACAAGAGCAAAATAATAATACTTTTTGACTGTTATTTTGATCAACTGTGCTACAATATACAACTAAAGGTACGGTCACACTTGTCAAATATTTGCTCAAAGAAGCTAAACTAAACAAACTAAATGCTAATAAAAAATCTTTCCATTCAGAGAAAAGTTCGTCAAGTTAAGGAGTAGCCAATAATGTTAGATTCTATGATATTATCTATAAGTTGTGTTCGAAACTGTTTAATTTGATCAACAAGTGTCTGGATTAAAACTTTTTTCATTAATGTGTGTTGGTTACTCTTTTTTTTTGGGCAAATGTTTGACGAATGTGACCGTACCTTAAGAATTATTTTGAAAACAAAAAGAAGCATATCGAAAGATCCCGAAAATCCCGGGATTTTGTCTTGATTTGTTTTAATTCAAAATAAAAAATCGTTAAGTGAAATTTTTTCTGTGTAGATACATATAAAGCTCAATTATGAAATAATTCATTGGGAATATATTTTCATTTGTTTGTTTGTTTCGTTTTTCTGGAAGAAATATCTTAGCATTTATATAAAGTATTTTGTCACATTTATATAAGTATTTTGACCAACCGTTTCGACAAGGATAATACAAGACGTCCTTTCTAAGCAGCTGGTGAGAGAAAGAAAAAATGAGAGAAAACTTCGAATTTTCGAAGTCAACTCTTTTCTTTACAGCTGGAAGCTTGCACATGATTTTTCAAAACAAAGGAACAAAAAATAGAAAAAAAAAACTACCTCGCCTCGCTTCTGTAAAATATGTGAGAACTTTCGAATGGAAAAAATTTTTATCATCCTGTGAAACACAGGGTGAGTAAGATAAAAAACTACATTTGTTGATAATTTTGGTAAATTTATTTAAGTTTTTATATGAATATCCCGGTTTGAAATAAGACAACCCATATAATTATTTAATTTTTCTCTATGCGAGAACTTCTCACAATTTACAAAAACGATTCACAGAATAGAAGTGATATAAATATAGTTAGTTTATAGTAATAACAACTTTATACTAATGAATTAGAAAATCAAAAAGTAATGAATGTGTGCTCTAAATTGTATTTTAAGAAATATGTCAAGAAATTTAATGAATTCCAAAATTAGTACAAACGGTAACTAACTAGTGATGTAACGAATGTAAATTTTTTATATTCGCGAATACGAATATTTGAAACGATATTCGCAAATACGAATACGAATATTATATGCAATATGAAATATAAAAAAAATGTTATGAAAAAGGACACCACACTCTTGTTGGCGTACTTTAAAGTTAAGAAGAAGTACCCAAAATTTTAATGATCGTCATTGAATAACATTTGAAAATGATACAAAGCACAAATTTCTATAAAAAAGTTAATTTATTTGTACAAACTGATATTTTTAGTCATTTATTTAAATTTCGTTTAGGATTTATGCATTTATTTATTTAATTTCTTTGGAAAAACATTCGTATTCGCCTGAAAATGGCCGAATATTCGACAATTTTAATATGAATACGAATATTCGTGCATCACTATAACTAACACTTAATAGAGCAGTAAGTTAAGCAACATTTTATCAGAAACGTGGTGGAGACAAGAAACAATGAGTGTGTCCTAGTACTGAGCTTCTTAATAACCAATATTTTCTTATTGTGCACAAGTGTATTCCAAGCCTTGGTCTTACACTAGGCTTTGGGATTTTCCTTACACTTCAATTTCGGAATACCTTAAAAAAATAGTTCTTAAGTAAAACAAGTTTAAAATCATTTTAACCAAAATAATTTGTGAAAATAAATACTCTCATTAAAACATACAAATAAACTAAATAAACACATTGTTAAAAAGTTAGGTATTTGCAACCGTGAATACATTTAGCACGTCACAGAATTTTCCAGCTCCGGCCTACATACACCCTAAACTCTATTGTTTTTGTTTTCTTTTGTTTTTGTTTCTAAATTGTAAATTGTGTAAATGTGTTTGTGTGAATTCTTTATGAACATTTTAAAATGTAGTGTAATAGTGTTACTTTGAGAATAGATTGTACAACGCATTCGTTTATTGTATTTATGTACGTTGAAAAAAAATCGACAAAATACACAACACATTCAAATACATTTGTTTATTTTTACCATTTTGTAATTCAGTTCAATTCCACAAAAGCCTTTTTGCCTATTTTAAATCCAAAGCTAATACCTCCAAATAAAAATTACATATATACATACGTATAGTGTTTATGGGAAACGGAAATGTGCATGTAGACGCGTGTGTGGGAATGTGTTTTCCTACACTTTTAAAAATATATTTATAGTTTCTTAATCGAAAGATTGCATAGTTTTCTTTCGCTTGAGTCTTTGTTGTTCATTAGTTGACATGTCGAGCCTTTGCTGAAATAAAGTGATAAATCAACTTGTTTTGCTTTCTGCAAGTTTGAAGTTTTGAGTTTTTAAAAAAAAACATGTAAAAATTTTCTGAAATTTTGCAATGGATAGAGTACTCTTTTAATGTCTGACAAAGTAATGAGTGGTACTTATTTATCTAATTATTTTATATCTCTCAATACTGTCCCATAATAAATAAAATAATCACTTATTTATGTCATAACAGCCTTGATGGAATATAGAGCAGCTATGTAACACAGATACACAGATATTTGTATTTAAGGTAAAAAGCTTTGAAAGCTCTTAAATTTGTTTTTGTTTCTTCGCAAAGTAAGAGCAAGCATTGTATTCTGTTGTCATATTGTTGTGGATATTGTACTCTTGTCGGTGTGAAAACACAAAAAGCTCTTTATAAAAGTTAGTATATTGTGCATATGGTTTGGACATAGCTGATATAGAGTTACAATTGTGTAGGTGTACATGCAGAAAACTCTTGAATAAAGCTAAATTCTCCAGAAACGAACTGGACTGGATAAACTAAAAGAATGTATAAAAAGCAGATAAGATTTGCTAAAAATACAATATGGAAGAGGTTTTTGAAAATATTGAAAATGTTTCAGAAGCCTCTCGCATAACAAAATTTTTTTCCGCTACTCCCTGAACTCTTAGGTATTTGATGAATCCCAATAGAACGTGGAGTCGTTAAAAGCCCTGCTGCATACTCACTTTCCGGGTAACTCAATGTCTGGCATCTGATCTTTACCCAATACCTACGGAAAATATATCTGACTTTGTCAATATGCGGACCTTAAATTGGGCTCTGAGAAGCTTCAAAGCTTATATGTCTCCACGACCAACGGTATCATACCGATTGAAATACAGAAAGTATCGAATCTCATGGCCTCTAGGCCACTGAGAATTTTCCTGAGTAGTCTAAGACTGGGTCATATTCCTAATAAATGGAGGTAAGCGAAAGTGGTCTTCATTCCAAAGGCAGGTAAAAGGTCTCACACCACACCGAATGACCTAAGACCAATAAGTCTATCATATTTTCTTCTGAAAATATTAGAAAATATAGTTGTTCATTATATCTGCAAAACCATCAATGGTAACCTACTTTCCTCGTATCAGCATGCATACCAATGGTCAACGTCAACCGAATTGGCTCTACACGAGCTGATTAGCACGATAGAGAAATCACTCTCTGTGGGTGAATATACCTTTGTCGCCTTCGTAGATATTGAGGGGGTTTTTAATAACATTTCTCCAGATGCAATTATTGATGCATTGTCGAATTTGGGGGTTAATGCAGGATTATGTAGGTTGATACAAAATCTTTTAGCTCACCGCAAGAAAACTTCGGCTCTAGCTGCTTCTAGGCAAACCAGCTTTGTAAATAGTGTTACACCACAGCGAGGAGTTCTTTTGCCACTGTTGTGGAATCTACCTCGAAATCCCGTGATGCTATCTCTAGAATCGCAGGGTGCAAAATCGTGGCTTATGCTGATGATGTGTCAATAGCTGTAAGAAGAAAATTCCTCGATTCTCTAAGGGATGGTCTTTCACATTTTACAAGATGGGCGGATAAACGAGTACTTGCCGCTAATCGTAATAAAATGGAACTAGTCCTCTTCTCCAGAAAGTATAAGATACTTGTTTTCCAACCTATCACTCTTAATAATACAACACTGCAAAATATCTTGGTGTTATTCCTGATTCAAAGCTGAATTTCTAAACTAATATTCTAGAGAGAGTGAAGAAAGCGATACGTTTACTTTTTCTATGTGAACAACTGGGATCTTACCCCAAAATTCATTCACTGGATTTATTCTGCAATAGTACGTAAAATTCTCATGTATGGGATGATCATGTGGTGGCCGTTCCTGGAGAAAAAGACGTATAAGACGTGTAAGACGTGTAAGATATGTACACAATGTGCAAAGATTTGCATCCTTTTATATAACCAGTATTTTTCACACTACTCCTACAGATGCACTGGGTATGCCCTTTCATCTACTACCATTGGACCTAGTAGGGAAGATGTCAACGGCATCGGGAATCCATCTTCGTTGTACCTCTCTGTGGAATGGAAGTGGAACTGGTCACTATAAAATACTCGATGATGAAGCCTGGGGATGGAGGATTGACTAAACCTTCCCTGCTCTACTACACGAACGTCTTTATAAAACCTGGACGCCATCCACAGAAATGTGGATGAATGAAACTCCAGATAGAAGAAAAGGTGTTGACTGTTATACGAAAGGCTCCAAAACACAAGAAAGTTTTGGGTTATGTAGTCTTTTCACGATCTTCAGGTCTTCGTATTGCAAAGCGACTTCCGGATCACTGCAATGTATTCCAGGCAGAGATCCTTGCTATAAGAGAATTTGCGGATTGGTTGAAAGTGAATGTTACTTCAACGACTTTGATTAACATATACACCGATAGTCGAACAGCTATTACGGCCCTCGAATCCTCGCTTCTTAGAACAACAACACCCCTCGACTGTCGATCATCTCTATATGAGATGGCAGAGCAGTTTGATATTAGGATCATCTAGATCCTGTGGTATAGAGGCTTTGAGGTAAACTCTAGGGCTGATGATGTTGCTAGAACTGGGACAACCTTACAAGTTCCACCGAATTTCGAATGTGAGGTTTTACCCCTTATCTCTTGCAAACTCAGACTTAGGTGCAAGACAGAAGATGAAACAAATAGAATGTGAGTCACAAGAAATTATTGAGTGCTCACAAGATAGTTTTGGACTCATCTAAATGGGAAAAATGCAGGTTCTTTAATTTTAAGGAATAGGAAAAAAATCCCGATTCTATTGTCCGTACTAACCAGACACTGCCTCATAGGTAGGCATGCACAAAGGTTAAAGGTCTAACACAATCATTTTTTGCCGCATCTGCCAGAAAATCGGCGAAGACTAAAGTGTAGAACATTTTCTGTGTCACTGTCCTGTACTTGAGAGAAAGAGAATGACCACATTGGGTGCTCTTGAGTTCAGGGAACTTTCTGACGTTGCAACGCGTTGCTGAGCTCTGGTTGGTTCGACGGTGAGGACTCCACATAAGCACAGTCTCCGTGGTGTTACAATGGGTCAAAACCGTCTGAGTGAGTCCGAGTTTTTGACGTGCAAGTACTTATTTTAGCACTTTTCAGTTTTTAATATATTACTATTATTATAAATTTAAAAATGAGTTTGCTTATTTGTTTGCTAACCGTTCATGCCAAAATCGCTAAACCAATTTTAAAAATTCTTTCACCAGTATCAGAGTGAAATAAAGGATATTTTTTATCCGGTTTTTATATTTGGTACGTATTTTTGATTTTCTGAAAAAGAAAGGCTGAGTTTACATCTGCCATTTCTTGTGTGTTATTTGCTCAAAAAAACGTAACCAACTAATTACTAATGAAAAACTGTTTGATTCAGACATGTATTTATTGATTTAAACAGTTTGCAATCATTTTTGATTCCATAAAATTGTCTATTAATTATGTATGAAACTGTTTAACTTAATAAATACATGTCTGAATCAAACAGTTTTTCATTAGTAACTAGTTAGTTACGCTTTTTTTACGCTTGTGTGGCATTTGGCACACAGATGTAAACTCGGCCAAAGCTTTGGGCTGGTTAGGGAAATTTTCGTTTCGGATTTGATTGTTCAACCAGTTTTTAATCGGTTTTTTGTATTAAAAAAAACCAACGAAAGCGGAATCGCTTAAATTAACGTTGGTTTTATGCTCAACTGACTATAATTATTGTTAAAAAACGGAAGTATTTTTGCATATCCTGTAATATATATATATACATATTTTTTTGTGATATTTAACAATGGTTTTTAAAATTTTGCAACAGTGCAAGCAAATAATATTCGAAAACCCATCAAATAGTCTTTCAATAATTTTTAATTTTTTTATTTTTTTGACAAAATATGACACAAAACACTAATTTATACTATAAAGATTTATAAATATTTTTATCTAATTTTTCGACCTTTTTTTTAAGTTAAATTAAAAAACTATTTTTTTGAGCTTTAGGTCAGTTTATATTAAATTTATTGGTTCAATATTTCGTTAACCTTTATCAAAAAAAACGAGAAACAATATAAATCCTGAAGAATTTAACCGAAGGTTAACGAAATATTGAACCAATAAATTTAATATAAACTGACCTAAAGCTCAAAAAAATAGTTTTTTAATATAAAGATTTATGATCAAATTGTGAGAATATGTACATTTTTATCAAAATATGCACTAACAAACCGATGCCATTTTTACACAAATTCATTCTTTCGTAAAGATATTTCGTTTTTGCCATTATCAGGGTTAAGGGGAAACATGTATTTACCCCTGTCCCTGATTATAAGGTTGGACCTGCTAAATCGAAATTTGAATTTCGATCTATGCCAAAAAACTGTATCCTTGATATAAGAATTCCACCAATTATTTCTTTAAGTATATTTATTTTGAATAGTTTTTAGATGGTTTAATTTCCACTATCCCACATCTACCTTACATGGTTTCTGTTGGTTGATATTACTGCATGTTTGTTTGTTTTAAACTCAGATAAGTATGTAAATTAAAATATTAATTATTTAAAATGTTATACAAATAACTGTAAAAAGAATAACGAAAGACAATTGGTTTTGTATTCTTTTGTAAGTTCAATAATTATTTGGGCATAAAAGTTCAAATATTTACATTTTATGCAGTTGTCTATGGTCATAAAATTTAAAATATAAAAAAAGTCTTTATGAATAAACTGAAGAACATAATGCCGATTTAAACATACAAAATACATTACAATAGGCTTTCACAAAATGCATTTTTGCAAGATATCTTATGAATACAAAAATATTGCTATTTATAAAAGTTTTTTTTTTAAATTTGTTTGGAAATCTATTTTGTAAAATCCATAAAACGCAGTGATGAACCGTTAAATCTCTATCATAATTGAATAGTAGAATATGGTTTATTGAGGCAGAACTTTCACTTCAATTAAATTTGTTGGAAGCGAGAAATTACCAGACCAAGAAGTGGTGAATGATAAGGGTTAAAAATTTTTAATCTTAATCGCGATTATCGGTTAAGCACGATTAAACAAGACAATACACTATTATAATTTTTATTAAAACCAAAATAAATTACGTCATGAGTTTTAGTCGAACTGTAAGTGGTTTATCCAAAGAAATTTAATTATTTTGTCTTGAGTTCGCGTAATTTACTTTTTAATTAAATTATATTTTTATTTTTATTACATTGTACAGCATATAAAGTAAAGTTCATAAATCAGAACTTAAAAATCAATCTCTTTTTAACCGACTTCAAAAAAAGAATGAGGTTAACAATTCGTCTCTATTACACAGTACAACATTTTTGAAGTCATTGATTCGGGACTCAATTCTGACAATTTTACGTGGAAGTAGGCCCAAAATGAAAAACTTGTGCATCATTCGTTTTGTCTTCTTACCTGCTAAACTATTTTTAATATTGATTTGAAGTTAGTAACTATCTTATAGGGGAATTTTTCACGTTTTAGGCTCTTTTGTTTGACATAACTCGAGAACCACTAGTCCGATTTAGCTGAAAAATTAATTTATAAAAATTAAGAATTACAATTCCTCTAATCTGTTCTAATACCGTTTTCCTATGTGTGCAACACTTTCGAAGTTAAAAATGAATGTATGCAGGGAAAAAAGTATATTTTGCCTAAAAATTAAATTTTTTTTTAAATACATAAAAAATCATTATTTTATTTATTTATTTATTTGTTTATTTGTTTTTATTTGTTTTGTATATTTATAGATTCCATTATTAAATGTCTAAACCTGTTGAATCTATATTATGACTAATGAACAACTTCATATAAAAAAATGAACTTTTTATAGAGGGTTTTTTATATGAAGTTGTTCCTTCATGATGCTACTGACAACGACTTATAACTACATACTTTTTTCATATTTCTATATTTTTTTTTTGTAATAATTCAAAGTCCCAAAATAAGACAAACTGCACTTATCTGCCAATCGTTATGCTGTTTCTGAGATATTACGACGTTTTTAAAATAAAATTGGGAGAATATAATAAAATAATATAAAAAATTTAGTAAGTGCTTAATTTGGATTTTATTTTTCATTTTGACTTATCTTTTGCTCTTACCCAATGGGCGACTATTTGTATAAAGGTGTAGCAAAATAAAATAGATGCTTATGGAATATAAATTTTTTCTTTTAATTTGTGTAAATATTTGAGCTTAGTGATTTTCAAAAATCTTTTAGAAATTTTCAAACTATCTTTGAAAGTATGTACATAAGACAAGAAATTTTAAACCTTTCAAAAGTATGGTTGAAATGATTTGCCAAAGCGCCAATGAAATGCAGGAGTATAGACATCCTAAAAAATTTATATATTTTATATTAAAACTTAATATTTAACATAAATTCTTTGCTTGAAAAAGGCAACATTTTTAATCGTAATCGAGCGATTAATGGGTTTGATTACCATTACGAATAAATTTTGTGATTTGTCGCGATTTCGATTACGATTATAATTGCTGTGAAAACCATACGCATGATGTAAATAATTTATAGCGGGTTCTGTGTGACATATTGCAAATTTATATATATGTACCACCTAGCTTATGTAATCATAAAGTGATCATCATGTCAGTAGCTCTAGAAATTCTTTTCCACGTTCTTATACCTTACTAAATACTCTATTATAACTTATTTTGATACTCAGTGCGCTTACACTGTTGGAAAGACCGTCATAAAGTTGATATCGTTTGACATCACTTCCATTGAACTTCTCATCGTTATAATGTCAAACCTTACATCAAATGGTAATCAGTGGCAATAATGACAATTGTGTCATCAAAGGAATATAAAAAATTAACAACTTAAAAGCAGAATATCATCACTGCATTGATTGGCCTCGGAAAGCGATAGAAACTTGTCACCAATATAAGAATTATTTACTAAAACTCTCATAATACAATTTCTATCAATACACTACGAGAGAAAACATTAATTTAGCTAATGATGTAGCATAATTAATAATTCTTCATTGCATGAATGAAAGTTCACTAGCTTATTGAAAGTTTTCATTACATGCATGAAATTCTTCATTAATAGAACGAATTCTTACGTTAGCTCGTTATTAATGACAAAATTTATTGATCAAATTAACCAACATACATACATATATGCACATGTCGTCACTTAAAATCCAAAAAAATGTAAGTACACTTTTTACTTTTTTTTACAGGAGAAGCAAAAAACCTTATAATACCATTTTTCTATAAATTATTTTTGTTGCCCTTGTCCCAGTTTCCAGCATTTCGGACTGTTATTCCATTTATCAACTACTCTAAAATAAGTTTTGTGAAAAATGTGATATGTTGTGAGTTCAGTTTCAGTGACCTTTTGAATTTTCCGTCTCTTGACTTTAGTCAAAATTTCAAACAGCTGCGTCATTAATTTTTATTTGAGAACCATTGCTGGAAACTACCGCGTGATTTGAGAAGAAATAGTAGTATATCCGTGCAAACACGAAAGGTGCCGAACACTCTGAACGCCCAGTTGAGGTCTCTACACCCGTATCAGTTATAAAATTTCACAATATAGTGTTGGGCGACCCGACGTTGAAAGTGAGAGAGATTGCGAAAGCCATACGCACTGAGATGCCTCAGTTTTGAATACTCATTTGGATATGAGAAGGCTTTCCGCAAGATGAGTACCCCGTCTGCTCATAATCGACTATAAACGTGACTGTGGCTGTCGTTGCCCAACCGCAATATGGGCGAGTCTTTGTACCGTTTTCTAACCGTGGGAAAATATGGTTCCATTACAGTACACAAGAGACCAAACAGCAGTCAACAGTGCGTTTATTGAAGTGAATTGCCTCCAAAGAATGCCTAGGTCAATTTTTCAACCAGAAAAGTCATGGCGACCGTTTTAATCTGTACTGATTACCTTCAAAAGCGTAAAAAATCAATGGCAAATATTATGCCAACATATTTGGTCGATTTAATGAAGATTAAAATAAAACGACCGAGTTTAACCAAGAAAAATATCTTTTTCACCAGAACAATGCAAGAATGCACACATGTGCAGTTTCCATAGCAAAAATCTATGAATTGATCTACGAATTGCTCCCTCATCCGCCATTTTCACCAAACTTATCCCCGAGCTAATATTTTTATTTTTTATTTAATTATTATTTATTTTAGCAATTTTATATTACATAATATAGTGCCTCAGCGTCTCATGGACATTATTGAGGCGAGTTGACAGGTTATAAACTTAAGGACTTAACAATATTTATAAGTATACAACTGAGAGAAAAAAAAAATAAAAATATATAATTAAATAAATATAAATATATATATACATATGTATATAGTATATATAAAATATAGAAAGATGTAACAATAGAATTCCTTTACATAAGTATGTGTAAAATCCATTATATATGCACGCAAAGAAAAAATATGGTTGAGGTAACCATAATCAAATAGCAAGATACTATGATTGAATTATATGGTTGTAGCTAAATCATATTATTGTCAATAAAAAAGCAAACTCTAAATATTATTATTATCTGAGTTTATAATAATATTATAAACAAAAACAATGAACTTTGTTACACCTAATCTTATTATTGTAAATATGACAACAGTATTTTTAGATGTGACTAAAATGTAATTGAGACTCGCCATACCATGTTCTTATATTATAATAATATTGTTAAATACGACAACAGTATTATTTAATATAATAACAATATTTTGTTTTTCAAATCATATATTTATTGGTAGATCATAAAACAGCTGTGCGTTAAATCCCAAAAAAAAATAAATTAATATTGTTGAAATAAAATGTATATATAGAAAAGAAATCAAGACTGACTGTATACTCGAAATACAGGCACGTCTGTATAAAGAGATAAACATATGTACGTATGTATTTATATGTTTTTATTTGTCTACCCTTTTGTTTGTTTGTACTTTATTTATTTATTTAACACGACGCGTGCAATGCCGATAGCTAACAAATGAAACACTGAACTGACAGAAGATGTTTCTGAACAAGATTTTTTTTAAAACTTAACATAGTATGGCTTTGGATAACATTATATTGTTATTTACATTATACTATTTTTAGTAATAACAAAAATTATGTAGCAGTCATAAATTTTTAACAAAACTACATATATTGTTAAACTCTAACCATATCACATTTTTTTATGAATATAATAATGTAATTATTAAATTCAAACATTACGTTGCTTACTGTAACAAAATTAATGTTTAAAATAACAATAAGCTGTTTTCAATGACCACACATTTGTTTCTGAGAACATAATATTGTTTTCTCAACCATTCTACAACCATATCTTTTCTTTACGTGTACATATTTGGATATTAGAATCCATACATTGTGAGTTTACGTGAAAAGCATTTCAAAATTTTGGAATACATATTCCTTTAATTGTTCCTTAAATATTGAGATCGTTTCAACGTTTTTAATGTATAGTGGTAAATAATTAAATTCTAAGTGTGTTCTACACGCTGCTTTGTTGTTTCTAGACGACACAATGCCCCTCTCAAATTGGAATTTTTCCTCGTGTTTATGACTGTTTGGTTTGTTGAAAATGAAATTGTATGACAGCCAATGTTTTTAAGGGACTTAAACACAAGCAGTTGCAATTTATATAAGCCATAGATTGGAAGAATTGTTCGCGCGACATCTTTATACAATGATATGGCGGGGAAAGCTAATTTCAGATCAAAAACAGTTTTTAAAGCTTTGTTTTACTCTCTTTGTAAGGATTGGAGCTCAGTAGTACTTTTGTATCCATGAATCATGGGCAAATAGTTAAGATGACTTTGTATGCGACCTTGATAAATAACTAATTTAGTATTCTTGTTAAACTTTCTTTTAAATTTGTATAGTAAACCAGTTACAGATGAAATTTTAGACTTTAAGGTTTGAATATGAGTGTCCCAGTAAAGATTGCTCTGAACATTTACGCCAAGGTATTTGTAAAATGTAAATGTTTCAAATACAATTGATTTTGAATTGAATATGGCTTAAATCTTATAAGCTTTATTTTTCCCGCATTAAGTCTTAATTTATTTAACCTCATATACTCTGAAATAAGCGCTGCATCATACTCCATATGTGCTTTTAAGACTACTTCATGCTTATAAGGATAGAATATGCAAATACCGTCAGCATACATATACAGGGTGGCCCAGAAAGACCGAAGTGGTGTGAATTCCTTATAACTTTTTATTTAAGACATATTTTTTTAATTTTTTGTTTTTTAAATACAGTAAATTTATAGGGAATATTTTTAGATTAGTTATTAAAAATTGTATCCCGCAAGTGGTGGCCATTTTCTGCTTCGCACAAATGTGCTCTTTCCATTTCCATTATTCATAACTTATTTATGAGTGACGAAGCCCATTTCCAATTAAATGGGTTTGTTAACAAGCAAAACTTTAGGATATGGGCTAAGGAAAACCCGAGAGTACTTCATCAACGACAATTACACCCAGTTAAGTGTACTGTTTGGTGCGGTGTTTCTTCAGAAAGGATCATTGGTCCATATTTTTTGGAAAATGAAAGAGATGTCGCCATTTCCATCAATGGTGATCGATATCGGGCCATGTTGGAAAATTTTGTAAGGCCAGCCGTGGAATACCATCCGCAAATATGGTTCCAACAGGATGGAGCCACAGCGCACACTCCGAGGGCCACAATGGCTATTTTACGCGACATCTTTGGGGAAAGAATAGAAGCAATTTTAATTGGCCTCCGCGTTCCCCGGATTTAACCGCTCCAGACTGTTTCCTTTGGAGTTATTTAAAAGGGAAAGTTTATGTTAATAAGCCTAGGACTATTGAGGAATTAAAAACCAATATTCCAGACGAAATTAACAACATAACACCGGAAGTTTTGCGAAAGGTCATGGAAAATGTGTTGAAAAGAGATCATTTGTGCGAAGCAGAAAATGGCCTCCACTTGCGGGATATCATTTTTAACAACTAATCTAAAAATATTCCCTATAAATTTACTGTATTTAAAAAACAAAAAATTAAAAAAATATGTCTTAAATAAAAAGTTATAAGGAATTTACACCACTTCGGTCTTTCTGGGCCACCCTGTACAATTTTCCAAACAGTTTAATATTTTTCATATCATTTATATATATTTTAAATAACAATGGTCCCAACACACTACCTTGTGGGACACCATATTTTACAGAACCAGTAAAACTTTTATGGCCATTGAACTCTACATACTGTTTTCGATCCATCAAATAGCTCCGTACTAATTGCAATGCTTTTCTTCTTAAACCATAATATTCAAGATTTTTTAACATGATGTTATGATCTACAAGATCAAAAGCTTTAGATAAGTCATAGAATATTCCACCAACGCCGGATTAGATAGAGATCTAATCCGGCACATATATAATTAATCACGTTTACAACAGCTTCTTCTGTACAAAATCCCTTTTTGCAACCATATTGACAATCGTATAATAAATTATTATCATCTAAGTATGACGACAGCTGTTTGCAAAGTATTTTTTCGAAAATTTTATCAAGCAGAGGCAATAGCGCAATTGGTAGAAAATGTTCTACCAGTGTAGGATTCACTTCTTTCTGTACAGTGCCCATGTTCTGTAACTCCCGCGTCGAGAAAGTTTTCGATGGAATTGTGTAAAATGAAACAAAAATGCCATAAATAAACAAACAGCTGTTTTTCTCACTAAACTACGTCTGTAATTTTTTTTTGGCGAGTAAGAGCTGTCACGTAAGGAAATTACTCGGCAATTTACAGAAAAAGTGTATCTGTAAAATTTTCGTGAGAAAAGTTCTCGCTTTGAACTGTCAAATATACTCACAAATAAAAACGTGGTGAGAAATTATTTCAAAAATAAAAATTTATTAAAAAAGCCAATTGAAATGGATAATAACACGGAAAAAGTAAGTATTTTGTTTTTTAAGTGATTTTATCAATGATAAACTATTTTGTTTTTATAATTTTAGAAAAACATGCGAATTTCGAAGCAACAAAAAGAAAAATTCCAAGGATCAATGGCAAGTGCTCCAAAAATCGTTAAACTCCCTTGGTAGTAGCGCCAAGTCTGTAGAACAGTGGAAAAAGGTATGGATGTATGGGTACTTCATTTCTGAAAACTTCAATTAAGAAATATGCGCGTCAAATACATTTAAAAAGGCAACTATATGAATAAATATGCTTTTAATTATATTTTACTTGTATGCTTATAATTCATGTGTGTGTGTTATATGTGTTCAAACCTATTTAGTAAACAATAAACATTAAAGTTGCACTAAACATTATTTGGTATAGCCGTCGGCTATATTTTCGCCGCCGTCAATGCAAATTTTTCAATTTTAGTAAATTTTGGTCGCCGTCCACGACATTTGTGATAAGCGTTCACAACGTCTGCGATTTCACATCGGCCTCGACTTGTATATTATGACATTTCTAACGTAACGACGTAATCACTTTTGGTGGTTTTCGACATGACTTACAGACACACTTTTTTCTCACTTTTCGAGAATCGATGGAATATTTTGTTTCACATCTTTTCGGCGCAAGAAGTTCTCGCCAAAGTTACAGAACATTGGCGCAGGTACAATCTTTGCTAATTTGAATTCATTGGGATATGTTGACGTGTTTATTATTATATTGATAAAATCTTTCTAGTTCCCAAACTTAAAAAAATCTCTCGCCGGAAAGATATTTCACTGCAACTGTAAAATTATTTTAGAAGCAAATACCAATTTCGATAGCCTCGACATATTGTGTACAGCTCAAATGAGACTTGATTATTTTTAATTTTTGCATCTGTTTTAAAAAATACATAAAAACAATTGGGAGATATCGTTAACAATTTCATCTTTTTCCCTTGCCAAAAATAAAAAATAAATGTAGAACAATTTTGTTGTTGCCATTAAAAATTTTTTGAATAAAAATTTTCGTCGAAAAGTTTTTAAGTCTTATGTATGGTATTTTAAAATATGTATATCAATCTGGTTATATTAAATGCTTCGCATAATGTTGTGAAATCTTGTAATCAAATCGAGTTAAAATACTTTTCATTGTTTAATTTATACAACCAAACAAAAGCCAAAATAAAATCAATATAAAGTCATAATTGTACATATAGATACCCAAGATCCCAAGGCTAAATTCCTACATTACATTAAATAAGCATTAAGCTAAATAAAAAATGAACAAATTAAATAAAAAATAAAAAAATAAAATTTTCTGGTGTCATACGCCTGAAGGCGGCAACACTTTTAACAGATGCATACATTATCCCCACACACAAACAAAGTATCACACGAGCATACACACCCACGCACAATACACATGCATACATTATATCGTTATAAGGATGACAATAAAATTATTTAAGCCACTCAGAATTTTCAAATGAAAAATGAAAACAATTTTTACTTTGTTCTACGTTTAAATAAAAGAAATCTGATACTTTTCTTTATGATATAAAATTACAGTTTTCTTTCCTTTTTTGCCAGATTATTTCTTAAACAAAAATGAAAGTTTAGCTGGCGAAAGGAAAAAGGGGTCATGTAAATAAGTGAATTGTATGTTAATAAAATTACTTAAGAGATTTTTATTTTTTCACTACATATTAAATTTTAACAATAACTTGTTTGCCTTTTTATTTCAAAGTTTTTTTTCTTCATACTAAATATTTGTTCGCTTTGCTAAAATCCAAAATCACTTCAGGCTCTATGTGAGCATATTAATGTATAAGTGTATGTATGTATGAATGTAAGGGCTTGTGTGTATATGCATATTTACATATTATTTTTTAACTTTATCCTTAAAGCATTAACCCATCCCATCTCCCCGAAGGATAATTTTCACATAAAAAAAACGTATAACAAAAAAAACTCTAGAGTGATTTGTTTGTCAATTTATATATTCATACTCGCATGTTATGTTTCTCTGTAATGTAAATATTAGAAAAGTATGAAAGGAAGTAAATCCTTTAAGATTTTATGCTATTTATTGAATGTGAGTATGTATGTAGTCGTATTTATTTTATTGAGCCACATGCACAAAATAAAGTTTCCATGTCATATAAACATTGAATAAATTTTTTTTGTTGTGTGTAATCGTATGGTGTATTGAATACTCGCAATTGAATAAAAAGAAGCCCATACCGTTTGTTGCCACCAGTTAAAGCGTTAATATGATAATGGCAGCGGCAGATATACTCTTAGCAGCAGTGTTATGGGAAGCTGCCTGCCATTTATACTCCCTGAGTGTTTTCCAATTCGCTGAATCAAAAATTTCATTTTCATTTTAGCACTATTTCAAAGTAAAATTAAGTTTATCGTTTGTTTTGCCAATGAAGGTTGTAATATTTGTAATAGTTAAAAACTATCTGGTTTAACTAATCAGCCAGAGTGTATAAATTTGTAGATTTCCATGTTGTCGAACATGACCTTTGTACCCATTTAGAATAAAAAATTAAAACAATAAGCGTAACTTATAGCTCAAATTTATCAAAATTATCCCTATAATTGGTGCTAAGTTTGATTTTGCTCAATTTTTTGTTTCCAAGATAATTGCATACAACTAAGGCCGTCGCATGTGATAAAAAACAGAACTTATTTTTGCGCCAGTCGCTAGTTTCAGCGGAACCTGAAGCAATTTTTAAATGTGGCTTATCATTAACGTCTCTTTAATATGTTTTTATTTTACCCAAAAACTATTCATATTGTTTTTAAATCTCTGTATCTACAATCCAGGCGGTCGACTTGAGTATAAAATTTATATGAAAATCACTCACATTTTTAGTGGCTTTCATTCAAAATTTTCTGGACGAGTCGTTCTGCCTGACTTGTGAAAACTGCACATAATTCAATTTAACCACATCCGCGCGTTTTTCCATTGTGATATTTATATTGATTTTTTTGCTCTTTTAAAGAAATTATACATAAACCAACTTAGTTCCAGTCCAGACATTAAATTTTTGTTGGAAGAAGAGCGAGATAGCAATACATAATATATATATACTTCTATTTTAATACTCTTCCACGTATTAAACAATTGTTGCAACAAAAAATGCAAGTCTGGGCCGGGACTTAGTTCAACCTATTCATTTATTTTATTCAACCCATTTATTTTAGCACAATAACAACGAACTTAACAAAAATATGTTGTAGTATGAATAAAGCAGTATGAGCAAAAATCTAAACCAAATTGAAATTAAAATAGTATAAAAATACTGTTTTTTTCAGAATAGGCCTTTTCAGCTGATTTTACATCTTGGCCAATTACAGCAAAATGCTTTTTGCTGGAATGCTTTTTGCTTCTATTTTTTAATTTTTGGTCAAAATTAGGAACCATATTATATGTGTATATTATATATATTATGTACATATATTTGTTCTTTCAGCCAAGTCCTTTCACCTTTTCCCAGCATTCCGCATTTTTTCCTTACTTTTTAATTTATGTTTTTGTATTGATATTTTATCTTCCTTTAATTTTTCTCTACACCGTTTAAAACTCTATTTGTTTTTTTCACAGTTTTTGCGCATCTAAATTTAAATATTTTAAATTATGTAAATATTTTTTATATAAATTGATTTTAATTTTACACTTGCGATGTCGCGCGTGATCAACTTTATGTAGGTGCCACGATCACAAATTTGTATATATTTCAGTAAGATTTTTTTATTCTCATTGTATTAAATATCTCTGTTTGTACTGAATATTTGATGAACTGGTAGCAAATGTTTTTTCAATGTCGCACGTGACATCGAAACATATAATATTGCAAAGAAAAAACTTACTGTTATGTGCAATCGCATAGTTTTTTATGCATTCTTTTTTACTCTTTGTACTCCCAAAACATTTAGGCAATCAAAACGTGAAAAAAATATCGAAACTAATAACAAGAACAGTGTTGGCATCCCAATGGTGTACTGTTACTGGTTCTTGGTCATAATGGAGCGGTAACGATTTATTGCAGTCTGTAGAGTGTGTTGTGGAATGGCATATGTAGCAATTTTCTTTATTAACAAACCGGTTAAGCCAAAAATTAGATTCATCGGTGAACACAATTTTGCAATAAAACATCGGAACAGTTTGCAAATACTCTAAGGTCCAATCTGCGAAAGAACGACGCATATGATGGTCTCGAGGCCTTAATTCCTGCATCGAGTATATCTCACTTTTTGCGACCGGTGTTGAATCGATAAATTTCAATCTTCCACACTTTCATTTACAGCTTCTTTATTCTCTTCAATACGCAAAATCCTTCGATGTGTTAGTGTTATGGAATTATTTGGAGAGTATGTTTTTGAAGAAATCTATCCATAGTTCGACACAAGTTGCGCGAATTCATGACTGATTTCCAAGGCAATTCTGCATAATTTTGTAACGTTGATGAAACGTGAATATATATATGATTATTTGCCATATCATACTCATCATATCGAGCCTGTGAAAAAAAACATAATCCTTCCAATGTTTCTATATGATCGATTCTGGACTGGCTAAACTCAGTTTGAAGATTAATCTTAATCGCGATTTTTTTGAGGCATCGTGACGCTATCCGACTCTTTAATCAAAAACGTTATCTCTGCGCTTTCTTTATTATCAGAATAAGTTTTTTCTCAGTAAAACTAGAGAATGCTTTACTATTATCCAAGTATTCAGCTCTTTTTTTCCAATGAATCGTAGGGGATATATTTTATTCGTCTATAACAGACATAATTTAGCAATCATAAGCAACATATATAAGTTTGATTTTCTTCTGAATTTTTAAAACTGCCTTTACCGCTGTTAAAGTAAATACAGTAAAGTTTTTTCTAATATTCTCTTATGTATCAATATGTTTTATCAATAATTTTGCATAATGTATTAAAGAAAAAGTATAAAATTGAATTTGCTGGTAGTGGTTTATTGAATGCTTTTTGTTCCTTTAAACTTATTACGACATGATTTTCGTGGGTAATGGCGGCCTTGCCAAATGATACCCCAAGTAAAAGTATCAATATCCGTAGTTTTTGAAGGGAAGGAAAAAGTAAAAAAGTGTTTAAAAAAGAAAAAAAAGCAAAACATTTCAAATTATTTTCACCATTTTTCACTTCTCTAAGTCGGCGGATGGTTAACCAATTCATACAATTTTATATATTTTTTGCTCGTTGTTGCTGCTACTCTGGGTCTGCTGTTGTTGTTATTTGTGTTAAGCAATAGTATTTGTTGCTGAGCATTATATTTTAATACAGGCAGGAAATTTGGTATCAATTGTGGCGGTTCTAAGTAGAAAATTCAATTTAATTTGCGTTTTAGCTGTATATTTACTATGTTACTCATTCTGTTCACTCAACAAGGCAGGTGTTAAGTGTGACCAAGAAAATTAAATTTTTGAAATATAATTCATAGAAAAGAAGTGTACTATAAATAAAAAATTCCTTTTGAATACATTATGCATAAAGTTTTTATTTAACTGGGTGGCCTTTACTGCAATGGCTTTTAAAAGATTTTCATATCACTTGTTCTTCTGTAATATTGAAGCGCAAAATGTTTTATGTGTCTGTAAACGCAAGCTTCCCTAAATGAACTCAAACCAATTTATAAATAACTTCAAACTGGTTTTTTAATAACCACATCTAGTTGATTAAATGACTTTTTTCCTTGTCGCCGACTCACTATTTTATCATAAGCATGTCCATGACTTTTAAATTGACTAATAACTACTTATATTTCAACCACTTTGAAGTCAATTAGGGTTTGCAAATAATCGCAGATTTTCATAATCGCGATTACGATTAAAAAATATGCCATTAATCGTGATTATCGATTAAACGCGATTAATCAAGAAAATATATTATTATAATTTTTTCTAAAACCAAAATATAGTGCATTATGAGTCTTAGTCGAACTGTATGGGTTTAGGAGAAAGAAATTTATTTAGTATTTTGTCTTGAGTTCGCGTTTTAGCTAAATTTTTCAATTAAATTGTATTTTTATTTTTAGAAAATTGTAAAGCATTTAAGCTGAAGTTCGTAAATCAAAGCTTATTAGTATCAAAAATAATAAACTAAGGAAAAAACGTACCAAAATAAGGATCTTACGCTCGAAATCAAACAATTTCAATATTTATAGTCTGGTAAATGCGAAAATTCTTGATTCAAGAATAAAATCTTAATATTTTTATAAAATCGCATTTAGGATTTTAATATTGAATAAAATCTCATTTTAAGATCGAATTAAAAATTTAGCTCTTAATAAAAATCTTAAATTAAGATCATATTCTTGAAAATTTAAGAATATAATCTTAAAATTAAGACCACGTTCTTGATTTTAAGAACTTATTCTATAATTTAAGAATTTATGCTTAAATTTGAGAACGTCAATCTTACTGATGAACAAATTTAAGGATTGAGATTCAATTCAAGATTTTTGTTCTTAAAATTAGATCGTTATTTTTCTATTAGTGTACGAATTGTGTTAAATCAATCTTTTGATAGGAAACTTTTTCTACATTCTTAATTTATTTTTTATTTAATTTTGAATCCAAGTTCATATAAAACCCGTTTTTTAGGAAGTTGTTCATTCATCATGGCATAAATTCATCACGTCCGGACACTCAATTATAACTGTTTATAATCTTTTTTAGTATTTCTATGTTTTTTTTGTAATAATGCGAGCTCCCAAGATAAAGCAAACAGCACCTATCTATCTGCCCACCAAACGAAAAATATTTCTATCAATCGTAATGAAATCTTTGTAGGAAAATCAAATAGATGCATATTGAATATAAATCGTTTGTTGTGTTTTGTAAAAGTTTCTGAGCCTACTCGCTTATACTATTGGAATTTCCAAAAAGCTTATGTAAATTCTCAAATGATTTTTGGAAGACAAGAGGTTTGAAACTTTTCAAAAGTATATTTGAAGTCTACTGACTGATGAAATACAAACATATAGATATGTTTATTGCAAATAAATATGCACATATACATTTTAATTTTATATATTTATATTTATATATATATATTTATCTAAAAAAATATAATTTAGATGCAAAAAAATACAAAATAGAATATTTAAATAAAATGTTCACTGGGAACATAGGGCGTCAACGAAATCTCTCCATATATTTCTATCTCTGGCAAGTAGTTTAATCTCATTTCATGAAAGACGAGCAGCTTCATGTTCCTTTCTGATGCACCGAATCCAGGAGTTATGTGGACGACCAGGTTTACGTTGACATTGAGGATTCCAGTCTAGGGCAGCTCTGGCAATATCAGTCGATGGTCGCCTGAAATAAGGGCCGATCCATGTCCATTTACATCTTCGTATTTCCTTATCCATAGAGCGATAATGCCTGGTTCCAGAGGGTTTCATTGAATATCCAATTGGGCCAGTAAATCCGTAATATCTGTCTCAGGCAGCGATTAACGAACGTCTGTATTCTATTCTTGGTTAATCCCGTAAGGCTCCATGTAGTACAATCATATAGCAGTACAGATTTTACGCTGCAGTTAAATATACGTAACTTGGTCTTCTGGGATAAGTTGCTTCAGCGCCAAACTTTGTGCAACTTGAGGAACGCAATACGTGCCTTGTTAATGCGTTCATCAATATCGGCTGCAGAGCCACCGTCTTTCGTTATTTGGCAACCGACATAATTGGAAGATTCTACATCTTCTATCATCGTATTATCTACCATGAGAGGTGTTGTTGTATTAGTTCTAATATGCATAAGTTTTGTTTTCTTGATGTGGGATTGATAACTACTTTTTTGCGTTTTCTGAGAGTCTTTCCAACTTATCTTGAATATCCGTAAAGCGGTGGGCCATTAACATTAACATAAACATTTTAATTCTAATTTTAATTTTTTATGAGTTCGAACTGTATGCAAATTTGGCATAAATTCTTTGCTTAAAAAAGGGAAACATTTTTAATCGTAATCGAGCGATTAATGTGTGCGATTACGATTACGATTGAAAGGTGCGATTATCGCAATTACGATTACGATTATAATCGCTATGCAAGCCCTAAAGTTAATCTAGACGCACAGTAGTGCGCCAGGCCAAGTTTCATCCAATGCACGCAGTGTGTATATTTACAGGAAGCCATTCGAGCTGTTTTTACCCCCCTCATAACTTTGTTCCCCGCAATCATAAAATTATGAAATTTAAACCATAATTAGAATAAATTCATGTAACCTTATGTGCGAAGTTTGAAAGTTTTAGAATGAAAGGTTCCGGAGATATGGGGGTGCAAAAAGTGCATATTTTAAGACTTACTCACTGACCTACTGACTCACTCATCAATATTATGAAGCACTTCCGCTATTGCTAGAGATCTGAAATTTGGCACACAAGTAAATCTAAGTGAGCGATGAGCTGAAAACCCGAAAATTTTAACCGAGGGGCAGGGCTACGCCCATAAAAATTAAAATTTGCGCTAGTGAGCTGAAATTTAGTACACAAGTATAACTAAGTGAGTACTCACCTAAAACAAATCTGAAAATCCGAAAATCTTTACCAAGGGTGCGGGGCTACACCCATAAAGCTCAGAATTAAAAAAATATTTCTAAGGCGTTTAACTCAGACGATTTCATTGAAATTTGGCACACATGTTGCAATAATACAGGGCTCTAAATTTTTATTGAAAAAAGTGGGCCTTAATACGCCCATAAAATTTAAGCCTCCCATTTCATATGTTTCGAGTCAGCACTTTTAAATGCACTATTTATGTATTTACTATTATCCTTTTCCAACGAAAATAAACTAAAAAAGAGATAACTACTCGCCAAAAAAATTTAGGGTTAAAAAAGTAGGCGGGAACACGCCCATAAGAATAAAAATTAAAATTTGCGCTAGTGAGCTGAAATTTGATAAACGAGTAGTTATAGATTAGATTATACTAGAAAAATCTAAAAACCCAAAAATTTTACCAAGGAGGGCGGGGCTGCGCCCATAAGGCTCAGAATTTGAAAAACAACTCTAAGGCGTTAAACTCAAGCGATTTTATTGCAATTTGGCATACGTGGGCGGGAATACGCCCATAAAAATTAAATAATTAAATTTGCGCTAGAGAGCTGAAATTTGATACGTAAGTAGGTCAAGATGAAACCAAATAGAAAAATCTAAAAACTCAAATATGTTAACCAGGAGTGGCAGGGGCGACGATAGTTTTGTACTGAAGCTTTTAACTGAAGCTTTAACTTAAAGCTGTCATCTTAAAAAAGGTAAGATGATAATTGAGCGCTACTCATAACAAAATCATGAGTTTAAGAAAGTGACGGAGAGGTGGGGGTAACGGCCATAATATTTCAGGCTAGAATTTGTACTAGAGTGCTTAAATTCAATACACAATTAAATCTAAATTAGGGATCACCAAGAAAGATTTAAAATCCTCGAAGTTTCAATTGGGGGCATGGACACGCACATTAAGCTCAAAATTAAAAATTAAAGTTTGAGTATTTACGAACAGAACTGAAATTTTGCAAAATAAAATAGGCTTAGGTAAGTTACCAACTAGATAAATTTAAAACTCAAGCTACTGTATTGAAACTTTGCATGCACATTTCACTTATGCTAGCATTTAATTTTGCGTTTTCAAAAGTATTTCGTCTGAGCAGACTTTACTACACTTAAATTTACACTATATTTTACATATTTCTACTCAGATGACTCTTAAAAAATTAATCCAATTGCTCGGTCCTTATTATGAAACAATGGTGCACATATCACCCTATAGCCCATTATTTTATGTAACTCTGCACTTTTGAACTGGCGCAGACGTTATGAATAGAACTATAACAGACTAGAAATTTAAAGTTTAAAAAGCTTTATCAAGGAAACCTTCCAAACAGTAGTCAGATCCTCACAAGAACATAAATGTGAACAAAGGCCAAGTTCCTTTCCAAAATTTCGGTCATCAAAAGTAGTGAGATAAAAAATTTGACCAAGTTCGTGTTTGGTACAATACCCATCACTGCAACATGGTATGAATTATATAAATTTGTAATCGTAAGGGTGTCAGATAATTTCTAGGTAATTTGCTAACTTGGCAAAAAGCAGCTGTTAAATGGGTGCTCAAATAAAGCAGCGATGCCAACTAAACGTTGTGACACTCTAAAATAATACCCTTTATTTATTTATGTACATATTTGTCTTTACTGCAACATATCGCTCATTTACTCCGCGGTTTGAAAAAACTCATTTAATCAAATGAGAAGCTCAACAAATAAAGTTTAAACAAGAACTCAATAATCAACACGTTTTTTTACTTTCTTACTTTACTACATTGGCTGACTTTTGTAGATGTAAGAGGTATGTAAAGAAAATAGATGTAAATAACAACAACAGCTATTCAAGAATCGAGTGTTGCTACACTTCTTGTTGATCTTCTCATTTGTTTAAATGAAAGTTTAACTTAATTACTCTACACCGAAGAGTTTTGCTTCATAAATCCAACGAAACAATTTCATTACATTTTTTTTCACAAATATAATGATAATTTCACAAATCTAATGAAAATTTCACGAATATTGTGAAAGAATTTCATTTGAATTGCCTCGTTGGTATTCTAGTTTCGTAACAATATTTCATTGGATTTATGACAACAATATTTTCTAATTATTAAGAAATCCCTCTATACGAAACATTTACAGTACATTAAAGCAATTAAGTTAAAGATTAAATTCTTTAACACTAAAAAATATAATAAAATGTACAGCAATTTAGAATTTCATTATAGCTATGAAATGTGTTCGTTGTCCCAATGAAAATTTCATTGTAGTCATAAAAGTCTGATAAATTATATGTATTTCAACAGTTGTCAACCAAAAGCTTGCATCAAATGTAGTTCTGTATGATTGTTCTTCTACTCTTTGTACGTTTATTTACACATACAGTTTCAATTAAGTTATGTCGATGTTATAATAAAATTATTTCATTGTCTTTGTGAAGTTATTTCATTGTTTGAATGAAATTATTTCATTGTTTTAATGAAATTATTTCATTGTTTTAATGAAATTATTTCATTGTTTTAATGAAATTATTTCATTGTTTTAATGAAATTATTTCATTGTTTTAATGAAATTATTTCATTGTTTTAATGAAATTATTTCATTCACCCTTATTCTATTTGGCGTCGGCAACATAACACGACGCCGTTTTTAATGTTTTTTGGCACATCGGTATTCCCGTAGATAGTATTGCCATTTATCGATGACTGTCAGCATATGTTTGGCATTCTGTACGAAAAATTGATGTTGATGTTGCCGTTCATTTTGTCGTCAGTGTTTTTGATGTCGTGTTCTGTTGTGTGCATACCTCAATGAATTTGAAAAATAATTTAAATAGTAAAAATGTGAAAATATAAGAAATAAAAAAGTACATATACATACATACATACGTACATACATATTTATTTAAAAAAATTTAAAAGAAAGGGAAAAATGTTAATATGGACAAAATTAAAATTACCAAACCCAATTAATTTGAAAAGCTTGTTTAGCAGTTGAAAAAAGTCCGCAGGGGCAGTGTTCCTAATACTTTCAAGATACAGGGGGAAATTGTTGTGACTGCACTAAATTCCCTCGGTGCACCATTAGAACTAGTGGTAAATGGCAAAATGTAAAGTAAATAGGGTGTTGGGAAAGTATACTGTATGAAAGAAATATTTTTACAGATCTGACGGGACTTGAGTTTTAAATTAAAAAAAGGTTGCAAACAATGCTGAGCGTTAAGCAACAAGGACAGCGTATATAAACAATTAGCAATAAGCCCCTTGGAAGAAGCTGCAATCTCCAATAAACGTTGATCTGATCCCTTTTTTTTCCAAAATCAGGTTCAATTGTATCCAATACATTCTTAAATGATGTTTTATTCAGCCGAAAATAAATTTAAAATATTAAAACGATGAACATTTCTCATTATTTCACAAAAATATGTCGAAATTTATCACTTACTTTTCATTGGGTATATTACAAATGCAATGACTTTTGTCTGAGAAATCTTCTTTTCAGTAATAAATTTTTTATTTTCTTCATCCCGATACGAAAGAAAAACATTTTATTTTAATTTATGTACAAACCTTTTACTTATTCAAAAACACTTCTACCAAAAATAGTAAACAAAATGAATCAGCTGTCTCAAATATTGGATATGTGTATTGCATTTATCGATAAACAGGCAACGTCGTAGTAACATTGTTAGTGAATACAAAGTTCGCATTGATGTTGTGTTAAATTGATGTTGTTTAAAAATTGACGACGATGTTGCCGACGCCAAATAGAATAAGGGTGATTGTTTTAATGAAATTATTTGATTGTTTTAATGAAATTATTTCGTTATTTTAGTGAAATTATTTCGTTGGAAATTATCTCGTTGGAAATTATCTCGTTGGAAATTATCTCGTTGTTTTAATGAAATTATTTCGTGGCTTTAATGAAATTATTTCATAGTTTTAATGGAATTATTACATTGTTTCGGCGAAGTTCTTTCATTGTATTGATGACACTGTTTAATAGATTTGACGTACTTTTCATTAAAATAATTTTAACGAAATTGGTTTCATTAATCCAACGACGCGTGACGTTGGTTGAATTTTTACATTGGATTAATGTTGAAATTCATAGAACTTATGAACAAAATTCTTTCAGTGTAGTTGTTCACAGAAATTTTTGGGGTAAAGGTTCCCTGATGAATTAGTAATCAATTAATCAATTACAATGCATTTTTAATAAATAATTATTTAACTGAATAATTAAAATAATAATGATTATTCGTGCGTTCATAAAAGTTAAACTTAAATTTAAACAATTCCCAATAATATAGACAGTCAATCAGCTATTAAAGCAATTTCAGCTGACTGCAACTACTTCCCCGTTGTGCTCATGTGAAGGAATGCCCTAAATATGTTAAGTGCTGTTAGACAAGTACATACATATGTATATTCTGGGTCCGGGGACACATGGGAATTGGGGGAAATGAAATGGCTGATACACTGGCCAAAAGGGGGATTCAATTAACGGGTGAGGAACCTTTTTAAGTCCGAAAACCAATTTAACACCTGAAAAGGATCATATACCCTAAGATGAGGGAAGAAGCGGAGAACTGTTGGCGTGCGATGATAACTTGCAAAACTTCAAATCATGTGGAGCTCTTATGATCCCAAATCGATTAAATTCCTTTCATCATTAATTAGTAGCAACTGGACACTACTGGAGGGCTTCGTATGCTGTCAAAATAGGAGGAATACTTGGTGGTACCTGCAGAAAATGTACGGAAGCCAGAGTAATTGAAACAATAGAACATCTACTGTGTCACTGTCTGGCTCTAAGCCGTACTAGATCTAACTGTCTTAGTGGAGACACTTTTCGTAGCCTTGAACTTGTATCCAGAGTGGAACTGAGTGTTGATTGCTAAAGTTTATTAAATATGTGTGGGAGTCATTCGATACAGGCACCACCAACTAGGCTGTCATACTTACAGGTTCTCTTCTCATCTGCTGGTATCGCTAAGCATCAATTCCTATGTGTGCTAGGTCTTTGACCATCCAGATTAACCTAACCTAAAAAATTTATTTCCAAGAACTAAAAAAATGGTAAGCAACAACCTAATAAAAATATTCCTGATCTCACTGTTGTAATAAAGTTTAATTGCCATTATGAAAGAAACTTTGTACTGAGATCTAGTACGAGTTTAACGTTTACGAGTATAAAGTCTACAAAAGATCTTTTATGTTTAAGTGTTAATAATAATAACTCAATCCTTTTTTTTTGAACTCCTACAAGGAGGATAAATGTTATTGTCCAGCAAAAAAAATCTAATTTGGAAGCAGTGAATTGCTTATTTGATAACAAAAGCCTCGAAAAATGCTTTTGAAAATTAAAATAACTTAAAATTTTTGCAAGCTTATCGTTTGAAAAAAAAAAGTAAAATAATATCAAATGCGTATACAAGTAGAGGCCTGGTCTACATAAAAAAATTGCAACACAATGATATATGTATCAATTTTGCATATGATTTTTCCTTCACCAAGTACCGGCGATAGAAATATACTGGTCCATTCCACATTTCCCGAATATTTGTTAGCAGCAAAAAAGCATACGAAAATAATTGTGAATATACATATATTATTTGTTTGCTAAATATACAAATTCTGAGGCCGCATCTGTATGCTTATTGCCTTAGAAGGATCTAAACCTAAAATGTTTTAAATTTTTTTGTACCCAAATATTTCAAGATGTGTATGTAAGTCTTTGTGGATCTAGCCGCCTTAGCAACAATTTATACTCCGAATTATATATCTCTGGCTCTAACAGTTTCTCCATATTATTTGCTTTATTAAAAGCTTTAAAATTATACTGCGTTAATGCTGCTGCACAAAATTAAATCTTCAACATAACCTGACTTGCAATTCAAATTCTCACCAGTTTTTTCTCATTTGATTTCATTTACTTATGCACGGTTATAAAATGGCTGCCACAAATTTTATGACTTTATTTTACTGCAGAAACTCATATCAAACAATACGAAAAAGAAAGCTCAAGAATATTTTTCCATATATTTTTTATTAAATCTACTCGAATGGCTTCCTTTTTATTAGATTTTTTTTGCCTGCAATTTTTATAATAACATATCGACGCGAACCAATAACCAATGACTTGACTATGGAATATGAAACTAAGGTAAAATGCCATTGGTTAGTTGAGTGGAGAGCGAGCATTGTAAGTACAATTTAGATATTTTATTATAACGTACTGGACTCCTCTCTTCCCAGCTGTACAATGAAGTACATACAAACCTACATATATGTACATATGTAGGTATGTATATATTTTTATTAACTTTTGTGGTAAGAGTTAAACTGACTTGACCTAAAAAAAAGAAAATGAAAAAAAGATGAACAACTACAATGAAAGTTATAAAAATCGAAAAAGCACCTGAAAAGAAAATAATGGATGCAGTGAAGGAAAAGTGCATAAAAGTAAGATGTTATTGTTGGTATAACTGAAAGGAATTGATTGCGATAAGAACAAAAAAAAGAAATCAAATTTCTGTGGTTAGACGAAAAACAAGCTAAGATTTTATTTTAGATACAGAATAGAACTTCTACATATTTTTTTTCTTTTAAAAAGTTAAAAGCAATTCTGCCGTGTGCTTTTGTGCATGTGTGTGCGTGTGAGCATGTACTGTGAAAAATATTTCCTTTTTTCTCACAAAAAAAATTCTATTGGTTGTTATAACTTTGTTATTTTAACGCACGTGCTGCTTAAAATAAAAATCTCTTCATTCTTTTAAAACAAACAAAAATATATTTTCGAACTTTTTTTATTCATATCCTAAAGCATGTAGTGTGTAAGTATGAATAATGTAGTAAATGTTTTAATACTATAAATATATACGTACATAAGTAATACTTTCTCTCCATAACTTTAGCTTTGCACTCATATCATGATTTATTTCATGAAACTTTGTTTTATTTAGAAGACATTTCTATGGTTTTAGTTGTTGCTTGTCTGCGAAGAGGGCACAGGTGAATACAATAAAAAAAATTAAAAATTAAACTATTGCTCTATTCTGCTATGTCGCATCTTGTAACCCCCTTAACCAAAATAAAAAACTGAAAATTAATTTATTAAAATTAAATTGTAGGCGATATTTTTATAACTTTTTTGCCTGATGTAGCAGTAAGGCGTTGGAGTTAGTTGCAGCTTCTAAGATCTTCGAAAATACTCCGTTAAACTTATGGTACAAGATTAACAGAGTAATAGGGCTACATTTATAATATATAATATATCAATATTTTCGACTGAAAATTCTATTCTAGGTGAAAAATGATGCCGTTAATACAAAGAAATGAAAAACAAATTTAATTTAATTTACTTTTGAGTTTCCTGCAATTCCCAAAAAAAATTGCAACTTCCCAAAAATGGGATTTGTTCAATAATTTTGCTGTATGTTTCTTATTTTTCGCTGGGTGCAGGTACTATTTTTGGAAATATTCAAAAACATATCATGTCTTAGGGTGGCATAATAAATTTTTTGGTTCCAGTTTTGGATTTTGAGAAAAAAAATGCTTTAAATTTTATATTTTTTTTAACAAAAATAGGTATACTTCGAAACAATCTGGTTCCTTCAATATCGAAAATTTAAAAAAAATCTTTGTAACATTTTTTCAAAATTTAATTTGCGTACACAAATAATCTTTTTAATTTAACCGTGCCTTTGATACCAAATTGTTTTCTTATTTCCTTATTTATAACGAGTTTCTCATTCTAAAGCGAACAAGATTTGACTTCTCCATTAGCAGAAGAGTAGACCAAGGTTGGTAAAATTGCCGAAATTTAAATTTTTTTTCTCGATTATTTCCTAAACTGTAAGTGAAACCCCATAAATGTAGGAGTTTTTTTTAATTCTTCTAATTGCCACAATGTCTTAACATTTTAACACATTTAAAAAGAATTTGTTGTTGTGGCTCCAACAAAAAGGTCATAAAGTAATAAGAAGGGAAAGAATTTTAATGTAAATACATGTTTTCTGTTGTTGGTCGTATATCAACGTAAATAAAATATCTTTGCGATTCAACAAATTTGCGACAAAATGGCATCGATTTGTTAGTGCATATTTTTGCATATTTTAAAATAAATACATATTTTTGCATATTTCATCATAAATGTATATTTTTAATACATTTTTTAGTTTTTTAATGCTATAAATCAAATTATGTTTTTTTTTACTAGTTGTAAAGTAAATAAGACCTGCAGTTTTTACGACTGTAAAAGAACAAAAAGTAGAAAATGACAAAAATTTACGATAATTTTTTTGTGATATGAATCGATATTCAAAAACACCGTAGGACTCCAAGTTCAATACCTTGGCTTAAGTGAAGAATATCAAAACCATTCGAAATTAAGGAAAGAAACAAGAGCATGGAATAATAGCCCTTTTAATTCCATGTGAATATAAAGTGCTTTTGAAAACTTCTTTGAGTGTTTCAGCCTGTAATGAAAAATATCCAGTGGTCGTGGCAGATAGCTGTCGGATACTATATTTCTATTAATAAAATTAAAGAAATTTTTGACAAAAAACTTTCCCCCACTTGCAACAAAAAAATAACGTGTGCTTGAGGTTTACGTTAAAACAAAATTTTCATGCAAAACCTAGTTTTAATGCACACTTGAAGCACAAGTTATTTTTTCATATGGGGGCAAGTTTTTTTACTTTAAAATTTCTTTCATTTTATTAATAGAAATATAGTAGCCGGCAGACAGCCTCCTGCCTAAATTGATATTTGTGCACACATACTTTAACACCTCAAGTTGAATTAATTAAAAATGCGGTAAAACATAAATTAAAATATATGCAACAAATTCTATCAATATAGATCTAACAACAAAAATTTAGAAACTGAATATTCCACAAACAAAACAGCAGCATTTAAATACGCACCAGTAACTTTATTTTTATTATGTATGTACACAAAACTTTTTTCAGAAAAAATCGTCAAAGATTTAACTTTGACAATTTAAAAAGAAACATTTATTCATTAATGTACGTAAATAAAAGTTCGACTGAACCTTACTCGTATTTTGTATTCCATATGATTTGACAAAATATTTGTTAAAAAAGCATTGCAGCTGAGCTTTTTATGTTTTTTTTAAGTTTTTAATGTCAAAATGTATGCTAAGAAAGCAATGAAACTGATTTTTTGAAGTTTCTAATTTTCTTAAATTTTGAAAAAAAAATTTGATAAATGCATATTTTATTAGTTTTAAATACATATTTCTATATTTTTACTGCATATTTTATGTACATAAAACGTGATCTTAAAAGCATGAAAATCCTTTCCCTAGTAATAAGGCTTTCTCAGCTACATATGTTTATTGTTTATCATACCTACACAGGGTGACCGATGACATTTTTCAAAAAGTGGCACCAAAAAAAGGATTTATCCAAAAAAGGGGCAAAATTAAAAAAAATAGAAAACTACAGTAAACTTTTAATTTTTAATGTATTTTTACATAATTCACTCTAAAAAAAGGGAGAGAAAAAGTGGCAAAAGCACTCGAAAAAGTGGCAATTTGCCACTTTAGTCGGTCAAACGGTCACACTGTCTACATGTAGAAATGCGTGCAGTGTTGCCAGTTTTTTTCTAGAGCTTATCCCCAATTTTTGATTTCTCATCCCCAAAAATCCGCAAATTGATATTTTTTATACAAATTTTTTATTTTGTGAAAAAAATAAAATTTTTTTAATTTTTTTTTAATTTTATTCGAAAAATAATGACAAAAATATCATATTTATTCAATAAAATTCATTTGTACTGATAGATACGAGTATATTTACGTTCATATAATTTTAATTTGGACTTATAAAAAATTTGTTAAGAAAAAAAATACACATAGTTTAATATACACAAGTATAAAAAAATTTTTAACCAAAATTTACCATTTCAAAAACTTCAGAATTGAAATCTTCTGATTCACCAGCCTCAGAAACTTTGTTGTACATAGCACTTGTATTAAAAAGTTTTAGCATTTCAGCAGAAGGAATAAATTTGTTACAACAAATTGAATTATTTTTAAAGTGTGCGGTTATTCTAAGAAGTGCTTTCAAAAGGTTGTATTGCATTTTTTATGTATTTTTGTTTTGGTAGCGTTCATTATTCTTCAATCTGCCTTGATACTTCTTCTTTGTTAGAAACCATAACACACATTTTTAAACTTGCAGACGCATATTTCTTAGTTCAAAAATCATTCTTGTTTGGCCATCAGTTATACAAAAAATCCCTCAAAAATCCCCTCAAATTTGGTTACATCCCCAACAAATCCCCAAATCCCTAATACGAAATTTTCATACCAAATTGCGAAAAAAATCCCAAACTTGGGGACAAATCCCCTAAACTGGGAACACTGAATGCGTGCGAGCCTACCAACGGAATTGAGAGAGAGAGAGAGTGTAAGCAATGTACAAAGGTGCTAAAACCGTAACACAAATAAGTACATACAATATTTATAATTGCAAATTATGAAATGTTGCTCACAGCAGTCATATTTTTTCGTGTTATTACTTTAAAACATTGATGTGCGCTAACACATAAACACACTTGCAAGTGTGTGTGGAGCAGAGAAAAACCTCTGCTTACTTTTAACAGAGGTGGAAATGTTTTCTTAATCACTTTCTGTTTATTGCTAGAAACACAATTACGACGAACGACGAATTTCGTCCACGTCAACGAATTCGTCAATAAGCATTCGCTGCGTAAATTTGTCGTGGGAAGCACAGAAACGACGAATTTACTCACCGAATTCCTCTCTGATATTTCATAAAATTGTTTGTGTGTGTACAAAAACAGGGAGAGAGAGAGATTTTTCTCTCAATTTTGTTTTTTCGTCGTTCGTCGGCGTACAAAATAGAAATAAATCTGTCTCATAGTTCGTCACGCGCGACGAATTTCGTTGTGCGGCGGTGTTGTCTTCATTTTCATATGCACAAATGTGTTTTATTTTTTATGAAGAAAGTTCGTTCCGAAAAATTCGTCGTTCGTCCCAGTTGTGTTCCTAGAATATCACTTGTTGAGACAACAATGGTAGACAATAACGACAGACATGTGAGCGACCTATTAAGAATAAAGGAGTACCGAGGCCATACAGATCTGGATGAGATAATAAATATTGATTTTAAATTAAAATTTATTATAAACGAATTTAAAAAATAAATAAAATTTTCATCTTTAATTAAATTTATTTATTTGACATTTTATCAGAAGCGTAAATACAATAATTGAAAATTATTTGCTGGTGGTTTAGCATGTCTATATACGCATTTCATTGACACTTGAACCAAATCATCAGTAGACTTCAACCACAAATTTTGAACAGTCACAAACCTCTTACTTTATGCACAGACTTTCAAAAACTATATCAGAATTCATAAAATAATAATAGTTTTGAAAATCACAAAGAAAAAATAAGCTCAGTAGGATTTGAAACTGATACAAAACCCAGCAAATGTCAAATAAATAAATTTAATTAAAGTGCAATTATTGTTTTATCTTTCATTTAGCCTTGCAAATACTTTTATTGTTATCCGATGTATTTCTAATTGTATAAGGATGTAGAAAAATAAAATGAGTTCACCTAAATATAAATTATTTACTGGGTTTTGTATCAGTTTCAAAGCCTACCAGTTTTACTTTTTTTCTTTGTGATTTTCAAAAATATTATTGTTTTATGAATTCTCATATAGTTTTTGAAAGTCTGTGCATAAAGTAAGAGGTTTGTGACTGTTCAAAATTTCAAACGCCAATGAAATGCGTATATACACATGCTAAACCACCAGCAAATAAATTTAAATTATTGTAAAATTTTCATCAGTTAAAGCCATGTCTCAATCCGATGCTAATAAATAAAAATATTGCGTTATATACAATAAATATAATAAATAAGTGCAAAAGATACGAGTTGTAGCAACAAGCCCTTCAACTCAAAATATAGATACAATTTAAAAATACTTGTTATCCATCCCTGCTCAATTTAAAGAGAAACCAAAACCTAAACAGAGCGAGAGTAGCAACATTTTTTTGTATTTGTTTGCCAGCGTTGTCAACTTTGAAATTTCAAAACGCACCAAAATGGAGAAAAAATCGCGTCATATACAAAAAAACCACCAAGCTTAGAATTTCTTTTTGAGTTTAAAATGTTTGTTGAATTAATTTTACATAACAAGTATAATATTAATTTTTTGTGTTAAAATTTTAGCAATGAGCTGTTAGTTCAAATTTGCTTATATTCATTTGCATATGTATAATAATTTTTTTTATTTTCATAAATTCTGTACAAAACTTTTTAGAGAGATGAATGATTAATAGTAAGGACTTAAAACTAATAAAAGTTCGGTATTTATAATTTTATTCAAATATTAAAATTTGCTTTTATCAGAAGTTTAATATTTTCATATTAAAAATAATAATAACGAATAACAATAAAAAAGCAGCCTTTTGCAATATATATATGTATATAATTAAAAAATTTAAACAAATTCTTTCATGCGTATTATATGTATCTATATGTGCCCTTAATTATGAAAGTGGTCTAAGTCATACGCATTTTGGATTCGAAATAGAAAAAAAAATCTTAAAACAAAATAAATATATATTAATCCGGACTAGCAAAATTGTTGCATTATAAAAAAATTGGATTTGTTCAATTGTAACCTACTAAATACATTTACAAAAGAAATATATAACTTATACAACTTTCATAATTAAGGGCACATACACATGTACATATGTTTGCATTCATTTGTACAAGATGGTGCACTTTTGTACATTAATTTCATAAATTTTGTTTAAAACTTTTTAAAAAGGGTTCAAAAATTAATTATTTTAAATTAATAAAGCTAATATTTTCATCGTTATTGTTATCATCGGGCCATAAAACAGATTTCATTTCAAATTGTAATGTTTTGTAAACATCATTACTATTAATATGGTAATTAGCACTATCAAGAAGTTGGTAAGTTTGACAAGAATAATTGTCCCGTTTTAACCCATTGTTGTGTTAAATTTGCGTTGGTGCCACCAAAAATAAAAAACGCACCGAAATTAAAAAAAAAGCGCACCACGCACCAACTAAGAAATTTTTCGCACAAAAAATTTAAACAAAGCACCCAAAATGGTGCGAAACGCACCAAGTTGACAACGCTTTTGTTTGCTGCGTAAGAAGAATTTGTTTATTTTTCTAACTTTGCTATAAGGCGTTATAGGGAAAGAGATGCTTGCTCATCTACGCTTTAAAACGTGTTAATTTATGAGTACCATTTGAATACCCCAATTGGTTTTTAGTGTTTTCTGTCCGCTAAAATTTTAACAGGGTGCCTCGGTACGCTAGTGAGTAGTGTGCTAGCTTATCAGTGTGGAGGTAGTGGGTTCGACTCCCACCATAAACTCTGGTCTGTTTCACTAACGAGCGAAAGTCTTTGTTACTATTCTCGTTTAAATTAAGTTATGATATAATTTATAATTGTATTTGTTTTATATAACAAATAAATGAATAAATAAATTTTAACATTAAAATTTAATAAAATAAAATGGAAAATATGTACACCGATTTTAAGGTGTAGTTTCCACAAAGCAAGCAAGTGACTTGCCTAGAAAAAATACATGAAAAATACTCAGAGTTTTGAGTGATTCCTATACAAATTTTCTAGACAAGTCGCTTGCTCGCATTACACATTAATTAATTTTACATAGACAAATTTATGAGTGTAAAAAACTGAAAGCTTTTTTTGTCACTCAGGTGAAAATAATTAAATGTTACAAAAACAAAAACATGGTTTCTATATTTATGATTTATTTGAACGGGCTAAAGTTCGTATCGCTTTTTTAAGCCAAATTACAAGTGATTATTATTAATGAACAAATAACATCAAATTAGTTGTAAATATGCTGACAACACATAGTTGAACAGAACAGCCAGCCGTTTTCGAAGGCCACTAAACCTTCATCATCAGCGTTCTTGTGTTGGTCCACTGTGTGTTTCGTATACACTTATTCATTTTCGAAAAAACAGGCTGTTGATATTAACACTGACGTATGAGTAATATTCTACTAAAATAATATATCACTCATACGCCAGCTTGTAAGATTTACTCGCCAAAAATATTTAACATTTAAATCGAACCACATTTGTGTTAGTCTATAAAAAACGCAACAATTATACTCTTCAATTTTTTTTTTTAATTTTAACTTAATATAATTCTACATCTTAAAACCTTAACCATCTTTATAAAACATATTAAAGGTCAATGGTTTTATTGCAACTAAATACTTAAACAAGAGATTCAGAATAAAACGAAACAATTCCCATATATATTCTGCACAGTCTAATTACAGTTATTCGTTTATTAAAAAAATTTCTTAAGTTGAATTTTACTATGGAAGTCCTCAATTGTAAGAGTTACGGGCTTCGAAATGTCTTCATACGATTAAAAAAAAACACAGGTTTTCGCAGCAAAAAATATTTTATTTTTCAATGTAGTCTACTATGACCTCTGTACCCTTTGTCTAAATTTTATCAAATTTTTTTCCTTTGCAAAATATAAGATTTGTCGGGGTCATCAAGAATTTTATTTGTTTGTGAGATGATTTCATCGCTGAAGTCAAATCTCTTTCCGTTGAGCGATTTCTTCAAGTTTGGAAACAGTAAATATAATATATGAATATTTGTTTGTAGTTTGTTAAACAAATTAAATGTCTTGGTTCATGGTTGGACAATAGGCTTAATTTTGAAAGACATATTAATTCCGTAGCATCCAAGGTTAATTTTGCACTTCGACAAATTAATAATTTTAATCTTATACTGCGTGTGCATGTAAAAATAAAGCTTGTTCACACTTTGATTATGCCCATATTTTTGAAGTTTATATTCTCACTTTGGGTTACAACATTAGTAAACTTACGAAATTATTCAATCGAGTTGTTCGTTTTTTGTATAGTCTTAGAAGACGTACTCATATGTCAAATTATGTATGTAGATTTTTAGGATGTTCATTCGTGAATTACTTGAAATAAAACATACAAAGATGGAAAAATTTTGCATATAATTTAATTTTTTACCTTCTGTCGGTCTCAACGACAACGTAAAATACAAATTCCTAGTCTAACTTCAATTTTGGAGCGATCATTTCATACTACAGTTGCAATAATTTTTAATAATCTGCCTGGCAGCCTTAAATCTTTTGTTTCTTCACATCAAACTTATAAAAATAAAGTTCTTTCATATATTGAACACAATAAGTTATAGTTGTATACTTATATATGAAAATCGTACATACATACATACTTAAATGTCTTATGCTCTCTTACAATACAAACGCAATTATTAATTTATTTGCTTTTCTACAATATAAAATACCTGTCCTAACTCTTTCCTATACAAATATTTTTGTGATATATTAATAAATATTATTTATATACATATGTTACATTTATTATAACAGTCTACATTAGTTTTTAAAATTTTCACCAAATATTTTATTATAAAGTTTTGTTATATGTAGTATTATTTTATGTAGACAATTTGTTAACTATTTTTGGCCCATTGAGCTCAGTTACTTAATTTTGAATAATAAATTGAAATTGAATTTAATTGAAGAAAAAAATACGGAGAATAAGGTAGATGAAGGAGCAAATTCGTGGCCCGTGGTCCAATCCATGGACCACTAAATTTAACTGCTTAATTATTTTGGCATTTTGATCCAACGAAAAAATTTGGTTTTACCTCTTTTGCCAAGATACAGATTGTATTACTTTTCCGACATAGTTTTCTTTCTTTTACACCAACAAAAAACCCTTGAATTAAATGATCTCCAGTATAAGAATCATTAGTGTCACTATATTTTACTAACTTTGGAATTGTTTTCAAAGTTTGAGGCAGGCTTTCATTCTAAAGTTCACAATTAATAGATACATTAAGTACACAGTTAAATAAGTATTTTATTCAAGTATCACCTTAGATAATTTGGGGTCCATACTTGAAGAAATATATTTTGTTACATATCGATATTTCACTTTAAGTAACCGTTAACTGAAACAGTATTTATTTCTATGTTTTTTATTTTGAAATATTTCGTATATGTGACCTTCTCCGAGAAAAGGAACCTTGTGTGAAAATTTGTTTTTCAGAAAAACGCATTTGCAGCCTGTTTTTAGAAAACATAAGCCCTTTCGTTTTTATTTTTCGTTTATAAGCCATACCGTTTAAAATGTGCTTTTTATAAAACATTTTCAAAAGCTTTCGTTTTGTCATAAAAAGAGCTTTTTAGGTATAACCAAAAAATCATACTCACAAAATTATAGCTGTGACGGAATAAAAAAAGTAAAATCTATTTAAAAAAAATGTCAAAGAAAAATTTTAAATAAAATTCATTTCAAATTCATTTTAAATTTTATGAACAAGGGGGGTAAGCATTTTTAATTGATTCAAGCATTCATTTAGAAAATGATACACAGATTAATACAGATTGTTATTATATTTCGTATTTTCCGTTGTTATTAGAACTATGTTTATCTTTTCCTATAATTTATACTTTATTTTGACTCAAAGCTAAAAATATATCTGATTTATTTGACATATAAATTATGCAAAATAATGCAATTATTATTTTGTTATACTCAATTTGGTAACAGCAATTGCTGAAAGTTAAGTTAACCCGATTATAGAATAACACCCATGTGCAAAAAAAAAAACTAACGTGTGCTTCAAGTGTACGTTAAACCCGGTTTTTGTATGGAAATTTTGATTTAACTTACACTTCAAGCACACATTTCACATTTTCTGGTTTATTTTATTATTTTTGTAAGTTAAAGTAAAAAATAAAAGAACAGATAATTGTTTCTTAGAATAGAGTATTAAGTCAGTTAACATTTCAACATTAAAAATTAAATAGAATTTTCGGTAAAGTCAAATGAAAAATATGTAGACCAAATTTTAATTAAATTTACATAAAAAATTTCATGAGTGTAGAAAACTGAAAGCTCTTTTGTTGTCACTCACATGAAAATAAATAAATGTTTTAAAAACGAAAAAAAAGTTTTGTTCGTTATTTTAAAGAAAGTATACACTTATTCATTTTCGAAAATCAGACTGTTAAAGTTTAAAGTTTTAATGTTTTTCTTATTTTTTATCGATTTTCCCAAGAACCCCTTTTTTGACACACTAGGCCCCTTTTCTCGGAGAATGTCAGATATAAGGAAAATGGTTATAAAAAACTAATGCGGATTAAATTAAATTAAAAACATTTTAATTTTACACAAAATTTCGTATATAATACAAAATTGCTTTTCATTATTTACGAATTTATTTTGTAATATAAACATTGAGGGAATTCATTTCAGTTTTTTTCCTCGTTGGAAAAATGTAATTTTTTACAACAAGCACAGGGAAAAAAAATTTGAAAAAAATTTTTGAATTTTGTTTGTTGTCAAAAATTACATCTTTCCATTTTTCCAACGAGGAAAAAAACTGAAATGAATACCCTCATTGTGTTTCGTAAATTTACAAAAAAGTTTGTAAAAATACAAAATTTCCTTATTTGCAAACAAAATGTGTTTCATAAAATAAACAAATATCATTTGTAAGAAGCATTTCGTACCGCAAAAACAACGAATATTTTTGTAAAATGGACCATTTTTTTCGTTTATTTTATCTATGAAATATCTTGGTTGTATGTATTTCATGTTCTTTTGATACAATGAAAGAAACAATTATTTTTTATTAAATTTATGTTTGTCCCTACTTTGCAAGTATTTTCTCATTAAGGCTTTTTCTATTTTTATATATCTGTATAATAGATTTTTTATTATCATCTCTTCGTTCTATCTTAATGTTTATCTTTCATTCATCTTCATTGTCGCTGTTTCAGGCACAGGTATTTTTCTTTAGTGGATAGACCGACCATTTGTAATGTTGCATGTGTTTAAAGCAATGTTTTTTTTTGTATCTCGAAATTCATGAGAAGAAACAGTGGAAAAAAAGTTCACTAACGTAACGAAAATAATAATTTTTTTAAAACATAGAATTCAGTCCACAATTATCCCCATTTAACTTTACGATCGAGTAATGACTTAATAAATTGTTATACATCCAAAACACATTAATGAATAACGTCTGTTTTCACAATGTATAATGGTAGACTTGTATTGAACTCTTTTAGTATCTCGTTTTTGACACAAACCTATGATCATCCCCATTTAAATTACATGTTTGGATTTCGATATAACTCTACTAAATAGTATATATTTCGAAAACTATTTTGTTACGTAGGAAAAAAATTGGAATACAAATATTTGTCCAGGTAAAAATTTTGTCTGAAACAAATGGGTACATTTAGCTTTAAAGTAGTAAATAAAGTTTTATGAGAATTGATTTTTTTATCAGTATAAATTAGAATGAAAATAAAATTAGGCTGTTAATTTTTGTAGAACACGAAAAAACCGACTCACGACGAGCCAATTGATGGACGAATACGTAATGAAAAGCTTTTATATATGGCGACTTGACTTTGTCATGCAGCTTACGTTAATTTGCCTATATATCCTACCCTGTGGCAAAACATTATGTTGCCAACATGCAAAAAAGTTTCGTATATAAGGCAGAAATCTACATCAACTGACACCACACAAAGTGTACCAAACACCAGAACGCTGATGATGAAGGTTTATTGGCCTTCGAAAATGGCCAACTTTTAACGTTTAACTATGTGTTGTCAGAATATTTACAACTAACTTTAATGTTATTTGTTCATTAATAATTATCACATGTAATTTGGCTTGAAAAAGCGATACGAACTTTAGCCCGTTCAAATTAGAGATGTTGTCGTGAGGGTTTTTTGAGCGTGTGTGTGCTCACGCGGAAAAATATTTTAATCACTCACGTTCACGCACGAATGATATTAAAAATTTTCACAATCACGCACGCTCACGAATAAAATATTCTTAATCACGCACGAGCGGTTTGCTACTTATCACGATCCGGCACGCTCACGAAAAAGAATATAATCAAGTTTGTTTGGTTTTGGTGTTGAAAAATAGGGTTTTACACACATATATGTATGTATGTATACATGTATGCACGTGTATATGTAAAATTTACATTGCACATTGGAGACTTTTATAAAATAAATGGTAATAAACCTATAATTTTTAAACTATTGATCGGATTTATATGAAACTTATATCACATGTCATGACAGCCTGTTGGCTTGAGCTGGAGAGGAGTTACAGTGGGACAAAGTTGACCACCTGGGACTAAAAAAAACTTCTGAGGCCTGTAACTTTTTCCGATAAAATTATCCGATTTTTACTGGATGAAGCATTTTTAGCTAAGCTTAAAAGAAATAATTTCCTAATTTCCTTTTCCGTCTCTCTTATAACTTAGAAGATATTTTACTTAAGACAAAAAAATTTTTTGCCTTGACTTTTTTATTATTTCGCCTATAACTTTTTAATTAATTGTTGGATAAATAAGTAAAAAAATATCAATATCTATCAAATCAAAATTTTTAAATTTCTTTTTTGAAAAATACATGTTTTATTTAAGTATCTTCATAATTTTAAATTTTGTAAAAAACTTTGTTTAATACATTCACTTTCTAACTACATAGCGCTAAATGCATTAAGAATGTGCGTAGAGCTTATTATTTTGTATTTTGGGTATGTACCCTACATTCAGCAATGTCCCAAAAATAGTCTATCCTAAAAAATTTTTTGTGTTTAATCTCTTATAAAAAGTTGTGACGGTAGATTTTGAAAATTTCAACTACCATATTTTATTATGAAGATAGTTTTAAAAATTTTTAACCAAAACTTAAAAGTGCCTTTTCATAAATGCGGATATACGCGCACATTTTTAGAAAAAAGTTAAACTTTAGGGAAAATATAGTTGTGTACCATAAAAAAATATATTAAACCAATTTTATTTTCCTAAATTGGTATCTTTTAAGTTCATATGAGTTTGTATACTACGCCTGAGAAAATTATAACAATATATTTAACTACTCTCGAGATATTCCGGTTCTAGGCTGCAGTTCAAAAAATATATAGAATGCGTTTGACTCATCTCCTTTTGTTGACACAATAGCTGTTTAGAACTTTTGTGATTTCTAAAATTCTACATAAATAGAAAAAAAAATATTATACAATAAGTATATGTATACTTTTCGCAATAAAAAAATATTTCTCATAATTATACGATGTGTTTTTCCATTAAAGTGTACTTAATGCTAATAACAGGTAGCTAAATGTTATTGTTATTATTATTTTACAGTGGCATCGGGAGGTGTCACCTAATTATGCTGCTGGGTTTTGTATAAGGCCGGGCTTACATCTGTGTGCCATGTGCCAAAGAAAGCGTAGCCACTAATTACTAATGAAAAACTGTTTGATTCAGACATGTATTTATTGATTTAAACAGTTTCATGCATAATTAATAGACAATTTTATAGAATCCAACATGATTGCAAACTGTTTAAATCAATAAATACATGTCTGAATCAAACAGTTTTTCTTTGTACCTATGCGGGAATGATAACTCGTGAGAGCGTGAAAAAATTAATATTTGCTTCAGAGAATTTTGTGTTCGAACACAGCAAAATTTTATTATGTTTTATTCGAGTGTAAAAGTGAAATGCGCATAGGAGATCCAGCTAAATCCCTCAACAACCAATTTCAATGTATTTTTAATAAAAAATATTTTATTGAATAATTATAATAATAATTTAGGATTATTAGGGCAAATAAATCAGTCAATGATTAAATGTATTTTATTTTTAAATCTGATTTAAACACAAAATTTTGTTTTTCATCACAAAATTAAATGAATCTTAAATAGCCAACATTGTGCATTTAAGCGTTGTTTAATTTTTACAAACATACCATATGTTTTGTGCGTGTGTGTGTTTTTTGAATGCATGTACATAAACATCATGAGGTCATATTAAAAATAATTTCGTTTAATTTTCGGAAATATACAACAAATGTAACACGTATTTTCATTTCATGAAATATATAAATAGTAAAATGCATTCCGATGCTCTTTTTATATCATAAAATGTGTGTTTTGCTATTTTACTTCTCTACAAATTTATAAATCAACTTTCATATTTATATTGAACAGCTGTTCTATTTAAAGCTTTCCATAATATTTGGAAATATTGTAGTGCTACCATACTTTCAACGTAATTTGATATTAACTTTAATTAGCCACTGAAAAAATTAAAGTGTATTTAAATCAATTTTAATTTTTTTGAGAAAATTAACTTAAACTATGTTTAAACATTCAGTGATTTATTAGCTATTAGTGCATTAACAAATGTTTAACTTAAATTGTAAAATTGTAAAATTTTTAATTCATATCGCTCTTAATCAACAAGAGGGTATTTAAGTAATAAACTAATATTAATAATAAGCTGAATAGGGCTTATTTTTCAACTGATTGAAATATAAGGACATAATTGCACCCACACTACATTGGTAATAAGCCATATAGACTTATCCCGTCATTAATCGAAAAATAAGACTGTTTTGGTTTATTACTTATGACTTTATTGCAGTGAGTCGACGAAAATCGGTATATTGTGCCGATAGTGGGGATCCCGGCTTTAAATTCACATTTTTAAAATTCCACTTTTTTGCATGAAATCAATTATTTTTCTACTGTAAAAATTTCAACGCATTCTGATTATCCTTTCATCTTGAAAACCACATTTGAGATAATTTTTGTGATATTGTAGTGATTAACTTTATATCACCAAAAATTTGTTATTTTTATTATTAGAGAAATGTATCGTATATTTTTATAAAAAAGTATTATTTTGATTTGAGCCTTTATTTAAGTTAAAAATAATAAAATTTTTTTATTTAAAAGTTGGTTGAATTTTGAGTTGATACTGTTTTGTCGATCAAATTTTTTTTACAATAGAAACCTTAACCCATATATTTTTCAGTCGTTAAGCTCAGATAAAGGAATGCAAAAGCTGTTTTGTATGTCGTAATATGTTCTTAATTATTCTGAAAATGTAATTTTGCGGGCAGCCTCTAATATGGGCACTAAAAAAATAAACGTTCCAATGGTGGAATGTTCCGAATTTTTTAGGAATTGTGGAATAAATAAAATTCGAAGCGCAATGCGTTGGTGTGCTTTTGAAAGAGAACATCTTAAAAAAATATCTTGGCTGAACATCTGTTCAAAATTATTATTGCACCCAAATTCAAAATGCCGTGATAAAAAATATAGTACGAAATTTGGCAATGTATATCAAAAGGTGTACAGTGATATAATTAACAACTATCTCCATATTCCTGGGGTAGTCTTCGTAACTCACTGCGCTAGCGAGGTCCAGTGAGTAATCATAATCGAGACTCGACTTCTCTCCCAGAGTATCACAAAGTAGCCAAATGGACAGACCCTAGTGACCCAACTTTTTAGAAAAAGTTAATCTATAACCCAACTTAATCTTTATTACAAAATGGTACAACTAAATTTGTTTCTCAAACTGCAAAATAACATACTGTTCTCTACACTGAAAGAATTTTCGGCAGAAATTCTATGAATTTCGACATTAATCTAATGAAAAATTCATTAAAATTCAACCAACGTCAAGCTTCGTTGGATTAATGAAACCAGTTTCGTTAAAATTATTTTATTGTAAACTTCATCAAAATTATTTAACAGTGTAAGTAATGCAGTGCTATAACTTCATCGAAGCAATAAGATAATTTCATGAAAATAATTAAATAACTTAAATATAAAGGAGTTTCTTAATAATTAAAAAATATTGTTGTCATAAATCCAATAAAATATTCTAACGAAACCAGAATATCAAGGAAGCAATTCCAATGAAATTGTTTCACAATATTCATGAAATTTTCATTGGATTTGTGAAATTATCATTAGATTTGTGAAAAAATTTTAATGAAATTGTTTCATTGGATTTATGAAGAAAAATTCTTTCGTTGTACATAAAATCGATTTCTAAATTATTATTTTTTTTTTATAAAAATTAAATTGAAATTCAGTTATTTTAAAAATTTCTACAAAAATAATAAGCTCAATTCTTCTTGAAATTGATAAATTAATATGACGAGCTAATTTGAGGTAAAAGTTTAAAGGGCTGAGCTATTGGGTTTTGATTTTTTTTTATATATTTTAAAATTTTTTCAAATCAAATCCAAATTTTCTTAAATTAAATTTTCTTTATTGAAAATTCTAAAACAATTTATTTTCCGCATATTGCAACTTGTGTAGAGTTATTTTTTGGATTTTCAACCCATTTCACACTTATTAAATTGTTCCAATTTGTTCAATTTGCTCCTTTTATAGAGCGTCCGACATTATTTTGTTGTCGATTTCTTATGAGAACCAGCGATGCCAAGGTAGTGCTTTTGACACTACTTTTAGTGCTTTTTGAAGACTTACAACGCCAAATTTTGAGCGTTAGTGTCAAACTAAGAAAAATTACTAGGTAATTTTAATAATTAAAAAATTTGTGTTAATATCTTAAATTACGTTAACAAAAACTTGGTGTATTTATTTTTTCAGTGTAAGCATACACTTTTCGTCTGAAAATAATAAACATTATTAAGCTTCACTCGTTTGCTTTTTTCGCTTTTTTTGTGTTTTTAGGGTTCCGTACACCGAAGGTGAAAAAAGGAACCCTATTGGTTTCGCTACGCTGTCCGTCTGTCCGTCACACGGTATTTTCTCAGGAACTATAAGAGCTACGGACCTGAAATTTGGACAGAGTATGTAGAACCTTTGCCACTACAACAACAAATACATGAGAATTAAAAATTAAAGGGTGTTCCAAAACGAGCAACGAAAAATGTTAAACTTGACACTTGAAATTTGTAAAATTAGTGTATTTTTAATAGACTAAAACAATTAACACTAAAATTTAAAAAATTTTAATTAAAGAGTGATCCATCAGTTAATGCAATTTTGACTATGTAATTTTGACAACTTGCTATATCTTGGAGACCGTAAGAGGTAAACTCTTGAAATTTGCAAAAACGGTAAAACTAAAAAATCAAGAAACTATAAAATCGCCAAACCAAAAAAAAATCGCCAAAAAATAAAAAAAATCGCCAAAAATTAAAAAAAATCGCCAAAATTAAAAAATTTGCCAAAATTAAAAAAAAATTTCTAACACTAAAATAAATCGCGAAATTCGAAAAAATCGCACAAAAGCCACAAATCGCCAAAATGAAAAAAACGCCAAAACCGGAAATAAATCGCCAAAACCTGAAAAAGGCGCCAAAACCAAAATAATTAATTGTATGAAAAAAAATCTCCAAAATGAAAAAAAAAATCGCCAAAATTAAAAAAATCGCCAAAACGAGAAAAAAAACGCCAAAATTAAAAAAATCGGCAAAATAACAAAATCGCCAAAATAAAAAAAAAACGCCAAAATAATAAAAATCGCAAAAATTAAAAAAACTTAAAAAACCGAAAAAAATCGCCACAACGAGAAAAAAAGTGCCAAAACTCAGAAAGCTCAGAAAAAAAGCTTAAAACCGAAAAAACCGAAAAACGAAAAATGCTAAAACTATAGTTTATATTGGCTAAAGTTCGTATTCAATTACATATTTCGTGTCAGTACGGAACCCTTCGTGCGCGGGTCAAAGTCGCACTTCACTGAATTTTTTTTAAATTTGATGTGCTTTTACAGTCGAAAAGTCACTGATGAGAGAACGTATTGATGGGCATTCTTATTTATGCGCTCAAATTTGGTACATAATTTTAGGAGGTCCCTTAAATTTAATTTTTTGATAAACTGAAAAAATCATTTTTCACAAATGAAAAAATGTTTTTTTTAACTTAATTCTGAGTTAACATCTGGCATTTCTTGTGCGTCATTTGCCCAAAAAAGCGTAACCAACTAATTACTAATGAAAAACTGTTTGATTCAGACATTTATTTACTGATTTAAACAGTTTGCAATCATGTTGGATTCTATAAAATTGTCTATTAATTATATATGAAACTGTTTAACTTAAGCCCATATGACACTTAATTTTTCTTTCATTTATCAAGTTTTATAGAAAAGTTCAAACATATTGTAATAGGAAAAGGGTTCAGCTATATTCAGAAAAATGAAATAAAGTCAACAACTTGATTAAAGGTATCGATAAAAAATGAAGATCTGTTAAAAAAAATTTTAAAATTTTCAACTTAAAATTGACATTTCAAGCTTGAAACATAAAAGTGTTCGCTATTAGCGGTTTATGGTCAAAACATAGATTTTTAGTTTATTTTGACTCTATACTAGCGGTTTTTAGTTGCGAAAATTTTACAACATTTAAACATTTTGTTTCCGTTTTATATACATAGTTTGTTCTTTTTAACATATATTGTTTCTTGCTAGCAATTCAATATAAATTCAATGAAGAAAAAATTAAGTGTCATAAAGGCTTAAATAAATACATGTCGGAATCAAACTGTTTTCCATTATCAATTAGTTGGTTACGCATTTTTACGCTTGTGTGGCAGATGACACACATATGTTAACCCGGCCTAACTTTACCAGTTCACTTCCTTAAATATATTTTCTAATTACCTCTTTGAAGCGATAGTTAAAAACTAAATTTTTCCATTAAAATGGTAGTACAATTCTAGGGTAACATGGTGTCTTTTCAATGTAAAATTTTTGTTCTTATGTGTCATTTCAAAACTGTATTGAAACCACAATAGACCCGACTGTGCTTCTGGAGTAAAACTTGCTCAAAAAATAAAGGAAAAGGAAATATGCAAAAACATTATTATGTTTCACTTTTCTGGATTAAAATTTACTCAAAGAATTGAATGTGTAATTTCGAAAAGGCCACATGTCTCAATTTATAAAGTTTTTTGGAAATGAAAATAACTAACTACTTTCTAATGAAATATAATATTTAAAAACATTATATACGGATTATATTTAGGGGGTCAATTAGCAATCGAAACTTACAGAAATATTTTCATATTATTTTTTTATAAATTTTAATTTAATGAGATGTTGCCATTTTTGATATTTACGGTATTAACTATAAACAACTTAAAGAAAAAACTATATTATTTTGCCGAAATTTTTATTTTAGGTATCAATAACAAATATTAAAAATTTTAAAGACACCCGAATATATCTAGAAATGATGTGATATCTTCTAAGCGACTGGATCGATTTTCTTCAAACATAAGTCATCTTTCAAACCGAAAAAAACTAAATCAAAGTCCAGCCGTTTTTCCACACACACACTACAAACTTACAAGACCCTTATTTTGGTCGGGGATTAAAAAAATAAAAGATAATACTTCTATTAAAGACAATCAATTTTATTAAAATTCATCTTCAGGAAGCTCCCTTTCGCTTGTAGTTGGCCATTTCAGTATTCCATCATAAAACTCTGTAAATTCTACCGGTTTTTATATTGCTTCAGTTTCGCTATATCTGCAACTTTAAGATAATTGGTAGGTACTTTGGCACTAAAAAGCTCTATCAACTTGGGTTGGTAAGTTACTGCAAGTACCTTTTACTCTGGTAAGAACAACGATTTCCTTAGAGATATCATTATCTATCTATTTTTTGCGGTAACTTCACCGAGGTTTTTTTTCTATCAAAAACAAACTCATAATAAGTCGATATTAAAAATTAACTTTTTGGTTTTTAGGTAAATTATTTACGCAACTTCTTACTAATAAAAGTTTATTCTTAAAAATAGGTTGAGCCAATTTTTTGAAATCAGTAATGTCCTCTGTACTCTTACAACACTAAATAGTATGTATAGTATGTATTACTGGACTGTACTATAAGATCAATATTTTGTGAACAACCCAGAAGGAAATTAATTGTGTAAAACGAAAAAAAGTGGTTCTGCACTGCGTGTTTAAACAACTCTAAGAGATGTGCCCTTTTCGAAATTATTTCTGTATATGCCATGACTTCGACAGTAGAAATAATGCTAGAAATGTTCCCTTTTGCAGGGAAATATTTGTAACTCATTGATACGAAAAAATGTATATGTCAAAATCAGCGTTGCCGTTGTGACACTAAAGTATCACTTTTGACCCTTTTTTATGCCAATGACACTTTTTGTGGCCCTCTTTCGATTTATTTCTTTGTATCATTTTAACAAAATGTATGCCACAAGGCAATCATATGCTCCAAAATTGGACGAAGCACAGTCTAGCATATCAGGTATTGGAAACAGAGCTGTTCGTCCAGTTGGCGATGTTCGGTTCGATGGTGTCGATCATTTTACTGTTTCGGTCGATAGAAAAACCAATGAATGGTGAAAATATTGCAAGAAATCTGACACCCAAATCCCTATTTTCAAATGCAAATTATTTCTGGGAGTATTAAAATTAAAAAATATGTATTTTAACTTACTTTCGTCTCTAATCTTAATAAAACTTTTTTAAATAAGATTTATATATGATTTTTCACTACTTGCAAACCGGAAAAACCGTATAGAGACGGTTTTCACTATTCTGGCGTTCTTTAACTGTTTTTTTTGCAAATTAAAATTTACGGTTCTTTGGACTATATCCACTTTAAAAAAATTATTAGCTTCCTCCGATCATTTTTACATTCTGCCCGGTTAGAGGGTTAACATTGATTTATAATTAAAGTATGTTAATTAATTTTAGTTAAGTCTTAAGATAAGACACAAAAAGTAATATAAATGATTTACAAATATCAAATAAAATATTTGTAATATTAATTGAAAAATTAAAGAAATTTTCACCTATAAACAGTTTGATAATAACAATTAAGTTTTTCCACTCAAATTAATTAATTTTTGTATTAATTAAATTAAATTGCCAATTGAAAACATTAATTGGTGAATACCTTTCTCTGTGAAGTCTAGACGATATGTTGAATCAGCATATTTATGATGAAAAATTTGTTACCAGTGCCAACATATCGTGTAGACACAAAATTTTTTCAATATACGTATGTTTAACTACATATCAAGGGAATTTTTTTAAGTTGTCAACGTATGATCATGATATTAGTATATCGTGTAAACAAAATTTCTATGTATGCTGTCAAATATGTTATTTGTTGAAGAACCTGTGTAAGCTTTTCAGCATACGGCAAATTTGATAGCACATATAATTAATATTTTAACTCTGCTCATGTATGTATGTAGTGTTGTCTGAGTTGCCACTTTTTTCTCTTTTGTAAGAAGTCATTGTAAATTATTTTTACATGTACATATTTATATACATACACACATATGTAAAATGATAAGCTAAAGAAAAAAAAGTAATGAAAACGGGCACTATTTTACCCCTTATAAGTTCGAATTTTTAGAAAGTGTCAAAACTTATTTCAGATTCTGTGCAAGGGAAAAGAACGACTCAAAAACCTCTCTGCTGTGATTAACACTTTAGAAGATGTGTCGAGTATAATAAAGATACTAAACTTCAATTTTTGCCGCCTTTTAACCCCTAAAAGTACACTTATCGGAAAAGTACCAAACACGTATGGGCTTATTTTATTGTTTGAAATTTGGAGTTTGTCTATCGTAGCTTCCGAGTTACCGATTTTAACCTTTTTGCACCTTGTTATCCCCTTCGCATTCGTATTACTACAAATTCCTTTATAGTGGTTCTAAACATCAAAGGGGAGCCAACGCACTAAATGTCGTTTGTAACAGTCAGTAACGTTATATAACGTTATAACTTTATATAACGTCAAGTAGAAGGGCCATGACAAGTAATTGCAATTTTACAGGAGAACTTTTTTTGTCCAACTGCTTGCAAAAGCGTTATTTTTACACTATTGCATTAAAATTTTTTTGCAATGTATTGGAATCACTGAAAAACTTAATTTCGTAAAAAATACGAAATATGGATTTTCTAATTGATACCATCGGTACATAAATTGCTAAATACATACATAAGTACATAATATTCCGTTGTTTCTAAAAAATCATCATCACTTTTTGCATACGCGCTCATTTTTGCTTTTTTGATTTTATTCATCATACAAATATTTGTTGATAATCAAAACGAACGCTTTTGCCTTCTTATTTTATTTTTCATCAAAATAATCATGAATGGGAAAAAGTAGCAAACACCCGAATGGATTGGTATGATGCGACACATGTTTATAATCGTAGAGCCAACAACAACTGTATGATTGGAATGATTAAAAAGCAGCAACGATTATGTATGCTGGAACAAGTTTGATTGTATGAACACAAAGGCATGCTTTTAGGATATTGATTACGTATGAATATTTTTTCAATCAGATTTTGTCGTTCTCTGATATGTATACATGCTGACAGCAGGATTTGTTGTTATTTTGAAGCATACGAATATAAGCATATATTTGCTGATGAAACATATCGTCTAGACTTAGCTTAATGTATTTAATTAATTTTCGTGTTTGTTTTTTTAATTGAAATAAATTATTTTTGTTCACAAAAAACTTGACCCTATTTTACTTTAAAACATCTGTTTTTGTCCCTTTATTTCCTTAAATACCATTTTTATGATACTTTTTCGAAATCGTCAACGGCAAACCTGGTCCAAATATGCGACATGTGCTCTTTTCGAAATTGCATATTCAATTATGTAGCACATTTTTTTTTCTTCCCCAATATTTATATAACTATGTATGTATATATCAATTTTTCTTAATGATCGCTTAGACATTTCATATCTATTCCACTGTATTTGCTTATAAATATATTTGTTTCAATTTTTCATTTTCCATCTCGTTTCCTTGCATTTTATATATTTGTTTCTATTCCTTTAGTTGCTTTTGTCATATATTTATTATATCTTACTGTTGTTTTTATTTTGCTTTTTCTTCCAGCACTTTCGTTTATATAAATCCTTAGCAATTTTTATTTTATCTTTTCTCTATCTTACTTTTATAAATAACAATAAATTATATATTTTTTCTGCTGTTACTTTGGCTTCTTTCATTTTATTGTTCGCTCATTTTTTCCGGTGTCAAATTCTGCTGCACTGGTTTTGTCTTCATTATGTTGGTCTTCTATTTTTCACGAACTTCAACATTTCTACAAAGGCCGCTACATTTTTTCATGTTTACGTCTAGATTATTTTCTCAGCTGTCTGCTTATTCCTGCCAGCAGCTTCATAATTCCTATTCTACCTTATCACTACTACAAATATCCTATTGCTGATGTGTACAATAGTGTATTTTATAACTGTTGCAGGCCACGCTGAATCCACTCACTCACACCAACAATCAATCCGCAATCGTTTAATTTTTCTTCAAAACAAGTTACAGTGCTTGAAGGCATAGTATAAAAATATACCATGCTTAAAGGTGTATAAAAAATAATTTATATACTTGCTAACATATACAAACAGGAAAAAATACAAAAAATATATATGTATATATACGTGAGGTAGTAATTTTTTAGAATTTCGTTTTGTTACACACACATGCCAGCGTCCATATGTAGTTTATATTTATATTTCATATTGTCCTGCAAGTTTTATAGTTTATTTCCTTTGCTCTTTTTTCTTTAGCTCTTATCGTACCATCTCAAATCTTTTGGAAAGGACAATGTGAGGTACAGGGAAAAAATTGCGCGTTTCCTTCTTGTACTTCATTTCATATAATTTTAAGATAAGTACGTGTGGTGTGTGTATGTACAGCCAGTGTTGTCATGCATTTGAGGAAAAAATTTCCCATATAAAAAACTGTATTTCAGAAGAAAAAAAGTACCGAAAATAATTATAACTGCATTATATTTCCTACTTAAAATAAAAGCAAAACATAACTGCGTTAGGCAGTTTACTTACTGGTAATCGCATGTGGCATTAAATCGCTTAGTTATTCTACGTAATAATTCAAAAAATTTTAAAATCGCTTTTCTTGAGAAACGGTTTAGTTACACAGCACATCAAAATGGAGGTTTTTCAATGATGCTTAAATAAAATCGGCCGATCCCTAGGTATTTTTATCTCCTGATTACGATGGTGTCATTAGTTTTTCCCTGTCAGCTCTAGTTTTAAAGATATAGTGATATTTAGCATTTGCACAATTTACACCACTTTTTGTTTTATTCCGTTAATATTTCACGAATAATTCTCCAAACTTAAAAATACTTTCTATATTATTAATGTACACAAAAATCTCTTTTATGTAGATAGGGTCACATTGATGAACATATAAGGATATCTTAGTGTTATTGAAAGGATGTTAAAAAATGGTGTGTTAACATAAACATGTGAATTGATACATATATGCTTTCCCTATTAAATTTTAATATAATATTTCACGTTGTTATAGTTAACCAATTTTTGCGAAACTTTGGACATACCATGAACTTTTAAAAATATAAAATCTTGCATTTAAGAAATAGGCGGAGGCACGTGCTTTAAATTTTAATTTTAAATCCCATACATTTTTTTCGAAAATGTTCCAGTAGGTCTTTGCATTGAAGTCAGTTTTTTTTTTGCCGAATTATTCTATAACAAATCCTTACGCAGTCACCTGTATAATTGCACCATGACTCAACTGTTCGGTTTATTTGTGCCATAAAATAGAGTTAGCACATCTCAAGTTATAAAAGACGATACGAAAAGTTGTAACAAAAATAACTACTCCCACTGTGATGCACCACACAAACAAAGTCAAACGATAAGTAATAAGCGCATTCTGTGGGCCCAAATTTTTCTGATTCTGGCGTGTTTTAAATAGTTTAGTTGTTTAAACAAAAATTGAGAAAAGTTCAAATATTGGAATATATTATATGCAAATGACATCTCGAGTTAAAAATAATTATAGTCTTAAAAGAGAGATTTTTATTTTTTTCCAAACTTTTAATGAAAGATTGATTGTTAGAACATTCTGCAGAAAATGATGGAATATTCTTATATTGTAAATTGAAAGATTTTAATAATAAAAAAATAAATGTGAAAATTCCTGTAAATAATCGGATATATTTTATTCGAATTGTAATTCTACGTTAGCAAAACATGTTAAAATTAAATCTTTGCAATACTGGAAGCTACACAAAGCACATATTATATACTTTGCTTTCACATTTCATGACGTGAGTGGACGTGATGTCCTTGTTTAGTGGTTGTTTGTTTGAAGCTTCCATAAAAATGTTATATGCTTTAATGGGGACAGCCATCATCTCCCATAGAACACCAATCGAATTCTGCTTTCAATTTAACTGTTAAAATATGATGTCATACTTTTCATTAAAAAAAGTTGTATTGCTGTTTTATAAATATACATACAGTAAGGCAATAATAAAATTTCATATCAATGAAAAATAATATATATAGTATCTTATTTCATACGGCACCGATTTTCAATGTCAACGCCGACTTGATATTTTAATCTTTCACACAATACGATCGATAGTATTTTGCATCCGAAGGGAAGACGACTTATTTCTTTATAGTTTTCACAAACTGTCTTGTCTTCTTTTTTGTGTACGGGACATAATATCCAATCATCAGGTATGCTTTTCTGTAGCCAGACTGTACAAATCAGCTGATGGATACGCATTACCAGTGTGTCGAATTCGGTCTTAAACAGTTCAGCTAGCAAACCATCAGCTCCTACTGCCTTATTTTTCTTCAGCCGGGTTTCTGCTATTTTACCTCATTCTGGCTAAGCAATATGTATTCGTACTGGTTCTGGAGTATCGTAGTTGACGCAGGATACCAACAGCTGTATAAAATTATGTTTTCATATCCTTAGTAGACTATGGGTGTTACGCAAAAAACTTAAGAAAGCCTTGCAAAGCAATGTTGAGTAAAGTTGTATTCAAAAAAAAAAAATCATTATATCAAAATTCTAAAGTAGGCACCCACGTTTGTTAAGAGTACTTTAAGTTGATATTTTCAAAATGTGCATTTTGCACCTCAAATATTTTTGTTAATGGTTGCATTCATAAGACGTAGCTGTTGAGCTCAACTGTTGTGAAACTGTTGGCAACTGTTGGCCCCAACAGTTACTTCTTAGAAACGGATTGATGGATGTACTGCAAAATGAACAGCTGATGAACGTAAGCAATTAAAAACGAACGAAAAAGCAACAAATAAACTAACTTAGATTGGCTAAATTAATTAGTTTAGCTAAAGTGTGTGTATAACACAAAATATTTAATGAAGTCAGCAGCCCAGGAATCTTCCATTTTTACAATAAAATTTGCTCCCTAAAATAGATATTCTGTGTTTGAACAACACTGCAATAAAAAGAAAGACCTGCGCCTATAGTAGTTTTATTTTAACGCTGAGCCGCCATGTGCTCAAAAAACGTTTAAACGTAATAGTGAATTAAATATGTAATATATAATACAAATAGACAGCATGATATACAAACATATGTTTGATGAAATTAGTAATTTAATTTAATTCCTTTATCGCATTTTAAATGCAAAATTTAACAAATATTTGCAGCCGCCATCTAACAAAGCGGCGTTGCATTATATTATAAACGGCATAAGTCTTTTCGATCAGCTGTTCAGGCTGAGCACAACATGTTGACTATACGTAGCGAAAAAATTTTATGATGGAAAAAATGGCAGCAATTACTCAACTGTTGATTGGAGCGAAACTACTCAACTATGCGTTTCTAAGACAAACACTCAACGGTTGCGCAACTGTTACGTCTTATGAATGCGACCAATATAACATATATTGATTCATGTTACATCTGAAAATGAAGCTAGAAGTGCTAGCTCTTATCTTAAATTTATTATTTCTGTCTGTAATGTACTGGAAAACATCACTAAATTATCCAACTGATTCAAAATACATGGTAAAATCCATAAAAAAATATTGAAATAAATACAATTGCACAAAAATGATTTAGTGATGTACATAGAATCAAAACAAATCGAAAAAAGCTGGATATTCAAATACTCATTTCATTCGAATAAAAAAATTTTGATAATTCTTTTAGCAATAGAAATGTTTATCTGTTTTCCTACTATGTCAGAAGCTCATATTGTTTAGAATAGGTTGCTTTACTTCAAGAAAATAAAAACTTATTTAATAAAATAATAAAATATGTGAATAACCGAATGAAATTGTATTCCATTTTGTACATCATAACCCAGTGAAAAAAATGGAAGTAATTATAGCGGAAGTACATTTTCATTGCTTCCAAAAAATCGATATTTTTAATTTGCCGAGAGTGAGAAAAAACTATGTAGAAGCTTATTTTAGTCACACAAAACCTTGTAACTCCTCCATAGTGCTAGAAAATACTCACCAGAATTTAAAAAAATATTATTTTTTCAAAGAAATTTATGAATTATTTTTAGTCTAAAATTTATAAGTTGTTTGCTTAAATTTACATGAAAACACTGTTTCGGGCTTAAATTCGTATAAAAAGAAACGAATTGTTAAAAAAGGCAACTAGATGAAAATATTATCATAGAACACAAAAAAGGGAATTTTTCTTAATATCGCTTCCAATTCAGTGACCAGGCACCGAAAAAGAGAACTTCTTGCAATAACAACCCTATGTAAAAATCATTAGATCGGATCGAAATTTGCACTACTTTATTTTTTTTTTATTTACTTTACTTTACTTTTTACTACTATGAACTTTAAAGCTAGAGTAAAATATTTTTTTTCATAAGGGGGTATATATCTTTGCAGGAGGATGTACCTTTAGTTTGATGTTTCACTTTTTGGTAAAAGTTTAAAACTTCATTGTGATTCCTGTACATAGCGTTTCGCTCAGATTCACGTCTTTGCACTGTCCTCTTCTTTCTGCGGAATATATGTTTCTCCACTTTCCTTTTCTCCCGATACGTCACCTTTGCATGACTTGTTACTACTGACGTGTTACAACTTTTGTAAGAATCGGTTAGTTAGATTAACGTAAAATATAATATTTATTTTTAAAGGGCGTGGCTCCCCCATTTTCTTAATTTCAGTATTGAATAATTACAAAGTCCAAAGTATGTGTTAAGTAACATAGCGATTCGATACGAACCAATGGATAAATACAAAGGAAAAATAATTATTGGAATCAAATTTATTTGTAATAAAACGAAATGGAAGCTACTCCTTTATATATTTGTTTTTTAAATATTTAGGTCTCAAAATAACAGAACATTGTCAAAAAATAACACATAACAAACCTCCTCTTTTTTGAAGTCGATCAAAAATGAATTATAGAATTCATTCGCCGAACACATTAAAATAATTTAGTACTTTCCTAGGACATGTTCTGTCTTAACAATAGTGAAGTCTGAAATGAAAAATTATACATGCTCTGTATTACTTTTTCGTTTCTTAGTCATTACCTTTTCACGCTAGGTAAGTAGTTTTTGTTTGTACCACATTTTTGGTTTCTCTCGTCGAATTTGATTTTTTTTGCCTCAGTTACTATAAATTAGGGTTGTGCTCAAAAAGAACGAACTAGTTCAATTGAACTATTCCCATAAGTGAACAATGTGAACTAGTTCAGACTAGTTGTTCCTTTTTGGTCTTTCTTATTCTCTTGGTATTTTTTGATATTTTGGTCTTGTTCGTTTTTTGTTCGTTCCTTCGTTTTTGGTATTTATTTTGTTTTGTTTATCTTATTCACTGTTCCTGACCAATACACATGCAAAAGATTTCAAATAAAATATTATAGTTTCTCGTTTGCATACTGTTAAAAAATACAAATGTAGTGTGCCTATTAAATTTTTTTCACAATAATCAAAACAAACAAAAGAAAATGTATACTTAGTGAAATATACAAGTGAGTTTAACAAAATTAATATAAATAATTTGTAGTATTGAACTAAAAAACAGATTGTGAAAAAGATTATTAGAATTAAAAAAGTGATTATAATTTGTTTTAAACTGAAAACGGATTTCATTTTAGAAATTTCAAAAATATTAACTTTTAGCTTTTACTTACTAAAAGCATACAACAAATAAGACTATAAAGCACAAATGAAAATACTTCTAAGCAAGGAAAATTTTTACGCAATTTAAAGAAATAATTTATTTGAGTTTGATTTCAAATGATAAAACTTCTTTTTAAACATTTTCAATAAAAAAAGTTTTAATTGAATAAGGTCACTAAGAATTAAATGAAATTACTTTAGAATATTAAAACATTGAAGAGGATTCAATAACTGCGTAATCTCTGTTCTGTTGTGCACTGAACAACTGACCGAAAAGAACAACTGAACGAAAAGAACGAACTAGTTCTTTTTGTTGTTGGGAACAAAAAGGAACAATCCGAAAAAGGAACAACTATGCCCAACTCTACTATAAATATAGGATATAAATAAGAGTATGAGTTAAAAAACATATAGCAAGCATAATAAATAAAAATAAAATTATATATCATGGCTTAAATGTTTTCAATGTGCAAAGACATTCTTGACAGACTGTACATTTATACTTCACTTACACTTCAACATGTGTTTATTTATTTATTTCTATACATGTGGTCAAGTATATAATTTTTTTTCTGCGTATATATGTATATTAATGCTGCTATATATGGACTGTATTCTTAGAGTCGTAGGTGTTTTTCTATTATATTATTCGATGCGACAAAAGTTGGGGGTCTTATTATATTTTTTTTTCGTTACTTACTTTGCGTTGTGTCTAGTATCTAGAGGAGTGTGATTTTGTGTGAATTGTGGCATGTGCAACAGAGTGTATAATTTTTATTGTGAATTCTTTTATTTTTTTCTTTACATGAGTAAATGGGGAGATTATTTTTATATAAATTTTTGTATATACATAAATACATACGTACATTTTTATTTTGCAGTTTTTGCTTTCTTTTAAGGCCATTAAGCGAGTTTTTATATATAATACATACATACATATATGTGTGTATGTATAACTTTTTTTATATCATATTAATTCAATTACTTTAGAAGTTATGGCCATGTAATGATGGGTCATTTTTATAAGATGAAAAATAACTGATGATGCATGATTTATATGAAAAGATTTTTATTTAATGTTTGTTTATCTCTTTTCCTCTGTTTAATTTATTATGGAAAATGTTATTTAGTGTAATATAGTTGATTGAAAACCAACGTACATATATGTAAACGTTCATATAGAATAAAAATATCTACTATTAAATTTTGGGATAAAAATAAGCGCCTACAGAATACAATTGTTTGTTTATCAACTTATTTTCAAATCAAATCGCTAATGTTTCTATTCTCCCTTTTTGTTAACTACAGAATGTAAAAATATTCATTTGCTAATCCTAAGAGTTATATGGTTTTGTTTTTAATTTAATTTATGCTTTTTTGCGTCGCAGCTGTTAATAAATTTTTTGTTGCATTATTCTATAATCGATAAATACCTAAAAGTATGCAATAGTTTCTCGCAAAAATCCTATGACTAGTTTTGTGGCTTTTACATACTAGAAACTTATAGTTTCCTTCCTGTTTCGAAGAAAATTATAGTTTTTAAACCGAAAAAAGAAAGATATCCCCACCTTTAATTTTATTTAAAAAAAAGCTTGAGGAAAAATGGCGCTACTTAAATTCTTTCCATTGACAATCCAAATTAAGTTAATTTTTTCTTGTTTATAAATATTAGCATATCTTTTTAACGCTTTATGATATTCTAATATATATATTAGTTTATGGAAAAATGCTACATTTTTTAATACATTAATGTCAAATGGTATTAATAGAAAATTATACATACGTACGTGCATATTTATGTATAAGGACAACTATCTCGCATGAAAATATAATTCATATCTTGCCTTGCAGCAGTACATGGCCTTTAATTCAATTGTGCAGAAATAAAATAAAGTTTTACGCATATTTCATATTTAAACATTTCTCTATAAAACCACATCACTTGATTTTTGAAATTTAGGGGCCGAAAAATAGGGGGTTGGAAACCAAAATCCGTTGATATGACTTTGTTTTTTTTTGAAGTCTTTGTCGTAGAAAAAATGTTTGTCAAAGTTTTGCTCTGTAGAGTACAAAAAAAAATCTGAAAATATTTATTCATTTCATATACTAAATTGTAAAATTTTAGAATCACGTTATAATTGTGTATGGCTTATATAAGCAACTCTAAAAATATAGTTTACATTTGAGTTCAAGTGACTTATTTTTTAAGTCGAGTTTACTCATGAAATTTTCAGTTAAAATTTAGAGCATAAGCAGTTAAAAAGCAATTTCCACCCACCCATGGTTAATATAACTGAAACAATATTATAATTGGTACATGGGAAAGAAAAATTGGTCTTCCTTGCTGAAATAAAAATAAACAATCAACTTTTTTTTTAAGCCTAACTAAAAATTATTTCTAATTAAAAATCACTAAAGTTCAATTAAAAATCTATAAATGTCTCACTTAATTCATCATGGGCACGTGACAAAAATATGTTCACTTGACAATCACTGTTCACTAGGATATCACAGTTTCAGCACGCTGGAATATCCAAAATAAAAACTGTAGAATGCAACAACAAAGTAACATAAGACCACTACAATAATACTAACATACATGTACCGATGGTACATCGAATAAGTAAAAATAATTAATGTGATGATCGTAAAAAGATAAGTAAGAATAGTTAAAACATACTTAGGTAGAGTAATATAATTTTGTGCTAACCTAAATTGAAAAATGAAAAAATGGAAAAACATAAAATTAATAGTGATACTTATAAATGTGTTTACCAAAGGTAAATCAATTGTATACACAACAATCGTTTCTCATATTCCGTTTCATTGTAAATTTAAGTTAAATAGCTGATGTTAATAAGAATCTCTACCCAAGTAGATAGACTAGGGTGCTGATGAAGTGCGTGGCTGCACAGAAAAGTATCCGTATTTCCCCCAGCTTAAAGTCTAAGTTTAATTTTTCTTCTCTTCTTTAGAAACTCACATTAATTAATAAAAATATTTCATTCGATAAGAATTGAAATTACTGAACTTAAGCCTAACTAAAAATTATTTCTGATTAAAAATCACTAAAGTTCAATTAAAAATCTATAAATGTCTCATAAAAATACAAAATTTAAGATATTTATTATTAGACATATTGTCATAAGTTTATTTTAATTGAAATTTATTTTCTGGTGGTTAAGCATGTCTATATGCATTTCTTTAACTACACATTTTAAACAGCCACAAACCTGTTATCTTATGCACAGACTTTCAAAAACCATTTGAGAATTCACAAATCATAATATCTTTGAAAATTTCAAAAGTTAATTTTTGAATTTGCTGCTATAAACTATGATAGTGAACTCTAACTAGAGGTTGAGTTGCAGCAACTGAAAGAAAGTGTTTATTTTGACGTTAATACAGGACGACAATTTTTAAGTTGCCAATACCAAAAGTTGGTAGTAAAATCCAATTCATAATATTTTATTCGGTTGTACTAATCAATCAGTTCGTTAGTTATGACAAAAGCATATGTTCGGTTGATTGTATTTAAGAATTGTCACAATCATATTTTTATTACAATTATGCCGTGATGGCAATGAACATGGATTGTTTTTTGGATTAATAGAAAATTTATGGTATGAACTGAAATATAGTTCATGCAAATGATATTTTATTGGCCTAACCATTTTACAACCAATCTTTTTTTTGGGAGCAGTGCATATTAGGTCAAATTATCACTTTGTTATAGATTTTGGCGTCATGAAAAATATTCCTATGTTTAAGCTTTTTATAGATCTCTGCTTCGATCACTCTCCCATCATTGTTACAATCTGCAACACACTAAGAAGTGATTTACCTCACTCATATGTGAAGATGGATTAATCGTGTTAATTGGTTGGGATTCAATAATATATCAGTAGTCATTGTACGGAAATTATTAAACTAAGAATATCTGAGTATGCTAATATTAGCCAACCTCAAAGGAAAGATTAAATAAGCTGTTGAACATGACACTACCTCCCATCCGCAGACTGGTTTTGTTAGGACTTATTCTTCGGATATTGAACGTCTTGTATATGAAAAAAAGCTAGAAAGGAATGGCAACAGCACAAATCATTCCAACATAAAATCCGATTAAAAGATTGCACTAAACGATTCCAAGAGTTGCTTGCATCTGAAAAAAAATGTATCTCTTAAAAACTATCTGGAAGGTCTCGGTATCACACCAGCATCTAAGTACTCGTTGTGGTGCGTTGCCAGAAAGCTCGATTATTAAAGCTTAAGATGCGTGATGTGCAAAAACTAACTGCTGAACTCAACCCGAAAAAATCTTGAGGTATTGATGGAATTAGTAACAAGATGCTGATGAAATTTCCTTGTATTGCAATTAGAATCCTGCTATTTATTTTTAATGCTGTATTAAGATTAGAGTGTTATCTACACCACTGGAAGCTTGCTAAAGTCAAAGTTATAGTAAGAATCTTAATACAGTTTTGAGAATCACAATATACAAACATAATAAGTTAAAAAGCCTCAAACAAAATCTTTACAAACCAGGCATCTTTATTCTATTTTCCATCTATTTTAAACAGACGAAGCTTGTTGACTAAATTCCAAAATTAAGGCAATGTTTAATCATAAAAACAAGCAAAATTTTTAATATAACTTTAAGTTAATTTTTTCATTACCAAATATTAGTACTTGGATTCCTTATAACCTAATTTGGAAACGTGTAGACATTTTTAACTAAAACTGTTTCAGACCACAACCCAAAAAACAAAGAGCTTCAGCCCTACATTGCCTAAATCTCCCTAAAATAAATGTATATTCAATATTTTATTTTTTCTAGCTTTTACTGACAATACTAAAATTTTTGAAGTGGGAATCTAAAAACCAGGGAAAAAATGGTGAAAAATCGCGTCGGTATTTTTAAAAATATATCAGCAAGCTGGCATTGATTTTGGGAATTCAAAGAAGGGAAACAAAACAAAACCCGTGGATGAATTTTCCCAAGAGCACTGTTCAACTGTCATGCCAAAGGGTCATATATTCTTAAAAAAGACAATTAGGAGAACAAAATGAGGGAACCGTGCCACAATCAGTTTTTGTGGCCATTGTGGACTTGATCGATTTTCATGAAAGCTAAGTGCCTTCTTTAAGAATATATGACCCTTTTAGATGATAGTTGAACAGTGCTCCTGGAAAAATTCATTCACGGCTTATGTTTTATTTTCCCAATATGAAATCCCAAAATCAATTTCCCCCATTTTTACAGGTTTTTTAATTCCCAAAATCTACGCTTTTTCGTCGACTCTATTTTTGCTCACGTAAATTTTTGACATATATGTGAATTAGCATTGTCGTATGTTTATTTTACTATATGCGAATGGTTGTAAAATAAGGTATTATATGTATATCGGCTATAAATGGACCAACTTGAAACTAAATCTGTAGTTTCTAAACGAACCATTTAATTTTTATAAGAATTCGAATATCCCTAAAAGACTAGGATTTTATATTCCGAAAAAGGTCGTATTCACCAGTTACTAAAGAATGACACTTTGTGTGTATAAAAAAACTAACCAATGCCAAATTTGTATTAAAAAATTTGAGTGACTTTGCTCCAACAATGTTTAGGACACAAACCATTGCTTCAGTTAAAAATGTACATTAGAGTAAAAATTCTTCACATGTTTGGAATATTTCCGCAGAAAAGGGAGTATTCCTTATATAACAAGCAGGTTAAATCAAATAAATTATATTTCAGTAAAATTGTACGAAAAACCTGTAGTTTCATTTCTCAATCTTGGTATCTTTCTATATCAGAAGAAACCTTTTACATAACGTACCGTCATATAAGCGCTAATGTTTAGGAATTCGTATTCCTTAATTTGTTAAAGACCTAAGATATACTGATATTATTATTATCGGGTTATTTCTCATCTAATTGAGAGTCTTTACAAAACTAAAACCTCGTGATAGAAAAAATTTCGCCATTTTCTACCCCTGTTACACAATTCTATATTTTCAATTATAACTTCCCACATTTATGACGATAAAAAAAATTATTAACCACAAAACGTCTAACATTTTTATCATGCAGCTAAACTAGCCAACCAACGAAAACCATTCTGCTTCTCAAAAAAAACGTTCATAACACCACGCCCTTTTTAATAAATGTTATATAAAGTTATGTCATCATATCATAAACCATAAAAAATAAATTTCATATCTCTACTGCAAACAAACACGAACCACATTTTCATCTGCTCATACAAAAAAGAAAACTCGATTCTATGTGCTGACTCAAGGGAAAAATACGCAAAAGAAGGGAAACAACGGAAGGATATATAAATTTGAAATAAACCTTGTATTATACACGTGCACACCTATTCGTACGAATACAGACACAATATAAATATGAGGGTGAAAATATCATAAAGACGAGGAAAAATAAAAAAATAACGAGAAAAAATACAGCAACAGGAATAAACGACCAAAGAAAAAAAAAATGAGCAGGAAAAATATGAAATCGCAAGGGTGAGTGAATAAATGGGGGAGAAGACCAACTCGTGCATACTCATACACTCATGCACGCATACACTACAACAATACTGCGACTGCTAAACAAACACTCTGGCAGGGTGTTCTTGCTGGATTAGGACTTTTAACCCACAACCACCCACAATTATAACATTATATTTCCTTTAATATTCAAAAAGTATATATATAAATAAGTATATGTGCATGGCTGTGTGTAGTATGAGTATAAATATTTTTGTAGGTGTGCTTGTGTGTATGTGTGTGTATACATCGACGTGTGGTTATGTTATTGTTCAATTTTGTTGGATTTCAAGTTGCGATTATTTCGTTTATATTTTTTCTTTTATTTTTTGTGCTCTTAACCACTTGGAAGTGTATGTATGTAATTGTGTGTATTTTCACAACAAAGTTTTTCCAACTTTTCGCCAGAGACTTAGATATTGGCGGCGGGCAAAAAGTTTTATCTTGTAAAGTTGTGATGTAAAGTACTTTTAAGTAAAATCTATCAAAAACTCTTTATTATATAGCCAATTTTTATCTGAAGGGGATCAGAAGATGGACTGAAAATTATGTGAGTGGTTGACACGAAATTATAGTTATATGTCTGAAAAAATTCGTATGCTTTCTATTTCTTAGATAATTCCATTCTAACTGAGTTTTCTGGGGAACTTCAAAAAAATGTTCCCTTTGGTTCGCTTATATTTAAGCTAAAGTTTGTGTTTTTAGGAAGCCAATTACATGTGAAAATTTTTAAGGAATAAATAACACCAATAACACCATTGTAAATATTCAGATATTGTGTTTGGTCTAGTCTGTTTGTGGTGGCAGTTGTTGTCAACTTTAGATAAATATGCTTCAGTGCAAATGGAATATGTGAACTGCCTTGATTCATCAAGGCTGAAATCTTTTTTGCAGTGAATGCTCGAAATTTCCATATCCCAGGCTGTGTTTACATCTGTGTGCCATGTGCCCAAAAACATAACCACTAATTACTAATGAAAAACTGTTTGATTCAGACACAGAAAAAAGTGTTCACCAATTAATATTTTCAATTAACAATTTAATTATATTAATTAAATTTTTAATTGTATTAATTAATTTGACTGGAAAAACTTAATTGATATTATCAAATTGTTTATAGGTGAAAATTTAATTAATTTTTTAATTGATACTACAAATATTTTAATTAATATTAAAAAATCATTCATATTACTTTTTTGTGTGGACATGTATGTATTTATTGCTTTAAATAGTTCCCAATCATGTTGGATTCTATAAAATTATCTATTACTTATGTATGAAACTTTTTAACTTAATAAACACGTGTCTGAATTAAAAACAGTCTTTCATTAGTAATTAGTTGTTACGCTTTTTTGGGTACATGGCACAGATGTAAACTCCGCCTAACTTACAACAGTCTAGCCATTGTTGTTTGTTCTATTACTAACATCGTTTCAAAAATATCTGAAAAACATCAAAAAATTTTGTGAATTTTCTGAAACTTTTTACGAGTTTTCGCATCGATGTTCACAGAAAAAAATTATTTGTAAATACAATTATGTGCGGTTTCCACAATTCACTCGTCTAGAAAATTTGTACGAAAATCACTCAGAAAAGTGAGTGCTTTCCATACAAATTTTTAACTCAAGCCTGCGTTGTAGAAACAGGGTGTTAATTTTTTTGTTATATCAATTAAACAATTAATTGATTTTGAACCTACGATTTTTGTAAATAAAATTGACGAAATTGTAAGTTAAAGAAAAATTTTAAAAATATTTTCAATTAAATACATCAACAAATAGTTTGTTGACATTTATTTATTTGTTCAGATTTCAAAGTTAAAATAAAGTTATTGTTATATTAACAATGCGAATTGATGAATTTCCGTAAACATTTTATTTTGATTATCATAATTGTTATATTAACAATGTTTTTTTTATACACAAACCCAATCCTCGAAAAGTTTTTTCTGGTCTGCGAAAAACACTAAATGTCTTTGGGAGGAGTTGAACCGGCAGTCTGAGGACTAATAAACTAACTTACTTAGCTTTCAGCTAAAGAACAATACTTTATTAGATACGCAAATAATGAATACACACAAAAAAAACATGAGTTCTTATATTTCTTCTATATTTGCGCATTCCTTTATGAAGTTATTTAACAAATAATTTTGTTGAGTAATTTAATTGACTACAAAAGTTTAAATTTGTTGGCAATGGTTACTCGAAAACATTAATAAATTAAATTTGGTTTTGAATTTATGTTAGAGGGAGACTGTTCTTCTACTGTAACCAGATGCAGATACAGCTGGCATCTTTGTAATTATGTATGTTCTGGCTTCCACATCGTTTTCACATGTTTTCTTGTGGGATCACGTGTTAAAACATATGCTACACCTGTTTAAGTTGAAATTTAGAAAATAAAAATTAATAGTATGCATGAAAACAATTTTTAAATGGACGATTTCAAACTTTTAGATTTTTTTCGTTTTCACTTTTGGCAAAAAAAACTCGTATTCTTTTTACAAGACTGTTAACAAGTGAAGAGATTACGAGTATTTTTGCCAAAAGTGAAAACGAAAAAATCTATAGCTCCAAGTAGTTCAGCAAGCCACTTGATCGTAGCACAGGGATAACTATGTTCACAGATCGCAACCCATATGCTCGTGGAGTGTCACATGGTGAATTCTAAGGGTGCATTAGGGGGCGTTGGTAAGCATCGAACCTTCACCCGGTGTTTAGACCACCATGACATAAGGCCTTAATGGCAGGTGATCACGTTAATCTAAAACACATCTGCCCATAAAAAGCAGACAGTATTAAAGTTTTTGAAGAGGAAGTGCTGAAAACCTGATAAATAATATTGAAAATTTGTTTTTAAAAATTAGCACATTAGGTTGATATTAATCGGACAATATTTCAAATAATTGTCAAGTATTCTGCTAAATATGTATCTGTTGGTTTTAGATATGTTCTGACATAAGGGGCCGGTTTTTCAAAACGTTCAAGTATTATAGCACAAGTAAAATGGTTTTGACAATTATATTTTTCATATAAAAATAACATATTTTCACAACTGTTTTTATAGGGTTCCGTACACCAAAGGTGAAAAATGGAACCCTATTGTTTTCGCTACGCTGTCCGTCTGTCCGTCATACGGTATTTTCTCAGGAACCGTAAGAGCTTTTGAAATTTGGACAGAACATGTAGAACCTTGGCCACTACAACAACAAATACATGAGAATTAGAAATTAAAGGGTGCTCCAAAACGAGCGACGAAAAATGTTAAAATCTCATGTAATATACATAGAATTGTATGTACATATGTATATTGACACTTGAAATTTGTAAAATTAGTGTATTTTTATATAGACTACAACAATAAACATTAAAATATTAAAAAATTTAAATTAAAGGGTGGTCCATCAGTTAATGCAATTTTGCATATGTAATTTTGACAACTTGCTATATCTTGGAGACCGTAAGGGGTAAACTCTTGAAATTTTCAAAAACGGTAAGACTAAATAATCCGAAAATTATAAAATCGCCAAACCGAAAAAATCGCCAAAACCTAAAAAAAATTAAAAAAAAATCGAAAAAAATCGACAAAATTAAAAAAAAATTCTAGCACTAAAATAAATCGCCAAATTCGAAAAAATCGTTTAAATGAAAAAAATCGCCAATATGAAAAAACGCCAAAAACCGAAAAAAATCGCCAAAAGGCGAAAAATGCGCCAAAACCAAAATAATTGTTTATGTGAAAATAAAATCGCCAAAATGAAAAAAAAATTGCTAAAATTACAAAAAAATCGCCAAATTTAAAAAAAATCGCCAAAATTTAAAATAAACGCCAAAAACCGAAAAAAATCCTCAAAACGAAAAAAAGTGCCAAAACTAAAAAAATCGCCAAAACCAAAAAAAAATTACCTATATAAAAAAATGGCAAAATTAAAAAAAATCACCAAAATAAAAAAATCGCCAAAATAAAAAAACGCCAAAATAATAAAAATTGCCAAAAATTAAAAAAACTTAAAAAACCACAAAAAATCGCCAAAACGTGAAAAAAGTGCCAAAACTCAGAAAGCGCCAATAAATTCAAAAAACACCCAAACTAAAAAAAACGCTTAAAACCGAAAAAACCCAAAAACGAAAAAAATGCCAAAACTATAGTTTATATTGTTCGTATTGAATTACATATCTCGTGCCTGTACGGAACCCTTCGTGCGCGGGTCAAAGTCGCACTTCACTGAATTTATTTTTGTATTACAACACTTGTAAGTCTTGAGAATTGGGACTCAGGTAACACTTTTGGAAACTGCTTTCTCTCACATAAAATATCTCCCCCGAATACAAGTAGGAGAGTGAGTGTGCAGTTGAAGCATATAATATTCTTATCATAAAAGGGACAAACAATAACAATAAAAATCATGCTGACCAAAACCCCTCTCCCACACAGGCAACACATATGATACATATGATTATGTATATATATATGTACATACACTTGTATTTACGAAAGATTATATGAGTGTATATAATATACTATATTTATACTGAATGGAATTTTATTTTGCACACATGTTATAGTAGAAGAAGTTATAGTTTATCTTTATTTGATTTATTTATTGTGTTTTTTCAAGGGATCCCTTTGATTGTGTTGTTGTTGTTTATTTTCGTTTTTGCTTCATCCTCTCAATAATAAATAATGAACATAAAAAGCATACAATAAACACTTTTATGAAATTTAATTTATATATTTTATTTATGTATATCCCTCATACGTTTTATATATTTTATTAAATATTTATGTATGCGAAACTGTGAATATACGTATGTTTATATAAAGAAAGAAAAACTTCAGCAAACAGACATACAAATAAAGAAAGAGATCTCTGGGCTTCTTAAGTTTATACATACATATATATGTAAGTATGAATGTATTGAAGAAACTTGTAATAAAACATTAAAATAAATATAATTTAACTTTTTTTATTAATTCTTTTTCGTTGTTCTGTTGTTCGTTCATTGAATACTTATTTCTATTTTATTTTTGTAGAAAAAAAAACTAATAAAAATTCATTTTTAAATTAATAATACTCATATACTATTCTGGCTACAATGAAATTTTTATGAGTTGGTTTAATGAATTTATTTTTTGAGATGTTTCTTTGAGCGAGTGAGTTAATTTAATTTCAAATAATTTGGGTTGTTTGAACTAAAGCAAAATTGCAAACTTAGTGAGCTTGAATAGTGCCAGGATTAGGTCGAAATTCGTCGGAAAGGTTATTACCAGGTGCGTATCTAGAGGCAAGAATAACTTTGTTTTCTATCTCAAAACCCTCGAAACGCAAAATTTTTTTATATCGCTTATGTTTGAACCTTTTGTTTTAGTATTTTCACAATTTCTGACTTACTTTTCATACATAGTACAGTTATGAAATGCAATCATAACTGTTGTAAATACTTTCGTGTTTAGTTGTATTATTGGAAGTAGAAGATTTTAGGAAGAATCACACGTCTATCAAAGTACAAACATATGTACAGTATGTCAAATAATTGTTTTTACATAGTTAAAATCGTTGTAAATTTTGACTTTTATCGTAAATATTTTTCTCCCTTTTTGCATTATGAAATTTTTTTGTAGTTGACTTCATTTTATATACATTTAAGTGCACATATAGTCGTAAGTTATAAGCAAAATTAAGAATGAGAGCATAAAAATTACATGAAAACCAAAAAAACTCAAAAATTTCTTTGTCAAGAAAATGTTTTTACATCCTTGTATTATATAGTAAGCAAATAGGAAAGATTTTAAGGTGTACAAAAATGAATATTGTTTTTGGCCGCCATTGGCACCAAATAGAAGAAAAATTCTTTATTTTCCAAATAAACCGCTGAAATTTCTCACTTTCCCCTCGTATTACTGTTCTTAACTCCATTTAGTTCTTGAAATATAATTTGGAAACACTATTTTTCAGTTAAACCCATAAATTTTGAATAGGATATAGATCTGGACCTTGAGATGAAGTATCCACAACTTTACCGCAATTGAAAAGACACCATGTTCTTACCTAAAGTGCCTCATGTTTGAGGTCAATTCATTAATAAAAATCTAAAACGTCCATACATATCAGCAATAAAGCCAACCTTACTCGCGCTGTCAACCAAAAATCATTTCAACGTATTGAAGTACCGCTCAGTAACACTCTCCCATGAGACAAAGGCAATTGCTAAAAAGATAAAAAAATAAATAGATTGTACTTCAAGAACTGCTCGCAAATCCCCGCCTCTTAGAGTGCAGCACAAAGAACAACAATTGCCTTTAGCGATAACGCATACTTCCAAGCTTGATGGCTACTATGATAATGCGATTTGCTGCGACGAAACCAAACTTCTGCTTTATTAGAATTACAGATCTAACAAAGTATGGATTAAAAAAGATTTTAAAATATTGGGAAGTGAAACCATTAACCCAACTGTAAAATTTAAAATAATTTGGTTGATGGATTGGAGGTATATATAGTATGTATACGTATATATGCTTATGCTGCAAAAGGAGGAATAAATTTGCTTTATTGAAAATATTATGGATGTGGGGCAGTAGCTCAATATATTGAAGTATTTTTTTGGATGAGAGCTTGAGTAAGGTTGGCGTTATTGCTGGTAAACGTGGAAGTTTTAAATTTGTATTAATGTATTGACCTGAAATGTAGGGCACTTTGGGTAAGAACATGGTGTCTTTTCAATTGCGGTAAAGTTGTGCATACTCCATCTCAAGGTCCAGATCTATATCCTATTCAAAATTTATGGGTTTAACTGAAAAATAGTGTTTCCAAATTATATTTCAAGAACTAAATGGAGTTAAGAACAGTAATACGAGGGGAAAGTGAGAAATTTCAGCGGTTTATTTGGAAAATAAAGAATTTTTCTTATAAGAAGTCTTCTTACAGGCCTATTTGGTGCCAATGGCGGCCAAAAACAATATTCATTTTTGTACACCTTAAAATCTTTCCTATTTGCTTACTATATAATACAAGGATGTAAAAACATTTTCTTGACAAAGAAATTTTTGAGTTTTTTTGGTTTTCATGTAATTTTTATGCTCTCATTCTTAATTTTGCTTATAACTTACGACTATATGTGCACTTAAATGTATATAAAATGAAGTCAATAACAAAAAAATTTCATAATGCAAAAAGGGAGAAAAATATTTACGATAAAAGTCAAAATTTACAACGATTTTAACTATGTAAAAACAATTATTTGACATACTGTATGTGTAAAATACCTTCTAGTATATCTACTGTGTAAAATAATAAACCTTTGTTTTAATAGTTATTAATTAGTAATTTTTCGGCTTTATTATCCTTGAAAACAGCGCTAAAATTAGCTCTATAAATACCTTTATTGTTTATTTTTATTATTTGTGAAAAAAACAAAATAAAATTAATTTAAATCATTTAAGATTTTTTTTGTGTTGTTTATGTTCGGTAAATTTCAGCATGCCATCAATTTTCAAAAATAAAACGTAACTTTTTAGCCACTGCAAAGTCTTTGTGCCAACTAAAAACATAATACAACTTAATAAAATCTACCATACCACACAGACAAAATTTAATTTTGTATTCAATTACTAAATTCAAAAACATCAAATTATATTTTTACTAAAATAGGATCTAACACAGAATTCGTAAAACTAAATGCTAAAATTCCTAAAATATTAATAGAATGAATTACACAGTGTGACAAAAAAAATCAGTCGTTAAGCAGCTCTGGGTCGGGGAACATCTCTAGCGTCATCGCAATTATTTCTTAAGTGCGGTCAGGCTGGTATGTGTTGTTTAGCCTTGGAGAGTTTTTCGTCTCGCTCGCACTGGTTGACTGATCTGCCACGGATAACCGTATAATCTTGCGGTTTTTGTGGAATTTCTTTAACAACCACGTTGTCTACTTCTTATGTGAAGACATAGGTCGGGTACAGTCAGTCACAAAACCTTTTAAAATACTGTTAATACCATCTTGGCCATATGGTCTAGTTATTACGCCCATACTTGTGCAACACCATATTATACAAATTTACGTTGTATAATATGTATAAATAAATAATAAAATAAAATAAATAAATAAATATTATAATAATTTATTCGACCTTTTTTAATTATATATAAATTTTATTTTAGCTATAGGTCTTTTTTGTAATAAATTTACAATTTTATTTATTTTTATCGATATTTCGCTTCAACTTTGTGTAACTTCTTCAGGAATAATAATTTCATTTCCTGAAGAAGCTACACAAAGTTGAAGCGAAATATCGATAAAAATAAATAAAATTGTAAATTTATTACAAAAAAGACCTATAGCTAAAATAAAATTTATATATAAATAAATAAAATTAAAAAAATACCTTCGAAGTTTACTGTTTTTCTGGTATGTATTGTCAAGTATAACAACTATAAAAACCGGGTTTTCGTACCCGTAGGCACTGATGAACCTCTAACTAAGTTAAGTTTCAACCGATTTTGAATTTATAAACGGATTTATAAAGAAGAGACTAAGACCTTTTGAATAATATTTATATATGTATATATATATAGATATATATATATATATATATATATATATATATATATATATAGATATATATATATATATATATATATATATATATATATATAGATATATATATATATAGATTGTTTCAGTAAATTTATATATACATATATATATATATATATCTTTATTTTTCACCAAATATATTTTTTTCGGGTTTTTCGGCACTTTTATACTTTGGACTCGTTCTTGGGCAGATTTTTGTACTGGAACCATAGTGTTCATAACTTTTTTATAAAACATAATTGATTAGTAGTTATTCCCAGGTTTGTTTTAAGAAATTCAATCGAAATCGACTGAGTTATTAAAAATTTTATTTGAAGATTTTTTGTCTACTCGCTCTACATAGCGTTTTAGTGATATTGAGAGTATATTTCTGTTCCCTAAGATCTAAAAGATAGCATAAATCTGTCAATATCTCTCAGTTAATTTCGACAACGTCTAGCCTTTTTTGTATTGTATTGACGTGACGACGATGTTGATACCCGGATTAAGGGAAATTATTTTGTATTTTTCGAGTTTGAAGTTTATTTTTAGCCTTAGCTGATTCACTATTATTTAACATTTACAATAAGTGAAAGTCACAACAGTGTCATTCTTTGTCGAATAGTCGTTATAATAATAAATGAAAATTCGTTGCATCATCATTTTCGATTAAGGTCTAAGGTCGAAAATTGCTTATAATAAAGGCGATACGTGACCTGCTGGTGTCCTCTTAAATCCATTTCAACCACTGACGGTCATATAGTTGGACTCTCAATAAAAATGGTGAAATTATATACATACTACATATATACATATTCGGATTTAAGTTTATTTTTAATCCATTGATCTTGTAAATTTAACACTTTTACTCCAAGCTTCTCTTTAATGTGTTCAGATTTTAATCTATGTTTGAAATATTGAAATATATAGAAATCTGTGTGCTTCTATACTCGTATTTACATACATATGTACATATATGGAAGACTTTTATAAGAGGTCACGTTTTCCATAGTAGCTGGACTTGTTCTTATTTTTCTAACCTTTATACTTGGTGATTGTAGTTGTGCAAAAATGTGTGTGTGTATGCCCTAAAATGTTTTATTGTTCATGGAGGAACGAACACATCGCGTATGATAAATCTCACTTTTATCTCCAACGGAAGTCTTAAGTAAATAAAAAATGTGCAAAACTTATCTAGAGAAAAGTAAACTGAAAATAAAAATGAAGCAAGTAACAAAAATAAAGAATGGAATGGAAATTTCCGTTCGTCTGCTATGGGAAACAAGAAATAAGAAGAAGAGAATACAATCCATATTAATGTTATTTTCAAAACAATGTTATTTGACCATGTGAATTAAAAATGTATTTCTCTAAAGAAGTATATATGTATATATGTATATATGTATATATGTATATATGTATATATGTATATATGTATATATGTATATATGTATATATGTATATATGTATATATGTATATATGTATATATGTATATATGTGTGTATGTATACATTTTTGTGCTTGTATTTGTGATATTGCAAAATCATGCATGCACATAAAGCTTAAAAAGGTTACTGCCAGTTCTTTTTTCTTGATATTTTTCTTTTAATAAAAAAGGATTGATATGTATTTGCTTGCTATTGAATAGTATCAGCAAAAGGTGCACAAAGTATTTAATTTATACGTACATATGTACATACACACATTTGTATACACGCCCTGCAGGAGATCGAACTAGTGTCCAACTGGTATTTTACTAGTACAGAAACCACCACCACTAGTTCCCAACTGTAAACTTTCCTATACCATCTTAATGTTAAAATTAATATTGAGTGTGTTTAGAAAACTACTAGTACCATTGTTACTAGTTTAGGACTAGTTTATTACCAGTTGTTTTGTAAAGAAAAATTTTATAAAATTGGTGGTTATATCCCTTAGTTACCCAGTGACAACTGATAGTTAAAATTCACAATTATTTATCAAAGTTCAAAAATATAAAAGGTTAATTTAAATATTTGATTATAATTATTTTTAGGTGAACATAAAACTTTAATAATTTTATAATACTAATTTTCGTACAGTGCAAGCAAGGGCTCTGTTAGATAGTCAAAAAATTATTTTGAAATGTGGTGCCTTGGAACTACTTCATATACTAGTACTCATCAGAACTGGTAATTTTATACAACATATACAACAACTTTAACCCTTTTCGCACTAGTTCTTGCTGTTCTAATAATTATACTAGTAGCTTTTAGACAATTGACGCCTATTCTCCTGCAGGGCGGCTTATAACGAAATACATACATGTAATTTAATAAAGACACTACTAATAATAATGAAGTTTAAAATTATTTATTTGTTGAACCCGGAACTCAAAAGCAGGTACTCGAATTTGAAAACATACAGTTTGAGCTGAATAAATTCGTATGAATTTCTATTCGTTTCTATAAAAGTACACTAAAAAAACTTAACTAAAACTTTGGAAAATTTTCTAAACTTGAGTAAAAAAAGTTGTCGTACGGCGCTAAAACTGTTTTTTACTTGAAACCAGTAAAACAATTACTGTTTTAAATTTAAGTAAAATTGTGTCATAAAATTCGGAGCTTTGCAAAAAATCTTTTTCGTCTTTGATCTAAAATTTAGTAAATTTATGTATATAATAATTTTATGTCTTAATTCTGGTACTTATTTTTAATTTAATTTTATAACACATGATATGTTATTTATTATATCTTTATATTTATATTCTTAGTTGACTCACCATACATACATACATATTATTTCCTTGAGAGGAGACCAACCAACAACCTTCTGACTGATATGTAAGCATTGAAATTTTTGAGTTTTAAAATTTATTTATTTATTATTTATTTATTTATTAATTTATTTATTTATTTGTTTATTAATTTCATCTACAGAATTTAATTCTTACAGATTACTACAATATACTACAATATATACAAAAAATATATTTCAAGTTCAAATGTTCCTCGAAAATATGAAAAATGTACCTAGATTTTTTGTTAAATGCAAATAAATAATTTATATTTGATAAATACTTTTCTAAAATTTAAAATACATTTTTACACCTCTTCATTTTTTTCATAAACTAATTATTTTTTTATTTAAAACGAAATTGACTAGTCCTTGGTACACAGTTTACACAGGAAAAAATATCATCGAAATGCAATCAGCAAAACAAATTGTTAACATTTAATTTAAAAGTTAACAATCATAATTGTTAATATAACAAATTTAAATTTTTGTAGTCAATTAAATTACTCAACAAAATTATTTGTTAAACTATATCATAACGGAATGCGCACATGTAGAAAAAACAAGAAATAATGTTTTGTGTGTATTAATTTTTTGTGTATCTAATAAAGTGTTGCTCTTTAGCTGAGAGGTAAGCAAGTCAGTTTATTATCCCTGAGCTTGTCGGTTCAACTCCGCCTAAAGACATTTAGTGCTTTTCGCAGACAAGCAAAAAATTGTTTGGAGGATTGTGATTGTGTATAAAAATAATATTGTTAATATAACAATTATGATAATCAAAATTTGTGTTGATATTCAACAATTCACATTGTTAATATAACAATAGCTTTAATTAAAAAAAAAACTTTGAAATCTAACAAAATAAATGTTGAAAAAATAAATAAATTTTAACAAACTATTTGTTGATATATTTTATTGAAAATATTTTTCAGATTTTCCTTTGACTTACAATTTCGTACCTAAATTTATAACAATTTTCCTATTTTTAGTAAACATTTCCTTTAAGCCAGTAAACATTTCCTTAAATGTAAGATATTTTTGTGTATTTTTATGGATATTAACTATTTATTTTTTACTCAAGTTAAGTAATTTTTGCGTGATTTTTGTAAACTGAGAAACATTTACTTAAACTTAGAATTTTTTACCTAAATATAGAATTTTTATTTAATAACAGTACATGTCCTTTTTTATTGTATGTGTGTATGTACGAGGATAACGTCTCATGAAAGTATGTATAATAATTAAAAATGGATCTCAAACATAGTAACTAAGCTCAGAAAATAAAATCTTAAAATCTTGATGAACCATCTTGTTCTGTAAATCGAGTTGATTTGAAATCGTACGATTTTCAAAATTAATAATACTCCTTCCGAAGTTATTAAAATCAAATACGATTATTTTCTTTCAGGTAAACTTTTTGAGGCTCCATATATTAGTAAAATTAAAAAAAAAAAGTTTGAAAATATGTTTCTATTTGTATTAGTTTTCTAAAATTAAAAGATTTCAAATAGACTTGATATAAATAGCAGAGAAGAAAGTAAAATTTTTTAATCAATATTTTAATTGAATACACATTATCTTGAAAAAATATTTCATCAATCAAATTCTGAATTGATTTATTTAATTTTTTAATTGCTATTGATAATACTATGCAACAAAATTTTATCTTTTTGCAATAACCTCAAAAATTTGATGTTTTCTAAGCTAATTTTGGGTAGCTGAACACGAATATGAAATTTTTTTTATTTTTTCTTAAGAAGCGTTTTCGAGAGATTGGCGAAAATCGTATTTTTCGAAGTTTACAAAGATATTTTTCACTAAATATTCGGAACTTTTGAATTTTTTTCCCATGATAAAAATTAAACGCTTAATGAATTGGCTACAAGTTTTATTTAAGATACAGGTTGAAAATAAATTTTAGAATTTATCTCTTGGCTCAAGAGTGCAACTTAAAATACTAAATTAAAAAAAAACTTTTTTTTCATACATTTATTTATTTATTGTATCTTCAAATATGAAATAACAATAAGTATTCAAATCTTAAATCTAAAATATAAGTATTAGGCCCGACCACTGTCGGACATAAACTTAGTGATAGTTATAAATAATACATAATAGTGATAATCAAAAAAAAAATATATTTTCAAGAAATCCCATCTGGAGTGTTGAGTATAAGAGCCCTTGTGTCCCTCTTTTTTAAGCGGATGTAACCAGTAAAATAAGGATGTGACTCAAGTTTTGTAAAATATTTGCCTGCGTATTTTGCAAATTCTTCAATCACTAGTGGCATATTCAAATCACAATGTATATTTGAGTTTTTGATGTACCATGGAGCCGATGTTATCAAACGTAAAATTTTGTTTAGCCTTCGTTGGATTCTCTCGAAGTTAGAAGCTGAAGCAGCCCCATAACTGAACTCCGCAGCACCATATTGGCTTCAAAAGCGACTTGTATCATAAAAGTTTGCAGTTTAGGCTGAGTGTTGAACTTCTACCAATCAGCCAATATATCTAAGTTAGTTTAAGTTTCATTTCTATTAGCTTTGAGTCATTATGGTGTTTCCATGTAAGTCATCGATCAAGGTGTATACCAAGGTATTTTACATGTGAATGTTGAGGAACAACTTGATTGTGGATTCGAATTGAGGAACAAGAATCTCTTCTCAGGGTAAATGTTACCTGAACACACTTTTGCTAGTTTACCTTAATTCTCCATAATTTTAACCATAGTTCCAGTTGTGTAATATGTTCTTGTAGATATCGGGAAGCCTCGTGAAGGTTTTCGTGCACACTTAGGCAGACTGTATCATCGAAAACGTAGATGTATAGATATTACTGCTCAAAGGCATATCACAAGTATAAATCAAATACAAAACTGACCCCAGTATGCTCCCCTGTGGCACACCGGATGATATAGATTCGGGCACACTCATGAATTCTCCTTCCACAACCGTGAACTTCCGGGTACTAATGTAACTTTCTAATAAATTCACTAAATTTATTGGTAGATATAATTTTAATTTTAAAATTAGGCCTTCATGCCACACTTTATCAAATGCCTGCGAAACGTCAATAAACAGTGCAGAACAGTACTTCTTTTTTCAAATGTTCTTCTTATACATTGAACTAATCTATGCGTTTGTTCAATGGTGCTATGCTGACTTCTAAAACTAAATTGATGGTCTGGGATGCACCCACTACCAATTCGAATTGGGGACAATTTTGACATGAGCAGTTTTTCGAAAAGTTTTGACATTGTTGACAGCAGACTTATTGGCCTGTATGATTCTGCCTTTGTAAGATCTTTGCCCGGCTTTGGAGTCATTTTGGCAAGCTTCCAGCTGTGGTTATAATACTCTAGTCGTAAAATGGCATTAAAAATTAATAATTTTAATCTAAATGCAATACGAGGCAATTTTATTAGCATCTGGTTACTAATTCCATCAATACCCGGTTAAATTTTGTACATCACACATTTTAAATTTTATGGGTTGAGGGGGTAGCGCAACTACACTCTAAAAATCAGCAACCAGTACATGTGTTTGGTGTAAATACGGATTTTAAATGCTTTGCAAGTTACCTTTTTCAGTATCACTCCTGGCCCAAACTCCGGTAGAAGTGCGCAGAGGTGGTTTAAACTCAACGGGTGTTTTAATTCTTTTCGCAGCGCGCCACAAAGAGTAATTGGATGCTGGTGTGACATCGAGATTTTCCAAATAGTTTTTAAGAGATGCAGGTTTTTCATATGCAAGCAGCTTTTGGAGTCTTTTAGTGCACTCTTTAAATCTTATTTTATTTTGGGGTGATCAGTGCTGTTGCCATTCTCTTCTAGCTCTTCTTTTTTCATATACGAGATGTTCAATATCTGTAGAATATATTCTATTAAATCCAGTCTGCGGATGGGTGGAAGTGGGATGTTCAGCAGCCTGCTTAATATTTTCGTTAAGATTGGCAATATTAGATTCAATATCATCATTAGTTCTTAGCTTAATGTTTTCTGTGCAATGACTACTAAGATATTTTTTGAATCGCAGCCAATTTACTCGACTGACCATTTTCACATATGGGTGAGGTAGAGCACTTCTCAGTGGGCTACAGATTGTAATGATTGAGGGAGAGTGATCGGACGAGAGATCTAGGGAAGCTTCAACGTGAATTAATTCCCCAGAAATATTTTTCATGATGTTAAAATCTATAACATCCGGAATTTTATGCATGTCAGTAGGCCAGTAAGTGGGCTCCCCACTCGAAATGACGTCCAAGCCCATTTTTGAAATTGTGTTGAACAACGCTCGTCCTCTAGGTGTGATAAGACGCGAGAGCCAGAACGTATGTTTTGCATTATAGTCGCTAGTTGCTACGAAACAAGGTCCAAGAGATTTGTAGAACTCCTCATACTGATTCTCAGAGATTGAAAATCTAGGAGGGGAGTAAATTGATAATATGACAAAATTTGTGCAAAAATTTTCGACACAAATATTGCTTGTAGATGTTCTTCACAAATGTTGTCAAGAATATAATGCTTGAGTCTTGACTTTATTAAAATTGCTGATCCCCCGCAAGCTCTTCCTCTTGGGTCCTTTGAATCATATAAAATGTAGCCATTAATTTTGAATAGACTTTTTGAAGTCAAATGAGTCTGAGAAACCAACATTATATCAATATTTTTTTTCTGTGAGGAAGTGATTAAGTTAATTTTTATGTTGGCGAATGCTGTTTGCGTTCCAGAAATATATCTTTCACGTGTTCTTGGCTTGTTAGGTAATGTTTGGTGAAGAGTATTCTGCGTTCTCAGCATATCTTGCATCATGTTAGTCATATTTGTTGTAAAATTACTTATAGTCAGCACCAGATTCTCAATAGTAGCTTCAAGGCGACTAAAATTAAAGCTTGAGTTTGCATTCGTTGAATTATTTTGAGGTGGAATATTTTGAGTGGGAATAGAACTAGTCTTGGCTGCATCGGCATACGATACACGTGAAGCGACAGGTTGGCTCATTTGAGCAAAAGTGGCGGAGTAAGCGTTTGCTGTTTGTGCTTCAGCTAATTTAAGTTTTTGCCCCATAGTCTGTTTAACGAAAGAATATACAGGAGATCCTCTGTAGTTAGCGGTGTGATTGCCGCCACAATTACTAAATTTTTTTTCTGCTAGATCTTTAGGTTTAGTACAACCAGCAGTACCGTGCAATTCACCGCAGATAACACAAACTGAAGGTAACTTGCAGTAAGTTTTTGTGTGACCATATTCTTGACAATTATGGCACTGTACGGGTTCAGAACGCTTGTGTGGTTCTTCAACTGTTATTTTTCGGTATAAGAGATATTTTAAATTATAAATTGGATGAGTCTCGTTTTTTTTTTCAATTTTATATCGTTTGGCTCAAGTTCGACTCGAAATAGAGGTTGAGGAATCTTCTCCCTATTTATTATGTTAGATACATTTTTTACCTTAAATCCCTGGAGGACGAGTGCATTTTTTATTTCTTCGGGAGCAACACAGGAATCTTTGCCCTTCAATACCATCTGCAGGCCTTTAGCACTCTTAAGCTGATATGTGTAGAAACTTTTTTTACTTTTTTCAAATTCAGTAATCATTTTGCGAAAATCTTTTTCTTCATAAATTTGAATTTTGGTTTCATCATCAATTTTAATAAGAGCTTTTGAATTTTTTTCTTTCAAATAAATTGGTGGCGCCTTGGATGTTTTGTTCGTGGATACATCGGGTTCGTTGTTTTCATCTTGCAATATTTGAAAACGGTTTTGACGGTTAATAGAGGATGCGCTGTTGTCCCTAGATATTTTTGGAGCAGATGAAATTTTCGAAGACTTTGGGCTTCGCCCGCGCTTTACCACTGTTATATATCTGTCCATTCCGACTTGGACCTTAGGTTTTGGGCTGCTCTTAACTTCAGTAAAAACTTGGTTAAGTGATGACCACGAGCCCGAAGAGGATGATATCGCTGAGTTAAATGTAGAAGTAATAGGCATTGGACAAAGCGAAGTTGATCGCTGACGAAAAAGTGGCCTCGCCGTTAAAAAAAGTCTATTATCAGATTTCTTATTTATTTTGTTTTCATTAAGAGCTTCAAAACTCTCAGTAAGTCTTTTATCAGATTTTTTATTTTTATTATTTTCATTAAGAGCTTCAGAACTCACAGTACAATAGGCATTTCTGTCAATAGAACTCACTTCACAGTTATTTGTTTTTGAGGTACTCATATAGAGTATTCCTCAAAAAAACTTGAATAAATGAATGGATGAATGAATTAAAAATATAAGCTGATAAAAAAAAAACATATCCTTGCAATGGTGTTTAATTTGCTAAGCTGTAATAAGCAGTTCTCAAGATTTTTTTTTAAACAGTAACAAAAAGAAAACACGTTTTTCGTGAATATCTCGAAAAAGCTTCTTAAGAAAAATAAATAAATTAGCAAAGAAAACATTACATTTTAGGAGTTAATTTTTGGAAAATAAAAATCATAATTTCTTTGTGTCTGCTTGTTTTTTCAACGGTCTTCCAAAAAGTTGTTTCGGTCATAATTCGCAAAACTTAAGCATATTTGGGTTGTAACCCTCTTCTTGACCAGAAATTTCGCAACTGTTGGATAAACTTAAGCTGTTCGGAGAAGTTATGTGAAGAGTTGAATTCGTGCACGTCGCTCGAAAAATACCGAAAGTATTGCTGTTGTAGCCTATAGTGTTGCGTAAATCCAGGTTTTGAAATATATTGTCGGTCTTTGGAGTTGGAAGTTTTTCCATTATTAGTTGCATACCCTAGTCTTTATAATTAAATAAACATCCAAAGATTTCATTTAAAAATAATTGTTTTACATATAACCATTCTTTTGGGGGATTTTAATAGTTTCAATACATTGTTGAAGCTTATAGCGTCCCATTTTTAATTATTCAAATAGTTTTGACTTGTCATGACAACTGTCAAAAAAGCACACTATTCAAATCGAATTTGCAGTGATTCAAGGATCACACGAAATTGAATCATGCGTTAGAGCCTTTTAATCTCTTAGCGCTAACGTCAAAACTTTCCAAAAAGATTGCTTTTCTTAAGTCAACTTCTGCTGATATTCCACATTGCTAAGTAAATATACTTTGGGGTTGTTGCACGCGGTTGCATGAACAATCTCCCATAACACCAAAATTAATATTCCCCCCATGTTTTTAGGGTTTTATTAATAAATTATTATAAATTATTCATTATGTCAAGTTACCCAAGTTTATGATTAATAATCGCCCAAAATGGCTGAATAAATAATTGCCCATTCAAAAACGCCCAAGCCACATAAATGAACAAACGCTCAAAATATTAAGAAAAAAATTTCTGTGATCGCTCATTAATTTGAGACTTTCAACATTATTGAAATATTTGGGTGATTTTTCATTATAAACTTTGCAAGGCAGAAAATCATTATTATGATCCGCCGTTTTGGGAAATGCCATGGTGGAGAAAACCCTTAAGCCTGGCTGAAGGCCAGCAGTGGAGGAAAAGGTTATTAGGCAGCAAAACTTTGTAAAGCAGAAAATATTCATGAGGTTCTTCAACAACAGCGGCTTAGCTGAAGATTGATATTGCGAAATCGAAGCTATATATGTATATCGAAATGCTTTATCTAATACTTTCCGTATTATTTCGCCAAGTTCTGTAAGGAACCATAATCAGAATGTGGTGATGTGGAATACCCACAACAGATAAAGTACTTAATTCTTTTTGGACCATGATTCATAAAAACTTCATTTGACTTAACATAAAGATCAATAATCGAAAGAGATGGGCGCTAGTTCACTTTGTGATTTGGGGGATTGTTTGCGAAATTTTGGACGATTTGCACTTTGTTTAGGTCTTTTTTGTTCTTTGGGCGATTATTCGTGCAACCGTTTCACACACATATAAAAGTTGCTTATTGTTAAAATAATTGCCAAGATATTGTAAAACAATAAAAACAGAAACAAAACTAAATAAAATAATGGTATTGGATCAATTTGGCCACTGGGCCCTCTTTTTCAACTTAGCCTAACTTAATAATAATCAATGTGCGCAAAACTAAAACTCGTAATCTCCCTTATTGTAGTTGGTGTATTTTCACTTTGATTATGACGTTTTTGTTATAAATTAAACAACGCCGAAACATTTGTTCTATAATCTAGTTCTAGTTGAACTTTAAATAGACAGCGCATATAAAGTGAACAAATGAAATCTTTTATTTTTTAATCTAGTCGAATTGAATTAAAAATCTCTCATCTTTTATTTTTAAAATTTGTGACGTAGACGGTTTTGAAAGTTTATTTTTTTTCTTACGAGTTGCTTGAAATTCCTAAAATTAAATTGAAGTGAAGTGATGCAATATTGACGGTATATGGTCTTCCATTCCACTAGTTTCACTTTCTCTATCTAGAAATGCTTTACTTGTATATGCATTTGAATTTTTCCTCCCTTTCACTCAAAAAATTCTAAAGGAAAGTTTTTTGATTAATTTTTAAACCATCTTTGAAAGATAAACATTAATGCGTAAATATTATATTCAAATTAAGAAACAGATTAAAAATGTAAGTGGCAACTTAAACTTACTTTATCAGACTTTTGTCAATACAAACATAATATAAGATTCTCTATACAAACAAAAGAAAAATCCTTAGAAAGTACAAAAGAAAAAAGTTTTAATGATAATTTCAAGGTATAAAGCCATAAGAAAAATGTCATGCATCTACATTATCATTAAAGCCCTTGTCCCCATCATCGTGCCGTGTCAAAGGCATCAACAATTTTGCCAAGAAGAAGGTGTCGCCTTTCGAATAAAAAGAACTCTTCCACAAACTTTATCACACTTCTTAATCAAAATTGAAATTTATTTGTTTTTCTCCTCATCGCTTTATGGAAAATTGCATGGAAAATTGTTCTTATAATTATTTTTGCTGTGAAATGAACAAAATTCTATATTAAGAAGTTTAAGGCAGAAAAAAGGGTTGTTGACTGTTGTAATATAGTCATTCATTCATTCATTCATTTATTCATTCATTCCGTCAGTCATTTGTGTTTGTTTGCTTGTTTTTTATGTCAGTTGGTAGGTGACAGCCAACCAACAAGACATTCAGTCGTCACTCAGGCCCTTAAATGAAATCTTTATTATGATAAAATGTATGTATAATTGAGGATTTACGAGGCGAATGCTTCAGAGTTGGAGCAAAAAAAGTGGCAAAGTATGAATACACCCTTCCGTTATTAAGAAGTTTGAAATTAAAATTTTCGCATGAAGTTCATGATTTAATGGCAGACTTTAATTTTTCTCTTCCTGTTCGTCTTATTCTGATAGAAGTGATAGAATTCTTGAATAAATGAAAAAGACAAAAGCTTATGAATTGAAATTAAGATATTTTTGATAAGCAGACAATGTTGTCTAAAAAAAAGGAATATTATTCAAAGGAAATATGTAATATAAAGTTAAGTGGTATGAGCTTTTATTAAACGTTTCATGGAAGGCAGAGAATAGTTTAGACAAATCGAATTTAAATTGATTTGCTGTTATATTTTTTGAAACATACAAAAATGTGGGTTTTTCATTGATGCAAAGCCGTGAACAACGTTGTAAAAGACAAATTTTGCAATATCTGTTGTATCACAGATTACTCATTTGCATTGTTCAAACATCAAACCGTCCAAACTCATAAATCTCATCGCCATCAAAATCAATTACAAAACGTCAGTCAGTGGAGAAACTTTGCGAGTAACTAACAAAATTATTCCAATGGAATTGTCAAAAGTAATTGAAAAATTTAACAGAGGTTTAAAACAGGTTAATGTTAAATATCATTTTTTTTGATGAGCTAACAAAAAAAATTATCTTGCCTTGAGTAAAAACGTTATTCGTAGCGACAAGTCAATTGCCGAGCCATCACCTAAATTCAAAGCCGTCCATATTTGTATCATATGAGATAAATACCATTATTGCTAGATGCCATAATTGTTTCCGTTATCGATTTTGGCTGACCTTGTATATTTTAATCAGAACAATTTAATGAGGTTTCACCAGGTTTGCAATAAAATTACACAAACAGAATTGCTTTTTCCAGCGTGTGGTTATAATAATACTTACACTGACACACACTTTACACAGCTTGTGAATAAATTTTTTTATTTCTCCGTCCTGTAAACATTAACCAGCTGGGCTGGTAGTAATTGATTAAGCTCTCTTGATGGGTATCAAACGTCAAACTATTATAAGCTTATAAATCTGTGGTTTTCTTGCATAACAGCGTATGTCCAAAAATCATATTTTCAGGAGAGCCAAAACGAAGTCTTTTTGAAACCACAGTCTCAGTATCAACATTTTTAAATTTTTTTCTTATACAATTATGTAGATATACATTATGACAACATTCAAATTGACTTTTAAGAAACATTTTTCAAGGATCTGATCCTAGAAAAATTAAAAAAAACAACATATAAACATCGAACTGTATTCTGACAAAACAAGTTAGCCAATGTAAGTGATGAAGAAAAATAGAGGCCTTGCAACCACACACAACATAAAGGTTGTTTTTGTCAGCAAAACTTCTGAAATTTTAAATCTTTTTGTGTATCTAAAAGCGGGATATAAATAAAATAGGGGTAACACCGTATGACTAGAAAAAAAATTATTTTCAAATGTGTTCAGATGAAACGTGCAATGCAGTTTTGGTTTTCCTGCTGAGAGCAAACCTCTTATTTTAGATAGTGCAAATATATCAATTAAAGAAAAAATTTTTTTATAATTGTTTCAGAAAAGTAGCTATAAGATTGATACTAAATGGTTTTGGATTTTTATCTTTCGAGTAATAAAAATAAATCAAGACAAACTTGCCTATGATGAATATACATATGTATATGTATCGTAGTTAATGCAGGCAAAAGCTAATTAATTTCATATTCTTATATTAAATATAATAATAATATATTAAACCTACAAAAACCTCTTACTGAAGATATGACAATAAAAACATGAGAAATCCAAAGTATATATGTATGTATAATTTTAATAGTTTGCCCATTGGTGATAGAGACAAAAATGAACATAAAGAATATTTTACCAAAAAACTTTTTCTTACACTTGTTTTGAGAACCCATTAATAGTTAAAAGTTGTTCAAACATTATTAGAAGGAAAACTTGTAAAAAGTAAATGATAAAAGTTAACATATGGTCATTCTGCGTTATAAACTCATACTACATTCATCTATTTGCTGATATGTACCTTTATTTTATTGTAAGGAGATGAAAGGTTGCCCGGTCACTTTATGCAACAGAAAATATAATCACCCTTAGGCTATTTTAGAGCATAAGTGAAACATGTAAAAATTAAATTGATTTTTTCAACTTTTTTTTTTGAAGATGGACATTATCAAAGTGATAGTAAAGATACAAGAAAAACTCTAGACGTTATTACTTTTTGTCTAAAACATGATATGTTGTTTTTTTTTTCTAGAATTCAGGAAAGTCCAACCATAATTGATTTGGTGGAGCATTTAGAAACATTGTTGCAAAATACTCTAATGAAAATAAATTAATTTCTAATATAATTCATATCAATTGGATATCCAAAAGATTCCATGTCTAAGCTTTAGAGTTTTGCAGAATAGTTTTCTTTAATATTGTGGGAGAAATAGAAAGAAAAATGGTAATAAGTCGGCAACATGTAATCTTCTGAAGCACTATAAATTAAGTAAACTTTCATTAAGAAAAAACTGTTAAGTTTTTTAATCGCCAAGGCTAACAAAGATATAAGGCAAAATATTTCGGTACTTTGGTAAATGGTTTTTTGAGGCTGTACGAAATAACTCTCAAAAGCAAATCGAAAAAAAAACTAGATGAGTGTCAAACAAATTTCATAACATCCCAGTGAAAAAAATTTAAGTCATTCTAGTGGAACTACATTTTCATTGCTTCCAAAAAGTCGATATTTTTAATTTGCCGAGAGTGAGCAAAATACCATGTAGAAGGTTACTTTAGTCATACAAAACCTTGTAACTCCTCCATATTGTTAGAAAATACTCACCAGAATAAAAAAAAAGTATTTTTTTTTAAAGAAATTTATGAACTAATTTCAGTCTAAAATTTAAAAGTTATTTGCTTAAATTTACATGAAAACACTGTTTTGGGCTTAAATTCGTATAAAAAGAAACGAATTGTTAAAATAGGTAACTATTTACCATTTTTCCTAGATAAAAATATTATTATAGAACCAAAAAAAGGAAATTTTTGTTAATATCGCTTCCAATTCAGTGACCAGGCATCGAAAAAGAGAACTTCTTGCAATGACAACCCTATGTAAAAATCATTAGATCCGATCGAAATTTTCACTACTTCCAGATCGCAAACTCTACATTTTCATGACTTTTTTGGAGTCTCTTTTTTTACTGGGATTTTGTGATTAATTTCAATAATTTTTTCAAATAATTTACCTGCCCCATAAAATAGTTTTATAATAAGAAAAAATTTAAATAAAAAGTACCGAAAGTACAAATATTTACCACTATTCCCCCATAAAAGTACCTTATATTTTAAATTGGACCATACATTATTTGACTACAAATTTTCACCCAACCTTACAAACATAAAAACTTCCACAGTACACTGAAAGGAAAACCTTCATCTGATCAGTGAGTTTTGTCATTAATAACGAGCTAACGTAAGAATTCATTGTGTTAATGCAGAATTTCATGCATATAATGAACATTTTCAATAAGATAATGGACAATTTCATTGATACTACTTAATTAGCTGAATGAATACTTTCTCTCTTAATGTAGTAATAGAATTAGTAGGCTTTATAAAATGGATAATAAAATAAGTAGTTCGCAGATAAATATATTCACTCTTATAAGAGTGAGGTATCGGGAATAAAAGGAGAAAATTTCGTTCACGTGAAATGTTTCGCAGGAAAAAAATTAGAAAATGTTGGCGATTATAATTTTAAGGAAAGGGAACATTTTCAAGTCAACTTTTATTCCCGATATGGTATAATTTAAATATATCTTAAGTAACGAACACACAAGGAAAATATAATAAATCCGTTTTTTTTTGTTTTTCGATTTAATGCAAAAAAATGAGTTTGAAACCAGAAAGCACCGTGTGTCCAAAACCTTCGTGTAGATTTTTCACTCTTGTGTTTCTAACACCTGCTACGCTTACCAAAGATTATCTGAAGATTGCTTTTTAGCATATATTGTATAAATTCATAAAATCAATGCACCAAAACAAACAAAAAAAAACGTTCGTTTTGATTTATTTTATTATTTTCAGGGAGTAATGCTAAGAACACAACTGAGACGAACGACGAATTTTGCATTGCGAACTTGTTTTTTTCAAAAGAGAAGTAATATTCAGGAAATGAATGCATTCTACTATTACTAGATGCTACCTTCGTTAGAAAAGGGATAGTGATAGAGAACACACGGGGGGTGAACAACTCTGCTTTTTTACTTCGCCAATAATTCTGCTACACAATACTGACGGAGGAGGTGATGACATCAAGTGATTTTATATTATTAATACTATCCGCTGAAGCAGGAGTAGTTTAGTGACCAGTGTCCTTTATCCCTTGAACTTTTCCTATAACAAGTGATACAAAGGTGCAAATCAGAAAAATTCATAGTGTTGTTATTTAATGACTGTCACAACCGGGCTCGAACACAGTACTTTCGCTTTTGTAGTCAATGTGCTAACTACTTCAGCCAACGTTACTATTGTCATCATAAATAAAAAAAATTTATGCATATGAAAATTAACACAACACCGCAGTCCAACGAAATTTGTCTCCCTCTCTCTGCAATAGATTTATTTGAATTTTTCACGTCGACGAATGATAAAAACAACAATTTTATCTCACTCTGTCTCTCTTTGTAAAAACAATAACCAACTTGATAAATTTTAAAAGCTGACTACGTCGCAGTGTCGTGAGTTCATATAACGAGCTGCCAAAAATATAAGGAGTTATCGTAAAGAAATAAAATTTGGCACACGTGTTTTAGTTGGTGAAATATAATCACACCTAAAATTTGGCCATTTAGATTTCAAGGATTCGTGTCCTTCCCACATATCCTGATATAAAAAATTACCATAATAGACATAAAAATAATTGTAACTTAATGAAACTTTGTACAGATATTGATTTTAACATATATAATGCTTCTTCAAAATTTTGTTCATTTTAGAGGAAGGATACACATACCTCAAAAATGTCCTTTTCAAAAAATTATTAAGGAGAAAAGAATGTTTCCTTAACTTATAATAAGTTAAATGTACATTATATATAAAAAATATAATATATATCTCTCTTCAAAGTTGGACCATTTCAAGGACTTGTGCCCTTCCCATATATCATGGTACTAAATAATGTATTAAAAATATCCAAATTCTAAATTAAAATAATTTTGTGGAATAATTACTGAATGCCCTTACTTTATAACAAAATTTTAGCTGCACATTGATTCCTTTTTACTCCTGTAAGGAGCATGGGGTCGCAATGTACATATATAACAAAAATTTATATTAAATATAATATACAAGTATTTTTATGTTTTATGTTTAAGCCATGTTTGAGGGTGGCGTTGGCTGAAGTAGTTAGAACGTTGACTACAAAACCGAAGATCCTGGGTTAAATCCCTTTATCAGCTGGTGTAGGAAAGTACAAGTGATGAAGGCATAGTCACTGGTCACTGAACTATAGCGACTTCAGCAGATGCTAATCCTAATGTAATATCAGAGTGCCGTCCTTCATCGGTATTATGTAGCATAATCATCGGCGAAGTAAAATAACCAATAAAATGGCTACTAAGCACAGCTTAAAAAATACGCCTCATCTGATACCACAATGCACTACAACACTGCATGATTAAAGAAGCGTGCATAAAGCAGAGTTGTAAAAGAATGAAGCTTTCTTCTATCATTTCTTTCACCACCTGTCTTCTATCACTATCCCTTTCCTAAAGAATGAAACACCTAGTAATGGTAGTAGGCATTAATTGCCTGAGGGCCAATTTAACCAACTCTATTTAAATATCAATTCATATTTAAAGGTTATTGTATGAAAAAATTACTTTTAAATATGAATTGATATTTAAATAAGTTGGTGAAATTGGCCCTGAGTGTTACTTCTCTTTAAAAAAATATCAGGAAACGTGCGTATTTTAAACTGACTTGTCACTGAAAAGTGTAAATTAAATTGTTAGGGGAAAAAGGTGGACTCTTGTCCACTTGGCTTCTTAGCCGAGAACTTTTAAATCTACTCACTTGTAAAAATATAATACGAAAGTATGAAAAATATATTTTTTTATATTTTTTTATGTATACCACTTGACTCGTACTTTTTTCACTTACAGATGTTTTTCTTTTCATTAAAGTTTGTAGACGTTCTTAACCTATTTTCCAAAAGTTGCATGCTTACCTAAAACTGTTGACTTTGAATCATTAAAAGTCTTTAAAAAATCAACGTTTTTTAAAAATTCTTTATGATTTTACTTAATTAATATATTGCACATAAAATCAAGCAACTTGTTCCTTTTAATTCAAAACTAATTTTTTTTTAATTTTTGGCCACCTTCGTGACAGTGTGCTGCGCGGTGGACGAAATTCGTCGTTCGTCCCATTTGCGTTTCTAGCATAAATCATAAATTAAAACAAAAATGGAATCGTTTGCACCATGTTATTTTATTCCTTTCTCTCATTTGAAAAAATTAGTATTTATATGTATGTGAGAGCATGAGAAAAAACGCTTTCAAAATAAAATAGATTATTCAAAATAAAATAGATTCAATCTCACGACTGGTTTCTGGGGCTGCTTTTTCGTACCAATTTTTATGGAAAATGTGTTTATGCCAGTATTTTGTTAAATCATTAACCCCTTGTTTGTGTAAGACGTTTGAGTTAAAAATCTTGGCGTTTTTGTAATAGATTAAAGGAAATTTGTACAACTTTTATCTATTACAGAAAAGCCAAGATTTCTAACTCAAACGTCTTACACAAACAGGGGGTAAGAAAGCAGAACAATAGGAAGAAAACTGAAAAAAAACGTTTCACGTTTAGTTTACTCATTATAATGGATATTGTATTAACATGATGAGCTAAGTATAATTTTTATTTCTGAGTAAAATTAAAAGACAGCTTGTAAGTTTTTTTTTTGAAATTCTCGTTAAACAAGGTGTTGATTTCAGCTAAATTTTCGTTAATGGAGTGTTCATGATATTTTTACATTTAAAGTCCTGGGAGTCGATTCTGACTATTTTCGCGATGATGTCCGTATGGATGTATGTATGTATGAGTGTATTTGCGTGAATGTATGAAAACATATCATAACTCAAGAATGCGTTCACGTATCGAAAGCAAATTTACCGCATTTTGAAATGGTCACTTAGTAGTCGTAAAATAGTGGATCAATTCGGTTCGGCAGATTACGGAAATAAAATTTTCGCCTAACTGTTTTCTTTTTACAAATTTGAAACTACTAAGCAGATTAATTGCAAAATATTTTGCCTTATCATGATAGACATATTTCAAATACGACTACTACTGTTTGGTAATAGATTAAAGAAAAACAGGTAAAGTCTTCTTTAATCTATTACCAAACAGTCGTAGTCGTATTTGAATATACCAACCCCGATAAGGCAGAATATCAACTCTAAACAAGTCGATTTCATATTGCTAAAATTTAATAATGCTATCCTATCGTTGACGAAAAATTTCCAAAAAAATTTTTTTTCTAACAACTTCGACTTAATATATAGACTTATTTTTTTTTTTTTTTTGACTTAAAAATTGAATCGGATGCAGCAAATTTAGGGGAAGTTTCGGAGATGGCGATGGCCTGCAAGGTCTACCGCCTCCCATATTTTTTGAATTCTTTTACTTTGCAGGAAACTTTGCGTTAATAATTTCTTTATTTTCATACACTGCATAAAATAAACTTGTTGCCATTAAGATGTCACCACTCTGGTTAGCATATCACTTTTTTAGACAATATGAATGTGTCATTTTCTCATAAAATAGCAAAAAATTGAAAAACATATTAAAAAATTCTTAAACTTACTGCTTAGAATTTTCCAAAAGTAAGAAAAATAAATGGGGAATTTTTTTTTTCAAAAACTTGCTGTTTTTATTAACTTGTTTTAACATGTCGACTTTTTTTCGTATATTGCTTTGCTTTTAGTTAAAAAATTTTGTCATGCCAGAAGTTTATCTTATCTATCAGTGTAGTTGCGTTTATCCTGTATGAGTGGTGTATGTCTGTCTGTATACTTGCGTGTCCTTTTCACACATGTTTATTGGTCAAGGAAGATATGTTTACAAAAAAAAAAAAAAGATTTTCGTTATAGACTAACTCCCCTGAGTATTTTCTCTATGAAATTTTGTTTATTTATTTGTTCATTTTCATCTTGTTATTGATTCATGTTTCCATAAGAAACATGGTTACTAAAAACGTGCAGAATTTCTTAATCAATTCTTGAGCAAATTTTGTGTCCTTTTTTTGGGTAAATAAATAAATAAATAAATATATCGCTTTTCATAAAAATTGTTTGGTCATTTTACAGTGCAATTGATAGCAGGAGAAAGAGTGTTCACATTTTATATTCCGAAACGTGCAAGCAAATGAAGATGATTAAGTGAAACAGGAATAATGTTAAACTTGACGTCATAAGCAGTCAAGCGTTTAGGGTTGCTGACTGTTGGCTGTGCTGTTCACGTTAACCGGAAACAGGAAAATGAGATTTGCAATAAAATGAAAGAGAATATCAAAATAAAAATGTAAAGAATTTCTATAAAATTTTCGTATTTCGATTACTTACGAACGAGTGAAGCTTTTAATAAAATTTATATTTACTTTAGTTAATAAAATATTAAAAATGTTTATTTATTTGTTACCAGAGGATACTTGTGCTTGTATACATGTGTGTGTGTGTGAGTGTGCTTTTTTTTAATTTCATCAGTTTTTTTTCTCCAAATTTTGATATTAAGTGGCCACTCAAAAATTTATTCAAAACAAACTTTGCTTAGCAAAAAGTATTTGTGTTTGATTCTTTTTTTATTTGATAAGTTTTACTTGCAGTTAACCAGTTTTTTTATTCCAAATGCTAAAATGGACAATTTTGTTATATTCTAAATTATTCCCAATTCAATTTCCTATAAACAAATAATATCAAAGCTATTTTATATAAACATTTTTTATATACTAATATAATAGAGTATATGCATATGTACATATGTATGTGTGCCTATCCGTTATAATAAGTTTGATATGTTTGTGTACATGCACATATTTACTTTAAGTAGAAACATTTTTCGAAAATCTCTATACAAAACATTCTAAACAAACAAAATGGTCAACTACAACAATATCAACAATTCATATTATTAAATATTAAAGTGGTAAAATGTAACTTTTTTTATAAATCCCCTCAATAGTTCTTTGTTAGATTAAAATTCAGAGATGTACGCCAAATGGAAGGGACGTTTTTATAATTTTTTGAGAAGTGAAGATTGGCTCAATTGGATATAACCTTAATAGTTAGTTTGTGCTGTACGAAGAAACACGAAAAATATTTGTAAACTAACTAAATCTAATGACAATAAAAACAAATGACTTCAGTTAATTGTGATTTTGACTCGCACACGAAGGGTTCCCTACCGACACTAGATATCTAATAATATACAAACTTCAGCTTATATAACACGTAGTTCTGAAATTTCTTTCCTTTCTGACATTTCTTCGGTTTTTTGTGTTTTTTTAGTTTTGGCCTTGCTTGGTTTTGGCAGTTGTTTTACATTTTTTCGGTTCTGGCGATTTATTTAAGTTTCAGTTATTTTTTTAGTTTTGGCGATTTGTTTCATTTTGGTGATATTTTTGGTCTTTGGCGATCTATTTGAGTTTTAGAAATTTTTTTAGTTTGACGCTTTTTTTGTTTCTTTGGCAATTTTTTTCGGTTTGGCGATATTATAATTTTGGGTTTTTTTAGTTTTAGCATTTTCGAACATTTTAATAGTGTGCCTTTTAAAAGTTAAAACTAAAAATAATAAGAAATTTAAGTATAAAAGAATGTATATGAATAAAAAATAAAAAAACATATAAATATTAGTAATTATATATAAAAAAATAAAATAAAAGGAACTAGAGGAGTAACCAGTTGGTTGTATCGTGAGCACATTCCAAAAAAATCATGAGAAAGACAGCTGATGAATTAGAAGCATCAAAACAAATATTATACGGCAGCATCCGTGAATAGCGTCTCACACTCATAAATATCCTTCGAAACAGATGACCCATCCATAAGATAAATTGTGACTTTAGGCTTGTTGGCATTGTAAATTTTAAATTTTTTGATTTTCTTTTTCTTCAGCAGTTGCTTACACATGAAGTTCATTTTGGCGGCCATAGGCGCGTAGTGATCATTGAGAAAAACTCTAGAGTGAACGTCACCATTGATTATATCGCTAAGCTTCAGTGTTCTTGTCTTGTGATATTCTGCCATTAAGGTGTCACGTATACCAACACATTTAAACTTGACCAAAACCGATTTACTTTTATTCATAAAACAGACGTGCTGGATATCGTTTTCGTGTATTGCTATACCATATAAATATTGCACAAGTTCACAACAACGTATTCGAGATTTGGTGTTGCAGCAGGTAAACCATTAATCACAATATCGGTCCTGTTTGCTCTATGGTAAACAACATTGATTGCTTCGTTTTGTTTTTTGATTTTTTTTTCCATTGTGGTATCCATTTGTGGAGCTCGTGTTTGGCAGCTTGCTAAGTCGTTTTCAGTTTTTCCAAGTCTAGTTACAAACTCAGCACGAAGGTTGCATATCGATCTTTCGATCAGCTTTTCACTTCCCATCCGCTGCAACTCCAGCTGATTCGATATAGCATCGAGCTTCGCATGCAACTGGTTCATATGCAGAACTATGTCTTCGATGTTTGTAGGTAATTCGCGACACTTGTCGCATTTGAAAAAAATTCCAGTTTGCTTGGACATGGAAGCGCAAAAAACGTCAGACATGTCTGCACAGCGCAGGTGAAACCATTGAAAACACATGTCGCATTGTACACTACCTCTTTTGCCAATATCTTTATTACATGCACCACAAGCAACTTTTTTGCCGGTCATTGTTGAAAAACAAAATTATATTATTATATATAAAGCAAAATAAAAAAACCACAAATGGCGGCAAAAGTAAGTAACAAAAACAATACAATAGACAGCGCGCAGTAGCAGCAGCAGCAGTGAAAGAAAATCCAAGTGGTATCCAAATGTAAGGTGAAATTTCATAAAATATCAGGATATACAATGCAATTATGGCGAATCAAGCACAAAAAATATTTATTCACAGATTTAACCAAATTTAAATAACAAAAAATTTATCAACTGAGATAAAACTAAATCTACTTAGCCATAGAGTTGCCAGAAAAAATAAAAAAAAAATTTAAAAAAAAACCTCAAAATTACATTTACTGATAGAACAACCTTTAATTTTTAATTTTTTAAAATTTAGTGTTAATTGTTGTAGTCTGTATAAAAATACACTAACTTTGCAAATTTCATGTGTCTATGTACATATCGGGCCTTATTTTCGATTTAATCGTCAGCAACATGCAATCGAAAATAGACTGTTTTATTGAAATTAGCTTTTTATAGTTAAGAATTATCAAAATGCCAAAATTGTTGATAACTTTTAAGATACAGGCTGTAACATTTTCTCGTACAAAAAAAAATTTTAATATTTAAAAAAAATCTAAAAAATTTAATTTTTGTCGCTTACGATTGAATCGAAAATGAGGATCGATATAATTATATGTATATTACATAAGATTTTAAAATTTTTTGTTGCTCGTTCCTGAACACCCTTTAATTACACTGTGCTCGAAGTCAAAAATTTTTTTTGTAACAAGACGGGGACCCATTGGGTGAACTTAATTCGAGTACGCTGAATCAAATGGTGCCAACCATTTTTTTGGTTAGCTCTTGTTTAAAAAATAATTAAGGTTGAAAACTTGGTTAAACACCTTAAAATCATAATTTTTCCTAGTTTTTTACCATTTATTAACCATTAAAATTTTTAATATTTTTATTCGAATTGTTTGCGTAAATTTTTTTATATTTTTTTGGATTTTTTTCTTAAAAATTTTTTAGGACGCATGTTCATCCATAATATGTTCTTCTACTTGATATAAAAATTAATGAATAGTATAAAACTAAGAAAAATTGCTGGTTTTATGTGCTTTTAATCAAGTTTTCAATCTGAATTATTTTTTAAACGAGAGCTAACCTAATAAAATGCCAATCACTATTGGATTCAGCGTACTCGAAATATGTTTACCTGACAGGTCCCCCGATTGTTACACTTTTAAACTAGAACAGTGCTATTAACTGTCATATATTTGTTATTGTAACGGTCAAAGTTCTACATTCTCTGTCCAAATTTCAAGTCTTTCCTATTCACCTTTGGTGTACGGAATCCTAAAAAGATCTCCAAACTATCAAAATTTTTTAACTAAAACTAACGTGGTACTCCCTTATCTTCTTATATTTGTATATTACTCCTCTCTAAGAAGATTTGCTCTTTATGGATGTGTGAAGTAGACTACATGCCGAGTTAAACAGATTTACTGGTTTTTTCCTCTTTTTTTCCTTTTGTTTCTTTACATACAAGCAGATATTAATAAAAAAGTGTTTGCGTAGGTGCTATGCCCTTCTCCATCAATATTCATATGGTGGATTACACAGAGAAAAATTGACACCTTTCGTGCTCAAACTGACCATATTCTTTGTCAAAAGATAATCAACAATTTTTGTATTAAAATTGTATACACCATTGTCAATTTGACAACGAAGTACGAATGTGTACAAGTTTGACAACCAGCGTAATTAATAACCCAAAAGTTTGCAACGTACCGTCCGTGTGCAAGATGACAAAAATCGTCACAAAATACCCAAAAGTTGAACACACCTTTGTGGGTTCGTACAAGTATGCGTGTACAAGTTGACAACAAGCGTTGTTAAAAGAAATGACAGTGTGGGGTGTTATATTGGCCACACCCGTTGTTAGGTTAGGTTAAGTAAAGGTGGCAGTCAGAAAGCCGGACTCACTTAGACCGTTTTCGTCCATTGTGATACCACGGAGACTCTGCTTATGCGGAGTCCCACCGTCGAACCATCCAGAGCTCAGTATAAAGCTGCTAATACGTTGAAGTTCAACACTAGCAACGTCAGAAAGTTTCCTGAATTCAAGAGCGCTCATTGTGGCCATTCTCTTTCCTGAAAGTCGAGGACAGTGACAAAGAAAATGTTCTACGCTTTCCCATTCATCAATATCTTGGCAGCTACGGCAAAAGTCGTTGTGTTCAACCCTTAGCCTTTGTGCATGCCTACCTATGAGACAGTGTCCAGTTAACACGGACACTAGAATCGAGATTTGTTTCCTATTCTTCGAAATTAGGTAATCCGTACCTTCTCTATTTAGGTGAGTCCATAACTGCTTCGTGATCACGCAATCATTTCTTGTGACCAACTTCTATTTGTTTCGTCCTCTATCTTGCGCCTAAGTCTGAGTTTGCAAGAGAGTAAGGGAAGACCTACACATTCCAAATCCGGTGGAACCTGTAAGGTTGTCCCATTTCTAGCAAGCTCTTCAGCCCTAGAGTTCCCTTGGAAGCCTCTATGCCCCGGGATCCGGATGATCCTAATTTAAAACTGCTCTGCCATCTTATTTAGAGATGATCGGTAGTCGAGGGCTGTTGTTGTTCTTAGAAGCGGGGATTCGAGGGCCATAATAGCTGCTCGACTATCGGTGTAAATGTAAATCAAAGACGTTAAAGTGACATTCATTTTTAACCAATTCGCAACTTCTCTTATAGCAAGGATCTCTGCCTGAAAGACACTGCAGTGATCCGGAAGTCGCCTTGCAATACGAAGACCTAAAGCCCTCGAAAAGACCCCATAGCCCACACCCTCATTTGTTTTGGAGCCGTCCGTATAAAAATCAACACATTTTCTTCTATCCGGAGTTCCATTCATCCACATTTTTGTAGATGGTATCCAGGTTTTATAAAGACGTGCGTGTAGTAGAGCAGGGGAGGTTTGGTCAATCCTCCATCCCTTAACTTCACCATAGAGTATTCTGCAGTGGCCGGTTCCATTTCCGAGGTAAATCGAAGACGGATTGCCGAGGACGTTGCCATCTCCTTCCCTACTAGGGATGTCCACCACACGATGATGATATACATGAGAATTGGACGTAATATTGCAGCATAGATCCAATGAAAAATTTTTTTGTTTTGTAAGACCCCAATTCTTCCCAATGGATGTTTTGCATACGTATAGTAAAACTGTTGATTTTTTCACTCCCTCTAGAATATTCGCCTTTAAACTCAGCTTTGAATCAAGAATAACACAAAGATATTTGGCAGTGTTGGACACTTTTATCTCCGTATTATTAAGTGTTTAGGTCGGAAATCAGGTATCTTATTATTCCTGGAGAAAAGGACTAGTTTCATTTTATTAGGATTAACGGCGAGCCCTCGTTTCTCCGCCCATTTTGTTAAAAGTGAGAGACCATTCTGTAAGATGTTCATTAGAGTTATGAGGAATTTTTCTCTTACACCTATTGTCACATCATCAGCATAAGCCACGATTCTGCACCCCGCGATTCTAGAGATAGCAGCACAGGATTTAGAGCTAGATTCCGTAATAGTGGCGAAAGAACTCCTCCCTGTGGTGTACCAATATTTGCCTAGAAGCTCGTAGAGCTTCAGTTATCCTACGGTGAGTTAGTAGATTTTGAACCCACTTACACTTTTACTTGCCTTCGGTATAAAGACCACTCTCGCTTCCCTCCACTTGTCAGGAACATAACCCAGTCTTAGACAACTGGTGTAAATTTTCAGTAGCCTTGGGGCTACGAGATTCGATACTTTCCATATCTCGGCCGGTATGATACCGTCGGGTCCTGGTGACTTGTAAAGCTTGAAACTTCTCAGAGCCCAATTTAATGTCTGCATATTGACGATGTCAGATATATTTCCCGCAGGTATGGGGTAAGGATCAGATGTCTGAATCTAAGACACTGAGTTACTTGGAAAGTGAGTGTCCAGCAGGTTTCTTAAAGACTCCTTGCTGGATGTATTCCACGTCCCATTGGGATTCTTCAAATACACCTGGGTACAGGTAGTAGCGCTTCTGAAATATTTTCAATATTTTCACAAAACTTCTTCCATGTTGTATTTTTAGCAATTCTTATCTGCTTTTTATACTCTTTTAATTTACCCTTATAAGCTATCCAGTCCAGTTCATTTCTGGATGATTTAGCCTTATTGAAGAGTTTTCTACATGTACACCTACACAATTGTAACTCTTTATTCCACCAAGGCGGTTTCTTTTTCCCGCTTGGCTTATTCAAAGGGCAAGACGACTCCCTTGCATTTTTAAAGATTGTAGTAATGTTATCAGCTTCACAATCTAAATCAGAAGTTTCTAGAAGTGACGAGTCTCCAATCGCTCCTAATTGTCTAGAAAATGCAGACGCCAGTTTGTCTGCTTAATATTTCGGGAGATTTCTGCCTCTGATGCCCGCTCCCTAATACTAAACTCAATAGACCTATGATCAGAAAAGGAATGTTCCTGAAGTACACGCCAATTCATGATCATATAGGCTAACGAATCAGAAGAAAAGGTAACATACAAGACTTCCTGTCTGTTTCTTGTTATAAAAGTAGGTTCTTGACCTCTAATACAAATGTTAAGGTTAGTACTAACTACAAATTCTAAAAGTTGCTCACCTCTTTAATTAGAATATGATGTGCGTTGGCATCACAGCACAGGATGATATGTCGTCTAGCGTTTACCGCCGCATCCACAAAGTTTATCACCACTACCGACATTAGAGGGCCTTGATCGTCGTGATCGCAAGTACAGCGACGCCAGCCAGTAGCATGTATCTCCGACCTCCACGCTAATTGCCGTTATGTCTCTGCCGCTGAGGTTAGATAATAAAAATGTATTAAGGTGGTTCCTTGCCAAGATGCGGGATCTATTTTTACCTTCATTCTTGACGGATATCATCTTAAAATCTTTGGTCCTTAGTCCGCAAGCCCTGCCACCACTAATCCAGGGTTCTTGGATTAGTGAAGTGCGTCCGAGAATTTCAGAGTCGGATGTAATGTAGCCATCCTTTTCCGAAGATTCTCGCAAGCTGGCCATCTTCTCCTCTTCTTCAGCTTCTTCCTCCACAGCGTTTCCACACACTGTCTTGAATTTATCCGTCACTGGAGGCTGATCTCCTTTGTACACCTTCAGCGTAACCTATCCAAAGGCGTACGATATGATTTCATTGGACTTGGCCAAGTGAGGGAAGGTTTCAGCGTTTAGTATAATAATTACACCACGTCTGTCCCCCTCAGCCTCACCAAACCTCCCCATCTTCCAATTGCCGGTTGGAAGTGAGGGATTACAGTCCTTTAACAACTTTATCGCTGCTTCAGCCGTGTCTGGGAATGCCGGAATCCATGCATGCGCACTTGGTCGAGATGGAATGTCGCTCTTGTCGACAACATTGATTTTCGCACCCGGCCATGGCTCTCCCATTCTGCTAACAGCTGCCTTGTACAGGTCCGCCGATCTCTGGTCTCCAAAGGCCATCAGCTTGACCCTACCTTGATACCAGCCTGCATCGCTACAGACGGGAGGTATGCCTGGATTCTCCGCAAGGATCTGGTAGTACGTGGTTGCAAGCTTAGCTTCCACAGTACTCCATTTGGCCCTGGGGATGGTTCCATCCATATCTCCCCTGTCGACAACGGCCATTATGAGGTTGTCCTTCGCAACCTCACTAAACGACCTAACGCCAATATTGCTATTAGCCTTAGGCCGCTTAGGCAATGGTTTGTCGTTCGGCGATCGCTGTCTTTTACCAGACGGTTTTGACGACGTGCTAGCACCGCTACTACTAAAGGCGGGAGTGTCCATGTTTTCAAGGACACCTTTTGCCCATCCAAGGGATGATTTCTGTTCCTCAGACAGTTTGGATGGGTCTTGACTGCCCAACGTCTTTACAATACGTAGGCATAACCTTTTTTGGTTATGCCTCATTTTTTATGGTCGGACATGCTTGGTCGAAGCCGGCGTAGCCGAGCTCGCACTGCTGCATGCACCGACTATCTGCCCAGTGTTCTCGGCACCCGTTGTTGATTTTCAACATCTTTTCTGTTCTCAGTGTATTACTTTTTTCAATTTCAGTACATGTTGAAACGATTTCGATCTCCGTCGTAATATCATTCCGGTTCCTGCTTAAGGTTAAACGATGTATTTGTTTCGCATACTTCCCCACGCTTACTAAAAAAAAAGTGATACTAAAGGGGGATTTTAAAATCCATATTAAATCCTTCTGGTATAGAATAAATAAAATAAATTTTAACAAATTTGTTACACATTCACACAAAGGTACACACACACATACGCGCAAACAGACAAACAAACATTTACCATATTTACATACTTTTTCAGTTGGCACTTTAGACAGCAAAATAAAAATAAAAATAAAAGAAATTCTTTTTATTGTACTTTTCTAAACATTCAAATACAAATTCAAACAAATACGAGTACACACGGTAAATGTTGTTTATTTTTGTACGAGGATGTAACACAAGGTTGCTTTCAATGTTCATCTGGTTGTAACTTTCAGAAATTGCTATAGACTACCGGACAACTGGTCAACACAGAATTGGAATAAAAAAATTAATTCGTATTGATTCATTTTAGAAAACGCATAAATATTTCCCTTTGTTTATCATGATTTTATAGCCAAAAACTCAATACAAATACAAGCAACATAACAAATGTGTTTGAGTTCTGTAACTTTTTGTGTGTTGTAAAACAAAAAGCAATCCATAAACCATCAATTGGAATTGTAACTCGAATGATTACTTATGGGTTGGTTATCTCCTTCGTTTACGCCATTCAAAAGGTTGTTAATTCTTATATTGCTGTCATGTTATGTCAATTGTTTCATCTTTTTCACAGTGCCCAAATGCGCTTGGAATATATATATATATATGTCCGCTAATGTTTTCCTGAATTATGCTTCTGTACTTAAGGAGTGGAAGGGTCACAAGAAATCTAATTTGGAAGATATCGAGTAGAAGAAGAAAATATTGAATTCACACATGATTATAATTTTATGTTTATTGACAAACTAACCAACTTAAAATTGAATATTAATTGCGCTGCTTAAAATATGAGGTTTTGTGTAAGAAATCATGTCCTAATTTTTCAGTTCAATCCGACGGTGCCTAGTCATGTCTACTGGGGCCGAAAGTTCCCCATATTATAAAAAAACATCAGCTCAATTGGACGTATGTAACTTTATTACTCATTAAAGCCAAATTATTTTATGCGGAGTATATAAGTTAACACAAAATATAATTTCAATTAAATATAAAATAATATAATTGTAATACTCTGTTTGATTACTCAAATATAAAAAATATGTTGAATTTAATTTGGTAGACTAAGACATTTGCATTTTAAAAAAAAAACTTCAGACAATGGAACAATTTTAAAAAAATAAAAAAGTTAGTCACATCGAGACCTTAATTTTTTAAAATCGTGTAATCGATTAAAAACACATGGGAACAATTAGCTGGCGCCCAACGTTAACAATAAATTGTAAATTTAATATTAAAAAATCATAAATTATTTAAATTATTACAAAAAAGAACAGACAAAAACTTAAAAATAATATTATAGAAGAAGAAACTGATAACAGTTCGAGATACTGCCAAAAATTTAAATACAAAATTCTTTATAGAAGAAGATAAACGCCATAGAAGAAGAAAAGCTTAATTTCAGATCGTTATATGAAGTTTGGTGAAATAAAATAAGAATATTTATTTATGCTGAAAGGAAATAAATCAAAGAAAGAAAGATCCCTACAGGAAGTTTAGTCAAACAAAATAAGAATATTTTTTTATGCTGAAAAGAAAGAATAGCTAAATGCCATAAAAGAATCGCTTGAAAACGAGAATAGTCAGCCAATTTATACCAAGAAGAAATAAGAGATGTCGAATTACGCAAAGAATTGACAACCATAACTGAATCTGGATTAGTTGATGCAGTGCAATTGTAATTACACAATAATAATAATATTTATTATTATTTTATTTTGTCGGCTAGTATTATTTCTTAATTATTATTATAAATATTTTTTTTTACATAACAGTTTATCTAATCTCAATGTTTGCTGACTATTTATATATATAATTACTAATTGAAGAGTTTTTTACCCTATAGAACATTCATTGCAACCAAATATTATTTAAATTAAAGAAAAATATTTAGTATAATATAGGGAGGAAAAGGAAAGAAGACAAGATGAATAGAAATGAGGTATTAAGTCTTATTGAATCTACAGTAGATGTAACTAAGGAAGAGATTTCAGAACATATTCGTAATTTGACAATTGCTGTCGAACAATTAAAGCCAAGTCGAGTGGAACCTTTAGCTCCAGTAACTAACTATTCAACCATGCGTTGCCAGTGGCAAGTTTGTGTTTTGTGTAAAATTACTGCCACAGTTTAGTGGAAATGCAGGTAAATACCCAGCGTGGAGGGAGTCTGCTAAATTTGCTTTAAACTATTATACAAGAGGATAGGAAATAAATTATGTCGCTATGGACATTTTAAGAAATAAGATAGTCAGTGAGGAAAATTTTACTCTAAGTTCATTTAACACTATTATTAATTTTGATGCCATTATATCGCGTTTAGATCAATCTTATTCTGATAAAATACCATTATATTTATTAGCAAACGAGATTAGTGTTTTAAGACAAGGCAAGTTGACAATAAATGAGTATTATGACAAAGTTAACAAGCAACTGACTCTTGTTATAAATAAAATTATCATGACTAATACGGATAAAGAAGAAGTTATTAAGGCCTGAAATGAACAAGTATTCGTAAACCTTTATGCGATATATGTTTCTCTGCAAATCCACCAGACCTACCCACGGCTTTAGCAACAGCGCAAGAACTTGAGTAAAATCATGAACGTTATAAATTTACCAATTCACTTGCGAACTCAAGAAATTTGCAGCAAACAAATTCACCTCATTCAAATAATAATTCAGCTAAGGTGCTTTGCCGCGAGCATCAACTGATAAACGAATCATCCAATATTCGTCTTCTGTTCCAAAGGAAATTGATAAGCATACATCATACTTCAGAAAGCCAATGGCTCTGTCTAATAAATTTAAATCTCCACCTGAAACTTCTAATTTAAATAAAGGAAATTTCTAATGAAAATATGTTCAAACGTCAGTTTGTCAGTAACAACTCCGGTCAGTCTCCAGCACAAAAGGTTCAAAGACTCAATCATGCTGAAGAAAACGAGAAAAATTATGATATATGTATATGATAATGAGGATTTGTTTTATGACGAAACGAAGGTGATGTAATTGATAGTCTGAATTCTTTATATTGTCAAAAAAGCAATAAATAGTCAAGAGCTGAATCTTTTAGTAGACATGGCTACTTAAAAAAATTATGTACGATATCACAATTTTATTAAAGGTGTTAAGGGGCCCATACAAACATACTGCTCATGCTCATGCAATAAGCATGTATTGGTAAATTTTAAATTTATGTTAAGGTATTTGTCACACAGAAAATGCAGTATGAAAAATCAAAATAGTTATGTTTTTGAAATGAACTCCTACTGATGATGACAGTTTTTCAAATGAACAAAAAATTAATTTAATAATTTTTCTGATATGTATTTTTTTAAATTTGAAGTTTTATTGAAAAAAAGAAACTAAAGCAAAGAAAAAAGGAAATAAAACAATCAAAAAATAAGTTCTGAAAAAATAATGTGTTAAGAAAATACATTTTTAATTAATTTCTTCAATTCTATAAATAATTTTTTTTGTCAAATGCATGTTTATTTCATAAGTTTTTATTTTAAATGATGATTGATATGATTGATGCTAAAATATCAATCACACACGTATACCAAGGGTTAATCGGCAGTAGCTGCAAGCAGTATGTGTGTATGGGCCCCTTTAAATCAGTCGCACAACCTTTTCGAATCAAATCAATAAATGGATCTACGCTCATTAAAGAAAAATGTGAAATAAACCTTTTGAATCATAAAACAACATTTTTTATATTGCCATGTTTACATTCATTTGACGGACTTCTAGGATATGATTTTTTTTAGCGAAATAGAAGCCTTGATTAATACCAAAACTGGCTTTCTTTTTCATAAAACCGGTAAAGAGCAAATTAACTATATTAAATGCAAACACGTGAATTCAATAGAAATTGATAAAAGACATGTTCCAGTGGATTTACATAACGAATTCGAAAATTTCCAGACAGGGCATTTTCAGACAAAACACTCAAGAGCAATCCACAATAAATTTAACTAAAAACAATTCCATTTATTCTCGTAGCTATCGTTATCCCATTTCAGCAACCGATTTTATAAATTCAGAAATAGAAAATCTTGTTAATTACGGTATTATAAGAAAATCATCATCGCCCTATAACTCACCCATCCATGTTGTTAACAAGAAAGGTGTTGACTGTTACGGTGCCGGATATTGCAATGATATTACCAAATCTTGGTAAATCAAAATTTTTTACAACTCTTGATTTAAAATCAGGATTTCATCAAATCATGTTGGCAGAGAAAGATAGATGCAAAACCGCCTTCAGTACTAACAATAGAAAGTATGAATTTTTCCTTTCCTTTTGGACTTCGAAATGCCCCTACTATTTTTCAAAGAGAAATTGACGATATTTTGCGGGATGAGATCGGGAAAACATGTTTTGTTTACATGGATGATATCATAATATTTTCTGAGGACGCAAATAATCATATTGCTCATGTCCATAAAATAATAAAACAAGTAAGAGTGCTATATTCGGCTGTGCCGAATCTTATATACCCTTTACCAAAGTGCGTTTATGTAGTATAGAGATACATACATAAGCACAGAGATATGTAGGTACATATTAATTTTGTGAAAAATGCATACTTTTTTCTCTAGTGCAATTTTTAGGTTTTTGGCATTATGTTAAATTTGGTGCTTTTTAATTTTTTGGCGATTTATTTTGTTTTGCTGATTTTTTTAGTTTTGGCGATTTTTTTTCATATAGGCAATCTTTTTTGGCCTTGGACATTTTTTTTCGGGTTTTGGCGTTTTTTAATTTTGGTGACTTTTTTCCCTCTGGCAATTTTTTTGATTTTGAAAATTTTTTTCATTTAGGCAATTTTTTTTATTTTTTGGAGATTTTGTTTCATATAGGCGATTTTTTCGGTTTTTGGCGTTTTTATTTCTTTTTGGCAATTTTTTTAGTTTTGACACTTTTTTCTCGTTTTGGCGATTTTTTTCGGTTTTTGGGCGTTTTTTTAATTTTGGCGATTTATTTTCGTTAGGCGATTTTCTGATTTTGGCGATTTTTTTTCGTTTGGATGGATTTTTTTGATTTTGACGATTTTATTTTTATTTAAGCGATTATTTTAATTATGGCGATTTTTTTTCGTTTCGGTGGATTTTTTTTGATTTTGACGATTTTTTTTTTCATTTAAGCGATTTTTTTAATTTTTAGCGATTTTTTTCATATAGGCATTTTTTTTCGTTTTGGCGATTTTTTTGATTTTGGCGATTTTTTTTAATTTTTGGCGATTTTTGTTCATATAAGCATTTTTTTGCGATTTTTGCGGATTTTTGTCATTGTGGGATTTTTTTTTGTTTTGACACTTTTTTTTCGTTTTGGCGATCTTTTCGGTTTTTTTAATTTTGGCGATTTTTTTCGTTTTGGCGATTTTTTGATTTTGCCGATTTTTTTTTCATATAAGCAATTTTTTTTAATTTTTGGGGATTTTTTTATACAGGCAAATTTTTTTTGTTTTGGCGATTTTTGTCGGTTTTTGGCGATTTTTTTAATTTCGGCGATTTATTTTCGTTTTGACATTTTTTTTATATTAGCGATTTTTTTTTATTTAGGCGATTTTTTTTAATTTTTGGCGATTTTTGTTCATATAAGCATTTTTGTTTGTTTTGGCGATTTTTGCGGTTTTTTTTGTCACTGTGGAAATTTATTTTTAGTTTTGACACGTTTTTCTCGTTTTGGCGATTTTTTTCGGTTATTGGAGTTTTTTTTAATTTTAGCGATTTTTTTTTCATTTTGGCGATTTTTTTCGTTTTGGCGATTTTTTAAAATTTTTGGCGATTTTATAATTTTCGGATTTTTTAGTTTGACCGTTTTTGAAAATTTCAAGAGTTTAACTCTTACGGTTTCCAAGATATAGCAATTTGTCAAAATTACATAGTCAAAATTGCATTAACTGATGGACCACCCTTTAATTTAAAAGTTTTTAATTTTAGTGTTATTTGTTGTAGTCTATATAAAAATACACTAATTTTACAAATTTCAAGTGTCAATATACATATGTACATTTGTACATACAATTGTATGTATATTACATGGGATTTTAACATTTTTCGTTGCTCGTTTTGGAACACCCTTTAAGTTTTAATTCTCATGTATTTCTTGTTGTAGCGATCAAAGTTCTACATACTCTGTCCAAATTTCAGACCCGTAGCTCTTACCGTTCCTGAGAAAATAGCCTTCTTCCTAAAACATGAAATATGTTTAATTATTATGAAAAAAGTTAAAGTTTTCCAACCCTGGAAACGTTTTTTTAATTTTTTAGATTATTAAATTTTTTTTTTAATTATAAATACCAATTTTATTCATACCGAAGTATAAAATAAGTTAATTTAATAAAAAAGTAATAAAAACTTGTTTTCGGTAGTTATTTTCTATGGGAAAATAGAGTTTGAGTTTTCCAGCTCTGAAACCGTCTGCCCGATTTTGCTGATTTTCAATAGCATTTTAGCGTTTTTTTGTCATTGTGGAAATTTATTTTTAGTTTGACTCGTTTTTCTCGTTTTGACGATTTTTTTCGGTTTTTGGCGTTTTTTTTAATTTTAGCTTTTTTTTCATTTTGGCGATTTTTTTCGTTTTGGCAATTTTTTTAAATTTTTGGCGATTTTATAATTTTCGGATTTTTTAGTTAGACCGTTTTTGAAAATTTCAAGAGTTTAACTCTTACGGTTTCCAAGATATAGCATTTTGTAGAAACTACATAGTCAAAATTGCATTAACTGATGGACCACCCTTTAATTTAAATGTTTTTAATTTTAGTGTTAATTGTTGTAGCCTATATAAAAATACACTAATCTTACAAATTTCAAGTGTCAATATACATATGTAAATTTGTACATACAATTGTATGTATATTAGATGGGATTTTAACATTTTTCGTTGCTGGTTTTGGAACACCCTTTAAGTTTTAATTCTCATGTATTTGTTGTTGTAGCGATCAAAGTTCTACATACTCTGTCCAAATTTCAGACCCGTAGCTCTTACCGTTCCTAAGAAAATAGCCTTCTTCCTAAAACATGAAATATGTTTAATTATTATGAAAAAAGTTAAAAGGAAAATTTCTGACACACCAGTCCAAGACCGAAGTCTCTAGCTCTTCTGGGAGCTTGGGAAAACCGATTTCACGTACAGACAGACGGACAGACGGACATCGCTTGTTCGTCTTCCCTATGCATAAGGATCCAGAATATATATACTTTATGTGTCGCTTATTAATATTCTAGAAATTACAAACGGAATGACAAACCTATATATACCCTTTTACCATTTTTTGGTAAAGGGTATAAAAATGGTCAAATTCAGGCATGCGGATCTCAACGGAAAAATAAAAATTCTTTAGACACGAAGTTGAATATCTAGGATTCGTTGTTTCGCAAAATGGAATCAAGACATCTCCTGATAAAGTTAATGATATCCTAAATTTTCAAATACCAAGAACCCTAAGGACATTAAGATCATTTATTGGTATAGCTGGATACTATAGAAGGTTCATTAAAAATTATGCAGATATAGTAAAACCGCTAACCATATACCTTTGTGGGGAAAACGGAAATGTTAATGAAAAAATTTCAAAGAAAGTCAAAATCAGTTTATCTCAAGATGCACTTAATGCGTTCGAAAAAATAAAGCGCATATTACCTTCTGAGGATGTACTACTTCAGCATCCAGATTTCAAACAACTGACGCTAGCTCTAATGCTATTGAAGTTGTGTTGTCTCAAAATGGTAAACCAATGACTATGATTTTGAGAACGCTCTCATTTACGGAACAAAATGATGCAGCAAATAAGTGTGAATTACTTTGTGTTGTCTGGTCGTTGCAAAAATTGAGAAATTTCTTGTATGGCGTCAAAAATATTTACATCTTTACTGATCACCAGCCCTTAACATTTGCAACTTCCAACAAGAACCCAAATCCTAAAATCAGAAGATGACAAGCGTTTATAGCTTATTTTTCTCCAAAATTTCATTATAAGCCCGGCAAAGAAAATGCTGTAACATTTTTATCATTATTACTTTATTACGCTTTTTATCATTATTACTGCTCATTTCTCATAAAATTTTTTTTTGCGTTTTATACATACCGCCATGTAAGAGAACCGCTGACCCTCTGGGTAATAGACGCGGCCCAGGACGCCGCCCAATATGGAACAGACGCGCCTTGATTTTAATCATCGTCCCATTCCAAACTATGGTCTACCTCTTATGAGAGAAAGTCGCACAGATCGAATTGGAACCACGATTACCTTCCACCTATGATCAGAGTTCATTCCAATAAAGTACGCAATAGGCATTACATTGTGACACTATGTTCAAAACCCTGATCTTAGCCGTGTACATACTAGTACACGTTGCCAGCCAGCACCCACGAGGAGGGTTCAGTAGAAGGGTTTCTTAGGCCGGCCACTTCAAGAAAATAAAAATTTATTTAATAAAATAAAAATATATTTAAATACCCGAATGAAATTGTATTCGATTTTGTACATCATAAGCTGTGAAGTGGTTATTAAACACGGTGGTGTTACCAGTATTTATTATTAAATAACAAAATAATTAAAGTTGTGTTTTGCATACAATTTCTTAACAAAGCAATTTTAGCCTTAAGGGGCCCATACACACATACTGCTCATGCTCATGCAGTAAGAATGTGTTGGTAAATTTGAAAACAAAAAAGGAAATAAAACAAACAAAAAATAAGTTCTGAAAAAATAATGTGTAAAGAAAATACGTTCTTACTTAATTTCTTGAATTCTATAAATATTTTTTTTGCTGTCAAAAGCATGTTTATTTTATAATTTTTTTTTTTAAATGATGATTGATATGATTGATGGTAAAATATCAATCACAGACGTATACCAAGGGTTTATCAGCAGAAGCTGGAAGCAGTATGTGTGTATGGGCCCCTTTAAAGTGCTTGGCAACTACTATGAACTTTAAAGCTAAAGTAAAAGATTTTTTTTTTGCATAAGGGGGTAATATTGGTGTGCCTTCAATTTTATGGAAGTTTTGTGAAATGTTCGTATAAATTTGAAACTTAAATATTTACTGTATCTTTATGGGTTTAGAAGGAATTCTTTCGTTTTTAGAATTAGTTTTTGTATTAAATGAAATTGTTAGAATGAGAAATTTTCTTCTGTATTGATAAGCAGAAGAGGGTGTTAGTGTTAGACGATACCAAAATTATTAATTTTAAAAGAGAACTTAGACAATTATATCGTTTAAACTTTGGCATTATATATAAAAGAATGGAAAACTTTTTATATAAAAAATATCGAAGTATATATATTTATTTGACATAAAGTCTGCGTATTATTTGAAACTTTTGCTTGTTTTGTTGCTTGTTTTTTTTTTTGTTTTTTTTTGGTTAAGCAACGTCTATATGCCTTTCGATTCTGCTTATGAAATTCATGAGTATACTTCAAAAATATTTTGGGTTGAAGTCTACTGATGAGTTCCATAAGCGGCAATGAAATTAATATATACAAATATTGGTTAAAGATAAAAATAAGCAAACATTTCCAAGGAATTTTTTATATGAATCAAAATAAATTTTCGTATTCCCGGAAAAATCTGGGAATATTAGAAGACTTTTCCCGGGAATTCCTAATTTCCAAACCCTATTTACCTGAGAGTATTGCAAATTAAAGATGGATATACAGCGAGAAGAAAGCAAATAGGACGAGCGACGAATTTCGTCAACGGTCGTTGACAAGAATTCTCTGAGTAAATAAATAAAATATGATAAGAACACAACTGGGACGTTTGACCAATTTCATCCACGGCGACGAACTCGTCGACAGGAACTCGCTGATAAATTCATTCGTCGGCGTAAGAAATAGAAATTAATTTATCTCAGAGTTCGTCACGCACCTCGGATTTTGTTCGAACTCGGTAATTTGTTAATGAGGATATGCATAAATGTTTATTATTTCTGATGACGAAAAATCACAAATTCGTCGTTCGTCCCAGTTGTGTTTCCATCATTAAATAATTTTTTGGTTTTTTTACAATTCTTCTGTGCATTTTTTTTACTATTTAAAGCATTGTAGGCGCATTTTTTAAGCTAAGTAAACATTTTACTAGTTATTTTACTTCGCCCAGGATTCAGTGCTACAAGTATCGCCGAAGGAGCCCGCTGCGATATGCCTCAGAATAGGCTAACGCAAAAAATCTGCTATGTTGCTTTGACTGGGATGGGGCCGTGATTTAATTTAGCCTCCCGAAGTAAATTTTTTGCTTTGTAGTCGAAGCTGCAACTTCTTCAGCCAACAACACACTCATGTGTATAATTAAATGCTAATCAAAAATTCCTTTAACTGTGTACATTTTCTTTAAGGATATGTCTTGATATATTTTTCCTACTCTCCTCTCACAAAATGGTATTAAATAAATAAACACGGATATAAAAGGACAAATATTTGATTGGCAATCGGAAAGTGTGTAACGATAATTAATAGAATTTGTGCAGTGAATAGATAATGAGCCAAATTGAAAAACAAGAACAAAAACCGTAAAATAAATACGAAAGACAATAAAATTAAATAAGGAAAAAAAACAGTATGTAAAGATGATTGTATTTGTTGTTTTTTTTCTTCCTCCTTCCTTCTAGACTCTACTTTAAAAAAAATATCAGCAAAACTTGGCCGGACATTAATGAGCCGGAATAAATTTACAAGTTGTTTTCAGTGTAAGGAAGCAGGAGTTTTAAAACAATTTTACTTAAATTTTAAACACATGGAGGAATAATTAAATTTGTTTTAGCTATATTGATTGCTATGTAGCAGATTAAAATTAAAATCTAAATTAGTTCATAAAAAAGCAAAGTCACTTAAGTTATATGATTTTTTTATTTGGAAAAATCTAAATAAATTAGGAAAAATAATAATAGTCTTTTTCGTGAAACCTAATAAAAATTATTCCTTAAGAACGGTAATTTCTATAGCGTGAAAGTTTTCTAATAATAATAAATGTATAATTTAAATTTTATGCATTTTATAATAAAAATCAGAATATACTAGTTGTTTTTGGATTTTTATATTTTTGGGCAGAAATAATTGTTATTTTCTAATTTTTATTTATTTTTGAGCAGAAATAAAAATCATTTTCTGATTTGAGCAGAAATAAAAATCATTTGCTACTACTATGAGATCAACCTGTTGATATTCCGCTAACGATAAATATAAGGTACACACCAAAAAGGGTCGTATTAGTCTTTTTATCTCTTTAATGATATGGGTATCAAATGAAAGGGATTTTTGAGGAAATTACCCAAAATGCGATGGAAAATTGGCGGAGGCCCCAAAAAGTGGACATTACTGTCCATTTGCCACTTTCATGATATGGGTATCAAATGAAAGGTATTTTTGAGGACATGACCAAAAATGCGATGGAAAAATGGCGGAGGCGCCAAAAAGTGGACATTACTGTCCATTTATCACTTTCATGATATGAGTGGTTTACTCTACTTTTTATTTAATAGTTGGTAATATACCGAAAAACGAATGTGGGTTACACAACTTTTGAGCTGATGGCCTCACGTATTTTTCAAGAAAAATTTTTAATTTATAAAACGAAAAAATAAAGATGTAACGAGCATCAATATAATTCGTTAAAAAAGTATATCACTGTGTTTAATAACTGTCGAGTTGCAATAAGCTATACAAAAATACATATGTACACTCAAAATATTATGTAGGTAAATTCAAATGAAAAATCATTTAAAACAATAGTATTATCAGTTAAAAACCAGGTTACTAAAATTTCATTTGAATCAAACGATTTTTGCAGTTATTTTTGAATGTTAATTTTTTAACGTATAATTTCAGTAAAAACGAATGTTTTTTCTTTTTTTTTTAACTACAAAAAACAACCTACATATTATTTAAAACTACTGTTTTTTCTTTTTTTTTCAACAACCTGAAAGCAACTTACCAAAACTGTAAAAAACTACTGCTTTTTCACTTATTTTGACTGACAAAAAATAACCTACAGAATCAATTGAAACTACGGTTTCTTTCATTTAATTTTAATGCAATATATTTAACCCTCCAAAAAATCAAAAGTTTTTAATTAATGTCGCTTTTTATTTTTATTGTTTATATAATTTTATGTACCAAATTTTAAATTCTTACAATTATTTTCACGTTTTTTAAATTGAAAGCTATGTTAATAGGCGACATATCCTGCAAATTCGTTCAACTCACAAAAACATTGTTAGCTTTTTCAGGAAAAAGTCCTTCAAAATTACAGCAATTTGAAACAAATACATGTTTTAGCGCTTTAATAAGATATTTTTATAATATTTCTGATGAATCATATGAAAACTGTATGATACAACAAAAACTAAATGCAAATCTCAGTTTTACTGTGATAGATGCGGCAAACCCATCTGCATACAAGATTGCAAAAGACCAAAACGTATGTTTGTAACGACTTTGATGTAGAATAATTTAAATACATCCCCTATGTAATACTAAAAAACTTATTTAATCATATGAAAGAAAAAATAAAAATCAATATTTTTTAGCCTTACTTAAGGTTCTCAGATATTTTCATTGTGATCTATCTAGTCGAACGAAGAGGTGTATGTGCTAAGTGGTAAATTGCTCATAGAGCAGCGTAGGCTAAATCAAGTTTTTAAAGTTTTAAAAATTATTTAGATTCTTTAATTGAACTGTAGTGAATTTTAATCAGAAATAATTCATAGTCAGGCTCAAGTTCAGTAATTTCAATTCTTATTGAATGAAATATTTATATTAATTAATGTGAGTATCTAAAGAAGAGAAGAAAAATTAAACTTAGACTTTAAGCTGGGAGAAATACCGATACTTTTCTGTGCAGCCACGCACTTCATCAGCACCCTAATCTATCTACTTGGGAAGAGATTCTTATTAACATCAGCTATTTAACTTAAATTTACAATGAAACGGAATGTGAGAAACTATTGTTGTGTATACAATTGATTTACCTTTGGTAAACACATTTATAAGTATCACTATTAATTTTCTGTTTTTTCCATTTCTTTAGAAACTCACATTAATTAATAAAAATATTTCATTCAATAAGAATTGAAATTACTGAACTTGAGCCTGACTATGAATTATTTCTGTTTTAAAAATTATTCAAAAAAGACAAATGTTTTCAAATGACTTGGAAAAAACAACATTGCAAATCAATTTTCGTTTTTATATATAAAAATTATTAAAGCTTTAAAATGGGGTTTATAAAGCTGATTTTCATAAAAAATATTTGTTATTACGCCTTAATAAAGCCTTAATAATATTTATAAAAAGATTGTAAGCCTTCATAAAAAGTATGGGAAAGCTAAAACCACCGACTATCGATTACACAATGTAACAAGTAAAGACACGCGGACTGGATAGTACACAACACATAGGTTCGATAGTACTACCAAAGGGTAGTAAAACCCTATAGACAGTTTTGCCATTTTGATGATCAATTCTTTTATGAGCCTCTAAAGATTTCGAAAATCAGTGCGCCCTCAAAAAATAATATCAGCAGTTTTTTGCGAACAGACTACAATTTCCAAAGCACTGTTAGAAAAAGTGCACTAAAAAGTATTTTTTTTTCTGTAAAATGTTAATAATTCTGAGCGCTTTCACCAAGTATGATTGGCAAACATTTACATACATATGATGTATGTGTGCACATTATTATATATGTACATATTTAAGAAATTTATTATTCAACATATTGTCATAATTATATTTTAATTTGAAATTTATTTGCTGGTGGTTCAGCTTGGTCTATATGCATTTCATTGTTGCTGTAACAACTCATCAGTAGTCTTCAACCACACATTTTGAATAGTCACAAACCTCTTATCTTATGCACAGACTTTCAAGAACTATTTGAGAATTCACAAATAATAATATTTTTGAAAATCACAAAAGAAAAATAAGCATAGTAGGCTTAGAAACTCATACAAAACCCAGCAAATAATTTATATTCAATATGAATCTATTTTATTTTTCTACACCTTTATACAATTAGAAATCCATTGGACAACAAAAAAAGTAATTACAAGGCAAAATGAAAAATAAAATCTAAAATTTAATTTAAAACAAACCACAAACGGTTATCCGTGGCAGATCAGTCAACCAGTGCGAGCGAGACGAAAAACTCTCGAAGGCCAAATAACACACACAAGCCTGACCGCACTTAAGAAATAATTACGATGACGCGAGAGATGTTCCCCGACCCAGAGCTGCTTAACGCCTGAGAAATTGATTTTTATTTCTGCTCAAAAAAATAAAAATCAGAAAATAACAATAATTTGAGTTTTGAAAAATCTAATTGAAAACTATCAAAATGGCTCTACGACAATTCGTTGTACTTAATTTTTTTTCTTTAAAAATTAAAGAATAACAATTATTTTCGGTCCCTGATTTATATAAATAAAAATAATTTTCATATCTCAGTCTAAATCAAAGACCGACACAAATCCAAAGTTAAAAAAAAATGTTTTTTTATGAACAATTTCACTTATGCCCCAATTCAGAAAGAAGAATAAGGACGTTTTTGTTTGAAAATACTTCAGAGTTCTTGTGTTTGAATTCAGTAAATTATTTTCTTTAAAAATAGTTGTTGTCTCTGATAATGAAAACGAAAAATATTATTGCCATGTTTTTAAAACATAAAAATTAAATTAAAGTATTATACAATACTTTGAAATATACATGAAAATATATTTATTAGAAATAATCTTTGGAACAAAATCATAAAGCAAATACACGAACCTTCTGGCATAGAAAATAACTAATTATTGTGTGAAAGAATCAAAATTTGCTGACTTTTTCCGTCCGTCACTGTCTCCTTTCACTTCAAAATTGTCAATCATGATCAAGGTATACATATCATTAATATTTTGAAAACGATATTTTGCATTTTTCGATACAGTACATGTCTTTCTATCGAAATAAACAAGAAACTCGATATCAAAAGAAATAATTAGTTAGGGCCTTTCTATTTTAACGCTATACATAGGTTTGTTATTTCATCTGAAATTTCTACTATATTCCACGTCTTACAACCATAAAATCTCCTACTGTTGCTGTTCTAGAAATGCTTCTTGACCTCGAAGATTTATTAAGCATACCATATGCTTGCTTAGCCTTGCAGAGTCTATTCTTAAAATCTTCTTTGTTGTCTTCGGTCATCATAAGCGCCAAGTAAGACTGCCCAGGTAATAGCAACTTTCATCATCCTCTGAGGGGTCCAGATTAGCTAAAATCGATTAATCAATCATATTAGAGATAAGCGCGTGTCGAATTTTTGCGACACGAAACGAGCAGAAAAAGTGTGCCAAAAAGACAACACACATAAAATCAATTTAAAATTTTTGCGAGAAAACAGTAACTTATCAAGATTTGCGCTCAATAATCTTCTGCGACGTTTGCTTTAAATTAATTCAGAAGCGGAGAATAGTGGAGTAGTCGTGGAATTTACAGGTATATTTAAATAGTATTGGCTTACGCACATTCATTTCATTTCCTTCATGTTTCGAGTTCATCAAGGGAATAAAAGCTTTCCCATGCTACTTGTTGCATCATCATGTGATACATATATTTATATATATATATATATATATATATATATATATATATATATATATATATGTAAAGCTCTAATGAGACTTAACAATTTTTTCGGGGACTCTCTGATATCTTAGCGCTTCTCAAATCGCTCTATATTGGAGTGCGTCAAAAACACACATGAAATATACAGAGACAAATTGCAATGGTGAGCGCCAGTCTACTGACTGCTCGACAATCGACCAGTAGCCAGCTTCCCATTTTTTCAATTCTGGTTCCAGGACGGATGAAAGATAAAACACTTTTGTGAAGGATAAGAGATATATTCTTATTTTTCATATTGAAAGTATTTACTAAATTTCTAGTTCATTAATGAACTAGTTTATAAAAATTATATTTTCATATTTTAGTAAAATTTTTCTAAAATTAAGTAAAATTTTCCCATAAAATTCGGAGCCTTGCAAAAAATTTTTTTCATCTTTGATCTCAAATTTAGTAAATTTTCCAATTTTTTTTTGTCTTTAATTCTTGTACTTATTTTTATTTTTAATTAAATTCTATATCACATATTACGTTTTTTTATATTTTCATGTTATATTCTTAATTATAATTCAGCATACATACATATAAATTCCTTGAGAGTAGACAAGTATTGAACCAGCAACCTTCTGATTGATAGGCAAGCACTCTAACCAATTGCCTAACAAGGCAGCCTGAATAAGCATTGAAATTATTGAGTTTTAAAATTTTATTTTATTTACAAAAAAATAAATTTCAAGTTCAAATATTCCTCGAAAATATGAAAAATTTACTTAAATTTTTTGCTTAATGCAAATAAAAAATATATTCTATAATTCAAATAAAAAATACTTAAGACTGGGAAATATTTTCCTAAAATTTAGTATACCTTTTAACATCTTTTAAGTAAGTCAAATTTCATGAACTAATCAGGAGTAATTTATTTCCTAAAATTTATTTTTTGATTTAAGACGAAATTGACTAGTCCTTAATATAAAATTTCCTACAGTTTATTACCATTTTCCTACTCTTAGTAAATATTTCCTTGAAGTCAGTAAACATTTCCTGAAATGTGAGAAATTTATTGTGTTTTTTTTATTGTCTATTTTTGAGAATATGAACTTTTTATTTTTTACTCATATTAAGTAATTTTTACTAGATTTTTGTAAAAATTTACTTAAGCTTAGAAAAAATTACTTAAACTTAGAATTTTTTTCTTACTTGAATTTAGGAAAAAAATTTTCCTAATAATAGTACATGTCTTTTTTTTGAGTGTAGAGATTTTTATTATTAATACTTCTCTTATCGCTTCAGGGAGTTGTTCTTTTTGCCAGCAAGTTGTCGCTAAGGACTTAAGAAACATTGTAGATAAATGGACGTTATTATTTGATAAATTCTGTTAGTCGAGCCTTGTGGCATGAATTTTGAATCGGATTAATTGCTTCTGCAGTTTCGTCTCAAGTATTAGCTGATGGTTTTATAACGTTTGTAGTGTTACTCGTGTGATCATTAGGTCGTAGTCGCACATGTTTCATAATTGGGTTGACTATGAATGCTGCACTATTTCTCTCTTTTACCTTCAACTGTTGGACTTTGTTATATAACATTTCAGCTTCCACGTTCTTTAGAGGTTTATTATCTATCTGACATAATTATTATAACCTGTTGGTTCTGTGTCTAAAATAACACATAGTCTTTATATACATATAATAAAAAATTGAAACAAGATGGGGAGTGGAGACACTACATTACCTCACTACATTACCTCTGGGGAGTGGAGACACTACATTACCTAAATACATCTGCATCTAAAAGGAAACACTCACTCTTACACACACAGGTTTCATAATTTTTAGAAACTTGAACCATAAAGGGAACTTTATCTACCTCTCCAAAACTGTCCAACCGATTTATGTGGTATACAAAAAATAGATATATCTGAGACTAAAAGGCCACACTCAAACTATATTTAATTTTACATTTAGGACAAAAAAGGGATCAAATGTTGGCTTCGCGGAAACTATACAACCGATCTTGATGAATTTTTAAATTTGACTTGGAAAAATTGTACAATCACTGCAAAAAATTCTTATTTGGATGCACTAACTAACTTCGAAAAATGCTTCTGAAAAGCACTAACGTAAGCAGGCTCTCTAACAAAATACAAAAAGGTTTTAAAAAAATTTCAATAACCTTTGCATCTAAGTAGGCAAAACTATATATTATTACTTCTGTGAAGCACTTTGGTAATGCAAAAACTGCATGGAATTTTGGAAGCTGAATGTATTGCTTCCAGCTGGATTATCTCGGCCAAAACATGCATTATTCATGCGCAATAGCAAGTGATTCTCTGACATTGTCTTCCTTACAAAAACGCTTCTTCAAAGGAGTAAGTTTTGCTGCGATGCTACGGAACCCTATGTACTTTAGTCTAACGCTCACGTTAAAGAAATTATTAATCACAGTGAATGGTATTTTACATTTTTACTTTTACATGTAGTCGGTCATAAATTAAAAAAAACTGGTCTAGTAAATATCGCTAGAGTGACAGTTATGAAGTTCATAAATAAATAGAACAACCTCAATATCGCTTCAGAGAAAAAGTGCTTAAGTCTTATTTTACTGTTTTGCAGTAGGGCACTTTTAAGTTTCTAAGTAGATGTTCAGGAATTTTTTTCTTTACAGTTGAATTGGCAAATTTAGTATTCCTTGAATTTATTTAAAAAAAATTATTTTGCACATTATAAATAGAACATTTAATTTGAAATATACAAAAGTATAAGCTTAATTAAGCTATTATTCTCCATGAGATTATAAGTAGAAAAAAGATAAGCTGCATGTCATTGCGCTATAACTTCCTGAAAAATCACACATAATAATTGAGATTATGCTCAGAGGTACTTTCAAATATAGAGATTACAGAAATCAGCTTATCTAGACTTAAGCACGTTTTGCTTTTTGCCACAGATATGTATATCGTCAGTTGGAATTAAAAATCACGTAGCTAATTTTGTTTTAGTTTTTGAGAAAAATATAAACAAAATTATTTAAGTGACTGAAGTAAAGTTGCTTTTCATTTTTAATTCGGATAATGTTTATTGATAAAGGTATGAAAATTTATGGGGACTTGTGTTGTAATACCCAATAAATACAAGATCTAAAGGTCAATCAATAAAATTAAAAATAATATAAAAATGCTATTTTGAATTTATTGTTGCTTATATGTATTTAATTTCAGCTGACGATATGCAACTTATGGTCTATTGGGCGACAAAAGTTAGGGTTCTATCGCATAGGCTGAATGTGAACAAGATTTTGTTTTAAGAATATTTAATTCGGCATTCTTTTAAATTTTTTCTTTTCTAATTGCCAAAAAGAAAATCCGATGAACTGGTAATGAAAAAAAACTAAACTAAGAAAGGTAATTTATATTACAAAAATATCGAAAGTCGCAAAACTTTCTTTAATTGTAAAAAGTATTCGAAATTAATAGCAACCACTGTCTAAGGGTGGAAAAAATTTTGTCATACCAAGCAAAATTTGTAAGGACCCCTACAAGAATAGTACCGGTCAATTGACCTGTCATTTGAACGGAAGTCATGCGGGATATATTCATCATTGCGTAGAACAAAGTTTCTATCACATTATTAAGGGCAAAATGGAAAATGTGATGGAAAATTTTGTGTACGTATGACGTTGCATCTCTCTCTAACGACTATAAAACATATAGTCGCACTGCTCACTCTACTGCTTCTCAATAATCAATATTAGTCAAGTTTGTCTGACCATAATGGACTAGTCATAATAATAATCATAATCATAAATGATTGATATAATGACAATAAATACAATTTTTATTATTTTAATTATGTAAAAGCAAATAAAATATTTAAAATGAAAGATTTAATTCAGAAAAAAACCAGAATAACCCAGGTGGTATCTAGCCCTCTTCACACTTTTTCACCACCAACGCATCCTGCTTTTTACAAATATCTAAAATTTTAAAAAGAAATATATTTATGCATGTATGTATATAAATTAAATTAAATTTTGTAAATTTCTTTTATTCAGTATTGCTTTTACTTATCTTGTTTAACACTTATGTATTGAATTGTATTTTTTTTAAATAAAACTCGATATCTTAGAATTTTTAGCATATGTACATTAGATGTTCCACTCTAACATATACGCTAGAGTAGAGCAACTATGGGTTAGTAAATAAATCCATTATCAACTCCGATCAAATGACTAGTCAATTGACTATTAAATTCAATGTAAAATTGGTGCAAATGTGTTCGTGATAAAAATTTGTTTGTGTTAGTTTCAGTCATTCATTTCTTTCCAGTCAGCATGTGGAAGATTGTTTCACCAAGCTGAGTCTTTTTCGACTACTTTAGATGATCAAAAACTGATTAATCAGTTATGCACTTAAAATAAGACTCGAAAATGATTCCCAGAACTGCTTATAATGTGATTTGTTTAAAAAACAAAAAGCAAGCTCATGCAGTAAAATCAATAAAATACAAAGTGTATTAAATTTGTGAACAAAAATATGTAAGTGTCTCGAAAAGGAGTAGAAATTGATCAGAAATGAAAGTTTTCGACTCGAAAACGAGCGCATGAATGCTTATTTTAATCGTGCGGAGGAGTCGAAAGTGACTCGAATATGATCATTAATTTCATAAAATGCTGTAGGTACTATTTCGATAGACATATTTATATGTAAACTAAAAGCAAAATAGCGTCAACTATATAAACACAATTAAAAATTTATTTTTTTTTGCCTTCGTTTGTTTTATTTTCTCTTCTTTTCGAGGAATTTTTTTTCCACATTCTTTTTTCAACTGCCTCGAACTCACTCCACTAGCAGATGGTAAAAGTTACTATTGTGCTTTGTTTCAAATTAGACTTTGTTTGGATGTGCGTGTGTGTGTGTTGTTATATTTACTTATCTAACTGTCTGTCCTTTTGCCTATTTGTTTGTTAAGCGTGTCGCATTATAAACGCTTAATTACATTTACATTTCCTTTTATATGAATAACAATGAAATGAAATAAATAAAAATAAAAAGAATAATTGCGAAGAAAAATATTTTACATAAGGAATTTTTTTTATACTCGTAAAATTTACAAAAAAATGCCTGTTTTTAATTCTTGTTTTGTTTTTAATTTTTCCTTTCGGCGTTCTTTCTTACAATGACATTTTAAGACGACTGCTGGAAGTTACATAAATTACAAGCAAAATGCCGAAAGATTTAAATCTTAATTTTTATATTATTAAAATGTTAAAATAAGAAAAATAATGGGCCAGTGTAAAAGGAAACGCAATAACAATAACGAATGAAATGTGATTTCTTTACCATATACCGTATTTATATGGCTGCCAGAGATGTTTTGTAAGCAATTGTTGATTTTGAATATTTATAAAGGCGGAATAAGTCGTAAAATCGTATCGTTATGTCAGCGTGTCAGGTGACAAAAACCATACCATAAATAATGAATCTTGCTAGTTTTGAAATATGTATGTAGTGATAACACTTGCCACTTAGAATGTATAGAAAAAAATTTGCTGTTGCAAATGTCAGAAAAGCTGCATAAGAACCCAAACAAAAATAGTGTTCTATGCGAACTGTGTGTGATGTTACCTTTTCTATAATTTCTATACAAACCTGTACGACACAGAGCGATACGATTTAAAAAATATTAAATTTTTCATGATTTTTAATGGTTTCTTATTTTTTTAACGGGTATTAAAGTAAATAATATTCTTTGTTGTTTTTTGAGAGTTTGTCTACTATATTAATTTTAAAAATCTTATTGCGAATCTATAGGGTGTTTTTTTATAGAGTGACACAAGTTTAAATCATAACTAAACAAGAAAATATATTTTTATTATCAATGAAACGGGCTTTATTGGAAAGAAACTTTTATGACCCCCACGTCTGGCGCGTAGAAGGCACAATCTGGAACACCAATTTTTAAACTTTTTGCATTCTGACCATCATAATCAGTAATGTTCTGTGAATGTAATGGTGTTTCTACAAAAGTTTGTGGATTCTCCTCACTCCAAATACGACAATTCTGCTTATGTACGTACCTATTCAATCAGAAATGGGCTTCATCGATTACACAGTAGCACATTTTGCAACTTTACCAATTGAACCAATTGAGATCACCAAAATCTGAAAGATAGTAGCAGCAACCCCCCTAACTGGGGTTTGAATTATTAGCTAAATTTTTTTTTAAATTCATTTTTGAAGTTTTCCACTGAGAGAAGGAGGATGTACCATGTAAACATCGTCGCGACGGTTTGAATGATTGTTTGATGCAAAATAACGGCATATTTCAAATGTCAAAAAATTTGCATTGTGTTAATGTACGTTCGAATTAAATAAATTTATGGAATTTAAATATTACGTCATACATTGCAGAAAGAAATTTTTCTAAGTATGTATTTTAAAATATTTGAAGTGTCCTAATATTTTCCATCATTAAAAATAAAAATCTATGACGAATTTATACGTGTTTTGTCAGTCATGCTGTTTTGAGTAAGTTATTGTTGTTTTTAGGGTTCCGTTCACCAAAGGTGAAAAAAGGCACCCTATTCTTTTCGCTACGCTGTCCGTCTGTCCGTCACACGGTATTTTCTCAGGAACCCTAAAAGCTACGGACCTGAAATTTAAACAGAGTATGTAGAACCTTGGCCACTACAACAACAAATACATGAGAATTAGAAATTAAAGGGTGCTCCAAAACGAGCGACGAAAAATGTTAAAATCTCATGTAATATACATACAATTGTATGTACATATGTATATTGACACTTGAAATTTGTAAAATTAGTGTATTTTTATATAGACTACAACAATAAACATTAAAATATTAAAAAATTTAAATTAAAGGGTGGTCCATCAGTTAATGCAATTTTGACAAATTGCTATATCTTGGAGACCTTAAGAGGTAAACACTTGAAAAATTCAAAAACGATAAAACTAAAAAATCCGAAAATTATAAAATCGGCAAACCGAAAAAAATCGCCAAAACCTGAAAAAAATCGCCAAATCGAAAAAAATCGACAAAATTAAAAAAAAAATCTAGCACTAAAATAAATCGCCAAATTCGAAACAATCGTTTAAATGAAAAAAATCGCCAATATGAAAAAAACGCCAAAAACCGAAAAAAATCGCCAAAACGCGAAAAACGCGCAAAAACCAAAATAATTGTTTATGTGAAAAAAATCGCCAAAATGAAAAAAAATATCCAAAATTAAAAAAAAATCGCCAAATTTAAAAAAAAATCGCAAAAAAGAAAAAAATCGCCAAAATTTAAAATTAACGGTAAAAACCGAAAAAAATCCTCAAAACGGAAAAAACTGCCAAAACTAAAAAAATCGCCAAAACCAAAAAAAATCACCTATATAAAAAAACGCCGAAATTAAAAAAATCGCCAAAATAAAAAAAACGCCAAAATAATAAAAATCGCCAAAATTTAAAATTTTTATGAAAAAATTTAATGAACTATAAATCGTTCATTTAATATGCAAAAAACTAAAAACACTATACATCGTCTATTTTTCATGTAAAAAAATTAAATGGGCTATAGATACAAAATATACTGGCCTATACATGGTTGATTTTTTAAATTTTTATGAAAAACATTAATGGGCTATAAATTGTCCATTTCATATACAAAAACTGAAATGGCCTATATACGTCGTCTATATTTCGTGCAAAGAATTTAATGAAATATACATCATCCATTTTTTATGAAAAAAAATTTTTTATGAAAAAAATTTAATGGAGTATACATCGTCAATTTTTAAAATTTTTATGAAAAAATTTAATGAACTATAAATCGTTCATTTCATATGCAAAAAACTAAAAACACTATACATCGTCTATTTGTCATGCAAAAAAATTAAATGGGGTATAGATACAAAATATAATGGGCTATACATGGTTGATTTTTTAAATTTTTATGAAAAACATTAATGGGCTATAAATTGTCCATTTCATATACAAAAACTTAAATGGCCTATATACGTCGTCTATATTTCGTGCAAAGAATTTAATGAAATATACATCATCAATTTTTTACGAAAAAAATTTTTTTAAGAAAAAAATTTAATGGACATCGTCAATTTTTCAAATTTTTATGAAAAATTTTAATGAACTATAAATCGTTCATTTCATATGCAAATAACTAAAAACACTATACATTGTCTATTTTTCATCCAAAAAAATTAAATGAGCTATAGATACAAAATATAATGGGCTATACGTGGTTGATTTTTTAAATTTTTATGAAAAACATTAATGGGCTATAAATTGTCCATTTCGGATACAAAAACTTAAATGGACTATATACGTCGTCTATATTTCGTGCAAAGAAATTAATGAAATATACATCATCCATTTTTTATGAAAAAAAATTTTTATGAAAAAAATTTAATGGATCGTCAATTTTTCAAATTTTTATGAAAAAATTTAATGAACTATAAATCGTTCATTTCATATGCAAAAAACTAAAAACACTATACATCGTCTATTTTTCATGCAAAAAAATTAAATGGGCTATAGATACAAAATTTAATGGGCTATACATGGTTGATTTTTTAAATTTTTATGAAAAACATTAATGGGCTATAAATTGTCCATTTCATATACAAAAACTTAAATGGCCTATATACGTCGTCTATATTTCGTGCAAAGAATTTAATGAAATATATATCATCAATTTTTTATGAAAAAAAAATTTTTATGAAAAAAATTTAATCGTAAATTTTTCAAATTTTTTTGAAAAAATTTAATGAACTATAAATCGTTCATTTCATATGCAAAAAACTAAAAACACTATACATCGCCTATTTTTCATGCAAAAAATTAAATGGGCTATAGATACAAAATATAATGGGCTATTGATTTTTTAGATTTTTATGAAAAACATTAATGGGCTATAAATTGTCCATTTCATATACAAAATCTTAAATGGCCTATATACGTCGTCTATATTTCGTGCAAAGAATTTAATGAAATATACATCATCCAATTTTTATAAAAAAAAATTCAATGGACTATATATACATCGGCAATTTTTCAAATTTTTATGAAAAAATTTAATGAACTATAAATCGTTCATTTCATATGCAAAAAAACTAAAAACACTATACATCGTATATTTTTCATGCAAAAAAATTAAATGGGCTATAGATACAAAATATAATGGGCTATACATGGTTGATATTTTAAATTTTTATGAAAAACATTAATGGGCTATAATACATCGTCAAGTTTTCAAATTTTTATGAAAAAATTTAATGAACTATAAATCGTTCATTTCATATGCAAAAAACTAAAAACACTATACATCGTCTATTTTTCATGCAAAAAAATTAAATGGGCTATAGATACAAAAAATAATGGGCTATTGATTTTTTATATTTTTATGAAAAACATTAATGGGCTATAAATTGTCCATTTCATATACAAAAACTTAAATGGCCTATATACGTCGTCTATATTTCGTGCAAGAAATTTAATGAAATATACATCATCCATTTTTTATGAAAAAAAATTTTTATGAAAAAAATTTAATGGACTATATATACATCGTCAATTTTTCAAATTTTTATGAAAAAATTTAATGAACCATAAATCGTTCATTTCATATGCAAAAAACTAAAAACACTATACATCGTCTATTTTTCATGCAAAATAATTAAATGGGCTATAGATACAAAATATAATGGGCTATACATGGTTGATTTTTTAAATTTTTATGAAAAACATTAATGGGCTATAAATTGTCCATTTCATATACAAAATCTTAAATGGCCTATATACGTCGTCTATATTTCGTGCAAAGAATTTAATGAAATATACATCATCCAATTTTTATGAAAAAAATTTAATGGACTATATATACATCGGCAATTTTTCAAATTTTTATGAAAAAATTTAATGAACTATAAATCGTTCATTTCATATGCAAAAAACTAAAAACACTATAAATCGTCTATTTTTCATGCAAAAAAATTAAATGGGCTATAGATACAAAATATAATGGGCTATTGATTTTTTAGATTTTTATGAAAAACATTAATGGGCTATAAATTGTCCATTTCGTAAACAGAAACTTAAATGGACTATATACGTCGTCTATATTTCGTGCAAAGAATTTAATGAAATATACATCATCCATTTTTTATGAAAAAAATTTAATGGACGTTTAATTTAATCGTCAATTTTTCAAATTTTTATGAAAAAATTTAATGGACTATAAATCGTTCATTTCATATGCAAAAAACTAAAAACACTATACATCGTCTATTTTTCATGCAAAAAAATTAAATGGGCTATAGATACAAAATATAATGGGCTATACATGGTTGATTTTTTAAATTTTTATGAAAAACATTAATGGGCTATAAGTTCTCCATTTCATATACAAAAACTTAAATGGCCTGTATATGTCGTCTATATTTCGTGCAAGGAATTTAATGAAATATACATCATCCATTTTTTATGAAAAAAAATTTTTTATGAAAAAAATTTAATGGATATACACCGTCAATTTTTCAAATTTTTATGAAAAAATTTAATGAACTATAAATCGTTCATTTCATATGCAAAAAACTAAAAACACTATACATCGTCTATTTTTCATGCAAAAAAATTAAATGGGCTATAGATACAAAATATAATGGGCTATACATGGTTGATTTTTTAAATTTTTATGAAAAACATTAATGGGCTATAAATTGTCCATTTCATATACAAAAACTTAAATGGCCTATATACGTCGTCTATATTTCGTGCAAAGAATTTAATGAAATATACATCATCCATTTTTTATAAAAAAAAATTTTTTATGAAAAAAATTTAATGAACTATAAATCGTTCATTTCATATGCAAAAAACTAAAAACACTATACATCGTCTATTTTTCATGCAAAAAAATTAAATGGGCTATAGATACAAAATATAATGGGCTATACATGGTTGATTTTTTAAATTTTTATGAAAAACATTAATGGGCTATAAATTCTCCATTTCATATACAAAAACTTAAATGGCCTATATATGTCGTCTATATTTCGTGCAAGGAATTTAATGAAATATACATCATCCATTTTTTATGAAAAAAATTTAAATCGTTCATTTCATATGCAAAAAACTAAAAACACTATACATCGTCTATTTTTCATGCAAAAAAATGAAATGGGCTATAGATACAAAATATAATGGGCTATACATGGTTGATTTTTTAAATTTTTATGAAAAACATTAATGGGCTATAAATTGTCCATTTCATATACAAAAACTTAAATGGCCTATATACGTCGTCTATATTTCGTGCAAAGAATTTAATGAAATATACATCATCCATTTTTTATAAAAAAAAATTTTTTATGAAAAAAATTTAATGAACTATAAATCGTTCATTTCATATGCAAAAAACTAAAAACACTATACATCGTCTATTTTTCATGCAAAAAAATTAAATGGGCTATAGATACAAAATATAATGGGCTATACATGGTTGATTTTTTTAAATTTTTATGAAAAACATTAATGGGCTATAAATTCTCCATTTCATATACAAAAACTTAAATGGCCTATATATGTCGTCTATATTTCGTGCAAGGAATTTAATGAAATATACATCATCCATTTTTTATGAAAAAAATTTAAATCGTTCATTTCATATGCAAAAAACTAAAAACACTATACATCGTCTATTTTTCATGCAAAAAAATGAAATGGGCTATAGATACAAAATATAATGGGCTATACATGGTTGATTTTTTAAATTTTTATGAAAAACATTAATGGGCTATAAATTGTCCATTTCATATACAAAAACTTAAATGGCCTATATACGTCGTCTATATTTCGTGCAAAGAATTTAATGAAATATACATCATCCATTTTTTATAAAAAAAAATTTTTTATGAAAAAAATTTAATGGACTATACATCGTCAATTTTTCAAATTATTATGAAAAAATTTAATGAACTATAAATCGTTCATTTCATATGCAAAAAACTAAAAACACTATACATCGTCTATTTTTCATGCAAAAAAATTAAATGGGTTATAGATACAAAATATAATGGGCTATACATGGTTGATTTTTTAAAGTTTAATGAAAAACATTAGTGGGCTATAAATTGTCCATTTCATATACAAAAACTTAAATGGCCTATATACGTCGTCTATATTTCGTGCAAAGAATTTAATGAAATATACATCCATTTTTTATGAAAAAAAATTTTTTATGAAAAAAATTTAATCGTCAATTTTTCAAATTTTTATGAAAAAATTTAATGAACTATAAATCGTTCATTTCATATGCAAAAAACTAAAAACACTATACATCGTCTATTTTTCATGCAAAAAATTAAATGGGTTATAGATACAAAATATAATGGGCTATACATGGTTGATTTTTTAAAGTTTTATGAAAAACATTAGTGGGCTATAAATTGTCCATTTCATATACAAAAACTTAAATGGCCTATATACGTCGTCTATATTTCGTGCAAAGAATTTAATGAAATATACATCATCCATTTTTTATGAAAAAAAATTTTTTATGAAAAAAATTTAATGGACTATACATCGTCAATTTTTCAAATTTTTATGAAAAAATTTAATGAACTATAAATCGTTCATTTCATATGCAAAAAACTAAAAACACTATACATCGTCTATTTTTCATTCAAAAAAATTAAATGGCTATAGATATAAAATATAATGGGCTATACATGGTTGATTTTTTAAATTTTTATGAAAAACATTAATGGGCTATAAATTGTCCATTTCATATACAAAAACTTAAATGGCCTATATACGTCGTCTATATTTCGTGCAAAGAATTTAATGAAATATACATCATCCATTTTTTATGAAAAAAAATTTTTTATGAAAAAAATTTAATGAACTATAAATCGTTCATTTCATATGCATAAAACTAAAAACACTATACATCGTCTATTTTTCATGCAAAAAATTAAATGGGCTATAGATACAAAATATAATGGGCTATACATGGTTGATTTTGTAAATTTTTATGAACAACATTAATGGGCTATAAATTGTCCATTTCATATACAAAAACTGAAATGGCCTATATACGTCGTCTATATTTCGTGCAAGGAATTTAATGAAATATTCATCATCCATTTTTTATGAAAAAAAATTTTTTATGAAAAAAATTTAATGGACTATATATACATCGTCAATTTTTAAAATTTTTATGAAAAAATTTAATGAACTATAAATCGTTCATTTCATATGCAAAAAACTAAAAACACTATACATCGTCTATTTGTCATGCAAAAAAATTAAATGGGGTATAGATACAAAATATAATGGGCTATACATGGGTGATTTTTTAAATTTTTATGAAAAACATTAATGGGCTATAAATTGTCCATTTCATATACAAAAACTTAAATGGCCTATATACGTCGTCTATATTTCGTGCAAAGAATTTAATGAAATATACATCATCCATTTTTTATGAAAAAAAATTTTTTATGAAAAAAATTTAATGAACTATAAATCGTTCATTTCATATGCATAAAACTAAAAACACTATACATCGCCTATTTTTCATGCAAAAAATTAAATGGGCTATAGATACAAAATATAATGGGCTACACATGGTTGATTTTTTAAATTTTTATGAAAAACATTAATGGGCTATAAATTGTCCATTTCATATACAAAAACTTAAATGGCCTATATACGTCGTCTATATTTCGTGCAAGGAATTTAATGAAATATTCATCATCCATTTTTTATTTTTTTTTTTTTTTTTTTTTAATACATGTATTTATTTATTGTATCTTCAAATATGAACTAACAATAAGTATTCAAATCTTAAATCTAAAATATAATTATTAGGACCGACCACTGTCGGACATAAACTTGTTAATAGTTATAAATAATACATAAGTAGTGATAATAAAAAAAGAAAAAAAAAATTATAAAAAAGTATAAAAAAAGTATTTTCAAGAAATCCCATTTGGCGTGTTGAGTAATAGAGCCCTTGTGTCCCTCTTTTTTAAGCGGATGTGTCCAGTAAAGTTCAAAATATTACGAGCAGGCGGATTAGGATGTGACTCGAGTTTTGTTAAATATTTGCCTGCGTATTTTGCGATTTCTTCAGTCACTAGTGGCATATTTAAATCACTATGTATATTAGAATTTTTGATATACCATGGAGCCGATGTTATTAACCGTAAAATTTTGTTTTGCCTTCGTTGGATTCTCTCTACATTCGAAGCTGAAGCAGTGCCCCATAACTGGATACCGTAACACCATATTGGCTTTAAAAGCGACTTGTATAATAAAAGTTTACAGTCCATGCTAAGTGTTGAATTTCTGCCAATCAACCAGTGTATTTGAGATAACTTAATTTTCATCTGAGTTAGCTTAAAGTCAATATGATGTTTCCATGTAAGCCTTCGATCAAGGTGTATACCAAGGTATTTCACTTGGGAGTGTTGAGGAATATTTTGATTATTGATTCGAATTGGGGAACAAGTATCTCTTCTTAGGGTAAATGTTATATGGACACACTTTTGTTCATTTACCTTAATTCTCCATAAGTTCAACCACATTTCCAATTGTGTAATATGTTCTTGTAAATATCGGGAAGCCTCGTGAGGGTTTTCATGCATACTAAGGCAGGCTGTATCATCGGCAAACGTAGATGTATGGATATTGCTGCTCAAAGGCATATCGCAAGTATAGATCAAATACAAAACTGGCCCCAGTATGCTCCCCTGTGGCACACCGGATGATATAGATTCGGGCACACTCATGAATTCTCCTTCCACAACCGTGAAGTGATGTAACTTTCTAATAAATTCACTAAATTTATTGGTAGATATGATTTTAATTTTAGAATTAGACCTTCATGCCACACTTTATCAAATGCCTGAGAAACGTCAATAAACAGGGCAGAACAATACTTCTTTTCCTCAAATGTTTTTCTTATAAATTGAACCAATCTATGAGTTTGTTCAATGGTGCTATGCTGACTTCTAAAACCAAATTGATGGTCTGGGATGCACCCACTATCTGTTAAGGTTGTGGACAATTTTGTCATGAGCAGCTTTTCGAAGAGTTTTGACATAGTTGACAGCAAACTTATTGGCCTATATGACTCAGCTTTAGTAAGATCTTTTCCCGGCTTTGGAATCATTTTGATTTTTGCAAGCTTCCAGAGTTGTGGATAATACTCCAGTCGTAATATGGCATTAGAAATAAACAGCAGGATTCTTATTGCAATATGCGGCAAGTTCATCAGCATCTTGTTACTAATTCCATCAATACCTGGAGCTTTCTTTGGATTGAGTTCAGCAATTACTTTATGTACATCACGCATCTTAAACTTTAAGGCTCGAGGGGGTAGAGCAACTACATTCGGCAAATCAGCAACACCAGTACATGTATTTGAGGTAAATACGGATTTTAAATGCTCAGCAAATATTTTGCATTTTTCCGTATCGCTTCTTGCCCAATCTCCGGTAGATGTACGCAGAGGTGGCTTAAACTCAACGGGGGTTTTAAGCTTTCTAGCAGCGCGCCACAAAGAGTGATTAGATGTCGGTGTGACATCAAGACCTTCCAAATAATTTTTAAGAGATGCAGTTTTTTCAGATGCAAGCAACTCTTGAAGTCGTTTAGAACATTCTTTAAGTCTGAGTTTATGTTGGGGTGATCTGTGCTGTTGCCATTCCCTTCTAGCTCTTCTTTTTTCACATACGAGATGTTCAATATCCCTGGAATAAATTTTATTAAACCCAGACTGCGGATGGGAGGTAGTGGCATGTTCAGCAGCCTGTTTAATAATTTCGTTAAGATTGGCAATGTTAGTTTCAATGTCATTGGGTGTTCTTAACGCAATATTTTCCGTGCAATGACTACTAAGATATTTTTTAAATCCCAGCCAATTAACACGATTGGTCATCTTCGTATATGGGTGAGGTAAGTCACTTCTTAGTGGGTTACAAATTGTAACGATAGTGGGGGAGTGATCGGAGGAGAGATCTAGAGAAGTTTCAACACTAATTAAATCCCTAGAAATATTTTTCATTACGCCAAAATCAATAACATCTGGAATTTTTCGTACGTCAGTAGGCCAATAAGTGGGCACCCCACTCGAAATAACATCTAAGCCCATTTTTGAAATTGTATTAAACAAAGCTCGACCTCTAGGTGTTAAAAGGCGCGATCCCCAGTACGTATGCTTTGCATTGTAGTCTCCAGCTGCCACGAAACAAGATCCAAGCGATTTGTAGAACTTCTCATACTGATCTTCGGTAACTGAAAATCTGGGAGGTGAGTAAATTGATGATATTACGAAATTAGAACAAAAATTTTCTACAAAAATATTCGTAGCTTGCATATATTCTTCACTAACGTTGTCAAGGATATAGTGCTTGAGTCTTGACTTAATTAGAATTGCAGATCCACCGCATGCTCTCCCTCTAGGGTCCTTTGTATCATACATAGTGTAGCCATTTATTTTGAAAAAGCTTCTCTGAAAAAAAAATTTTTATGAAAAAAATTTAATGGACTATATATATATACTATCGTCAATTTTTCAAATTTTTATGAAAAAATTTAATGAACTATAAATCGTTCATTTCATATGCATAAAACTAAAAACACTATACATCGTCTATTTTTCATTGAAAAAAATTAAATGGGCTATAGATACAAAATATAATGGGCTATACATGGTTGATTTTTTAAATTTTTATGAAAAACATTAATGGGCTATAAATTGTCCATTTCATATACAAAAACTTAAATGGCCTATATACGTCGTCTATATTTCGTGCAAAGAATTTAATGAAATATACATCATCCATTTTTTATGAAAAAAAATTTTTTATGAAAAAAATTTAATTCAATTTTTAAAATTTTTATGAAAAAATTTAATGAACTATAAATCGTTCATTTCATATGCAAAAAACTAAAAACACTATACATCGTCTATTTGTCATGCAAAAAAATTAAATGGGCTATAGATACAAAATATAATGGGCTATACATGGTTGATTTTGTAAATTTTTATGAAAAACATTAATGGGCTATAAATTGTCCATTTCATATACAAAAACTTAAATGGCCTATATACGTCGTCTATATTTCGTGCAAAGAATTTAATGAAATATACATCATCCATTTTTTATGAAAAAAAATTTTTTATGAAAAAAATTTAATGAACTATAAATCGTTCATTTCATATGCAAAAAACTAAAAACACTATACATCGTCTATTTTTCATGCAAAAAAATTAAATGGGCTATAGATACAAAATATAATGGGCTATACATGGTTGATTTTTTAAATTTTTATGAAAAACATTAATGGGCTATAAATTGTCCATTTCATATACAAAAACTTAAATGGCCTATATACATACGTCGTCTATATTTCGTGCAAAGAATTTAATGAAATATACATCATCCATTTTTTATGAAAAAAAATTTTTTATGAAAAAAATTTAATGGACTATACATCGTCAATTTTTCAAATTTTTATGAAAAAATTTAATGAACTATAAATCGTTCATTTCATATGCAAAAAACTAAAAACACTATACATCGTCTATTTGTCATGCAAAAAAATTAAATGGGCTATAGATACAAAATATAATGGGCTACACATGATTGATTTTTTAAATTTTTATGAAAAACATTAATGGATTTCATATGCAAAAAACTAAAAACACTATACATCGTCTATTTGTCATGCAAAAAAATTAAATGGGGTATAGATACAAAATATAATGGGCTATACATGGTTGATTTTTTAAATTTTTATGAAAAACATTAATGGGCTATAAATTGTCCATTTCATATACAAAAACTTAAATGGCCTATATACGTCGTCTATATTTCGTGCAAAGAATTTAATGAAATATACATCATCCATTTTTTATGAAAAAAAATTTTTTATGAAAAAAATTTAATGAACTATAAATCGTTCATTTCATATGCATAAAACTAAAAACACTATACATCGTCTATTTTTCATGCAAAAAATTAAATGGGCTATAGATACAAAATATAATGGGCTATACATGGTTGATTTTTTAAATTTTTATGAAAAACATTAATGGGCTATAAATTGTCCATTTCATATACAAAAATTTAAATCGCCTATATACGTCGTCTATATTTCGTGCAAAGAATTTAATGAAATATACATCATCCATTTTTTATGAAAAAAAATTTTTTATGAAAAAAATTTAATGGACTATACATCGTCAATTTTTAAAATTTTTATGAAAAAATTTAATGAACTATAAATCTTTCATTTCATATGCAAAAAACTAAAAACACTATACATCGTCTATTTGTCATGCAAAAAAATTAAATGGGGTATAGATACAAAATATAATGGGCTATACATGGTTGATTTTTTAAATTTTTATGAAAAACATTAATGGGCTATAAATTGTCCATTTCATATACAAAAACTTAAATGGCCTATATACGTCGTCTATATTTCGTGCAAAGAATTTAATGAAATATACATCATCCATTTTTTATGAAAAAAAATTTTTTATGAAAAAAATTTAATGAACTATAAATCGTTCATTTCATATGCATAAAACTAAAAACACTATACATCGTCTATTTTTCATGCAAAAAATTAAATGGGCTATAGATACAAAATATAATGGGCTATACATGGTTGATTTTTTAAATTTTTATGAAAAACATTAATGGGCTATAAATTGTTCATTTCATATACAAAAACTTAAATGGCCTATATACGTCGTCTATATTTCGTGCAAAGAATTTAATGAAATATACATCATCCATTTTTTATGAAAAAAAAATTTTTTATGAAAAAAATTTAATGGACTATACATCGTCAATTTTTAAAATTTTTATGAAAAAATTTAATGAACTATAAATCGTTCATTTCATATGCAAAAAACTAAAAACACTATACATCGTCTATTTGTCATGCAAAAAAATTAAATGGGGTATAGATACAAAATATAATGGGCTATACATGGTTGATTTTTTAAATTTTTATGAAAAACATTAATGGGCTATAAATTGTCCATTTCATATACAAAAACTTAAATGGCCTATATACATACGTCGTCTATATTTCGTGCAAAGAATTTAATGAAATATACATCATCCATTTTTTATGAAAAAAAATTTTTTATGAAAAAAATTTAATGGACTATACATCGTCAATTTTTAAAATTTTTATGAAAAAATTTAATGAACTATAAATCGTTCATTTCATATGCAAAAAACTAAAAACACTATACATCGTCTATTTTTCATGCAAAAAAATTAAATGGGCTATAGATACAAAATATAATGGGCTATACATGGTTGATTTTTTAAATTTTTATGAAAAACATTAATGGGCTATAAATTCTCCATTTCATATACAAAAACTTAAATGGCCTATATACGTCGTCTATATTTCGTGCAAAGAATTTAATGAAATATACATCATCCATTTTTTATGAAAAAAAATTTTTTATGAAAAAAATTTAATGAACTATAAATCGTTCATTTCATATGCAAAAAACTAAAAACACTATACATCGTCTATTTTTCATTCAAAAAAATTAAATGGGCTATAGATACAAAATATAATGGGTTGATTTTTTAAATTTTTATGAAAAACATTAATGAGCTATAAATTGTCCATTTCATATACAAAAACTTAAATGCCCTATATACGTCGTCTATATTTCGTGCAAAGAATTTAATGAAATATACATCATCCATTTTTTATTAAAAAAAAATTTTTATGAAAAAAATTTAATTCAATTTTTAAAATTTTTATGAAAAAATTTAATGAACTATAAATCGTTCATTTCATATGCAAAAAACTAAAAACACTATACATCGTCTATTTGTCATGCAAAAAAATTAAATGGGGTATAGATACAAAATATAATGGGCTATACATGGTTGATTTTTTAAATTTTTATGAAAAACATTAATGGGCTATAAATTGTCCATTTCATATACAAAAACTTAAATGGCCTATATACGTCGTCTATATTTCGTGCAAAGAATTTAATGAAATACACATCATCCATTTTTTATGAAAAAAAATTTTTTATGAAAAAAATTTAATGAACTATAAATCGTTCATTTCATATGCAAAAAACTAAAAACACTATACATCGTCTATTTTTCATGCAAAAAAATTAAATGGGCTATAGATACAAAATATAATGGGCTATACATGGTTGATTTTTTAAATTTTTATGAAAAACATTAATGGGCTATAAATTGTCCATTTCATATACAAAAACTTAAATGGCCTATATACATACGTCGTCTATATTTCGTGCAAAGAATTTAATGAAATATACATCATCCATTTTTTATGAAAAAAAATTTTTTATGAAAAAAATTTAATGGACTATACATCGTCAATTTTTAAAATTTTTATGAAAAAATTTAATGAACTATAAATCGTTCATTTCATATGCAAAAAACTAAAAACACTATACATCGTCTATTTTTCATGCAAAAAAATTAAATGGGCTATAGATACAAAATATAATGGGCTATACATGGTTGATTTTTTAAATTTTTATGAAAAACATTAATGGGCTATAAATTGTCCATTTCATATACAAAAACTTAAATGGCCTATATACGTCGTCTATATTTCGTGCAAAGAATTTAATGAAATATACATCATCTATTTTTTATGAAAAAAAATTTTTTATGAAAAAAATTTAATGAACTATATATAAATCGTTCATTTCATATGCAAAAAACTAAAAACACTATACATCGTCTATTTTTCATGCAAAAAAATTAAATGGGCTATAGATACAAAATATAATGGGCTATACATGGTTGATTTTTTAAATTTTTATGAAAAACATTAATGGGCTATAAATTGTCCATTTCATATACAAAAACTTAAATGGCCTATATACGTCGTCTATATTTCGTGCAAAGAATTTAATGAAATATACATCATCCATTTTTTATGAAAAAAAATTTTTTTATGAAAAAAATTTAATGGACTATATATACATCGTCAATTTTTAAAATTTTTATGAAAAAATTTAATGAACTATAAATCGTTCATTTCATATGCAAAAAACTAAAAACACTATACATCGTCTATTTTTCATTCAAAAAAATTAAATGGGCTATAGATACAAAATATAATGGGCTATACATGGTTGATTTTTTAAATTTTTATAAAAAACATTAATGGGCTATAAATTGTCCATTTCATATACAAAAACTTAAATGGCCTATATACGTCGTCTATATTTCGTGCAAAGAATTTAATGAAATATACATCATCCATTTTTTATGAAAAAAAATTTTTTATGAAAAAAATTTAATGGACTATACATTGTCAATTTTTAAAATTTTTATGAAAAAATTTAATGAACTATAAATCGTTCATTTCATATGCAAAAAACTAAAAACACTATACATCGTCTATTTGTCATGCAAAAAAATTAAATGGGGTATAGATACAAAATATAATGGGCTATACATGGTTGATTTTTTAAATTTTTATGAAAAACATTAATGGGCTATAAATTATCCATTTCATATACAAAAACTTAAATGGCCTATATACGTCGTCTATATTTCGTGCAAAGAATTTAATGAAATATACATCATCCATTTTTTATGAAAAAAAATTTTTTATGAAAAAAATTTAATGGACTATACATCGTCAATTTTTAAAATTTTTATGAAAAAATTTAATGAACTATAAATCGTTCATTTCATATGCAAAAAACTAAAAACACTAAACATCGTCTATTTGTCATGCAAAAAAATTAAATGGGGTATAGATACAAAATATAATGGGCTATACATGGTTGATTTTTTAAATTTTTATGAAAAACATTAATGGGCTATAAATTGTCCATTTCATATACAAAAACTTAAATGGCCTATATACGTCGTCTATATTTCGTGCAAAGAATTTAATGAAATATACATCATCCATTTTTTATGAAAAAAAATTTTTTATGAAAAAAATTTAATGGACTATACATCGTCAATTTTTAAAATTTTTATGAAAAAATTTAATGAACTATAAATCGTTCATTTCATATGCAAAAAACTAAAAACACTATACATCGTCTATTTTTCATTCAAAAAAATTAAATGGGCTATAGATACAAAATATAATGGGCTATACATGGTTGATTTTTTAAATTTTTATGAAAAACATTAATGGGCTATAAATTGTCCATTTCATATACAAAAACTGAAATGGCCTATATACGTCGTCTATATTTCGTGCAAAGAATTTAATGAAATATACATCATCCATTTTTTATGAAAAAAAATTTTTTATGAAAAAAATTTAATTCAATTTTTAAATTATTTATGAAAAAATTTAATGAACTATAAATCGTTCATTTCATATGCAAAAAACTAAAAACACTATACATCGTCTATTTTTCAGGCAAAAAAATTAAATGGGCTATAGATACAAAATATAATGGGCTATACATGGTTGATTTTTTAAATTTTTATGAAAAACATTAATGGGCTATAAATTGTCCATTTCATATACAAAAACTTAAATGGCCTATATACATACGTCGTCTATATTTCGTGCAAAGAATTTAATGAAATATACATCATCCATTTTTTATGAAAAAAAATTTTTTATGAAAAAAATTTAATGGACTATACATCGTCAATTTTTAAAATTTGTATGAAAAAATTTAATGAACTATAAATCGTTCATTTCATATGCAAAAAACTAAAAACACTATACATCGTCTATTTTTCATGCAAAAAAATTAAATGGGGTATAGATACAAAATATAATGGGCTATACATGGTTGATTTTTTAAATTTTTATGAAAAACATTAATGGGCTATAAATTGTCCATTTCATATACAAAAACTTAAATGGCCTATATACGTCGTCTATATTTCGTGCAAGGAATTTAATGAAATATACATCATCCATTTTTTATGAAAAAAAATTTTTTATGAAAAAAATTTAATGAACTATAAATCGTTCATTTCATATGCATAAAACTAAAAACACTATACATCGTCTATTTTTCATGCAAAAAATTAAATGGGCTATAGATACAAAATATAATGGGCTATACATGGTTGATTTTTTAAATTTTTATGAAAAACATTAATGGGCTATAAATTGTCCATTTCATATACAAAAACTTAAATGGCCTATATACGTCGTCTATATTTCGCGCAAAGAATTTAATGAAATATACATCATCCATTTTTTATGAAAAAAAAATTTTTATGAAAAAAATTTAATGGACTATACATCGTCAATTTTTAAAATTTTTATGAAAAAATTTAATGAACTATAAATCGTTCATTTCATATGCATAAAACTAAAAACACTATACATCGTCTATTTTTCATGCAAAAAATTAAATGGGCTATAGATACAAAATATAATGGGCTATACATGGTTGATTTTTTAAATTTTTATGAAAAACATTAATGGGCTATAAATTGTCCATTTCATATACAAAAACTGAAATGGCCTATATACGTCGTCTATATTTCGTGCAAGGAATTTAATGAAATATTCATCATCCATTTTTTATGAAAAAGAAATTTTTATGAAAAAAATTTAATGGACTATACATCGTCAATTTTTCAAATTTTTATGAAAAAATTTAATGAACTATAAATCGTTCATTTCATATGCAAAAAACTAAAAACACTATACATCGTCTATTTTTCATTCAAAAAAATTAAATGGGCTATAGATACAAAATATAATGGGCTATACATTGTTGATTTTTTAAATTTTTATGAAAAACATTAATGGGCTATAAATTGTCCATTTCATATACAAAAACTTAAATGGCCTATATACGTCGTCTATATTTCGTGCAAAGAATTTAATGAAATATACATCATCCATTCAAAGAATAGGAAACAAATCTCGATTCTAGTGTCCGTGTTAACCGGACACTGTCTCATAGGCAGGCATGCACAAAGGCTAAGGGTTGAACACAACGACTTTTGCCGTAGCTGCCAAGATATTGATGAAGAGGAAAGCATAGAACATTTTCTTTGTCACTGTCCTGGACTTGCAGGAAAGAGAATGGCCACAATGGGCGCTCTTGAATTCAGGGAACTTTCTGACGTTGCTGGTGTTAAACTTCAACGTATTAGCAGCTTTATACTGAGCTCTGGATGGTTCGACGGTGGGGACTCCGCATAAGCAGAGTCTCCGTGGTATCACAATGGACCAAAATGGTCTAAGTGAGTCCGGGTTTCTGACTGCCACCCCTACCTAACCTAACCTACATCATCCATTTTTTATAAAAAAAAAAATTTTATGAAAAAAATTTAATGAAATCGTTCATTTCATATGCAAAAAACTAAAAACACTATACATCGTCTATTTTTCATGCAAAAAAATTAAATGGGCTATAGATACAAAATATAATGGGCTATACATGGTTGATTTTTTAAATTTTTATGAAAAACATTAATGGGCTATAAATTGTCCATTTCATATACAAAAACTTAAATGGCCTATATATGTCGTCTATATTTCGTGCAAGGAATTTAATAAAATATACATCATCCATTTTTTATGAAAAAAAATTTTTATGAAAAAAATTTAATGGACTATATATACATCGTCAATTTTTAAAATTTTTATGAAAAAATTTAATGAACTATAAATCGTTCATTTCATATGCATAAAACTAAAAACACTATACATCGTCTATTTTTCATGCAAAAAATTAAATGGGCTATAGATACAAAATATAATGGGCTATACATGGTTGATTTTTTAAATTTTTATGAAAAACATTAATGGGCTATAAATTCTCCATTTCATATACTAAAACTTAAATGGCCTATATATGTCGTATATATTTCGTGCAAGGAATTTAATAAAATATACATCATCCATTTTTTATGAAAAAAAATTTTTTATGAAAAAAATTTAATGAACTATAAATCGTTCATTTCATATGCATAAAACTAAAAACACTATACATCGTCTATTTTTCATGCAAAAAATTAAATAGGCTATAGATACAAAATATAATGGGCTATACATGGTTGATTTTTTAAATTTTTATGAAAAACATTAATGGGCTATAAATTCTCCATTTCATATACAAAAACTTAAATGGCCTATATATGTCGTCTATATTTCGTGCAAGGAATTTAATGAAATATACATCATCCATTTTTTATGAAAAAAAATTTTTTATGAAAAAAATTTAATGAACTATAAATCGTTCATTTCATATGCATAAAACTTAAAACACTATACATCGTCTATTTTTCATGCAAAAAATTAAATGGGCTAGAGATAGAAAATATAATGGGCTATACATGGTTGATTTTTTAAATTTTTATGAAAAACATTAATGGGCTATAAATTCTCCATTTCATATACAAAAACTTAAATGGCCTATATATGTCGTCTATATTTCGTGCAAGGAATTTAATGAAATATACATCATCCATTTTTTATGAAAAAAAATTTTTTATGAAAAAAATTTAATGAACTATAAATCGTTCATTTCATATGCATAAAACTTAAAACACTATACATCGTCTATTTTTCATGCAAAAAATTAAATGGGCTAGAGATAGAAAATATAATGGGCTATACATGGTTGATTTTTTAAATTTTTATGAAAAACATTAATGGGCTATAAATTGTCCATTTCATATACAAAAACTTAAATGGCCTATATACGTCGTCTATATTTCGTGCAAAGAATTTAATGAAATGTACATCATCCATTTTTTATGAAAAAAAATTTTTTATGAAAAAAATTTAATGGACTATATCGTCAATTTTTAAAATTTTTATGAAAAAATTTAATGAACTATAAATCGTTCATTTCATATGCATAAAACTAAAAACACTATACATCGTCTATTTTTCATGCAAAAAATTAAATGGGCTACAGATACAAAATATAATGGGCTATACATGGTTGATTTTTTAAATTTTTATGAAAAACATTAATGGGCTATAAATTGTCCATTTCATATACAAAAACTGAAATGGCCTATATACGTCGTCTATATTTCGTGCAAGGAATTTAATGAAATATTCATCATCCATTTTTTATGAAAAAAAAATTTTTATGAAAAAAATTTAATGGACTATACATCGTCAATTTTTAAAATTTTTATGAAAAAATTTAATGAACTATAAATCGTTCATTTCATATGCAAAAAACTAAAAACACTATACATCGTCTATTTTTCATGCAAAAAAATTAAATGGGCTATAGATACAAAATATAATGGGCTATACATGGTTGATTTTTTAAATTTTTATGAAAAACATTAATGGGCTATAAATAGTCCATTTCATATACAAAAACTTAAATGGCCTATATACGTCGTCTATATTTCGTGCAAAGAATTTAATGAAATATACATCATCAATTTTTTATGAAAAAAAAATTTTTATGAAAAAAATTTAATGGACTATATATACATCGTCAATTTTTAAAATTTTTATGAAAAAATTTAATGAACTATAAATCGTTCATTTCATATGCATAAAACTAAAAACACTATACATCGTCTATTTTCATGCAAAAAATTAAATGGGCTATAGATACAAAATATAATGGGCTATACATGGTTGATTTTTTAAATTTTTATGAAAAACATTAATGGGCTATAAATTGTCCATTTCATATACAAAAACTTAAATGGCCTATATACGTCGTGTATATTTCGTGCAAAGAATTTAATGAAATATACATCATCCATTTTTTATGAAAAAAAATTTTTTATGAAAAAAATTTAATGGACTATATATACATCGTCAATTTTTAAAATTTTTATGAAAAAATTTAATGAACTATAAATCGTTCATTTCATATGCATAAAACTAAAAACACTATACATCGTCTATTTTTCATGCAAAAAATTAAATGGGCTATAGATACAAAATATAATGGGCTATACATGGTTGATTTTTTAAATTTTTATGAAAAACATTAATGGGCTATAAATTGTCCATTTCATATACAAAAACTGAAATGGCCTATATACGTCGTCTATATTTCGTGCAAGGAATTTAATGAAATATTCATCATCCATTTTTTATGAAAAAAAATTTTTATGAAAAAAATTTAATGGACTATACATCGTCAATTTGTCAAATTTTTATGAAAAAATTTAATGAACTATAAATCGTTCATTTCATATGCAAAAAACTAAAAACACTATACATCGTCTATTTTTCATTAAAAAAAAATTAAATGGGCTATAGATACAAAATATAATGGGCTATACATGGTTGATTTTTTAAATTTTTATGAAAAACATTAATGGGCTATAAATTGTCCATTTCATATACAAAAACTTAAATGGCCTATATACGTCGTCTATATTTCGTGCAAAGAATTTAATGAAATATTCATCATCCATTTTTTATGAAAAAAAAATTTTTATGAAAAAAATTTAATGAACTATAAATCGTTCATTTCATATGCATAAAACTAAAAACACTATACATCGTCTATTTTTTATGCAAAAAATTAAATGGGCTATAGATACAAAATATAATGGGCTATACATGGTTGATTTTTTAAATTTTTATGAAAAACATTAATGGGCTATAAATTGTCCATTTCATATACAAAAACTTAAATGGCCTATATATGTCGTCTATATTTCGTGCAAGGAATTTAATGAAATATTCATCATCCATTTTTTATGAAAAAAAAATTTTTATGAAAAAAATTTAATGGACTATACATCGTCAATTTTTAAAATTTTTATGAAAAAATTTAATGAACTATAAATCGTTCATTTCATATGCAAAAAACTAAAAACACTATACATCGTCTATTTTTCATGCAAAAAAATTAAATGGGCTATAGATACAAAATATAATGGGCTATACATGGTTGATTTTTTAAATTTTTATGAAAAACATTAATGGGCTATAAATTGTCCATTTCATATACAAAAACTGAAATGGCCTATATACGTCGTCTATATTTCGTGCAAAGAATTTAATGAAATATACATCATCCATTTTTTATGAAAAAAAATTTTTTATGAAAAAAATTTAATGAACTATAAATCGTTCATTTCATATGCATAAAACTAAAAACACTATACATCGTCTATTTTTCATGCAAAAAATTAAATGGGCTATAGATACAAAATATAATGGGCTATACATGGTTGATTTTTTAAATTTTTATGAAAAATATTAATGGGCTATAAATTGTCCATTTCATATACAAAAACTGAAATGGCCTATATACGTCGTCTATATTTCGTGCAAAGAATTTAATGAAATATACATCATCCAATTTTATGAAAAAAAAATTTTTTATGAAAAAAATTTAATTCAATTTTTAAAATTTTTATGAAAAAATTTAATGAACTATAAATCGTTCATTTCATATGCAAAAAACTAAAAACAGTATACATCGTCTATTTTTCATGCAAAAAAAATTAAATGGGCTATAGATACAAAATATAATGGGCTATACATGGTTGATTTTTTAAATTTTTATGAAAAACATTAATGGGCTATAAATTGTCCATTTCATATACAAAAACTTAAATGGACTATATACGTCGTCTGTATTTCGTGCAAAGAAATTAATGAAATATACATCATCCATTTTTTATGAAAAAAAATTTTTATGAAAAAAATTTAATGGATCGTCAATTTTTCAAATTTTTATGAAAAAATTTAATGAACTATAAATCGTTCATTTCATATGCAAAAAACTAAAAACACTACATCGTCTATTTTTCATTCAAAAAAATTAAATGGGCTATAGATACAAAATATAATGGGCTATACATGGTTGATTTTTTAAATTTTTATGAAAAACATTAATGGGCTATAAATTGTCCATTTCATATACAAAAACTTAAATGGCCTATATACGTCGTCTATATTTCGTGCAAAGAATTTAATGAAATATACATCATCCATTTTTTATAAAAAAAAAATTTTTATGAAAAAAATTTAATGGACTATACATCGTCAATTTTTCAAATTTTTATGAAAAAATTTAATGAACTATAAATCGTTCATTTCATATGCAAAAAACTAAAAACACTATACATCGTCTATTTTTCATGCAAAAAAATTAAATGGGCTATAGATACAAAATATAATGGGCTATACATGGTTGATTTTTTAAATTTTTATGAAAAACATTAATGGGCTATAAATTGTCCATTTCATATACAAAAACTTAAATGGCCTATATACGTCGTCTATATTTCGTGCAAAGAATTTAATGAAATATACATCATCAATTTTTTATGAAAAAAAATTTTTTATGAAAAAAATTTAATGGACTATATATACATCGTCAATTTTTAAAATTTTTATGAAAAAATTTAATGAACTATAAATCGTTCATTTCATATGCATAAAACTAAAAACACTATACATCGTCTATTTTTCATGCAAAAAATTAAATGGGCTATAGATACAAAATATAATGGGATATACATGGTTGATTTTTTAAATTTTTATGAAAAACATTAATGGGCTATAAATTGTCCATTTCATATACAAAAACTGAAATGGCCTATATACGTCGTCTATATTTCGTGCAAAGAATTTAATGAAATATACATCATCCATTTTTTATGAAAAAAAATTTAATGGACTATATATACATCGTCAATTTTTAAAATTTTTATGAAAAAATTTAATGAACTATAAATCGTTCATTTCATATGCATAAAACTAAAAACACTATACATCGTCTATTTTTCATGCAAAAAATTAAATGGGCTATAGATACAAAATATAATGGGCTATACATGGTTGATTTTTTAAATCTTTATGAAAAACATTAATGGGCTATAAATTGTCCATTTCATATACAAAAACTGAAATGGCCTATATACGTCGTCTATATTTCGTGCAAGGAATTTAATGAAATATTCATCATCCATTTTTTATGAAAAAAAATTTTTATGAAAAAAATTTAATGGACTATACATCGTCAATTTGTCAAATTTTTATGAAAAAATTTAATGAACTATAAATCGTTCATTTCATATGCAAAAAACTAAAAACACTACATCGTCTAATTTTCATTCAAACAAATTAAATGGGCTATAGATACAAAATATAATGGGCTATACATGGTTGATTTTTTAAATTTTTATGAAAAACATTAATGGGCTATAAATTGTCCATTTCATATACAAAAACTTAAATGGCCTATATACGTCGTCTATATTTCGTGCAAAGAATTTAATGAAATATTCATCATCCATTTTTTATGAAAAAAAAATTTTTATGAAAAAAATTTAATGAACTATAAATCGTTCATTTCATATGCATAAAACTAAAAACACTATACATCGTCTATTTTGCATGCAAAAAATTAAATGGGCTATAGATACAAAATATAATGGGCTATACATGGTTGATTTTTTAAATTTTTATGAAAAACATTAATGGGCTATAAATTGTCCATTTCATATACAAAAACTGAAATGGCCTATATACGTCGTCTATATTTCGTGCAAGGAATTTAATGAAATATTCATCATCCATTTTTTATGAAAAAAAAATTTTTATGAAAAAAATTTAATGGACTATACATCGTCAATTTTTAAAATTTTTATGAAAAAATTTAATGAACTATAAATCGGTTATTTCATATGCAAAAAACTAAAAACACTATACATCGTCTATTTTTCATGCAAAAAAATTAAATGGGCTATAGATACAAAATATAATATAATAATAATAATATAATATAATATACATGGTTGATTTTTTAAATTTTTATGAAAAACATTAATGGGCTATAAATTGTCCATTTCATATACAAAAACTGAAATGGCCTATATACGTCGTCTATATTTCGTGCAAAGAATTTAATGAAATATACATCATCCATTTTTTATGAAAAAAAATTTTTTATGAAAAAAATTTAATGAACTATAAATCGTTCATTTCATATGCATAAAACTAAAAACACTATACATCGTCTATTTTTCATGCAAAAAATTAAATGGGCTATAGATACAAAATATAATGGGCTATACATGGTTGATTTTTTAAATTTTTATGAAAAATATTAATGGGCTATAAATTGTCCATTTCATATACAAAAACTGAAATGGCCTATATACGTCGTCTATATTTCGTGCAAAGAATTTAATGAAATATACATCATCCAATTTTATGAAAAAAAAATTTTTTATGAAAAAAATTTAATTCAATTTTTAAAATTTTTATGAAAAAATTTAATGAACTATAAATCGTTCATTTCATATGCAAAAAACTAAAAACAGTATACATCGTCTATTTTTCATGCAAAAAAAATTAAATGGGCTATAGATACAAAATATAATGGGCTATACATGGTTGATTTTTTAAATTTTTATGAAAAACATTAATGGGCTATAAATTGTCCATTTCATATACAAAAACTTAAATGGACTATATACGTCGTCTGTATTTCGTGCAAAGAAATTAATGAAATATACATCATCCATTTTTTATGAAAAAAAATTTTTATGAAAAAAATTTAATGGATCGTCAATTTTTCAAATTTTTATGAAAAAATTTAATGAACTATAAATCGTTCATTTCATATGCAAAAAACTAAAAACACTACATCGTCTATTTTTCATTCAAAAAAATTAAATGGGCTATAGATACAAAATATAATGGGCTATACATGGTTGATTTTTTAAATTTTTATGAAAAACATTAATGGGCTATAAATTGTCCATTTCATATACAAAAACTTAAATGGCCTATATACGTCGTCTATATTTCGTGCAAAGAATTTAATGAAATATACATCATCCATTTTTTATAAAAAAAAAATTTTTATGAAAAAAATTTAATGGACTATACATCGTCAATTTTTCAAATTTTTATGAAAAAATTTAATGAACTATAAATCGTTCATTTCATATGCAAAAAACTAAAAACACTATACATCGTCTATTTTTCATGCAAAAAAATTAAATGGGCTATAGATACAAAATATAATGGGCTATACATGGTTGATTTTTTAAATTTTTATGAAAAACATTAATGGGCTATAAATTGTCCATTTCATATACAAAAACTTAAATGGCCTATATACGTCGTCTATATTTCGTGCAAAGAATTTAATGAAATATACATCATCAATTTTTTATGAAAAAAAATTTTTTATGAAAAAAATTTAATGGACTATATATACATCGTCAATTTTTAAAATTTTTATGAAAAAATTTAATGAACTATAAATCGTTCATTTCATATGCATAAAACTAAAAACACTATACATCGTCTATTTTTCATGCAAAAAATTAAATGGGCTATAGATACAAAATATAATGGGATATACATGGTTGATTTTTTAAATTTTTATGAAAAACATTAATGGGCTATAAATTGTCCATTTCATATACAAAAACTGAAATGGCCTATATACGTCGTCTATATTTCGTGCAAAGAATTTAATGAAATATACATCATCCATTTTTTATGAAAAAAAATTTAATGGACTATATATACATCGTCAATTTTTAAAATTTTTATGAAAAAATTTAATGAACTATAAATCGTTCATTTCATATGCATAAAACTAAAAACACTATACATCGTCTATTTTTCATGCAAAAAATTAAATGGGCTATAGATACAAAATATAATGGGCTATACATGGTTGATTTTTTAAATCTTTATGAAAAACATTAATGGGCTATAAATTGTCCATTTCATATACAAAAACTGAAATGGCCTATATACGTCGTCTATATTTCGTGCAAGGAATTTAATGAAATATTCATCATCCATTTTTTATGAAAAAAAATTTTTATGAAAAAAATTTAATGGACTATACATCGTCAATTTGTCAAATTTTTTATGAAAAAATTTAATGAACTATAAATCGTTCATTTCATATGCAAAAAACTAAAAACACTACATCGTCTAATTTTCATTCAAACAAATTAAATGGGCTATAGATACAAAATATAATGGGCTATACATGGTTGATTTTTTAAATTTTTATGAAAAACATTAATGGGCTATAAATTGTCCATTTCATATACAAAAACTTAAATGGCCTATATACGTCGTCTATATTTCGTGCAAAGAATTTAATGAAATATTCATCATCCATTTTTTATGAAAAAAAAATTTTTATGAAAAAAATTTAATGAACTATAAATCGTTCATTTCATATGCATAAAACTAAAAACACTATACATCGTCTATTTTGCATGCAAAAAATTAAATGGGCTATAGATACAAAATATAATGGGCTATACATGGTTGATTTTTTAAATTTTTATGAAAAACATTAATGGGCTATAAATTGTCCATTTCATATACAAAAACTTAAATGGCCTATATACGTCGTCTATATTTCGTGCAAAGAATTTAATGAAATATACATCATCCATTTTTTATGAAAAAAAATTTTTTATGAAAAAAATTTAATGAACTATAAATCGTTCATTTCATATGCATAAAACTAAAAACACTATACATCGTCTATTTTTCATGCAAGAAATTAAATGGGCTATAGATACAAAATATAATGGGCTATACATGGTTGATTTTTTAAATTTTTATGAAAAACATTAATGGGCTATAAATTGTCCATTTCATATACAAAAACTGAAATGGCCTATATACGTCGTCTATATTTCGTGCAAGGAATTTAATGAAATATTCATCATCCATTTTTTATGAAAAAAAAATTTTTATGAAAAAAATTTAATGAACTATAAATCGTTCATTTCATATGCAAAAAACTAAAAACACTATACATCGTCTATTTTTCATGCAAAAATATTAAATGGGCTATAGATACAAAATATAATGGGCTATTCATGGTTGATTTTTTAAATTTTTATGAAAAACATTAATGGGCTATAAATTGTCCATTTCATATACAAAAACTTAAATGGCCTATATACGTCGTCTATATTTCGTGCAAAGAATTTAATGAAATATACATCATCCATTTTTTATGAAAAAAAATTTTTTATGAAAAAAATTTAATGGACTATATATACATCGTCAATTTTTAAAATTTTTATGAAAAAATTTAATGAACTATAAATCGTTCATTTCATATGCATAAAACTAAAAACACTATACATCGTCTATTTTTCATGCAAAAAATTAAATGGGCTATAGATACAAAATATAATGGGATATACATGGTTGATTTTTTAAATTTTTATGAAAAACATTAATGGGCTATAAATTGTCCATTTCATATACAAAAACTGAAATGGCCTATATACGTCGTCTATATTTCGTGCAAAGAATTTAATGAAATATACATCATCCATTTTTTATGAAAAAAAATTTTTTATGAAAAAAAATTTAATGGACTATATATACATCGTCAATTTTTAAAATTTTTATGAAAAAATTTAATGAACTATAAATCGTTCATTTCATATGCATAAAACTAAAAACACTATACATCGTCTATTTTTCATGCAAAAAATTAAATGGGCTATAGATACAAAATATAATGGGCTATACATGGTTGATTTTTTAAATCTTTATGAAAAACATTAATGGGCTATAAATTGTCCATTTCATATACAAAAACTGAAATGGCCTATATACGTCGTCTATATTTCGTGCAAGGAATTTAATGAAATATTCATCATCCATTTTTTATGAAAAAAAATTTTTATGAAAAAAATTTAATGGACTATACATCGTCAATTTGTCAAATTTTTATGAAAAAATTTAATGAACTATAAATCGTTCATTTCATATGCAAAAAACTAAAAACACTACATCGTCTAATTTTCATTCAAACAAATTAAATGGGCTATAGATACAAAATATAATGGGCTATACATGGTTGATTTTTTAAATTTTTATGAAAAACATTAATGGGCTATAAATTGTCCATTTCATATACAAAAACTTAAATGGCCTATATACGTCGTCTATATTTCGTGCAAAGAATTTAATGAAATATTCATCATCCATTTTTTATGAAAAAAAAATTTTTATGAAAAAAATTTAATGAACTATAAATCGTTCATTTCATATGCATAAAACTAAAAACACTATACATCGTCTATTTTGCATGCAAAAAATTAAATGGGCTATAGATACAAAATATAATGGGCTATACATGGTTGATTTTTTAAATTTTTATGAAAAACATTAATGGGCTATAAATTGTCCATTTCATATACAAAAACTGAAATGGCCTATATACGTCGTCTATATTTCGTGCAAGGAATTTAATGAAATATTCATCATCCATTTTTTATGAAAAAAAAATTTTTATGAAAAAAATTTAATGGACTATACATCGTCAATTTTTAAAATTTTTATGAAAAAATTTAATGAACTATAAATCGGTTATTTCATATGCAAAAAACTAAAAACACTATACATCGTCTATTTTTCATGCAAAAAAATTAAATGGGCTATAGATACAAAATATAATATAATAATAATAATATAATATAATATACATGGTTGATTTTTTAAATTTTTATGAAAAACATTAATGGGCTATAAATTGTCCATTTCATATACAAAAACTTAAATGGCCTATATACGTCGTCTATATTTCGTGCAAAGAATTTAATGAAATATACATCATCCATTTTTTATGAAAAAAAATTTTTTATGAAAAAAATTTAATGAACTATAAATCGTTCATTTCATATGCATAAAACTAAAAACACTATACATCTTCTATTTTTCATGCAAGAAATTAAATGGGCTATAGATACAAAATATAATGGGCTATACATGGTTGATTTTTTAAATTTTTATGAAAAACATTAATGGGCTATAAATTGTCCATTTCATATACAAAAACTGAAATGGCCTATATACGTCGTCTATATTTCGTGCAAGGAATTTAATGAAATATTCATCATCCATTTTTTATGAAAAAAAAATTTTTATGAAAAAAATTTAATGAACTATAAATCGTTCATTTCATATGCAAAAAACTAAAAACACTATACATCGTCTATTTTTCATGCAAAAATATTAAATGGGCTATAGATACAAAATATAATGGGCTATACATGGTTGATTTTTTAAATTTTTATGAAAAACATTAATGGGCTATAAATTGTCCATTTCATATACAAAAACTTAAATGGCCTATATACGTCGTCTATATTTCGTGCAAAGAATTTAATGAAATATACATCATCAATTTTTTATGAAAAAAAATTTTTTATGAAAAAAATTTAATGGACTATATATACATCGTCAATTTTTAAAATTTTTATGAAAAAATTTAATGAACTATAAATCGTTCATTTCATATGCATAAAACTAAAAACACTACATCGTCTATTTTTCATGCAAAAAATTAAATGGGCTATAGATACAAAATATAATGGGATATACATGGTTGATTTTTTAAATTTTTATGAAAAACATTAATGGGCTATAAATTGTCCATTTCATATACAAAAACTGAAATGGCCTATATACGTCGTCTATATTTCGTGCAAAGAATTTAATGAAATATACATCATCCATTTTTTATGAAAAAAAATTTTTTATGAAAAAAAATTTAATGGACTATATATACATCGTCAATTTTTAAAATTTTTATGAAAAAATTTAATGAACTATAAATCGTTCATTTCATATGCATAAAACTAAAAACACTATACATCGTCTATTTTTCATGCAAAAAATTAAATGGGCTATAGATACAAAATATAATGGGCTATACATGGTTGATTTTTTAAATCTTTATGAAAAACATTAATGGGCTATAAATTGTCCATTTCATATACAAAAACTGAAATGGCCTATATACGTCGTCTATATTTCGTGCAAGGAATTTAATGAAATATTCATCATCCATTTTTTATGAAAAAAAATTTTTATGAAAAAAATTTAATGGACTATACATCGTCAATTTGTCAAATTTTTATGAAAAAATTTAATGAACTATAAATCGTTCATTTCATATGCAAAAAACTAAAAACACTACATCGTCTAATTTTCATTCAAACAAATTAAATGGGCTATAGATACAAAATATAATGGGCTATACATGGTTGATTTTTTAAATTTTTATGAAAAACATTAATGGGCTATAAATTGTCCATTTCATATACAAAAACTTAAATGGCCTATATACGTCGTCTATATTTCGTGCAAAGAATTTAATGAAATTTACATCATCCATTTTTTATGAAAAAAAATTTTTTATGAAAAAAATTTAATGAACTATAAATCGTTCATTTCATATGCATAAAACTAAAAACACTATACATCGTCTATTTTTCATGAAAAAAATTAAATGGGCTATAGATACAAAATATAATGGGCTATACATGGTTGATTTTTTAAATTTTTATGAAAAACATTAATGGGCTATAAATTGTCCATTTCATATACAAAAACTGAAATGGCCTATATACGTCGTCTATATTTCGTGCAAGGAATTTAATGAAATATTCATCATCCATTTTTTATGAAAAAAAATTTTTTATGAAAAAAATTTAATGAACTATAAATTGTTCATTTCATATGCAAAAAACTAAAAAGACTATACATCGTCTATTTTTCACGCAAAAAATTAAATGGGCTATAGATACAAATATAATGGGCTATACATGGTTGATTTTTTAAATTTTTATGAAAAACATTAATGGGCTATAAATTGTCCATTTCATATACAAAAACTGAAATGGCCTATATACGTCGTCTATATTTCGTGCAAGGAATTTAATGAAATATTCATCATCCATTTTTTATGAAAAAAAAATTTTTATGAAAAAAATTTAATGGACTATACATCGTCAATTTTTAAAATTTTTATGAAAAAATTTAATGAACTATAAATCGTTCATTTCATATGCAAAAAACTAAAAACACTATACATCGTCTATTTTTCATGCAAAAAAATTAAATGGGCTATAGATACAAAATATAATGGGCTATACATGGTTGATTTTTTAAATTTTTATGAAAAACATTAATGGGATATAAATTCTCCATTTCATATACAAAAACTTAAATGGCCTATATATGTCGTCTATATTTCGTGCAAGGAATTTAATGAAATATACATCATCCATTTTTTATGAAAAAAAATTTTTTATGAAAAAAATTTAATGAACTATAAATCGTTCATTTCATATGCATAAAACTTAAAACACTATACATCGTCTATTTTTCATGCAAAAAATTAAATGGGCTATAGATACAAAATATAATGGGCTATACATGGTTGATTTTTTAAATTTTTATGAAAAACATTAATGGGCTATAAATTGTCCATTTCATATACAAAAACTGAAATGGCCTATATACGTCGTCTATATTTCGTGCAAGGAATTTAATGAAATATTCATCATCCATTTTTTATGAAAAAAAAATTTTTATGAAAAAAATTTAATGGACTATACATCGTCAATTTTTAAAATTTTTATGAAAAAATTTAATGAACTATAAATCGTTCATTTCATATGCATAAAACTAAAAACACTATACATCGTCTATTTTTCATGCAAAAAATTAAATGGGCTATAGATACAAAATATAATGGGCTATACATGGTTGATTTTTTAAATTTTTATGAAAAACATTAATGGGCTATAAATTGTCCATTTCATATACAAAAACTGAAATGGCCTATATACGTCGTCTATATTTCGTGCAAGGAATTTAATGAAATATTCATCATCCATTTTTTATGAAAAAAAAATTTTTATGAAAAAAATTTAATGGAAATTTTTAAAATTTTTATGAAAAAATTTAATGAACTATAAATCGTTCATTTCATATGCATAAAACTAAAAACACTATACATCGTCTATTTTTCATGCAAAAAATTAAATGGGCTATAGATACAAAATATAATGGGCTATACATGGTTGATTTTTTAAATTTTTATGAAAAACATTAATGGGCTATAAATTGTCCATTTCATATACAAAAACTGAAATGGCCTATATACGTCGTCTATATTTCGTGCAAGGAATTTAATGAAATATACATCATCCATTTTTTATGAAAAAAAATTTTTTATGAAAAAAATTTAATGAACTATAAATCGTTCATTTCATATGCAAAAAACTAAAAAGACTATACATCGTCTATTTTTCATGCAAAAAATTAAATGGGCTATAGATACAAATATAATGGGCTATACATGGTTGATTTTTTAAATTTTTATGAAAAACATTAATGGGCTATAAATTGTCCATTTCATATACAAAAACTGAAATGGCCTATATACGTCGTCTATATTTCGTGCAAGGAATTTAATGAAATATTCATCATCCATTTTTTATGAAAAAAAATTTTTATGAAAAAAATTTAATGGACTATACATCGTCAATTTTTAAAATTTTTATGAAAAAATTTAATGAACTATAAATCGTTCATTTCATATGCAAAAAACTAAAAACACTATACATCGTCTATTTTCATGCAAAAAAATTAAATGGGCTATAGATACAAAATATAATGGGCTATACATGGTTGATTTTTTAAATTTTTATGAAAAACATTAATGGGATATAAATTGTCCATTTCATATACAAAAACTTAAATGGCCTATATACGTCGTCTATATTTCGTGCAAAGAATTTAATGAAATATACATCATCCATTTTTTATGAAAAAAAATTTTTTATGAAAAAAATTTAATGAACTATAAATCGTTCATTTCATATGCATAAAACTAAAAACACTATACATCGTCTATTTTTCATGCAAAAAATTAAATGGGCTATAGATACAAAATATAATGGGCTATACATGGTTGATTTTTTAAATTTTTATGAAAAACATTAATGGGCTATAAATTGTCCATTTCATATACAAAAACTGAAATGGCCTATATACGTCGTCTATATTTCGTGCAAGGAATTTAATGAAATATACATCATCCATTTTTTATGAAAAAAAATTTTTTATGAAAAAAATTTAATGAACTATAAATCGTTCATTTCATATGCAAAAAACTAAAAAGACTATACATCGTCTATTTTTCATGCAAAAAATTAAATGGGCTATAGATACAAATATAATGGGCTATACATGGTTGATTTTTTAAATTTTTATGAAAAACATTAATGGGCTATAAATTGTCCATTTCATATACAAAAACTGAAATGGCCTATATACGTCGTCTATATTTCGTGCAAGGAATTTAATGAAATATTCATCATCCATTTTTTATGAAAAAAAAATTTTTATGAAAAAAATTTAATGGACTATACATCGTCAATTTTTAAAATTTTTATGAAAAAATTTAATGAACTATAAATCGTTCATTTCATATGCAAAAAACTAAAAACACTATACATCGTCTATTTTCATGCAAAAAAATTAAATGGGCTATAGATACAAAATATAATGGGCTATACATGGTTGATTTTTTAAATTTTTATGAAAAACATTAATGGGATATAAATTGTCCATTTCATATACAAAAACTTAAATGGCCTATATACGTCGTCTATATTTCGTGCAAAGAATTTAATGAAATATACATCATCCATTTTTTATGAAAAAAAATTTTTTATGAAAAAAATTTAATGAACTATGAATCGTTCATTTCATATGCATAAAACTAAAAACACTATACATCGTCTATTTTTCATGCAAAAAATTAAATGGGCTATAGATACAAAATATAATGGGCTATACATGGTTGATTTTTTAAATTTTTATGAAAAACATTAATGGGCTATAAATTGTCCATTTCATATACAAAAACTGAAATGGCCTATATACGTCGTCTATATTTCGTGCAAGGAATTTAATGAAATATTCATCATCCATTTTTTATGAAAAAAAAATTTTTATGAAAAAAATTTAATGGACTATACATCGTCAATTTTTAAAATTTTTATGAAAAAATTTAATGAACTATAAATCGTTCATTTCATATGCAAAAAACTAAAAACACTATACATCGTCTATTTTCATGCAAAAAAATTAAATGGGCTATAGATACAAAATATAATGGGCTATACATGGTTGATTTTTTAAATTTTTATGAAAAACATTAATGTGCTATAAATTGTCCATTTCATATACAAAAACTTAAATGGCCTATATACGTCGTCTATATTTCGTGCAAAGAATTTAATGAAATATACATCATCCATTTTTTATGAAAAAAAATTTTTTATGAAAAAAATTTAATGAACTATAAATCGTTCATTTCATATGCATAAAACTAAAAACACTATACATCGTCTATTTTTCATGCAAAAAATTAAATGGGCTATAGATACAAAATATAATGGGCTATACATGGTTGATTTTTTAAATTTTTATGAAAAATTTTTATGGGCTATAAATTGTCCATTTCATATACAAAAACTGAAATGGCCTATATATGTCGTCTATATTTCGTGCAAAGAATTTAATGAAATATTCATCATCCATTTTTTATGAAAAAAAAAATTTTATGAAAAAAATTTAATGGACTATACATCGTCAATTTTTCAAATTTTTATGAAAAAATTTAATGAACTATAAATCGTTTATTTCATATGCAAAAAACTAAAAACACTATACATCGTCTATTTTTCATTCAAAAAAATTAAATGGGCTATAGATACAAAATATAATGGGCTATACATGGTTGATTTTTTAAATTTTTATGAAAAACATTAATGGGCTATAAATTGTCCATTTCATATACAAAAACTTAAATGGCCTATATACGTCGTCTATATTTCGTGCAAAGAATTTAATGAAATATTCATCATCCATTTTTTATGAAAAAAAAATTTTTATGAAAAAAATTTAATGGACTATACATCGTCAATTTTTCAAATTTTTATGAAAAAATTTAATGAACTATAAATCGTTCATTTCATATGCAAAAAACTAAAAACACTATACATCGTCTATTTTTCATTCAAAAAAATTAAATGGGCTATAGATACAAAATATAATGGGCTATACATGGTTGATTTTTTATGAAAAAAATTTAATGGACTATACATCGTCAATTTTTAAAATTTTTATGAAAAAATTTAATGAACTATAAATCGTTCATTTCATATGCATAAAACTTAAAACACTATACATCGTCTATTTTTCATGCAAAAAATTAAATGGGCTATAGATACAAAATATAATGGGCTATACATGGTTGATTTTTTAAATTTTTATGAAAAACATTAATGGGCTATAAATTGTCCATTTCATATACAAAAACTGAAATGGCCTATATACGTCGTCTATATTTCGTGCAAGGAATTTAATGAAATATTCATCATCCATTTTTTATGAAAAAAAAATTTTTATGAAAAAAATTTAATGGACTATACATCGTCAATTTTGAAAATTTTTATGAAAAAATTTAATGAACTATAAATCGTTCATTTCATATGCAAAAAACTAAAAACACTATACATCGTCTATTTTCATGCAAAAAAATTAAATGGGCTATAGATACAAAATATAATGGTTGATTTTTTAAATTTTTATGAAAAACATTAATGTGCTATAAATTGTCCATTTCATATACAAAAACTTAAATGGCCTATCTACGTCGTCTATATTTCGTGCAAAGAATTTAATGAAATATACATCATCCATTTTTTATGAAAAAAAATTTTTTATGAAAAAAATTTAATGAACTATAAATCGTTCATTTCATATGCATAAAACTAAAAACACTATACATCGTCTATTTTTCATGCAAAAAATTAAATGGGCTATAGATACAAAATATAATGGGCTATACATGGTTGATTTTTTAAATTTTTATGAAAAACATTAATGGGCTATAAATTGTCCATTTCATATACAAAAACTGAAATGGCCTATATACGTCGTCTATATTTCGTGCAAGGAATTTAATGAAATATTCATCATCCATTTTTTATGAAAAAAAAATTTTTATGAAAAAAATTTAATGGACTATACATCGTCAATTTTTAAAATTTTTATGAAAAAATTTAATGAACTATAAATCGTTCATTTCATATGCAAAAAACTAAAAACACTATACATCGTCTATTTTCATGCAAAAAAATTAAATGGGCTATAGATACAAAATATAATGGGCTATACATGGTTGATTTTTTAAATTTTTATGAAAAACATTAATGTGCTATAAATTGTCCATTTCATATACAAAAACTTAAATGGCCTATCTACGTCGTCTATATTTCGTGCAAAGAATTTAATGAAATATACATCATCCATTTTTTATGAAAAAAAATTTTTTATGAAAAAAATTTAATGAACTATAAATCGTTCATTTCATATGCATAAAACTAAAAACACTATACATCGTCTATTTTTCATGCAAAAAATTAAATGGGCTATAGATACAAAATATAATGGGCTATACATGGTTGATTTTTTAAATTTTTATGAAAAACATTAATGGGCTATAAATTGTCCATTTCATATACAAAAACTGAAATGGCCTATATACGTCGTCTATATTTCGTGCAAGGAATTTAATGAAATATTCATCATCCATTTTTTATGAAAAAAAAATTTTTATGAAAAAAATTTAAAGGACTATACATCGTCAATTTTTCAAATTTTTATGAAAAAATTTAATGAACTATAAATCGTTCATTTCATATGCAAAAAACTAAAAACACTATACATCGTCTATTTTTCATTCAAAAAAATTAAATGGGCTATAGATACAAAATATAATGGGCTATACATGGTTGATTTTTTAAATTTTTATGAAAAACATTAATGGGCTATAAATTGTCCATTTCATATACAAAAACTTAAATGGCCTATATACGTCGTCTATATTTCGTGCAAAGAATTTAATGAAATATTCATCATCCATTTTTTATGAAAAAAAAATTTTTATGAAAAAAATTTAATGGACTATACATCGTCAATTTTTCAAATTTTTATGAAAAAATTTAATGAACTATAAATCGTTCATTTCATATGCAAAAAACTAAAAACACTATACATCGTCTATTTTTCATTCAAAAAAATTAAATGGGCTATAGATACAAAATATAATGGGCTATACATGGTTGATTTTTTAAATTTTTATGAAAAACATTAATGGGCTATAAATTGTCCATTTCATATACAAAAACTGAAATGGCCTATATACGTCGTCTATATTTCGTGCAAGAAATTTAATGAAATATTCATCATCAATTTTTTATGAAAAAAAAATTTTTATGAAAAAAATTTAATGGACTATACATCGTCAATTTTTAAAATTTTTATGAAAAAATTTAATGAACTATAAATCGTTCATTTCATATGCAAAAAACTAAAAACACTATACATCGTCTATTTTTCATTCAAAAAAATTAAATGGGCTATAGATACAAAATATAATGGGCTATACATGGTTGATTTTTTAAATTTTTATGAAAAACATTAATGGGCTATAAATTGTCCATTTCATATACAAAAACTTAAATGGCCTATATACGTCGTCTATATTTCGTGCAAAGAATTTAATGAAATATACATCATCCATTTTTTATGAAAAAAAATTTTTTATGAAAAAAATTTAATGAACTATAAATCGTTCATTTCATATGCATAAAACTAAAAACACTATACATCGTCTATTTTTCATGCAAAAAATTAAATGGGCTATAGATACAAAATATAATGGGCTATACATGGTTGATTTTTTAAATTTTTATGAAAAACATTAATGGGCTATAAATTGTCCATTTCATATACAAAAACTGAAATGGCCTATATACGTCGTCTATATTTCGTGCAAGGAATTTAATGAAATATTCATCATCCATTTTTTATGAAAAAAAAATTTTTATGAAAAAAATTTAATGGACTATACATCGTCAATTTTGAAAATTTTTATGAAAAAATTTAATGAACTATAAATCGTTCATTTCATATGCAAAAAACTAAAAACACTATACATCGTCTATTTTCATGCAAAAAAATTAAATGGGCTATAGATACAAAATATAATGGGCTATACATGGTTGATTTTTTAAATTTTTATGAAAAACATTAATGTGCTATAAATTGTCCATTTCATATACAAAAACTTAAATGGCCTATCTACGTCGTCTATATTTCGTGCAAAGAATTTAATGAAATATACATCATCCATTTTTTATGAAAAAAAATTTTTTATGAAAAAAATTTAATGAACTATAAATCGTTCATTTCATATGCATAAAACTAAAAACACTATACATCGTCTATTTTTCATGCAAAAAATTAAATGGGCTATAGATACAAAATATAATGGGCTATACATGGTTGATTTTTTAAATTTTTATGAAAAACATTAATGGGCTATAAATTGTCCATTTCATATACAAAAACTGAAATGGCCTATATACGTCGTCTATATTTCGTGCAAGGAATTTAATGAAATATTCATCATCCATTTTTTATGAAAAAAAAATTTTTATGAAAAAAATTTAAAGGACTATACATCGTCAATTTTTCAAATTTTTATGAAAAAATTTAATGAACTATAAATCGTTCATTTCATATGCAAAAAACTAAAAACACTATACATCGTCTATTTTTCATTCAAAAAAATTAAATGGGCTATAGATACAAAATATAATGGGCTATACATGGTTGATTTTTTAAATTTTTATGAAAAACATTAATGGGCTATAAATTGTCCATTTCATATACAAAAACTTAAATGGCCTATATACGTCGTCTATATTTCGTGCAAAGAATTTAATGAAATATTCATCATCCATTTTTTATGAAAAAAAAATTTTTATGAAAAAAATTTAATGGACTATATATACATCGTCAATTTTTCAAATTTTTATGAAAAAATTTAATGAACTATAAATCGTTCATTTCATATGCAAAAAACTAAAAACACTATACATCGTCTATTTTTCATTCAAAAAAATTAAATGGGCTATAGATACAAAATATAATGGGCTATACATGGTTGATTTTTTAAATTTTTATGAAAAACATTAATGGGCTATAAATTGTCCATTTCATATACAAAAACTTAAATGGCCTATATACGTCGTCTATATTTCGTGCAAAGAATTTAATGAAATATTCATCATCCATTTTTTATGAAAAAAAAATTTTTATGAAAAAAATTTAATGGACTATACATCGTCAATTTTTCAAATTTTTATGAAAAAATTTAATGAACTATAAATCGTTCATTTCATATGCAAAAAACTAAAAACACTATACATCGTCTATTTTTCATTCAAAAAAATTAAATGGGCTATAGATACAAAATATAATGGGCTATACATGGTTGATTTTTTAAATTTTTATGAAAAACATTAATGGGCTATAAATTGTCCATTTCATATACAAAAACTTAAATGGCCTATATACGTCGTCTATATTTCGTGCAAAGAATTTAATGAAATATACATCATCCATTTTTTATGAAAAAAAATTTTTTATGAAAAAAATTTAATGAACTATAAATCGTTCATTTCATATGCATAAAACTAAAAACACTATACATCGTCTATTTTTCATGCAAAAAATTAAATGGGCTATAGATACAAAATATAATGGGCTATACATGGTTGATTTTTTAAATTTTTATGAAAAACATTAATGGGCTATAAATTGTCCATTTCATATACAAAAACTGAAATGGCCTATATACGTCGTCTATATTTCGTGCAAGGAATTTAATGAAATATTCATCATCCATTTTTTATGAAAAAAAAATTTTTATGAAAAAAATTTAATGGACTATACATCGTCAATTTTGAAAATTTTTATGAAAAAATTTAATGAACTATAAATCGTTCATTTCATATGCAAAAAACTAAAAACACTATACATCGTCTATTTTCATGCAAAAAAATTAAATGGGCTATAGATACAAAATATAATGGGCTATACATGGTTGATTTTTTAAATTTTTATGAAAAACATTAATGTGCTATAAATTGTCCATTTCATATACAAAAACTTAAATGGCCTATCTACGTCGTCTATATTTCGTGCAAAGAATTTAATGAAATATACATCATCCATTTTTTATGAAAAAAAAATTTTTTATGAAAAAAATTTAATGAACTATAAATCGTTCATTTCATATGCATAAAACTAAAAACACTATACATCGTCTATTTTTCATGCAAAAAATTAAATGGGCTATAGATACAAAATATAATGGGCTATACATGGTTGATTTTTTAAATTTTTATGAAAAACATTAATGGGCTATAAATTGTCCATTTCATATACAAAAACTGAAATGGCCTATATACGTCGTCTATATTTCGTGCAAGGAATTTAATGAAATATTCATCATCCATTTTTTATGAAAAAAAAATTTTTATGAAAAAAATTTAATGGACTATACATCGTCAATTTTTCAAATTTTTATGAAAAAATTTAATGAACTATAAATCGTTCATTTCATATGCAAAAAACTAAAAACACTATACATCGTCTATTTTTCATTCAAAAAAATTAAATAGGCTATAGATACAAAATATAATGGGCTATACATGGTTGATTTTTTAAATTTTTATGAAAAACATTAATGGGCTATAAATTGTCCATTTCATATACAAAAACTGAAATGGCCTATATACGTCGTCTATATTTCGTGCAAGAAATTTAATGAAATATTCATCATCAATTTTTTATGAAAAAAATTTAATGGACTATACATCGTCAATTTTTAAAATTTTTATGAAAAAATTTAATGAACTATAAATCGTTCATTTCATATGCAAAAAACTAAAAACACTATACATCGTCTATTTTTCATTCAAAAAAATTAAATGGGCTATAGATACAAAATATAATGGGCTATACATGGTTGATTTTTTAAATTTTTATGAAAAACATTAATGGGCTATAAATTGTCCATTTCATATACAAAAACTGAAATGGCCTATATACGTCGTCTATATTTCGTGCAAGGAATTTAATGAAATATTCATCATCCATTTTTTATGAAAAAAAAAATTTTTATGAAAAAAATTTAATGGACTATACATCGTCAATTTTTCAAATTTTTATGAAAAAATTTAATGAACTATAAATCGTTCATTTCATATGCAAAAAACTAAAAACACTATACATCGTCTATTTTTCATTCAAAAAAATTAAATGGGTTATAGATACAAAATATAATGGGCTATAGGTTGATTTTTTAAATTTTTATGAAAAACATTAATGGGCTATAAATTGTCCATTTCATATACAAAAACTGAAATGGCCTATATACGTCGTCTATATTTCGTGCAAGGAATTTAATGAAATATTCATCATCCATTTTTTATGAAAAAAAATTTTTTATGAAAAAAATTTAATGAACTATAAATCGTTCATTTCAGATGCATAAAACTAAAAACACTATACATCGTCTATTTTTCATGCAAAAAATTAAATGGGCTATAGATACAAAATATAATGGGCTATACATGGTTGATTTTTTAAATTTTTATGAAAAACATTAATGGGCTATAAATTGTCCATTTCATATACAAAAACTGAAATGGCCTATATACGTCGTCTATATTTCGTGCAAGGAATTTAATGAAATATTCATCATCCATTTTTTATGAAAAAAAATTTTTATGAAAAAAATTTAATGGACTATACATCGTCAATTTTTCAAATTTTTATGAAAAAATTTAATGAACTATAAATCGTTCATTTCATATGCAAAAAACTAAAAACAATATACATCGTCTATTTTTCATTCAAAAAAATTAAATGGGATATAGATACAAAATATAATGGGCTATACATGGTTGATTTTTTAAATTTTTATGAAAAACATTAATGGGCTATAAATTGTCCATTTCATATACAAAAACTTAAATGGCCTATATACGTCGTCTATATTTCGTGCAAGGAATTTAATGAAATATACATCATCCATTTTTTATGAAAAAAAATTTTTTATGAAAAAAATTTAATGGACTATACATCGTCAATTTTTCAAATTTTTATGAAAAAATTTAATGAACTATAAATCGTTCATTTCATATGCATAAAACTAAAAACACTATACATCGTCTATTTTTCATGCAAAAAATTAAATGGGCTATAGATACAAAATATAATGGGCTATGCATGGTTGATTTTTTAAATTTTTATGAAAAACATTAATGGGCTATAAATTGTCCATTTCATATACAAAAACTGAAATGGCCTATATACGTCGTCTATATTTCGTGCAAGGAATTTAATGAAATATTCATCATCCATTTTTTATGAAAAAAAAATTTTTATGAAAAAAATTTAATGGACTATACATCGTCAATTTTTCAAATTTTTATGAAAAAATTTAATGAACTATAAATCGTTCATTTCATATGCATAAAACTAAAAACACTATACATCGTCTATTTTTCATGCAAAAAATTAAATGAGCTATAGATACAAAATATAATGGGCTATGCATGGTTGATTTTTTAAATTTTTATGAAAAACATTAATGGGCTATAAATTGTCCATTTCATATACAAAAACTGAAATGGCCTATATACGTCGTCTATATTTCGTGCAAGGAATTTAATGAAATATTCATCATCCATTTTTTATGAAAAAAAAATTTTTATGAAAAAAATTTAATGGACTATATATACATCGTCAATTTTTAAAATTTTTATGAAAAAATTTAATGAACTATCAATCGTTCATTTCATATGCAAAAAACTAAAAACACTATACATCGTCTATTTTTCATTCAAAAAAATTAAATGGGCTATAGATACAAAATATAATGGGCTATACATGGTTGATTTTTTAAATTTTTATGAAAAACATTAATGGGCTATAAATTGTCCATTTCATATACAAAAACTGAAATGACCTATATACGTCGTCTATATTTCGTGCAAGGAATTTAATGAAATATTCATCATCCATTTTTTATGAAAAAAAATTTTTATGAAAAAAATTTAATGGACTATACATCGTCAATTTTTCAAATTTTTATGAAAAAATTTAATGAACTATAAATCGTTCATTTCATATGCAAAAAACTAAAAACACTATACATCGTCTATTTTTCATTCAAAAAAATTAAATGGGCTATAGATACAAAATATAATGGGCTATACATGGTTGATTTTTTAAATTTTTATGAAAAACATTAATGGGCTATAAATTGTCCATTTCATATACAAAAACTTAAATGGCCTATATACGTCGTCTATATTTCGTGCAAGGAATTTAATGAAATATACATCATCCATTTTTTATGAAAAAAAAATTTTTATGAAAAAAATTTAATGGACTATACATCGTCAATTTTTCAAATTTTTATGAAAAAATTTAATGAACTATAAATCGTTCATTTCATATGCATAAAACTAAAAACACTATACATCGTCTATTTTTCATGCAAAAAATTAAATGGGCTATAGATACAAAATATAATGGGCTATACATGGTTGATTTTTTAAATTTTTATGAAAAACATTAATGGGCTATAAATTGTCCATTTCATATACAAAAACTGAAATGGCCTATATACGTCGTCTATATTTCGTGCAAGGAATTTAATGAAATATTCATCATCCATTTTTTATGAAAAAAAAATTTTTATGAAAAAAATTTAATGGACTATACATCGTCAATTTTTCAAATTTTTATGAAAAAATTTAATGAACTATAAATCGTTCATTTCATATGCAAAAAACTAAAAACACTATACATCGTCTATTTTTCATTCAAAAAAATTAAATGGGCTATAGATACAAAATATAATGGGCTATACATGGTTGATTTTTTAAATTTTTATGAAAAACATTAATGGGCTATAAATTGTCCATTTCATATACAAAAACTGAAATGGCCTATATACGTCGTCTATATTTCGTGCAAGGAATTTAATGAAATATTCATCATCCATTTTTTATGAAAAAAAATTTTTATGAAAAAAATTTAATGGACTATACATCGTCAATTTTTCAAATTTTTATGAAAAAATTTAATGAACTATAAATCGTTCATTTCATATGCATAAAACTAAAAACACTATACATCGTCTATTTTTCATGCAAAAAATTAAATGGGCTATAGATACAAAATATAATGGGCTATGCATGGTTGATTTTTTAAATTTTTATGAAAAACATTAATGGGCTATAAATTGTCCATTTCATATACAAAAACTGAAATGGCCTATATACGTCGTCTATATTTCGTGCAAGGAATTTAATGAAATATTCATCATCCATTTTTTATGAAAAAAAAATTTTTATGAAAAAAATTTAATGGACTATACATCGTCAATTTTTCAAATTTTTATGAAAAAATTTAATGAACTATAAATCGTTCATTTCATATGCAAAAAACTAAAAACACTATACATCGTCTATTTTTCATTCAAAAAAATTAAATGGGCTATAGATACAAAATATAATGGGCTATACATGGTTGATTTTTTAAATTTTTATGAAAAACATTAATGGGCTATAAATTGTCCATTTCATATACAAAAACTGAAATGGCCTATATACGTCGTCTATATTTCGTGCAAGGAATTTAATGAAATATTCATCATCCATTTTTTATGAAAAAAAATTTTTATGAAAAAAATTTAATGGACTATAAATCGTTCATTTCATATGCATAAAACTAAAAACACTATACATCGTCTATTTTTCATGCAAAAAATTAAATGGGCTATAGATACAAAATATAATGGGCTATACATGGTTGATTTTTTAAATTTTTATGAAAAACATTAATGGGCTATAAATTGTCCATTTCATATACAAAAACTGAAATGGCCTATATACGTCGTCTATATTTCGTGCAAGGAATTTAATGAAATATTCATCATCCATTTTTTATGAAAAAAAAATTTTTATGAAAAAAATTTAATGGACTATACATCGTCAATTTTTAAAATTTTTATGAAAAAATTTAATGAACTATAAATCGTTCATTTCATATGCAAAAAACTAAAAACACTATACATCGTCTATTTTCATGCAAAAAAATTAAATGGGCTATAGATACAAAATATAATGGGCTATACATGGTTGATTTTTTAAATTTTTATGAAAAACATTAATGTGCTATAAATTGTCCATTTCATATACAAAAACTTAAATGGCCTATATACGTCGTCTATATTTCGTGCAAAGAATTTAATGAAATATACATCATCCATTTTTTATGAAAAAAAATTTTTTATGAAAAAAATTTAATGAACTATAAATCGTTCATTTCATATGCATAAAACTAAAAACACTATACATCGTCTATTTTTCATGCAAAAAATTAAATGGGCTATAGATACAAAATATAATGGGCTATACATGGTTGATTTTTTAAATTTTTATGAAAAATTTTTATGGGCTATAAATTGTCCATTTCATATACAAAAACTGAAATGGCCTATATATGTCGTCTATATTTCGTGCAAGGAATTTAATGAAATATTCATCATCCATTTTTTATGAAAAAAAAAATTTTATGAAAAAAATTTAATGGACTATACATCGTCAATTTTTCAAATTTTTATGAAAAAATTTAATGAACTATAAATCGTTCATTTCATATGCAAAAAACTAAAAACACTATACATCGTCTATTTTTCATTCAAAAAAATTAAATGGGCTATAGATACAAAATATAATGGGCTATACATGGTTGATTTTTTAAATTTTTATGAAAAACATTAATGGGCTATAAATTGTCCATTTCATATACAAAAACTTAAATGGCCTATATACGTCGTCTATATTTCGTGCAAAGAATTTAATGAAATATTCATCATCCATTTTTTATGAAAAAAAAATTTTTATGAAAAAAATTTAATGGACTATACATCGTCAATTTTTCAAATTTTTATGAAAAAATTTAATGAACTATAAATCGTTCATTTCATATGCAAAAAACTAAAAACACTATACATCGTCTATTTTTCATTCAAAAAAATTAAATGGGCTATAGATACAAAATATAATGGGCTATACATGGTTGATTTTTTAAATTTTTATGAAAAACATTAATGGGCTATAAATTGTCCATTTCATATACAAAAACTTAAATGGCCTATATACGTCGTCTATATTTCGTGCAAAGAATTTAATGAAATATACATCATCCATTTTTTATGAAAAAAAATTTTTTATGAAAAAAATTTAATGAACTATAAATCGTTCATTTCATATGCATAAAACTAAAAACACTATACATCGTCTATTTTTCATGCAAAAAATTAAATGGGCTATAGATGCAAAATATAATGGGCTATACATGGTTGATTTTTTAAATTTTTATGAAAAACATTAATGGGCTATAAATTGTCCATTTCATATACAAAAACTGAAATGGCCTATATACGTCGTCTATATTTCGTGCAAGGAATTTAATGAAATATTCATCATCCATTTTTTATGAAAAAAATTTAATGGACTATACATCGTCAATTTTTCAAATTTTTATGAAAAAATTTAATGAACTATAAATCGTTCATTTCATATGCAAAAAACTAAAAACACTATACATCGTCTATTTTTCATTCAAAAAAATTAAATGGGCTATAGATACAAAATATAATGGGCTATACATGGTTGATTTTTTAAATTTTTATGAAAAACATTAATGGGCTATAAATTGTCCATTTCATATACAAAAACTTAAATGGCCTATATACGTCGTCTATATTTCGTGCAAGGAATTTAATGAAATATACATCATCCATTTTTTATGAAAAAAAATTTTTTATGAAAAAAATTTAATGAACTATAAATCGTTCATTTCATATGCATAAAACTAAAAACACTATACATCGTCTATTTTTCATGCAAAAAATTAAATGGGCTATAGATACAAAATATAATGGGCTATACATGGTTGATTTTTTAAATTTTTATGAAAAACATTAATGGGCTATAAATTGTCCATTTCATATACAAAAACTGAAATGGCCTATATACGTCGTCTATATTTCGTGCAAGGAATTTAATGAAATATTCATCATCAATTTTTTATGAAAAAAAAATTTTTATGAAAAAAATTTAATGGACTATACATCGTCAATTTTTCAAATTTTTATGAAAAAATTTAATGAACTATAAATCGTTCATTTCATATGCATAAAACTAAAAACACTATACATCGTCTATTTTTCATGCAAAAAATTAAATGGGCTATAGATACAAAATATAATGGGCTATGCATGGTTGATTTTTTAAATTTTTATGAAAAACATTAATGGGCTATAAATTGTCCATTTCATATACAAAAACTGAAATGGCCTATATACGTCGTCTATATTTCGTGCAAGGAATTTAATGAAATATTCATCATCCATTTTTTATGAAAAAAAAATTTTTATGAAAAAAATTTAATGGACTATACATCGTCAATTATTAAAATTTTTATGAAAAAATTTAATGAACTATCAATCGTTCATTTCATATGCAAAAAACTAAAAACACTATACATCGTCTATTTTTCATTCAAAAAAATTAAATGGGCTATAGATACAAAATATAATGGGCTATACATGGTTGATTTTTTAAATTTTTATGAAAAACATTAATGGGCTATAAATTGTCCATTTCATATACAAAAACTGAAATGGCCTATATACGTCGTCTATATTTCGTGCAAGGAATTTAATGAAATATTCATCATCCATTTTTTATGAAAAAAAATTTTTATGAAAAAAATTTAATGGACTATAAATCGTTCATTTCATATGCATAAAACTAAAAACACTATACATCGTCTATTTTTCATGCAAAAAATTAAATGGGCTATAGATACAAAATATAATGGGCTATACATGGTTGATTTTTTAAATTTTTATGAAAAACATTAATGGGCTATAAATTGTCCATTTCATATACAAAAACTGAAATGGCCTATATACGTCGTCTATATTTCGTGCAAGGAATTTAATGAAATATTCATCATCCATTTTTTATGAAAAAAAAAATTTTTATGAAAAAAATTTAATGGACTATACATCGTCAATTTTTCAAATTTTTATGAAAAAATTTAATGAACTATAAATCGTTCATTTCATATGCAAAAAACTAAAAACACTATACATCGTCTATTTTTCATTCAAAAAAATTAAATGGGCTATAGATACAAAATATAATGGGCTATACATGGTTGATTTTTTAAATTTTTATGAAAAACATTAATGGGCTATAAATTGTCCATTTCATATACAAAAACTGAAATGGCCTATATACGTCGTCTATATTTCGTGCAAGGAATTTAATGAAATATTCATCATCCATTTTTTATGAAAAAAAATTTTTTATGAAAAAAATTTAATGAACTATAAATCGTTCATTTCATATGCATAAAACTAAAAACACTATACATCGTCTATTTTTCATGCAAAAAATTAAATGGGCTATAGATACAAAATATAATGGGCTATACATGGTTGATTTTTTAAATTTTTATGAAAAACATTAATGGGCTATAAATTGTCCATTTCATATACAAAAACTGAAATGGCCTATATACGTCGTCTATATTTCGTGCAAAGAATTTAATGAAATATTCATCATCCATTTTTTATGAAAAAAAAAATTTTTATGAAAAAAATTTAATGGACTATATACATCGTCAATTTTTCAAATTTTTATGAAAAAATTTAATGAACTATAAATCGTTCATTTCATATGCAAAAAACAAATATACATCATCCATTTTTTATGAAAAAAAATTTTTTATGAAAAAAATTTAATGGACTATAAATCGTTCATTTCATATGCATAAAACTAAAAACACTATACATCGTCTATTTTTCATGCAAAAAATTAAATGGGCTATAGATACAAAATATAATGGGCTATACATGGTTGATTTTTTAAATTTTTATGAAAAACATTAATGGGCTATAAATTGTCCATTTCATATACAAAAACTGAAATGGCCTATATACGTCGTCTATATTTCGTGCAAGGAATTTAATGAAATATTCATCATCCATTTTTTATGAAAAAAAAATTTTTATGAAAAAAATTTAATGGACTATACATCGTCAATTTTTAAAATTTTTATGAAAAAATTTAATGAACTATCAATCGTTCATTTCATATGCAAAAAACTAAAAACACTATACATCGTCTATTTTTCATTCAAAAAAATTAAATGGGCTATAGATACAAAATATAATGGGCTATACATGGTTGATTTTTTAAATTTTTATGAAAAACATTAATGGGCTATAAATTGTCCATTTCATATACAAAAACTGAAATGGCCTATATACGTCGTCTATATTTCGTGCAAGGAATTTAATGAAATATTCATCATCCATTTTTTATGAAAAAAAATTTTTATGAAAAAAATTTAATGGACTATAAATCGTTCATTTCATATGCATAAAACTAAAAACACTATACATCGTCTATTTTTCATGCAAAAAATTAAATGGGCTATAGATACAAAATATAATGGGCTATACATGGTTGATTTTTTAAATTTTTATGAAAAACATTAATGGGCTATAAATTGTCCATTTCATATACAAAAACTGAAATGGCCTATATACGTCGTCTATATTTCGTGCAAGGAATTTAATGAAATATACATCATCCATTTTTTATGAAAAAAAAAAATTTTTATGAAAAAAATTTAATGGACTATACATCGTCAATTTTTCAAATTTTTATGAAAAAAATTTAATGAACTATAAATCGTTCATTTCATATGCATAAAACTAAAAACACTATACATCGTCTATTTTTCATGCAAAAAATTAAATGGGCTATAGATACAAAATATAATGGGCTATACATGGTTGATTTTTTAAATTTTTATGAAAAACATTAATGGGCTATAAATTGTCCATTTCATATACAAAAACTGAAATGGCCTATATACGTCGTCTATATTTCGTGCAAAGAATTTAATGAAATATTCATCATCCATTTTTTATGAAAAAAAAAATTTTTATGAAAAAAATTTAATGGACTATATACATCGTCAATTTTTCAAATTTTTATGAAAAAATTTAATGAACTATAAATCGTTCATTTCATAATGAAATATACATCATCCAATTTTTATGAAAAAAAATTTTTTATGAAAAAAATTTAATGGACTATAAATCGTTCATTTCATATGCATAAAACTAAAAACACTATACATCGTCTATTTTTCATGCAAAAAATTAAATGGGCTATAGATACAAAATATAATGGGCTATACATGGTTGATTTTTTAAATTTTTATGAAAAACATTAATGGGCTATAAATTGTCCATTTCATATACAAAAACTGAAATGGCCTATATACGTCGTCTATATTTCGTGCAAGGAATTTAATGAAATATTCATCATCCATTTTTTATGAAAAAAAAATTTTTATGAAAAAAATTTAATGGACTATACATCGTCAATTTTTCAAATTTTTATGAAAAAATTTAATGAACTATAAATCGTTCATTTCATATGCAAAAAACTAAAAACACTATACATCGTCTATTTTTCATTCAAAAAAATTAAATGGGCTATAGATACAAAATATAATGGGCTATACATGGTTGATTTTTTAAATTTTTATGAAAAACATTAATGGGCTATAAATTGTCCATTTCATATACAAAAACTGAAATGGCCTATATACGTCGTCTATATTTCGTGCAAGGAATTTAATGAAATATTCATCATCCATTTTTTATGAAAAAAAAAATTTTATGAAAAAAATTTAATGAACTATAAATCGTTCATTTCATATGCATAAAACTAAAAACACTATACATCGTCTATTTTTCATGCAAAAAATTAAATGGGCTATAGATACAAAATATAATGGGCTATACATGGTTGATTTTTTAAATTTTTATGAAAAACATTAATGGGCTATAAATTGTCCATTTCATATACAAAAACTGAAATGGCCTATATACGTCGTCTATATTTCGTGCAAGGAATTTAATGAAATATTCATCATCCATTTTTTATGAAAAAAAAATTTTTATGAAAAAAATTTAATGGACTATACATCGTCAATTTTTCAAATTTTTATGAAAAAATTTAATGAACTATAAATCGTTCATTTCATATGCATAAAACTAAAAACACTATACATCGTCTATTTTTCATGCAAAAAATTAAATGGGCTATAGATACAAAATATAATGGGCTATACATGGTTGATTTTTTAAATTTTTATGAAAAACATTAATGGGCTATAAATTGTCCATTTCATATACAAAAACTGAAATGGCCTATATACGTCGTCTATATTTCGTGCAAGGAATTTAATGAAATATTCATCATCCATTTTTTATGAAAAAAAAATTTTTATGAAAAAAATTTAATGGACTATACATCGTCAATTTTTCAAATTTTTATGAAAAAATTTAATGAACTATAAATCGTTCATTTCATATGCATAAAACTAAAAACACTATACATCGTCTATTTTTCATGCAAAAAATTAAATGGGCTATAGATACAAAATATAATGGGCTATACATGGTTGATTTTTTAAATTTTTATGAAAAACATTAATGGGCTATAAATTGTCCATTTCATATACAAAAACTGAAATGGCCTATATACGTCGTCTATATTTCGTGCAAGGAATTTAATGAAATATTCATCATCCATTTTTTATGAAAAAAAAATTTTTATGAAAAAAATTTAATGGACTATACATCGTCAATTTTTCAAATTTTTATGAAAAAATTTAATGAACTATAAATCGTTCATTTCATATGCATAAAACTAAAAACACTATACATCGTCTATTTTTCATGCAAAAAATTAAATGGGCTATAGATACAAAATATAATGGGCTATACATGGTTGATTTTTTAAATTTTTATGAAAAACATTAATGGGCTATAAATTGTCCATTTCATATACAAAAACTGAAATGGCCTATATACGTCGTCTATATTTCGTGCAAGGAATTTAATGAAATATTCATCATCCATTTTTTATGAAAAAAAAATTTTTATGAAAAAAATTTAATGGACTATACATCGTCAATTTTTAAAATTTTTATGAAAAAATTTAATGAACTATCAATCGTTCATTTCATATGCAAAAAACTAAAAACACTATACATCGTCTATTTTTCATTCAAAAAAATTAAATGGGCTATAGATACAAAATATAATGGGCTATACATGGTTGATTTTTTAAATTTTTATGAAAAACATTAATGGGCTATAAATTGTCCATTTCATATACAAAAACTGAAATGGCCTATATACGTCGTCTATATTTCGTGCAAGGAATTTAATGAAATATTCATCATCCATTTTTTATGAAAAAAAATTTTTATGAAAAAAATTTAATGGACTATAAATCGTTCATTTCATATGCATAAAACTAAAAACACTATACATCGTCTATTTTTCATGCAAAAAATTAAATGGGCTATAGATACAAAATATAATGGGCTATACATGGTTGATTTTTTAAATTTTTATGAAAAACATTAATGGGCTATAAATTGTCCATTTCATATACAAAAACTGAAATGGCCTATATACGTCGTCTATATTTCGTGCAAGGAATTTAATGAAATATTCATCATCCATTTTTTATGAAAAAAAAAATTTTTATGAAAAAAATTTAATGGACTATACATAGTCAATTTTTCAAATTTTTATGAAAAAATTTAATGAACTATAAATCGTTCATTTCATATGCATAAAACTAAAAACACTATACATCGTCTATTTTTCATGCAAAAAATTAAATGGGCTATAGATACAAAATATAATGGGCTATACATGGTTGATTTTTTAAATTTTTATGAAAAACATTAATGGGCTATAAATTGTCCATTTCATATACAAAAACTGAAATGGCCTATATACGTCGTCTATATTTCGTGCAAGGAATTTAATGAAATATTCATCATCCATTTTTTATGAAAAAAAAAATTTTATGAAAAAAATTTAATGAACTATAAATCGTTCATTTCATATGCATAAAACTAAAAACACTATACATCGTCTATTTTTCATGCAAAAAATTAAATGGGCTATAGATACAAAATATAATGGGCTATACATGGTTGATTTTTTAAATTTTTATGAAAAACATTAATGGGCTATAAATTGTCCATTTCATATACAAAAACTGAAATGGCCTATATACGTCGTCTATATTTCGTGCAAGGAATTTAATGAAATATTCATCATCCATTTTTTATGAAAAAAAATTTTTATGAAAAAAATTTAATGGATATACATCGTCAATTTTTCAAATTTTTATGAAAAAATTTAATGAACTATAAATCGTTCATTTCATATGCATAAAACTAAAAACACTATACATCGTCTATTTTTCATGCAAAAAATTAAATGGGCTATAGATACAAAATATAATGGGCTATACATGGTTGATTTTTTAAATTTTTATGAAAAACATTAATGGGCTATAAATTGTCCATTTCATATACAAAAACTGAAATGGCCTATATACGTCGTCTATATTTCGTGCAAGGAATTTAATGAAATATTCATCATCCATTTTTTATGAAAAACAAATTTTTATGAAAAAAATTTAATGGACTATACATCGTCAATTTTTAAAATTTTTATGAAAAAATTTAATGAACTATCAATCGTTCATTTCATATGCAAAAAACTAAAAACACTATACATCGTCTATTTTTCATTCAAAAAAATTAAATGGGCTATAGATACAAAATATAATGGGCTATACATGGTTGATTTTTTAAATTTTTATGAAAAACATTAATGGGCTATAAATTGTCCATTTCATATACAAAAACTGAAATGGCCTATATACGTCGTCTATATTTCGTGCAAGGAATTTAATGAAATATTCATCATCCATTTTTTATGAAAAAAAATTTTTATGAAAAAAATTTAATGGACTATAAATCGTTCATTTCATATGCATAAAACTAAAAACACTATACATCGTCTATTTTTCATGCAAAAAATTAAATGGGCTATAGATACAAAATATAATGGGCTATACATGGTTGATTTTTTAAATTTTTATGAAAAACATTAATGGGCTATAAATTGTCCATTTCATATACAAAAACTGAAATGGCCTATATACGTCGTCTATATTTCGTGCAAGGAATTTAATGAAATATTCATCATCCATTTTTTATGAAAAAAAAAATTTTTATGAAAAAAATTTAATGGACTATACATAGTCAATTTTTCAAATTTTTATGAAAAAATTTAATGAACTATAAATCGTTCATTTCATATGCATAAAACTAAAAACACTATACATCGTCTATTTTTCATGCAAAAAATTAAATGGGCTATAGATACAAAATATAATGGGCTATACATGGTTGATTTTTTAAATTTTTATGAAAAACATTAATGGGCTATAAATTGTCCATTTCATATACAAAAACTGAAATGGACTATATACGTCGTCTATATTTCGTGCAAGGAATTTAATGAAATATTCATCATCCATTTTTTATGAAAAAAAAAATTTTATGAAAAAAATTTAATGGACCATCGTCAATTTTTCAAATTTTTATGAAAAAATTTAAAGAACTATAAATCGTTCATTTCATATGCAAAAAACTAAAAACACTATACATCGTCTATTTTTCATTCAAAAAAATTAAATGGGCTATAGATACAAAATATAATGGGCTATACATGGTTGATTTTTTAAATTTTTATGAAAAACATTAATGGGCTATAAATTGTCCATTTCATATACAAAAACTTAAATGGCCTATATACGTCGTCTATATTTCGTGCAAAGAATTTAATGAAATATACATCATCCATTTTTTATGAAAAAAAATTTTTTATGAAAAAAATTTAATGGACTATACATAGTCAATTTTTCAAATTTTTATGAAAAAATTTAATGAACTATAAATCGTTCATTTCATATGCATAAAACTAAAAACACTATACATCGTCTATTTTTCATGCAAAAAATTAAATGGGCTATAGATACAAAATATAATGGGCTATACATGGTTGATTTTTTAAATTTTTATGAAAAACATTAATGGGCTATAAATTGTCCATTTCATATACAAAAACTGAAATGGCCTATATACGTCGTCTATATTTCGTGCAAGGAATTTAATGAAATATTCATCATCCATTTTTTATGAAAAAAAAATTTTTATGAAAAAAATTTAATGGACTATACATCGTCAATTTTTAAAATTTTTATGAAAAAATTTAATGAACTATCAATCGTTCATTTCATATGCAAAAAACTAAAAACACTATACATCGTCTATTTTTCATTCAAAAAAATTAAATGGGCTATAGATACAAAATATAATGGGCTATACATGGTTGATTTTTTAAATTTTTATGAAAAACATTAATGGGCTATAAATTGTCCATTTCATATACAAAAACTGAAATGGCCTATATACGTCGTCTATATTTCGTGCAAGGAATTTAATGAAATATTCATCATCCATTTTTTATGAAAAAAAATTTTTATGAAAAAAATTTAATGGACTATAAATCGTTCATTTCATATGCATAAAACTAAAAACACTATACATCGTCTATTTTTCATGCAAAAAATTAAATGGGCTATAGATACAAAATATAATGGGCTATACATGGTTGATTTTTTAAATTTTTATGAAAAACATTAATGGGCTATAAATTGTCCATTTCATATACAAAAACTGAAATGGCCTATATACGTCGTCTATATTTCGTGCAAGGAATTTAATGAAATATTCATCATCCATTTTTTATGAAAAAAAAATTTTTATGAAAAAAATTTAATGGACTAAATATACATCGTCAATTTTTCAAATTTTTATGAAAAAATTTAATGAACTATAAATCGTTCATTTCATATGCAAAAAACTAAAAACACTATACATCGTCTATTTTTCATTCAAAAAAATTAAATGGGCTATAGATACAAAATATAATGGGCTATACATGGTTGATTTTTTAAATTTTTATGAAAAACATTAATGGGCTATAAATTGTCCATTTCATATACAAAAACTTAAATGGCCTATATACGTCGTCTATATTTCGTGCAAGGAATTTAATGAAATATACATCATCCATTTTTTATGAAAAAAAATTTTTTATGAAAAAAATTTAATGAACTATAAATCGTTCATTTCATATGCATAAAACTAAAAACACTATACATCGTCTATTTTTCATGCAAAAAATTAAATGGGCTATAGATACAAAATATAATGGGCTATACATGGTTGATTTTTTAAATTTTTATGAAAAACATTAATGGGCTATAAATTGTCCATTTCATATACAAAAACTGAAATGGCCTATATACGTCGTCTATATTTCGTGCAAGGAATTTAATGAAATATTCATCATCCATTTTTTATGAAAAAAAAATTTTTATGAAAAAATTTAATGGACTATACATCGTCAATTTTTCAAATTTTTATGAAAAAATTTAATGAACTATAAATCGTTCATTTCATATGCATAAAACTAAAAACACTATACATCGTCTATTTTTCATGCAAAAAATTAAATGGGCTATAGATACAAAATATAATGGGCTATACATGGTTGATTTTTTAAATTTTTATGAAAAACATTAATGGGCTATAAATTGTCCATTTCATATACAAAAACTGAAATGGCCTATATACGTCGTCTATATTTCGTGCAAGGAATTTAATGAAATATTCATCATCCATTTTTTATGAAAAAAAAATTTTTATGAAAAAAATTTAATGGACTATACATCGTCAATTTTTAAAATTTTTATGAAAAAATTTAATGAACTATCAATCGTTCATTTCATATGCAAAAAACTAAAAACACTATACATCGTCTATTTTTCATTCAAAAAAATTAAATGGGCTATAGATACAAAATATAATGGGCTATACATGGTTGATTTTTTAAATTTTTATGAAAAACATTAATGGGCTATAAATTGTCCATTTCATATACAAAAACTGAAATGGCCTATATACGTCGTCTATATTTCGTGCAAGGAATTTAATGAAATATTCATCATCCATTTTTTATGAAAAAAAATTTTTATGAAAAAAATTTAATGGACTATAAATCGTTCATTTCATATGCATAAAACTAAAAACACTATACATCGTCTATTTTTCATGCAAAAAATTAAATGGGCTATAGATACAAAATATAATGGGCTATACATGGTTGATTTTTTAAATTTTTATGAAAAACATTAATGGGCTATAAATTGTCCATTTCATATACAAAAACTGAAATGGCCTATATACGTCGTCTATATTTCGTGCAAGGAATTTAATGAAATATTCATCATCCATTTTTTATGAAAAAAAAAATTTTATGAAAAAAATTTAATGGACCATCGTCAATTTTTCAAATTTTTATGAAAAACATTAATGGGCTATAAATTGTCCATTTCATATACAAAAACTTAAATGGCCTATATACGTCGTCTATATTTCGTGCAAGGAATTTAATGAAATATTCATCATCAATTTTTTATGAAAAAAAATTTTTATGAAAAAAATTTAATGGACTATACATCGTCAATTTTTCAAATTTTTATGAAAAAATTTAATGAACTATAAATCGTTCATTTCATATGCAAAAAACTAAAAACACTATACATCGTCTATTTTTCATTCAAAAAAATTAAATGGGCTATAGATACAAAATATAATGGGCTATACATGGTTGATTTTTTAAATTTTTATGAAAAACATTAATGGGCTATAAATTGTCCATTTCATATACAAAAACTTAAATGGCCTATATACGTCGTCTATATTTCGTGCAAAGAATTTAATGAAATATACATCATCCATTTTTTATGAAAAAAAATTTTTTATGAAAAAAATTTAATGGACTATACATAGTCAATTTTTCAAATTTTTATGAAAAAATTTAATGAACTATAAATCGTTCATTTCATATGCATAAAACTAAAAACACTATACATCGTCTATTTTTCATGCAAAAAATTAAATGGGCTATAGATACAAAATATAATGGGCTATACATGGTTGATTTTTTAAATTTTTAGGAAAAACATTAATGGGCTATAAATTGTCCATTTCATATACAAAAACTGAAATGGCCTATATACGTCGTCTATATTTCGTGCAAAGAATTTAATGAAATATTCATCATCCATTTTTTATGAAAAAAAAAATTTTATGAAAAATATTTAATGGACTATATACATCGACAATTTTTCAAATTTTTATGAAAAAATTTAATGAACTATAAATCGTTCATTTCATATGCAAAAAACAAATATACATCATCCATTTTTTATGAAAAAAAATTTTTTATGAAAAAAATTTAATGAACTATAAATCGTTCATTTCATATGCATAAAACTAAAAACACTATACATCGTCTATTTTTCATGCAAAAAATTAAATGGGCTATAGATACAAAATATAATGGGCTATACATGGTTGATTTTTTAAATTTTTATGAAAAACATTAATGGGCTATAAATTGTCCATTTCATATACAAAAACTGAAATGGCCTATATACGTCGTCTATATTTCGTGCAAGGAATTTAATGAAATATTCATCATCCATTTTTTATGAAAAAAAAATTTTTATGAAAAAAATTTAATGGACTAAATATACATCGTCAATTTTTCAAATTTTTATGAAAAAATTTAATGAACTATAAATCGTTCATTTCATATGCAAAAAACTAAAAACACTATACATCGTCTATTTTTCATTCAAAAAAATTAAATGGGCTATAGATACAAAATATAATGGGCTATACATGGTTGATTTTTTAAATTTTTATGAAAAACATTAATGGGCTATAAATTGTCCATTTCATATACAAAAACTTAAATGGCCTATATACGTCGTCTATATTTCGTTCAAAGAATTTAATGAAATATACATCATCCATTTTTTATAAAAAAAAAATTTTATGAAAAAAATTTAATGGACTATACATCGTCAATTTTTAAAATTTTTATGAAAAAATTTAATGAACTATAAATCGTTCATTTCATATGCAAAAAACTAAAAACACTATACATCGTCTATTTTTCATGCAAAAAATTAAATGGGCTATAGATACAAAATATAATGGGCTATACATGGTTGATTTTTTAAATTTTTATGAAAAACATTAATGGGCTATAAATTGTCCATTTCATATACAAAAACTTAAATGGCCTATATACGTCGTCTATATTTCGTGCAAAGAATTTAATGAAATATACATCATCCATTTTTTATGAAAAAAATTTAATGGACTATATATACATCGTCAATTTTTCAAATTTTTATGAAAAAATTTAATGAACTATAAATCGTTCATTTCATATGCAAAAAACTAAAAACACTATACATCGTCTATTTGTCATGCAAAAAAATTAAATGGGGTATAGATACAAAATATAATGGGCTATACATGGTTGATTTTTTTAATTTTTATGAAAAACATTAATGGGCTATAAATTGACCATTTCATATACAAAAACTTAAATGGCCTATATACGTCGTCTATATTTCGTGCAAAGAATTTAATGAAATATACATCATCCATTTTTTATGAAAAAAAATTTTTTATGAAAAAAATTTAATGGACTATACATCGTCAATTTTTAAAATTTTTATGATACAAAAATACAAAAACTGAAATGGGGTATATACGTCGTCTATATTTCGTGCAAGGAATTTAATGAAATATTCATCATCCATTTTTTATGAAAAAAAAAATTTTTATGAAAAAAATTTAATGGACTATACATCGTCAATTTTTTAAATTTTTATGAAAAAATTTAATGAACTATAAATCGTTCATTTCATATGCAAAAAACTAAAAACACTATACATCGTCTATTTTTCATTCAAAAAAATTAAATGGGCTATAGATACAAAATATAATGGGCTATACATGGTTGATTTTTTAAATTTTTATGAAAAACATTAATGGGCTATAAATTGTCCATTTCATATACAAAAACTGAAATGGCCTATATACGTCGTCTATATTTCGTGCAAGGAATTTAATGAAATATTCATCATCCATTTTTTATGAAAAAAAAATTTTTATGAAAAAAATTTAATGGACTAAATATACATCGTCAATTTTTCAAATTTTTATGAAAAAATTTAATGAACTATAAATCGTTCATTTCATATGCAAAAAACTAAAAACACTATACATCGTCTATTTTTCATTCAAAAAAATTAAATGGGCTATAGATACAAAATATAATGGGCTATACATGGTTGATTTTTTAAATTTTTATGAAAAACATTAATGGGCTATAAATTGTCCATTTCATATACAAAAACTTAAATGGCCTATATACGTCGTCTATATTTCGTTCAAAGAATTTAATGAAATATACATCATCCATTTTTTATAAAAAAAAAATTTTATGAAAAAAATTTAATGGACTATACATCGTCAATTTTTAAAATTTTTATGAAAAAATTTAATGAACTATAAATCGTTCATTTCATATGCAAAAAACTAAAAACACTATACATCGTCTATTTTTCATGCAAAAAATTAAATGGGCTATAGATACAAAATATAATGGGCTATACATGGTTGATTTTTTAAATTTTTATGAAAAACATTAATGGGCTATAAATTGTCCATTTCATATACAAAAACTTAAATGGCCTATATACGTCGTCTATATTTCGTGCAAAGAATTTAATGAAATATACATCATCCATTTTTTATGAAAAAAATTTAATGGACTATATATACATCGTCAATTTTTCAAATTTTTATGAAAAAATTTAATGAACTATAAATCGTTCATTTCATATGCAAAAAACTAAAAACACTATACATCGTCTATTTGTCATGCAAAAAAATTAAATGGGGTATAGATACAAAATATAATGGGCTATACATGGTTGATTTTTTTAATTTTTATGAAAAACATTAATGGGCTATAAATTGACCATTTCATATACAAAAACTTAAATGGCCTATATACGTCGTCTATATTTCGTGCAAAGAATTTAATGAAATATACATCATCCATTTTTTATGAAAAAAAATTTTTTATGAAAAAAATTTAATGGACTATACATCGTCAATTTTTAAAATTTTTATGATACAAAAATACAAAAACTGAAATGGGGTATATACGTCGTCTATATTTCGTGCAAGGAATTTAATGAAATATTCATCATCCATTTTTTATGAAAAAAAAAATTTTTATGAAAAAAATTTAATGGACTATACATCGTCAATTTTTTAAATTTTTATGAAAAAATTTAATGAACTATAAATCGTTCATTTCATATGCAAAAAACTAAAAACACTATACATCGTCTATTTTTCATTCAAAAAAATTAAATGGGCTATAGATACAAAATATAATGGGCTATACATGGTTGATTTTTTAAATTTTTATGAAAAACATTAATGGGCTATAAATTGTCCATTTCATATACAAAAACTTAAATGGCCTATATACGTCGTCTATATTTCGTGCAAAGAATTTAATGAAATATTCATCATCCATTTTTTATGAAAAAAAAATTTTTATGAAAAAAATTTAATGGACTATACATCGTCAATTTTTCAAATTTTTATGAAAAAATTTAATGAACTATAAATCGTTCATTTCATATGCAAAAAACTAAAAACACTATACATCGTCTATTTTTCATTCAAAAAAATTAAATGGGCTATAGATACAAAATATAATGGGCTATACATGGTTGATTTTTTAAATTTTTATGAAAAACATTAATGGGCTATAAATTGTCCATTTCATATACAAAAACTTAAATGGCCTATATACGTCGTCTATATTTCGTGCAAAGAATTTAATGAAATATTCATCATCCATTTTTTATGAAAAAAAAATTTTTATGAAAAAAATTTAATGGACTATATATACATCGTCAATTTTTCAAATTTTTATGAAAAAATTTAATGAACTATAAATCGTTCATTTCATATGCAAAAAACTAAAAACAATATACATCGTCTATTTGTCATGCAAAAAAAATAAATGGGGTATAGATACAAAATATAATGGGCTATACATGGTTGATTTTTTAAATTTTTATGAAAAACATTAATGGGCTATAAATTGTCCATTTCATATACAAAAACTTAAATGGCCTATATACGTCGTCTATATTTCGTGCAAAGAATTTAATGAAATATACATCATCCATTTTTTATGAAAAAAATTTTTTATGAAAAAAATTTAATATACCTCGTCAATTTTTCAAACTTTTATGAAAAAATTTAATGAACTATAAATCGTTCATTTCATATGCAAAAAACTAAAAACACTATACATCGTCTATTTTTCATTCAAAAAAATTAAATGGGCTATAGATACAAAATATAATGGGCTATACATGGTTGATTTTTTAAATTTTTATGAAAAACATTAATGGGCTATAAATTGTCCATTTCATATACAAAAACTTAAATGGCCTATATACGTCGTCTATATTTCGTGCAAAGAATTTAATGAAATATACATCATCCATTTTTTATGAAAAAAAATTTTTTATGAAAAAAATTTAATGGACTATATATACATAGTCAATTTTTCAAATTTTTATGAAAAAATTTAATGAACTATAAATCGTTCATTTCATATGCATAAAACTAAAACTACTATACATCGTCTATTTTTCATGCAAAAAATTAAATGGGCTATAGATACAAAATATAATGGGCTATACATGGTTGATTTTTTAAATTTTTATGAAAAACATTAATGGGCTATAAATTGTCCATTTCATATACAAAAACTGAAATGGCCTATATACGTCGTCTATATTTCGTGCAAAGAATTTAATGAAATATTCATCATCCATTTTTTATGAAAAAAAAATTGTTATGAAAAAAATTTAATGACTCATACATCGTCAATTTTTCAAATTTTTATGAAAAAAATTTAATGGACTATAAATCGTTCATTTCATATGCAAAAAACTAAAAACACTATACATCGTCTATTTTTCATTCAAAAAAATTAAATGGGCTATAGATACAAAATATAATGGGCTATACATGGTTGATTTTTTAAATTTTTATGAAAAACATTAATGGGCTATAAATTGTCCATTTCATATACAAAACCTGAAATGGCCTATATACGTCGTCTATATTTCGTGCAAGGAATTTAATGAAATATTCATCATCCATTTTTTATGAAAAAAAAATTTTTATGAAAAAAATTTAATGGACTATACATCGTCAATTTTTCAAATTTTTATGAAAAAATTTAATGAACTATAAATCGTTCATTTCATATGCAAAAAACTAAAAACACTATACATCGTCTATTTTTCATGCAAAAAATTAAATGGGCTATAGATACAAAATATAATGGGCTATACATGGTTGATTTTTTAAATTTTTATGAAAAACATTAATGGGCTATAAATTGTCCATTTCATATACAAAAACTAAAATGGCCTATATACGTCGTCTATATTTCGTGCAAGGAATTTAATGAAATATTCATCATCCATTTTTTATGAAAAAAAAAATTTTATGAAAAAAATTTAATGGACCATCGTCAATTTTTCAAATTTTTATGAAAAAATTTAATGAACTATAAATCGTTCATTTCATATGCAAAAAACTAAAAACACTATACATCGTCTATTTTTCATGCAAAAAATTAAATGGGCTATAGATACAAAATATAATGGGCTATACATGGTTGATTTTTTAAATTTTTATGAAAAACATTAATGGGCTATAAATTGTCCATTTCATATACAAAAACTGAAATGGCCTATATACGTCGTCTATATTTCGTGCAAGGAATTTAATGAAATATTCATCATCCATTTTTTATGAAAAAAAAATTTTTATGAAAAAAATTTAATGGACTATACATCGTCAATTTTTCAAATTTTTATGAAAAAATTTAATGAACTATAAATCGTTCATTTCATATGCAAAAAACTAAAAACACTATACATCGTCTATTTTTCATTCAAAAAAATTAAATGGGCTATAGATACAAAATATAATGGGCTATACATGGTTGATTTTTTAAATTTTTATGAAAAACATTAATGGGCTATAAATTGTCCATTTCATATACAAAAACTGAAATGGCCTATATACGTCGTCTATATTTCGTGCAAGGAATTTAATGAAATATTCATCATCCATTTTTTATGAAAAAAAATTTTTATGAAAAAAATTTAATGGACTATACATCGTCAATTTTTCAAATTTTTATGAAAAAATTTAATGAACTATAAATCGTTCATTTCATATGCAAAAAACTAAAAACACTATACATCGTCTATTTTTCATTCAAAAAAATTAAATGGGCTATAGATACAAAATATAATGGGCTATACATGGTTGATTTTTTAAATTTTTATGAAAAACATTAATGGGCTATAAATTGTCCATTTCATATACAAAAACTTAAATGGCCTATATACGTCGTCTATATTTCGTGCAAAGAATTTAATGAAATATACATCATCCATTTTTTATGAAAAAAAAATTTTTATGAAAAAAATTTAATGGACTATACATAGTCAATTTTTCAAATTTTTATGAAAAAATTTAATGAACTATAAATCGTTCATTTCATATGCATAAAACTAAAAACACTATACATCGTCTATTTTTCATGCAAAAAATTAAATGGGCTATAGATACAAAATATAATGGGCTATACATGGTTGATTTTTTAAATTTTTAGGAAAAACATTAATGGGCTATAAATTGTCCATTTCATATACAAAAACTGAAATGGCCTATATACGTCGTCTATATTTCGTGCAAAGAATTTAATGAAATATTCATCATCCATTTTTTATGAAAAAAAAAATTTTATGAAAAATATTTAATGGACTATATACATCGTCAATTTTTCAAATTTTTATGAAAAAATTTAATGAACTATAAATCGTTCATTTCATATGCAAAAAACAAATATACATCATCCATTTTTTATGAAAAAAAATTTTTTATGAAAAAAATTTAATGAACTATAAATCGTTCATTTCATATGCATAAAACTAAAAACACTATACATCGTCTATTTTTCATGCAAAAAATTAAATGGGCTATAGATACAAAATATAATGGGCTATACATGGTTGATTTTTTAAATTTTTATGAAAAACATTAATGGGCTATAAATTGTCCATTTCATATACAAAAACTGAAATGGCCTATATACGTCGTCTATATTTCGTGCAAGGAATTTAATGAAATATTCATCATCCATTTTTTATGAAAAAAAAATTTTTATGAAAAAAATTTAATGGACTAAATATACATCGTCAATTTTTCAAATTTTTATGAAAAAATTTAATGAACTATAAATCGTTCATTTCATATGCAAAAAACTAAAAACACTATACATCGTCTATTTTTCATTCAAAAAAATTAAATGGGCTATAGATACAAAATATAATGGGCTATACATGGTTGATTTTTTAAATTTTTATGAAAAACATTAATGGGCTATAAATTGTCCATTTCATATACAAAAACTTAAATGGCCTATATACGTCGTCTATATTTCGTGCAAAGAATTTAATGAAATATACATCATCCATTTTTTATAAAAAAAAAATTTTATGAAAAAAATTTAATGGACTATACATCGTCAATTTTTAAAATTTTTATGAAAAAATTTAATGAACTATAAATCGTTCATTTCATATGCAAAAAACTAAAAACACTATACATCGTCTATTTTTCATGCAAAAAATTAAATGGGCTATAGATACAAAATATAATGGGCTATACATGGTTGATTTTTTAAATTTTTATGAAAAACATTAATGGGCTATAAATTGTCCATTTCATATACAAAAACTTAAATGGCCTATATACGTCGTCTATATTTCGTGCAAAGAATTTAATGAAATATACATCATCCATTTTTTATGAAAAAAATTTAATGGACTATATATACATCGTCAATTTTTCAAATTTTTATGAAAAAATTTAATGAACTATAAATCGTTCATTTCATATGCAAAAAACTAAAAACACTATACATCGTCTATTTGTCATGCAAAAAAATTAAATGGGGTATAGATACAAAATATAATGGGCTATACATGGTTGATTTTTTTAATTTTTATGAAAAACATTAATGGGCTATAAATTGACCATTTCATATACAAAAACTTAAATGGCCTATATACGTCGTCTATATTTCGTGCAAAGAATTTAATGAAATATACATCATCCATTTTTTATGAAAAAAAATTTTTTATGAAAAAAATTTAATATACATCGTGAATTTTTCAAACTTTTATGAAAAAATTTAATGAACTATAAATCGTTCATTTCATATGCAAAAAACTAAAAACACTATACATCGTCTATTTTTCATTCAAAAAAATTAAATGGGCTATAGATACAAAATATAATGGGCTATACATGGTTGATTTTTTAAATTTTTATGAAAAACATTAATGGGCTATAAATTGTCCATTTCATATACAAAAACTTAAATGGCCTATATACGTCGTCTATATTTCGTGCAAAGAATTTAATGAAATATACATCATCCATTTTTTATGAAAAAAAATTTTTTATGAAAAAAATTTAATGGACTATACATAGTCAATTTTTCAAATTTTTATGAAAAAATTTAATGAACTATAAATCGTTCATTTCATATGCATAAAACTAAAAACACTATACATCGTCTATTTTTCATGCAAAAAATTAAATGGGCTATAGATACAAAATATAATGGGCTATACATGGTTGATTTTTTAAATTTTTATGAAAAACATTAATGGGCTATAAATTGTCCATTTCATATACAAAAACTGAAATGGCCTATATACGTCGTCTATATTTCGTGCAAAGAATTTAATGAAATATTCATCATCCATTTTTTATGAAAAAAAAATTGTTATGAAAAAAATTTAATGACTCATACATCGTCAATTTTTCAAATTTTTATGAAAAAAATTTAATGGACTATAAATCGTTCATTTCATATGCAAAAAACTAAAAACACTATACATCGTCTATTTTTCATTCAAAAAAATTAAATGGGCTATAGATACAAAATATAATGGGCTATACATGGTTGATTTTTTAAAGTTTTATGAAAAACATTAGTGGGCTATAAATTGTCCATTTCTTATACAAAAACTTAAATGGCCTATATACGTCGTCTATATTTCGTGCAAAGAATTTAATGAAATATACATCATCCAATTTTTATGAAAAAAAATTTTTTATGAAAAAAATTTAATGGACTTTATATACATCGTCAAGTTTTTAAAATTTTTATGAAAAAATTTAATGAACTATAAATCGTTCATTTCATATGCAAAAAACTAAAAACACTATACATCGTCTATTTTTCATTCAAAAAAATCAAATGGGCTATAGATACAAAATATAATGGGCTATACATGGTTGATTTTTTAAAGTTTTATGAAAAACATTAGTGGGCTATAAATTGTCCATTTCTTATACAAAAACTTAAATGGCCTATATACGTCGTCTATATTTCGTGCAAGGAATTTAATGAAATATACATCATCCATTTTTTATGAAAAAAAAATTTTTTATGAAAAAAATTTAATGGACTATAATAATACATCGTCAATTTTTAAAATTTTTATGAAAAAATTTAATGAACTATAAATCGTTCATTTCATATGCAAAAAACTAAAAACACTATACATCGTCTATTTTTTATGCAAAAAAATTAAATGGGCTATAGATACAAAATTTAATGGGCTATACATGGTTGATTTTTTAAATTTTTATGAAAAACATTAATGGGCTATAAATTGTCCATTTCATATACAAAAACTTAAATGGCCTATATACGTCGTCTATATTTCGTGCAAGGAATTTAATGAAATATACATCATCCATTTTTTATGAAAAAAAAATTTTTATGAAAAAAATTTAATGGACATCGTCAATTTTTAAAATTTTTATGAAAAAATTTAATGAACTATAAATCGTTCATTTCATATGCAAAAAACTAAAAACACTATACATCGTCTATTTTTCATGCAAAAAAATTAAATGGGCTATAGATACAAAATATAATGGGCTATACATGGTTGATTTTTTAAATTTTTATGAAAAACATTAATGGGCTATAAATTGTCCATTTCATATACAAAAACTTAAATGGCCTATATACGTCGTCTATATTTCGTGCAAAGAATTTATTGAAATATACATCATCCATTTTTTATGAAAAAAAAATTTTTATGAAATAAATTTAATGGACTATACATCGTCAGTTTTTCAAATCTTTATGAAAAAATTTAATGAACTATAAATCGTTCATTTCATATGCAAAAAACTAAAAACACTATTCATCGTCTATTTTTCATGCAAAAAAATTAAATGGGCTATAGATACAAAATATAATGGGCTATACATGGTTGATTTTTTAAATTTTTATGAAAAACATTAATGGGCTATAAATTGTCCATTTCATATACGAAAACTTAAATGGCCTATATATGTCGTCTATATTTCGTGCAAAGAATTTAATGAAATATACATCATCCATTTTTTATGAAAAAAAATTTTTTATGAAAAAAATTTAATGGACTATACATCGTCAATTTTTCAAATTTTTATGAAAAAATTTAATGAACTATAAATCGTTCATTTCATATGCAAAAAACTAAAAACACTATATATCGTCTATTTTTCATTCAAAAAAATTAAATGGGCTATAGATACAAAATATAATGGGCTATACATGGTTGATTTTTTAAATTTTTATGAAAAACATTAATGGGCTATAAATTGTCCATTTCATATACAAAAACTGAAATGGCCTATATACGTCGTCTATATTTCGTGCAAAGAATTTAATGAAATATTCATCATCCATTTTTTATGAAAAAAAAATTGTTATGAAAAAAATTTAATGACTATACATCGTCAATTTTTCAAATTTTTATGAAAAAAATTTAATGGACAATAAATCGTTCATTTCATATGCAAAAAACTAAAAACACTATACATCGTCTATTTTTCATTCAAAAAAATTAAATGGGCTATAGATACAAAATATAATGGGCTATACATGGTTGATTTTTTAAAGTTTTATGAAAAACATTAGTGGGCTATAAATTGTCCATTTCTTATACAAAAACTTAAATGGCCTATATACGTCGTCTATATTTCGTGCAAAGAATTTAATGAAATATACATCATCCAATTTTTATGAAAAAAAATTTTTTATGAAAAAAATTTAATGGACTTTATATACATCGTCAAGTTTTTAAAATTTTTATGAAAAAATTTAATGAACTATAAATCGTTCATTTCATATGCAAAAAACTAAAAACACTATACATCGTCTATTTTTCATTCAAAAAAATTAAATGGGCTATAGATACAAAATATAATGGGCTATACATGGTTGATTTTTTAAAGTTTTATGAAAAACATTAGTGGGCTATAAATTGTCCATTTCTTATACAAAAACTTAAATGGCCTATATACGTCGTCTATATTTCGTGCAAGGAATTTAATGAAATATACATCATCCATTTTTTATGAAAAAAAATTTTTTATGAAAAAAATTTAATGGACTATAATAATACATCGTCAATTTTTAAAATTTTTATGAAAAAATTTAATGAACTCTAAATCGTTCATTTCATATGCAAAAAACTAAAAACACTATACATCGTCTATTTTTTATGCAAAAAAATTAAATGGGCTATAGATACAAAATTTAATGGGCTCTACATGGTTGATTTTTTAAATTTTTATGAAAAACATTAATGGGCTATAAATTGTCCATTTCATATACAAAAACTTAAATGGCCTATATACGTCGTCTATATTTCGTGCAAGGAATTTAATGAAATATACATCATCCATTTTTTATGAAAAAAAAATTTTTATGAAAAAAATTTAATGGACTATACATCGTCAGTTTTTCAAATCTTTATGAAAAAATTTAATGAACTATAAATCGTTCATTTCATATGCAAAAAACTAAAAACACTATTCATCGTCTATTTTTCATGCAAAAAAATTAAATGGGCTATAGATACAAAATATAATGGGCTATACATGGTTGATTTTTTAAATTTTTATGAAAAACATTAATGGGCTATAAATTGTCCATTTCATATACAAAAACTTAAATGGCCTATATACATCGTCTATATTTCGTGCAAAGAATTTAATCAAATATACATCATCCATTTTTTATGAAAAAAAATTTTTTATGAAAAAATTTAATACACTATATATACATCGTCAATTTTTAAAATTTTTATGAAAAAATTTAATGAACTATACATCGTTCATTTCATATGCATAAAACTAAAAACACTATACATCGTCTATTTTTCATGCAAAAAATTAAATGGGCTATAGATACAAAATATAATGGGCTATACATGGTTGATTTTTTAAATTTTTATGAAAAACATTAATGGGCTATAAATTGTCCATTTCATATACAAAAACTGAAATGGCCTATATACGTCGTCTATATTTCGTGCAAGGAATTTAATGAAATATTCATCATCCATTTTTTATGAAAAAAAAAATTTTTATGAAAAAAATTTAATGGACTATACATAGTCAATTTTTCAAATTTTTATGAAAAAATTTAATGAACTATAAATCGTTCATTTCATATGCATAAAACTAAAAACACTATACATCGTCTATTTTTCATGCAAAAAATTAAATGGGCTATAGATACAAAATATAATGGGCTATACATGGTTGATTTTTTAGATTTTTATGAAAAACATTAATGGGCTATAAATTGTCCATTTCGTAAACAGAAACTTAAATGGACTATATACGTCGTCTATATTTCGTGCAAAGAATTTAATGAAATATACATCATCCATTTTTTATGAAAAAAATTGTTTATGAAAAAAATTTAATGGACTATACATCGTCAATTTTTAGGTTTCCGTACACCAAAGGTGAAAAACCCTATTGTTTTCGCTACGCTGTTCGCCTGTCCGTCTGTCCGTCACACGGTATTTTCTCAGGAACTGTCAGAGCTACGGACCTGAAATTTGGACAGAGTATGTAGAACCTTGGCCACTACAACAACATATACATGAGAATTAGAAATTAAAGGTTGCTCCAAAACGAGTGACGAAAAATTTTAAAAACCCATGTAATATACATACAATTGTATGTACATATGTATATTAACACTTGAAATTTTTAAAATTAGTGGATTTTTGTATAGACTACAACAATTAATACTAAAATAAAAAAAATTTATATTAAAGGGTGGTCCATCAGTTAATGCTATTTTGACTATGTAATTTTGACAACTTGCTATATCTTGGAAACCGTAAGAGGTAAACTCTTGAAATTTGCAAAAACGGTAAAACTAAAAAATCCAAAAATTATAAAATCGCCAAACCGAAAAAAATCGCCAAAACCTGAAAAAATCGCCAAAATTTTAAAAAAAATCGTTAAATCGAAAAAAATCGACAAAATTAAAAAAAAAATTCTAGCACTAAAATAAATCGCCAAATTCGAAAAAATCGTTTAAATGAAAAAAAATCGCCAATATGAAAATAACGCCAAAAACCGAAAAAATCCCCAAAGCGCGAAAAATGCGCCAAAACCAAAATAATTGTTTATGTGAAAAAAAAATCACCAAAATGAAAACAATCGCCAAAAACCTGAAAAAATCGCCAAAAATTTAAAAAAAAATCGCCAAATCGACAAAATTAAAAAAAAAATCTAGCACTATAATAAATCGCCAAATTCGAATAAATCGTTTAAATGAAAAAAGATCGCCAATATGAAAATAATGCCAAAAACCGAAAAAAATCGCCAAAACGCCAAAATTAAAAAAAAATCGCCAAATTTAAAAACAAATCGCCTAACCTAAAAAAAAATCGCCAAAATTTAAAATAAACGCCAAAAACCGAAAAAAATCCTCAAAACGATAAAAAAAAGTGCCAAAACTAAAAGAAATCGCCAAAACCAAAAAAAAATCACCTATATGAAAAAAAACGCCAAAATTTAAAAAAATTCCCAAAATAAAAAAATCGCCAAAATAAAAAAAACGCCAAAATAATAAAAATTGCCAAAACTTCAAAAACCAAAAAAAAAATCGCCAAAACGTGAAAAAAGTGCCAAAACTCAGAAAGCGCCAGTAAATTCAAAAAACCCCGAAACTAAAAAAAACGCTTAAAACCGAAAAAACCCAAAAACGAAAAAATGCCAAAAGTATACTTTATATTGTTCGTATTGAATTACATATCTCGTGCCCGTACGGAACCCTTCGTGCGCGGGTAAAAGTCGCACTTTTCTGAATTTTTTTTCATCTTATTTTCGAATTAACGTAACTATCTTGCTATAACTATGCACTTGGTCAACTAGAGGGTATTAACTCATTGAAAATTTGCGTTATATAGCTGATGTTAACTACAATTTCTACCTCATTAGATAAACATGGGTGCTGATGAAGTGCGTGGCTGCACAGAAAAATATCAGTATTTCCCCCCACTTATAAAGTCTAGTTTAATTTTTCTTCTCTTTCTTAGAAACTCACATTAATAATTAATTTAAATATTTTAATGTTTATTGTTGTAGTCTATATAAAAATACACTAATTTTAAAAATTTCAAGTGTCAATATACGTATGTACATACAATTGTATGTATATTACATGAGATTTTAACATTTTTCGTCGCTCGTTTTGGAGCACCCTTTAATTTCTAATTCTCATGTATTTGTTGATGTAGTGGCCAAGGTTTTACATACTCTGTCCAAAGTTCAGGTCCGTAGCTCTTACGGTTCCTGAGAAAATACCGTGTGACGGACAGGCGGACAGCGTAGCGAAAACAATAGGGTTCCTTTTTTCACCTTTGGTGTACGGAACCCTAATAAGTAAATATGAATGTGTTTTTATTGTTGCAGATTTATTTGCTGATTTTTCAAAATAATTTTTCAGATTTTTCACATATTTTAGATTTTTTAGCGCAGATTTTTGGTAAAATTTTCTGGCAACAGTAACTGTAAGTATTTAATTAAACACAATTATGAGTATGATTGATATTTTTGAAGGTAGATATTGCTCATACTTAACGTGACCAGTTAGTTTTGGCAAATAGCGGGACATGCTCGTTCAAAAAGAGGAATTTTTAATAAAATATCGCCAAAAAGCGGTATTTAGAAATAAATGTATTTTAGAAAGCGGGATACACAGTATCGTATGTGCTTTGAAAACACAGTTTTGAAGTAAAAACACTAATAAACAAACAAACATATCGCACACTATATCATAAACAGCCACAACTCAAAATATTTCAGATGCTAAGTAGTGGCAAATAACTGTTCTTACTGTACAAATGACGCAAGTATGTAACATAAAAGCAAGCATAACCGTACTATATATTCTTCAAGAAGACTATTGCAAAAGAAATTGTTGCGGTCGTTAGATATTTGTTAAATTGACTCATTTAAAAAAAAAACAAAATTACTTTGCTCATTTTAAGTTGTGACTGTTTATGAATTAGTGTCCAATATGTAAATATTTAAAAAATAAATGAAATGTACGTTTGTAGCTGCATCAGTTAAGTCAACATTTTGAAATTTTTTTGTTCGCAAAAACGCCAATAGAATAGTATTATAAAAAGGAGTCAATAATGGAGCAAATATTGGGTGTTTTTTATTGAGGTATAGAACTTTAAGTTGGCATCACTTATTTAACTGGTGGCCATTTTGTCGTTTACGTTTATTCTATGTGATAATACGCATCCGCAGAGACGTCGAACAGTGCGCACCGAAAAAACAATTGCCGCTGTAGAGCAAAGTGTTGAAGAGGACCCGAATGAATCGATTCGCCACCGGAGACCGGTATAGAGCCATGATAACCGACTATTTTGTTCCCGAATTGGATGGCATGAATGTGGATGAGTTGTGGTTCCAACAAGACGTGCTACATGCCACACAGCGCACGTCACAATCGATTTATTGAAGGAAACATTCGATGAGCGCATAATTTCGCGGAATGGACCTGTCAATTGGCCACCAAGATCGTGTGATTTGACACCATTGGATTATTTTCTTTGGGGATATGTGAAGTCGCTCGTCTACGCCAACAAACCAGAAACGTTAGGGGACTTGGAAGCCAATATTCGTGGCGTTATTGCCAACATACGGCCCCATATGCTCGAAAAAGTGGTTGAAAATTGGACCTGTAGAATTGGCTTTATTCGAGCCAGCCGCGGCGGCCACATGCCCGAAACCATATTTAAACATTAATGGCATAAAATTATCCTTCCAATAAAGCCAAATTGATGGACATTAAAACGATTTTCTTGTGTTTTATTTCAATTCGAAGTTCTATACCTCTAAAAAAAACACCCTGTAGTATGTCGCCACCGAACTGAATTATATATTAATTTTTTAATATCTTAAAAAAAATTTAATTCCCCTGATATTGCCGATGGTAGAAAATAATTGGGATTAGACAAGTGAACGTATCCGTGGCTCCTCTCAAATAAGGAAAATGTTTCCTTAAAATATCTTGGAATTTAATGCAGATAGAATTTTAAAGCTCTTCACTACTATTTCTTTTAATAATGAGAATTTAATTCTACAAAATAGTGAAGATTGAACATTAAACTTGCTGCTAACATAAAATATTTTATTTTCATCTCAAAACATATATGGGGTATATCTAATCACACATAGTTTAGACTTGTTAAGCAATAACTAGACTTAAATAAATTGGAATAAATTTACATTTTAATTAAAATCGAATGCGATATTGCAGGTTTTAAAACTCTAAAAAGCAGGATAAAGCCTGATAAAAATTGGAGGCGGGATCGAACTATTAAAAGCGGGATAATCCTGCCAAAATCGGGATGTCTGGTCAGGTTACTCATACTTAATATTCGCTTGATTTGAAAATTAAAAAATTTAACTTACTGCTGGGGATGCAGAATGGGTCTGGTTTTAAGAACTGCAAGATTTCGGGATTTGTAAATGGCAAATACAAGCAATTTTGGGGATACCGGGATCTTTCGGGTATAAGTGTAACGACAGAAAAAATATTGATTGCTTGGAGTATTGCCAATAAGAAAACTTCTTAAATTTTCGCACAATTTCTTTACTTTATTTCTATTAAAAAAATACTTTGGCATCAGAGTGCAGCGCAGGTGATTTGTTTAATTAGGCACATGTTATGTTATGTTATGTTATTTTACAGGTAGATATCGCTCACACGTTGTATTCGTGGAATCTACACAGAAAAAATTATTGTTAAATTTTTTTTAATTAAGTGATTGCTTAGAAAAAATATTACTTTGGATTAAAATTTTAATTGAATATATGTTTATTTTAATTGACTTTGCTGCTCTAAAAGAAAAAGTGCTATCAACAGAGCTTAACTCAGTACACTCTGAAATGGGTAACAATTTTTACATATTAATTGTATGTAAATAATGTAACGTTTGTTTTTATGTATGAGCTGTTTTTTGTAGTATGCCACATTGTTTTGAAAAAATATTTTCAATTTAAATACTCAATTAATCTTTTAATTGGTTTTGATATTTTATATGGGAGAAAAACTACTCAGCTTAATTTTTTTTTTTGATTCGTAGTAATTTTGACATAAGTTGAATAAAAATTAAATATGAAAATAAAAAAACAGAAATTCATTTTGTTCCCTTTTGTTGAGAAATAACAAGACAATAATGATGCAAGCTTATAGACCAAATGTGGATGGTAAAGTTAGTACATTGGCGGTATTAGGGGTTCGATGCAAAAGGTCTTGCGTAATTACATATGGAAAGCATCGAAACCTTTCTTTAAAATCCAATTATAAAATACACACAATTTAAAGAAAGGCTACGACGATATTCTGCATTTACACTTACGCAAGACTATTAAACACCGGATGCGGCCATTGTACGATTTTTCTCCATTCAAACTTCAAAAGCCATGCGATGCATCAGTTAGGTTTTTGGTACAATACACAAATGTTTCCATTTTTTTAATTTTTTATATGAAGATACATACATATGTATGTCCATAAAATTTTTTATATTTTTACAATTTTTATATTTTTATTCTCTTAGATTTTTTATATTTCAATTACTATTTTAACTGAATCTATACAAAATTGTAATTAGTTATTTAATTGAATCCTAAAAAATATTTCAATTAATTTTTTAATTGAATCTTCAAAAATATTTCAATTAAATTTTATTTGAATCTTTAGAAAACCATCAATTAAATTTTTAGTTAATGTAATATATTTTTAATTGAAAAAACCAATAAAATTTTCAATTAAAATCGATGAGTTAATACTACAATTTTCGTGATTGGTTGAAAACTAATTAATTTTTTAACTGAATCTTTGTTTTTTTTAATTGAATCTTGTTTTTACTTTTTTCTGTGTAAATATGAAACATTATACAAAACTTTAACTTCCTGTTAAGGGATGCCAAATTGGTTTTATTAAATACAGAATTTAAAGATTTGTATACATATACCTAGAAAGTTACTGATATTACACCAATTTTCACAAATCGAGCTTTCATCATGTTTCGACATTTTGAGTTTCTGGGAATAAATAGTCACACTATTCTCGCAATGATGTCCGTATGAAGGTATGTGTGTTTACATGTGTATGTGTTTAAAAATGTAAGCACATCATTAGTATAAAACGTATCAACGGACCGGAAGCAGATTTACAGCAATCGTAAGATAGTAAATCGTTTTGGCTCGGTAGATTTCAAAAATTTTCTAAAATAAAATTTTCACAAATCATTGATCATACATTTTAAGCTACTAAGCCGATGAAATCAAAATCATACTAGCTCTCAGTTGTAAACAGCAAGTCGATTGCTGCCAATTTGAATAAAATCGTAAAATTGGGTGATCCGTTCAACAGATATTTATCTGTATCTATTATCATTCTATAGTCTTTTTTTCATAACTTCAAAAGTCTTCGTCAAATATTTCTTAGACATTTACGGCCCTATGTATAAGCAAAAATTGGCATAAAGTTAGCATAAGTGACGAAATTGAATTAGGTGTTAACGAGTTCCTCCATACAATTTGACATTAAAAGCGGTAGCATTACCTAATTTTAACCCACCTCTAAGTCGTAGTATGATTTTTAATGTAAGGTATCATCGCAGTTTCAATTTTGCCACTTATGCTAACTTTATGCCAATTTTTGCTTATACATAGGGCCGTTAGTGATTTTTATAGACTTACTCCCATATTCATAAAAAATAGAATGATTTTGAAATCCATTTTAGGGGAATTTTGTATACAAATTTTGAAATAAAATGCATTTCAAATTCATTTTAAATTTTATGAATATGGCGGTTAACATGTATGAGATGCCGCAAATTTCAAACAAATTTTAAATTTTCCAGAAAGTTTCACGGATGACCTGCAATTTCAAGTTACTCTCATATATATATTTTTGGGCATTGTAAGATTTAAGTTTAAAATTTTTGTAGCGCTTTTCTTATTTTTGTAATAATTTCTAACTTTAGAAATTAACGGCTCATATTAAAGTTGTTTTCATAACCAAGCAATTATTTTAAAGAGAATTTTTAATAATATTCGCCTCCCTTTAAATTGAGTTCTTAGAGAACTCATTAGTTGGGGTTTTGTTTTTATTCCTTCTTGCCTAAAATTAAAATTCCAATTTTCCTTTTTTATTTGCCTTAACAATTAACTGTATGTTTTATTATTTCCAAAGACCTGCAAGAAAAAAAATTGTTTTTATTTAATGTTTTTGTTAAAAAGTCACAAGAAAAAAATTAGTGAATCACTCGAAAAAATTAATGAGAATTTTGTATATATAGACAAAAAAAATGGTGGGTAATTTTCTTTTTAATTTTAATGCAAAAGATAAAAATGGGAAGCGTTTTGTCTTTGTTTGAAAAGATAAACAAATACTGAAAAGGGTCTTTATTTGGAAAATACCAGAAGAAATGTTTTTTTTTATCATTTTGGAAATTTTTATAAAAGTTTAACTCAAAAAAAGAAAAGGAAAGAGTATTTAGCTTGTTACAATTTTAAAGCGGGAGAAGAGAAATTTTAGAAACAACTTAATTATAAAAAAATTACTTATTTATCAAAATAATGATATGTTTTTTAATGAATAATTCATTCTTTAAAAATATTGAAGATTACTTAAGGAATACTCTATCGACTTAAAGTAGTTTCTTAAGATATCTTTTCACTCATAGAACTCAAAAAAATAGGTCTGAAGCATATTAGTTCCTGTGCTCATCTGTTATCACGTTTATACGCACTTCTTATTTGCAAGTAAAAATCGAAAGCGTTGCCGTATAACTTTTTTATTGTAAGTTAATAACTCACAAAAACTATTTGCAAATAACGCCGCAATTTGCAAATAAGGTGTGAAATGTTTCCAATTATTTTTGTTTTGTAAGAAATGTAATACAAATCTAACAATGTGTGGTAATATCATTCACAGATAGTAATGTATTCTATCTACGTATAAACGGTGAGTTCAGTATTTGCAAATAGTCTTATTTGCAAATAAGATTTGCGTATAAACGAGGTATGTGATCATAAAAGTTTGCGAACCATGCTGAACAAATATCAAAAAAGCTGAATTCATCTTAATAAAATTCGTCTGTGGGTAGGTGAGGAACATCAGTAAACTTTAGCATTAAAAAGCGAAAAAAATCCGAATAGCTCACTTGAGAGATTATTGCCAGCTCTTTAACGAAATTATCTCCCAAACTAATTAAGATTCCAGTGTGAAATTTTTTTATAGCATAATTATTATAAGTGTACAAAACTAAACTTCTGAATAATAAATGATTTCAACGTCAAGGATAACAATTGGTTTTTTTAGCAACAGCAAATATTTGAGATTTCAAACCTTATTTTAAAATCAAAAAAAAACACTAATTTCTTTTATGCCAAATACTACATTTACTTTTTTTCATGAAGTTTAATTAATAAATAGTAATTTCAACCTAAAAACGCGATGACTGCAAAACTGAAGGTCCTGAGTTCGAACGCTCTCATCCACATAACACCACCTTGCGTTTTTTTTTTTTGATTCTCATTAGCGTTCCCTTGTGTTATTTGTTGTCGTTAAATTCAAGTGACTATAACGACTTCAGCGAATACTAATCTTAATGTAACTTCAGTGCGCCCACCTTCGTCGGTATTGTGTAGCAGAATCATCCGCGAAGTAAACTAACCAAAAAAAGTGGCTATTAAACACAGTTTTGAAATTTAATACGCCCATTGATACCACACGCAAATAAAAAATATGGTTGAGGTTACCATAATCAAACAGCAACATAATATGATTGAATTATATGGTTGTAGTGAAATCATATTATTGCCAATAGAAAAGCAAACTTTTAATAATATTATTATCTGAGTTAATAATAATATTATCAACAAAAACAATAAACTTTGTTACTACTAATCTTATTATTGTAAATATGACAACACTATTGTTAGATGTGACTAAAATATAATTGAGACTCACTATACCGTGTTCTTATATTATAATAATATTATTAAATAAGACAACAGTATTGTTTAATATAATAATAATATTTTGTTTTTCAATCATATATTTATTGGCTAAAACAGCTGTGCGTTAAATTCGAAATAAAAATAAATTAATATTATTGAAATAAAATATATGTATATATAGAAGTATATACTTACAAATGTGTGTATACACGAAATCAGACACGTCTGTGTAAAGAGATAAACATATGTACGTATGTATATGTTTTTATTTATCTACCCTTTTGTTTGTTTGTACTTTATTTATTTATTTAACACGACGCGTGCAATACCGATAGCTTACAAACATAACATAACTGACAGAAGAGGTTTCTGGAAAACATAATTTTAAAAATTTATCATAGTATGGCTTTGGATAACATTTTATTGTTATTTACATTATACTATTTTTAATAATAGCAAAAATTATGTTGCAGTCATAAATTTTTAAAAAAACTATATTGTTAAACTCTAACCATATCACACTTTTTTCTGAATATAAAAATGTAATTATTAAATGTAAACATTACTTTGCTTACCGTAACAAAATTAATGTTTAAAATAACAAAAACTCGTTTTCAACGACCACACACTTGTTTCTGAAAACATAATATTGTTTTCTCAACCATTCTACAACCATATCTGCTGCAACCCAGCATTATTAAAATCGTGCAAAAAATCGAAAATAATGAAGCTTTCAAGCAATCAGTACATGTTCTTATACCCTACACATAGAGAACAGATTGGTTAAAAATCTATTGGAGAAACAAATATTTAATTATGTATTCCAATGTTACATATTTAAATAATTTTTAAGGTTGGGACTTTGATAGTAACTTTTCGTGCATATGATACTGAGCTCCAATGCCTATAAATTATTTTTTTGCATGGTCTCTCTATCTCGAGATTTTTGGTTATTAAGAAAAAAGAGGATGATGAATCACATAATTTGCATTTACTTGAGAACCAGTTCTTTTATCAAATAAAAAAATACACAGAAGGCTAGAAAACAAATTGACCTTTACATTACGTCCGTATTAATTTTAAATACATTTTTTTTTAAATTGAGGAAATAGTTTTTTAAAAGACTCATTACACTTTAAACTGAAGAAAATTTTATATTTTATTATTAATTGTGATACATTCATATGTTATAAATAAAATGAGCGAAATTTATTAAATATCATTCCATTACTTCTGAAATTTATTCACAATGAAGTGGTTAACTATATACTCGTATTACAGCTTTTGTCAAAGAACTGGTTTTCAAGTAATTGCAAATTATGTGATGCAGCATCCTCTTTTTTCTTAATAACGGAAAATCTCGAGATACAGAGCCAATTAAAAAAAAACTGATTTGAGAGGTATTGATACACAGTACTTAGCGTATACAAATTGACTACGAAACCTTTGACCTTACACAATAAATTAAATTTTTTTTGACCTGTGTTATCAATCAATGGACGATTTTTTCATACTTTTAAACAAAAAGCTATAATTACAATACAAACAGAAGTCTCAGAATATTTAATTAGTAATAACAATTAATTCCGTTCATTTCTAATAACCATTTAAGAGTATTGGTAGACACAACTGAGTTAAATATAAGTTAGAAAATAACGTGACTGAATATTGGTTTTTCACCGTACTGAAAATGCATTGTAATGTAAAAGAAAAGAAAATGAACAACAATATTGATATTCCTAACCGAATAAAACATTAATCCAAACAATTTTTTATTCTGAATACAGTTGTGGAAAAATTTGTGGGATGTAATAAACAAAAAATAAAAATTAAATAGAAATGTCATAAACATACATTCATAGAAATATCTTTTGCAGAATAATTACAAAAATTCTGGATTTAACAAAAATAGGTAAGGACATTATTATATATTTCAATCGCAAAATATTTTGTTATAACTATTATTCTGAAGTGAAATTATTTGTGCAAATAATTTGTGGTTTCTACACGCAAAGAAAAAATATGGTTGAGGTAACCAAAATCAAACAGCAACATACTATGATTGAATTATATGGTTGTAGTTAAATCATATTATTGCCAATAGAAAAGCAAACTTTTAATAATATTATTATCTGAGTTAATAATAATATTATCAACAAAAACAATGAACTGTGTTACATCTAATCTTATTATTGTAAATATGACAACACTATTGTTAGATGTGACTAAAATATAATTGAGACTCACCATACCATGTTCATATATTACAATAATATTGTTAAATATGACAACAGTATTATTTAATAAAATAATAATATTTTGTTTATCAATAATAATTTTATTGGTAGATCTCTCGTAAAACTGCTGTGCGTTAAATCCGAAATAAAAATTAATTAATATTGCTGAAATAATATATATATATATATATATATATAGAAATGTATACTTGTGTATATACTGTGTGTATACTTGAAATACAGACACTTCTGTATAAAGAGATAAGCATATGCACGTATGTATATGTTTTTATTTATCTACCCTTTTGATTGCTTGTACTTTATTTATTTGTTTAACACGACGCGTGCAATACCGATAGCTTACAAACGACACACTGAACTGACAGAAGATTTTTCTGAATTTTTTTTTAAACTTAAAATAGTATGGTTTTGGATAACATTATATTGTTATTTACATTATATTATTTTTAAATAATAACAAAAATTATGTTGCATTCATAATTGTTTAACAAAACTATATTAATAAACTCTAACCATATCACACTTTTTTCTGAATATAAAAATGTAATTGTTAAATTCAAACATTACTTTGCTTACCGTTACAAAATTAATGTTTAAAATAACAATAACTTGTTTTCAACGACCACACATTTATTTCTGAGAACATAATATTGTTTTCTCAACCATTCTACAACCATATCTTTTCTTTGCGTGTAGATAAGAAAATGTATGTGTGTAATAAATCAGAATACCGGCAAGGGATGTTACATTGCACCTTATCGATAACACATTTGCACATTTCACTTTAGAATATAAGCAAAAACTTAAGAATAATTTGCGATAAAGGTAATAATGTACTTACCTTTTTATTCTGCACATATTATTTTTATGTACATATGTATGTATGTATGTATGCATGTGGGTACATGTGAATATGAGCCATGCCTACCAATGATTCCTTTAAAAATACCAATTATATTGGTTGTATCAATTAATAGTCAGAACTATAATTTTCTATTGCAATAACCAATTCATTCTAAAAATTCACATATCGTTACTGAAAGATTGGTGCTTACAAAAGCTTTTATTCGTTCATTACAACAGAATTGTGTGTTTGTTGTTGGAACCGACAAAATTCGATTGGCTACAAATTCGATTATCAACACAAATCTGTTTTCTCTGTGTATAAATGAAAATTTGCCTAATTTTCATTTTAGAACTTAATATTGTTGTCCACTTCGTGTGAATTGTCCCACGTGTGACATGTGGGTATACTGATCGTATTCACTGCCAGGCTTTGTTGGTTGACCGCTGAAGTACCAAACAAGCAACAACCTCGATATAAATATGGCCCAAGTGGAAAGTTTTATTCGTCTTTTTGAAAAAAATTGCTAAAAATTAATCTTTTGTAATCGAGATGCTATACAAAATATTAAACAACATATAAATGATATCAGATTTAATGGTTCAGAATTATGTTTCCAAAGCCCAAGCAAGCAGTCTACTTAAATGAACTATTTTAATTTTTTTTTTCGTTTTTGACAAAAGTTATTTATGTTGCATGTGACTCATTACATTATGAAATAAATTATGAAAAAATAAAATTATGAAAATAAAATTAAAGAAAAAATATATTCTTCTCAGTGAATAAAGTTGGAAATTCTGCATCGAATTATATTATTACAAATAAAAAACACCCACCCTCTTACAACAAAAAGGGAGTTCGTTGCTGATATTAAATACAATTTTTTTTTAATTTCTTTTAATTTTTCTTCATTGTCTATTTTTTGGTTTTTCTCGTAATTACTAACTTAGTTTATGAGTTTTAAAATTAAAAAAAGTATAGTCTAAAGTACATCATTGTAGAAATATACTGGCAAAATATTTAAATAAATTTAATATAATTTTAACACATAAAATGACATCAACATCATACTCTATACGTACGTATGTACGAGTATGTAAAAGTATTTGATACTAAATTACCATATATTTAGTTATTTGTATATCCAGGAAACATTTATAAATATATAATGGTATAACAAATTTTAAAAGCTTTAATTTAGTTATACTCATAGTAGCAACAGTAACATAGCAGTAAAAGAAATCCTACAACTAAACCTTCATATAGATAGATAAATAAATGTATGAGTATAAACGAAATTATACCACATATGCAAAAAAATAGTACACATATACATAAATGCAAATAGTTTATTGTAGAATGTAAAAGCTTTAATTTTATTTAAAAAAAATCTCGTAACTCACAGTAAATTTAAAAAAAAAAAAAAAAATTATATTAAATTTCGAGCTGTGCGCTCTTGATAAGAAATATTGGGGATATACCCAATAAAAACCACTGAACTTAATCAGATTAGGAACCTCTAGTGTCCTCAATATGCTTTCTCAAGTTTTTCAATTCTGCACCCTTAAGATAATCCATATGTGGTATATTTTGCAGAAAGGAGATTTGTCTTCTAATTTGAATGAATGCTGGGCAGTGACACAAGTAGTGTTCGTATCATTGTCCTCTTGGCAAGTCCTACATGTAATATCATCAACAACACCCATGCGAACCAGATGACTTCTTAACTGATTTTTCTGCATTTAAGGACGATTAAAAATGGAACGTTATGACTTACTAAGCCTTCAGTAACCGATAACGATGGCCGTGATCTTGTGATTATGATTCGGCAAGTGAAAGAATTTAACGTATATTACCACTCATGTTGTAAATTCCTCTACCCGATCGGTTTCCAATTTTAGACCCGGCCGTGTAAAGCATACTTTTGTGATTACTCTCTTTTATCTTTCATTCCACATTTTCAGTTGTTATGGTGATGCAGATACTTTGTAAATATTTAATTGAGATTTTATCTCACATGGAGGTGGTGACGTTTCCCCTGGGTAAGGCATGCGTTATATATTGGCACTTGTTTAGCCATTAATCTTGTGGCGGCCAAAGCTGCGTCATATTTAACCTGTATATCAATTGGAACGAATATTGGAAAAATGTTTTCCATCGCCGAAGCTGGTGTGATTCCTATTGCGATACATAGTGTGAGGACTCTTACCATAAACATACGAAATTTATTAGCTAAATTCAAAAACATTTTGGGTTGAAGTTTACTGCAAATGTATACAATGCTTACGAAGTTTACTTCAAGCAAGGCTGCTAAGCGAGAAATTTCTTATATTTCAGCAAAATTAAAATAAACTTTATTTTATAATACCGTATCACCTTAACGCGTCTGAAAAATATTGAATTTTTCTATATATATTAAAGAAACATGAGAATTTTATAAACCTTTAAGAAGGTATGACAAAATCTATAAGATTCGAAAAATTAACTTATATCTGATTTTCAATGCATACAATATTTGGTTTACTTTCCACCAAACTGTTTTTTTTTTCAATAAAAAAAAAGCTGGGAATGTTTCTATTTTTAACAGGCTAAAGTTCGTATCGCCTTGTAAGCCAAAATTACATGTGATAATTATTAATGAACAAATGACATCAAAGTTAGTTGTAAATATTCTGAAAACAAGACATTGTTTTTTTATTAAATAAACTACATGCCTAATATTGTAAAATGCAACGCCAAGCGTTGACATATTTTATATGGAAAAACTTTAAATTACAAAAATTAAAAACATACATAAAAAATTTGGCAACGCTAAGCGTTGCGTTTTACAAAATTAGGCCCTACATACATGGTTGCCGGATTTGACAATTTATCGTCATTTTGACGATTTTGGGTTGCAAAAATAGCATTTTTAAGACTAGACGATTTTCGACTTCAATTTGAAGATTTTAAAATAATCATAAATTTACACCACTTATTAGAGCTTTAAAACAATTTTGAATTTGATCAAGAACTTGGCAGCTTTTGAAACAATATGCAATAAAAGTAAAGAGTACAAGGCAAACAATTTTAATTTTTGTATTAATAATTTTGGAATTAAATGTTTTCTAAGGCTGTTATTGTACAGAATTTATCAACTAAAACAACAGATATACAAAATTTATACGATCAAATGTAAAAATTATTTAAAAAAGTTATGATTAATTTATTTTAAAAACAGATTTGCTTGAGTGTAATCATTTTTATTTGAGAATTATAAAGATAAAAATAATAAATAATTAGACATTGTTGATGTTGAGGTTAATCTAAATGAAAAATGAAAATTTTTCATATGCAACCGTATGGTAGAATTATAATAAGATTAGACTTCAAAAATAAATTAAGTCTAATTTATCCCTTTAATATTATTATAGAAAACAAGAGTTATTTCTACGATATTCTAAAAGAGTTCTCTCACATTGTTAAAGAGTGTGAGGGTCAGGAAATTGAAACTAAATTCAGGCAATTAAAGTTATTAAAATTAAAAAAAGTTTTCTATGGTACATACTTCAAATTTTAAGATTTGTGGAAAAAATTCCCAAAACGAAAAATGTAATTCTAGTCTTTTAATTCCCACCATAGCTTATTTTATCCAACGAATTTCCCCCAGCTAATAAAATCTAGTTTAATTGTTCTTTTCTTCTTTAGTAACTCACATAAATTAATAAAAATATTTCATTCAATAGGAATTCAAAATCCTGAACTTCAGCAAACGTAGAAAGGGTATTTAGTCAAGCTAACTTAAACAAAACCAAAGTAAGATATCTAATTATATTAAGGATTTTCATGGGAACTCTTAAATTGCCATTTGTGCAATTGGGCAAACTTGCGAGACTTGTTTCATGAAGCCCCTTTTTAAACTTTTGTGCAAAGAAGTTATGTAAATTTGAAACAGACGTCAAAAATTAATTAAATAAAAATAAAATAATAAAATTTAAAGCAATTTTTAATTAAAAAACATATTTATAAAAATAAAAAAGTGTGTGTGTGTGTCTCTAAAAGTGCCTAAAGAAGTCCAAAAAAGCAAGAAGTTGATGTTAACAAAATGCACAATTGCACAGCTTAAGTTTACGAGTCAAAATTATTGGGCAAACTTAAATAAATTTCTGTACAATTTTTGACATTTTATTTACGAGAGTGTAAAAATGCACAATTGCACAGTTTGCGAGACTTTTGAACAGTCTCATGAAAACCCTTATTGTTTTTTAAACAATTGATGCTTTTTTTGATAAGAGTTTAGCTTATTTTATACAAAATCTACGAATTTATTTGTTGCGCTATGTTTTCGATGATAAAAGTGTTTGTTTTCTCTTTGATGAATTTTGGACGTTTCCAGACAATTGTTTTGACGATTTGGACGACTTTTTGTGTGAAATTTTACAAATTCATACCTATTTCATCTGGCACTATGCTAACATCTCATAAATCGACGGAACAGGAAAAATATTAATTTCTGGTAAAAGCCATTACGCAAAAAAACTAGTGCATACTTTTAGGCCAACTATTTATTGAATATAACAACAAATTGTTAATAATTAAGGCGATAAGTGCAGAGATAATTAAAAACACAACCATATGATTTTAATTATTATAATTTTTTAGTTAATTTTGGTATAAAGAGCTGTTCGCAAAAAGGGGAAAGGCCATCTAAAAACGTTGAGAATTAAAGTAATGGTGTAAAAAGGTTTACTGCTGCTGATTTGGCATCGCAGTATAGAGAGGAGCATTTGCTTATGAGTCTTGAGTCATTCAAATAGGATTAAGAGTGTGATAGTGGTCAACGAAACGATAGATAGAGAATACATATTTTTTTTACCTAATGACAAGCATATTAAAACATATTTTGTATATATGCCGATTTTGGTGAAACTCATCATGCGTCTTATATTATTCTAGAGCATATACATATGTATGGAGTTTAAAGGCTGCTGCCTGAATACTAAAATCAGCTTAAATTGCAGGGGCAGAAAAATTTTTTACGTTAGGTTTTTCAGCCATTTTTTAGTTATTATACTTCCCTGTCGATTCGCTGCTGCAATTATGTAGCAAAGAAAGCGATGTGATGTGATAAATGTAAACTGTAAAATCTATTGAAAATATTTGACAGTTAAAATGCCTTTATATTTCTAATAATTTCGACAACAATTGCTCGTACTTTGTTCCTCTGGCGGTTTAAATGGCACTCGCTGTATAACTATAGCTGTATGATTATATAAATGGAAAATTTCATTACGCCATATTATGAAATTTATATGAAAAGCTTAACTCACACAATCTGCCTGGTTTAGTTTGTGTAGTTTCGTTTTTCACTTGCTCATAATCCCACATTTGCAATTGTTCGCTTTGAGGGCATAAAGCGTTTGGGTGTTTGTCATTGGATAAGTGTGAGTATTTAAATATTTGTTGGATATAAATGTAGTTGTAACATATAAAAGCCACACTTTGTTTATTTTAGTTGAAACATGGTTGGGGATTAATTATGATATGACTGTGTTCTCATACAAACACTGTCTATTGGTGTGGATATGTTTATTGAAACATTATGCCTGTTGAAGAATGTTTTGGTATACATGTATATGTTCCCTGTAGTGGTGTGTATAAGAATTAAAATGAATTGTAATAATTTAACGAGCAGAATTTTAATATTAAAATTTTGGAATTTGTTACAAATTTAAATATCTTTTTTAAGGCTTGTTGCCAAAATAAAGTGGTTTATACATGCTACATGTATTAGCGCTGCTTTGAAAATGCATAAATATCCATAAGTACACTTAAAGAAAAATATTACTATAAATATAGTAATAGCCTGTCTAGGGCTTTCAATTTTTAAAGTATTTTATTTTTGCTTTAAATCAGGGTTATATCGGTATAAAGCACACAAAACAATTTTTTTTCAAGTCTTTTTTACACAATGTTGAAATAACAAAGTTCACAAATAAGAACAAATAACTTTTTTGTAAAAATTTTTTAAACATGCACGTTTTTTTTCATTTTTATTGGCAAATAAATAAAGTCATACATCAGCTAATTCCATCATATTAAAAATATATTATGTGTATTATTTCCTGTAATGCTAGAATGTGCCCTCCATAGACAAGACTATACAAATGTCGAACAGAATTCGTGCAATCTGGGCAAAATCTTAAATAATTTATGCGATTTTTCAGGAACTTATAGGAAAATGAATTGCGGGTTTTCTTTTATAGACTTCTAATCTCATTATGAATGAAAGCTTAATTTAGGTTATACTTTGGTATTTTCAACTTAAATGTAGTTTTTATAGTGTATAGAACGATTTTTGCTGAACACAAAAAAAAAGGTTACCAAAGATGTTCCTAATTTAACTGTAAAAGAAATAAATTAATAAATTTCTGAAAAGCAACTTCAACGCTTAAAAGTGATCTCCTGCAAAACTGTCAAATATAACTCAGGCACTTGTTCCTATTTATTCCTTATTGCCACATACATAAACAAATGAATGTTTGTTGTATGTCCCTTATGCGCGTCCACTTACTCTGTGCAACCCCAGGAAGATTTTAAGTTAGTACCTTTTTTCAAAACTAGGACCAGGAGGGCGATACGGGGAAATTTCTGAACCGCCGAAATGTTCGAACTGATTTTAATGAAACTTAAAGCATATATAGATCTGCATCTAAAAAGTAACATAGGTTTTGTATGTCTTAAAACTAGGATCAAGAGGGCGACAGGGGAATGTTCCTGTCCCTCCGAAACGTTCAAACCGATTTTAATGAAATTTAGAACATAGACAGATCCGTATTTAAAAAGTTACATAGGCTATGTACATTTTTACAACTAGGCCCAAGAGCGCGATAGGGGGAAATTTCTGCCCGTCCGAAAGGTTTAAAATTAATTGAATAGTTGTGTAATGTCTTTCCTTAAAATTGATTTTAGTTGTACCGTAGAATATGATCACACTATCAAATTTGTATTTTATATATATGCGAAAATGCGGAATTATGAAGAGAGTTGAATATATATCGTCACCTTAAATACAAACGGACGTAACTACACTTTTATATATTTTACAGGAGAAACAAAAAACTTTTCAAAATCAATAATAGGGCATTTACACTTGCTCAAATTCTGGCAAATTTTAATTAAAATCTGTATGAAAATCTATACCGTTTACCCCAACATTTTTGGCATTTATCAAGATTTTTTTATCCAAAACAAAACCCATTAGCTGAAGAATTTTCAAAACTACAACCGAACAACTGCAATGTAGTAAATTCACACAGATTTTTAAGCAGACCGTAACTAATTCAATCATCCTTTTTTATAAATATGTTGTACACGGTGTTAACAAATAAATATAAATGTTAGATTTTTATTTGATTTTCTTCAAATCTACTGAAAAAATAGATTTTGTTTTGTATGGGAAATCTAGTAAAAAGCAGCAAGATTTAGCTCGAAATCTCATAATTACTAGATTTCGGGACAATGCAAATGCCCCATAATAATAAAATGTTCTTGAAAATTTTCTTTGAAATTTAGTTGTAGTATGATTAGTCATATGTTTTTAACCATTTATTTCCTTTTTCTATATATATTTAAGGTTTTATGTTGGTAACGTTCATTGCAATAAAAAACAGATGCATTCATAATTACGTCCGTTTGAATTTCTTTCATAAAGTGGTAATTTTTGATCGCAGAGGTCTTAATATTTTCGTGAACATGTAGTTTGGTAAAAAAAAAACTCGATTTCGATTTTTTGTGTAGTTACGTCCGTTTGCATTTAAAGTGACGATAAATTTAATTTTTATTTCATCACGAATCTATACGAATACGCATTGAAAAAGTTTGTTTGTTGCGGGTTAGCACTTCCAGGATAATTAAGGTGCTGCTTATAAAACTCTGCCTAAAAAAATCACAATATAAACTCGTCTGTATATGTATCTACTTGATACGTACTTGTTTAATTTATGTTCTTCAGTATGTATGCGTGCATTTATTCTAAGTTCAAAAAATTTATCAATTGAAATAAAACAATAAATAAAAAATAAATAAAAATAAGAAATAAATCTCGCATAATTTTTTAATTAATTTGAGTAATATAAAAATATTAATTTTTTCAGATGTCAACACCGATCGAACATTTCAACGTAAATGAATTCAATCATGAATTTTAAATTGACTTGCATATATATTTAAAAATGTTTAAAGATTTTGAGAAATTAAAAAAATCATATTAATTGCTTAAGCAATTAAGCAGGAAATATATTAATTTATTTTTTCACTTTCAGTGAAATAAATTCCTCAGCTTTTTAGATGTAATTAAAAAAATATGCCAAGTGCTTATAAATTAAATAGAAAAAATTACTTGCTTTCTTTATTTAATTTTAGTAATTACTTCTTAATTACTATAGTGTAGGAATGTCACATTTTCTTCTTCTTTCCTCTTCCCCAACTCCCACATATATAAATTCGAACCTCTCCAACCAGTGCCACTAATTATTTTTTTCTTTTATGGAATAAAATGAAAAAAATAAAGAAGACTTTAAATTCTAAATTGCATTTTTGTTTCGTTTTCATAAGTATTATTGTTGTTTATTGTTATTTAAGTTTATTTCTCTTATTCAGTTTTTGTTATACTCTTTTTTTTCTTTTTTTTTTGAAACAAGTTTATTAACAAATTAAGGACGCCTAAGCAGGCAGAGTTATTGGAATGGATTTAATTAGAGATGGGACTGTGAGTGACTTTTACGTCGTGATTATGCAGATTACAAAATTAACTGTTCACTTAATTGTGAAAACACCCATAATTTGTAGCAATCATGAAAAGTCATACCAAAAATAATAGTTCTCATGGAAAACACCAAGTTTTTATTCCTGAGGGCAAATCACGGCATTCGATACGAATCGTAATTTAAAAATATTTCTATATAAACTCTATGGAAATATTTTTAAATTACGAGTCGTATCGTATGCCGTAATTTGATCCCTAATTTATACAGACCTGTTACTTTCATTACTTGTTTACTTCTTATGCCCGTTATTTCTACCCATAGTTATCTATTAGTGTTCAGATAAAGTAAAATTAATAAGGCAAACTCGTGGGTAAACACCTCCTTGTTTTCCACCATCATATTATAACAATTTGATAACCTTTTATGCATGTAATACTGTCTTTATTATACTTTTAATTGAATGGCCAATGTTGGCAATTTTTAATCGATTTAGTATTTTGTCTAGAGTTAAACTTTTATTTAAATACTCTTCTGTTTGCATTTCAAAATGTGATGGGTAATTTAAACTTGGCTAAAACTACAAAAAAATTTGTATCGATCTTTGTAGCTATAAGTCTTGCCAATAGCTTCAGGAAAAAGAGTTCTAACCACAAAGCCGTATTCATTATGCTCTTATGTACAGATTAAATTACTAGATTTCTCCTTGTTGTATTTCGACTCACAAAATTTCTGTGGGTTTTTAAGAATAAACTAGTCTGTCAGCTGCTAAAAACAGTGAGTTCCACTTTTTCATATTTCGTATTCTGTTCTTACCATATAAAAAATAGCATCGTGAGAGGAATGGCAATATAGTTTCTACTTTCACTTTTTAACAAAAGTGTGTTTTTTGTAGAAAAGAAAACACTATTAGCCTTTAAATACATCAAAATGTTAAATATAAACAGCATATATAAATCCAAACTTACCGCCTGTTCCTACAACCCAAACGGTTGAACTGAGTAAAATCTTTATATAAAAGCAAACAAAAACCTACAGGATTTTAGTTTGGTTACATGATTTGCTGGTTTCTCTGGTTATTAAGTTAAATTTCTAGCTTTACTGTATTCAGGGAATTATAGCGGAACCTTAAAATTTTAAGTCCGCTACCGCCAGAACTAGTTAAAAAATATAGAAGGCAATTGAAAAGGAGTGAATTAGTAATTGTAATAGTAATAATCTTCTCGATGGCTTAAGTGTATTTCAGGATGAAATACTGACATTAAAAAAAGTAGGTAGTATTCGCAAAGAAAATTCTCGACGGAAAATCGGCATTTTTGTCGACATCCAACTGAATTTAGTATTGAATGCCGGCTAGAGACGACAATAAGAACATAAATAAAATATACTTCAGTAACTGAGTTTTCTCATAATTGAATCACAAACAATTCGCATGCTCACATATTTGCTTTAAACAAACTATGCCTATAGCCGATCCCAACACACAAGACATACCCTTAGATATGTGCGCGTGTCGATTTTTTCCAACAAGACGCGACCTGAACAAGTATACCGAGACGTTGAATACAATACGGCACAACAGGAACGAAGTCAAATTAAACAGCAAAAAATCATTAATTTATATTCACATAAGTACATATGGGCATTTCCCCCATTTCTACCAGGATGGAAAAATTAAATGTTTATTATCATCGTATTTTATTGTTTATAATTATATGTCTATGTTTATTAGCATATCTCAGCTGTTTTACGTGAGGAAATTGGGCTGGAAGCTGGAAAATTTTATATTTTCTTTTTAAGCTACTTCTAAAGACGTTTTTGTATACAACTATTTCACATGCAATATCTTATGTTTGCACTCGTTTTTCAACATCTCTCTATTACAATCAAGTCAGAAGAGAAAAGTACAAGTGGACAAAAAAAAGTTCGAAAATGGGAAAAAGCTTGGTGATAATAATAAAAAACATGTGGAAAAATGGTACGTTCATGACCCGTGCGTTCGCAACCGGCAATTAAGCCAATTAAACAAAAACCAGTAGAGATATTTTATTGTGTAAATACTTGATAGAGACCTACATTAATACACTTTTAAAATAAATTATTCACTTCTCATTATTCTGTTGCATTTCGCAGATTTTTACATTTCACTATTGTCAGCCTTTTATTTTGCGTACGTTAGTACCCACATGTTTATAACTATTAATATGAAAACTCAAACTCGATGAAATTCATCTTTTGCAATAAACATAGATCTTCCAAATTGCTATAAAATCGCCAAAAAAATCTTGCAAAAGTTTTTTTTCTATATTTTTTGTACATCAAAAGGTGTAAGAACGTACGTTCGACACCTCAAAAAATGCCCATATATATTTTTGTTTTATTTGAGAACTTATATACTATCAAAAAAGTTTTTTGCTTTCGCGTGTTTGACAGCAAAAATATAATTTTTTTTCAAAATTAACACATACATACATATTTTACACAAAATCAATAAGTGTTTTTCGTGTAGAATTTGTTCAACATGACCACGTAAAAAACCAGACTTTTAGTGACGAACACATTATGATAAGTCGTGCGTCTTTGTGTCACGAAAAAAAAAACAAAACACTAGCCAATCTCTAAATATCCTTAAACTAAAAGTAGAAAGGCACATACATATGTACCTGTTACACTTTTACTCGGAGTATGCTAACACTCAGACTATGAATATTTATTCGTACAAAATACATCATACATACACTCTTTTATGCATATGGCTGTATCAAAATTTAATAGAAAAAATATAAAATTGAGAATAAATATAAATTAATATTTTTCCTTATTTTGTAAAATTTGCAAACAAAAGTCGTTTATTAAAGTGATAAATATATTTTTAGTAAATATTTAGCTAGAAATCTTTTTAACACAGTCGTGAATTAATTAATATAGTTTTTCTTCTCTGTAACGCTATGTGTTCAACCACTTTAGAGAATTATCAATTCACTTTTCTAGCTTGAAGTTTGTGCAAGTAAAATACTCATATCTATTCGAATAAATACTCGAGTATATTTATGTTTATGTGTATGATTGTAGCTAATACAGGGGTATAAATTTTACTTCTAATGACAAAAGAAAAATACTTGGGATATGTTATTATTTTGCGGTAGGCATTGTCAAGTATAAGAATAATATGTCTTTGAATTGAGTTATAGGTTTATAAGTGTATACGGTAACGAAAAATCAGTTTTTATCTTTAACTAAATAAGATTTAACAAGATAAGATAACAGACGTTTTTATACTCGGCAATACCTACCAGAACATTAATGACACATCCCAGGTATTTCGACTGCATTCATTTTTGACAGTGTAGTTGTTAGATAATTTAAGTAATGTGTATGATTGTTTAGAGTTTGACGTGCTCTGTTTAAGCTTGGTGAGTATGTTTGCGTATGAGTATGCTTATATATGCTTATAGCTATTTGACAGCCAATATTGGCAAAGTACTTGACACTATATTTTTGTCATTCTCTAATCTAAATCGGATTAATACGTTACAACTTTGACGATTATAGTGGCATTTATTAAAAGGCAATCTCTGAATTAAACTTGATTGATTATGGGTTACATGCAGTCATCTAATGTTTATATTATAAACCAACCATTCAAGCTACAGTCGAATTTTATATATTATATTTTTTTAACACATTACAAACTATGATGTCCCCATTTAAGGCGTTTTACTGCCTAAATACCAATGTTAAGAATATATGGAGGATTAATATATTCTACAAAATATTCCCTTCTAAGGCTTTGAAAGAAAGCGCTAAGCTCTTGCTTTACCTAAAAGAGAAAAGAGAACTTTTATATAATATTTAAAAGCTGCAAGTGTAAACTTTCAAAGCACCCGTAAATTAATATCTGTTTGCGATCATCTTTTAGCACAGGGCGTTCAACTTTTATTGTAGGCAAAATTAAGATTTTGTTACACAGTGTAATTATTACCAAAATACAGCTCTTGTATAATGGATGGCAACTTCACTCTACTTATTACATATCACATTTACTTACTTATTGATGTTCGTAGAATCATTTACATATTTAAAATTATATATATATATATATATATATATATAAACATATATATTCTTTTTTGTTCTGGAGAAAAAGTAGCCATTTGTAAGCTGTCGCTCACGTAGTCAGTGTCCATGCAATTAAATTAAAATGAAAATATCCTGTGGATTAAATTAATTTTCATTTGCATAAGTTTTTCCTTTTATTTGTACGCTCCTCATACTGGCCGCCTCCCTGCCAACCTACACCCCACTACAAGTGCCGTGGTAATTATTGTGTGTATGTATGTTGCCTTGCTTCTTTATGTTTGAGTAGAAATTATTTCTATTTTGTTTATTATTTTTTTATGTAAGGAAAAGAATTGTTTTAATAGCTCCGTATAAAATTTTTTTTGTTGAATTTCTGCCTGTACTGCAACAAAAAATGTTAATTGTCATTGTGCCTAATTATTATTATTTTTTTCCTTACTTTTCTCGTTTTCTTTCTTGTTTTTTTTTTGTTTAATAAGGTTTTTATTTTTATTCTGTAAATTTTTAGTTGAGCAATGAACAACAAGACAACAAATGTAAGCTCCAACTGGAGAGAAAAAAAAAGAAGAAAAAAAACAAAAAACAATCAAATTAAAAATAAAGTTTATGTGACATTTTTAATAATGGTCATCCTTAAAAAAGCAAAATTTTTACATTCTCATTTCGTAATAAACATTAGTCTTATTGTCATTTCGTACTTTACATTCCTTCCTAGCTTATTTTCATTTTAACTTTTTCCTCCAATACCATTATTGTCTTCTGCTGAGTATGTTTAGTATGTACAAGTCCCTTTTTACGGTAAATAGTGGGCAGGAGTCCCTCAACCTTTTATCAAAATGCTTTTACATCCTTTAAGTGACCACTAAACCATCCTTCCCCCCACCCCATATTACCAATAAATAGATGGTATCCATTTGTCATGTGTTCTCTGGTGACGCCATATTTGCTCATGAAAATATTCTGAGTTCTGTAATTTTTTTCCTTTTTTGCGTTTCTGCTGTCAGGGCATTTATGAATGTGTATCCAAAAATATTGTACTCATATTGCTGTAAATATACACACACACACATTCTTAACCAGTTGTGTGTATGCATGCATGTGCGTTTCATATCCTCTTTTTTTAGACAGTATCTGAGTTGTCCGTACTCTTTCATTTGTTAATGGTCATTTTGCTGAAACAGCATCCATATTTGTCCCCAAAAATTTATGAACCACATTGTCACTCACTTACACACTCATACATACATATAAATATACCAAGCTTGTTAAAAAGGTTATATTTACTGCCACCATGTCCTCATTCACCCATCATCCATTTGTGCAGTGAGTCTGTTTTAAAAACTTTGAGCCCTCAGTGGCCAGGAAATTTTTCGGCAGTTACTCAGTCAACCCTTAATGTTTGGTACAGTCAAAGGGTCGCAAAAATTTGCAAGATGATACAATTATGATTGTATAAGTTAAAACCACAATAAAATTAGGATATATTTTAAAATGGAATGGGTTTTTGTATTGACTTCGTGTTTGCTTTGCTCAGTTGCAAAATAAAATGGTTTTCATAACATGTTTTGTATTAAAATAACATTGAAAAGTCGATAATATGTATTTAGTTTTACGACTGAAGGTCTAAAATTTGAAAGTATCAGTTGTATTAAAGTCTTATTTTCATTTAGTTTATAACTACATTTATAAAGGGTGGCGTTCGCTGAAGAATTTAGAATGTTGACTACAAAAGCGAAGTTCTTGGGTTCGATCCCGGTCTCCAACAGTCATTAAATTACATTAACATTAATTTTTCTGATGTGCATTACTGCCCCTTTGTATCAGTTGCTGTAGTAAAAGTTGTAGTGATGATGACATAGACAGACAGTAGTCACTAAACTACACCGGCTTCAGGGGATGCTAATTATAATGAAGCATTGTCGGTATTGTGCAGCAGAATCATCCGCGAAGTAAAATAGCCAATAAAATAGCTACAAAACACAGTGCAAAAAACAGAGTTGTAAAAAATTCAGATTTCCTTTCCATTAGACTTCGATGCGATTAAAATACATATTTTTAAATAATATTTTTAAAATTTTTTTGTTAGGAACCTGGGTATTAATTTCATGTTACAACCGGTACCCCAATGAAATAGATCCCAAGAAAAATATTAAATAACTGCCAATGATTTTTCATTATAAAATTAGGAGTTATTTCATTACGAAATAACTCTCAATGTATCGAGAATTATTTAATATTTTTCTTTTTGGGAGTTATTTCATTTGAAGTACGAGTAATTCCCAAATTGAAATAACTCACAACAAAAAATCTTTTGGAACTAATTTAATTTTCTTCTATCATGGGGAATTATTAGGATTAGGAGTTATTTCATTTTTGTTTGGGAGTTGTTTACATACCTTTTATTTGAGATTTGTTTCTTTTTTATAGTTAATTTATTTATCTTATAATAGCTTTTTTCAATATTATTGTAATTTTATAACTTGTCTGTGGCCGTACTAAAGAAATGTTTTCTTTTTGTTCTTTCTAACAAAGCTAACGCTGTGATACTTACGCATAGCAGGCCTTCTGTTAGGATTAATGATTTTCTCTTCTATGGTATTGTCTACTAAATATTTCTGCAGGTCATGCTTAAAGGCTCAGTTAGCCGACTGTAATGTAATGTAACTGCAACGTAGGAAACAGCTGATCGATGTTTTTATATGAAAAGTAGGTTACGTTACATTACATCTCTAGAACCTTTTTCATTATTTTCACATAAAATAATTGTAGTTACTTTATATTACAGTCGGCTAACTGAGCCTTAGATTGCATTTTCCATAACAGCGCTGCATACCACACTTTTCTTGCTATCGGCCGGTATCAGCAATTTTATCCTATATATTCCATAATAGCACTCCCTATGAAACATTTTCTGTAAAGATGGCCTTCGGCATTGCTTCAAAATTTTCTACACTTTGGTATTTTACGACACGGTGTCATCTACCAGTGATGCCAACTAAAAATATTTCTTAGAGTTAGATTCCATGTGAAAAAAATTTAGTTTCCAACAAATCTTACTTTAAAAAGAGGTAGATCTACAACACTTTGTTGTAGGATATTTTAAACACCTTAGAAAAAATATTTATAATTTTTAATAATATCTATTACTCCTCTGTAGTTGTTGTAAGTTGTCCAGAGCAACGTAGCGTAGCTTTCCTTGCAGAGTATCAGTAAAGATTGTTTCTACAAATACTTTTTAACAAATTAACATTCAACATTCGAACTATGTATGCAATCTTCTCACAAACTGTCCCATTAAAGGAAATATTTGGGCTTGTACGCTGAAAGAATTTTTTTCATAAAATCTATGAATTTCGACATTAATCCAATGATTCAACCAACGTCACGCCTCGTTAGATTAATGAAACTATTTTCGTTAAAAGTATTTTAATGAAAACTACGAAACAACGAAATAATTTCATTAAAACGACGAAATAATCTCATTAAAACTGTATGTGTAAATATGCATACAAAGACCATAAAAGCACATAATACAGAACTATTTTTGATGCAAGCTTTTGGTTGACAACTGTTGAAATACATTTAATTTATCAGACTTTCGTGACTACAATGAAATTTTCATTGCGACAACGAATACATGTCATAGCTTTAATGAAATTCTGAATTGCTGTATATTTTAATCATTTTTTTTAGTTTTAAAGAATTTAATCTTTAACTAAATTTCTTTAAGGTATGTAATAATGTATATATGTTTATTTCAAGCAACAACAATAAATGTTTCTTAAATATAAACGGGGTTCTCAATAATTAAATAATATTGCTGTCATAAGTTCCAATTAAATATTGAAACTAGAATAGCAACGAAGCAATTCCAATGAAATTCTTTCACAATATTCGTGAAATTTTCATTAGATTTGTAAAATTATCATTTTTTCAAAAATCTAATGAAATGATTTCGTTGGATTTATGAAGCAAAATTCGTCTATCTTAGATTAGAGAAAAACCGGGGTTACTATACTTTAGCATTATTATTGAGAAACTAAAAAGTGGTAGATTTTTCTCGAAAAGTAGTACAATTGAGTGAGGCCCAAAAGAGGTAGATCTACTACAAACATCCCTGCCACCTACTAAAAAACTTTTTCCTCTTCGGTATTTCTCATAACGACGCTGCCTACTTAAAATTTCTTGAGTCGGTCTCAGGGACTTTTTCCTTTTTATTATTTCCCATAACGGCACTGCCTATTGAATATTTCCTGCAGCCTACCAGAAGGTAGCAAAGAAGTTATTAAAAATACTATAGAGGAAAAAATTCTTAAGAGCGTCCGATGGTCGTGCATGCAAAAAACTTGTTTTAGGCGGCGCTGCATCGGGAATACTATATATATCTTAGAAAAGCACCAAGTTGGCATCGTTGGTTTTGTATCGCCAGCTGCTTTTCTTGTATTCCTGATAAGCCTTCATATAATTTCTATGTTGTTACACTGAATACGTGACTCCCAAAATATGCTTGTTTCAGGAAATGCAGAAATCAACAAAATTTAATTAGTCTCAAATATATTATTATATATTATTATGTGAAATAGTTTCGTAATGAAAACCTAGCAAGTTTTTTAAGAAAATCGATTGTAAACATATCAAATTCGTATGGAAAATAACTCTTAATATGGTAAATATGTTCCTTCAACTGGCGACACTGATCTTAATTGTTTTTGCTTGAGCTTTATAGAGATTTATTCAAAAAATGTTTTTAATTCATATTTTATTTTTTTTATTTACTTCCACAAGAGGACATTTGAATAAGTGAACAAACCAACTTTAATACACTCGGTTCGTAACTATCGAGTGTCGATTGTTTTCCTTTCATATATAATCATATATATTCAAATTTATTTAAATAATAAAATTAATATAATAAAATGAAATGAATATACATATAATTATAATTAAGTTTTCAGGAACATCATAATTAAGTTTCATGCAGATGTGTATTATATCGCTCATTTACTCAAACAACGTCTCAACTCAAATTATGGAATTTTTGAGTTAATGATGTAGACTTAATCCTCATATCGTTATTCATATTGTGTAAAAATTTCACACAAATATCGTCTATACTCAACTCTTAAGATACAAATAAAAATTTCTTTTTCCATTAAGTTGTGTGTAAATTCAACTTTTAAACTCGTTTTATGGCAAACTAGTTTTTTTTGAGTTATGACGTTGTTTGAGTAAATGAACGCTATGTAAAAAGGCCTGCACAAGACCAGTTACAATAACTTTTAATACATGAGAAATTTTTCAAATGCTTTATTACAGTGGATTATTCTAAAACAAATGCTAAACAACACTGTTATGAAGACATTTGTTTCGGTTGTTGTATTTGTAGAAGTAAAGAAGAAATTACTTCGTGACGGAAGTGTGATGGTTGCTTCTTTCTACGTACGGGCTCTAATACAAACGTCATGCATGCACATACTTACCTACCTAAATAAGTTGTGTGTGCACTCTTTTATTTTCCTGAGCACATACTAACGCACACATGCATTGACATTAGCTGTCTGAGCTTGCTTTAAAAACCCACCCTTAAACACATAATAGCTTACCATCTACATCTTATACACACACTCAAACGTACAATATGCCAAATAACAAGCTCACACGCATTAACACTGCATCCATCGTGCTTCGCTTATAATACGATAGCATTTGTTATTGGTTTAGTATAATAAATGCCACGAGGATATATTTAAAAAACATTCACATTTACGTATTTACATTTCAAGACTGTTTACGCAGGCCTCTAGTATGTAAAAATTTTTTAATCAAGCAATGATTTAATTAAATTTAGATAATATATGAAAGAACGGGTGTATTTGAGAAAACTAAGCTACTGATAATTTTTCTACGTATGATTTTATCTATGCCAAGTGCCGGCCAATGCTCGCAGTTTACATTGCACGAGTTCAATCATTTTAATTAAAAAGTATACAGAAAATCTCAAAAACCTTATTATTTGCTTTGCTGATTGTGACTAAAAATTTAATTTAAGTACGTGGTTGTCAATTATTAAGATCACTTCCGTCCTATGACAACCAACCATGTGTTAAATTCATTGATGTTTCATCAGAAATACAATTACTTGGAGCTGAATTCATAAATCCTATAAAAATGATTAATTTTTTGTTGGGCAATTGCCAAAAATAACAAGCCAAAATAATTAGAATAAAAATCTCTTTATACTTTCTATAATAGCCTACGTTTAGCTGACGCCAGGTTGTAATAATGGTCATTAAAAATTTGCTTAATATGCGCTGAGAAGCACACATTCATAATCATTCGAATACACATATGTCATTTAAATTTTTTTTTGCTTTTTTCCACTAAAAGAAAAACAAAAGTTTAATTAATCACTTTCTTATAATTATAATAAATCAATTTCTTCATTCAAATCAAGTAACGCCCATTCATTGTTACAAGCAAAAGTACAACACAACAATGAAACAAACATTAGAACATTAATAATTTCAATAAATTATTTAACCCTCTCTTAAACAAACAATACAACCCTCTCCTCCGATCCTTCTTTCTACACCGAATACACAAATATGGCAATACCCCTTTTATGAAAATATTGCAAAGGAAATGCAGTCAAAATGATACAATTAATAAAAATAAGAAATATGAAATTTATGGAAGCGAATAAATGACAAAACAGATGCACTTCTTGATAAAGCAAAGTAAAGCAAATAAAAAAGGACACCTTAACTAATGAGGTGACAACAAATTTAACGCAACTGGTAACAAAAAAACTAAGCGACTGACAGCAAATTGAAATCTTAACAAGTGTGCAGAAAAGTACAAGTTATAGAGGATGAGTGAGGGTTACAACCAGAAAGCCAAATTGTACAAAAATGACAAAGTATCTCCAAATTCACTTCAAAATTGTGCATTGTTTAATATGCGAACACTGTTTAACATTTTATGACAACAACTATTTGACAAAGAAAATCATATGTCATCATTATTAACACCAAAATGATTTCAAAGGACAAAAAAAAAAGAAACGAAACGAAAAGAAAATTTCATCCATATGTCAGTTTATTGTTAAAGCGGATAATTTTAAAATAATATCATAATCATAACATTGATATTAAATGTGAGTAGACAGACAGTAAAACGCGTATAGAACACACAGCCACAGGATATAGACAGAGTTCTGGCAGAGCAACAGGGTTGTTTGTTTGTCCTTTAAAATCCAAAAGTCACCCTTATAGAATTATGTATTTGTTACTTGCCGTAGATGGATGACAGGTTTTTATTTTAATATTAACTTGAAAATTTTACACTTTTTATAAGCCGCATTATTTGCCAAAGATGTTAACACTTTAACGTAAATCAAATTAAAACATAAAAATTCTTTAAATATTTATTCGACAAACAGTAGAGGAAATTGAATAAGGGTGCTTTAAACAAAAACAAAAAATCGACAATCTTAGCGAAACAAAATGTTTCTTCTACAGGAGGAACTTATCATCATAGATGTCAGGAAGGAGTAAGACAGAAAAAATACACACAGCGGTGGCCCGGTTTTGCGCTTTGCACGACATTATTTTTTAGAATTTTTAGCAAATTTAATTTTTGCAACACTGTAAATGGACATTCAGCTATTTTCGTGCATCATTTTAATGTTAAACATGTTCAGTTTGGTCTATTATTTAACCGTGAATCGGCTTTCAAATCAACAACGCTTGCAGATTATTAAATTTTACTATTAAAATTCATGCTCGGTTTAGAATGTATGCAAGATGCACTTCTTCCGTTTTATTGTAACTTTGGCAGACATTCTGAGATGGCTATTCGGAATCTTGTGACTAAATTTTGCACCAAAGTTACATTACCACCAAGACGCATACGTAGATTGAAGACAAAGGACAATATAGCAGGGGTATCCGCCAGTGTTGAATCGGCGCCGTTCACAGCAATTGGGCCTCTGTTATTCCACATTTTTTTTTTTCAAAAAATGGAAGAACTAGACTTGACAGACATGTGGTTCCAGCAAGACATACAACAAAAACAATGGCGAGCAAAGTGAACAGTTTATTTCACGTTTAGGGCCGCTCAATTGGCTGCCCAGATCGTGCGATTTAACGCCCTTATAATTTTTTCTGGGGCTATGGTTAGGCTCATGTGTATAAGGACAAGCCCGCAAGGATTGGCGCACTGCAAGATAATAAGGAATTAAGGAATTTATTCGTGAGATACAGGCCGATATATTGGCCAAGTTATGCCAAAATTGGACCCAGTGTATGAACCATTTCAGGCGTAGCCGCGGTCAACATTTACATGAAACTATCTTTAAATATTAAGCTATATAGATCGTTCTACCGACTCATGGAAAGGTTTCATACATTTCCCTTTAATCCCAAAGCTCTTAAAAAATTACCATATATATAACCAACTTAACCAAAGAGAAGGTTTTAGTTCGAAATTTAAAAATTTTCAGTAGAAATGAAAAACTGTTTGTGTTTACATTAAGAATTTGATTATTTTTAGCTTGTACCAAGGCAAAAAGTGAAATTTTAAATATTTTGAGTTAACACCCTGTTATTAATTAAGTGCGATATATTATTAGATATTCCCCAAATATGTACATAAAACTTTTAAACGTAAACAAACGCAGCAGGACTGATATAAAAGGTTCTCTGCATCTAGCATTACATCCAGTTTTTCATAAGCCGGATGGAAGAGCTATTCAGGAAAACGATTATACTTGATGGGTTGCGGTTAGCCAATAGCCACGAAAGTCAAAAAAAGCAATAGCTTTGTAGAAGAGAAAGAGAAAACTCCTCAAACATTCGACTCTCCGACTTAAAATAAAATATTGAGCTTGACACATCGCATGCAGAAAAATCAAAGCAAAAATGAAAAATGAAACTGAAACATGAAAGAAATGAAGAGAAAATATAAAAATTAAGTATTATTTGAGAAATTTTTATATTCTTTAATTGAACTGTAGTGAATTAATTGAACTGTAGTGAATTTAATTTTTCTTCTCTTCTTTAGAAACTCATATTAATTAATAAAAATATTTCATTCAATAAGAATTCAAATTACTGAACTTGAGCCTAACTATGAATTATTTCTGATTAAAATTAAGTATTATTTCACTTGAAAGAATCATTTACTTGAAGTAATTCATTCTGGAATGACATAAGCCTTCTATTTTATATTCTATTTATACCTCGTCAGTTGACCATAACATTATTAGAATTTTTCATTGAACTCCAAACTATTTTTTAAGGGATACTGGTACTGAATGACATTTGGGTAGATTATGCAAACATCTGATTCATATTGGCAATATTACATAGTTGGAGTATTTTTTCAGTTGACAAAATTTTGTTGAAATTAAATAAGTTGCAACCATATGGTTTTCAATGAATGCATTAATATCGAGCCTTATTTTCGATTTAATTGTAAGCGACAAAAACTTTTTTTTTTTAATATTCAAACATGTTTTTGTACGTAAATTGTCGCTTAAGATAATATTTTACAGCCCACAATTTTATATGTAGGCCCATTAAACTTTAATTTTAATAAAAAGGTATATTTTCGATAACATGTCGCTTACGATAAAATCGAAAAATGGCTCGATATTTGTGAATTCCTTTTTACTGTTTTAGTTAAAGAAATACGGCCGTATTCCAACAAAATTTAGTATCTACTTCAAGTGTGCTTTAATAAATATTGTTATGGAAATTTTGTATTAATATGCACTTCAAACCCAAATTAAGTTTTTTTTAACACGCCAGTTAAGTTATTATGTAATTGAGAATTCCCAGTGCCCATTTTAAAACAATGCTGTATGACCAGCACTTACACAAATTGCCAACACTGTACCGGCAAAAGCATATAATTTAAAAGTTAACCCTAAGTGAGGTCTACTATATCATTAACATCCCCCTTTTTAAGAACATTCAAATAAAAATTATAAATATTTCACAAAATACGGGAAATCTATTATTAAAATAATGAATGAAGTTTTAAAATGCAAAATGCTTTCTTCTCCGTAATACCCATCACCAGTATCGTCTTTGCGAGCACATTGTACATTATAGTCATAATCTTTACTCCATACGATATGAGGTGGAATATGGAGAAAGATGAATAAAGGATGTTGGTTTTTATTTCTCGTTCATTCGTTTTTTGTTTTATTGAAGGCCAATTCACAAGGAAGGGTCTTTTTCTAAAGTACCATTTTTTGTGCATATTTATGCCTGAACGAATGTATGGTGTAATCATTTGGACTCACTCTTCGAGTTTAGAAAAACAATTGGAAAATTATACACTTGTGTCTGTTTGTTATTATTGTTGTTGTGAGGGTTATAATAACAACAAAAAATTTAAATGTCAACTTCCACAATATTTTTTATTGTTTAAAATAAATTTTGCATATTAATGCACTTGTTCTTTTTATGGAAAAAAAATGTTTTCCTTTGTATGTATGTTTAGGCTTTGGGGGGTTTGTTAAACATTAGTGTATGACTGCCTTTCTTTTCAATTAAAGTAAGAAGTTTGAAAGGCAAAAGGGAGTAAACGCAGGAATATTTTTTTTATTATGTTGAAATTTAAATTTTTGATTGTTTTGCTTTTTTCTCTCTCTGTGTCAATGGGATTTAATATTTTAATAAACATCTGTGTGTTGTTTTACAGTTTGATTAGTTTTTATGGCCTTTTAAAAGTCATATGTAAGCTTAAAAAAATGGGACAAATTTCCATAATAAAATACGCCCACTTTTTTTTTTAATTTATTAACTGTAAATTTTTTTGTTAAATTTACTCCTTCAAATAGTCTTAAAAGTTATTTATTTAAAGAAATGTGAACATATGCTTAATCCAGGTCTATTGCTGTAATTGAGGTAATATAAATTATTTAATAATATAAATGTATGGATTAAAGTAATCACCACATACGACACCAAGCGAAATTTATAAAAATATTTTAATTTGTTATCATTGCGTTGGATATTGAATGAAATATATCCTTATTTATTTTCTTAGCATTCGTCGTCGATTAGGCAAAGGTCTGTATCTATCGAGTTTTCATTCGCTACCCAGTGAAAAAAATGGAAGTCATTCTAGCGGAAGTACATTTTCATTGCCTCCAAAATATCGATATTTTTAATTAGGCGAGAGTGAGCAAAAAACCATGTAGAAACTTGTTTTAGTCACACAAAACCTTGTAACTCCTCCATAATGTTAGAAAATACTCACCAGAATTTAAAAAAAAAATTATTTTTTTAAAGAAATTTATGAACTATTTTTAGTCTAAAATTTAAAAGTTATTTGCTTAAATTTACATGAAAACACTGTTTCGGGCTTAAATTCGTATAAAAAGAAACGAATTGTGAAAAAGGCAACTATTTACCATTTCTCCTAGAACACAAAAAAGGGAATTTTTCTTAATATCGCTTCCAATTCAGTGACCAGGCATCGAAAAAGAGAACTTCTTGCAATGACAACCCTATGTAAAAATCATTAGATCGGATCGAAATTTGCACTACTTCCGCATCGTAAACTCTACATTTTCATGACTTTTTTGGAGTCTCTTTTTTTACTGGGTAGGTAAGAGCCTATCTATCATATACAAAATACAATAGGCTCATATATACAAAAAAATTAACTTAATAAATATATTTAAAACTTAAAACAGTAAAATAAAACTTTAATTGTATTATACCACCAATATTAATAACAAACAATGTGTTGAAAATATCCACTCAGTGCTGGATTAAGGCCCAGACCCGGGCTTCGAGCGGGATGCAGTATTTAAAGTAAAAATTTTTAAGATAAGAGAATGTAATTGCAATTAAAATTAAAAAATTTATTCGGCTAAGGTTTGTTTTAGAAGAATACTAAATTTCTATTAAATTAGTGAAAGCTAAGATTGTTATGATGTGTGGCCAAAAGATTGGGATAAAAATACATAAAAAAATATAAACATATTGGTATCAAAATCCAAAAAGAAATAACTGCACTCTTTTTAAGAGGAGAAGTAATAAATTTTATAAATTTAAAATTATTTATTTGAAAAACCAATGCGGATGTGATCAAATAAAAAGAGTGGAGAAACAATAGTCATTTTTCCTAATCGTACTTAGCCATTTAGAGTCGCTTTTTCCTGAAAGCAGAAAGCCGTAATGGCATTGATTTTTTAGTAAGAGTAAAAACAAGATGTATATTTAGCCAAACTATCAGGCCTGTCACAGAAACCAAATTCGATCGAAATGATTTCAATTCCGTTCTTCATAAAACGAAAAACGAAGAATTTGCTCGAGATGAAACCACTTTAATTTTAGTGCTCGGAATTGAAATTTTCTCTAGTGAAAGCTTAAAAACCTGTTTTAAACAACTTTATTTCAACAAAGAAAGATGTTTTTAAACCCTTTATTTAAAATATGCTTGTATTATTTAATATTTTTAAGTATTTAAGATATTTTCTCAAGTCTTAAGCAAAAAATGGATCATGATAAAAAATGAAATATTCTATTCTGTCAAATAAAATTAAATAAAACTTTAGCACATACAATACGTTTGGATATGAAAATGGATCAAAAGCAATTTTCCAGCAAAATATTGACTGCTCTGAGCGTCCAAAACTGCAGTTATTGCAATTGCATGTATAATTTTTTAAATTTGTTTCACTTCAATAAATAAATTGATCCTTTAGTAAATTTTTGCTCTTCTAATACGAGTAACCAAGTGTTTTTTGTTGCCCAATATTGCCAAATTTAAATTGAAAACAATCGAATTGATGCTTTTTCGCAATGAGCAAATCGATCGAAATATGGAAAAGTTAAAACAAAATCAATCGAAATGAAAATTCGTAATCAAAACAATTTCGATCGATTTCTGTGTATTCCTTAATTTGTATTCCTTTCATTTCAAATATAATTGTAAAAAATCATTACAACTATTTCAAAAAAAAAATTTGAGCAAAATTTATTTTATTAAAAAGAAAACAAACAAAAAATCATACAAAATATCTGAGTTCCGGAAAGAATATACATATATTTGAAACACGAAAGCAATTTTTGTTCTAACTTTATTTTTTATGTAAAAGTGTAGTTACTGGGCCTGTTTGAAAATGCAACACTGCACTGCAAATGGAAATTAAAATTTTCCAAAGTGCTTTGTTGTAGTAGATAACGCACAAATAAACGTCAAATATGACGTGAAAACATGGCTTTTACTAAAAAAGATTATTAGCAAACTTTTATTGTATTTAAACTAAATTTTGGTCGTATGATGCAGATCATTGATGCATTTGCGAGCAGGCCAGGCGCATTGTTTTTGACCTACTCATTTGTTGGCGATGAAGTTAAGGTCTTTTGAATTATGTTAACAAAATCGTTACTCTTTAACGTTCCGTGTGAAATTTTAAGGAAATCTGTATTTTTGTTATTTATATCATTAAAGTTATAACTTTGAAATTTTGGCAGTTTTGGCCTTTTGAATTTTAGATGAATAATTATCGTTGGTCTTAAGTAAAAAGGCCCTGACTTAAATAATTGTAACTTTAGAGGAGGGGGGTGAAACCATAATAGAAACTAATTTTCAATATCTAACTTTTTTTGTACAACTGTTTACAAAATCGTTATTTTTTATACCATTGCAATAAATTTTTGTGAGAACGTATATTTGTGTTAAATGTATTGTCATCACTGAAAACCCAAATTTCGTAAAAAATACGAGCTAGGACCTCTCTACTTGATACATTCGATTTGTACTTATATATAAACTGATAAAATTTATACGCAATCATTTAAGTATTGAAAAATGATCGGCATGTCCCACGATTTCGATTACTCATATTAAATTAAAAAGGCGGCACAAAATAAATAAAATATTAATTATATTAATTAGTGGTTTTAAAATTGCACATATCGACCGCAAAAAAGGTTATCGGAAGCATTTTTTGGCACGCTATGGATAATACTATCTTGACTATCTGTTGGTTGTCGTTCTGAGTCGTTCGTTTCCGTAGCAAATGTTTGGAAACTACTCTTTCTGAGGGAGAGTGTTGAAATTCAGTATGTAATTTGCCCTACAGATGTGTACATTCCCTAAGAATGGGATTGGAAAATTCGAACGCGAAAGGGTTAAACAGGGATAGACTCAAAACTCCGGAAACATATAAATGTCTGCTAAGAAATAAGCAGCAGACAGGTGTCTAGTACTATTTCGATATTTGCGCTTTTGAAAGGTAAATCGAGCAAAAATTTAATATCGATGATAATGTGAACATCTTAGAACTTATCTTTATCAATATGGTTCTCAAGTAAAACGAGAATTAACAAGAAAAGGGTCTCAGTTGGACACAATTAAAATGGCAAGTTTCGTGTACTTTCTATATTTAAGCCCTATCTCTGTGAGTTTAACATGAGAGCGAGAGATACCCGTTTACAGAGTAGCGGGCTATATGCTAGTATTTTTACAATATAAAAATAGATTTTTAAAATAATATATCAATTATTTATTATATTGGTCTCAAAAGAATATAAATTCAATGGATCCATAAAAAAATTGCTGGTGATGAGAATTCCGTTTGACCTACTTTCCAATAAATATGGAATGCAGAATATTGATATTTATACCTCAGATATGACGAAAAGAGTAAACTGGTTGAGTGGAGATAAGCTGATTTTGAGTTGATGGTACCTCCGTAATCTGCATATTCCTGGTCAAAATCTCAATTAATTTGAGTGATTTTTCAAGAACTTACAAGTATTGCACAATGACTTGAGGCTTATCTTTTTTACACTTCTAATCTCATTAATTAAAAATATTTAACCAATATCTTAGTTTAGGTTATACTTTGGTACTCGTGTGTAGATTCTACACTGATTCTACACTGTAGAACGATGTTTGGTTAAAAAAAGCTTAACAAAGAATTTCTCAATTTAACTGTAAATGAAATAAATTTCCGAAAAACCACTTGAACGCTTAAAAGTGTTCTCCCGCAAAACAGTGAAATGTGACTTTAGTGCTTTCTCCCTATTGCTACATATATATTAGTATTTTTTAAGGTAAGAATACAAATTTTGTTATTTACATGAGAATTTATTAAGTTCATACATTATATTACAAATCCTAAATTTCCATTATTTAATTTAAGCATAAAAAGTAAAACAAAAGAGCATTTATGTAAATTCGCACTATATTAACAACGAAAATAGTTGAAATTTTTATTTGCTCAAGAAATTAGTGTCGAATCGTGATATTTGTATTAAAATTTAAACGCTCATTCCCCTGCAAACAATTATATGTTTTTTTTATCTCAATATGTAAAGAATTTATGTAAACAATATTAAATCAATTTGTAATTTTTTTTTTATTCACAGGCATATATTTATAAGAGTGACATGAGTCAGTGGATTTTGTGTCCTGCATTGGTCCCATGAAAAAAAATTGTCGTTTGATAATTCCACGACAGTATCCCGCAGCGGTGAGGGTTCATTTGGTTCGTCTTATTCTTGTGCGATCATCCCACCTGCTGTTGCGAAATTAATCGTTATTGGTTATTTGTCTAGAAATAGTAGAGTTTGTGAGTAAGTTGTCGTTACAGAGGAAGGTAAGCAATATTAGACTTTTTATATGGTTTGCAAATTTTCTCAGTAACCAATATCTTTCCATTTTACCGTACATATAGACATGTATGCATAAAACAGAAACATTATAAAACAGGAAAGCTTTCCAGTTTTAAATATTGGAATAGTTAACCTACATCCGAGTAAAAAAATTTCATGTTTTTTTGAAGCAATAGGGCAATAAAGCGCATCATACTTCGCTTTAAAATACGAGCTTGTTAAAAAGCAGTGAACGTATATCAAGCAAACTACAGGAAAATAGTGTTTTAATTGTAAGCAAAAATGTAGTACTCCAAACCGAAAACTCGCCATACATTAATCAGCAGCGATATCAGCAGGATTGTCAGCGCTACTTTTATTTTATAATAGTGAAAACCTGCTTTTTTGAAGCAAAATTTTTGATGGGTTGTTTGTTCATCGCTGACCTTGAATGGGTGTATATGTATATATATACTATTATATGTTGTGATTGTATGATTGATATTTCCCCTTATACTGTAACTCTATAAGGCTAAATCTCTAGCTCTAAAACCTATAAAGAAGATTTATAGGTCTTGGCTACTACTATGTGCTTTTTAATGAAGTCAGTAGCCGACTGCAGTTTATCGCCAATCCAAACTCAACCATTTTTGTGTTTTTGACGTATAACACGTCTACGAGGCATATGTGTAGACTGCTCTAAAATTACATATACAGGCAAATCTAGTCATCCAAAGATGGATTTATTTAGTCCCGGTTCACATACTTTAACTTTTGTTGATCAATTCGTAATTCTGCTCTAAGAAAAAAAGAGATATTATTTGTATTTCCTTCTCCTTCTTTCTTACAGCTGAATTACGAGTTTATCAACAAATAACAAATCATATTAGTAAAATTTTGAACTGTGTTTTTTGTTGTAAATTGTTTGAAGAAATTATTTTATTTTTTAACCAGCTGGTTTTTATGTTTGCAATCTTTGTTCTTTTTTTAGTGTCTGATAATATATACATCCATATTTTTAGTTAATTTTATGAGTATGAAAAGTGTGTTTTGTTATTATTTTGTGTTCAAATTTAAAATTTCGTTAAAAAGAAACTATATAACTATTTAAGTACAATTTAGCTCAGTATTAGTACTACATTTACATATATGGTTATGCTTTACATACTAAAATAGGTTAGGCTTGTGGGGCTAATGCCATTTTCAAATTCGTATTGATAAGTCCAGCAATGGCCTAAACATTTAATTGTTTTACATCATCACCAAAAAATTTTAATTGTGTATTTGATCAGCATTTGAGCTGTCGCATTTAACTTTAGCGAATTATAGAACAACAGCAGTTCTCAAAGAGTACACTGAAATAAACGCTTTCTTGTCTTTTGAGTATTGCAAATCTAAATACAAGCTTTTTATTTTATGCAAAAAAAAAATTAAATCTTATATCAACATTAAATGACAAAATATGAGAACACAACATACATTCTGCAAAAAAATATGTTAACTTTGCATTTGAGGGCAGGACTGCCAGATAATCTTTTTCGTCTTCTTCAAATTTTACAAAATATTTCGTAAAAAAATTCCTTGTCAAAAATTTCCCTATAGAAAAAATGTTTTTTTATTTAAATTTACATGTAAAATTTAAAAATTAAAAGACTGCGCATTAATTTTTATTAATTTATATACTTCCTAGCTTTTAACCGCGGCTCCGCTCACGTTGTTCTGATATTTTGGAAACTATACTTAAAATTTATGAATATTGTTGTCTGATATACATTGAGAGCAGCGTAGCATCTTAATAATATTAAGTTTCGAATAAGCTTTAGCCTTTATATTTTGTTTATGGGTTTTAAAAGTTAACTTTTAATCAAATGTTACTCTTAAAAACGTATATTCTTTGGCACAACATATTCCTTGATTGTTAAGGACAAGACTCATATTATAAGAATTTGTTTTATTGCGCTTTGTGAATTTAATCGTTACAGTTTTTTCATTTTTAAATTGAAAGCAACTTTTATTGCTCCAATTTTCAAGTTTGTTAATGGTTTTCTGAATTGTCATCTATGACACTTAGAACAGGTCCTTGGGGTTCACCATTATCTTTTCAATAAATTAGAAATAAATGCTATTATATTTCCTCTAAGTCCTTCTGAGTTTAGTTTTTAAAAGTTAGTTGTTTCCAAACAGAATCATATGCTTTTTCAATGTCGAAAAAGGCAGCGATTAAATCTCTGTTGAAAGAAAAGTTTTGCATTATATCGGAGTATAATATGGCTAAGTTATGAAGTGTTCCTCTACTTTTCCTAAAACCGGATAAATTGATGTTTAAAATAATATGTTTTTATATATACCAAACTAATCTTTTATTTGTGATTATTTCTAAGAGTTTGCATAGGCAATTCGTAAGCGATATATACATGTGTTGATATTACATAAACTTTTTTTAATTCACATGTAATTATTTCAATCTTTTGACTAATTCAAAGCCGTATCATGTCAATGTGATTTTCTATTAATTTAATAGAAAGTTCGTTTTATTTTAAAGCTAGTGCTAGCCAAATCAATTCTTGAATTTTAATTTTACTTCCATTCGTTTACTTTAAAATTTTTGGCGCCCTTTTAATCATGCTGCCCAAGTCCCAGGCCCAACAATCCTAGGACTTAATCCGTTATTGACAATAATGTGCATATTTATACAAATATGTTATCACAAATATTTTATAAAAAGTCATTAATTGATAAATTTATGAGCCTCCATCCATTGGGAGACAGTCGGCTGCTTTGGTGTGTGCACAGCATGGGATGTAACTCTGTCGGAGTAAGTTGTCCAGTTTATTAAAGTATCATGTGCACTCTTGTCGCAGAGATCGATGAACAGTTTATAAATTCTTTACATAACTGTGCCAGCCTCGACGTTGTTAGTAGTTCTAAATCTTGTCCTTGTTTTTATGAAAAAGTCTTCAACGGTATGTCGGGTTGGTTTTCATTTATATATGCACTTGCAGAGGTTCGGTAACAATTTGCTTTTAAGATGGCTAGCTCATATGATTTTGACACCGGGGCTGCCAGCGGGTCACTAGTCTGTCTTACTTAGGAAATGTGATTAAAGACGGTGTCTACTCGCCTTATCGCAGACAAATCATTAGCAGTTAATAACTTTTCAGCCTCCTCCTTTCTCTCTGCTGCTCCTAGTTAACTTTTTCAGCAAATCTTCTTAAATCTCTTATATAATTGCTTTTAATATATAATTTTAAAACTTAATGTATTAATAAATAACTAAATCTTAAAAAATAGTTAAATTTTATTTTTAAATATTTTCAGTGTACGTATTAGAAAGAAATGTTTAAATAATTTCCCAAAGGAACTTATAAAATCGCGGGTAACAACACAAAATGTGGTTATAGTGCTTAAAAATGTCGGTGCAGTTTCACCATTTTGACACTTTTGCTTATTTCTTAAGACTTTCCACAGTAAATGCGACTAAATAAATAAAAAATTAACAGTATGTATTGTTAAAGAAAGTCTCAATGCAAACAAAGTCCTGCGCTTGTGAAATTTTAATATTGTTTATTTTTGTTTAGGGAAAATTAAAAATTTATTTGTCTTGTCTGACAGGGGTTGCAATTTTTATTTGTTCAATATTAATATGTATTCAATGTATGTAAGTAAAATAATGGTGACACGACGGTTTTTCACCATAGAAAAGCATTAAATTTAACAATTTATGTCTGCTTGCAAACTTTATATTAATAATTTATTATCGAAACTAAAATTTTTAGTTAGTTTTAAAACTATATATAGTCTAAAAATATTGTCGAGCAGTAGTGTATACAAATATTAGTAAATGAATATTTATCTTAATTTTGGTCTTACAGCCAGATGAATACAATTCGCTTGCAATTGGAAATTTGTTCTATTTTGTGTTCTTAAAAAAATAGTTCTAGGCGCAAGGCCAAGTTCCGGCCAATGCACCCAGTGTATATATTTACAGGAAGCCACTCGAGCTATTTTTACCCCCTTAGTAACTTTGTTCCCCGCAATCGCCAAATTCTAAAATTTAAACCATAATTAAAATAAATTCATGTTACCTCATATGTGAAGTTTAAAAGTTTTACAATGAAAGGTTCCGGAGATATGAACGTGCATAAATTGCATATTTTAAAACATACTCACTGACTCACTAACTCACTGACTCACTAACTCACTGACTCACTCATCAATATTATGAAGCACTTCCGCTATAGCTACAGATCTGAAATTTGCTAAACAAGTAGATCTAGGTGAGCGATGAACTAGAAAAATCTGAAAACCCGAAAATTTCAACCAGAGGTGCGGGGCTACGCCCATAAAGCTCAGAACTTAAAACACATATATTAAGCGTTTAACTGAATCGATTTTATTGAAATTTGGCACAAATGTTACAATAATACAAACCTATAAATTTTTGTTAAAAAAAGCGGGCGTTAATACGCCCATATATTTGCACCTCCTATTTCATGAACTTCCGGTCAGCACATTTAAATTTAATATTTATGTAACTACTATCATCCGCTTCCAACGAAACTCAACAGAAAAAACAAATACTAGCCAAAGAAAATTTTGGATTAAAAAAAGTAGGCGGAAACACGCCCATAATAATAAAAAAATTAAAATTTGCACTATTGAGCTGAAATTTGATAAACGAGTAGTTATAGACTAGAAAATTACTAGAAACATCTGAAAACTCAAAAATTTTACCAAGCTGGACGGGGCTGCGCCCATAAGGCTCAGCATTTCAAATACAAATCTAAGGCCTTTAACTGAAGCGTTGTGATTAAAATTTGGCATACATGTTGCAATAATGCAAGGCTATAAATTTACGTTGAAAAAAGTGGGCGTTAACACGCCCATACATTTTAAGCCTACTACTTCATATATATATGAATGTACTACATATTTATAAAATTATTACTATTCGTTGCCAACGAAACTTGACAAGAAAGAAAACTACTGGCCAAAGAAAATCTTGAGATTGAAAAAGTGAGCGGTATCACGCCCTTTAGAAAATATAATTAAAATTTGCGCAGGTTAGCTGAAATTTGATAAGGCAGTAGCTCTAGATAAGGAACTAGCTAAAAAAAATCTGAAAACCTGAAAATTATAGCCAAGGACGTAGCCCGCTGTCCAAAAAGCTCACAATTAAAAAAAATCCAATGCGTTTAACTCAAACGATTTAATTGTAATTTGGGTTGCATGTTGCAATAATACAAGGTTTTAAATGTTCTTTAAACATAATGGGAGTTAAAAACCCACAAAATTTGCATTCCGATTTCATGTATGTACTTCGGATCATTTAAATATAATATTTATGTATTCATTATTACACGTTCCCAGCGAAACTCAACAGCAGAGACAAACACTCGCCAAAGAAAATCTTGAGTTTGAAAAATTGGGCTTGATCACGCAAATAATAATAAAAAAATTTAATTTTCGATAATGAGGTGAAATTTAATAGACAACTATTCCTAAGCTAGAAAATAACCAGAAAAATCTTAAAGCCAGGAAAATATAGCCATAAGGGCAGGGCTTCGCCCATTAAGTTTATAACTAAAACATGAAATTTAAATCGTTGGCTTAAGCAGTTTTATGGAAATTTGGCATACATGTAAAAAAGTGGGCGTTAAAATGACAATAAAATATAAGTCTTTTCTAGTTATGTAGATATTATTGTCCGTTTCCATCTAAACTTGGCACGTATGATTGGCAAGTTCCTTTCAAAATTTCGGCCATTAAAAGTAGTGAGATACAAATTTTGACCAAGTTCTTGTTTGGCACAATACCTATCACTGTAATATATTATGCATTTATAAATTTGTAACTGTAAAAGTGTCATATAATTTGTAGATAATCTGCTAACTTGGCAATATTTTTACCTTTTTAAAAAAGAAGAGAATAATGCATTCTTTTTTATTTCTTTATATCGGGAATATTATTGTCAAGTTCGCAGATTATCTAGTAAATTATACGACACTCTTACGGTTAAAAATTTATATAATGCATAACATATTACAGTGATAGGTATTGTGCCAAACAAGAACTTTGTCAACATTTTTATCTCACTAATTTTAATGGCCGAAATTTTGGAAAGGAACTTGGCCTTTTTTCACATTTATGTTTTTGTGAGGATCAGAAACTTTCTGAGCACCATTTTTGCGCGAATATATCAGTTTTTAGAATGAAAAATAGAGTATGAGAAATTAGATCGAGCAACATCTGAAGAAAAACTAATGACTTGAAAAAAAGTTGAGTGTTGTTTTTAGTCGCAAAACATATGACCCATATGTGACAAAACTATATGTTCTTTATTGGTAGTTTAAACACCGAGTTTAATGCTTTTATAGATGATTTAAATACTTTGCTGATTTATTGGTTTGCTGGCTTAAGCCGTGACATGGTGTTTTTCATTGAATTCCTCCGATACGGCTTGAGCGATTTTTAAGAAATTATGTATGTGTATTCGTTAGATCTGAAAACAGGTCTTAATAAATTTTCATACCCCTAAGTGGGTTGTGGCACGCCCATGTGAACGAAATATCTATTATCTTTAAAGTTATAAGAATCAGAGTTTTCAAATTTGTATACACTTTTTTGAGAGCAATATACGAAGTAATTCAACATATTGGTAAAACAGGACTGGTGGAAGGTGCACCACAATTCAAAGAAATTATAAAATTGCTATATCTTTAAAGGTATAATAGCAAGAGTCAAATTTGATACGAGTTAATTTGAAAACAATCCATCTATACTCGTATATAAAAAACGGAAGGTGTATTTGTTGTTTCGTTTGTACCTTATAGGAGACCAGACCTCTAGAGTCTAGAGTCTAGACCGATCTTCTAAGAATGAATTATAAACCAAATAAATATAATAAAATAAAAAAAAAAAATAAAATAAATATTTGTGGAACAATTTTCAAAATTCTTTTTGCATATAGAATAAGTTTGGTAAATCTTTTCTTTTTTTAGTATTGTGGAGAGCTTGTCGCAATATGTCCTACCCAACAATTGACTAACAAATTACTTTGTCGCTTGAGAATCAATTTCTAACATTCTTTTTTTATAGAGAAAAGTTTCGCTAACATTTCTTTAAAATTGAGTCCTCCAAGAAAATTTATTACAAATAACTTCAACATTTGTGTACCAATTTTCATATTATTTTTTGCATATAGAAAAGGCCAACTAAGTTTTTATTTGTTCGAAATTACGAGTTGGCAATTTTTTTTTTAAATTGTGATGGTGGAAGGGTGTCGCAAATTTCCCGCCCCAATTAATTTGTTAATGATTATCAAATAACTTTGTAATTTTTCGACCAATTTTCAAATGCTTTTTGCATATGAAAGATATCCACTATATGCAAATATAGTGAAATATGCCCGCCACAAAAATAAATTGTCACATTGCCTTGTCGCTTGTGAATCAGCTAGATACATTATTTTTGCATATGGAAAAGGTTTGTTTAAAAGGTGTAGGAAGGGGTAGCAAAACGCACCGGGTTTTTTTAGAATTTCAGTTATATTTTTTATTTTTTGTTCCAAACCTTTCTGGTTCGATTAACCTTAAGCTTCTTTTCTTATATTAATATTTATTAGTTATATTGACTAAAACTACATAATTTAATTTTCCTTATTCATCCTTTTTAGTTCACTATTAATTTTTTTTTCATTAGAAATCACTATTAGTCCTAATTTATACTATGCAAGTCTTATTGCTAAGCTGATTAGTTTGTGGGAAAGAGAGATGAGGGGAACAGAACTGTTTCATTTCTAACAAACTAATCAGTTTAGCAATAAGACTTGCAAAGTGTAAATTAGGACTTAGGGAATTCGTTGTCTTTGAAGCAACGAAATGTGTCCAGACAAGTTTAGCCACCAAAAAACATAAAATAAATATAAATAAAACAGGCACATATACATATATCTGATTATTTGAGTAAATAACAGTGAAACATTAAAAAATAACTCCCAAATGGGACATTATGAACAAAACTCCCGTCTTGTGGGACTGCTTAAAAGGACGAGATCACGCTCTCGCTTACAAGCCAGCTACGGACGAAGCAGCAGTTTTGCTTAGATGTATTAAATTTTGACATCGAACATTTAGTATATTTATTGTAAATACATACGGAAGATTTTTTAATATATACAAAATTTGCTCAAAATATAAAACAAAATCTTTGAATTAAATTTTTAAACACTTTTCAGCTTTACCCGGTAAATTCTCGTAAGAATATTTTGGATCTATACAATTATTCCTTTTAATATACACCCTCTTCAAACGTAAAGAGGAAAAAAATTTTCGACATTTTTTCGCTGTTACATTTATAAATGACCACTTATTCTTCATACGTAAAATATGTCTCGGAAATTTCCTTTTATTTATTTATTTTTATTTTTATTTTTATTTTTTTTTTTGTATCTTAGCACAATCAATCGTATTAAGTACATGTGCAATATAAAAAGTATACGATAAACTTCACCACACTTCGCTACACTGTCTAACAAACGAAAAAAAAATATATGTATAAGAAGAATCCTAGTAAAAAGAGTTGGTTTGCTTGGAACCAATTTTAAAGAGAGTATGTTTGCAAAATACAGCATTTAAAGGAAAATTTAGTTTCTAGTTTAGTACTAAAATGGTGCTTTGAAATTCACGCAAGATTCTAATTTGATCTCTTTTGTAATTCAAAGCGAAAAATATTATTTATTTTTGTACCTTATTGAGCGCATTATTAGAAAATTTAAGTGTTTTCCAAAACGATATTTTGAAAGAAGTTGAAGTTTGCACAATAGCGTTCTTTCCTTTCTTCAAAGTGTTTTAAGCCCTAAAAAATTAAAAAATTGTTTACAAAAAATATAAGAAAATATTTTGCCTTTTTCTTTGCGTGTGTGAAAAAAGCAGGCAATTTCATTTAAAATTATATTTTATATGTGCTATACAACTAAGTCCTAGTGGACAACGACATCAACATCAGCATGCCTTTAGCACGGTCAATTGCTGTTTGAGGTCAACCCGTTAAAGCAATTTTTTTTTTGTCTAAGAAGAAATAAAAAATTGCTAATGTAGAATAACACCTTCTCACTCACTGCATATAACCCAAACAATTTCATACCCATAAAAATGCTACATATCAAACATCTGCAATGGACAAATCGAAATGCATTTCACGTCGTGCTCTTCTAATATAAAAAAAATGAGACACAAATTTATTTATATATATATTTTATATATTAGAATTTACAAAGAAAAAAATTCTAGTTTTTTAACATTGAACAATTTTAAAGGCAAAAAAAGCTTCGCAAGAATAGAGTATATAATAGGAGTATATACTCATAAAATTATGTACGTAAAATTAACCGAAATTGTGATTTTAAATAAATGAGAATTCACTTTAAATAACACTTTTGGGGCATGTGATCGGTCTCATTCGATGCTCAGATGTTGTCCTTATCAAAAAAAGTGAAATTGATTTTTTACCCTTAGGTCCCTTTCTCTATGCACTGCCACATATAAGTATGTAAGTAAGTAAATCGTTTTGAAAATTTTTCAAAAATACAATAACAAAGTAATAAAATTTATATGAGGACAGATAGCAAAGACCATCCGTTTCCATCTAAACTTGACACGTATGATTGGCAAGTTCCTTTCCAAAATTTCGGCCATTAAAAGTAGTGAGATACTAATTTGACCAAGTTCTTGTTTGGCACAATACCTATCATTGTAATATGCTATGTATTATATAAATTTGTAACTGCGAGAGTGTCATATAATTTGTAGATAATCTGCGAACTTGACATTGACTTTCATTGTAAAACTTTATTTTAATTATGGGTTTAAATTTTATAATTTTACGATTGCGGAAAACAAAGTTATGAGGGGTGGAGGGGTAAAAACAGCTCGAATGGCTTCCTGGAAATATACACACTGCGTGCTTTGGCCGGAACTTGGCCAAGATACACATGCAATTTTACCGTAAGTAATAATTGAAATTATTTTTCGAGTATTTTTGTGCAGATATTTACGGCCCTATGTATAAGCAAAAATTGGCATTAAGTTAGCAGTGGTGACGAAATTGAATTAGGTATTAAATAGTTCCTCTAAACAATTTGACATAACAAATGGTCGCATTACCTAATCTTAATCCACCTCTAAGTCATAACATGATTTTTAATATGAATTTTCATGGCAAAACTCTTTAAGATCATGTAAAATTTTGCCACTTATGCTAACTTCATGCCAATTTTTGCTTATACATAGTAGGGCCGTTAATGTACACTAAAGACCTGCACAAGACGTCTTATAAGAACTTTTAGGACATGAGGGCAATTTAAACGCTTTACTAAAGGGAAATCATCTGAAATAAACGCTAACCAACGTTGTCGGAAATACATTTGTTTAACTTATTGCAGGTATATGTAAGAGTAAAGAAGAAAATAGTACGTTACTGAAAAATTCGTGGTGTTCGTGCTTTTTTCTCTCATTGTCGCGTACACAATCGTCATGCGTGTACATACATATTAGTGATTTAATTCAATTTTTGATATTCGCGAATACGAATACGAATATTTCAAACGATATTCGCGAATACGAATATTTGAAACGATATTCGCGAATACGAATTTTATATGCAATATATAATATTAAAAAATTGTTATGAGAAAGGACTTCACACTCTTGTTGGCGTACTTTAAAGTTAATAAAAAGTACCCAAAACTTCAATGATCGTCATTGAATTATATTTGAAAATTAAACAAAGCAGAAATTTCTATGAAAAATATAATGTATTTGTACAAACTAAAATTTTTAGTCATTTATTTAAATTTCATTTTCATTTATTTAATTTTCATTTCAATACGATTACCAATATTCGTGAATCACTAATACATACATACCTACATAATTTGTGTATGCTCTCTTATTTTTCTGCGCACACACAAACGCACACATGCATTTACATAAGTTGTGCACGCTTGCTTTAAAAAACCTCCCTTAAACACAAACATAATAGCTTACAATCTAAATCTTACACAGACACCCAAACGTACAATATGAAAAATAACAAGCAAGAAGTACTATTGATAGTACTTCTTTTCATTGTTTGTTATAAACAAGACGTCTTGGCGATATCGCTTGCTAACGGTCATATACATGTACACCAATGCATCCATCGTGCTTCTTTTATAGTACGACAGCATTTATTATTGGCTTAGTATAATGCACGCCACGAGAATAAATTTAAAAAACATGACGTATTTACATTTCAAGACTGCTTACGCAGGCCACTAATGTACACTTGCTGTTAGTATGTATGCATGTACTCGTATGTATGTGATATATATGTATGTAAGTAAGTATATCGTTTGTAATATTTTTCAAAAACACAATAACAAATTTATAAAATTTATATGAGGACAGATAGTAAAGACATGTCCTTTTTATTCTTATTTTATATATTTTTATTCTTCTTGTTTTTTTTGTACATTTAAAAAGATTAAAATAACGTTTTCAAAGTATTACGGTGTAAATTATCTATGACCCTCTTTACATACATACCACATACTCACACACTGGTGTAGTCAAGCCATTTCAAATTACATACATTGGTAACAGGACTAAATGACCAAAGGATTTAATACCGATGCTAACACGTGTGAGTGCATGTGTATGCATGACTTACATACATATGTATGTATATATACATATGTATTTACGTGTGTATAAAAAAAAATGCTTCTAAAAGTGTTTCCATTTCTCGCATCTTTTCATTTCCCCATACACACGGGGATATAATAAGTATGTAACATTTTATTCTGATTATGCATTACACCATTTCATAGGTGTGATTGGGAACGTACATATGTATGTAATATACATATGTATGTATGTATGTATATGTAGGTGTGTGTATGTTTTCATGTAGCATTACGTTATTTACATTGCATTTCCCTTAGCAATTTGTCATTTCATGTTCTGTTTTTGTAATCCAATGTCTTTCGTTTCTGCCCTAATGTTATTTCATTTTTACAAATATTTTAAGATTTATGAACTAAAATAAATTAACTGCACTGAAAAAAGTATTTGCGACATGCTTCGGTTCAGTGGAAGTACATAAAATACAATATGAAATTTAAGAGGCGCGGCCGACCTAATTTTCAGGTGTTTGTGCATCGTTGCCATTTTGCTAGTTTTTGGATATTTTTGGTGCTTCTTCTTTCCTTTCTAAATATCCGACATTTAGTAATTACCCGTTTCAGGAAAGAGTATTTGTAGTGCTTTTTACGATATCTCAGAGTGTTTTCTGGGGCTTTTTAATAATCAAAATTTTTGCAAACTGAAACACCTTTGCTTAAACACGTGTAATATGCTTTTTCTAACCAACTACGTATTACTCGTATTTCAGTATTTTTTAGAATTTGCTACGCTGCACAGTAGTTAATTTGACGTACTTTCTAGGCCAAAATTTATTTTACCCAAATTTTTCCGAAATGGCTGAACTTTGGTGTCTAGTTGTTTTTCATCAGCACGCACAGATTGGTTTTTTGATTTTTTGTATTAGTGGAAATTTGAAGGTTGCCACGATATAAAAAAATTAAAAATCTAGATATCTCGTAAACTAACTGCTAAATTTGTTTGAAATTTGGCACGATTAAAACACACAAAAAGTTTAACAAAATGGCGTACAAGCCATGTTGACCAAATTTTTCTTGGAAAAGTCGATCGTTTTCCTTGGATAAATTTCTACAAAGATTTTGTACCTTTTGGGTCAACGAACCCAAACAAAAATTTCAATCAATTTCACTGATATTAAAATAGCATCAGTTTTTTCCTATTTATTATTTTCATAAATCCGAATATCAACTCTTCACCATATTCTAAGCTGAGGCTGTCTGAAAAAAACGATACAAATTAAAAACCAAACAAAAGCCAACACGAAAAATAAAAAAAAATTAATTCAGAACTATTTTCTTAACAATTTTCATTAAGAAAGAACACGTCCAACATTATCAAAAGCTTATGCAAGTTTTACATTTTGGGAAATGCAATTTATTTCAGGTTAAGTTAGAATTGCACATTTTATTAATAAAACTTCCACAAAAATATTTAGTTTTTTTTAACTTTCTATCACCTCTCTTCTCCATATTATGCCAGATTTTTAATTTTTAACAAAATTACTCTTTTAGCACGTTGCTTGCAAGTGTCAACTTCGACTGCCCATAAATTGGTTGATATCTGTTTAAAAAAAACAAAGTTTGCAATTATTTGCTTTGATATGTATTTAATAGAACTTCATTAAAAAAACATTATTATTGTTAGTGTAAAAAATTTTTTTGGCCAAGATTTCCGGACAAGTTACTACAGGCTGTTTTCTCTAGAACCGTAAGAGCTGCGGACCTAAAATTATGATGGAATATGTAGAACTTTGACCGCTACAAAAACAAATATATTACAATTAAAACCTAAAGGGGTTTCTAAAGAAAGTAACGAAAAATTTTAAAATACCACACAAGCAATTGAAATTTGTAAATACAGACTACAACAATTAACAATAAAATTTAATAAGATCAAAATAAAAAGGTATTCTGTCAGTTAATGTAATTTGTAATATGTAATTTTGAAAACGTGCTGTATTTTGGAAACCGTAAAAACAACCTCTTGAAATTTTCAAAAACGCTAAAACTAAAATATCCCAAAAGTAAAAAATCGCCAAACCGTTTTCCGGCTTCACTAAAATTAAAAAAAAACGACACAAGTAAAACATGTCAAAAACCGAAAGAAATCCCAAAAGCAAAAAAAGTTCCAAAAATAAGAAAAACCCTCCAAAAGTAGAAAAATCGCCAAAAACCGAAAACAGTTTAAGGGGTGCTTAAACTTTTTTTAATTGTATACGCTGGAGTTCGTATATTATTACATATTATGTAATGTTCGCACGGAACCCTTCGGGTGCGAGTCACAGTTGCACTTTAACGAATTTGAGTACCTTCATAAACGCTTTTAGGCTTTTCTCAAGTATTTTTTTTATTCCTTATAAAAATATTTTATTTTTATTAATTTGTTTAGATTTTACTTTCTTAACTCGCTTGAGGGAACATACATAGTTAACAACGTGGATTTGTCATTTGAGCAAATTGTGAGCAAAGTGTCTTATAGTGTTTTCACACTGACATGGTTTTAATAAAAGTTGGTTTTAACGTTAAAACCAACAGTTAAAACCTTGTTTTACCATACAATTTGTTATTGATTAAGCCAACTTAAAACCATTTTTGATTTGGTTTAAGTTGGTTTTATGAAATGCAACCCTGCTTTCGCTGTAATAAATTCAGTGCTGCCAACTCGAAATGATCAGAAGCAGCTGATAATGTTTGTCCCCAGTGAATAACAATATATGTCGGTTAAAAAAATTAAAAATGAATGCAGCAGCAAAAATAATAAAAAAAATTATGAAAAAAGCTGTTTTTTGAAAGAAAAACAACGAAAATATTTTTATTGACCCCTGGGAAGTGGGTCATCGGCTAACATCGATTCGACGATAAAAAAGTTTTGTTTTGTAATGTATTTTTGCATTTTTTTATATACAATAACTTGTTTTCCAAGCACTTCTTAGCTTTGTATAATTAGTTTAATTTAATTTTAAAATATTTATTAACAAAATATAACATAATTTCCATTGTAAAATTTCCGAGTTTTTCCATGCAAACCGAAACAGTTGTTATACAGTTTGTCAAATAATTGTTATAAAAAGCAGAAAAAATACAGCAACAAACACACGCATTTCTGAAGGAGATTTATTTTTGAGCAAAGTTGTTAGACAGTCGGTGAGTTAAAACTTGAATTTAAGAAACTTGCAGTGCGAATGCAAAATCAGCTGTTTATGGTTTTAACGTTAAAACCTGTTTTTAACTTTCAGTGTGAAAGCACTATTAATTCTTAACAAATTAAACGTTTTTCTTAAAAGTAAGTTTTGCATTCGTATATTTTTAAAGCTTATTTTATTTGTTATTTATGCGTTAAGAAAAACTTTTTTACTTTTTAAATTTTTACGTCTTTGAGTTAGTTGTATATGCTCACAGTGCTTTTTATGCTCCAAGAGAGCCTTACGGCCAGTTTTGGACAAAAAGTTTACTTAGCAAAGTCTTAGTTCAGCTGGGAGAAAGACAGAAAGAGAATGTATACGTCCCCATATTTTTCTCCGAGCTGAATTAAGAATTTTCAAAGTAAACTGTTGTAAATGGGGTGTAAGCTCTCTATAGACGGTTTGCTAGATCTTACAGAATTGTCAAATCTGGAAATGTACTGGCATTTACTGACAATAAAAATTACCAACACAGTTAGTTGTCAGATTGCATGGTTGTCTCAAATTTATCACAAAAGCTTACAATTTATTTTGAGACGAGGGTCTCATAAAAAAATTTATTTAAGAACATAGTAAGTAAAAAACTTACAGTTTACACGGTTGTCATCTGTGTGGCCAGATTTTAAAATAACATTAAGCTAAATCACGTTTGAAAAAAAGCTAAAATAAGCTTAAAAGTAAAATTTTAGCCCAGAAAATAGAGCTAAACTTTTTTCTACTTCTTTGCTCACTTTTCAATAGTTTCTTATTGCTAAAATAATATTAAATATTACACAAACATATATTTTTATTAAACATAGATATGAAATATTTAATATTATTTAAATTATTTAAAATTATTAATAATTACATATTATATTTTAGATTTAATGAAAAACAAAACAAAAACTTCCCAAAATAATCTTAAAAAGTTTTTAAAAATTTAAAAACATATACTAAAAGACGAACGTTTTTTTAAGTGAATTAAGATAAAGATAAGATAAAGCATGGATCACACTATCGGCACAATGTACCGAGTTTCGTCAGCTCAGTGAAATAAAGTCATAAGTAAAAGGGTTAAATTTGCTATAATTTATCAACTTATAGATATAAGGACATAATTACACCACACTGAATGGTAATAAACCCATATGGACTTATTCCGGAATTAGTTGAGTACTAATGATTATTACTTATGACTTTATTAAGGTGGGCCGATGAAAATCAGTACATAGTGTTATACAGGATTAAGTATATTTCTAATTTTTGTTTTAAGTTAATTGATGCCCCTGAATGAACGTTCAACTCAAGTCAAATAATTTTATATCCAAAAAACTCAAAAAGTCTTTTGGCTACTAATATGAATTTAACTTTTTTCATAGTAACTCTAACCTTTCTGCCATTGTCTTCTATTTTTCAATTTTCCATTTCTGTTATAAAATGTTCGTACAATTTACATTTTAAATCTTTTGTAAACTATTTTTCAATAAAAAAATTATATGTACCAATGTTAAAAAATTATAATTTTATAATTTAGATTAAAGAAAAGGTTAAAAAAGCTAAATGATTTTTTAAAAAAGCTAAAAAATAAGCTAAGAGCTAAATGAAAATTTTAAAGCTAAATCTAAAATAAATAAGCTAAATTTAGCTCAAAATAAGCTTATATAGTCACGCTGGTTGTCATATTCAAAAAAGGTCAGATCTGTTATTAGGCATTGCCAGACTCAAAGTATTTGACAAACTTGGTCAATTATCAATCGTCTGTGATTGTGAAAAATTTTAGAGTGAAAATATGAATTATTCTGGACCATACGAAGGCAATTTTGGCTGCACTTATTTTATTATAGTTTTAAACATAAATTTTTCCTTAAAAACATACCTAAAAATAATGATAAGTTTTTCTTTTAACAAACAGGTTTTTGAAATGATTTTAAATTTTATTATTTTTTTATTTGGTTTGATTAATGTATGGTCAATTATTTTAATAAGGAAAAACGAATTTTATATATTGGTTTCATGAATTCTGTTGCAGTTAAAATAATATTTGATTTTTGAATTTATTAATTGAAAACAAAATCACGGGGTTTCTTTTTTATGTCAATTAGCATTCTCCAATTAAAACAACATATAAAAGTCTACTTCATGTTCCAAAATTCCAATCATTCCCCATGAGTTGTCTAATAGTCCCTTGTCATAAGCTAAATTTCCTCTGATTATGTTTTTATGAAGACTTTGCCCGATTGCGAGAAATTTAATGTAGAATTTTGGTGCAAATATATTTGCATATTTTCTTTCAAGTTTGTTTTGTATACCTATTTTTTCAGAAATGGAGGAGTTAGTGGGTTAAAAATGGAGTCTCTTCAACCTCCTTTTAGAATAGGTTTAGACGTGCGATTACAAGGCGCCCATACATGAATGTTTCTATATGTATATTTTAAGTTTCCTCTGCTGGAATCAATTAGGAACCTTGTCCTTTTTTCATATTGTGCGATTGCAGCAAATTTTCCGATTTATCCTTCGAATTACTTTCTTTTGACTGATTCTTTTACGGAAAGTTTTTACATTAAATGTATTTACAATGAAAATTAAAAAACACAAATTTTTAAATAATTAATTTTATATAACCCCACAGACATTGTTAGACCCACATCTATGCCTGTAAGGCTAAATAATGTATTCATATTTCATCGAATAATATCTCAAAGACCATAAATTGATATACACATGCACACCATTTTCATTTTCATTACAAAACATAGTTACTTAAATTACCAACCGCTATTCCTAATGATGAAAGAAAACCGGTAGTTTCTAACTATTATTTATACTTCAGTTATAGCATTTGCTTTACTTATGCGTTCAATTTTAAACTTTTTTATCTTAAATTAATTTTCAAAAGAGTAATTTTGCTCAAGTGTTTTTAATTAAATAAAATACATGAATTGCAATATTTCATAAATACTTGAGAAAATCAAATTATTGCGATAATCGTTTTCCTTTTGCCACTGCCACTAAAAATTCTCTCGAAATAATTTCTTAAAATTTAATTAAAAAATCACTTAATTACTAAATAAGAGACAGATACACAAAGCAAAGAAGCTTTTCATCAATAAAGTGACAAATTCAGCACTCAGACGAACTTACGTCAGCATTAGCAGCGGCAGGCTTTTAATAACGAAAAACACCCTCAATAAAAATTTTTAAAAACATTTCATAAAGTATAAACTCTAAACATCCCCCAATTATTTATTACGCAAATATACACACACATATGTGTATATGTACGTACCCACACATACAACATATAATTATTGTTTTAAATAACTTTGTAACAGCTCATATCCTCACAAACACACACATTCACACCAACCCATGCTTTTGCGATGTTAATATTCAAATACGAACGGCATGGATTAGATTATAATGTTCGTGTGTGAATGTATGGCTTGTATGAATAAATTACTTCCCGCTTTACATCATTTGACATTATCAAAATAAAATTTAACTTTGTCACACAAATTTCTTGTTTGTTGTTGTTGTTTTTTTATAATTTAACAGCAAGCGGATGTGACCCAACGACAGTTTGTAATCAAAAGACTCAGCAAGCAAACTATGCAAAAGTCTGAGTAAACTGACGACTGGCTGTGGCATAAAAACCCCATAATTTGTCAAATTCAAAAATTCATCAATATTGTTTACACACGCACACACATACAGCAGGAGCACTCTGCGTAGCATGTTCAACAATGTTGAGTAATTTTAAATTGCCCTTTAAGCCATTTATTAATTTTTTTCCTCTCAAAGGCCCACGGCAAATGATGTCTCGTTTACAACCCTTCTTTGGCTACCGATATATTAAAATCATCTTTGACATATGTATGTATTCAAAATATTCTGCACAACACTGACTGCACAGTGATAAACACATACGTACGCAGCATTTTTAAACTTATCAATCTATTTGCGTTATATTCAAGTATGATTTTTAGATATAGGAATTTCAATAGTGACCGAAGTATAAGGTTTGATGCCAAACTCAATGTTGGGAGCCTGAGGGATGCCATGGTTTTGAGAGAGTTATATCTGTCATCTTCTTAAAGGAAATAGCACGTACTTTTTCTTTGTGCTAGTTTGGCCAACTAGAAAAGTAATTAGCTGTTTGAAAAATAGCACTATGTGACAAATCAAGAATTTGGGAAAAATACACGAACTGGACAGTATAGGATCGATAGTGCTACCAAAGGATAAGGAAACCCTAGTTTAGCTGGTTTTGTGACCAACTTTTTATGGACCTCCATATGTTTTGAAAATAATCCAAGTAACACATTTCACTGTTTATTTTTAATTTTGGAAATAAGTACTTGTTTTAGGGCCATTATTATAACTTGACGTTAGCTAAAAGTAGGATGTTATTGGATGGATAAACACTTTTTCATTATTACAACTTCATTTTAACAAAAAGTGAGCGATAAACTAAAGACAAGTTGATCCTACCTGTAACTTTTATTGTGAGGTATAGTCATTTAAAGTTCTCACATTTTCGTCACTTGCCACACTTTCTACTTTATAAAACAAAATCAAATTTATTTGGTCAAAATATGCCATAAAACAAAAGCAATACAACACAAAACACATAAGAATAATAAAAAAACAAAAGAATTGACAAAAATATTTTCATTATGTTTGTAATTTGACAAATAAACAAAAGCAAGTTGCCACTAATCATTTTTAACAAACAATATCCACAATATCCATAGAAATGTTGCCACCAACCAAACATTTTATTATTTATTTTATCGGACAGTTGTAATAATGAAAAATTTTAAAGGTCACTTTATAGTTCAGTTTTGCTAAAGTTAGGAATAACTATCCGAAACTTTATCGTTAAGTCAAAATAATGGCCCTTAGAGTAATTAGTACCCACTAATTTCAAAAATCTGTTAACCTGTTAATTTTTATTTACCCAGAAAAGCCTATTCGATATTTCGAACACTGGGGCTTATCATATACTTAAGTCAGCTTTGTGTGCAAATAAAACTCTTGGAATTATTTGCTGTTTTATTGACTTATTTTATTATTTTTTAATCTAACTAAGCAGATGGCCTAGATATAATACAAAACCCTGACGATTTCATATTTATAAAATGCATGGCAGATTATAGTGATATGTATTGTTCAAGAAAGAACTTGGTCAAAATTTATATCTCACTACTTTTAATGAGCGAATTTTTGGATAGGAACTTGGCCTTTTGTCACATATATGTTTTCTATAATAATACTTTTTAAACTTGAAAATTCTAGTGCATTTTATTTTTATTCATGTTCACTGCGCCAGTTGAAAAGGGCATAGTTAAACAAAATAATGTGTTAGAGTGTGATGGTTGTTGGATTGCACACCTTAAAAATGCATTATTGTGTCATTACAACGCCGCCAGTGTGCACGCAATTTGGTAAGACTCTTATGAAATGCAAGTTCAAAAGTAGAACATAAATTTTAATGGGCGTGTCCAAAAAATGTCAGCGCTCGACAGTATAATCTTACGTTAAATCTTTATGGGCCTATCCTTGACCACTTTTCTAGTACTTATGGTAAATGTTGATAAAAATGAGTTTTGTAGGAAAAATCTAGTGAGAAAAACATAAGTAACAAACATAAACTGCTAAACCGAAGTACATGAAAGAAAAAATAAGATTTATGGGTGTAATCACGACCACTTTTAAAAACAGGAAATTTTTACTTTGGATAAGTGCAATGTGTATGAAAAATTTCAATAAAATTGATCTTAATTTATGATTTGATCAGGCTAAAGTTAATAGCACTTTTTAGGTCATAATGTGATAATGTGATAATTATTAATGAAAACATAACACCAGACTTAATTGTAAATATTCTGACAAACACGTAGTAGAACGGAACAACTAGCTGATCTTAAGTTTGAGTTTAAAGTGCTTGTTCCCCCCCCCCCTGATTGAAACTTCCCAGTTTTTAAATATTTCTTAGCGATCTCTGGTCTAGATTTATTTGTGTATCAAATTTCTGCTCTCTAGTGCAAATTTGAGTTTTAAGGGCGTTGCCCCAATACCGGATAAAACTTCTTGGTTTTAAGATTTTTCCATTGGCTTACTCATCTACACTTACTTGTGTATAAAACTTCCCTTGCCTGAATTAAACCTTTATATTTTATGAGCATTACGCTAGCGGACCACTATTTTAAAGTCACGATTTTGTTGTGAACAGAGCTTATAATTCATGCTAATTTTCTTCTAAAATATGATAGACCGAAGGAGATTAAACATAAGGCTTTTTTATGGGAGTGATCACGCTCACTTTTTAGGGTGACAGTTTAAAGTCTTGCATAAGTGCAACTTGTATGCAATGTTTCACTAAAATAGTTTGAGTTAAAAGCTGTATATAAAATTTTTAATTCTGAACAGTATTAGCGTGGCCCCGCCCATTCTGGTAAAATTTGTTGGGTTTTCAGATTTGTATAATTTGTTACTCACCTAGACCTACTTGCGTATCAAATTTCAGCTCTTTAGCTACAGCGGAAGTGCTTCATCAATTTGATGAGTGTGCCAGTGGTCAGTGATTATGTTCTAAATCTTTTAAACTTCGCATATGACGTAACATGGATTTATTCTAATTATGAACTAAATTTTAGAGTTTTGCGACGGCGGGGAACAAAGTTATCGGGGGCGATAATGGCTTCCTGTAAATATACACACTGCGTGCATTGACTGGAACTTGGACTGGCGCACTGGCGTGCGTCTAGATAGCAGAAAGAATAAAATATTATGCAAGTGTCATCATCAGTCATCAGAAATTTCGCCAGCGTTCGAAGTTTCGAACAGTCACGTTTACACATACATACATACATATGTATGTGAAGTCAAGTGTCTGCATGCAAATCATATTTTTAATATTTTATAATATAGTTACATACATTGGCAATATTTCTTAGTTATTATTTTTTTAATTTATTTTTTATATATTTCTTAATAATTAATTTCCAAAGTGTCTAAAAATGTGGGATGCAGAAATATACTCCTAGCATCGTGAAGGGGTTGATCACGGGAGGATATTTTTTTTTGCTTAGAGATAAGGCTTAACATTTATACCATTTAGATAAAATTAAACGTGTTTCATGCTTTAAAATTTTTTAAGAAAAAGGTGATTCTTATAGAAAAATGGGTTAAAAAATGTGTCGTTAGTTTTTGTCCAACAGCTAATTGAGACTTGATGATATCGTTTGAATGTATATGATAACAATGTTATGTAGAGTCCCTTTAACAAATTTTATTAATATTTTATGTAAAAGAAATATTTTTTCAATTAAATTTTCCACAAAAAAATAGGAGAACAACTTTTTTATTTTTTCCAAATTAACTTAAATAGGTTCCTAAGTTTTTGCTAACAATATTTCCCATATTTCAGTTGTGACTGTGGTAAAGCTTAACGACTTTTTGAACATATTACTGTAATGTGAACTTATCTAAGCAGCCTAATAGCTCATACAGACCACTTTTCACATTTTTGTCATGCTCTCTGCATGAACGCAGTGAACCTAATAGGGCATGTGGGGCAATTCAGTCACTATGGAGCGCGCTAGAAATAGTTGAATTTGTATGTACATGATTGTGAAATGTTTCGTACTATTTCATATTAAAGACCTACAAAAGAAGTCTTATAAGAACTTTTAAGACATGAGGGTAATTTAAAATGCTTTACAACACTAAAATCTTCTGAAACAAACGCTAAACAACGTGTTCGGCAATACATTTGTTTAACTTATAGCAGGTATAAGAGTAAAAAAGAAAATAGTTCGTGACTGAAAAATTTGTGGTGCTTGTGGTTTTTTCTCTCATTGACGCGTATACTAACGTCATGCATGTACATACATACATACCTACATAATTTTTGTATGCTCTCTTATTTTTCTGCGTACATACAAACGCACACATGCATTTACATGAGTTGTATGCACTTGCTTTAAAAAACATCCCTTGAACACAAACATAATAGCTTACCATCTAAATCTTACACACTCCCAAACGTACAATATGCAAAATAACAAGCATACAAGTATAAACAGTACTTCTTTTCATTGTTTGTTATAAACAAGACGTCTTGGCGACATCGCTTGCTAACAGTCATATACATGTACACCAATACATCCATCGTGCTTCGTTTATACTGCGACAGCATTTATTATTGGCTTAGTATAATGCATGCCAGGAGAGTACATTTAAAAAACATGACGTATTTACATTTCAAGACTGCTTACGCAGGCCACTATTTCATATTTTAACCATTAATAAAATACAAAAAGAAATAAAATTTTTTCAGTCGTTAAGCAGCTCTGGGTCGGGGAACATCTCTCGCGTCATCGTAATTATTTCTTAAGTGCGGTCAGGCTTGTGTGTGTTGTTTGGCCTTCGAGAGTTTTTCGTCTCGCTCGCACTGGTTGACTGATCTGCCACGGATGACCGTATAATCTTGCAGTTTTTTGTGGAATTTCTTTAACAACCACGTTGCCTACTTCCTATGTGAAGGCATAGGTCGTGTACAGTCAGTCACAAAACCTTATAAAATACTGTTAATACCATCTTGGGCATATGGTCTACATACGTTACTCCGCCCATATTTGTGCAACACCATATTACGCAAATTTAATTTGCATTAACATGTTTAATAAATAAATAAATAAATAAATAAAATTTTACCCATGTAAAGAAAAGACTTTCTATTTGAAAAGGTACAATTATCCATGTCTCTCCCTTAGGTTGGTTATTGAAATCCTGATTGTAAAAATAATGTCAGAAATGAAATCGGAACAACTGAACTTATATGGAATGATACTCATTAGGTTTTTTTAATTCCACTTCTCACGCCCACCATAAGCCAGCCCCTGCTCATGTGATGTACATACATGAGTTTTACATGTTTAAACTAAAAAAAGAACGTTATTTACTTTACTTATGTATTTTTAGTCCAAGAGATACCACAAGGATGTGCACAAAGCTAAAAGACAACATAGAAGCTAAATATAGCCTCAATGTCAGAGACATCGTAATAGTAAATATGTATATTGTACTGTCTGAAAATCTTAAAATTTCGGAAAAAATATTTTCTTAAATTTAAACATACAAAACTTTTAAAAATCTCTTTCAATAGATTAAATTTATTCTAAACCACAAAAAAGCTTCAAATATGCCAGTTATAATAATTACATTCTGCATCATTGTAATTTAACTCATGTTATAGAATTGTATAGTTTGAACAAAAATTTTTCTAAAAACCGTGAGTACAAAATATTAACCTTTCACGCATACTTCCGCTTCCGCAATTTCGAATTTTTACTCGAATTATACTGTAAAATAAATAAACAGTTTTATACTTTACCCTCATTTCCTCAAAGCCTTAATTGTGTGTTATTATTGGTGTTCGTACAAACTCAATAAAATTATTTAAACACCATCAAATACTGGGGTGTCTAAAACAAAGTCGCTGGTGAACTTATGAATTGCTTAAGTACGGGTATGCTTGCATGTACTATTTGCATTATAAAGAAGGGTTAAAATCATTTGTTAAATTGTCAAACTGCTCCGGAGTTGTTCATAAAAAAATCTATGAGGCATGGTTACTAAAATTATGCCTAAAAATTATTTTCCTCACAAAATATTTAAGGAAAAAAAGCTACTCAACATTATTTATGTTTAAAAAGAAAATTATTTGTAATACTTTTTAAAAACTATTTGTAGTGTCGTACACTGGTTAGTAAGACGTGCTCATAATAATTTCAATGATATACTTTTAATCTCTTAAAAATCATTAATTACTTGGAAATTATATAAAAATAATCCGAAAAGCATAAAAAACCCTCATAATAATAAAAGTAATGGAATATTAAATCATTTCTTAAGAAAATGCATTTTTTATAGGCCATGAGCACAAGTGTCACATTATAAATACATTTAAAGCACGCGTGTTTATGATTTTATTTCTTATTTTTTTCATTTCAATTTCGTGCATTTAAAATTTATATAAATTTTATTTTAATATTTCTTTACAATTTGTAACGTTGCACTTACACTTTTTTGTACTTTTTTATTTCACCTGTGATAAACGTTTTGTGATAAGACAAAATAACAACCATCTAAAATAGTTTGAAACAATTAAAACAGTCATAATTTTATAATATTTTTATACACTCGAGTATATCTGTGTGTAAAAAGCCTCAAACTGTTACAATCGTTCGGTGCATTGTGTCACGTGTCAGTTACATCATGTAATAAGTCGATTTAGTTTATTTTCCGGGAAAAAAGTTTTAAACGCGTCATATCAGTATGCCAATGCCTGCTGAATATTTAGTATTAATTTTATTTTATTACTTACTTATAAAGACAGTTATAACTCTATTTCGTAAAACTTAACGCAAGGATAAACTTTGCATGAAAAACGACAACAAACTTCAAAACATAGGTTTAGGCTTTGCATACAATTTCTTTTCTCTAAAAAAAATACAAGGCAATACCTGAAAGTGGGTTAATTTTCTATTTAAATCACTTTTCTAAAAGGTAATAGAAAAAAAATAAAAATCAGTTAATTATTCAAATGGTGATAATAAAACTAATTTTTAATTAAAAAATTTGGAAACAAAAGTTTAATTGTCTCAATTAAATTTTTTTATCAAACGTTTGATCAACTAAATTTTTATATACAATTTTTATTGATTATTTGTGTTTGTTTTCGGTTAGAGTTATGAAAGAGAAGTTTTAGCGTTGTCTTGATAATAATAATATCTTTATAAAATTTAATAATATTTTTTTTAAATAAATTTACATTTCAACATTACCACGAAATGGAGGTACTACTCCACAGTTGGACCTTATAGACAAAAAAAGAACACTACAGAGGTAGTATCATTTTAATAACACCAGCATCAGAAGAAGTGTAGTGGAGTTTAAGTTTAAAATTTTTACTTTTTCTTTTCTTTAATAGGAATCAAAAAATTCTACTATAACCAGAGAAAAAATTACTTGAACTGATCACATTCATTGTCAAACGTGTATCAACAACGTTTGTGTTAAAATTGTACACAACGTTGTAAATTTGACGACGAAACATTTACAAGAACTGCATTCAAGTTGTCAACCAGAGTTATCAATAACCAAAAGTTTACAACATTACATTGTCAGTTCCTACACGTCCCCGTACAAGATGACAACTAGCGTTGCCAAAAAAAAGTGACATTGACCACCCTTGAATAAGTGCCTTTTTTTTCTTCAGAAATTACGGAGGATAAATTTCCCAACTACCAGGTTGTTTTACAGTCGCTTTAAGATGAGTACTGGCGGCATGTTTGCCCACAAAAACAGTCAAACCCCGATAGCTTGAGTTAATACAAGCGAAGCACCGAGGTGTAGTTTTTCAACACATTTCAAGTTGGGCATTGTGTCCATTACATTATACCTCCTTTATACATCACATAGAGACGTCTCCTATAGAAGTGAAATCAAGCAAATCACTGCACATCGTAGCAGTATGGATAATCTCTCTTAGCAGATATTTGACTTCGAAAATTGAAGTTTTATTTTTCCGAACTACCCTAATCCATTGTTGCGCCAAAAGCAGTAACAAATCATACCCAATTTTTAAAATTTCTATTAAAAACTGTCAAAATTTATTAAAGGCTTTTTATTTTCCTCACTTGTAACCAACTTTAAAAATATAAGTGTTATTAATTCGGTTGAACTTTTTTATGTGTGTTCTTCTGTAATCTTTCAAACGATTCCAAAGTTTTCCGCTGTGTCCTATGGAAATAGGGGCCAACGCCACTAAAATTGGTTCTATAATTTTATGTATTCTTAACCATCCATATTTTATTTAATTATACTATTTTCAGGATAATTTACTATATAATTAATATCGAATGGATTTTATTTTCAAATTGAATCTAGCTTTCTCTTTAAGCTTTCAATTGGTCTGATTCAATACATAAAGAGCTTTAGAGGATTAAAGAAAATATGTATGTTAGACAAAAACGCTTAAAACCAAATACAGTAAAAACTCGTATTCATAGCTTAACTAAATTGGAAATAAAATAAAAGTAAGAAATATTAAAAATGGGCGCGTAGAAGCAAAAAAATTTGGTATGCTTTATATTCACTAAAGTGGCCAACATACGCAGGATGCGTACGTGCTAGACGTCTTCCTGATAATTAAGGGGATATGCCCGCACAAATATTTGTGATTTGTGCGCTGTGCTAGTGTGCTTTCGCATGAAAATTTGTTGTATTTTTCTATTTCACTATAAAACGACAAAGTGTGGCAAGGAAATTTTAATTCTATTTATTTAATACTAACGTTTTTGTTGCGCACATGAATGAATAAGGAAAAAGCAATTGCGTCATCCGCTTAGCAGTTTATAATTAATTGTTGAAGCTTAGAGTGACTGCTGGACGTATCTGGAGAAATTATACGTGCAGAAATCGCACGCTTACATCGTACGTGTATGGACGGCTTTTATTTTTGCTGGGTTTTGCGAGCATGTAAATAAATTTTGTTACATTTTTCTGAATAAGTTTTTCTTCCTCTTTTCTTTTCTCTCTTAAAACCAAAACTTCATAGAGAGCACAAAAAATATTCTTTAATTTTGAGTGAAAAACATTCCACTTTAGTTTGAAAAACTTCATTTCAATTAACGTGTTTAATTTCTAAACAACATGTTACTTTAACTTGTATGGTTAACTAAGAAATGACAACATATGCGCTTATCCACTTGCTGCTCGTGACAATTAAATTAACAGAGATTTCAAAAACGAAATAGTCTCAAAATAAGATGCAAATAAAAACAATTGTTTTAGAGCCATAATTTTTTTTTATTTTTCTACTGCCACTAAACAGTTCATGAAAAGTGTTTGTAGGCGTTGGAAAAACACAAACAACATGAACAGCAGCCAACATCAACACTGATGAGGTTGACAAGACCAAACATTTTTATACTGCACAACATTCAAACACATTTTCAGTTTTTTTACTTTTCCACTATAAAACATCTTGTCATGTTTGGAAAGAACAACGCCAACAAAAGCAATCAATACAAGTTAATTCAGTTAAATAACAACAATTGCACTTAAAATGAATTAAATAATTTTTTAGAAATTATTTAGTGTTGTTGGGCTGCATTTATTTGCTGTGTTTGTGCCACTCCACCACTGAAGCTTTAAATGTTCAGCTAAACAATAGCTAGCAAACAATTGTTGCAATAGCAGTTCAAGACCACACACACTCGAGTGAAGAGATATTTGTTTTGACACTAATTTACAAAATACTCATGCATGCAATCACTTCATATCAAACTATTTCTGCAAGAACAAACTTATTAAAAAGAATATGATAAATACAAATATTTTTGTTCAAATATTTAGAATTTTATTTTTTTATGGTCAAGTCATTGCCAAACAAACATAAAAAATATATACATACACATACGTACATATATAATATTGTAATGTATGAGATGGACAAACTTTTGCACATTGCACAGTGGGGCTGTAGGTGGGGAAAATGGCAAACAAGTGTTGATTGAAATGAAGTTTTGGCTAATTTTTAGGCAATTTTAACTTTTGTTTTTTGTTGGTTAAGCAACACCTGTACACAATTGAATGTTTGCTCGTTGAATTCTCTTATTCTTGCTTAATATGGCAGCTCAACTGATGAAGGTTGTGGAAATTGATTCAGAATCGGATAATGATGTTTGTTGTGAAATATTTCTGGTTGAGGCTTTTTAACGTATTATATCCGTGTCGATAATTTTTAATAAGATTCTGAGATTTTTTTCTATAAGCATAAGAAGTTTTTATTCTATTCTTAAAAAAAATTAAATCTACTGATGAGTTTTTTTAAGCAGAACCAAGATGCATGTAGACATTGCTTAACCAACAACAAATAAAAATTTTACATGTTAAGACATTAAAGACTTAACGTCGTTCCAAATAACCAAAGTTACTATTTCATTCATCAAGAGACAGACGGGCGGACAGACTGATAGATAGGAAGCTAAACAGCATGCTCACTAGACTTGTTGGAATTTTTTTATTGATATATATAAAATATCTCAAATATAAGGTTTGCTGTCAAAAAAAATGGAAATATTTCTGCAGTTTCTAAAAGGGCTAACCCACGCGATTAAAGAGATATTACAGAGCTTATGTCTGTAATTTAAACTATATATCTTTTAAGCGAGTGGAGCCACAAAGATCTAAACTGGGCAACCGTGGGTTAATGAAAAATTATAACTGATGCCAAGATAATGTTTTTGATTTGATAAAAAAGCTTTTTTGCAAGTGTATTTATTTCTGTACAAGAGCTAAAAAAAGGGTCTGCTACATATATGGGGTTTCAGTTACGGTTTAGGAAATGTGCGAGAAATCAAAAACAAGAAACTTATGAGTTAAAAACAAAATTTTTAGCATTAAAAAATTTGGTATCAAAATTACAATTTAGTAAAAAGTTTTATGCAATTTCGCTATTATAAAAAATGTTTGCAAAAATGCCTACCCCACATTTTTATTCATTCTACTAAATGTAATAATATAAGAAATATAACAAAAAAAATTTTTATTAAAAATTTTCGTTATTGAAGGAAACACATCGTTTCGAAATAAACCCATTTTTGTTATAAGTATCAAATTTAAAGCCTTGTTTTTGTAAAGTTCTAAAGCTGTAAACAAAAAATTTATTATGCCACCATACGATAAGAGTAGTATGATGTGACCGAATATGGCCCATAGGCTAGGTATACATAATGAATAAATAAATGAAATGAAATGAAAGATATGTTTTTAAATATTAATCAGAAATAATTTCTTATTAGCCCAGGCAGAAAAAGACAATCAGCACGACGTTGCTACGATTGTTAAATCATATTTTTGTGTTTACATTACTGTGGTGGTACAAAAATATTTTCAGAGTCGTGATTTTGTATTTACAGTGTTGTGGTGGTACATATTTTTTGGGCAAAGTCACAATTTCTGCCTGGGCGGGCTTAAGCTCAGTAATTTCAATTCTTATTGAATGAAATATTTATATTATTTAATGTGAGTTTCTAAAGAAGAGAAGAAAAATTAAACTAGACTTTATAGCTGGGGAAAATACCGATATTTTTCTGTGCAGCCACGCACTTCATCAGCACTTTAGTCTATCTGCCTATTTTCAGAAATATCATCTGCGCTCGGCGAAAAATACTACTTTTGCAGGGAACTCAAAAGCTGTTTGTTCTTACTTTCTGTGTATTGATTGCATCATCTTCCACCTAGGGAGCTAAAAACTTAAGACCGCATGTATGAGAGAAAACCTCACCATACAAGCTGCGGCCAGTCTAATGCTCACATTATTACGATTCTGTTTTTCAGATGAGTATGGAACCCTAAACGTTCTTGCTGTAATATATCTCTGCTAAGACCATAACAAATATTTTCTCGGTATAGGGGGCAACATTTCATATTTTCTTGAAATATTTTCCAAAATCAAACCCATTATTTCGGAGATTACCTTTTAAAAACGGACAAATATTACCTCTTTATTATAATTTCCAGTTATTTTTTTGTTTTTTTACAAAACCTGAACCCGAGTTTCCTTATTGCATACTGTAACAAAATGAAAAAAATTTTAAAACTTGTGGGTGAATAACTCACTTCCAAAAATAGCAATTCCCATAATTATAAATATTAAAAATGCTTAACTGAAGTTTTTCTTTCCTCAGAGACTACAAGTAGTGCAATTATTCAATACTGTCATTAATTTCTAGGCATGTTTGTTTGCCCTCCTCTGCTCTGAGGCATTCTTGAATGCAATGCATTGTAATTAATAATTGTGTTTATTTTTTTGCTGCTGTTGTTATTTATTTTGATTTTTTTATGTTTTCAGCGGTTTTTATTTAAAGACCATTTATAGCGACATAATTTTAAGACTTATATTATTGGCCCACAAAAATATTAAAGGCAAACAGAAACACACAAATAATCAAGCGTAATAAAAAGTACCAACAATGCAATGATTCCCTTGAGACTGACAACAGGCAAGCAGACAGACGGACAGACAAGTAAACAAGCAACATGCAGTGAGCGGTATGCCGCCATAAAGCTTTTTCTTGTGCATTTGTTTGAAATATGAACGAATCCGCAAACAATCGGGAAAACGGACACATACATACATGTGTGTAGACAATGAGTATTGCATTGGTTCAGTACTTATGACTGATACTTTTATGGTCAATATACAATGCGATATGCAGTAATGCTGTTGATACTGCAGTTACGCTGCCACCAACTTATACTGCTGCAACTTATACTGCTGTCACTGCTGCTGCTGCTGCTGCTATATATTCCGCTTTAACATTTCTTATATTGCACAAAAATTTATTTTAATGCATTTCATATCATAACTGACGGACGGACCAAATGGTTATTAACAGCAATAACGATTGTTGTTGCAGCAAAAACACACAGTCTGCATGCAATATCAACCTCCAATCTGATCGGTATGGTATGTACGATTGTGTCATTTACTACTTGTGCTCTTACAACAATACAATTCTTCTCCACTCATAAACACATGGTGTAATAAACTGATTTTTTTCTCTTCGGTTTTATTTGTTTGTGATGTGATTTAATTTTCGGAATTGAATGTTGTTATATTTTATAGAATGAAATATTTTTATGCGTCAATTTATGGCACGCTTCAGATAAAAACCAACAAAAACTATGAACAAATATCTATAATGCACAGAATCGTTTAAGAATTCGAACAAGTCAGAAATACGAGTACGTTATTGCTCAAACACCATTTCCATATAAAATTAGTTGTGATCGGATTTTCTTTTTCATTATTTTAGCCCAGAGAAGTATTAGGATTGAATTTTATAAATACATTTCTAATTTCCTAGAGAAACATTGCAAAAGAATAATAACAAAAATAAAAAATGGACTGAAATGGCGCAACATTTTTGAAAGTTCTTTAAACTCAATTAAGATTCATAAAAATAATATTCGCCCGAATCGAAGCACAACAACAAGAACAATTATGAGTTAAACACATTCAGAATAATGCCTTAAACACACCAGACTACAAGACTATCTGACTACAAATGCCGCAAGCTACAAATATCGCACGGTAGACAGCAACATCACTATTCTGAATTCAGCAACATCATAAGAACCTGATATTAAAGTACCCAGCAAAAAAAGAGACTCCAAAAAAGTCATGAAAATGTAGAATTTGTGATCTGGAAGTAGTGAAAATTGCGATCCGATCTAACGATTTTTACATTGGGTTGTCATTGCAAAAAGTTCTCTTTTTCGATGCCTGGTCACTGAATTGGAAGCGATATTATGAAAAATTCCCTTTTTTGTTTTCTATGATAATATTTTCATCTAGGAAAAATGTTAAATAATTACCTCTTTTAACAATTTGTTTCTTTTTATAGCAAATAAGTTTTAAATTTTAGACTAAAATAAGTTCATAAATTTCTTTAAAAAAATTATTTTTTTTTAATTCTGGTGAGTATTTTCTAACACAATGGAGGAGTTACAAGGTTTTGTATGGCTAAACTAAGCTTCTACGTGGTTTTTTGCTCACTCTCGGTAAATTAAAAATATTGATTTCCTGGAAGCAATGAAAATGTAGTTCCACTAAAATAACTTCCATTTTTTTTACTGGGTATAGGAATATATATCTCAGTGGTGCCACTGTAAAATATTTCATGTCTATAAAAAGAAAATTAATTATTTAAAATGTACTTACATATACTTATAATGTTGGTGTCTGAGACTCATTTGATTTTGAGAAGCCTTTCAAAATTAATAGCTGCACCGTATATGACTCAAAGGACCCGAGAGGAAGAGCACGCGGTCGATTAAGAATTTTAACAAAGTCAAGACAAACACTATATTATTGACAACATTTGTGAAGAAAATCTACAAGTAACAAATATTTGCATTGAAAATTTTTGTACAAATTTCGTGATATCATCAATTTACTCCCCTTCCAGATTTTCAATCACTGAGGATCAATACGAGCATTTCTAAAAATTTATTAGCCCTTGTTTTGTAGCAGCTGGCGACTAAAATGCAAAACATACGTTCTGGGATTCGCGTCTTGTTACACCTAGATGTCGGGCGTTGTTCAATACAATTTCAAAAATAGGCTTGGATGTCATTTCGAGTGGGCAGCAAACTTACTGGCCTACGGACATACAAAAAATTCCGGATGTTATAGATTTTGGTGCTATGAAAAATATCTATAGAGATTTAATTCAGAAAGTAGCTTCCCTAGATCTCTACTGCGATCACTCTCCCATGATCGTTACAATCTGTAGCCCACTAAGAAGTGACTTACCTCACCCATAATTGAAAAAATATCTCAGTAGTCATTGTGCGGAAAACATTTAGCTAAGAACATCCGATGATATTGAATTTAACATTGTCAATCTGAAATGAAAATATTAAACAGGCTGCTAAAATTGCCACTATCTCTCATCTGCAGACTGGGTTTAATAGAATATATTCTATATATTCTATATTGATCGTCTCGTGTGTGAAAAAAAAGAAGAGGTAGAAGGAAATGGCAACAGCACATACCACCCCAACTTAAAATCAGATTTAAAGAGTGCACTAAACGACTCCAAAAGCTGCTTGAATCTGAAGAAACTACATCTCTTAAAAAACGATCCGGAAGGTTCTGATGTCACACCAGCATCTAATTACTCTTTATGGCGCGCTGCTAGAACGGTTAATACGCCCGTTGAGTTTAAACCACCTCTGCGCACACCGGAGGTATGCGGAGGTTGGGCAAGAAGCGATACTAAAAAAATGCAAGAAACGAGTATTTCCTGAGCATTTAAAATACGTATTTAGGTTTGAGATGCGTGATGTAAAAACACTAATTGCTGAACTCAAATCGAAGAAAGCTCCGGGTATTGATGGAACTAGTAACCAGATCCTCATGAAGTTGCCCCGTATTGCAATTAGAATCCTCTTTTTAATTCTTAATGCCATTTTGTGACTGGAGTATTATGCACATAGCTGGATGCTTGCAAAAGTCAAAATGATTCCCAAGCCGGCCAAATATCTTATTAAGGCTGAGTCATATAGGCCAAAAAATTTATTGTCAAGAATGTCAAAGGTCTTCAAAAAAAAAAAAAGTGTTCCCTATTAAAACTGATAATGTTTATATACCGGACCATCAATTTGGTTTCAGAAGCATATTACCACTGCACAAACCCACAGATTGGTTCAAGTTATAAGAAGGAGATTTGAATAAAAAAAATATTGTTCTCCCGTCTTTATTGATGTTTCTCAGGCATTTGATAAAGTGTTGCATGAAGGCCTAATTTTAAAAATAAAGATATATCTACCAATAAACATTCTTAAGCTTTTGGAAAGTTATATTGTTGCCCGGAAGTTCACTGTTAAGGAAGGAGTCTTCATGACTGTGCCCGAATCTATCTCATCACGTGTGCCACAGGGTAGTATACTAGGTACAGTTTTGTATTAGATTTATGCTTGTAATATACCTGTAAGTAGTAATATCCACACTTCTACATTTTCCGATGATACAGCTTGCCTTGGTACCCACGAAAACCCTCATAAGGCACCCCAATATCTCCCGGAACATATTACCCAGCTTAAACTTTGGTTGAAATTGTAGATCAGAGAAGTTTACTTTTGGTTTTGTGTTCAGATAATATTTACTGCACGAAGAGATGCTTGTTCATTCGAATCAACAATAAAGTTGTTCCTCAACATTTTTGATTGATTGCTTAAATGGAAACATCACATTGAAACTTAAAGTAATTCAGATACATTGGCTGATTGGTAGAAATTCAAGACTCAGTCTAGATTGTAAACTTTTGTTATATAAGACGTTTTTGAAACCTATATGGTGCTACGGTATTCAGTTATGGGGCACTGCTTCAGCTTCCAATTTACAGAAAATCCAACGACGGCAAAATAAAATTTTAAGGTTAATAACACCGGCTTCATGCTACATCAAAATTTTAAATTTACATCCTGATCTAAATCTACCACTTGTGACTGCTGAAATAGCAAAATACGCAGAAAAATATATAGCAAAACTTGCGTCCCATCCTTATCCGCTTACTCGTAATATTTTGAACTTAAAAACTTGAAAAAGAGGGACACTAGTGCTCTTATACGCAACACTCCAGATGAAACTTCTTGAAACTATTTTTGTGCTTAATACGAAATTATTATATTTTATACATATATCACTCAGCTTATGTCCGACACTAGCCGGGCCTAATAAATACACAGAAAAAAATGTCATCAAAATTCAACCAGCAAAACAAATTGTTAATAGTTAATTTAAATTGAAATAAGTATTTAGTTAATATAAAAAATTAAGTTGTTGATATGACAAACACAGAAATTTTTTTCAATAAACTGAACTAACCAAATTTTATGTTATACATGGCGCAAAAACTCAAAAATGTTATTGTTGATATAACAAATCAAAATTTTTTTAGTCAATTCAATTACTCAACAAAATTATTTGTTAAATTATATCATAACGGAATACGCACATGTAGAAGAAACAGAAGAACTCACATTTTATGTGTATTCATTATTTGGTTATCTAATAACGATTTGCTCTTTAGCTGAGTGGTAAGTACATTAGTCTATTAATCAAGAGATTGCCGGTTCGACTCATCCAAACATCTTTAAAATTTAGCAAAAAACTAAATTCTAAAAAAATACAAACAAATAAACAACACATTAGAATTTGAAAAACAAATTCATTAAAAAAAATTTTTTCTCTTAAGAACTCAATTGTTAATAACACAATAATTTTAATTGGAAATAGTTGAGTTGATTTTGTTTTCTTATGTTACAAATGTGTGTTTGTATTTACAAAAATCGTTGTAGGTGCCTTTTTAAATAATATTTTAATTGTATTCACAAATAAATTATTTGTATTTACAAATCTTTTTTTTCTGTGTATATTGAGATTGACGATTTGAATACTCACTGTAAGTTCATTTTTGAAGATACAACAAAATAATATAAGTATTCTATCATTTTATTTCACTGCTCTGACTGTTCCTTTGTCTCATGTGTGCGGTGGTAGGCCCATGTCTCAACCTGAATCAATGCAAAAACTAAGCTTTATTACACAAAAAAAAAAGATTTGTAAATACAAATAATTTATTTGTGAATACAATTAAAATATTATTTAAAAAGGCACCTACAACGATTTTTGTAAATACAAACACACATTTGTAACATGAGAAGATAAAATCAACTAAATTATTTCCAATTAAAATTATTGTTTATTATTATTATTATTAACAAATGAGTTGTTAACAGAAAAAAACAATTTTTTAATGAATTTGTTTTTCAAATTCTAATGTGTTGTTTCTTGTTTGTATTTTGTTATATTTTTTTTAGAATTTTGTTTTTGTTACATTTTAAAGTTGTTTGGATGAGTCGAACCGGCAATCTCTTGATTAATAGACTGATGTACTTACCACTCAGCTAAAGAGCAAATCGTTAGTAGATAAGCAAATAATGAATACACACAAAATGCGAGTTCTTATGTTTCTTCTACATGTGCGTATTCCGTTATGATATAATTTAACAAATAATTTTGTTGAGTAATTTAATTGACTAGAAAATTTTTAATTTGTTATATCCACAATGAATTTTTTGAGACATGTATAACATAAAATTTGGTTAGTTCAGTTTATTGAAAAGTAAATTCTGTGTTTGTCATATCAACAACTTAATTTTTTATATTAACTAGATATTTATTTAAAATTAAATTAACTATTAACAATTTGTTTTGCTGGTTGCATTTTGATGATATTTTTTTCTGTGTACGGTGAAACATCGCGAAATACTCTATTGAAATAAGTTCACCAATCTGATTTTGTTCTATTGTGAGTAAACGTGGAACTCATATGTATTACGCTTTGCCTTCTCATCTTAAAATTTTTGGTTTGGTCAATATGATATGTATAGGATTTTCTGCTATGCGTATTAATTTTGATTTGTATATGATTTTCTGCTTTGCGTATTAATTTTTATCACTAACCTTCAGCCGACGATCATCTGATTTCATTTTATGAATTTATTTTAAACGGTCTCAATTAGCCGAACACTGTGCTGTTCGTCTTGAAAGCTCGTGCGGTATCATTTAAACTTTGCCACCTAAAATTTTATAGTTGTAAACGAAGCAGCAGACTCCTTCGAGCATAATATATCTCGGTTTTAGTATTGTTTGGACCTTTGATACCTCTCAAATTCAAGTATTGAATTTGCATCGTTTGTATTTGATGGTTCAAAACAACACTCAATAATAAACTTTAAATACATGTTTAATTTGATTGCCACTTTTCGCTGAAATAATTTTTTTTTCAAACTAATGCAGCCATCCATATGTTGCGTCTGCTAGTTTTAGAACCACTCTCGTATTTGAAAATATCATTGCTGTAATTAAAAATTTCTTCAAAGCTGTCAAAGCAATTGAAGATTTGGCATGTAATAAAGTATAAAATACTAACAATCTGAAACACTTTGACACCTGCAAAATCCACAAGGCAAGAAAGATTTGTCTGAATTTAAAAAAAAATATCATTTTATTTACCTGCTCTAATATTTTTAAAATTTCGAAATAGTGTATTTAGTTCACAGTACGTTTCAATATGTTGTGGTTATTTACTTATGATTGACAAGAATTTGGTTCAAGCCTGTTGACGTTTACTGTTCAACTCAATATTTACTGCTGCTGCCGCTGCTGTGGCCGCTGCATTATGACCATAACTGTCATTTGCCATCATATAGTGAAATAAACACAAAATTACTGCCTTCAATAAAAATAATCATAATGAAAAATACAAAATAACAAACAAAAAAAAACAAATCTATAGTATAACACAACTGCCAAAGTACTCTTTGACGAACTAACTAAATGACTGGCTAAGTAGCTGACTAAATGACAAACAAAGCAGTCAACTAAGAAACCTAAAAAGTAGAAAAAAATATAGTGTATGATTTAAATCAAAAATCTTTTAATATTGCCTGTCGCTGTTTGTTCGCTTGAGATATAAACAGAAAAAATGTCATCTTCAGCCATAAGTGTCGCTATGTGGTTTGTAATGCCCCCAGTACGTGATCAGTGACAGACTGACTTGTCTCCGTTTGCACTGACGTACAACTGATTGACTATCTATCTGGTCTTGTTGCGTTTTTAACAAAAATTATATCATACTTTTCGAGTTGATTTACTCTTATGCGTTTTCATACTTTTCCATTTATATTTCAACATTCATATTCAATGTGCAAGTACGAATGCTTATTTACGAGTTTGTTTCATGTTACGAGTAGTTTGAGTGCTCAGTTTTTTTACTTTTTTTTATATACATACACACATACATATATAAAGTGTTTGCATTGATACTTCAAATGACGTTTTTCTGACATTTTTAAATATGAGTGTGTATTTGTGTGTATGTTGGGAACATTTTATTCTAGCTGTAAATGATGCTGTTTGATATGAAATAAATCTCGCCAAACTAAAAAGTGATATCCTTTTATTTTTATGCGAAATAAAGTTAGTTCTCGGCAGAAGAGTCACTTCGCCCATAGTGACAATACATCTAGCTTAAAAACTTTCAGTACTGGAAAACTGCGAAGTTCTGTGTTATAAGCCCAGTAATTTACTAGGAAGATATTGTATTGAAATGCAGAATTTTTATTATTATTGAAGACAATGCTGAAGTGGGATGACGTGAAATCATTCCAAATATTATATTGGAATTAAACTTCAATGCAGAACAGAAAAGACATCATATAAATATATTGGGCGATTTGTATACTATTTGTTTTTCAGTGCAATTCTTGATATGGGGCAATGCCAAAACTTCTCAGTAAACTTTTCCATTTCACCAGGAATAGACTAACAAACACATAACGCTTGCAAAAAATTATATTTTAGTATCAAAATTTTTGCTGTAGGAGAAATGTGTTTCTATCGAAAAAAGATCTTGAGCGACGAAGCTCATTTTAGTGTAAGTGGTTAATTCATCAAAAGATCATTGCCGAAGAGCGGACAGAGGCAGTTTGAGAGCTGCTAATGCACTGCGTGATGCGATTTGTGGGTTAGTGACTCCGGTGGACAGTACAGGTAACCCTCGATTTACGTGATCTGCTTGGACCGAAAAATGGACGTGTAAATCAAATACGCCTAAAATAAGGTACAATTTTGGTACACAATATTTTTTAGGGACCAGGAATTTATAACTACTCGCAAATCAAAATATGAGATACATGCGAAATTTTATTTTGGGACCTAAGAATCGCGTTCAATCAAGAATTAATTAATGTTATATCAGTTTTAAGAACAATTGTGTGCTTTATATGAAGTTAAAATTGTTTTGACGTTTGGTTTCGATTTGGGTTTTATGTAGCGTTTTATGTAAAATAAGAAAATATAAAAAGCATATTGAAAAATGTATTAAGATTATATCTTATCTAGGCGGTCGGCAGTTCCTCAGATATGGAGGTGCAAAAAGTGCATATTTTAAGACATACTCACTGACTCACTGACTCACTCATCAATATTATGAAGCACTTCAGCTATAGCTAGAGATCTGAAATTTGCTACACAATTAGATCTAGGTGAGCGATGAACTAGAAAAACCTGAAAAGATTTTAGCCAGGGGCGGGGTTACGCCCATAAAAATTCAACGTTGTGGTAGTGAGCTGAAATACTAAAATGGTACACAAGTAAAACAATGTGAATCATCACCTAGAAAAATCTGAAAACTCGAAAATTTTTGCCCATGATCGGGGGCTACTCCCATAAAGCTCAGAATTAAAAACACATATCTAAAGCGTTTTGCTCAACCGATTTTATTGAAATTTTGCACACATGTTACAATAATACAAGACTATAAATTTTTGTTAAAAAAAGTGGGCGTTAACACGCCCACTCAATTTAAACTTCCTATTTCATGTACTTCCGGTCAGCACATTTAAATGTACTATTTATGTAACTACTATTATCCGTTTCCAACGAAACTAAACAGGAAAGTTAAACACTAGCAAAAGAAAATTTTGGATTAAAAAAAGTAGGAGGGAACACGTCCATAAAAATAAAAAATTAAAATTTGCGCTACAGAGCTGAAATTTGATACGCCAGTAGGTCAAGATGGGAAACCAACTAGACAAATCTAAAAAGGCAAATATTTAAACCAAGAATGGCAGGGGTCACGCTAATACTATACTGAAGCTTTTAACTAAAACTTTAACTTAAAACTATCATCTTAAAAAGATATAAATTTATAATCGTAAGAGTGTCATATAATTTCTAGATAATGTGCTTACTTAGCAATATTTTTACCTTTATAAAAAATAAGAGAATAATGCATAATTATTTATTTCTTTATATCGGGAAAAATTTTGTCAAGTTAGTAGATATCTGGAAATTATATGACACTCTAACGATTACAAATTTATATAATGCATTGCATATTACAGTGATACGTATTGTGTCAAACAAGAACTTGGTAAAAATTTTTATCTCACTACTTTTAGTGGCCGAAATTTTGGAAAGGAACTTGGCCTTTTTCACATTTATGTTTTTGTGAAGATATATAAATACGGCACACATTTTTTTGTCGTACACTTTTAAGTATCTTATCGTTGATGAACATTGGTGAAATATACATGGTTTAAGAGCTATTTTTGTGTAGATATGCACAATAAATATTTTCTTCCAAATTATTGTCATAAAAGTGCAAAAAAAGCGTTATAAATTTGCATAAAAAAAACAATATTATGTTTGATTATTGTTTTATACATACGGTTAAGGAATTAACTCTACATACACCCATCATTTTTGGGGTTTGAGGAAATTTGGGAAGATATTCAAAAAATTAATTATGCCAATATTTAGGGTGCTTATAAATATGTTTATACAAAAAATAAAAAATTAGAAAACATTTATAACAACAACAATAAAAGCAAAAATATTCAAAATCTATAGGAAAAAAGTCTACATACATGAAAAAATACGTGCAAAATGTTCGAGGTCGTCAACTTGTTTGAAAATTCGGTGATTTCCGGTACCAAGCCGTCAAAAAATGGCATCCGAATATGGTCTAATATGTTCTGTGGCGCCATGCAAAATTTAAGTGTTTATAAAAATTTGTTTAAGAAATAAAATTAAAAGGTTAATACCTATAAATGTATTGAACAATTCAAATTCATGTTGTATAAAAATAAAAAATGTGAAAAATAAAAAATTTTTAGTGAAAGTGCCAATTATGGAATTTTTTTTAACCTGTGGAAGATTTTGTGCCATCAGTTAAGATTTGTCACATTTTCAGATCCATATGTAAGTGTTTGACTTTACAAATTCAGCGAAAATTTAAATTATTCAGTACAGTTTTACTATGGACATTTCCCACAGAGTGGTGATATCGTCAATAGTAAGTCAGTACAATCTTACTATTGACATTTTCCACATATGGTCCCACAAGAACTACCTAGTCAGCATTGACGTAGTCTACTGGTAGGTTTCGTAGGACAAGCCTGTGTTGAATGTCAATAGTAGATAGCATTAGTTGGGGTATAATTTGTCAATAGTACTGGTGACATCGTCAATAGGTAATCAGTATAATTTTACTATTGACATTTCCTGCAGGGTATGTACATGTTTTCATGTACACTAAAAAATTTACTTAAGTCGTATGCTGCCAAGGTCAAAAGAGTAGTTAATTTAAAGTTAAGATATTTTTGCTTTTTATTATACTTCCATTCCTTTGATCTTGCCACCATATTTAATATTTTTTAAGTGAATTTATTTATACTATTGTCTATTAAATTTGAAGCTGACAGCATTGAGCATTGAGTTGCATGTTTTTACTTTTAATTTATTAGTTAATTTGTTTTTAAGCAAAGTAGAAGTGAAGTAGAAGTTATATGGAAATATTTCCTAATCTTGTTCGATAACGAACAAGATTAGACCGTAATTTGCCACCAGATATACATATTTTGATCACTTATTGTAGTCTCCGCTTCATGGCCTACACCCAGAAAAAAGATTGGTTGGAACATGGTTAGGCCAATAAAATATCATTTGCATTAACTATATTTCAGCTCAAGCTATCAATTTTCTGTTAATTCAAAAAACAATCCATGTTCATGGCCATAAACGCATAATTGTAACAAATATATGATTCGGACAATTCTTACATTGATTGCATCAACCGAGCGTATGCTTTTGTCATGACCAGGGAAACCAGAAATATGCTCCAAAAAAAGTGTTTTATGCGCATTTAATATGCTCTTATAAATAACATAAATTGGATTATTAGGATATGAAAATCTAATTTTAATACCGCAATTCTATAAAATTTGCATATAAAATAAGACAAAAATAAAATAAATAGAAGAAGGAAACTATAAAAAATTAATTAAGATCAAAACTTGCACTTTTACTTCAAAAGCGATCACGATATCAGAATTAAAACTTTTCAACTGTATTTTGAAGAAAAAGACAAGTATTTTATTTATAATTGTTATTACAATAAACAAAAACTATTCACTTAGCTTTTTAAATAAAGATCGCCGCATCTAAAGAAACTTTTACACATACATTGAAAATGTTCTTTTTGAACATCAATTGATGTAATCGGGGCAGCGTTCGTCACAATTACCAAAGCAAATTTTTATTGAAATTAACGTTCAGTGAGAATGTTAAAAAACATGTTACACCTGTTTAAGTTGAAATTTGGAAAATGCAAATAAATAGTATTTGTTCCAGCATTAAAATTTAGTACAAAAAAAAATTCAAAATGGAGGATTTAAATTTTTTTGGATTATCTTGTTTCGTTTTTCTTTTCCAAAAATTTTTTTTAAATATAAATCAAAAAATTTTTTAAATTACCAAAATATGTTCCAAAAACGCCAAATATGCTCTGAAAATTCGAAAAATGCTCAAAATATGCGTGTTAGGCTGAAATATGCAAAAACATGCCTGCGAAAATATGCACTAACAATTCGATGCCAAAACTCATGAAAAGTTCTAAAACGGATAAATATCTTAATTCCCCATTGATATATCATACAAGAAAAAACATACAATTGCATATTTGTGGTTTCCCTGGTCATAACTAATTAACTTATTGGTTAACACAACCGAATAAAATATTATGAATTGGATTTTACGACCAATCTTTGGTATTGGCAACAAAAAAATTTTCGTGCTATATTAAATAAAAAATAAACACTCTATCAGTTGCTGCAACTGACTACGAGGTTGAGTTTACTATCATAGTTTATAGCAGAAAATTTAAAATTAACTTTTGTGATTTTCAACGGTATTATGATTTATGAATTCTCAAATGCTTTTTGAAAGTATGTGCATAAGATAACACGTTTGTGGCTGTTTAAAATATGTGGTTTAAGAAATGCATATAAATGTGCTTCACCACCAGAAAATAAATTTGAATTAAAATAAACTTATGACAATATGTCAAATAATAAATTTCTTAAATTATGTATTTTTATTTGCGTCTATTGTTTATTTTTATTTCAGTAAGGAAGGCCAATTATTCTTTCACAGGAACCAATTATGATATTGTTTTAGTTATACTAACCATATTTTCGGTAGCAAGAATAACTTTTATTTCAAATTCCATACTGTTAACTAATTTTATCTGTTGTTGCAACTATTGGGTTAATGGTTATAATTAAATATATTGTGATACCACAATAAAATTGATAGTTGGTGCAACCGCCAAAATTCGATTGGCAACAACCAATTGTCTCAACCAATCTGTTTTCTCTGTGTATATAAAAATTCCTTACATCTTTAATATTAATTTCATCTTTATAACCAGCCACAATAATTTCTTTGCAATTTCTACTGAAAATTTGTGAAAAATCTTTTGAATACATTTGCATGGTTGAAAATACATTTGCAATTGAACACAATAACCAGTGTTTTAAATTTTGCTTTTAAATTTTGCCGACGTCATTTTGACTATTTTTTTGATAAAAATAATCAGAAAACTTTTAATTTACTCCAAGTTTCCTGTTTTTTGAGAAGGTTCACAAAAAAGGTGAAAAAGTCGCAACAAAATTAAAAAAAAGTCGGAAAAGTTGGTAATAAAGAAATTCTCACAAAAAGTCGCAAGCCGCTAAAAAGAAGGGTCAAATTGCGACTTTAGTCGGGTGAATGGTAACCCTGCCACCGGGCGATCCTAGTGTGAGTAAATAATTGTTTTCTAAAATAATTAATATGTGAAAACGTATTCTCTGGATATAATTTAATAACAAACAATTTTTCTGTGTTCAAGATTACAAAAATACAACACTGAAAAAACATCGTGGCCTTTTAGTTGAGTCAAAACCTCAACAATAGAATCTGTACAAATAAATAAAGATAATTCACAGTAAACATTTCTCCACGGCGGCTGCCACTAACAAAATTTAGGAACTTTTCACAATTTTTAAAAAATGTTTCTTTATTTTTAAATTTATTTACAAAATTTTTTTAATGAACCATTTTTTTTGGGAATACGCGAAGTCTCTTTTATAAAGAATTCAAACCATATAGTTCATTCTGCGCTACCCTGTATAACTATATATATATAACTACTCGTATGTTAATTTTTAGTACTGCGTATTTATTATAAGAATATTTTAACCATAAAGTGATAATTAGTACTCAAAAAATATATGTAAGTAATTTATATAGTCTTATTTTTTTGGTACGTGCGTATAATCCTAATTGCTCGCTGTCATTATTTCTCTCAAGCAACTATCAAGCCGATTCCAAAATTTATAGTTTGTTTATACGAAAAACTAAAATAAGCTACAACTATAAATAAAAAGACACATGCGTATCAAGCATATTGACTCTGGCATACGTAACAATACATGCCGGAAGTATGCTTTTACTCAGGCTATGCATATTTAATCAGACAAAAAAATATACACCTGATACTCGGGATATTTATTCATCATTCGCCACTGTATGCACACATTTGTGTATATAAAATGGAACAGAAAATATGTTCTGTGTTTGGGAATATGTCTTAAGTGTGTGTAAATAAAATAGCCCGTATATACGCATGTCTAGCCGATTAATAGTCAGAGTATTTTTATTTTTACAGTCTATACATTTTAGTTGTAGTCACTGGTTTTTATTGCTGTAAGTATTCGAACTAAAACTAATGCGTTTGCTTGCATATGAGCGTGTGTTTTTATTTTTAGCTGTATGCATTCATAGTTGTTTGATGGCCAACTTAAAGTGTTGTTTTTGTCATTCTCTGATGTTGTCATCTTCCAAAACTTATAGTATATGTTAGATGTTGTTTAATGGAAATAATATGAAGTTACATATGAGTTAAGGACTTTACTTGACCAAAGTGTAAAATAATAACCTAGATTGTTAACAAAAATTATATGAAAACCATATATATGCATAGAGTAAGAACCTTTTTGGTACACATTAAGTAAATTTTATAGCGATAGTATATTAAAGAATTTTTTCCACATTTAATTTGAAATCCAAAATTTTTATATTTTTTATTATTAAAAATAAGATTGCTTGAATTACAAATCATTCTTACGTTTTTTACATTCACTGAGAACTGACATCTGGAAAAAATTTTCGCGGGAGATTCACGATAGCATATTTCCATTCGAGTGAAATAATAGTTTCATGGAAAAAAAATTCCACTTGCTATTTTTACAAATAAAATTTAATGGGTCGGAGTACTCGTACAGAATTGTCGTCTACCAACTCTAGCTCTTTAACCATAAAACTCTTCCTCCTGCAATTTGGTCTTAAGTTACAACCACTAGAGCTCCTGAAGCAAGGTGCGTTTTTGGATGCTTAGTGCACTCTCTACAGCTTTGTACAAATTTTTTTATTTCATTCTTAATATTTACTAAATAAATAAAAACTTCGATAAAACATGGTTCAAAGCCTAAACAAAATCTAAAACTTATACTTAAAATACTTAAAAATATAATAACATATTGCCTTTTGGTTAAAAAATTTACAGATAAACTTAAACTGACACTTGGCACGTTCTCGCATTGTAATCTAAAATTGCTCATTTTTGGATCTAAAAATTTTTTTACATTTCATAATCAAGTTGCATACTGAAAAGTGAAATCGTAATCCTTTTATTTTGTTTTGTTTATTTTAATTTTTTTTTCATATTGAAAATTTTTTGTACGCACTTATAGAAATAATATTAATCCACAATTTGTTAAATAATAAACATCATAAACTGATGACAAGATGTGATAAAATGTTGTATCGCCATAACAGAGGCAGGCGATCAGAATAAATTGTACAAATTGAATTATAGTTGTTGGCAACACAACAAATATGGCAACAGCATCTTAACAGAGTTGTATTCGCAAATGTACATATTTATTCTAGACATTATCTCGATTTTAATCATTAGTTTACACAGCTTACCATTTCATTTAATCATTTATAATTTTAACTTAAACTAATAAAATAAATGTATGTCAATTATTTATTTAGCTTTTTTGCTTTAGCTTTTGTTTTTTTTGTTTTGTCACTGAAATAAAATATTTTTCACAATAATTGGCAATAAATCAAAAATCAAGTTTAAAGTAGAGTTAACTTTTGACGGGACAGAAGCACGGATGGAACGAATCGAATACAAATTCAATTCTGTGTCATTCGTCACTGGCTCACCATGCAAGTGCCAGTATCGAATTATACAAATGCCAAACATTAAATAAACAAATCAAACATTTAATAAAAAAATTTCAGATAATGAAATCTTTCCATTGCACAGTGGGTAAAAATGTTTTTTTTTTTTTTGGCTACAAAAGATGATAAAAACTGGAAATTATTTTAACATGGGGGCAAAATTGTGGCGTTTTGGCCATTTAATGATATTTTGCCTTGAGAATTTAAAATTTCACGTCATTCAGTTTTTAGTGAAACTCGTGTTTGATATCAGAACTTGAGCTCCGAATTTCTTGTTGTTATTTTTAACGTTATAAAGCCGAAAATAATCAATGAAATTTATGAAGCTTTATACTTGTACAGATGCACCTAAAATCTTATCATTTTGTTGACTTTCATTAAAAAAATTTCACCAGCGCAAGTGGTTCAGAATAGTTGCTGAGACATTAGAAAACTTATTTGGTTAAAAGATCATTCTAATGTTAAAATGGGCCTAATAACGAGTGTCAGATTTTGACTTTGCCTACGATCATGTACTATCAATGTTACAAACTGTTTTAGTCTCGCACCAAATAGTCGTAGTTGAAGTTTAAATATGTCACTCCGCTTGTGCAGGGATAATACGTACTACTTCTTTGGATGTTTTGAATGCTATACCAAACCTTATTCCGATCGAGCTATATGTATTGTCGGTATCTTTAAGTAGTGCGGCAAGATGATCTGTGGCTGGTGGAGATCAAGGTCTTATGGTTAGGCCAGAATCCTGGACCAACTGCATCCTCTGCTGAGGAAATCCTTCGATTACATGGTGCCTCATCTGTTCTTTAATAAAGTGTGGAAGAGAGGGAAAATATTAAGAAAATTCTTTTTTTATACGCTTATATTTATATTTATTTGGGGTGTTCACAAGTGTTTCTTAAGTGTCCTAAGTGTCATAATGTCTTAACATTTTAACATAGTTTAAAAAAATTGTTGTTGTGGCTCAAACATAAAGGTCGTAATGCATGGGAGACCAAGATAAATTTAAGGTTGTGTAAGTGAGCGAAAAAGATAAACACACAGGCAGAAACAATTAATAAAAGTAATTCTTATATGATTTTTTTTATTATAGAATTTTTTTTCTAGAAACTTGTTTCAACAAAAAATAATAAATAAACATTATTATTCACTTTAATTCTGAGTTTAAAACTACCAAGAACCAATTTGTAAGCGAAAATAATTTTTTGTTGTATGTAGGCAAAAGCATATTTTAACATAAACAGCATACATATTAAATTTCTCGCAGTGCGTTTGAGAAAAATGAGTAAAAAGATAAGCAAACATTTATCTCAGATAAGACTAAATGAAAGAGAATAAGAATACATGTGAATTCGATTTGCAAAAATTTGCTACATGAAGCTCTAAACACTTAGACGACAGCAGGCAGCAGACAGCAAAGTGTCAAAAATAAAATACATGTGTTTAAATGAAAACGATTATTTTGACGACATCACAGCAGCACGACTACACAACAGCATTTGCTTCTGCTGCCAAATAGACTAATTTCTATTTTCGTGAGCAGCAAAGAGCAAATGAAGTGCTGCCACTATAAATATAAATTGGAAGAAATAAGAGCTTAAAATTTTTCGTAATATGTATTTAAAAGAAAATAACATTACAAAATTATAATTATGAAATAAATTGATGTGTCTTTACATTTTTACGTGATATTAGTACGATTTGAGTCAGTAACTTTAATTTTATTTATGTAAAATATATATCTGGCTGATTATATATAGTGTTGCTGCTGCCTTCAAAATAATTATGTAGCTGACTACACGGCAGCATTTGAAGCCAACTTCATTTGAAGTCGTGAAGTTGTAAAGCCTGCTGTCGTCTAAGTGTTTGGAGCTTGATGTTCACCCATGTCGTAAAGTAATAAGACTTTCTCAGCTATGTTTATTGCTTGTCATAAACACATTTAGAAATACGTGAGAGTTTACCAAAATAATTGAAAGAGAGAGAGAGAGAGTAAACAATGTACAAACTTGCTAAAACTGAAATACAAATAAGTACAATATTTATAATTGTAAATTATAAGAAGTTGCTCACAGCAGTCATATTTTTCATTTCATTACTTTCGAACTTGTTAATTTATGAGTACAATCTTAATACCCCAATTGTATCTTCAAAAATGAACTAACAATAAGTATTCAAATCTTAAATCTAGATATAACAATTATGCCCAACCAGTATCGGACTTAGAGAATACGACGTCAGAAAATTCACTGATGCAGAAATCAGAAATGGTCTTGGTATAGAAACCACTGTATTTCAGGCCAATCAGCGCTTTTATCTCTAAGATCATATACCAATTCCTTTGTTCTTCTTGTGTAGATAACGAAAGGGTGGACCAACTGGCTAGAGCTGACATTGCTATCAATGCATTCAACACCGAGTCGGTAGCCATACCGTTTGGTACTAGTAGAAACTGCATCTTCAAGCAATATCTCTATAAAGTTGAATCCTGATGGCGCAAGGTTTCTAAGAATATGTTGCCTTATTTCAATGATAGGCGCTCAGTACAACTAACAAGAAGAAACCGTAGAGACATCTCGAGTTTCGTCGCAGTCATGACGGGTCGCCAGATAGACGGCAGACATGCTAGTAAGAGAGGCCTGTCCTACAATGAGTTGTCGAAAAGGAAGAAGTAGAGACAATCTTCTACTTTCTTTGCGTTTTAAGTCTGTCATTTACTAGACATAGACTTTCATATTTATGAGATATTGCGCTGAGTGACCTTACCAGATATATATACGGTCATACATAGTCTTGTCAAGAATAAATAATTGAAACATTTGTAAATTTTAATTGAACTTTAGTGATTTTTAATCAGAAATAATTTTAAGTCAGGCTTAAGTTCAGTAATTTCAATTCTTATTGAATGAAATATTTTTATTAATTAATGTGAGTTTTTTCTTCTCTTCTTTAGAAACTCACATTAAATAAATAATCTAAATTCTACTTGAATGCTAGCATGAGGCGGGCAGCTACGTAAACCAACCAACGAAATATGTATGTATCTCGGTGCATAGAAGTACGTCAGGCGAAGTTTTTGCTAATGCACAAAGTGCTTACACAAAGTCATTTGTCCAATCTCTTCATAAATATATTCCCCTTAACCATTCGTCCATTTTTGAACTCCCCATAAATTTATTCCCCTCAAGCATAAGGAAATGAAATGAAATAAAACATATGGATACCCCTTGATGTAATGTATTTTATATTAGTATTATATATATATATATATATATATATATATATATATATATATATATATATATATATATATATAGTATTATATATTTTATTCAAAAAGTACTTTTTTATTATTTTTGATTAAAATTTCCTTATTGAAAAAGAACTTTTTTTTATTAAAAGTAACTTATTCAAAAACTACTTTTTTATTGAAAGCACCTTGTTTAAAAAGTATTTCAGTAACCCTCATTTTAAAAAAGTATACTTTCAAAAACTCACATATTTTAAAAAATGTTTTTTGCGATAAGTAACAAAAAGTATTTTTATTTTCAAGATGCTTCAATACCACAAACCAAATTATCTATATTTAAAATTTCTTTTAAGTGCCTCTTGGGCTAATGTTCTGAAATATATTTATTATGTATTTAATCATATAATGCACCTCAAAAACCAGAATCATATGTTCTACCACATTGAGTTCAGCTTAATTCTAAAATTATTTTCACTGTCATCGATATTTCCCTTTTGATGATTTCTCCTAATTAGTGGATTTCCCTTGTTTGAAGAGTTTTTTTTTAATTTTAGTAATTTCTTTTTAAATAGATTTTTTCTATGTTTGCTACTTTTTAGTTTTGATAATATTTTTAATTTTGACGGTTTTATCGACGCTAATTCATTTTCAGAAATGTTTTAGTTTCTTGCGTTCTTTATTTCTTATCAAAAACTTACAATTTGTGTTTGCCACTAAAAGTTGTTTTGCTCTACAGTGCAGGTGGTAATTTTTGTTTTTTTTTTTTTTTGCTTGTTAATTTAGAAGTTTATTTGTATATTTTGTCGAACTTTGTTTTCAATAAAAAAAAAACAGTCATTTAGATTATGAAAAATATTTATGGAAACATGATTTATGTCTCCAGCCTACAGATATGGCTAACTCGCTGGCAAAGCTAACACATTGATCATGCATGCGCTTTGTGTTTGTGTGTGTGTGTATGTGTGTGTGATTTCATGGATAACTCAAACATTTTTTCCGTACGATTGCTCATATGTACTGAACCGGGTGTTGGTAGATCGCGTGCTTTTCTTAATACAAGTATTATTGCTTGTCGCTCTGTAATTTTGCAAACAAAATCAATAAAAAATAAAATTTATGTTTTAACAAATTTGGTTAAATTAACCAATACCTGAGTTGAATATGAAATACCCGTAAACAAATATGAAAACAGTAACATATGACTTGTTTGAAGTTTCTTGTTTTTTTTTTGTTTTTGCCACCACCAACAATAAAATTTAGTTGCAGAAACTACACCAACTGAAGCAAAAACATCGTGTTTGTAATCATTATCTAAATTGTCAATTATGGTCAATATGTACAAAAACCCACCAGAGTCATACAATTAATTAAACATATTTAGTCAAATCTCAAATATAAAACAAACAACAAAACAAAAAATTAACAAAAACCAGATTAAAAAAAACACTAATAAAATCTAATTTGTTTGTTTGCATTTTATGTGTCAATGAAATACATACATATGTATATACATACGTACATACATACATATGTACATATAAAACAACATGCATAATTGCACGAAAAGCATTTTCTAAAGTTACAAAATTAAAAACCACAAAGTTCGAATAATGAAATTTATCATTCATTAATTTGTCTAAAAAACCAAAATTTTCTTAATTAAAACAAATAAAATAAAAATGCTGAAATAAAACTAAAACGAAACTAAATGCAAGAAGTAATTTGCTTGTTAATCCTTTTGATTACAGTGTAAAAACAGTCATTAAATTTATTTCATTACATATCTTTCAATAGACACAACCAACCATTTGCTAAGAGAGCAAAAAAAAAAGAAAAAATAAGAACGCAAGCAAAACTTTTTTGCATTTAGCGAAACCTCAGGATTTCTTTTACTAGATTCTATGGCACTTGCTGTGTACTTGAAGAAAATGTGTTGGAAAAAGTTTACTAATAGTTTCCGCATCAAAAGATTTTCAGTTACGTGTCAAAATACCCTACACTGCAAGGAGCAATCAACATTCATGATCAATGTATTCTAGAGCGTATTAATTGAGTTAAATATGTCTATTTGTAAATAGTTCTGTTTTTTGCATTAAGCACACATCTAGATGTATTTCGGTATCGTGAGACCTTCAAACAAAGTTTGTGATTGAGTACGAAATTGACCTTCATAAGTGTTGTGAGTTTTTTTAATATAAAATATTTTGTAGAACTTTTTTAACCAGTTTAAGCTACTCTTAAGTCGGCTGCCAATGAAATCTTACGCAAACTAGTGGACTCATAACGGGAAGCATCACTATACTTCAGAAACAAAGTAGAGAACAATTCAAGCAAGAGTCGTCAAACTTGGCTTGACTTACTTTTAAATACAGTACAGATGGGTTGGAAAACACAACATGGGACGGGAAACGCAGCAGCCTCAATGTTGCAAGTAGATTTTTTTGACAAGTACGTTGGCATTCTAAGAACCGTTCCCCCTTACGTGTTAGAATTTGTTTCCTATTTAAATCCCTATGACTCATAATTTCTAATTTTAGGGAAACAAAACTTAAAATATTTGTTGTTGTATATTCCCCTCAACTTTATATTGATCTTTTATATTAAATTTTATAATAAGAAATTCGTTATTGTTTTAGTATTTTTTACTGTTTAGCAAAATAATCCTATAATATAAATTGGACACAATGTTGTTCGGTTGTTTTATATCTGTGATCTGAAGTATTATTTATTTAGTACCATGACAAATGTGGATAGCTTAAAAACAGAATAATGCATAAAAATAGTTAAAACTTACTTCAAAAGTAAGGTTCAAACGTGGCCACTTTTCATGCATTCCGGGTGATTATGGTCGTCATAATCGGCCCACTGTGCAAGGAAACAGCAAGATTATAAAAAAAAAATTAAAAGATTGTAAACTTTACAAATGAGGTCAGGCCTGTGGATTATCGCAATGTGCGCACTGCAAAAAACTTGACTTGGCGGATAACCATTAGCCTCTAATCAGAGCGTTATGGTCGTACGATAAACTATCTGTAATTGGCCTGTAGGATTATGAACTGAAGGACATGCTGTTTGAAAAAAAAACTAAAATTAAACAACAACACGCATGGGAGTTTCCAGAATGCGTAACTTCGTGTCTTGGCGACGTTAATTGACCACCAATATCATGCTATTTGACGCCGTTAGGCTTTTTGTGGGTATACGTAGAAGTCCTTAACGTCTTAACGGCTAAATGCGGTGATTTCAATGATATTATATTTCATATGTAATGGCAAAATCCAAGAATTATAATATAATAAAAACTAAAACAATAGCTTAGTGGGTGTTTTATTAAACTTTAGTTAAAATTGATATCCCATTAATTTTGATAACACAAGTTTACAAACTTCAAAAAAAATTTTTCGAACGCTAAAAACTATAGTTGTTTTTTAGTTATTTGTTGCGCTGAACTGGAACCTTCACTACATTTTTTTAATGTGCAAACATCTATACGCTAGGGGTTAAAAACCTTTTTCAAAATACTATCACAAATTTTGAGTAAGATCGTAAAGCGTTATCAAATCGGTGAGCTGTGTATGAGTGTATTAGTGTAATCACACGAACAAGAAGTACAGAGAAACTTAACAGCTGCATAGAAATACACTCAACCAAATTTTAAAGCATACATTCAGGAGTTAAGTTAAATTTAATAGAAGTTACTTGTGAAGTGTAATAGTGCTGCCAGTGGGGATAATTTTGTTAAAAAGTTGAAAAATATAAAATAAATATAAACTTTTAAATAAAAGAGCTTTTTAAATGTCAAATATTTGTTTAAAAGATATATAGCAGTATTTATAATATTATATTATAAAATATCTTCATTACGTACTGTTGCCTTACACTGAAGCTGGTGCACGACAATTGGGTAGCAATTTCCATCGCATGCCAATTATTATGGGTGGAAGTTTTAATACAAATTTTGCAAACCCACAGTCGCAAGCTTTATCAAAATGTTTATTTGACTACTATAGATGCAGTTTTCCATAGATTTTTAAATACAGTAGAGTCAAAAATTTGTTTTCGAGATAAGCGTTATGTAAAAGATAAACGCACTTCACCACATTTATTAGCATAACTTCAGAAGGAGTTTCCCTATTCAGTAAAGAAAAAAGCCAAAATTCGACAACTAAATAATCTTGTTTCACAATTTGCTCAGTACTTTCAGAGATATCATAAAAAGTTTACCCAAAAGAATTACACTTTTAGAAAAAAAATTTGATTTTGTTTTGTTTTTAAGAATGCATAAAAAAAATATAGAAATACGAGCTTATGTTTGGTTTAGTAACTTGTAGCTATATGTATTCCAAAGAATTGGATTTCTTTTTCGTTAAAGTTGGTGTACAAATTTTGATATTATTTACAATTCAGAAAGAAAAGCAAAAAAAAAATGTTAAGAAAAAGATATCTGTAAAACTTTTGAATTTGTGTTTGTATGTTTGTGGTACTGTTGTATGAACAACAAAGAAATTTCAATTTCTGTCAGTTTTGTTCCGTCACTAAATTGTGAATAAAATCAAAAGTTGTGCAACAAATTTAATGAAAAGGTATTAATTCCTTTGGAACATATTTAGCTACATGATACTGAGCAAATATCTCGACCGTTGTAGTAACTTTATTTTCTTAAGAATTTTTTAAAAAAATTGCCTACAAAATTGTTTTTTTGGTCAAACTTTTACGATGTTGCCGAAACTGCTGTGCAGATTAAAAAAGAATGTTTAAACGGCTTAAAGACAATTTTGTTGTCGAGTTTTGAATTTTTTACTTAACTAAATACAGCTTGGCCTGCTCCACATAAAAAATTTTTGTTGAATTTTTTTCAATTAAGTGTTTGCTTAGAAAAAATTATATTTTTTACTAATATTTTGATTGAATATATGTTTGTTTTAATTGAATTTACTGCTTTATCAAAAAAGTGTTATTAACAGAGCCTAAATTGTAAGTAAATAATGAAACTTGTTTTTGCGTATGAAAATCGAGCTGTTTTTTGTAGTATGCCACATTGTTTTGAAAAAATATTTTTAATTAAAATACCCAATTAATCTTTTAATTGGTTTTGATATTTTATTGGGAGAAAAAAAACTACTCAGCTTAATTTTTTATTTATTTGATTCATAGTAATTTTGACATGCGTGGAATAAAAATAAAATGTAAAATGAAGCAAACAGAAATTAATTATTGTCTTCTCTTTTCTTGAAAAAAAAGCACATAATAAAAAGAAATATAAGCCGATAGACCAAATATGGATGGTAAAGTTCGTATATTGGCATTATTTGGGGTTCGATGCAAATGTTCTTGCGTAAGTATGTATGTATGTATGTGTAGTGGAAAATATCGTAGCCTTTCTTTAAAATCCAATCACAAAATACACACAAAATTCAAAGGAAAGCTGCTATATTCTACATTACATACATACATACTTACGGAACACTATCAAACGCCAAATACGGCCATTGGACGTACTTTCGTGCACCATTCGAACTTGAAAAACTATACGGTGCATGAGTTAGATTTATGGTACAATATACCAACGTTTTCATTTTTGGAAATTATGTATACATACGTAGCATAATTTTTTATATTTTTCTATATTTTAATTGAATCTTTAAAAAATTTTAATTAGTTTTTTAACTGAATCGTCAAAAATATTTCGATTAATTTTTTGATTGATTCTTTAAAAATATTTCAATTCAATTTTAATTGAATCTTTAAAAAACCATCAATTAAATTTTTAGTTAATGTAATATTTTTTTAATTGAAAAAATCAACAAAATTTTCAATTAAAATGGATAAGTTAATACTACAATTTCCGTGATTGGTTGAAAACTAATTAATTTTTTAACTGAATCTTTGTATTTCTAACTGAATCTTGTTTTTACTTTTTTCTGTGTTAACTTATGATTGGTCAGTCAAAAAATAAAAAGTTCAAAGAAATAACACCATTTTACGACTTTTGCTATTTAGACTACAGTGTTATATATATATACAATATATAACATATTTTATAAACATTACATATACACTCACCCCCTCACAAAAGTCGTTCATGCATATATGCATCAGTAACTCTTTCTACTACCGAAATCGTAAATGATTGCGAGAAGTAGCCATCCCCAAAACATTTCACATTCTCACAATTTCATAACTGAAATTGAGAGCTAGTAAAAAATAAATTCTTGTGTGCAATTATTTGAGGACACATGGTGTAAAATCCTTTATAAAAGTTTTAATTTTTAACTGAACTAGAATACATATATTCAATAAAATTTAATGACATTAATATAAAACATACATACTTAAGCATAGCGTATTTAACAATCACCTAAAACGTTTCTCCATACTTCCTTCACACTAAAAACGTCAAAAACAAAAGACTTAGCTATTGCTTTATTTTTTATTTGCGAAAAGAAAACTATTTCTTTATAGGATTTATTTTATACAAAATTTTATAAAAACAAATTTGCTTACTTTGTTGAATTAATGAAGCCACAAAAACCCACTTAAAGATTTTCTCTACCAGCTTCTTAAAAAAAAAATAAACTAAAAAGATGATGAAAAACTTTATTCATTTTCAAGCGCTGCAGATAAACTTGCATAAATGTACGCAAATAGCTTAGATAAGCAGTTTTTAAAAGTAAGAGAGGTTGAAGATATTTTTTTAATAAAAAAAAATTTACTACAAAAACGGTATAGTGGAATAGGAAGATTTTGAAAAGAATTAAATGGAACAAATAGATCACAGAAAGTTACCCCTTTTGCAAATAAAATATTACCAAATAATTGAATAAAACTAAACTGGTGGCTTGTTCAGGCTACCGCGAAATCAAATAATTTCAAGCTAAAATTACAATTAAAATTAAAGCTGTTTATTCATTTCATAGGTATAGCCTTGATTAAATTAGAAACTACAATTACAACATTCGGAGTAGATTATGTTTTAAGTTCGGATATATTGAATCAAAACACATGACCGCTTAAAATTCAAAATTTTTCCCTTGAAGATTTTTGACTTTGGAAATTCGTAGTAGATTAAAAAATTCAGTGAAGTACGGGCACGAGATATGTAATTCAATACGAACAATATAAACTATAGTTTTAGCATTTTTTCGCTTTTGGGTTTTAAGCGTTTTTTTAGTTTGGGGTTTTTTGAATTTATTGGCGCTTTCTGATTTTTGGCACTTTTTTTCACGTTTTGGTAATTTTTTTTTTTGGTTTTTGAAGTTTTTTTAATTTTGGCAATTTTTATTATTTTGGGGTTTTATTTTATTTTAGCGATTTTTTTATTTTAGCGATTTTTTTTAATTTTGGCGTTTTTTTCTTATAGATTTGGCGATTTTTTTTTAATTTTTGGCGATTTTTTCATGTTTTGGCGATTATTTTCGGTTTGGCGATTTAATCATTTTCGGATTTTTTAGTTTTACCGTTTTTGAAAATTTCAAGAGTTTACCTCTTACGGTCACCAAGATATAGCAAGTTGTCAAAATGACATAGTCAAAATTGCATTAACTGATGGACCACCCTTTAATTTAATATTTAATATTTTTAATATTTAATATTTTTAATATTTTAATGTTTAGTGTTGTAGTCTATATAAAAATACACTAATTTTACAAATTTCAAGTGTCAATATACACATGGTCATACAATTGTATGTATATTACATGAGGATTTAACATTTTTCGTTGCTCGTTTTTGAACACCCTTTAATTGTTAATTCTCATGTATTTGTTGTTGTAGTGGCCAAGGTTCTACATACTCTGTCCAAATTTCAGGTCCGTAGCTCTTAATGTTTCTGAGAGAATACCGTGTGACGGACAGACGCACAGACGGACAGCGTAGCGAAAACAATAGGGTTCCTTTTTTCACCTTTGGTGTGCGGAACCCTAAAACGAACTCCTTGTTAAAGCACAAAAGATCGAAGTCGAAGGCAAAATCACCGCGAGCGAACCCAATATTTTATATTTTGCTTGCACATAGTAGGTGATTTCAAAAGTTATTCTTGTAGTCTTAAATTCCTTTAAATATCACTTGAACTCAAATCCATAAAAATAATTTGTATTAGCCACCATTTTGTCCTGAATTATGATAACACGAAAAAATTTTATCTAAGGGGCTGGTCACACAAAATAATAATAAAAAATCTTTCAATTCAGATACGTGATTGTTAAGTTAAATAGTTTCTAATAATGTTGGAATCAATGACGTTTTCTATTAGTTGTTTATGAAACTGTTAAACTTAAGAAACACTTGTCTGAATGAAATGGGGTTTTTTCAAACATTTAGTGGTTACGCTTTTTTGAGCAAATGATTGGCAAGTGTGACCGCACCTTAATGACGACACATGCGCCAAAGAGCGAAACCACTTATTACTAATGAAAAACTGTTTGATTCAGATATGTATTTATTGATTTAAATAGTTTCCAATTATGTTAGATCCTATAAAATTGTCTATTAGTTTTGTATGAAACTGATTAACTTAATAAATATGAACATCCCTTAGTCAAACCGTTTTTCATAAGTAATTAGTGGTTACTCTGTGCCAGGGGCAACTGTGTGCCAGATGTAAGCTCGGGATAAAGCTATGTGCAGATGATTGTCAAATCTTCCAAATTTGTGAGATCTGACCAATGTACTGGCAAAAAAAAATTGCCAGCACAAGGTTCGCACCGTTGTATAAAATTTTTCGGAAAATAATACAATTTATTGCCAGGTGGTTGTATTACAATAAATTCATCTGACTAAATCGTCGGCCGAAAAATTGTCAGATCTGTTGTTATGCGTTGCCAGACTCAAAGAATTCGTTAGAAATTGTTAAATATCTATCGTAAGTTATTATAGACCATAAAGAAGCAATTGCAATTGATTTTGTCTGCATATCCTTAATTATATTGTTAATTAAAATAAAGCGTGTGCATTGTTTCCCGTAGAAAAAATATTCTTACAATGACGCCATTGTCAGACCTATAAGCTTCGAATATCTGACAATATTAAAAGGTCTGACAAATATCTCGCAATAATAATAATTTTATAATGTGTTCACACGATTATAAGATGTCTGACAATTTGTTGTTGTCTAATCTTGAAATGGACTCGCAATGCTTTTTCTGGCAACGATGTCAGACAAAAATTGCCAGTCCACAGGGTTGTAAGAAATTTTTAGCACATTTTACCAACAATATTGTAAGATCTGACAACTGTCTGCACAAGGCAAGCACCTGCGAGGACATGACCATACAATATCACCTTCCTGTAGCTTTGTTTTTTAAGATAGGTAACAATAATGTATGAAGAAGTGTTTTAGCGCCAATTTGCTACAAGGGACACCAAGCCTGAAGTCAAATTTCTTTTACTTTCTTCTGACTTCGTTGTATAGAGGCCTTTGAATTAATATTTCGCTTTATAGAGGCTTTATATCTCGAATTTTTTTCGTTATAGCTATATAATATTTTTAGCATATTTTTATCTGAAAAACTTTGCAAAAAAATTTTTTTCTCAGGGGACCGAGAAAAGATTCGGGATATTGAGTTTTTCGTTATAACAAAGTTAGTTGTTGTAACGAAGTTTTATAATATTATGCTTCTAAAATTACAAACAAAGCACGTGAAAATGAAAATAATGGTCAAACAGACTAATTAGCTTACGGAAATCCAAAATAATACTAAAACAATTCATTGGTAAGAAATGAGTACATCATATATACCTACACACACATATATACACTCAAAAAAAATTAACTAAAAGTTAGGAATTTGAATTAAAAAAAAGTTGTCGTATGGCGCCAAAGCTGTTTTTACTTGAAACCAGTAAATATTTACTTAATTTCTAGTTCACTAATGAACTAGTTTAAAGTAATTATATTTTTATATTTAGGTAAAATTTTCCTAAAATTAAGTAAAGTTTTCCCATAAAATTCGGAGCTTTGCAAAAAAAATTTTTCGTCTTTGATCTCAAATTTAGTAAATTTTTTTGTCTTTAATTTTGGTACTTATTTTTATTTTTAATTAAATTCTATACTAAATGATATATTATTTATTATATCTTCTTCATTATAAATTCACCATACATATATATAAATTCCTTGAGAGGAGACAAGTATTGAACCAGCAACCTTCTGATTGACAGGCAAGCACTCTAACCAATTGCCTAACAAGGCAGCCTGAATAAGCATTGAAATTATTGAGTTTTAAAAATTTATTTTATTTACAAAAAAATAAATTTCAAGTTTAAATGTTCTTCGAAAATATAAAAAATTTACTTAGATTTTTTGCTAAATGCATATTAATAATAAATTCTATAATTCAAAGAAAAAATACTTAAAACTGGTAAATATTTTTCTAAAATTTAGTATAACTTTTAACATCTTTTAAGTATGTTAAATTTCATGAACTAATCAGGAGTAATTCATTTCCTAAAGTTTATTTTTTGATTTAAGACGAAATTGACTAGTCCTTAATATAAAATTTCCTTCAGTTTATAACCATTTTCTTACTTTTAGTAAATATTTCCTTTAAGTCAGTAAACATTTCCTGAAATTTTTTGAGAAATTTATTGTGTATTTTTATGAACTATTTTTGAGGATATGAACTTTTTATTTTTTACTCATATTAAGTAATTTTTAATAAATTTTTGGAAAAATTTAGTTAAACTCAGAAAAAAATACTTAAACTTAGAAATTTTTTTTACTTGAATTTAGGAAAAAAAAATTGTTAATAACAGAACATGTCTTTTTTTTAGAGTGGCCTTTAATTGTATGGAGACTTTTTTCTTCTACACTCACCTCCCAAATCTGTTCAGCTTTATGTAAAAAAAAAATAAAAAAAATTTCATTTCGGTAAGTTGCTTTTTAGGGGGTTCGGCCGGTCCTCAAAATTTGGCCTTCAAGGCCATTTTTCAACGTAATTTTTTGCATATGAATATCTTTTTAAAAAATAATTTTACAAGAACAAGACATATGACAATATTTTAGCTCTTGAAGTCAACAATATTAGTTTTACAAAAACTTTTTTGCTGAAACTAATATTTTAGAAAATAATGAGGAAAATAACCAACAAAATACCAAAAATTTTATGTAACAAAATTATATTTATATGGAAATTTTTTATTTTAAGTATTTACAATAAGAGCTTATACATATATATTAAATTATTTCATGCATATACATATACTTCCTTATTCATAAAAAATATTTCTGTTTAATAAAAGGTTTATGAAGCAAATTTTTAATGGAAACTTGATTAATAAACCTTTTATAAAATCAAAATATTTTTTTTATGAATTAGGCCCATAGTCAAAATAAAACTAAACAAAAAAATTAAAAAACACAGTGGACCAAAACACAGAAGAACGCTGATGATGAAGGTTTAGTGGCCTTCGAAAACGACTAGCTGTTCCGTTCAACTATGTGTTGTTTTCAGAATACTTACAACTAACTTTGATGTTATTTGGTCATTAATAATTATCACATGTAATTTGGCTTACAAGGCGATACGAACTTTAGCCTGTTAAATATAGTAAAAAAATTACATTGAATATATGGGCTTGAGGGCCAACTTTGAGGGCCGGACGCACACTCTAAAACACAACTTATAGGTATGAAATTTTGAAAATAAAAAATAACGTCCACCCTAATGTATATATATATATATATATATATATATATGTATGTCGGAAATTGGATTTGCCAAGACGAGGAAAAAATTTTCATTCGGACTCCAAATAAGAAGAGGATTTTTTATCCGACAAGTTCCCTGCTATATGAAAAAAAACTTCAAGTCAATGGAAATAGGGTACTCGGGATCATTTGCGATTAAAAGTTCTGGTATTCTCGTTGTGAAACGAAAACTAAATATGGTCGAAATACAATCCACCAGCCTTGGTGAAAATCCGATATCATTGGCACATCCTTGTGGGATTTAAAAATACAACAAACATACAATGTACATCACATTCAAAGGAAATAAGGGTAGGATTTAAACAAATACATCTGAATTGTATTTGGAAAAATTTATTAAAAATCATTTTCTTTTTATAAAAAACTTGTATCTTAAACTTGTATGCGACCTAGAGTTAACCTTTGGTAAGGCAATTTTTTCTCGTTTTCCAGAACACTGTAACAATATTTTTAATTTAAATTAAATTTACTTAATTTTCGTACACATGATGTCTAAATATATATCAATATATATCATAAAAATATAAAACAAAAAAACTGGAAAATACCGGGTGAAATATTTACATGTTCTTACGGGCAGCACTTCTCATTTTTATTGCATACCCAAGAAAAAAGAAATTTCTTTATTTGAACTTACAATGAAATAATGCTAGAAAATTTCTACTTTTAGCGACTTATGTAAAATTATTGAAATAATTTTCAGTGCTTTTTCACATTTGAGCTAACGACATGCATAAATACAAATAAAAGTAAAATAAATCATTATAGTCTCGAGTGTTTTTCATAAAGTTTTAAAATCTCAAACTCCCTTAAAAGAAAAAATCTAATATCTTCACTTTTGTGCTGTAAACAAGACAACATTCTTATCTTTTGCTTCATCTGGCCGTGATTATTCACTACTGCCAACACACTAACAAACAACTCTTGTGATAAGCATTTTTCCTTGAGATTTTTGTGGTAAATGAATATCTGTTATGGGAGTAAAATGAGACCAACAGCAACAGTAACAACAATCATAATACGTTTTTCAATTATAAATCAATTTTCGATCAAAATTACTTTTTATTTTTCACTCCTTGTATACAAATATCTTTCAACAACACATTTTTCTTTCACCAACTTTCCTGCGTTCGTGTTCTTTTTTATATTTTGGTATAAAATAAAAATAAATTGGATGCCTTTGCTTAGTTTTCTTCTTAATACTTTTTAAGTTTTTCTAGTTAAATAGTAAAGTTTCAAAAGTGCAAAAACTACAGCAGCAACAATAGTAAAAATAACAACAACAATATCAAAAACAATATACTTTTGTTGCATGTCTGAAAATAGATAACGACTAAACGTAAGAAAAGGTTTTGACTTGCGGTGTTAGACATACGAATGTGTTCTCTCTTCATGTGTGTTTCTAAGTCGGTATTTGTTTCCATACACTCACACAACCAGTCCTACATCCTTGTTTGTGTTTGGGTACGTAGTTGAGGTTTTATTGTTTAAAAGAAAAATCAAAAACTTTTTCATTAAAGTTTTATAATTTCGTTTTTCTCTCTCCCTGTTTTGGCTGTTTGAGGAATGTATTTAGAAAACGATAATAATACTATGCTGTTTATAATCATATTGGTGAACATTTTCAAATGTACTGACGAAAGTATTCCTAATGTTTAATCCTAAATTATTTTATGAATGTTTTATGAAAGATGTGGCCACAACGACCCCTTGCTCGTATCCCTGTATTCAGTTTGAAGTGCTTTTCGGCTCAAGTGCAAATGGCCCGAAAAGCAAAAATGTAGAATTTCCCAAAAATGTTTGTAAAATAATTGGACAACTCAAAATTTTTAGATATTTTGGGTATATTCATAATAAATAAGTCGCTAATTTCCTCAAAATGTTACAAAACCAAAAAAAAATTTTGGCGATTATTCATGGAAAATTCGGGTGATTGTACGTAATGAACAAATGCTCAAAAACTTCGGGAGATTATACATTTACATTTTTGTGTTATTCTTCACTTTTTTTTGGGCGATCGGGCAGTGTTTTTGTTTGTTATTTCTTCCCAATTACTAATCACCCAACAATTTTGGTCGCTCCTTCATTTAGCTGTTTCGGATGATTTACACTTGAACCTTAATTTTCATATAAATTTCTAAATCGCAGCGAATATTTCTCTCAATTCACGAGTACGTATAAAAGTGAGTATGAAATTAGACTTAAATGTATTAAAGATGTTCTCCATTTGATTGAGTTATTTCTCTTCAAGGGAATTTAGCTGATACTTGGCCCAATTATAAAGAGTTGGACAAGCTCACGCCCTCTCAAAATTACTGTTGTATTTTAAGAATTTCTATCCAACCCAATCCTCCGATTCCTATCAAACATCTTGCCCGTTTGTAATGCTGCTTTCTTAAATTTGAAAAATAGACGGTGTCATGTCCTTTAAGACATATCATATACAAGTTGTAGGACGCAATTTCCACTGTGCTCTTTCTGCTTCCCTTGTAATGAGGTGTAAAAACCCCTCATGTCAAAAGTTTGTTGGTGAGAGGTGTTGAGAAGCTTGCGAAGTTTTGACATTTATCTTTATTTTTTTTTGTATTGTCAGCATTAAACGTGCAAATAAACGTCAAAAAGTCATAAAGAAAAAGTTTTACTGTAAATGTGAGTGACTTTTCGAAACTGGTTTAAAAGAAAATTTGTCAAAGTAAGGCAGGCTAGAAAGGCATAGTGTGAAATAGCACTAAAGAGATCATATACTAAATTCCGGTCGCAGTGATGGAGAATCATACGAGTATACACATGGTGCAGGAATTTTGATTAACACAAAATTGCGCTACTCCGCAATATCCTGGTTGGTAGTCTGTGAGATTGTTATAACTGCCCATTAAGGTCCTAGGGCTCATAACAAAGAAAAATCTTTACGGTGAATTAAATCGAACTCTGCCCGACAACAACAAAAATCAATTCATTTCAATGGGCGATTTAAGTGCGCGCATCGGAAATGGCAATGTTGGCATTAAACACATAATAGGAATTCGCAGTCCCGTTGGAAGAAATACTTTATTTTTAGAAATATGACATTGAAATTGGACGTTGTTAGTTTCCTCATAGAACTCATCATAAACTGACACGGTGATCAAGAAACCTATGCTTTCCGATATATAATCAAATTGACCACTTTTTAGTTTTACCATGCTCCAAGACACCAATAAACCGATTAAAGAATGAGTGTGGTTACAAAACCATAACCATAACCACACTGAACAGAAATACTAGCAAAACTCAACAAAGCAAAACAAAGGTAATCCATGTAGACTTAATCATAGCGTCGAAGATCTTGAACACACTGCCGAAATCCCGCTACTTGCAACAACTAAAGAAAACCTGCAAAAAAAAACTATCAATTCTCATATTTGAGTAAGTTGCATAATATGGCCTACACATCAACTCAGAAAAGCCCAAATGCCTGACTGGTAAATCATATTGGACGCCTATAATTAATCTCAACAATAGACCTACAAAGAAAAAATTTTATTTTGTATTCAATTACTAAATTAAAAGAAGTAACAGTGCTATATTCGGCTGTGCCGAATCTTATATACCCTTTACCAAAGTGCTGTTTATGTAGTAATCTAGGAGCACGGCAGTGAGCCAGGCCAAGTTCCGGCCAATGCACACAGTGTGTATATTTACAGGAAGCCATTCGAGCTGTTTTTAACCCCTCATAACTTTGTTCCCCGCCATCCTCAAATTATGATATTTAAACCATAATTAGAATAAAATAATGTTACCTCATTTGCAAGGTTTGAAAGTTTTACAATGAAAGGTTCCGGAGATATAGAGGTGTAAAAAGAGCATATTTTAAGACATACTCGCTGACCACTGACCACTGACACACTCATCAAATTGATGAAGCACTTCCGCTATTGCTAGAGAGCTAAAATTTAGTACACGAGAAGATCTAGGTGAGCAATGAACCAAAAAGATTTAAAAACCCGAAAGTTGTAACCGGGATGGCGGGGCTACTCAAATTAAAATTAAAATTTGTGGTATTAAGCTGAAATTCGATATAGAGTTAGGTCTAGCTAAGAAATAAAATAAAAAATCTGAAAACTTGGAAATTTCGGCCAGGTGGGCGGGGCTACGCCCATGAAAGTCAGAATTAAAAAAGCTAATATAACGCGCTTAATATTTAGATATACTATTTATGTGGTTATTATTATCCGTTTGCAACGAAACTTGACACGAATACTAAGCACTGGCCGAAAAAAAATTTGAGTTTGGAAAAGTGGGCAGGGTTACGCCCATAAAAATTAAAAGTTGCGCTAGGGAGATGAAATTTGATATACAAGTAGGTCTATGTGAGAAACCAACTAGAAAAATCTGAAAACCCAAAAAATGTTATCAGAATGGGCGGGGCCACGCTAATATTATTTTGAACTAAAAACTTAATATAAAGCTTTTAATTCAATCCAATTTAGTGAAATCTTGCATACGCGTTGCACGTGTACAAGACTTTAAACCATAACCATAAAATGTTATGGTTTAATGGTAAATGGTAATGCTCATCATATTTAGATATACTATTTATGTGGTTATTATTATCCGTTTGCAACGAAACTTGACACGAATACTAAGCACTGGCCGAAAAAAAATTTGAGTTTGGAAAAGTGGGCAGGGTTACGCCCATAAAAATTAAAAGTTGCGCTAGGGAGATGAAATTTGATATACAAGTAGGTCTATGTGAGAAACCAACTAGAAAAATCTGAAAACCCAAAAAATGTTATCAGAATGGGCGGGGCCACGCTAATATTATTTTGAACTAAAAACTTAATATAAAGCTTTTAATTCAATCCAATTTAGTGAAATCTTGCATACGCGTTGCACGTGTACAAGACTTTAAACCATAACCATAAAATGTTAGCCTTGTGTTTAATCTACTTTAGTCTAGCATATTTTAGAACAAAGTTAGCATGAATTATAAGCTCTGCTCACAACAAAATTTTAAGTTAGAAATAGTGGGAGGGGTAATGCTGATAAAATTTAAAGGTATAATTTGCGCTGGAGAGCTGAAATTTTATACACAAATAAGTGTAGCTGCGTAAGCCAATGGGAAAATCTTAAAACAAAAAAGTTTTACCCGGTATACGGGGCCACGACGTTAAAACTCCAATTCGCAAGTTCGAACTTAAATTTGATACACAAATAAATCTAGATCAGAGACCACTAAGAAAATTCTGAAAAACCAGAAGTTGCTAGCAGGTGGTGGAAATAAGCACTTCAAATTCAAAATTAAGATAAATTTTATTAAAAGTTTTCATACAAATTGCACTTATCTAAAATAAAAGTTTCCTATTTTGAAAAGTAGCCGTGACTTCACCCATAAACCGTAGCTTTTTCTTTCATGTACTTCGGTTTAGCAGTTTTTAATTTATTACTCATATGTTTCTCATAAACTGTTTAATACCAAACTTTGCATTAACCATGAGCACTAGCAGATATAAAAGTCGGCGGGGCCAGGCCCATAATTATTTTACATAATATTATACTATAGAGAGCTGACATTTTATACACAAATAGTAATTGATGTACTCAATCGGAAAATCCAAAAATTAAAGCACCAACTACCCTATTAAAACTTTGCATGCGCATTGGGAATATCCTTTTGATTTATGTATTTTGGCTAAGCAGAGTTTAATATGTAAATATATTGCGAAAATAGACGGCGTCACGTCCACTAAAATTTACGCTGTATTTTACATGTTTCTTTCCATATGACTCTTACCAGATTGCGTACACATTAGCGACCCGTTGTAATGACACATTAGTGCATTTTTAAGGTCTACAATCCAACACCCATCACACTGTAACTAATTATTTTATGCAACTATGCCATTTTCAAGTGACACAGTGATCATTAATAGAAATAAGACATACTAGAAATTTTAAGTTCAAAAAGTGTTATTATAGAATATTTTTCAAAAAGTAGTCAGATCCTCACAAAAAACATAAATGTGAAAAATTATAAATAAATTTTTACCAAGTTCTTATTTGCCACAATACCTAACACAGAAATATGTTATGTATTATATAAATTTTTTATCGTAAGGGTGTCATATAATTTTTAGATAATCTGCTAACTTGGCAATATTTTTACTTTTCTAAAAAAGGAGAGAACAATTTTTATTTCTTCATTTCTTTTAATCAGTAAAAATATTTTCAAGTTAGCACATTGTCTAAAAATTATATGACACCCTTACGATTACAAATTTATATAATACATAACATATTTCTGTGTAAGGTATTGTGGCAAACAAGAACTTGGTCAAAATTTATATCTCACTACTTTTAATGGCCGAAATTTTGTACACAGACTTGGCTTTTTTTCACATTTATGTTTTTGTGAGGATAGAGATACATACATAGGCACATAGGATATGTAGGTACATATTTATTTTGTGAAAACAGTCATAATTTTTGCTCTAGTGAAATTATTAATAAGTGACTTTCCACTTGACCTTAGATTCGATAAAAACGAATGCTCACTAAATTTTGATACAAAATCATTCAATATTTGTTCGCAAATCTAAAATAAATCTAATGTTCGCTAAAGCTTCGAACTTCAAACTTGTCTCTTCTTTTTTTAATAACCATATAAAATAATTTTAGTATTGTACCTCCATACCAAGTAAACTAACTTGTTTTATTCAATAATCATTGGTTTAACAAAAATGTTAAGTGTCTTCATATAAACATCCTATTGCAAATAGGATTATGTAAACATTTATTTTTAAGGAATATTTCATATTTGTTCAGCACAAATGTACGGTTTCAGGAAAATAAAACAGGACATAATCTGTAATTTACTTTATAGTTAAGACTGTACTTTAACGATAAATTGTATTTCCATCTAAATTTACTTTACTTGCGCACGAAGGGCTGTGTACGGACACTAGATATGTAATCATATATGAACCTTATCCTATATAAAATATAGGTTTGTCGTTTTAAGGTTTTTTGGGATTTAAGCTTTTTTAATGGGGTTTTTTTAGTTTTGGGTTCTTTGCGTTTTTGGGATTTTTTTTTATTTGGCTATTTAGCGATTTTTTTTAGGTTTTTGAAATATTTTTTAATTTGATGCTCGTCTTGGTTTTGGTGTTTTTTTCTAGTTTAAGCGATTTTTTAAGTTATTTGCGTTTATTTTTATTTTTGTGATTTTTTTAGTGCTAGATTTTTTTCCAATTTGGTGCATATTTCCGTTTTGGTAATTTTTTTAAGGTTTTTCGCGTTTTTTTTTTAATTTGGTGCTTTTTTTAGTTTTGATGCTTTTTTCTCGATTTATCGATTTTTTTGGTTTCTTACGTTTTTTAATTTCAGCGATTTTTTTATTTAGGCGATTTTTTTTGGTGATTTTATAATTTTCGGATTTTTTTTGTTTTACCGTTTTTGAAAATTTCAAGAATTTGCCTCTTACGGTTTTCAAGATACGGCAAGTTGTCAAAATAACAGAAACTGATAGAACACCCTGTAATTTACATTTTTATAAATGTTAGTGTTAATTGTTGTAGTCTGTATAAAAATACAGTAATTTTACACATTTTAAATGCATATATACGTACATATGTACATGAAATTGTATATATATATTTCATGGGAATTTAACATTTTTAGTTAATTTTAGTTATTATTTTTCGAACTTAATTTGTTTCTATATTTATTATTTTAACGGGCTAAAGTTCGTAGCGCTTTTTAAGCCAAATTACATGTGATAATTATTAATGAACAAATAACATCAAAGTTAGTTGTAAATATTCTGACAACACATAGTTGAACGGAACAGCCAGCCGTTTTCGAAGGCCACTAAACCTTCATCGTCAGCGTTCTTCTGTGTTGGTCAACTGTGTGTGGTGTCAGTCGATGTAAATTTCTGCCTTATATACGAAACTTTCTTTCAAGTGGAATACGTGAATTGTTTTGATTCATCGTATTTCAATTTTGCTGAAACGTGTTTTGTAATGAAAGCCTAAATCTACCATCTCTAATTTACAACAGACTTACCATTGTCGTTAATTCTTTACTAATTATGCACATGTTAGTTAATTTGCTTATTTTTGTTCTACTTAAGACAAACTTTTTTGGTTTGTTACTATTAAGTATATTTATTTAATTTTTGCCACAGGCCCATGGCTATTAATTTTAGTTAATTTTAGTTATTATTTTTCGAACTTAATTTGTTTCTATATTTATGATTTGAACGGGCTAAAGTTCGTTTCGCTTTTTGAGCCATTTGTTATTTGTTGTTCATTAATAATTATCACATGTAATTTGGCTTAAAAGGCGATACGAACTTTAACCCGTTCAAATCATAAATATTTAACATTTTTCGTTGCTCGTTTTGGAACACCCTATAATTTTCGACTTTCATATTTTTAATAACTGTTGTAGGGACCAAAGTTCTACATACTCTGTCCAAATTTCAGGTCCGTAGCTCTTACGGTTCCTGAGAAAAAAGCTTTCTTCCTTAAACATGAAATGTGTTTAAGTTTTAAGTTTTCCAACCCTGGAAACGTCTTTTAAATTTAATTTTTTTTTTAATTTACAATACCAATTTAATTCGAAATATAAAATAAGTTTATTTAATAAAACTAAATAAAAATTTGTTTTCGGTAGTTAATTTTTATATCACAAGGAGTGGGAGTTTCCCAACCCTGACATCATCCTTTTTAATTTTTTTATTCCTTACATCAATCTCCTTCTTTTAAGAACATAAGATATGCTTAATTTATAGAAAAAAATGAAAAATTCGTTTTAATAATTTACTTTTGTATAAGAAAAAAAGTTAAGGTTTTCCAACCCTGGAGACGTCATTTTAATTTTTTTTATCTGTTTTTTTATTTTAAATACCAATTTTATTCGTAGAAAAGTACAAAATAAGTTTATTTAATAAAAATAAATAAAAAATTAATTTATGGTAGTTTATTTTATATATCACAAAAATTTCAAGTTTTCCAACACTGGAATCATCCTTTTTGATTTTTCTAATCTCTAACATCAATATCTTTCTTTTATGAATATAAGATATGTTTAATTTATTAAAAAAGGGAAAAATTTGTTTTAGTAAGTTACTTTTGTATGAGAAAAAATTTTAAATTTTTTTAACCCTGGAAACGTATTTTTAATTTTTTTATTTATTTTGAAATTATAAATTTCAATTTTATTCATACCGAAGCATAAAATAAGTTTATTTAATAAAAAAAAAAAATAAAAACTAATTTTCGGTAGTTATTTTGTATGGCAAAATGAAGTTTGAGTTTTCCAGCTCTGAAACTGTGTTACTCGATTAAGCCGGTTTTCATTAGCAAACTTTTTCAGACTATTTCCGACACACCACTCCAAGAACGAAGTCTCTAGCTTTTCTGGGAGCTTCTGAAAAACGATTTCACGTACAGACAGACTGACATCACTTGTTCGTCTTCCCTATGCATAAGGATCCAGAATATATATACTTTATGTGTCGCTTATTAATATTATAGAAATTACACACGGAAAGACAAACCTATATATACCCTTTTACCATTTTTTGGTAAAGGGTATAAAAATTAAATAATAATTTTACTGGGGTCTATATAATAATTTTAGTGGGCTCTACTGTAATTCGAAACGAAAGAAAATGCTTTCTAATTTGTATGTTAATAACAGGCAAATTCAAAAACATTTTCATTTATTTCGAATTACAGAGTAGACCCACTAAAAGGCAACCTATTACAGTCAAAAACATATTTTTCATTTATTAAAATAATATCCCACCAAACCAAAATGCGCCGACTTCGTAAAGTATTCGTAACGAATAGTCGGTAAAATCTTCCGATTTTGGAACCAAAATATTACCGAAATTGTTACGATTTTTGTATGAAATGGTTGACACGACTTTGTAACGATATGTCGATACGATATGTAGGTACGAACTCTTAACGACATGTAGGTACAATTTCTTTTTATTTGTACAGCAGATTACCGCTTCACCGTTATGTTGCTGCTCTTGTCGAAATAATTTCCAGATACTTAAATTTTTTAATATTTATTAAAATTTTTATTTGTTAACATACATATTATATTTATTTAAAACAAAAATGTTCGCAGTTTTTACTTATTTACTTAAAAATCAAAGTTTTAATGCTTTACAATTTTTATTTAAAAATTTTTCAGAAAAGTCTCAGTTCAGACAAACTACCGAAATGTCTTAAAGAATTCGTTACGACAAGTCTGACTTTAGAAAAAGTCGAAACATTTGGTTTGTGGGGTTACTTCATATTCATCAAACCAAATAAAGAAAAACATCTAAACATGGTAAACCCTCAAAAAGTAAATTCTTAAAATAAAACTTAACCCTTCCGCAATATTTGTGTCAAATTGACCCAATTTAAGTTTTTCTTTTGATTTTTAAACCTGTTGTTAATGTAGTATCAAACTTAAATTTCATTTGATCCATAACATAGTGAAATATTGTAATTTATATTTAAAATATTTTTTAAATATTTTAAATCCTTGTAGTATGTAGTATGTAGAATGCGATGTAGTAGAACATCGCACGGTACATTCATTTTTCGAAAAACTTTGAGTCTAAAGGAATTTTGGAATATTACGAGATGTCTCAAGCTTAAAAAATCTCATTAAAGAGAATAAAGGAGATTTTGCGATAAACTTGATCCTATATATATATATATCCTCAAAGTTTTTAGAAAACGTACATCCACAATTAGTTCCGTTTCCTAGTCGTTGTAGCTCTATTTATTTACGTTTGTATAATCAAGTGAACATAACTAAACACATTCTCTTATGTACGTGAGCGTTTAGTAATTCCAAAAGATCGTTTGATCTCGTTCAAGAACGTCTTTGCAAAAACCAGTTGCAACTATCGATGATAATTCCGCACATAACTCGTATGTTATATGGAGGGTATCGAAAACTTTGGGTGGAACAAAAAATTGATTGCCAGCTAGTGATTTAGTTCAAAATATGCAAGAATCACAATGTTGATCGTCAATAGTTACAACTCTTGTTGGAAAATATGATAATATAAAAGACTACATTGCCTTCCACTATATTATAAGGTTGCAATAAAAATAACTAAATGATTTAAAATTTTTACTTAGTTCTGCTCCTTGTAAAAAAAGAAACAGTAGTTCTTCTACCTATCAAGCAGTATTAACTAATAGGATCAGAAGAGCAACTGACGACGTCGATACGCGTATCAAAAAAGCCAGAATAGCGTTTTGCAGCCTTTAAAATATTTGGAGCTTCGCCACACTTTTCCAAATGAAGTATATTCTGCTATACGGATCAGACAATTGGCTTGTTAATGAGTCCATGATTTTTGTTAAATTTAAACAACGCAAAGTACTCATCGAATTTATATAGCAATCAGGCCAGGTTGGCAGTCTTCGAAAAGACTGCACATGAAAACGAGAATTTTAAGCAAAACCATCGTACGTTATGAAATTAGTATCGGAAAACATCAGCCAAATGGCCACCATGGCCAGACTTTTAGGACCATTTTTGTTCATGAAATTTTCCATCATGAATTATTGTATTTACAGCTCCGTTCATCCTCTATAACTTTATCTTTCATGTAGTGCCGGAGAAAAAAAAATATAAAACTAGGAAGATCTCGGCGGCCAATTGATATCAGCTATTCGAGAAATCATACGGAACCTTTTTACGAAAATAGCGATGGTATTGTTGCTTGTGCGGCACGTAGCGCGAAAGTTTCATCATTTTCATAGTGAATTATAATCGTTCGCGTCTGTTGTTAAATATTATAGCGCAAAATTTTTACTAATGCTATAATTTTTACTTCTCATATGTTAACTAATTACAGGTTGAGTCCATGACAACTGTTACAATGGAGGTCTATTCAAAACCAAACGTCTTATTGGAAGACCCTATACTTGCTGTGCATAAAGAAAATTATAGCTGAATATAAAAGATGTTCATCTTATTAAGTCCTTTTTCTTATATTGCTGTGAATATAATAACGCGATACAATTTCAAAGAAAAAAGTTAAGTTTACTGACTTTTTTGGATCTTCAAATAATTCGTTAATTAATTAAATATTTTGTTTATTTTAGTGCACGTTTTAGTGAGTTATAAATATTTTTTATTTATCTTTTCATAAAAATATTTCTTCGTCAAAGCACCAAAATAACCTTTAAATAATTTTAAATGAGCGCCACATATATGAAAAAAAGAACAAGTAATGACGACCCAACAGAATTACAAGCATTCTAACTGTAGGGAGTTGCTGTTATTACGTGGTGGATGGATCCTTTTACTTGCATCTTGCGGCAACTGTGTCTGGATTTTATTGCACTGACTGACTGCTTGACAGAGACTGACTAAGTGAAATTGAGTGTCTATAAAGCATGAATTATGAACGTTGTGAAAATTATAATGATTTCGTTAAATTTTATATTTTTAAGGTTTGACATTTTATGACACTGAAGGTGTAGTCACAAAAAAAACGTCAATGCCAATTTTACCTGTGTCTTTTGTTTTAAGCACCAATATAAGCAAGCATTCATTTACATTTCTATTTAAAATCTGTCCATACAGAAATATTCCTGTGTGCATCCATACTTATGCTCACGTTTTCAAATTGGTCACTGTCAAAGTAAAAGCGATCATATGAATGCAGCAATAATAATAAAAAAGTTGAGCATTATGTCAAATCATATGCAGCACATGCTGCATAAAGTTCTAGTGCAAAATGCTTTCAATCACATACTGGGTCGGTCATTTAGTCAATCAAGAAACAATCCATTTTATTTTTATTTAATACATGACTCTAAGGTTGCCACGAAACTTTGAAAACTTCATTCTTATTTAAAATTGGAAGATAACTGTCAAATTAAAACCCTAAGAGTTAACATTTTAAATAGTTTGATTTTGGTAATTTTTGTGTCATAATTTTGCTTTATATCAATGAAAAATTTACAATATAATGATGATAACACCATTTTTTGAGGGCGCACTGATTTTGGAGGTTCATAAAAATTAATTGGTCACCAAAATCGCTAAACTGAGTGTGGGAGTTTACTTTTCTTTGGTACTACTATTGAACCTACTCTGTAAGGTACTCTAAAATTTGCATACAAAATTTGTTTTAAAATGCCTTTCTAAAGCCTTATCAAGTTTTATAAATAACTCTGTAAGACTATATCTAGTGTACTAAACAATACCTTTAATCAGTTAATATCTTGATGTAAAATGTTTTATAAATTTTATATTATTTGTTTTTAAAAATTTGCCAGTTATTCATTAATATAGCTGTGCAATGTTAATTTTTTTATTTAGATATATGAGTTAAAAGCACTTGACTAGACCATTGTGCATTGTTGAGAATTAACGACAGTTTTGGTACACATGTTTTGGTTGTACATGTTTATTTACAAAACCAGAGCGCACTCTAGTTAGGCGGAATTTGCAAGTAGCGTTTAAAAACTTCTGATTTCTGTAATTGCTTTTGCTTACACTTATGCTTCTTAAAATAAAAACAGTCGCAGTTTAAGCGAACGCATGAAACGAAAAGTCGTACACAACGAAGAATCTCAGCATTTGACATGTAGGAACAGTTTTCGGTTTGACTGACTACTCCTTTAAATAAATTCGGATGTTAAATTTTAGTTTTTTACCAAACTATGCATTTCTTTTGCAAAAAGTGTTACTGAAACTCAACATAGATGATTTTCGAAAAAAAAAAAAGAATTGAAACTTTTTTAGCTAAAAAGTGGTCTTTGTGGCCTATCAGGGTGCCTAGACACCTTCAAATTATATTGAAAAATATTGTTGGTGAAAAATGAGTAGTCCCTGTTATTTATTCTGGAAAAAATTAACAAAAATTGTTACGTTACTTTTGCAAAAAGAAATGGTTTGCATAAAGAAATTATTTTTTTTTTGCGTAAAATGTTAATAAAATTTATTTAGTGGATTCTTAACTATATTATAGACACATATACCGATATCACTAAGTCTGAACTACTAGTAACTTGTGGCGGAAAATGATAACACCATTTTTTGAGGGCGCACTGATTTTCGAAATCTTTGGAGGTTCATAAAAATTAATTGGTCACCAAAATCGCTAAACTGAGTGTAGGGGTTTACTTTTCTTTGGTAATATTATCGAACCTACTTTGTCAGGACCGAGTCTTTGTAAAGCCTTAATAATTTTCGTAAATAAGGCTGTATATATTTAATTTTAAAATGCTTTTCTTCATAGAGCAAAAAGGGCGGCATATTTAACGGGGACTAGGGTGACATCAAACATTAATCCGCCACTGCTAAGTGGACTTGCCGTTTTAATAAAAACTTAAATATGGGCAGATTTGGGATATTGGCAGTAAAGCTATTGTCAATATTTACATATACATACATAAAAATCTTCTTTTGTATTTGTGTAGTCGACTTTATTTTGTGCGCACATTTAAACAAGTGTTAACTATTAACAGCCTTATTTATAAAAACCATTAAGGCTTTATAAAGGCTTTTTAATAAAAAATTTTGTATGCAAATTTGTTTTAAAAATCCTTTACAAAGCTTTAATAAGTTTTATAAATAAGGCTGTAAGAGTAAATCTAGTTTTTTCTATAAGATAATAAAAATAGTGTACCACATAATACCATATAACAAAATCAGTAAATATCTTGATGTAAAATGTTTTATAAGTTTTATGTTATTTGTTTAAAAAAAATTTCCAGTCGGAACAAGCAATTTTTGAGTGCGGGTCCAGTTTAAATGTATAATTATCTGAAGATACATTATGTTCGATCTAGCAAGTGCTTATATGTAGACCGGAACCAATAGTCATGAAGGCCGAGGAAAAATGTATAATTTATTTTATTTTTTCAGTAAAGCCAAGGACGTACTCTAAAGTTTTAATTTAATTAAAATAAAAGAAGGGAAAATATACTAAATTGAGCTCGGAATATGTTATTATTTCGTTTCTGGTGATATGGTATAGTATTCCACATTACCCTCCACTTTTCTAAATGATTTTTCATCTACAAATTTTTTTGGAATTACGATGTCAGGTATGTTCATTTACTAAAAAATTTTACGAGTTTGTAACAATTTGCCAGTTGTGTTGCCAGTTTTTTTCTAGAGCTTATCCCCAATTTTTGATTTCTCATCCCCAAAAATCCCCAAGTTGATATTTTTTATAAAATTTTTTTTCTTTTGTAAAAAAAATAAAGGGGCTAATTTTGTAAAACGCAACGCTTGGCATTGATAAATTTTGTATGTATTTTATTTTTGTAATTTAAATATTTTCCATATAAAATTTGACAGCGCTTGGCGTTGCGTTTTACAAATTTAGCCCAAAAATTTTTTTAATTTTTTTTAATTTTATTTGAAAAATCATGACAAAAATAACATATTTTTTCAATAAAATTCATTTATATCCATAGATACGAGTATATTTACGTTCATATAAATTTAATTTGTACTTATAAAAAACTTGTAAAAAAGTACACATACTTTAATATACACCAGTCTAAAAAAAATTTTAACCAAAGTTTATCATTTCAAAAACTTCAGAATCGAATTCTTCTGATTCATCAGTCTCAATACTTGTATTAAAAAGTTTTAGCATTTCAGCAGAAGGAATAAATTTGTCACAACAAATTGAATTATTTTTAAAGTGTGTGTTTATTCTAAGAAGTGCTTTCAAAAGGTTGTATTGCATTTTGTTGCATATTTTTGTTTTGGTAGCGTTCATTATTAGTTAATCTTCCTTGATACTTCTTCTTTATTTGAAACCATACACTATGAATAGTAACACACATTCTTAGACTTGCCAGACGCATATTTCATAGTTCAAAAATCATTCTTGTTTGACCATCAGTTATACAAAAAATCCCCCAAAAATCTCCTCAAATTTGATTACATCCCCAACAAATCACCAGATCCCCAATACAAAATTTTCATCTCCAATAGCGAAAAAAATCTTCAGTTTGGGGACAAATCCCCTAAACTGAGAACACTGATGGAAAGTGTTCTTTAACTCAAAAAGTTTGCAAGGAGAGAGCGTCAAAAGAGAGAAAAAATTAAGAAAAAATATAGAGGCGAATTGATAACCTCCTCCTTTTTTGAAGACGGTTAAAAAATTCCTACAAATTATTACTACATAGTAAAATTTTTATTTGTAAGAATTATCCAACCACCTATTGTGTGTTTTGTTGTCAAATTAACTATTTATTTTCAAAATATATTGAAAGGGAAAACTGAAAAATGTGAATTTTTTTGTTAAAAAAAACATGTATACTAGGGTTATAACTTTTTATGGACAAAATTTCTTCATCCCACCACGCGATGGGCAATTTTGTATTGATAATAAAAATAATATTTTTTAGGACATTTTGGTCAAAAAAGTTTCCGCACCAAATGCAATTTCTAAAGCATTCATTTATTGTTTATATTTATTTATTCATTTATTGTTTATATTGCTATATATTGTCAGCCTTATTTATAAAAATTATTAAGACTTTTTAAGGAAAATTTGTATGAAAATTTTTTCTAAAAAACCTTTTTAAAGCCTGAATAAGTTTTATAAATAAAACTGCTTAAATATATACCATATATAAATAAATAAGTAAATGTATAACAAAAATGTAAAACTATGTTCTTTAAGAAATAAATTTTAAATTTAAAGTACGTGTTGATTTACACAATGGAAAAATATCTTGTGCAACTTTAATAGCTCGTTCCGCGCAAATATTACTACGCTGCTTACGCCCTTCTTCCGCAGAAATGGTAAGATTTTCTTATATTCATAAAACTACTAGAAAATACTTCAAATTTTTTTATTAAATGCTAATTTTGTATAATTAGGAGAAAATTGAAATACAAAACATCATCGTGTTTGGTGCGGAAACTTTTTTAACGATCGCGAAAAAGTAATACATCATTTCTTCTTATTTTTCATGGTCTATACGGCTATGCGATGAAGAATTTAAAAAGTTACTAAACTAATGTATACGTATGTAAAAAGAAAGCATGTTTTCTTAATTTATTGTTTTTCTTTCAAAAAGGCACATAAATAAATAAATTCATGGTAAATAATTTTATTTGTTTCTCATATATAATCAGAGATGGAAAGTGGCATTTTTGTATTTGTTAATGAATAAAATAAAAAACTTATGAAATATGCATAAAAATAGTAAAAATACTGTGTAAAGTATTATATATTAAATGTCAATTTTTAAAAATAAACTTTAATTTAAAATATTATTAAACAAAATACATCATGATTTCCATCCATGGTTTTGATATGAATAAAATTTTCTTGCAGGTTTTTAAAAGTAAAGCGCTTTCATTTGCTTTCTTATATTTGTAAATCTCTGCCTTACTCTCTCGTTGCTAGTTTCTGCTGGGAAAGTAAATGAACAGGTCTAATATAATTCTTGTGATATGCTCTGATAGGCAATCGATCAACGAACACATTGTAACCAGTCCGATAAAAAGTTTGCTAACACTTCTCTGACGAGCTCAAAAACCAAAATAGGTGCTTCACAATACCCAAAGTTACCCTACATTAGGGTGTGCTGTTCGGTTTGAACTGAATACAACATCGCGATCCTTAGGCCAAGTATTCGAAACCGAAAACCGATAAAAAACCGTAGATTTTCGATTTTTTCTTTCTGTTGACCAAACATGTTTGATATTTTATTTTATAAATTTTTAATAATGATTTGAAAGCGGTACATAATATTGGCGCTCAAAGAAGGCAAAGATTAAGAGAAAATTGTTCACAGCTCTTTACAACGTAGACTAAACTAGCTCAAAAATGCAGCAACAGTTTGTAATGAATCAGTCCGTTTTATAAATCCGTCCGTTAACTTCATTGTGCTCGAATCGGAATTTTTTTTGTAACAAGCCGGTGAACCGGTAAGTAAACCTAACTCGATTATACTGAATTCAGTAATGCTAACCGTTTTTATAGATTAGTTCTTGTTGAAAAACTTATCCAAGATTGAATATTTTGATAAAAGTACCCAAAAATCGTACTTTTCCCCAGATTTCTATCACTTATTAATTTTACACACAAAGAAGTAATATGAATTATTTTGTAGTATTAATTAAAATATTTATAGTATCAATTAAAAAATTAATTAAACTTTCACCTATAAACAATTTGATAATATCAATTAAGTTTTTCCACTAAAATTAATTAATACATTTAAAAATTAAATTAATACAATTAAATTCTTAATTAAATATATTAATTGGTGAATACTTTTTTCTGTGTATATCGATTAAAAGAACATATTATTGATAAACATGCATCTTTGAAAAAAAGTACAAGAAATAAATTAAAATCTTGCCCATATTAAAAACAAATTGCTAATTTTTTTTAAAGTTTCCTTAGGACACATGTTCATCAATGCATATTTTTTTCAATCGATATACATCGATATGAAGGTTAATAAATATATAGATATTTTCACAAAATGAGTAGGTTATGGGTTACTTTATTTCGAAAATGTAACAATGTATACATATTGATACCATTGACTGTATCAATTTAATTATTTTTTATTTTTAAGTACATTTATCTGAAACATTATTATGTCTGTTTACAATAAAACCCTTTAACTTGGAGTTTTTTTTACCTTTTTTATTTATTATCCACCCTAATGCCATGCAGTTCTCGGGCAGCTTTAACCTTTTACCTTAACTTGGTTGGTGTACAGCTAACGATGTATCCTTTTTAGCCACCGTAACGCCACAGAGTCCTCGACACGATATGAAATCTTGAATTGGGTTGGGGATTCATGCTGGATTAATCAGATACCTAGACTTTAGTTTTAAGGAATTTGACTGTCTAAGCTTAACGATCCAATTATAATCCGCCATTTTGTGGCGGCGATTATGTCTAAAATTTTGATTTTGTATAGTGTACTGTATTCTGTAGTCAAGGACCTTTCATTTGATACCCATATTGAAGGGGTTGATAAAAAAAAAGATGGTTATCCGTAGTCTTTAATTTACAATAATATTGAATATACATATACATATATAATTTAATGACACAAGAACCAAAGGCGTATACAAAATTCCAGATACATGGGTTGACAGGAAGAGGATGAAATTTCAATTACTTAATTTGACCCCAGAATAAAACAAACTGTGTAAGCTTAATAAGACCGTTCAAAAATCAAAGAATGTTTTCAACGTACACTTCATATCTGCATATATTTTTTTTTTAATTTCAGTGAATATTTATTTTTTAACAACATATGATATTTTGAATAACGACTTTTTAAAGAAAAATTTCAATGAATTTAATCAATTAATTTGAGTTCCTTGAATTTATTAAACGGTTTTTTAGTGCACTAAATTTTCTGTTGAAATAGGACCTACCACAGAATTCCTAAAACTAAAAACCAAAATTCGCAAAAGTTCAATAAAATTAAAAATAAATGTTTTCTATATTAAATATCTTACGACAAATCCATTAAACCAAATAAAGAAAAGAATTAAATTAAAAATCAGTTTTAAAAGCATGTGTGCAGAAATAATTATGACAAATTAATATTTTCTTTAAACAATTGAGCTGAATGGTGTAGGCTTAGGCATATTGGTCTGTGCGTAGGTTTTCGAATTTCAGTTTTATTTGCTGCCTACCATCCGGCCAAAGCTACATGATCAAACTAATTCGTGGTTGACTGATCAGGTCTCATCTATATCGCGATGAAAAATCTTGTGCTACTGATCACCATATTTTTTCCAGTCCCCGTATTGTGCAACTCGCTTAAGCTAAAGCTAAATTCGGTCGCTAAAATGCTGAACAAATACAGAAATAAACATTTTTGGCGACGACAAACAACAGTAAAATTTCAGCAGATTTGATTTCTAAGTCGTTACCTGTTTTAATAATACACGTTTAAAAATTGCATTCGTAGCCGAAAATCGATAAATTGGCTTTATAGATTTTAAGCGATAGAGATTTAGCTTTACCGAGTTACAAAATATGGGAGCAGGACAATGCCTTTTAGCATTATGCCGTTTTTGGATGTATCTCCGTGGAACCTAATTTGCCGACTATTTGGATGAAGATATCTTACCACCCTACTTTGCAATTAAAATTTCTCTGTGAATTATACTAATGGTCATGGTTCGGCCAGCGTTCATGTGTTTGTTTGAGGCGCTCATAAAACAGATCTCGGATGCGTTCGTCCTTGAGTTTATTCGTAGCATGGGCGGAGATAAGACTGATGTTGATAATTTATCTTTCAGTTCTCCTGCTAACAATAAAACCACAACCCAATTCGCGTCTCCTGTTGTGACAGCTTTAGTTTAGACTGACGAAGTTTGTAGAAGAAGGGGCAAAGATGCAGAGTGTGTAGTACATGACCCTCTGTACCGGACATTTTGTGTTTCTCTTTATAATTGTTGCTTCATATGTATGTGTGTAAGTAGCAAAAGCGAAGAAGAAATGTACAAACTACAAATTTTCTCTCTGTCTATTAATTTCCAATAAGTAAAATCTTCGGGCAAAATTTCCGGGAGTAAATGTCTCAAATATAAATTGAGACTATGCACTTCTTATATAGTGAGACATAGAACTTTTACTTTTCCTGTACATGTGTCAGATGAAAAGCTGCACTTATTGTTTAGTGTGTCCTCACATAACAGGGGAATCAAATCTATTTTGATTAATTTTTCCATTGCAGAACCATTTTCCAGTGTGGCTTGCAAAAAACACGTACGAGTATTATATTTTCTGTGTCATTGCCTTGAATTAGAAAAAAAAAATGACCAGGCCATGGATGCTGTTAGGTTCAGGCAGCTTGTCATTGCCAAGGTTAAACTGCAACGTGTTAGTAGCTTTATCTTGAGGTCTTGGTTGGTTCAAAGTGGAGCTTCAGCAGGATCTGCGAGGTATCCCAATTAACAAGAAGGGTCTAAGTGAGTCCCTGCTTCTAACTACCACCATTGCCTGACGTACAGATACAAAAGTTGCAATAAAAATGTGCTTTTCTTCTTTGTCTACTTGTGGTAAACTCTTTTTTGTATTATTTATTTTTTATATTTTTTAAATTATTATCAATTATAATTAATTATTATTAAATCAAGAAATTTCGTTTGACAAGAAATACAAAAATCTCTAAATTTTTTGTAATTTTTGGCAACTCTATGCGTCGTTATACTATCTAATTTCACATATTGGTAACAGCCATCGTCACCAGTGTCGACAACAAAAACAACAATATTTTGTATTTTAAAAAAACTTGATTTGTTATATAGAGTCACAGCGAGAACAGAGCAGAGCAGAGCAGAATTGGACTGAACATCAGCCAGAAAACACATTCGTCATAAAGATATTTACGAGCTTTGGCAATTAATAAATTTGTGGTAACTGCCATATAAATCTCACTAAAAACTTATACGTACTGGGCTCTACAATGCTACATCATACGACAAACAAAAACAACTACGGGATAACAACAACAAATATTCGACTATATGCGAAATATAAGTCTGCACAGATATAACTGTTTGCACCAGTTTTACGTGTCTTGGTTCTGGTATATACACAATAATGTATGTTATTCAGTGTTTCTGTTACTAGTCATGTTTTAGACTCTATTGTTTTTCTTGAAACAATTTTGAGTTTATGAAAGAGAGAGAAAAGAAGAAAGAAGAAGAGTGGTACTGATTTCCTTTCACCGATAAGTTATGGCTAGTAACAGAAACATATGTACCTGTACATACCAGAACCAACACACGTAAAACTGGCGCAAACAGGTATATCTGTGGAGACCTATAGTACGAAGTAGAGTGTGGCAACATGCACTTATTCGACGACTGTGTGTGTGTGTTGCTCCTCTGTTGCGTTTCGTACTCTGTAGCTGACAGTTTAGGATGCATTTTAGTTCTGTTAAGTTGTTTACATTTTTATTTTTCGTTTAAAGAAATCAGTGATACTACGAGTAACAACATCAGAAAAAGAGAGGAAAGACAAAAAATATCCATACGTATGGATTCGTAAATTGTATGAACATTTATTTGCTTATTTATTTGAAACTAGAGTGTCATAAACCAACAATCCACCTTGATTTGTCTGTTACTCGTTCATGTTTCTTTTTTTCATACTTTCTGATTTTTATTTATTTAATGTGAGATTTGATCCATTCATAGTGCTTTTATGTGGTGAGTACATGATGCCATACATTCATCTAGCCCATCTATCTACACATCCATCCATCCATCCATCCATTCATTTATTCATTCCAAAATGTGTATGTTCTATGTTGTATATTTTATGCATTTATCGTATCTTGCTGTGAAATATTACCGCTGCAATATACTTTATGGTTCTTTTTAAACTTTATTATTATTATTTGTGTACATTTTTTTGTTTAATTTCGTCTATTTGCAGTCGCATTTCTCATAATATTTTTAATTTTTATTTAAGTTTCTTGTCCACAATAACAACCAACGAATTATTATTGTTAATAAAATTATGAGTCACAATAAAGTAATAAAAGATAAACAGAACCAAAAACCTACTTGGCCATAAACATATTAAATTGAAAGTTTTTATGTTGGCGCCATGACCCCCATTGTTGTTGCCTGCACTAAAAATGTTGAATTTGAATAAACATACTCGTACATACATCCACATATATGTACGTATTTTTTAAAGGGTTTTATGATTTTATACACTCCATTCATGCTCTTGGAGGCCTTAAATATTACAAATAATATTTTTATTTTTAAATTAGTGCAGGAAAAACTAAAAAAAGTTAGGTGTATGCTTAATGCAGGAACTGGGAAAAAAGTCCATTAAGCTCTACTGGTATTCGACCTTAAATCTTGAATCAAAAAATCAAGATTACGCATTGCGAAGGTCCGTTGTTTTACTGTCCGCTTGTGTGATATAGCCATAGAATATGTGATCCAAACAAAGTGCATTTGTGTATGGAAAGTACTCTCTCTCTATCTCTCCCTCACTTTTTACAAGAAATTAGTGTAATTTGTATTCTAAAGGGTCCGCCAGATAACTTTTTTTTTTTGAAAATTCTAAAAAAAACTACTGAAGCTTTGGCTTTGTGGACGTAGCGCCGTCCTGTTGAAACTAAATGATGCCAATATCCTCCTCTTCAATTTTTGTGAACAAAACTTCGTTCAACATGGCCCGACAACGATCGCCATTGACTGTAACGGCCACTCCTTGCTCATTTTCGAAATTATGCCTCTGGACAAAAATCCGCACCAAACAGTGACTCGTTTTGGGTGCATCGTCTTTTCAAGGTATGCGTGCGGGTTTTCTGTACCCCAAATGGTATAATTTTGCTTGTTTACATACCCGTCAAGATCAAAATGAGCTTCATCTGAAAAGATGATTTTTTTTGGCAAAATCGGTTTCTTCTGTAAGTCGATCGCAGGCCCACTTAGCGAAATGAAAACGCATTGGATGGCTAATTAGCTGTCAAATCAGACATGAGCTAAGTGTTACCATTCAGGAAATAAGCACTAGTCGAAAAAAAAACATTAGATGGAGGAGCCGTTATGATGACATAGCTGCGCATTAGAATTTTTTTGGTACGGCTAAAGGCACGGTCACACTTGTCGAACATTTGCCCAATAAAGCATAACCACTAAATACTAATGAAAAATCTTTTAATTCAGAAAAAAGTTTGTCAAGTTATAGAGTAGCCAATAATGTTGGATTCTATGACATTATCTATTAGTTGTGTTGGAAACTGTTTAATTTGATAAACAAGTGTCTGGATCAAAACGTTTTTCATTAGTGTTTGTTGGTTACGCTTTTTTGGCCAAATGTTTGACAAGTGTGACCGCAGCTTAAGTGTGAAAAATTGGGTTTTTGATTTATGGCTTTAAAACGTGAAGTTTAAATCAATGTCAGTGTTACCATACAACAGCAAAGGCATTGAGATTACACCGTTCTGCAAAATAATGGCGTTTTCTTTTTTGGAAAAAGTGTATAATTTTTTAACTTTCTATTAAAAAAAATACCATTTAGCGTTCGTTTAAAGAAAAAATTTAAGCTCGCAAAGGATGATACAATTCTTTCTAATAAACTGTATATTTAAGTATATCATTTTATTGCGAATTTTCATTGAAAAGTGTAATAAGTGTAACATTTTTTTCCAGAAAAGAAAATGCCATAAGATTCGCTTATAATTTTAAAAAAGTGATTTATATGGACCTTTGTGTCCTAAATTCAATTCCATTTTCAATCTTACTGCCTTATTCACAAAAAATATTTCTATTTTATAAGAGGTTAATAAAATTTTCTATGAAAATTTGATTAATAAACCTTTTACAATAGGGCATTTACACCTGCACAAAATCTAGCAGATTTTTAATAAAATCTTTATGAAAATCTGTACCGTTTAGACTAAGTTTTTTTTTTAATTTATCAAGATTTTTTATCCCATTAACCGAAAAATTTCCAAAACTACAACCTAACAAGTGCAACGTAGCCAATTCACACACCTTTTTAAACAGACCGTAGCTAATTCAATCATCTTTTGTATAAATATTTTGTACAGGGTAGTAAAAATTAAATAAAAATATTAGATTTTGAGTAGATTGCCTTTAAATCTACTCACAAACTAGATTTTGTTTTGTATGGGAAATCAAGTAAAAAGCAGCTAGATTTAGCACGAAATCTCGTAAGTACTAGATTTCGAGATAATATAAATGGCCTATAAAATCAAAATATTTTTTATAAATTAGGCCCTTTGTCTATAACGTACAGATATTTTAATAAATTAAAAGGTTTCGGAGTTATTCCAAAATTAGTGCCAAAAAAAATATTTTTAATTCAAAATTTATTTTTATTTTTAAACCGCAAATATTTTACATTTTTGTTACTTTTCAGAAAGCTAAATATGACTGGAATAAAAAAAAATTAAATAAAATCTATACAAAAAAATTAATTTCATTCACAATTACAGCAGATATTCCACTTTGACAAACATTGTGTAATACATTTATCCGTAGTACACCTGCATCTTGTCGTTCAATCGCACGGCCATACCAAGTAATCGAATTATTTTTATGATTCCTGAAATTAAAAAAAATATAGTAATAATAGGAATATATGTATCCAATATCTTGGAGGGCAGTGTTATCAGCCGCTAATACCTTATAAAATAGGAAAATAAAACAATGAATTTATTACGGTGTAAAGTCGTGGTATGTTGATCCTGGTTTTTATACAATTTGAAATGAATAACATGGATTATATAAAAATACTAAAATATAATTTAGCACAATCAGCTACAAACTCAAATATAAGTGAAAATTAAAAAATAAGAAAAGTGTCAAGTATAGTCACTACCTCCTCAAATCCGCAGTTTCTTTTGTGAGATTTTGTTATAGCATTAAAATTTGTATATGGTTAAAAATAAGTTATTTCAAAGCATTTATATGCATTTTGAATGAAGTTTTCTTATGAGTTGTCATTAGCACCAGCGAAATATAGCATCGAAACGAGCTTAACTAATAACAAACATAAAATCTTCATAATTTATAAATTTCTATTTAACAATTTTATTAAAAAGAATACTAATTATTCCCCTGAAATTAAGATTGAATCAATTTACCGCGGAAAGGACATACTTTATGTTACTGACAAAGGCATCATTAATTTAAAAAAATCTCAATTACTTACTTACGTTTACATACATATACTCAATCATCTTAAGTCTACTTGATAAAAAAAAACAACTATTTTTCGGAAATTAAATAGCACTTCATTTATATGATAATGAAAAATTCCCTAAACTCTCAGGGGCTGCATAAATTATACCAATTGTGTAAAAGTGGTTGGAAAGAAGAAAAAAAAACGACTAAAAAGACGCATAATATTGCCAGGTGTGTTTGATTTTCTCTTTAAATACACAAGTAAAACTTATAAGAAAAAAGTAAGAATCTTTATTAATAAATATTTGATATGAATATGTTGACTTAAACTAGTCTGGTTCAAATTAGAAATAAAAAAAACTATAACTATACAGCGGCATAAAATAAAGATAAAATAAATAGGAAGCCAACACAGGATACAGAATACGTAAGATAATCAAACTGAATAAGTAATCCTTGACCGAAAAAGGAGCTTAAGATAACCTCGCTTGTGCAGAGGTTTGATAATGCCTGGTTCACACATCGTTAACTAAAATGCAAAAAGGCTTAACTAAAAAAAAAATATCATTTTACAGGAGAAGCAAAAAAAAAACGATACAAACTTATAGCTACATCACCTTGTTTTTAACTGACTTCAAAAAAAGGAGAAGGTTAACAATTCGTCTCTATTTTTTAGGTGTGGAGCTTCATAACTCGGTACGGTTTTGACCGATTGTAAAATTTTTTTTTGATTTCTGAGAGGTTTTTGGTCCCATTGTAAAAAAAGTGGGTGGGGACACTCCCACAAAATTTGTTACTTGATTTTACGATCTTCTACTCATTTGATTGCTGAGAAACCTAGCAAACATCTTTGGTTCTTGTAATTACACAATTGTAAAGTTGAAAAAATGGACAGAGCTACGCCCATTAAAATGTTTTATAATATTTCACTTGGTTCTATTTAACCGATTTTTTCGGAACTTACCACACACCTTGAACTCTAAAGTAGACACAATCTTATTTAAGAAAAATGGGCGGTGTCACGCTCATTAAAATTTAATATAATATTTCACAAGCTTCTATTTCACCGATTTTTACGAAACTTGGCATACAACCTAAGGTTGAGGAAAGGCACAATCTTGCAAAAAAAGTGGATGGGGCACGCCCATTAAATTTTAGTATAATATTTGACGTGCTTGTACTTAACCAATATTTACGAAACTTGGCACATACCTTAAACTTTTAAAAATACACAATCTTGTTTAAAAAAAATGGGCGTAGCCACGCTCCATGAAATTTAATACTGTACATATTTCACTAAAAAGATAAAAATAACACTTTAAAAAAATAAACCGACTTCAAATATAATCACTAAAAAGCTAAAAATAATATTAATCTAGTTGAATAAAATATTTTTACATATGTTACCTATATTGTTGTTTGAAGTTGGTGCCAGTAATACAGATACTAAACACATAGGAACATGCCCAGTAAAAAAATTGCAAGTACTTTTTATGTACATACATATATGTATGTATGTATAGGGTGTTTTTTTTAGAGGTATAGAACTTCAAATTGAAATAAAACACAAGAAAATCGTTTTAATGTCCATCAATTTGCCTTTATTGGAAGGATAATTTTATGCCATTAATGTTTAAATATGATTTCGGGCATGTGGCCGCCGCGGCTGGCTCGAATAAAGCCAATTCTACAGGTCCAATTTTCAACCACTTTTTCGAGCATATGGGGCCGTATGTTGGCAATAACGCCACGAATGTTGGCTTCCAAGTCCCCTAACGTTTCTGGTTTGTTGGCGTAGACGAGCGACTTCACATAGACCCAAAGAAAATAATCCAATGGTGTCAAATCACACAATCTTGGTGGCCAATTGACAGGTCCATTCCGCGAAATTATGCGCTCATCGAATGTTTCCTTCAATAAATCGATTCCGGAACCACAACTCATCCACATTCATGCCATCCAAAATCTTCCATAAAGTTGATGGACAAAGCTCCAATTGATGTGCACGGTGGCGAATCGATTCATTCTGGTCCTCTTCAACGCTTTGCTCTATAGCGGCAATTGTTTCTTCGGTGCGCACTGTTCGACGTCTCTGCGGATGCGTATTATCACATAGAGTAAACGTGGTGCGAAAACGATCCATGGTTAACCTAATTAATTGCTCTGATGGACGATTATGTCGACCATAAAATGGACGGAGCTTGCGGTAAATTTCGCGAACTGAACCATTATTTTCGAAATAAATTTGCACGATTTGCAAGCGTTGTTCTTTTGTCAATCTGTTCATGATGAAATGGCAAACCAAACTAAATATTAATCACTTGACAGGTGACAAAATTGCCGCCAGTTAAAAAAGTGATGCCAACTTAAAGTTCTATACCTCAATAAAAAACACCCATTATGTGCCTAGTTATTAATTTTGCTGGCACCAACTTCAAACAACACTATAGATAACATACATACATATGTAAAAATATTTTATTTAACTAGATTAATATTATTTTTAGCTTTTTAGTGCTTATGTTTGAAGTCGGTTTAATTTTTTTTTAAGTTTTATTTTTTAACAAAAGCTCCATTTTTTATCACAGAAGCGTAAAATTTTGTCAAGACATGTACTTTAATGGCATTCATAATAATCAATCAAAAACACGATTCTAAATGTTTTGTTAGTTATTCCGTTTTACATTTTAGCTAACGATATACATAATAATTAACTCATAAAATCATAAATAAAGGGTTTAATTTTAACAGTTGTAATGACTCAAACCATGTCTACAGGGTGGCGCAAAATTAATCACCCTATCGGTAGCTGCTGTAGTTTTTGGAGTAAAAGAAGTACAAAATATACGTCAATAAAACATGAGTCGCTGTACTCCTCATAAACGCTGAATAATTGTTTAGATATTTTGCGTCATCTTCTTATCGACAATTATCATGAGCGATGGTCCAATTTCGTATCTGTGGAAACGTCAATAAGCAGTATTTATCGTTTCTGAGGCACCAAAAGTCCGCGTATAGCGCTCGAAGATCTATTACAATTGCTGGGCATTGTTTATGAAAACCGCCGAGGCCACAACGACTCTACTGTAAACGGCGAGCGCTTTAAAGCCATACACAATGGGTTTCTGCTTCCTCAGGACCGGAGAACATCTGTCTTCAACAGGATGAAGCAAGTGCGCATTCCGTTTTTCATTTATTTAAAAAAAAACGTTAAAAGAATATCGGGTAAGCATTTTTGCATCACCTTATATGTATTCGACAGATTACAAGTAAAAATTACTCCATTAATAAAATCTTCTTAGACAAACGATTCAACAACTCATTGACATTACTAAACTTCACTGCAAAGGTGACCAATGTTTTCGGTCACAGTTTTCAAAATGAAATAATTTTTGGTTGTCGGGAAGCACCTTCTCGTCCAGAAATTCTAAAAGTGATAAAACTGTTGCGACAAGCTAGCGACATGAATAATAGACCTCGTGCACATCGTTCAAAGCAACTCAGAATATTGCTGTTGCAGACAGCTCATAGTGTTGAGGAAAACCCAAGTTTGTCCATTTCTTTCGATCTTTGGAATTGGAAGTCATTGATGTGGACGACACTTTCCGTGTGATTTCTTTTAAAGGCTATCACAAGTCGCCACCGAGATCTTATGATTTAACATCCTTATACTTTTTTGTTTGGGTCCATGCCAACGTCCCACAATCGTAAAGTTCGGTATAAAGAACTTCGCTTTAGCAAAAATCCAATGAAGTTAGGTTAGGTTGAATAGACAGCAGAATTAAGCAGAGCTCGCTTGGTTCCATCAGTAGGTACCATTGGTTTACCAGGTATTTGTCCTAAATATCTAACTGTCTTTATTCTCAAACCACTAAATTTGTTTAACAAAATAATGAATCCTGTGAAAACAAATATGACTAAAATAGATTTTGATGGGTGTTCTTTGAACAAAACTCTTGCATCTAAAATCTACGAAACTGGAGCAGTAACAGAGGAGATTTTCGGTGACTTTTTCTTGTTCTTTACCTGTGCATTACCCGTAAGAGTCATTGTAAGAGCAGTCTAAATCTTTCATCTCAATTGTTTCTTGAGTTCTGTTGGCCTTAGCTAAAACATCTGCCCTATTATTGCCGCCAATGCTTATCTATCGAGGAACTCACTTGAGAATAACTAACGGATGTCTCGTTATCTTCTTTAAAAGCAATCGGTTTTCTTAGACAGTATTTGATTTGAAGTGATATACCCATCTTTTGGAGGCCTAATGATCGCTTTGTTAAAAGTTAAAGTATGGAAATTTGTAACAGATATAAAAAAATCTAATATAACGAACTTTAGAATTTACTGCTTTGAAAAATATGAATATGCATGAATGTGAGAAGAGCATCAGTCACAGCAAAATTTTAGTAAAATATAGGGGTACTGGGGGTCTACTCTGTAATTCGAAACGAAAGAAAATGCTTTCGAATTTGCGTGCTATTAATATACAAATTCGAAAGCATTTTCTTTCGTTTATAATTACAGAGTAGACCCCCTGATCACTGAGAGAAGTGCATTTTCGAATGTGTATTTCTATAAGAAGCCGATTACAGTTCGGTACAATGGTGCCCTTTTGGCATCAACAAACTTGAGGGAAAAAAATTCGCTTTATAGGGAATTTCACAATTTAACGAATAGGTTTGACATTGTATCGTCCGTAACAGCGCGATTTTCCTGAATAATTATTATGCTCGTATATAAAATTTCTTCAAACATTGTTACAAAAGTAACATCGTCGTAGAAAACAAATAATAAAAAAGTAAAAATAAAAATAACATACCTAAAAAATCCTACAAACAATCAAAAAATATAAAAAATATGTGAATTAATAACAACCAAATCACAAAATTATGGATAAATATCTGATTTAGCTTTTATAGATATTATTTGAAAATTATTCTGTGGTAAAAAAACAACCATCTCATTCATAAATATTTATTCTATGGGGTAATTGCAATGTGTGCTTGTATTGCATTCAGTATATTGAAGAGGGGAAAAAAAGTTTCTAAGAAACAAACACATTTTGTGCTACATTACTCAAAAGATAAAAAATAACATATAACCTCATCTGACTTATAATTGATTGATCACTGAGCAAGTGCATCCATACTGTCTGCTTTAGAATTTAAAATACTAATTTCTTACACTTCATTTGCACAAGACGCACAAAACAAATTGTGACGAACATTCGATGGGGGGAAGAGAGATTATATTTTCAGAGTAAATATGATACATTCATTGAAACTAAAACTAAAAACATATAAGTGAAAAAGTACTTACTAAAATTCACATGACATCAAGAAACTTCTCCAGTATTATATTTTTTAGGAATTGGATTTTTCGAAGCTTGAGATATTTATTTAAATATCCGAGAGACGACGTGAAAACTGCATGCAATAAAACACTCACTTAATACTCTATTTTGCTTTTTCAAAAACTTGCTCAGATTTATGAAAAAGCATCAACATTGACATTACAAAAAAAAAAAGATGAAGAAGATTAACAGTAATGAAGTGTCAAAATATGTAAACAAACGTTTAAAAAAGAAAGTTAGGCTACTTGTATAAGCTTTCGATTAAAAATAAATAAATAAGTATGTATAAAGTTTTTAGAAATATAATGAACGTTTAACGACGTACAAGATGCGCAGCATAGAAAATGAAATCTGTTGTGAAATTTTTTTTAAGTATATGTTACAAAGAAAAAATTAAAAAACAAGATTCAACCAAGAAAAACAATATTTCAATCAAAAAATTTATTAGTTTTCAATAATTTTTAATTAAAAAATGTTACATTAACTAAAGATTTAATTAATGGTTTTTAAATATTAGATTAAAATTTAATTGAAACCATTTAGAGATTCAAGTAATTAAATAATTCAAATATTAAAAAAATCAAATAATCATATACCATACATACATGTCGCTCATTTACTTCTAAAATGCAGAATATTGCGGCATTTCGTATTTTATCTTGTGTAAGAATTTCATTTAAATAGCTTATACTATCACCTGCTGGAAGAAGAATATTTTTTCATGTCTTCATTGACTCATAATTATGCAAATTCAAAATTTAAAAAACGTTTTCTGCAACGAAGAAAATGTTCAAAAAATTTAAAAAAATAAAGTTGGTAAAAAAGCATTCACGTATATCTGAAATCCATTTATAAACTTAAAATTGGTTAATAATCAACTTAGTTAAAGGTTGGTAAGTGCGAAGGGGTACAAAAACCGGGTTTTACCGGAACTCATCATTTAGAGGTGCTTATAAAATTTCAAAGATTAGATTGTTGTTATACTCGACAATGCCTATCAGAAAAATAGCAACACACCTCTGTTATTACGACATCAGTCTACTGACGAATTCCAAGAACCGGGAACGACATATGAACAATTGCTTAACCATAAAAACAAGCCAAGTTTTTAAACTTGTTTTTATTTTTCATTAAATTCTGTAACATAAGATATATTAGATATTATATACATACATATATATTCATATTATATTATTAATTAACTCCTTGAGGAGAGACAAGTCTTGAACCAACAACCTTTTGACTGATAGGCAACTACTCTAACCAATTGCCTAACAGCGCAGCCTGAATAAGCATTGAAATTATTGAGTTTGGAAATTGTATTATAATAACAAAAAAAAATCAAATAAATAATATATGTATGCAATAATTCAAAGAAAATGTACTTAAAATTGGTAAATATTTTTCTAAAATTTAAAATATCTTTTTACATTAGTGTTGTCACATATATTTCGTTCTCGTGGTACCTTCATAGCGAACAGTCGATTAGCGGAGTTTTTTCTTACATACAAACAAACAAAAAATTATACAAAAAATTATTCGTAGTACATATTATTCGTAATAGGTACATACTGACTTTAATAAATAAGCTTTATTGCCTTGATAATATTTTTTACATAGTGGAAATAACAAAAACAAAAAAAAACTGAAAACAAAAAAAAACATAAACAGTGACATTGAGGAATACTCTATAGGAGTAACTCAAAAACAAATAAACAATCATAAATTACAAAAACAAAAAAAACCGTAAGCAAAAAAACACAAAAAGTGCTCTTGAGGAATACTCTATATGAGTGCCTCAAATACAAAAAATTATGAAGTGAGTTCTAACGGCAGAAACGCCTATTTTACTGTGAGTTCTGAAGCTCTTAATGAAAAAAATAAAAATAATAAATCTAATGAAAGTGTTTTTTTAACGGCAAAACCAATTTTTCGTCAGCGATCAACTTCGCTTTGTCCAATGCCAAATAGTGATTCATTAACATTACAGTTGCCTAGTACTTCTTCATATAAGTCAGTAATATCATCCCCTTCAGGCTCGTATTCGTCACTTAACAAAGTTATTACTACAGATAACAGTATTTCAAAACCCAAGGCGCAAGTCGGTATGGACAGATATATAACCGTGGTAAAGCGTGGGCGAAGCCCGAATTCTTCAAAAATTTCATCCGCTCCAAAGATGTCTAGAGATAACAGCGCATCCTCAACTAATTGCCAAAACCGTTTTAAAATTTTGCAAGATGAGAACGACAAACCCGATGTATCCTCGAATAAAACATCCAAGCCGCCACCAATCTACTTGAGAGAGAAAAATTCAAATGCCCTTATTAAAAAATTAATTTCGGTCATTGGTGAAAATAAATTCCACATTGTCCCAATAAAACGTGGCAACATCGATGAAACGAAAATTCAAATTTATGATGAAAAGGATTTCCGCAAAATGGTTTCTGAATTTGAAACAAATAAAACAAGCTTCTACACATACCAGCTTAAGAGCGCTAAAGGCCTGCAAATCGTACTGAAGGGCATAGATTCTTATGTTGTCCCTGAAGAAATTAAAGATGCACTAGTCCTCCAGGGATTTAAGGTAAAGAATGTATCAAACATATTTAACAAAGAAAAAGTACCCTAACCCCTATTTCGTGTTGAACTGGAGCCAAATGATATACAGTTGAAAAAAAACGAGACTCATCCTATTTATAGCCTTAAATACCTTTTATACAGAAAAATCACAGTTGAAGAGCCACATAAGCGTGCAGGTCCCGTGCAGTGTCATAATTGCCAAGAATATGCCCATACAAAAGCTTACTGCAATTTACCTACAGTGTGTGTTATCTGCGGTGAATTGCACGGTACTGCAAGTTGTACCAAACCAAAAGATCAAGCGGAAAAAATGCAGTAATTGTGGAGGTAATCACACCGCTAACTACAGAGGATGTCCTGTGTACTCTTTCGTCAAGCAGGCTATGGTGCAAAAACCTAAATTAGCTCCAGCTCAACCATTAAACGCGTACTCCGCCACTTTTGCTCCAGTGAGCCAACCAGTTACTTCACGTGTATCGTATGCCGATGCTGCTAAGGCTAGTTCTATTCCCACACCAAATGTTTCACCGCCAAATAATTCAACGAATGCAAATTCAAGCTTTAACTTTAGTCGCCTTGAAGCTACTATTGAGAATCTGGTGCTAACTATAAACAACTTTACAACAAATATGACTACCATGATGCAAGAAATGCTGAGAATGCAGAATACTCTGCTTCAAGCATTAATTAACAAGCCATGAACACGTTAAAAATATGTTTCTGGAACGCAAACGGCATTCGCCAACAGAAAAATGAACTTGAGCACTTCCTTACGGAAAAAAATATTGATATAATGTTGGTCTCTGAGACTCATTTGACTTCTAGAAGCCTCTTTAAAATGAATGGCTACACTTTATATGATACAAAGGACCCTAGAGGGAGAGCATGCGGTGGATCAGCAATTCTAATAAAGTCAAGACTCAAGCACTATATTCTTGACAACATTTGTGAAGAACATCTACAAGCAACAAATATCTGCATTGAAAATTTTTGTACAAATTTCGTGATATCTTCAATTTACTCCCCTCCCAGATTTTCAATCACTGAGGACCAATACGAGAAGTTCTACAAATCTCTTGGACCTTGTTTCGTAGCAGCTGGCGACTACAATGCTAAGCATACGTTCTGGGGTTCGCGTCTTACTACGCCTAGAGGTAGGGCGTTGTTCAACACAATATCAAAAATGGGCTTGGATGTTATTTCGAGTGGGGAGCCTACTTACTGGCCTACTGACGTACGCAAAATTCCGGATATTATAGATTTCGGCTTCATAAAAAGTATTTCTAGGGAATTAATCCACGTTGAAGCTTCCCTAGATCTCTCGTCCGATCACTCTCCCACGATCGTTACAATCTTTAGCCCACTGAGAAGCGCTTTACCTCACCCATATGTCAAGATGATAAATCGTGTTAATTGGCTGGGATTCAAAAAATATCTTAGTAGTCATTGCACAGAAAATATTACGCTAAGAACACCCAATGATATTGAATCGAACATTGCAAATCTTAACGAGAATATTAAACAAGCTTCTGAACATGCCACTACCTCCCATCCGTATACTGGGTTCAATAAAATTTATTCTACAGACGTTGAACATCTCGTACGTGAAAAAAGAAGAGCTAGAAAAGAATGGCAACAGCACAGATCACCTCAACACAAAATCAGATTTAAAGAGTGCACTAAACGACTCCAAGAGTTGCTTGCATCTGAAAAAACTGCATCTTTCAAAAATTATCTGGAAGGCCTTGATGTCACACCAGCATCTAATTACTCTTTGTGGCGAGCTGCTAAAAAGCTTAAAACACCCGTTGAGTTTAAGCCACCTCTGCGCACATCTACCGGAGGTTGGGCAAGAAGCGATACTGAAAAAGGTAACATATTTGCTGAGCATTTAAAATCCGTATTTACACCAAATACATGTACCGGTGTTGCTGATTTGCCGACTGTAGTTGCTCTACCCCCTCGACCCTTAAAATTTACGATGTGTGATGTACAAAAACTAATTGCCGAACTCAACCCGAAAAAAGCTCCCGGTATGGATGGAATTAGTAACCAGAATCCTGTTATTCATTTTTAATGCCATTTTACGACTGGAGTATTATCCAGACTGCTGGAAGCATGCCAAGGTTAAAATGATTCCAAAGCCAGGTAAAGATCTTTCCAAGGCTGAGTCATATAGGCCAATAAGTTTACTGTCAACAATGTCAAAGCTTTTTGAAAAGCTATTCATGACAAAATTGTCTGCAATTTTAACTGATAATGGGTGCATCCCGGACCATCAATTTGGTTTTAGAAGCCAGCATAGCACCATTGAGCAAACGCATAGATTGGTTCAATTTATCAGAAAAACATTTGAGGAAAATAAGTATTGTTCTGCCGTGTTTATTGATGTTTCTCAGGCATTTGATAAAGTGTGGCATGAAGGCCTGATTTTGAAATTGAAGACATATTTACCAATAAACATTCTAAATCTTTTGGAAAGTTACATTGTTGCACGAAAATTTACAGTTGTGGAAGGACACTTTATGAGTATGCCTGAAACTATCTCATCCGGTGTGCCACAGGGGAGTATACTGGGGCCATTTTTATATTTGATTTATACTTGTGATATGCCTGTGAGCAGTAGTATCCACACTTCTACATTTGCCGACGATACCGCCTGCCTTAGTATGCACGAAAACCCTGATGAGGCACCCCGAAAACTCCAGGAACACATTAGCCAGATGGAACTATGGTTAAACTTATGGAGAATTAAGGTAAATGAACAAAAGTGTGTCCATATAACATTTACCTTAAGAAGAGATACTTGTTCCCCCATTCGGATTAATAATCAAGTTGTTCCTCAACATTCACATGTGAAATATCTTGGTATACACCTCGATCGACGGCTTACATGGAAACATCACATTGACTATAAGTTAACTCAAATGAAACTAAAATTAACTCAGGTACATTGGCTGATTGGCAGAAATTCAACACTCAGCCTAGACTGCAAACTTTTAATATACAAGTCGCTTTTAAAGCCAATATGGTGTTACGGTATCCAGTTATGGGGCACTGCTTCAGCTTCCAATGTAGAGAGAATCCAACGAAGGCAAAACAAAATTTTACGGTTAATAACATCGGCTCCATGGTACATCAAAAATTCTAATATACATCGTGATTTAAATATGCCACTAGTGACTGAAGAAATTGCAAAATACGCAGGCAAATATCTAACTAAACTCGTGTCACATCCTAATCCGCTTGCTCGTAACATCTTGAACTTTACTGGACACATCCGCTTAAAAAAGAGAGATACAAGGGCTCTAATACTAAACACTCCGAATGAAGTTGCTTGAAAAAAATTTTTTTTTTGCTTATCTCCACTTATGTATTATTTACAACTATCACTTAGTTATGTCTGGCATTGGTCGGGCCTATTAATTATATGTTAGATTTAAGATTTGAATACTTATTGTTAGTTCATATATGAAGATACAATAAATAAAAAAACATGCATTAAAAAAAAAAAAAAAAAAAAAAAACATATATTTCACCCTCCTCGCAAAATGACTTGTCGAATATCACCAAATATTGCCAATATAATAAAATATTAAATTATAGCTAAAAAATATATTTTTATTTTGTACAAATATTGTTAAATTGTTAAATTCAGTAAGCAACGTCTATCATTAAACATAAAAAATATATTAAATAAGAAAAATTAATAAAAGTGTTTGCAATAACATATAAATACGCAGCGTACAAAGAAAAAACCTAAAAATAACTTATTCCAAAATAGGATAAATTGAACTTAAGCACCAAGATAAAAATTATTATTTAAATCTTGTGATAAAACTGAACTAATATTTACTTGAATGTGTATTTATTTAAGTGCACATATCATATCCTTGAAACTCTAGGCGAGAACTCGTGTAGGCGTTTTGGTACTTCATTATCAAAATGTTGGTTCTAACTTCCCAGTGAAAAAAATGGAAGTCATTCTAGCGCAAGTACATTTTCATTGCTTCCAAAAAATCGATATTTTTAATTTGCCGAGAGTGAGCAAAAAACCATGTAGAAGCTTATTTTAGGAACACAAAACCTTGTAACTCCTCCATAGTGTTAGAAAATACTCACCAGAATTTTAAAAAAAATTTATTTTTTTAAAGAAGTTTATGAATTATTTTTAGTCTAAAATTTAAAAGTTATTTGCTTAAATTTAGATGAAAACGCTGTTTCGGGCTTAAATTCGTATAAAAAGAAACGAATTGTTAAAAAAGGCAACTATTTACCATTTTTCCTAGATGAAAATATTGTCATAGAACACAAAAAACGGGAATTTTTCTTAATATCGCTTCCAATTCAGTACCCAGGCATCGAAAAAGAGAACTTCTTGCAATGACAACCCTATGTAAAAATCATTAGATCGGATCGAAATTTGCACTACTTCCGCATCGTAAACTCTACATTTTCATGACTTTTTTGGAGTGTCTTTTTTTACTGGGTTATAAAAGAAAGTTTTCCCCAAAATTTTGTTTCAGATAAAGAAAGAGTCACAACATTTAAAATTTTTTGCACGAAATATTTTGTTTTAGAAAAAATTCATTAAACAAATTTCATATTCTTAACGTTATTCTATTTTATCAAAATCGTAAAAATATAGCCAAAAATATGTATCGCCAAGTAAATCGCCAATAGCAATTTCAAATTTTACATCGCAAAAAACAAATTCTTGTCGCCATATTTGGCGAGATATCGCCATATATGAAAACACTGGGAGTACGTCATTTCCTAAAATTTACTTTTTGATTTAAAACGAAATTGACTAGTCATTAGTATGCAATTTCCGCAATCTTTTAAACCAGTTTCCTATTTTTAGTAAATATTTCCTTTAAGTCAGTAAACATTTCCTCAAATGTAAATAGTTCACGTCTATTTATTTTGTACTCATATTAAGTAATTTTTACTAATTTTTTTAAAAATTTACTTAAACTTAGAAATTTTTTTTACTGAAATTTAGAAATTTTTTTTTCTTAATAATAGTACTCGTCCTTTTTTAAGCGCAGTTCTGCGAAATCTAATCGAATCTATCAGATGGGAAATTAGTATAATTTTTCTTTCGCACATCAATTCAGAGTAATCTCTGTCTCTCTTTTTCGAATGATTATAGTTTATAGACTTTATATAATTTCCAAAAGAGAATGTATGAATAATTTTGTAATATTAATTAAAATATTATGTTATAACAATTAAAAAGTTAACTAAATTTTTACCTTTAAACAAATTTGATAATATCAATTAAGTTTTTCCACTCAAATTAATTGATAAATTACAAAATGTAATTGCATCGATTAGATAACATTAATTGGTTAATACTTTTTTCTGTGTATGTATGTATATGTTCTTTTCTTTCTGAAATTATATAATTAATATAATTTAGCATTTGTAGTGACTTTAAAAAGATTTTTTTTTAATTATTAAAAACAAACTAATTTTGTATATAAAACAAACAAAAAACAAAGTAAAAACAACATGAAAAGAATTGTGAATAAAATAATGGCAGCGGTATATTTTTCATCCACATCTCTGCCACTTTCAAGCAATACCCAAATACGCTTTCATCTTAGAAGAAACATTCAATTGATAAATGCTATTGTGTGGAGTATTTTATCAATGTATTTGCACTCTTTTGTTAGTTGATATTATTGGCAGATCGATCCACCGTATGCCATGTTCCATGGACATTCCCTTCGTTAAAAACATAATAATAAAATACACTTTGCTGTTTTGCAGTATTTATGAGCTGTCAATTGTATGTAATTTAATCCTTTTTTTGGGGAGAAGTAGATTTGATTTTTGGAAACACAGGTTAAGAAACGTTTCGTGAATATTGATTTATTTAAAATGGGTAACAGGAAAAAGAAAAGGGTTCTCACAATGCATATGTACATACGTGGTGTTTGATAGAGGGAAAGGGTTAATATTTTACGCCATAATCTCAATTTGAAAGGAAAATGTATAATATAAGTGATTTTTAATATTTTTCCGAAATAAAATAAAAATCAATCATGTTTCTAAAAGTCAGTATTTGATTTATTTGGCAAGTAACACCGAATTCAGACGATGATTTTTTCTAAGGTTTTTTCATGGGGATTGATACAAATACACTTTTTATGTTTTCGATATAAAAAATTACACTGGCAAATACATACAAACACACACTGCTATATAAACATGGTAACAGATATATGTATCATACATACGAGTACATACATATGTACATGCGTTTAACACGTAAAATATGAATTTAGAAAATGTTCAATTTAAATTACAATGTCATTATTAAATGTAAAATAAATGGTTCGGTGAGCCCAAAACCTACATACCGAGGGATTAATATAAGAAAGGCGGAACTCAAATTTTCGATATTTTATAGGAGAAACAAGAAACTGAAGCATTTACATGCAGGAATAGTTTTTTAAGTGGCCATAAGTCCTTGATTTTTAACTGTAGCGTACTAAGATCTTTAAGGAGAATGCAATTACACTTTATCTCCTAGAAAACGTTAAAAACTCGATTCTGAAAAAAAATCGAGATACGCCCTTTTTATATTAAGCCATAATATGCACATAAATAATCACGCTTCCTTGGATAGTTTGTGTACAAAAATACATAATGGGAAACAATGTTTCTACGAAGAATTCTAAGCAGATTTCCCCTAGAAATTGCGGAAATTCCAAAATATAATATAAATAGTGTTACGCGAGTTGGAATTGTTCTTAAAATCATAGACCCCTAAAAATTTTTATTTTTTGCATACATACAGAGAGAAATCAAAATATAAATATGTTAATATTTAAGTATCAAAATTACTCATCTAAAATATGGCCTTGAGAATATTAGAGAGAAGAGAAGAGAAGTAACACTCAGGCAATGAATGCCTACCACTATTAATAATAGGTGTTACCTTCTTTAGCAAAGGGAAAGTGATCGAAAAGGAACAGAAAGTAAAGCTTCATTCTTTTACTACTCTGATTTTTACACGTTTTTAATAATGCAGTGTTGCAGCTCCTCTGGTGTCAATTAGGCATATAAAATTTTCAAAGCCGATAATTCTGCTACACAATGCCGATAAAAGAGGGCTTTCTTTTGTTGATGTTACATTAGGATTATTATCTTCTGAAGCCTTCATCACTTGAACTTTCCTACAACAACTGATACAAAAGGCTACTAATGCACGTCAGAAATATGACTGGTGTTGTTATATTTTTTTGGCTGTCGGAGACCGGGCTCAAGCCCATTACATTCGGTCTTGTAGTCAACGCGCTAACTACTTCAGTCAAGATCACGTTGACGAAACGTCAACGTTAGTCGTTCTGCAATCATATCGATATGAATATTAATTGAATTGGAAATTTTAAAAATATACAAATGTATTTCAAAAATAAAAAAATTTGCCCTGCTTTGTAAATCTAGTCGATTTAAAATCTACAATTTAAGAAAACTAACTCCTATAACTATAAATGCAACCTTCGCTGTGCTAAATTCAGTGCTGCCAAGTTAAAATGACAGAATCAGCTGATAATGCTTATGCCAGTGAATAAGAATAGATACCGATTGAAAGATTTTCAGCTTAAAATGGATGCAGCCGCAACAATAATCAAAAAATTATGGAAAAAACATTTTTTTTAAGGGAAAACAGCGAAAATATTTTCATTGAACTGTGGAAAATTAAAAAAGACGATATGACTGACATCCATCTGCCTGTAAAAAAGTTTATATTATAATGTACGAGGGTAGACCAATAAGTCCGTGACGTTCTTAAATTTAAAAATTTATTTTTCAACATTATCTCCTTTTAACTCAATACACTTAGTCCACTTAATTCCAGTTTTTGTATTCCTTCCAAAAAATATGCCGAGCCATTTCTTTAGGTTTGGAAATATAAAGTAGTCACTGCGGGCTAAATTTGGAGAATAGGGTGGATGGTAGCAACCATCTTGAGGAAAGCTCTGTCATACCCAAGTAATCATACAAAATAGAAACCACTGAGCCATAGGTAATGCCTATGGCATCAACAATCTCACGCACTTTTACTTTTCGATCGGCCAACACCATATCGTGGATTTTTTCGACATTTTCGGGTGTGCTGACCTCAATTGGCCGTCAAAACCTTCAGCGTCATTTGTACTTGTGCGACCACAACGAAAGTCAGTAAACCACTTTTTTACCATTGAAATCGGTGGTGCAGAGTCCCCATAGTATTTATCGAGCTTTACCTCGGTTTTTTTTTCGCAAGAAATACACCCCTATGCAATAAAAAATTAACGTGTGCTTCAAGTGTACGTTAAACCGGTTTTTGTATGGAAATTTTGTGTTAACGTACACTTCAAGCACACGTTATTTTTTTTTTTTTTTGCATATGGGGGATAATGTTTAATGAACAATCGATATCCACTTTTTTCTATTTGTAGAAAAATACAGGAGGTTGTATGCTTTGAACAGCTGTTAAACGCAAAGTAAATGACGACACTTGCTCAAAGTTTGACAGTTATCTATTAACAGGTGGTGGGAAAAGTGTTGCATTTCATGTAACTACGAAGGAAGTTCGAAATAGCAAAGACTTGTTGGTCCGCTGCCCAAAAAGGCAAAAATGACTTTAAAGGAATCTTAAGAACTAAGTACGCAGTTCGATACATAACAAAATTTTACATCATATTGTATTTTGATGACTTTAAATTATGACTTGTAGGTCTGAGATATTGCTATAGTCTGGAAATTGAAGAAAATTAGATGACTGCTTATAGTTTTTTTCCGTTTTAACATCTAATCGAATAAAGCTATTTCGTTAGTTTTTTTGCTGAAAGATTTGATCAGAAGCTATTTTTACATCGTAGGACAAGCCGTTAATGTTGAAACAATTCGTTTAAAAATGAAAGAGGAAAATTTAAAAATTTTTTTTTTGCTAACTAAAACGAAAAAGAACGTTTTTAAAAGTGAAGGTAGTTGCATTTAGAATTATATTTTATACCACAATAAAAGTTAAAATCCCTAATTTGACACGCAAGAAAAAGAGTTTGCCCCAATTTTTTGAATACTTCACCTTTTTTCTGTTTTTGCTCTTTTTGCATGGATAAATACGAGTAAGAAACCTTTTTGTCAGTTATGAAATGTTTTGCTTTGAGGGGAAATATACTCCTCTCTGACGATAAAAGATCAAAAGTTTAATTTTTATGAAATGAAGGGGGATAAGTAGTAAATTTTTTCAATATTTTTAAATTATTTTTGCAAATAATATTTTTATCACCGCCCAAAAAAGCGGGGACGAGAATAGCATTTTATAGTCTCATGAGTACAAGTTTAGGTTTTTGTACTTTAGCCGACCTTCAAAATTGCATTTGCTAAGCAAAATTATGGGAAAAGTTAAAAAAATTTAATTTTTCAGAGGAAGGTTTTTGTTCCTCTGGAGGAAACTTTTTCTCCCTTGTCCGTTTTTTCCTATTTTCAAAGCTTAACAGTCTAGGGCTATAAGACATATTTCTGGCAAGTTTCATTGATCTAGAAGAACTCAATAGCTTTTCAGGAGCAATTTAAACTAAAAAAAGTAATGACCAGCTGTTTGGCTCAAACAATCGTATAGAATTGTCATATCTGTTATCTATATAATCATATCATTACTACAATTCAGCTCTTACGTTAATGAATATTGTCCTTTGTATTCATAGAAAATGTATAGCGTGAGTCGAAATATAGCTGATCCAACTAATATTTTTCAACCAGTATTTATTATGGGTGTGCATAAAATAAATTTCCTCAGATTAATAAAAACCGCTCAAATTTCTAACTGCTGTAGCGAATGATCTTGAGCACACTTAACGAATAACTTATTCTTCCTGCTATTTGACCAGAACTTTATTTTCTAAGGCATTACATTTCCTCTAATTATGAAGGATTACTCTATCTCTAGAATATTAATAAAAAAAAGTAAGTTGGTCTCTGTATTGATGTGGTTGTCGCATTAGTATATCATTCATGAGGACATGTGTCAATTTTACCACATGTGTGACTAATGTAAAGTACAAAGTACTAAATAATAACACACAAAAAAAAGAAAAATCCTGCAACACTCCCTTGTGATTTCAATCATGAGCTTAGATGTCGCATGTCAACTTAATGTAGCTGCCGCTCTTGTTTCTTTAAAGAATCTTTATTTTTTATAATTTGTAAAAATATTGTCGTAAAAAAGTTATAATAGACAAGTGAAATCAAAAAGGTATAGATGATTGATTTAAAAAGACCTGAAGTTATTACACAAATTGAAAACAGTTTTTTAATGCAAAATAAGATTGATAGCCCGCCTGTCCTTTATTGCTTTTGAAACAAACAAAAATTAAAAAAAAAAATAAAGTTGCAAAGCTATTTACTAGGAAATCATATATTTAGGAGTAAATTTTGTACATACATATACATTCATATTAATAGCCGTAACCCTCATTTCGTATCTTAACAATATACTTTTTAAAGCTCTATATTTGCTAGAAGAATTTTGTTTTTCCATATTCGTAGAATTCAAGGTTTTCTATTGTAGACATTTTATATCATCTAGCTTTGGCACGTCTTGAAAAGTTTAAAATAAGTCAACAAAAAAAAATTCATATATTTCTAACTAACTATGTTACACGATTAGAATAAAAAAAAAACTGTAGCAGATGTTTTAACTACATTTATTTACAAGTGTGAAATGTATTGTATCTTAAATGAAAAATGGAAACTATATAAAACACAGAAGCTATTAAAAAAATATAAAAAAACACGCAATAAAAGTTCAATTAAAAGATGAACTGAAGTAGAAGGAAATGTTGCGCACGCATAGAATAGGTTTATTGGAAAAAGTTTTTGTTCTCAAACACGCAATATACATATAAACAGATATTCTAAAAATCTTTTTCCGCATAGTTATTGTGCGACTTCAATTGATCTCAACAGTAGCTTGGAGTTTCGTTGCTAAATGTCACAAACACAATTATAACAATTTGTTTTTTATTGTGATAAAAATTTATCAGGTATAGGACTAAGCCTAAGAACGAATTATGACATTTGACATCGAACGATATATCAAAATCTCTTTAAACTAGCTCCGCGTTTATCTCATATTTTGGAAGCAAAACTTAAAATTTATGAACGTTTTGTTATTTTCTACTCAGTGATAATGTAAGAAACCGATAAAAACAGGCAAAATGGCGATAAAAAAGTAAAAATAGAGATTACAAGCCAATTTTAAAACTAGTTAAACAATCCAACCCGCAACGAAAATAGCCTTAACCAGCCCAAAAATTTGTTTTCCAAAAAAAAACCCCAATAAGTATAAAAAATTATCGATGTTTGACGGTGGTAAAGAGCTTTCCATTAGTGAAAGAATTTTAAAAATATAAAAAAACCGGTTCCGAACCGTGTGAAAACATAGCCTATGTATGACGTTGGTAAAAGGTATATAAAATCGATATAGTGGCTTACGCGTGAATGCGTGACAAACAAACAAACTCATTTTCAAGTTTATAATATAGTAAGGCTGCTTTGAAATTTCGTGCTATTATCCCCGTTTTAAAATTTTTTAATTTTATTTATTCTAAATCAGTTTTGATATTCTCTACTTAAAATGCCTTGATTCTTATAAAATGAATAATAAATACAGAAGAATTCCATCTTAAGCTACTTTAGAAGTCAAAGCGGCAGGTACTAAATATTAAAATGAGAATCGTGGTTTGCCGTGTATTTTAGTATATTTTTGCATGACAGAATTCTCATTCGCTTAACATAAAAATTAATTTACATAATTATTAGTGTTTTTTATTGGGAATTGTTACAATTTAAATTTGCAATTTATTAACGCACTAATAATCCCAAATTATTATTTTACTTATTTAGTAATTATTTTTTTTATTAAAAATACATTGGAATTGATTATTTAGTAGTTAAGCTGGATCCTCTGCGCATTTCACTGTGTGCTAATGCATATCATCAGGGAACCTCGACCCAAACTTTCTTAGAACAACTAGAGTTATAATGTTATAAACTTTCATTTAAACAAATGAGAAGCTCATCAAATAACAATAAAAACACTAATTACACAGTACAACAGCCAATCTGGGGGAAGAGAAATTCCAAGTCAGGGTGATGGTACTAGGTCAGTATAGTAAAACCCTCAAAGGGGTTGGCGTTCGTATGTGTCGGTTTTTTTTATGACCTTTTAAATTTTTTCCTTATCTTGATGTTTTTCGCTTAGTGTAACATTTTGGCAAAAAACGTAGTTTAATAACTCGAGAACCACTTGTCCGATTTTGATGAAACAAATTTAGAAAAATTAAGAATTACAATTTCTGAATTAAAAAAAAATATTTAAATTTTTAGGCAAAAAATACTTCTTTCCCTTCATACATTCATTTTTAACTTCGAAAGTGTTGCACATGTAGGAAACCGGTATAGAAACAGATTAGAGAAATTGTAATTCTTAATTTTTCTAAATTTGTTTCATCAAAATCGGACAAGTGGTTCTCGAGTTATGATAAACTACGTTTTTGCCAAAATGTTACAACTAACCGAAAAAAACATCAAGATAAGGAAAAAATTTAAAAGGTCATAAAAAAAACCGACACATACGAACGCCAACCCCTTTGAGGGTTTTACTATACTGACCTAGTACCATCACCCTGACTTGGAATTTCTCACCCCCCCCCCCCCCCCCCTCCACAGACAATAATCCCAAAAATGTTCCACAGTGTTATTAGACTTCAATATAAAAATTAACAATCAAAGTTGAGAAAACGACTTCATGACTTCGGATTCAATGAACAAGAATAGAAAACTATAAACGTACATATGTTAATAAATTGGAAGTTATTCCTGTTGCCACAAGTTCAGATCTTCATTTTAAGCATTTTGCTTTTTATTTTTAACCCCCGACTAAAAAAGGGGTGTTTGAAGTTTGTAGTGTGTGTCTGTGTATCTGTGCATCTGTGCATCTGTGTCTGTCCGTGTCCACGTACAGACCAAACGGCTGGAACGATTTTGATTTAGTTTTTTCTGTTTGAAAGGTGACTTGATCGAGAGGGTTCTTAGCGATCGGTCCAGGTGTCTAGAGAAATCGCATCGTCTCTAGATATATTCGGCGGTTTTTAAAATTTTTAATTTTCGTTTTTACTATAGATTATAGAAAATATTTAATTGTATATAAACTTAATGAAAACTTTTTAATCCAAACAAACATAAAACTTTATTTTGGTTTTTGTAAGATTTTCTCATAAATTCACGCACACACAAGCAAACACACAAAAAAATTAACACAAGCGTACTACCTCACACATACAAGTACGCTACTCCACGTTCAATTCTTTTGTTTAAGAACCCAGTAAAAAATGGAAGTCATTCTAGTGAAACTAGATTTTCATTGCTTCCAAAAAATCGATATTTTTAATTTGCCGAGAGTAAGCAAAAAACCATGTAGAAGCTAAAACCTTGTAACTCCTCCATAGTGTTAGAAAATACTCAGCATAATTAAAAAATAGTAATTTGTTTAAAGAAATTTATGAACTAATTTTAGTCTAAGATTTAAAAGTTATTTTCTTAAGTTAACATGAAAACACTGTATCGGGCTTAAATTCGTATAAAAAGAAACGAATTGTTAAAATAGCTAACTATTTACCATTTTTCGTAGATGAAAATATTATCATAGAACACAAAAAAGGAAATTTTTCTTAATATCGCTTTCAATCCAGTGACCAGGCATCGAAAAAGAGAACTTCTTGTAATGACAACCCTACGTAAAAATCATTAGATCGGATCGCAATTTTCGCTACTTCCAGATCGCAAACTCTACATTTTCATGACTTTTTGGAGTCTCTTTTTTTGCTGGGAAAAGATGAACGATAAAAACGATGTGCACTAGGAAACACTAGGAAACACTCACACACATCCACACACCTCAACACATGCAGGTATGCATTGCTTTATGGATTTTATTCACTAATTTTACAAAAACCAAAGATACACACACACACAAACATGATTGGAACAAATATGTGGGTGGACGAAAAAGTAATGTTCAAAACTGCAAGAGGCACAAATGAACAGCCTAAATGTAAAATTGCATAAAAATTGTATGAGGTTTTAGACCTCAATATGCCTTACCTTTAGTATCCCCCAGTCTTAATGGCACCAATAACAACAGAAAAAAAAATATATTTTAACATTAATAAATTTTGAAATTTAGAATCCGATTTATTTAAAAGAAAAAGATTTTTTTAAGGTGGCCCAGAAATAACCAAATTAGTGTTGTATACGAGAAAGGGCAAGGAATCATCAAAAAGTAAAACATATTTGTAAACGACTGCAAACACACGAACAGTTCCCATTGCAAAATTTTGATTGCATGCAAACGTTGTCTAAAAATGCATTTCTCAACTGCTGAAGGCAATGACGAGAATGATGATGATAATCAAATGTATGTAAAATACCACAATTTGTACCTTATGGACATAAGGCAAAAAAAAAATACAAAAACTATATATGTACAGACTATTTTTCACCAACAAAATGCGTATTTGTTTGCTTTAGAGTTGGAAACATTTGAAAGTCTCTTGATGAGACTGAATACAATGATATTTTCTAGTGGAGAGTGGGGAAGGGTTGAACTTCAAAATAAAGTTAAATGCATTCTAGATTTTTCCTAATGCACAAATGTGCATTTCAGATCGCCGAAGCGTAAATTAGGATTTCAAAATGACATTTAGAATATTTACGACTTGGTCTTAGCTAAACATGTTTCAATTTCCATTGATGCAACATCCTGCTGCCAATGATGATGAGGATGAAATGTTTAGGGTTCATTTTGCGCTTCGGCCACCCAACCACTCGCTCACTCTTTTTTTTTGGTATTATTTCTGTTAATTGCAAAAATGGCAAAAATGTTTGCCAAACTACAAAAACGGAAAAATTTAGTATGTTGGTGTAGTCCCTGACAGAATTTTGAAACGTACTCGTATTTGAGTTTTTTTTTTGTTGGCAAATCTTTTCGTTTTATAATCATTTCATTTATGTTTGTTTGAAAGTCACATTCATTTATTTGGCTTTTATGGTTGGCTTAAAAGTCTGGAATGATAAAGACATGAAATCGAATACTGATAAAAGGAAAAAATTTCTTTCAATTAATAAAATAAACAAAGTGAATGGAGAACTAAAAGTCTGCCGAAAGAAAAAAAATTAGAAGAATATTAAAAGTTGTAGAAGGTTTGAATGAATGTGAAGAACTCAATTGCATACACACAGAAAACTTTCAACTTAAATCCACTTAAACAAAGTTAATCTAATATTTTTCGGCAATGATTTTGCTTCATATATGTTTCATGTTAATTTAACATGATTTGTAGTAATTGTCAAAGAAAATTTTTCTTTTTGAAATAACTTTATTTCACGTCGAATTAGCATTTACGTACTGTTAAAATCAAAACGAAGAATCATGTTGAATCAAAGTTATTTCAAGTTAGATCAACATGAATTTAATTTAATGTAGTAATTGTATTTTATTAATTATTTAAGTTACGTGTGATTGACATAGACATCAAAAAATATTTGTATATAAATTAAATTTGCTTCTACGGCCAAGATTTGAACTCGGAACTCGTCGCGTGGTAGTCAACGTGTTTACCCCTGCAGCCACAACAGCTTTAAATATTCTTAAAATACATACAAAATAAGTACCATCTTGAATTAAATTATAATTTAACATTATTTCTAGAAATTTTACATACTATTTGAAAGTTTTAGTTTTAGTTAAAAAAACAAAATGCTTTGACTTGAAAAGTTTTAGTTAAAAAAAAAATAATTTGACTTGACTTCAAGATTCGAACCTGCGATCCTCCGAATGAAAGACTAGTACACTGCCTACCAGCCAGCAGCAAATAAACACCAACACACTCAAGCAACATTTTATTTCTTGTAAATTTAATGCGATTTGAATGAATTTGAATGCTTCCAGAAGCATGTTAGCAACATCCAGGAACTCTCAGCACATGCAACAGCCTCTCAATTTAACTTTTAAGCACATCATTAGTTGCTGTTACAATTTGTAATGTTGTTTTATGTACACGTGCGTTGGAACTACGACAAAGTTTTTGAAGAATTATAGTTATAATTGTTTGTGTTTTTCATCTGCATCGGCTTACGTGGTTATGTGGTTGTATATATGGTCACGTTTTTACCTTTTAAAAACGTTATTTATGTGATTTTAATGATTTGCAATTAAATAAATAGAAGCAAATGTACAATTAGTAGTTAATCAGAATACATACTTTATTAACTTTTCAATGAAATTACGCGCTATAAACACAACGTTAAATAATGCACAACTAAATACTTATCGCGATGTCTACTCTACTGTTGCTCATACAGTGCTCACAGAACTGTTTGCTCTGATATTTAAACAACAATGAATTTTCTGACTGACTGAACTGAACTCTTCACAATAATCAACTGAACTGCTATCGGACCCATCACAACCCACAAAAAAATTTCAAGATTTCGTAATGGGTAGTACTCTTTTAATTGCTTACAAAGTAATGAGTGGTATTTATTTATCTAACTATTTTATATGTACAATAATGACTGTCCTGTAATGAATAAAATAACAACTTATTCATATCATTACGTGAAAGTACTTATTGTAGTACTTTCAAGTTAATAACCAAATATATCCACAAATAAAATTTATTGATCGTGAAAGTGAGCTTCGAAGACAACAAAAAGAAAAAAATGCTAATTAACTTGTGAATAACTTTAAACAAAAAGTAATCTACTAAATTTTGCATATTTGTAAGCAAAAAATAACCCATTACATTTTTAATACTTTTATGCAATCAGTAATCTAATAACTTTTGGATATTTATAGGCAAAAAGTATAGGGTACCGCATGCTTTTTGAACGTCTCAAACAAAAATAATGGGTTATTCAGTGAAATTGTAAGTACTTACTACTGGGGAGTACATACACTTTTTTGCATTCTAGTAGGCAAACTTTTTTGCTGGGACCTTTTAAACTTAACAGAAAGCTTCCGGAAAAATGTGAAGCACCATCTAGAAAGTCACAGCACATTCAACAGCCTCTCAATAATATTATCTTTCGATCACGTTATTAGTTCGTATCACAATCCGTTTGTTTGTTTTTTCGTCTGCCTAGACATTCATTAGTGTTAGCTTAGAGTCAATGTGGTGTTTCCATTAAGACGGCGATCAATGTGTATACCAAGGTATTTCACCACTGATTGTTGAGGAACAACTTGATTGTTGACTTGAATAGGGGTACAAGAATCTCTTCGTAGGGTAAATGTTACCAATACACAGTTCTGTTCGTTTACTTTTATTCTCCATAAGTTCAACAATAGTTCCATCTGGGTAGTATGTTCCTGAAGATATCAGGATGCCTCGTGAGGGTTTTCGTGCATACTAGAGCAGGCTGTATTATCGGCAAATGTAGAAGTATGGATATTACTGCTGACAGGATATAACATATATAAATCAAAGTATAGTCCCCTGTGGTGAACTTTAAGAGATAGATTAAGGCATACTCTTGAAGTCTTTTTCCACAACAGTGAACTTCCGGGTAAGAATATATTTTTTTTTTTAATACATTTATTTATTTATTGTATCTTCAATTATGAACTAACAATAAGTATTCAAATCTTAAATCTAAAATATAAGTATTAGGCCCAACCACTGTCGGACATAAACTTAGTGATAGTTATAAATAATACATAAGTAGTGATAATAAAAAAAAGAGAAAAAAAATATTTTCAAGCAATCCCATCTGGAGTGTTAAGTAAAAGAGCTCTTGTGTCCTTCTTTTTCAAGCGAATGTGGCCAGTAAAATTCAAGATGTTACGAGCAAGCGGATTAGGATGTGACTCGAGTTTTGTTAAATATTTGCCTGCGTATTTTGCTATTTCTTCAATCACTAGTGGCATATTCAAATCACGATGTATATTTGAGTTTTTTATGTACCATGGAGCCGATGTTATCAAACGTAAAATTTTATTTTGCCTTCGTTGGATTCTCTCGACGTTAGAAGCTGAAGCAGTGCCCCATAACTGAATTCCGTAGCACCATAATGGCTTCAAGAGCGACTTGTATAATAAAAGTTTGCAGTATAGGCTGAGTGTTGAGTTTCTACCAATCAGCCAATATATCTGAGTTAGTTTAAGTTTCATTTGTACTAGCTTTGAGTCAATATGGTGTTTCCATGTAAGTCGTCGATCAAGGTGTATACCAAGGTATTTTACATGTGAATGCTGAGGAACAACTTGATTGTTGATTCGAATTGGGGAACAAGTATCTCTTCGCAGGGTAAATGTTACCTGAACACACTTTTGCTCGTTTACCTTAATTCTGCATAATTTTAACCATAGTTCCAGTTGTGTTATATGTTCTTGTAGATATCGGGAAGCCTCGTGAGGGTTTTCATGCATACTAAGGCAGGCTGTATCATCGGCAAACGTAGATGTATGGATATTGCTGCTCAAAGGCATATCATAAGTATAAATTAAATACAAAACTGGCCCCAGTATGCTCCCCTGTGGCACACCGGATGATATAGTTTCGGGCACACTCATGAATTCTCCTTCCACAACCGTGAACTTCCGGGAAGTAATGTAACTTTCTAATAAATTCACCTGCGAAACGTCAATAAAGAGTGCAGAACAGTACTTCTTTTCTTCAAATGTTCTTCTTATACATTGAACCAATCTATGCGTTTGTTCAATAGTGCTATGCTGACTTCTAAAACCAAACTGATGGTCTGGGATACACCCACTACCAATTAGAATTGGGGACAATTTTGACATGAGCAGTTTTTCGAAAAGTTTTGACATTGTTGATAGCAGACTTATTGGCCTGTATGATTCTGCCTTGGTAAGATCTTTGCCCGGCTTTGGAATCATTTTAACTTTGGCAAGAATATAACTTTCCAAAAGCTTTAGAATGTTTATTGGTAGATATGTCTTCAATTTCTAAATGAGGCCTCATCCCACACTTTATCATATGCCTGAGAGACATCAATAAAGACGCAAACAATACTTCTTTTCTTCAAATGTTTGTTCCATGGTGCTATGCTGACTTCTAAAACCAAATTGATGGTCCGGTACAGTGTTGTCAGAAATGGCGATATCTTGCCAAACATGGGGCCAAAAATTTGTTTTTGGCGATGAAAATTTTGAAATGGCGATTGGCAATTTTATTTGGCGATATTTGAACTCTAGGGATATTTTTGGATAAAATAGAATAATGTTAAGAATATGAATTTTTTGAAGGAATTTTTAGAAAAACAAAATATTTCGTGCAAAAAATTCTAAAAAAAACTATTTATCTCAAACAAAACTCAATTTTCACCACAAAATCTCAGTGGGGAAATCTTTCTTTGATAAGTTAGAACCAACGTTTTGATAATGAAGTACCAAAAAGCTTACACGAGTTCTCGCCTGGAGTGTTTGAATACGACTGTGCTACTCGTACTTAGCACTTCAAGGATACTATATGTGTACTTAAATACACATTTAAGAAAATGTTAATTCAGTTTTATCATAAGATTTAAATAATTACAATTTATATCCTGGTGCTCAAGTTTAATTTTAAGGATTTTTGAATTAATGTAAAAAATTTTCTTAATTTTCTTAAATAATATATTTTTTATTTGGCAATATTCGACAAGTCGTTTGGCGAGGAGGAGGAAAATAAATCTGACAACACTGGTCCGGTATGCATGCAATATCACTTGGAATTGGAGACAATTTTGTCACGAGTATTTACATTGTTGATAGTAAACTTATTTGCCTATATGACTCAGCTTTTGTAAGATATTTGTCTGGCTTGGGGCTCATTTTGACTTTGGCAAGCTTCCAGTGGTTTTGATAAAATACTCCAGTCGTAATATGGCATTAAAAATAAAAAGCAGGATTCTAATTGCAATACGAAGCAAATTCATCAGCATCTTATTACTAATTCCATCAATACCTAGGGCTTTCTTCAGGTTGAATTCATCACTTAAACCTGAATACGGATTTTAACACGGAGTACAGCTTTTAAATGTTCATAAAATATGTTAAATTTTTCCATATCGCTTCTTGCCCAACCTCCGCTCGAACTGCGAAGAGGTAATTTAAACTCGATAGGTTTTTGAGCTTTATAGCAGCACCATAGAGAGTAGTAAGATAATGGTGTGAAATCGAGACCTATCAGATAGCTTTTAAGATATGAACTTTTGTCAGAAGCTTGGAGTCGTTTAATGCACTCCTTAAGTCCGATTTTATATTGGGGTTTTCTGGCCACCCCTTTTAGCTCTTCTTTTTTTCACGGATGAGACGTTCAATATCCCTGAAATGAATTCTATTAAACACAGTCTGCGAATGGATGGTAGTAGTATTTTTAGCAGCCTATTTTATCCTTCTGCTGAAGTTGACAATGTTAGATTCAACATCCTTTGACATTATCAGCTTAATGTTTTCCGTGCAATGACTACTGAGATATTTTTTGAATCCCAGCCAATTAACGCGATTGATCATCTTCAAATATGAGTTCAGTAAATCACTTCTTAGTGGGATACAGATTGTAACAGAGACTTCAATATGAATTGAATCCCTAGAAATATTTTCCATAACTCCAAAATCTCTATAACATCCGGAATTTTTCTTATGTCATTAGGCTAATAAATGGGCACCCTTCTCGAAATGATGTCCAAGCCCACACCCAGAAAAAAGATTGGTTGGAAAATGGTTAGGCCAATAAAATATTATTGGCATAAACTATATTTCAGTTCACCCTATAAATTTTCTATTAATCCAAAAAACAATCCATGTTCACTGCCATACGGGCATAACAATAAATATATGATTCTGAAAATTCTTAAATTGATTGCATCAACCGAGCGTACGCTTTTGTCAAAAAAAATATTATGAATTGGATTTTACTACCAACTTTTGGTGTTGGCAACTAAAAAATGTTCGTTCTATTTTAAGGTTAAAATAAACACTTTCTGTCAGTTGCTGCAACCGACTAGATGTTGAGTTTACTATCGTAGTTTATACCAGCAAATTTAAAAATTGAAAGATATTATGATTTGCGAATTCTCAAATGGTTTTTGAAAGTCTGTTCATAAGATAACAGGTTTGTGGCTGTTCAAAATGTGTGGTTGAAGAAATGCATACAGACATGCTTCACCACTAGGAATTAAATTTCAATTAAAATAAACCGATGGCAATATGTCAAATAATAAATTTTTTAAGTTGTGTATATTTATTTGCGTTTATTGTTTATTTTTATTTCCGCAAGGAAGTCCAATTTTACTTTCACATGTGCCAATTATGATATTGTTTTAGTTATAATAACCATATTTTCGGTAGCACGAATAACTTTTATTTCAAATTCCATATTGTTAACCAATTTTTTCTCTAGCTGCACCTATTGGGTTAAGGGTTATAATTAAAATATCGTGGTACCAAAAGAAAATTCCGGCCGTTATACCAGAAGTCTATGATAGTTGGAGCAACCGCCAAAATTCGATTGGCATCAAATTCGGTTGTCTCAACGAATCTGATTTCTCTGTGCATTTTTGAAAATGTATTGAACAGCGCTCGATCTCTAGCTGTAATAAGACGCGAATCCTAGAACATGTTTTGCATTGTAGTCGCCAGTTGCCAGAAAACAAGGTCCAAGAAATTTGTAAAAATCGTAATATTGATATCCAGCAGAAAAATAATATAATTGAGAGTGAGACAACTTTTGCCGGCCTCAGCTATTTAATTAATAAAATTATAAAAAAACGAATTGAAAATACTGAACCAAAATGCCTGAATAAGAAAAATTATTCCTTGAAATTAAAAACTTTAATTTTTATTATTAAATATTTTTTCCTTCAAAGTAAGAAGAATACGACTTAATACTGACATGTACTTACATACATACTCGTACATACTGATATTAAATTTCATCATAGATAATAAACAAACTAAAAGAAAAAGAAACCTAAACACGTGTACCACGTATTTTTTTAATGGAAAAATATTCTTGATTCATATAAAATAAAAACAAAATGTATTTCATTAGAAAAACATTAAAGAATAATTTTGATTACTTTACAAGAAAAACACACATCATAAAGTGAAATAAACAGTTAAAAGCCGATACTAAATATGCCATTAGATACCAGATATTAGATACATTCAAAAACATTCATTAAAAGAAATTTGCTACCAGCTCAACAATTGTATATGCACGAGTATCTAGAGTATCTGGGACGATGATGTTTGTCTGTCTATGGTAAACTAGACAAATTAAAATGAACTAATAAAATTTATTGAAACTATTATATGAAAGAGATACTTTAGTTCTTCTTCTAAATCAAATATTTTTTAAATAAATATTTTATAACATCTGAATGCTGCAAATCGGTTTGATTAACTTTTATAAATACCTTATATGTGTATCAATTATCTTCAACTTTGAGAAAATGTTCAGAAAAAAAGATAAATAATGATCTTAACAGACTAACCTATAAGTAACAAAAATTAAAAATTTGAAAATTTGGCTTGTTTAAATGGATAAGCAATTGTGTATTTGCATTTCGTTCCCGCTTTTGAAACTCATCAGTAGACTGTGTTTAGTCTATTTTGCATATACAGTATTTTTCGTTTATAGCGAACCCGCTTAAAACGAACTTTCGCCTAAAACAAACCATTTTCGAAAGTACGAACTTTTATTTCTATAAAACCATGAAAATTTTTTCACTTATAACGAACCCGCTTAAAGCGAACTTTCGGTTATACCAACCTTTTTTTGCATGTAAATTGTTCCTTTTTTCGCTTAAAACGAACCAAGAAGTGTGTTGCCATGAACAAAAAATTATATTTATATATTAATGTGTAGCGTAAGCTGTGTAAAAAATTTTCTTCAGTCTTGCGACACTCCGCAACAAATTCGTGACCACTTGGCCCAAGTGGAAGTGTATATAAATGAAGCCAATATTAATACTAAGCAAACTAAAATAACTAATTTTTTAAAAACTAAATAAACTTATGTTTTTTATTGTGTTTCACGTTTGGCTATTTATGGTCAGATTTCTTGATTCTTAGGATGCAAATAAAACCAACCAAGAGACAACAGCTCTAGCACAACATGTGAAAGAAACGGGACATAAAATAGATTTTAAGGGGGTCAAAATATTAGATAGAGAAAAGAGAGCGAATAAAAGATTTACACTAGAAAGCCTACGAATACAGCAACGTATTAAAAAATCGATCAATACAAAAGAAGACAAAGACAACACCAAACTGCAATATTCAATTGCAATAACTTGACAAGTGAAGTTCTGTGATATTAGTTTTAAGTTTGCCTGTGATATTTTATATTAATTTTTATTATTTAAATTATACAATTAATTGTTCGTGCTGTCCAGTTTTATAATTTATTCAATAATGTAACTGAAGATCGTAAGTCAGACATAAAAATTAATATTACAAAAATATGACAAAAAATAATAAAAAACTTGTAATTTGTTGCCAGAATTTAAAAATAAAAATTCTCCTGAAGACGTCGGAAAAAAGCTGACGAAACGTTGAGAAAAAAGATGAAATAAATTGGTTTTATTTGCATCCTAAGAATCAAGAAATCTGACCATAAATAGCCAAACGTGAAACACAATAAAAAACATAAACAAACGAAATTGGTCACAAAACATAAACACAATAAATAAACTTATTTTTTAAAGACTACAGTGTTCTAAAATTGTTTTAATAAATAAATAAATAGCCAAAGTGTTCAAAAAAGACATGTGCACACAAAATAATGGTTTCTTGATGTCTTCACTTAAGACGAATTTCGCTTAAAACGAACAAATTTGATCAGTCCCTTGAAGTTCGCTTTAAGCGAAAAGCACTGTATGTATGTATGTCAGAGTTCTCAGTGTACATTCATAGTGAATAGTCGATTTAGCGGAGTTTTTATTTCATACTAAACAAAAAAAATCAAACGAAAAAATATATTTGGAATACATATTGTAATTGATAAATAAGCTTTAATTGCGTTGCTAATATCTTTTTACATACTCATAAATAACAAAAACAAAAAAAAACGCAAACAAAAACAAAAAAACCGCAAACAAAAACAACAACAAACAACCAATGAAGTTTTTAGTTCTGTTGAGGTTTAAGCGAAACCAAAGGGTTTGCGCTATAACACAGGTGGGTTCATTGCGCCATTTTTCTTGAGCAGAAATGAAAAAGGCAACATTGAAGCGTTTCCAGCAGGATGACAGCGAGATTCCACAGATATTGCTAATATCGACTACTGGGAGTTAGGTTATCCAGTTTGCCAGGTCATTCGCAACTACGTTGTCTGAATTAGTCCCGCGTCCATGCACCTAATACAGTGTGATAGATAAAGCTGTGAAAGCTTATCTAAGGCTGTGCGAAATTTTTCGACAATGAATGATGTGGAATACACACCTGTAGATTAACTGCCCGTTATTATATTGATATCTCTATAAGATGTATATGTATATCTATTCTATGTAGAGTCTATATTTCTGTATCTGGTAATTGTATAGTCAATGTGTGTTATAATTATTCTATGTCTATGTCTTTTCTGTGTTAAGTATATATCTGTTTTATGTCTCATTGAATGCGTAGTCTACATCTAGTCTATATATAATTCACGTCTACTCTATATATAGCATACGTCTAGTCGATGTCCAGTGTCAAGTCTATGTATGATATATTTCTATTACACGTAATATCTTTATCTAGTATATTGTCTACTCATTAGATAGTGCATGTCTATATTTAATATTTTGCTAGTCTAATCGTTCTATCTTCAGTCTATGCTTGGTATTTGTTTAGTTTATGTCCTGTCCATATCTACTCCATATCTGGACTATGTTTATACTATATGGTATGTGTCTAGCCTATGTATGGTCTTTAACTAGTTTATATGTAGTCTAGTTGTAGTATCAGTCTAACGTCTATCTAGTATATGTTTACATAGATTTATTCTGCATCTAGTCTTGTATGTGTCCACCATTTGTTTCACCCTACCATGCACCTTTCTCTCACTTTAGAATATTCTTCTATAGTTTAAATAATAAACTTTGGTAAGTGTATCAAAAGACAAATGAAAAAAAACAAAAGATAAAATCTCTTCAAAAATAATAAATTAATTTTAAATTAAAAAGTTAAAAAGTTGCTGTTGATAAAAAAGAAACGAAGTACGTTTGCTGTTTCGTTTCTGGTTTTGATTTTGTCGTAAATGAACCATTATAAAAATTTAAGAAAATTTTGATGATTTTTGGAAAAAATAAAATTAAAAAAAAAACATACTATAATATCTCTTGTATTAAACATGAATGTAAATCTTATATAAGAATGCATGTAAAAAATTCAGAAGATAAATCTTTAATTAAGAGTTCGAGTGCAGAGTCAACGATTGAAATTGATGCTTTGGGGACTTGATGTGTTTTCTGGGAAAAACGCACGCACACGATAATCAAATTTAAGTTCTTTTAATTTCATTTAACTCATTAACAAATGAATTAGAACTAAAGTTTTATAAAATACATCACTACTTTAAACCTGCTTTATTAAATCATCGTAATGGCAGCAATAATGGGTCATCTTTCTTTCTTTTCCTTTTATCCAATATGTAGCAGGCATTCTATTTCTTGCCATTGGAAGAGTTATTGTCCCATGTGTTTTTTACACCATTCAAGCAATTAAATTGATTAATTTAATGCTTTTACTTTGACTGTAAACACAAGTTAAATTCCCTTTTTATTGCAAAGAGAGTTTGAAGTTTTTTTTGGTGTTTGGTTTTTTGCTCGTAATAATCATAAAGTCCATCCTTTTAGAAATAAATTATGTACAAATGCCTTTAGTGGCTGCTTACGCATGATTAAATTTCCGTCCGCGTTGAATTTATAAATCGTCTAAAAGAATTGTCGCGCCTTTCCCTTGCCACACACAAAAAATACAAATTGCAAAGTACCAAATTTTGCATGCTTTTCACAGAGCAAAAGGGTTGAAATGTCAGCTAAGTGATGCCAATGTTTAATTTTGTATTAACAGATGATGGAAAAGTATGTACTTGTTGTGTATTACGTCGCTTAAAATAAGAAACTTGAGAGCTTAAGAATTTAGTGCGTGTGCATTAAAAGTTTAGAAGCCAATTTCCTATCTATGTACCTGAGCTGGGGTATATTCGCCGCTTTCAATAACGAGCTGATTCGATCACGGTGCTCAGTTTGAGATTGTGGCATTCGTTATCGAATAATGGAATAATATGGTTTCATATCGAATGCCGTAATCTCAAACTGAAAAAACGTTTTCGAATCAGCTCGTTATCGAATGCGACGATAAGACACTTATTATTACAAGAACAACAATCCAGTAAACGAGTCAAGATAGTTAGAAAATATTCTTTCGTGTGGTAACTTTCACCCTCATCCCTATGAATCGTGACCTTATATTATTTTTAACTAAACTGTCGCAACGCTCCGACGAATTTTAGTAATTGCAGCAACTGTTGAAAACAATTTTTTGTTATTAATACCAGTAGCTCGTTTCTGTATTTCTCGCATCTTAAAATTTCTCACATGAAATGTGAAACACAAAATTCCATCGTTTCTCGATATGCGAGAAAAAAGTGTTTCTGTATTTCAATGCGAGAACAGACAACACTGATTCTGTTTTTACTGGAATATTTCCAGTAATCGAGTATCAAATGAAAACAAAATTTCACAAAAATATTATTTCAACAACAAAAAAAAAAGAAAAAAATTACAGGAAAAAGAAAATAAAATAATGAGCATGAATATAAAGTGAATGTAAAATGTTTGAAATAAGCTTTTTCTATCAAATGTCTCTATATAGGAAAATTACAGAAAAAATATTCGAAATAAACATAATCATATCGACTCGTTAATAATAATTTTAGTACAACAATTCGTTGCATATCTTTTCAACTAGAGTATTTTTTTTATATTTTCACACACAAATTCAAAAATTCATATGCTTTTGTACAAATTTGGTTGTTCTCGCACCAATTTAAAATGTGAGTTGTTTTGACAGTTCTCCCGAGAAACTTTTCACAAAATATTCTTACAGAAATAATTTTTCGCACATCCTTCCAATATTTACTGGATATTTATTCAAATGACAGGCAGTTCTCGCAAAGTAAATATACAGAAACACTTATGCGAGAAAAGCCATTTTGTGTTTCAATTTACACTGTTTTTGTTAGGATTTCCTCGTTTCATGCGGGAAACTTTCCGTTGCGAGAAATACAGAAACGAGCTACAGAAATCTTTTCTCAATTTCAAACATATTGGCAACTCTGAATTGTATGAACGAAATAAATTGCACAGACATGAAAAGTTAGAAAAAAATCCTAAAAAAAAATATTACCGCCAATATTTTTTATGACTTTAATAATTGAACGCATTTTCGCATTGCTTGTTACTAAATGAAACGCAAAATAACCGAAAGGGTTCTTTCTATAACATTGTCTGAATGAGACAAAAAAAAATATAGAAAAATCTGCCAGAAACATTAACAAAAATGTTTACATACACAAACCGAACAGAAACATCATCAACATCTTCCACTCACTCCATTTGTTCTTAAATACATTACTCATTTTATTAGAAAAGAAACAAAAAACCATCAGAATTGAAGAGGAAAAATTTGCTGTGATGTCAAAAATTTTGTTTTTATATATATATATATATATATCTTGTTGTTTTATGGTGGATTTTTTTAACGAATGTGTTTGTCGTTTTTCTAAATCCTTTATGGTTATTTGGAGAAAATCCTTTTTCTTACTTCTTCTTTGCATTAATTTTTTCCATCATATCACACAAAAGTCTCTTCATGTGTCGCCTGTCAAATATTTGTCAATTTTATATTTGTTCTTTTACTCGTGGGTAATATTATTTTCGCTGATCTGTATTATTAGGGAATACTTATTGATATGATTTCCATAGCAGTCGTATTATTGATGTCTGTTATGTGCTTAAGGACATTTTATTTTATGTTTTCTTTGACGTTTTTTTTCTGTAACATTTATTTTAATCCTTTCGCAGACATCAAATACACTTTTGCGCTGAATATCAATCATGTTTTTCTTACAGATTTTGATTTTAAAACATGATTTTTACATTTCTTTAAGAATGCATGTTTAAATGTAAGTACTAGTATACATACATATCGCTCCTTTATTGCAACATCATCTTATGTCGAAACATGAGATTTTTTTGGACAAATATAGAGCAATTCGCTTTTCGGTTTTTGGCTTGAGTAAAAATTTCATATCGCACATTAAAAAGAGTCACAACTCAAAAAATTTCAGATGCTCAGTTGTGGCAAAAAAAAACTATTGATACTGTCCAAATGACGAAATTATGTAACATAAAAACAAGCATAAAAGCATTTTATATTCTTCAAGAATACTTTATTGCAAAAGAAATTGTTACAGTCGTCAGAGATTCGTTCAATTAACTGGTTTATAAAAAGACAAAACCACTTTGATAATTTTGGGTTGCGACTTTTTATGATTTAGTGTGCGATATGTGTATATATCTTGTACTCTCATCTCTTGAAACGCAAAAGTTGTCAATACATTGACAACTGTCAACATGTCTACATGTATACTATTGAAAGAGTTCGCAACAAGTCCAGAAAACTTTAAATTTAGCTACATATAAACTATACAAAATTTTTCAAAATAATTCCTTAAAAAAACCGAATTCAATGCAAATATCTGACAAAAGAAGAGAGGAAGAAGTACGTGAAATTCTAATGGGCGTAGTCCGCCCATTTTTTAAATGCAAAATTATGTGCTTTTCAGAGCTCAGGGTGCGTCATGTTAAGTCATGTAAGAATCGGTAAAGTAGAAGCACTTAAAATAAATAAATAAAGCTAAATTTGTGTGGTAAGTTTCATAAAAATCGGTTAAGTAGAACCGTGTAAAATATAATAATAAATTTTAACGGGTGTGATCCCGCCCATTTTTTCAACTTTCAAATTGTGTAATTACAAGAACCAAAGGTGTTTGATAGGTTTCACAGCAGTCAGATAAGTGGAATACCATAAAATTAAATTAAAAAATTGTGGGCGTGTCTCATCCCACTTTTTTTTACAAATGGGACCAATCGGATGCTATACCCACACAGAAAAAAAAAGAATTTTTACAATCGGTTTAAAATGTAACGAGTTATAAAGTAACACCGCCGTAAAAATCGAGTCGAATTGATAACCCCCTCCTTTTTTTGAAGTCGGTTGCATGAACCTTATCAATAGAAAATCGTTGCCAACTAGAGCTGGGTCCAACTCTTTCAGTCGTACATTTTAGACAAAAACCTATGATCAAACGCATGTGATTTAAATAGGTTTGAAAAAGGTTTGTGTCTAAAATGAACGGTTGAACCATTTGGACTTGGCTCTATAGCCAGCAGAAACAATTGTGCTTTGGTTTAGAACTGGGTCCAACTCGATCATTTGATTGCTGGTACCTCTTGTAAATAGACTCTAGTTACTAGAGTCTAGTTAAACAGATGCAAGAAAAGCTTATGGAGGTTTTTTGCCTCATGAAGCAGCATTGTAATACGAGTATATGCTTGCATTTATATGTATGTCTGCTCACTCCTGTTTGTATATATATACATATATGTATATTTATATGTATTTGTCTTCTTCGTTAAATTGATGAATTTTTCGTTAAAAAAATATCCTCACAAAAACATAAATGTGAAAAAAGGCCAAGTTCCTTTCCAAAAGTTCGGCCATTAAAAGTAGTGAGATAAAAATTTTGACCAAGTTCTTGTTTTGCACAATACCTATCACTGTTATATGCTGTGCATGATATAAATTTCTAACCGTAAGAGTGTCATATAATTTCTAGATAATCTGTTAACTTGACAATATTTTTCCCGATATAAAGAAATAAACAAGTATGGATTAATATTTTCTTTTTTAAAAAGTTAAAAATATTGCCAAGGTAGCAGATTATCTAGAAATTATATGACACTCTTACAGTTACAAATTTATATAATGCATAGCATATTAGAGTGATAGGTATTGTGCCAAACAAGAACTTGGTAAAAATTTTTATCTCACTACTTTTAATGGCCGAAATTTTGGAAAGGAACTTGCCAATCATACGTGTCAAGTTTAGATGGAAACGGACAATAATATCTACATAAGTAGTATAAATCTGCTGATCCGAAGTGCATGAAAGAAAAGACTTAAATTTTATTGTCATTTTAACGCCGACTTTTTTAAAGGAAAGTTTATAGCCTTTCATTTTTAAAACATGTATTGCAAATTTCAATAAAACTGCTTAAACTTAATGGGCGTAGCCCCGCCCTTATGGCTATATATTCCTGGCTTTAACATTTTTCTAGTTAGTTTTCAGCTTAGACCTAGTTGTCTATCAAATTTCACCTCATTAGCGAAAATTTAAATTTTTTATTCTTATTTTCGTCATCAAGCCCTTGTTTTCAAACTCAAGATTTTCTTTGGCTACTGTTTATCTCTCCTGTTGAGTTTCGCTGGAGACGTTTAATAATAAATACATAAATAGTATATTTATATGTGCTGATCCGAAGTACAGACATGAAATAGGAGGGCAAATTTTGTTTTGTTTTGTTTTTAAGGCCCGTTTTGTTTAAAGAACATTTAAAACCTTGTATTATTGCACATTTGTAACCCAAATTACAATAAAACCGCTTGAGTTAAACGCATTGGATTTGTGTTTGAATTCTGAGATTTGGGGACGTAGCCCCGCCCCCTGTCTATAATTTCCAGCTTTTCAAATTTTTTAACCAGTTCTTAATCTAGGCCTAGTTTTTTTTATCAAATTTCAGCTTACTAGCGCAAATTTTAATTCTTTTTTCTAATGGGCGTGATACCACCCACTTTCTTAATCTCAAGATTTTCTTTGTCCAGTAATTATCTTTCTTGTCGAGTTTCTTTGGAAACGGATAGTAATTAATTTATAAATATGTAGTATATTCAATGTATATGAAGTAGTAGGATTAAAATGTATGGGCGTGTTAACGCCCACTTTTTTCAACGTAAATTTATAGCGTTGCATTACTGCAACATGTACGCCAAATTTTAATCACAACGCTTCAGTTAAACGCCCTAGATTTGTATTTTTAATTCAGAGACTTATGGGCGCAACCCCGCCCACCTTGGTAAAATTTTTGAGTTTTCAGATGTTTCTAGTAATTTTCTAATCTATAGCTACTCGTTTATAGAATTTCAGCTCACTAGCGAAAATTTTAATTTGTTATTCTTATGGGCGTGTTTCCGCCTACTTTTTTTAATACAAAATTTTCTTTGGGTAGTTTTTATCTTTTCTGTTTAGTTTCGTTGGAAACGGATAATAGTAGTTACATAAATAGTACATTTAAATGTGCTAACCGGAAGTACATGAAAAAGGATGTGTAAATAGTATGGGCGTGTTAACGCCCACTTATTTAACAAAAATTTATAGGTTTGGATTATTGTAACATGTGTGCCAAATATCAATAAAAGCGCTTGAGTTAAACGCTTTAGATATTTGTTTTTAATTCTGAGCTTTATGGGAGTAGCCCCGGACCCTTGGTAAAAATTTTCGGGTTTTCAGATTTTTCTAGGTAATTAATCACATAGTTCTACTTGTGTACCAAATTTCAGCTCACTAGCACAAGGTTAAATTCTTATGGGTGCAGCCCCGCCTCGCTGGTTAAATTTTTCTAGTTCATCGCTCACCTAGATCTACTTGTGTACCAAATTTCAGCCCTCTAGCTAAAGCGAAAGTGTTTCATCAATTTGATTAGTGTGTCAATGGTCGGTGAGTATGTCTTAAAATTGGCACTTTTTGCACCTCCATATCTCCGGAAACTTTCATTGTAAAACTTTCAAGCTTCGCATATGAGGTTGCATGTATTTATTCTAGTTATGGTTTAAATTTTATAATTTAGCGATTGCGGGAACACAGTTATGAGGGCGGTAAAAACAGTTCGAATGGTTTCCTGTAAATATACACACTGCGTGGATTGGACGCTTACGCACAATACAAATAAAATGTTTCAAGTGGCCTTAATATGAAATAAAATAATGCACCAAAACATTGTATTCAATATCTAAAGTAAAATGTTACAGTTGCTGGAAAATAAACGCATTTGTAATAATATTTTTGAAACTAATTTTAGAAAACATACGGCGTAGAGGGAATTATTAGGAACCCTCTTCTATACAATTCTATGCTATATATGAATGAACTTGTAAGATTTCAATCGAACATTGAACAATGTTTTGCATTGACAGTTGATAAATGTGACATGAGATTTTTGACGTGTGTGCGTGATTTGTCATTGACATTATAACAATATGATGTGTCATGAGTATTGGGGAGACAGAATGGCGTTCGAGTATAATGCTTTTAGTGATAAGAAATACCGCTCGTCTTATTTCGATAATTTCAGAGGCACCACACACAACTACAATTAAATATTTTGTTGTGATGTTGAATGCAACAGCTTACAAGTTGTAGACAAAGATGACGAGTGGCTGATGCAGTTCATTTGTGTCATTTGTCTAAACATTTGAAATTCAATTGGAAAATGCGGCACGGTTTAATGCTGTTGTTCTATTTTTATTTATTTTTTTTTTAATATGTTTGTATGTATGTTTTCTTTGTTGCAAATAACAAGCATGTTGCCACATTTTTCTAATTGCTCTTTTTAAAATGTTTCAGTTTGTATAAATAATTCTAGTTTTTGACATTTTTGAGTAGCAGCATTTTTGTTTGTACATATTTTCTATTTTTTATGTGTTTAAATATATTTTTTAAAACATTAAATTGTTTTGCAATACGAGGGTGGTGAATCATGTACATTGTCAATGAAAAATATTGTACCAAGTTTAATTAAGAGATTAATATAATTTTAGATGTACTGTATTATTCATTTGAAATGAAATTATTCATTTGAAATGAAAACTTCTTACAAAGGGTCTAAAATATTAGAAGTAGCAAAAGCTAATGGTTTGCAAAACTTTCTTTAATAATTTTCTACTTTATTAGAGAGCCCGCCTTGCGTTAGTGCTTTTCAGAAGCATTTTTAGAAACTTTTGCTATCAAGTAAGCAATGCTTCTTATGTCAATTTATGCCATATTTGCATACATGGCAAGTTTAATTCATAAAAACTTTGAATTTAAGGCTTTAATATAAAATAGTTATATACTTTATGCATATACAGTCTTATTTGCTTCGGGTTTACGACTTTATTTTACTGGCGCCTTACCAAGTCATCAGCAGACTTCAACCATACTTTTGAAAAGTTTCAAACCTCTTATCTTGGGCACAAGCTTTCAAAAATCATTTGAGAATTTACATAAGATTTTTGAAATTCTAATAGATTAAAAGAGTAAGCTCATTAACTTATATAAAACACAAGAAATAATTTATGTTCGACGTGCATTTAATTTTTTCTGAAATCTTAATACAATTCGTCGCCCGTTGGATAAGAATAAAAGTATTAAAAATAAAATCCAATTTAAGCACTTATTAACTCTATTATTTTTATTTTATTATATTCCAGAAAATTTGTCACAAACATTATACATTATATTCGCAGGTAGGTGTTGTTTGTCTTATTTCGACCTTCGTATTATTAAAGAATCATAGAAATATTAAAAACAAAATTTATACTTATAAGTAGGCATCCACACCTGATGAATCATGATTATGAATGAACAACTTCATTAAAAACCCCGGTATAAAAATATATAAATCATATGAACTTTCATTTGTAGACCAGTAATCTGCATTGAATAGTTTTTTCGCTATTCATGCAGACTCATGAAATTTTAAATATAAATGCGTAGACATCGATTATACTCAACTACTCTGATTTACCCACACTTATAATAAGATTGATTTATAAGTATAGGTTAAAATAAATACGAATTGGATGTCGACATTCATATTCATACCACACTCACACTCATAAATAATCTCAGTTTGATTTCTAATTTCAGCAAAATACTTATACTAATTACATTGATTAAGCTCATTTAACTTATACATGTATGTTTATTAAATAGTTTAGTCATTAAATAGTTTGCAAATAGTATACAATAGTAGGAAATAATGATGTTTTCCAGTTCCTACAAAAAAAAATTAAAAACACATAACCTCATAATAAGAGCTTTATGGTTCGTAGGCAAAGTTCGCATTGTGAATCATATTTATTTTGCATCGTCCATAGGCATTGACTTAAGGAGAGTCGAAATCAACAACGTCATAAATGTTGCTAAGTGTTAGTTTGATGCTCACTTTAAACTTTTAAGTGAATCTGATTCATAGACAACATTACAATAAGTATGAGTGTGCATAAATCCAAGAAATTATAAGTCATGAATCAACTCTACTCATTTTTTCGCTACTCATTGCTGATCTCTGGTGTAGACATCCAGTAATGGACTGTGTAAATATAAAAAGTTAAATAAAAAATAAACTAAGAAAGTAGATACTTATATACTTTGGTCTAGAAAAAGTTTCCTATCAACAGATTAATATTGTTATATTTTTAATACTCATACATTTTTTCAAAATAAAAATATAACTGGAACATTTAATTAAAACGCGAGCTGAAGACAAAAGTTGCAATCGTTTACTTACACTTACATGACGTTATATAATCGTATTTTGATTTTAATAAATATCATAATAGTATGTTTTCTTGCTTAATCGTGGTTAACCGACAATTGGGATTAATCGCATGGTTTGTAATCGTATTCGCGTTTATGAAAATCAGCGATTATTTGCAAACTCTAGTTATGTACTTTATGGTTTGAATCAGAATGACATACTCACTTGGACCATTTTGAACATTGTATTACCACCGAGACTCTGCTTAAGTGGAGTCCCTACCGTAGAACCAATACTTGCCCAACATAAATCCAATTACACATATAAATTCAGCGCTGATTATATTGGAAAGTTCTCCAAACTCCAGAGTACACAAGGTGGCCGTTAAATATTTTATAGCCCTGACCAGGGTAGAAAACATTAGTTACGGCTGGCATTCCCGAGAATTATTTTTTTGCAAATCCCGGAAAATTTTCAACGGGAAGTTTTGGGAATTTAATATATACGTTTTTGGAATTTACTTTTTTTTAAATTGCTGTTGGTTGTTGTATTAAAGGTATTCACGTCAAAAGTTGCACTGTTGCGGAAAACCAAATTGCCAACTTTTCCAAAATATAACAACAACCACAGAAAATTAGTTTGCACAAATGATGCAAAATTGTCAGGGTCTGAGTAAGTGCTAGATTATCAGGGTAAATTTTGCAAAGTTGTGCAACTTTTTATGGCATTGCCAATTCAAAAAAATTGACAAAAAGTACTTATAAAATCAACCATACACCAAATTACAACGCAGAAATGCCTAAATGTTTATCTTTTAAATGAAAAAACAAGTGGTTGAAGATATTTTCGATACAAATAAATGTATTAAAAAATTATAAAATTAAAAAAAGTATAAAAATTCTTAGCTACAAATTATAAAGTAATCTTCAAACTAGATTTTAAGATAACAAATACATATTTTTTTTTCAAAAACCTATCTAATCTAATCTGTTATTGAACTTTGTTAAATAATATCAATATTATTAATATTGATGTTTTTATTAGTGAAATTAATTACAGAATTAATCAATAAAGTTCTAAGCGTTTGTTTCAGCATTTAAACAAACGTTTTTAACAATTACACAAAAAAATATTCCTGCAATACACAACTTCATTTGAAAATAAAACCAAAAACCAATTAAAAATGTATTTAAGTCAATTAAACTTTTGTGTAAAAATTAAATATTCCTACAATAAACAACTTTAATTGAAAGTAAATCTAAAAGTCACTTAAATAAATTATTGAGTCAACTAATCTTTCTAATTAATAATATTTAAAAAAAACTTAATTTACTTAAAAACATTTTTAATTTATTTTTGGTCTTATTTTCAATTAAAGTTGTTTATTGTTTATATTTTATTTTTAAACAAAAGTTTAATTGACTCAAATACATTTTTAGTTGATTTTTGGTCTTATTTTCAAATAAAGTTCTTTATTGCAGTAATATTTTTTTCTGTATAAGAAACATGCGACTAAATATATTTATGCACATATTGTGTTGCTTTATAGACAACTAAATGGGTTGCTCGCGTCAGAAAGTGCAATTATGCACTTTGCACAAGTTGCCAGAGTTGACGTAAATACCTTTATTACTCAAAAATACAAATGTGTGAGCAGATATAAAGAGGTTTACCAAATACATATTTTCAACATAAAAAGTCTTTATAGTATTTAGATTGACAGATGTAGATTGAATTTCCATGCATGCCATAACTCAAGGCATATCAATTTATTGGTTATTGTTCTGTTTTTTAAATATTTTTGTTCATCGAATCAACAAATAAAATTGTTTTGATTTTAATTTATATGTTCTATGTTTTTTCATTAGTCATATTTTTTATTGAGGTCATTTAATTAAATTCATATTCCCGGGAATGCAACATTTTACTTCTTGATTCCCGGGAAGTGGAAAAGTCCGGGAAATAAGAAACCCTAATGTATATGGTATATGAATTTTTATGAATTTTGATTAGATAAGATTTAGATTAAATTTAGATTTCATATACATATGACTTTAGGGCATATTTTGATTCTTTGCAGATTTTTTTATTCGATATGCTTATACGCCATATATATCAGTGATGGGAAATTGTGCAATTTTTGTTATCACAGTGCAGCTATCATTCATATCAGCTGTGGATGATAGCTGCACTGTGGCACTCTCACTCCTTTTCTGGCACGTTTTGTCCATTAATGGAAACTTTTCTGCAATAATAAATATGTAACATTTTTATTTTTATTCACAACTTCGTAGGATTTGGGACTAATAACTGTTCGGTTATAATGAGGAAAGTAAATGTGTCCAATGAACGTTTGCTAGAGAAATTGACGATTTTTTCAACATGTCGAAAAGATAATTTTATAAAATTTTGGAAATATTTAAAATTCATTTAATTGGTTTCTCACTAAACTGTTGTAGATAGAGTTCTTAAACAGTTTGATATAATGATATTAATATTATATTAATATTAATATATAATTAATATTAATTAATATCAAATAGTTTGATGGCTCATATAAGCAAGATGTTTTTTTTGTTTTTATAATAAATGACCCAGTGAAAAAAATGGAAGTCATTCTAGCGGAAGTACATTTTCAATACTTCCAAAAAATCGATATTTTAAATTTGCCGAGAGTGAGCAAAAAACCATGTAGAAGCTTATTTTAGTCACACAAAACCTTGTAACTCTTCGATAGTGTCAGAAAATACTCACCAGAATTTAAAAAAAATTTATTTTTTTAAGGAAATTTATGAATTATTTTTAGTCTAAAATTTAAATCTTATTTGCTTAAATTTAAATGAAAACACTGTTTCGGGCTTAAATTCGTATAAAAAGAAACGAATTGTTAAAAAAGGCAACTATTTACCCTTTTTCCTAGATGAAAATATTATCATAGAACACAAAAAAGTGAATTTTTCTTAATATCGCTTCCAATTCAGTGACCAGGCATCGAAAAAGAGAACTTCTTGCAATGACAAGCCTATGTAAAAATCATTAGATCGGATCGAAATTTGCACTACTTCCGCATCGTAAACTCTACATTTTCATGACTTTTTGGAGTCTGTTTTTTTACTGGGTGATATTTGTATTCAAACGTAACCCGAAGAGATAAGAGTACACTTAACTTGAAAGAGATTTTCGTTATTATTCGTCATTTGTGTCGCAATTTGATATTATAGATCAAAATTCGTAACATCTTCAGTCGGAAGAAATTTATTGCTGCGCTGAAGTTGACCTATTAATAATTTTAAACTCAGTTTCCTAGCAGAAAGTTGTAAAATTAATAAATTAAATAAAGCCAGCTAAAAAAATATAAATGAAGCATATATGATATCCCATTCGAAAATAATATAAAGTCTTTTACACATGTTTCACATTTCAAAACGAAATATAACTTCAAGGACTATTATTTGAATTAGTTGAATTTGCACCAGAACATATTCTATTTAAGTGGAGACTCGAATAATATTGTTCCTATTGTTACACAAATGTTTCCAAGCGAAACAAAATACTTCAAAAAAATGTAAATGAATACAGATCCATATCAGACTTAAATATTTAAAACAAAATCAGGAACTTAAGTAAGGTTTTTCAATATAAGTCGTCAGCTGATAAATTCTTTCGAGAGAACGTCAAAAAATTTTGCTCTATGTTTTTTTTTAAGTTTTGTTTTGTATTTTCTATACTTTTTTAATAGTACACTCAGGGAAAAGCTGCAACTTAAAAATAACAACGCGTCCCATTAATTCAATAATTTTCAATACAATAGAAAATGTATGTTGAGATAAAATTAAATTAAAAATAAATAAAATTAAAGAATTAATACTGTAAATTAATATTTTTGCATATTGAAACGAAAAATGTCAACATGACTGGACTTTCGTTCATGTTTCTTCAATATGGTTTTTATTGATTTTAAGCTGTTTTTCCCTGGGCGTATTAATTTTTAAATAATTTTTCGCTGAGGCTTAAAAACACTTAACCAATATTTAAAACCAACACATTATAATTAATTAATTTTTATTGGGTTTGTCTTTCCACAATTTTTTACTATTCTGCACTCTTCATCAAGTGTTATTTTCAGTTAAAAATTTTACCAAAAGTCAAATGAGAAATGTACTGAAATCAGAAACATTGGCATCTTCAATACGTACTAAAGACTTTTTGAAGTCTAACGATAAATCTTTTTATAAAATTATTGCATATAAAATATTAAACCAAATAATAACATAAATTTTTTTAAACCTATATAATCTTAAAGTTAAATAATATTTTAAATTAGTTCACAGTTATTATAGAATTTATGTAAATACATATGTATATATCTTGTATGAACAATAACTGCCAACATTTTATATACATATATAAAAAGTTGTTTCGCACTATTCAAGGTATTTTGGCACTATTCTTAAGATTATCTTTCTTTGGAAATTGACATTATCGTACGTGTGCTCTTACGTATTTGAAAAAAATGTATTATTATATATATTGCGAATAGATTAACTTATATTATTTTTAAGAAGATATTTTTAAGATTTTAGTGTATATTTTCAAGTTTTTAGTGCATATTGAGTGCACATAAAATACTTATTTTACAGTATATTTCTGGTTTCCCTGCTAATGAAATTTTTTTATTTAAGCTATCGGAACTTTCTTATATCTTTATTTAAATATATTGTTGAAAAACTTCAATTTGTTTAACTGGTTATACAAAAATCTTCTTATTTATATTATATTATATTATATTATATTATATTATATTATATTATATTATATTATATTATATTATATTATATTATATTATATTATATTATATTATATTATATTATATTATATTATATTATATTATATTATATTATATTATATTATATTATATTATATTATATTATATTATATTATATTATATTATATTATATTATATTATATTATATTATATTATATTATATTATATTATATTATATTATATTATATTATATTATATTATATTATATTATATTATATTATATTATATTATATTATATTATATTATATTATATTATATTATATTATATTATATTATATTATATTATATTATATTATATTATATTATATTATATTATATTATATTATATTATATTATATTATATTATATTATATTATATTATATTATATTATATTATATTATATTATATTATATTATATTATATTATATTATATTATATTATATTATATTATATTATATTATATTATATTATATTATATTATATTATATTATATTATATTATATTATATTATATTATATTATATTATATTATATTATATTATATTATATTATATTATATTATATTATATTATATTATATTATATTATATTATATTATATTATATTATATTATATTATATTATATTATATTATATTATATTATATTATATTATTCTTTATGTGTTCTACGATCGCAAGTAATCACACATATGTAGTTCTCTTCAATCATATGAGCCGAGGCCAAGTTAATATTACAATTTCTACACTTTAAAGTATCTTCAGTTTATGAAAATATGATAAGGCAACTTTAACTACTTGCAAATCCCTCGTACTTTACATACAAATATTCCCAAACACCATGTATGGTTATTGTCTAAGATTATGGTTAATGAGCCCGAGTGTTGCACGGTGTGGCAGTGGCGGCTATGAAGGCGATCAATATTTTAATGCTTATGACTGACGGTGATGGTTGTTGGTGGTGCTGGTGGCAGACAGTGTTAGTTGACGATTTTATTTTATTTCAAAACTCTAGCATATAAATATTTATTTATTTATGTCTGTCTGCGTTCTCTCCGCCATACCCCCTCAACACATCTTGAGCACTATTAGGCGTGTGTATCTGAGAGCCTTTTAAGTTAATTGCTTCATACGATCTTTAAGATTCTTCTTGGCTAATACGTTTCATTTGTATGTAAGTGTATTCTTTTTATTTTTATTATTATTTCTACTCTTGGTTTGACTAGATTTAAAATGTAAAAATTAAAAACAAACAACAACAACAACAACGACGAAAAATTTTGCTTGAAAATTTTAAAAACTTGCTGCCACATCGTCTGTAATCGTAGTTTGAACAAGAGAATGAACAAACTTGCGCATGAGTGTGTGGCATCTTGTAGATATGATGCCATAATTAATTTAATTTATGTTCGATATTTTGTTATAACTGCATGTTGTTAAGTTGTCTGTCCCCTTGTATTTATAGTTTAAATTAGTTTTCTTTTTTTTCTTAATTTTTCTTCCATTTATTAAATCGTTTTGGAACGTGCCGCTTTTCTTGGCACACACTTAATGGTTAATTTCGTTTAAAATGCATTTATTAAATTTATTGTTATTACTTAGAAAATATTAAATGAATTTCTAAAAATATCAAAAATATAATATTGTAATTTATTGCAGTATTAAAATATTTTTAATTTTGTTTAGTTTTCCTCAAACACTTTTCCGGATATTTAAATTAAAATTTTTTGTTGTTGTTCGTGGCAGTATGTTTGTTTCAAAATAATGAAATTGAGTGCTAAATTAAATTAATTGTAGAAAACAATATAGATTCCTTTATGAAGTGTTTTCGTAAAGTCAGTTGAAAAATTTCAAACAGTAGCAGTTTTTCGCACAAAAATTACCAGAATAAATATTCACCCTTATTCCAACTGTCGACATCGGTGCTCGTGCATCCGTTGTCGAAAATGACTGGTTTATGCTGTTTTCTAGACCTTAGGGAACGGAAATAGATTGTCATTTGCGCAAAATTGTACTCGAGAGCAATTTTTTTGTATTGTGTTAAAGTGATGTCGATGATGACAACTGCATAATTGTATTTATGCATTTTTGTGGCTATTATGTACAAATAAAAAATAAATTAAGATAATATTAATAAATTAAATAATAAAGTGATAAAATAATATTTTTAAAAACTTTATTGGCTTCTTGATGCACAAATTTTGCTAGTCGGCAGCAAAACAGCAAGTGTGTGATTTTGCGATTCGAGTTCGTATTGTTGATAGTATTTGATATAAAAAAAAACTCATGTTTTTATTTCGACTTTCCGTTCTGATAAATGTTCGTTTTTATTGAACCCAAATCAATTTTCATTCGCTAAGAATGCGAAGGGATAGCATGTAAAAAAAATAAAAAAACTGGTTAAAAACTCACAAAAAAACAATTATTTTTTTAATTTGATGCAAATTATGTATTTTCACTCTATCGTTTTCATATGCGATGTCTAATTGTCGTCAATATGAAACGAAGAGGTGTAACATTCTTACTGCCACATTTAAAACATGAGAAAATTGTATGATGACATTTCTCATCATGTTTTGAGTACATTTGCAATAATTTTAGAGTGAAAAATCATATGAGAGGTTGTCATATAACCAAAGATGAATGTTTACTAAAAGCTGAAACGATAACTGCATGTGTCTACAGAAAAATATATATTTGTTGCTGCCAAGACCCCAAGTACCCCATTTCTGTAACTTGTGAGAAGTTCTCGCATCGAGAAAAATTTAATAATTATATTGGTTGTCCTATTTGACACAGGGTTACTCACATAAAAAATTTTATAAACTTACAAAAAATATCAAACAATGGGTAAAGGGAATAAAAAATAAGCATTTGCTTTTAACTTAAAAATTTGTTTTAAAACCTAAAATATGTTTGTGTTTTTTGTTTTTTTAAACAAATTTTCAAGTAAAAAGCAAATGCTTATTTTTTCATTCACTTTACCCAATACAGTGTTTTTCTTAATCACCCTGTGTTTCACAGGATGATAAAAAATTTTTCGACCCAAAAAGTTCCCATATTCCTTACAGAACGAGCCACAGGATAGAAAGCATACAGTTGTTTTACACATTTTTCAACTTGGTAACACTCAGGCAAATTATATATTTACCAAGCCACACTTTAGTATTAAAATAAGTCTGGAAAGAAATATTAAATAAAAAACTGATGATCAAGTAGACAGTAATTAAATGCTATTAATTTATTTTACAACCCTGATACTATGAATTTTTTCATTTCTATATCATAATTGCAGCTTTTCTGGTGCTAATTAGGTGGAGTAATTTTAGATATGTAGAGATTTTATTAGTTATTTAAATTTCGCGTACAATTTATAGCTACAAATATCAACGTGCCACATAAATAGTACATCAGTAAAATTTATGACTTGGATATGGCTGGGTCTGGCAAGGAATGTTTTATAGAAAATCTACTCTAATTATTTACGGTTGATCTCGTGTAGCAATATGACAAAAATTGATTCTTTAAACATTTGTAATAATCGTGGGGAAACTCTTCAGACAATACGCTACGGGATTTGTTACCGAAGTATTTATTACATGACAGGGAAATTTAAAAGGTCGAAATCTAGATTTGTACTTATTTTTGATGATTTTTAATACCGCAAACTTTTTAACTGAACTAGTTTTGTCAAAAATTAACTTCAAAATACACTTTTCATAAAAAAGTAAAAAAAATAATAATAATAAAAGTTGTTTTTCTCCCTTTTAACTTTCCATGTCACATATATGTTAATAAAAATTCAGGATGTTTTTTTTCTTTTCTGTCAACTAGCATCAATACAGGTGTATCATCTTATATTGACTTTTTTCTGACATTTGTAGACATTATTGCAACTAGCTCAGGCCAACTTAGGGCGCTGGACTATGAATTAGATCATAGGGCAGTGGAATTTATTTACTTAACAAGGGAATGATCTACAAGTTATGACTTTGATGCTATTGTGCATGATATATCTAAGAGGTGTCCGTTGGAGGTAGGGGCTTGTTAAAACTGTCATTGCGTATAATAAATTTTATTGGACAGAAAAAACGACTTATACGAGCAATAAATACACCCAGAGAAAAAACAGCTTCAAATCTATAAAAACCATATTGAATTAAAAAGAAACATTAACGAAAGTATAGTCATGTTGAAATTTCTTATTTCAATATGGAAAAAAAATATTAATCTATTAATTTTATTTATTTTTAAGTATCTCAATATACATTTTCTATTGTATTGAAAACGAAAATTACTGAATTAATGTGATGGGTTCTTATTTTCAAGTTGCAGCTTTTCCCTGAGTGTAAGTGTTAGGACCCAAGCAGGTGCAATATTTTAAAGGCGGACTAGTGGAACTTGGAAGAATTATACAAGGTGCCACAGCCAACTTTGAAAGCGAGTGTTGGACAGATTTTTTGTGTGATATCACACTAAACAATTGGGCCTTTAGACATATAAAGCTTATTCCAGATGAATCAGACTGGAGTAAATGATCATATGGATTCAGTCGTATTAGAGTACGCGATGTAATTTCGTCTTTAGACTGAACAACACCTTTGACGACTTTTAGATGGACTTTAGCGGCTGACGGGAGATATACATACTGACAGATTTGGTTTCATCGATAAGGTGTCTTCTATTGGTAATGCTTTAAAATGTAGGTCAAACAAGGGATATTGAAGAGTGAATGGTGTACCTGATTTTGTATTAAGGAAGACATAATGTAGCATGGAGATTTTTATCCATATTATTTAATAATTGTGACATATTGGGTATTTTCCTAGGGCATGACGTCTAGCCCTTATGGTTCCCATATTGAAAACGAGAGCGACTTTGAGTGAGAGTGGAAGCTATAGACTGACTTATTTTCTATAAGCCTTTGGAAAGCTATTGGAATATTTTCTCTTGACAGCAATTAATAACGTGATAATTAACAGACACCTTTTAAAAGATTTTTAATTTGGTTTTAGAAGCGGACTTTCGATAACACATACACTGCTGGTACTCACTGACTATGTTGCCAGGAATCTGAAGAGGATATGCCCGAGCATGGCGTTGGGTTTGGATTTTGCTAAAGCTTTTGGCACTGCTTATCATGATGGGCTTATATGTAGGATGATAGACTTAGGATTTGGTACAGGCATCTGCCGCATGATTTATAGCTTTTTAAAGGACCGTTCGCATTGAGTTCGTGTTGGGAACGCTGTTTCTCAGGAAGGTTTGATTTTCACGGGAGTCCCACAGTGTTCATTGTTTGGACATGTGTTATACAATATCTTCATATCATATATACCAAAACGTCCTCAAGGAAATCTTTTATTGCTGTACGCAAACGATATTCTTATTACTCTACGGGAGCCAGGCAAGGACTATAAACCAACGGATGAACTGTAATGACAGACTATTTTTCAAAATGGGGCCTTAAATTTAATTGAACATACGAAAATGTGTAGCCATGATGTTCAAGGGAAGGCGTAAGCACATCTTTACGAATCGAAGGTGCTACTTACCATGTTTAAGGATCGTAGCGGACGTGATTGGGATGTCGGACAGAATGAAATATCTTGGTGTTACCTTCCATGAAAACTTTGAACTTTATCACCATATTGATGACATTCTTGAAAAAACCAAGACATTATACTGGTCATATCAGAGTATTTTAAAGCGTACAAAAACAAAAAAAGAAAAACTCCAGCAATTAAAAAAACTTAAAGATCATATATCTTTGAAAACTTATCACTCGTTTTTGGGCTTATAGTCAGTCATTTCAATGAATATAATAAATAAAGAAAAGCAAATGTCAATATTATCAAGTCCTTTCTCACTGCTGTCATTATCAGAATCCCAATTTAAGAGCGAATTTGAACCTCGCACGTAACGCGAAATATAGTGCTGGTCATAGATTTATTTCTTTTTAAAGATATTTCGGAATTAGTCCATTTTACTTTTTGAAGCATGAATCATGCAGATTGCGACACATCTGTGTAGGACTCCTTTTAGATCTAAAAATATTCAATGCTGCGACTCGGCTGGGTCTACTTGATCGAGGTCGACCAAAAAAGTGTATTATTTCCTCTTATAACTCTCTGTAACAGAGAGATGCTGACGAAAAAGGAGGTTGCTCTGGCGCCGTCTGTTCTTTGGTCTCTACATGTTTCAAAGCTTCTACAATGTGGCTATGTACATTATCTTCGCTCTAGCGGTTTTCTATCTTGTTATCCTTTTCATCACAAGTAATTTCGTCATCAGTATCTAAAAGGGCGGCTAGGATAGAATCTTAATCCAAATACAGGCGTTTTGTTTTATTTTCAGTCGGGTTATTGACAAATCAAAAGTTTCTTTATAAAATAAAATAATTTATGCTCAATAAGTGGTTATTAAAAAAACACAAATAATACGAATGTTCATAAAATTAAAAATCTTGAAAGTCACTTTAAAGCAGAGATCATCATGCGAAATTTTGACTCGCATATCCCTAACATTTCAAGAGTAGAAATACCAACTGCACACACATGTTTGCCTCATTAAAGATCTGATCAACGACTGAGATGTCTAAAGACTACAAATGCGAATTCATTGTAAATAGAGAGAAATAACAATATTTTGAAAGATTATGCGCAAATTTTACGCAGATTATCTTTTTAAGGTTGAGGTTTCTGGAAGGTGCCTGTAGGAAGATGTTTTGATACCTCTAGAAATCTGCAGACCGTTTAGATGTCTAGATATTTTTCTCCTATGGCACTTAGGAGTGCTGGTGCTTTGTATGAGAGTGAAGATCTATTATTAAATCGTAGAAAGATAAGGTCCTTAAATATAAATGACACTGTGTACAACACAGCCAATGAACTTTTTAATTTCGTGTTTGTTTGTTTGGTTTATTTTACTTTTTTCATATTTTTTTATTGCATGTAATTAGTTATTTTTCTTTTTAGGAGAATCGTATAAAAAATTTAAATTCCTTAAACAATGGCTGTATAGTAAGTAGTCTTTGGTAAATGTACATTTTTTTAATTTGATAGTATTTGGTAAATGTTTTATCATGTAAAGAAATTTTTACACAAGATTTTTAAATTTAATTTTTAGAATTAAATATTTTTTTTTGTAATGTTTTAAAAACAATAAATACAATACAATGTAATATCTTTATAGAATTGTATTGACAAAAAATGGCATTTTTAGAAAAGAAAAACAACTGGATTCCAAAAGCGTAAAATTAATGCTACCAATTCGCCTTTTCCAAATATAATAATAATAATGTACGCTCTTATTAATAAAATAAGTTCACATGTATATGACGATCCAAAGAAATGTCAAGTAGAAATTGTCTTAAATTTCTATTAAATCTCAAATTGCAAACCTTTCTCGGATATGAATGGTGACAAAATACTTGGATGACATGATAAGTATGTTCAATGGATAATAGACACTAAATACACACACGCAATCCATGAACAAAAAGAGACTTTCTCAGATACATGTACGTACATACTTACATATGTATGAATATTGAAAATATAAAAATTACATCTTGCAACAGTCACGGATATTAATAAACAAAATTGTTACAGATCGCTCTTAAAATGTCGACTTCCCATGTACCCCATTTAATACAACAGAAAAGCAAATAAAAAGACAACCATAAAACTAGAGGCACCAACTGACAGACAGACAAAAGGACACATGTTTATTATTATGCAAAATAATATAATAATTCGTGGGGTTGATATGCATTACCAGGACTCAGGCGGCTGCCGATTTGCAAAATCTTTTGTAAGTGAATAATTTAATTTTTGTTTTATTATTTCAGTGTAGAAAATGCTGACAATGTGTTGACAAAGTGCAAGCGGAAAATGATTGTCATTATGACAGCAAAAGCATATGCTTTTCCTGTGCAAGGATAACAGTTATAACAAATGTTTATGAATTGATTTGAATCCTTGTCCTTGTTAACTATAAACTGGTGGTTGATTTCATAACTTTATCAATATTGGCTCACTTCATGCCAACATGCAACATTGAGTATTTTTAAATATCCCGCTTAGACATAATTTTCATTTTATGATTTTATTATTAATAAGCAGTTTGCCTTATTGACATACAACAAAGGCAACAACGAAAAGGATAAAATGCCTCTTTTGTAAGGGTTGCAGTTGCGTTTTTCTTTCATTCGACTGAGACATTTATAAATTTAAACACAAAGTGATGGCACGTGTCTCGGAAGGCGTTATGTTTACATATTTTGTTGGCGCCTGTCTGTAATGCAACTCAACAACCAACTGCTTCGCTTTGCAGTCTGTGGCCCACAATATGAAGCCACTGTGAGGCATTATGTCCCCTTATTATGAATTGTTTGTTATTAAATCTTTTTCATATGAATTCTAATGAGTATTTGGGTGAGTGTGTGTGTATGTTTAAGAGTGTGGGTAGCAAGGAGTTTATGTATGTTTGTGTGTGTAAATTTATGGTAACTAATGTAAATATTATTTTTTGTTTGCTTATTATTGTTGTAGTTCATTATTATGCGCATATTTCCGTTTCCCACAGCTTATTTCTTCTTGGGGTGTGAGTGAGCACTTTGCTGTTTGGTAGTTTTTGCCTTTCGGGCAAGTGCAAGTACAACATGTTGTTCAGCTCACTTATAAGAGATTTGCACATTAATGTGTAATTACCAAATAAAAGCTGTTGTACAAATATTCGACACATACACAAAAAAATATTGTATATAAATTTAATCTTTTATTTATTTTTTTTATTTTTCCATCTTTTGGTGATGATTTATGGTCATGGGAATAAAACAGGATGTATGCTGATTGCGCAAAATATTAATAAGGTTGTGAAGTTCTCTGCGTAACGGATGTAATAAAATGTTTAATAAAATATTTGCAATGATAGTTAAAAAATTTTCAACAATTTTGCAAAAAACAAAATGCATATATAAAAATTGAACGTGGTACATAGTGTCACGTCATTATATCTGTGGCAAGAAAGAATAAATTCAGTAAAGTGCGACTTGGACCCGCGCACGAAGGGTTCCGTACGGACACGAGATATGTAATTCAATACGAAATTTAGTAGCCTATATAAAATATAGTTTTTGAATTTTTTTTTCGTTTTTAACGTTTTTTTAATTTGGAAAATTTTTTTTATTATGGGGATTTTTTTTAATTATGGCGATTTTTTCGGTTTTTGGAATTCTTTTCCATTTTGGCCACTTTTTTAGTTTTGAAATTTTTTCTCGATTTGGCGATTTTTTTCGGTTTTTGGCGTTTTTTTATTTTTTTGCTATTTTTTAGTTTTGGCGATTTTTTTAATGTTGGCGATTTTCGGTTTTTGGCGTTTCTTCATTTTGGCGACTTTATGTACTTAGGCGCTTTCTTGTAGTATTGACACATTTTTTTTCTCATTTTGGCGATTTTTTTTTGTTTTGGCGATTTTTCAATTTGGCGATTTTTTTTTAATTTTGGCGATTTTTTTCATTTTGGCGATTTTTTTCATATTAACAATTATTTTGTTACTGGAGTCTTTTTTCATTTTGGAAGATTTTTTCCAATTTTGCGACTTATTTTAGTGATATAATTTTGTTTTTTGAATTTTGTAGATTTTTTTCGTTTTGGCGATTTTTTTGAATTTTTTGCTATATTTTTTTTTTGGTTTGGCGATTTTATATTTTTCAAAGATTTTAGTTTTACCGTTTTTGAAAATTTCAAGAGTTTACCTGTTACGGTTTCCAAGATATAGCAAGTTGTCAAAATTACATAGTCAAAACTGCATTAACTGATGGACCACCCTTTATTTTAAATTTTTTTAAATTTAGTGTTAATTGTTGTAGTCTATTCAAAAATACACTAATTTTACAAATTTCAAGTGTCAATATAAGTATCTACATACAATTATATGTATATTACATGGGATTTTAACATATTTCGTTGCTCGTTTTGGAACACCCTTAAATTTTGAATTCTCATGTAATTGTTGTTGTAGCAGCCAAGGTTCTACATACTCTGTCCAAATTTCAGGTCCGTAGCTCTTACGTGTGACTGACAGACGGACATACGGACAGCGTAGCGAAAACAATAGGGTTCCTTTTTTCACCTTTGGTGTACGGAACCCTAAAAAGTACTTAAGTCGAGATAAGCTTATTTTGAGTTAATGATCCCTCCGTAATCTGCATATTTCAAAATACCCCTGATCAAAATCTCAATTAATTTTTGTGATTTTTTAGGAAGTTATAGGACTATTGCGACTTATCTTTTTTAGACTTCTAGTCTTATTTGGAATAATAGCTTAATTGAGGTTATGCTTTGGTATGTTTCAATTTAAATGTATTACTTACATATAGTTTTTGGAATGATATTTCCTTAAAACAATAAAGGTTAAGAGAGAATTTCCCAATTTAACTGTAAAAGAAATAAATTTCTGAAAATCAACTTAAAAGCTTAAAAGTACTGTCCCTCAAAAAATTAAAATATGACTAAAGCACTTTTTCCTTATTGCCACAGATATAACAATTGTGGGGGTTTCGGAGGGATAAAAAATTTAATAAAATTAATTTAATTAATAATACCGAAAAATGCACTTAATCCAAAACAGTATTAAGTATGTATGCAAAGGGTGTTTTTTTTTGTAGAGTGACACAGTTTGATTCATAATAAAACAAAGAAACATATTTTTAACATCAAAATGAAACGGTCTTTATTATATTTATTATTATTATGAAATTAGTGCTTGAGTATGATTTTTGCTGGCGCGTAGAAAGCGCAATCTGGAACTCCAATTTTCAACAACTTTACGCAGCATTTGCGGCCGTAATTCGCCAATAACTCTTCAAACGTCGATTTCCAAGTATTCAATTGTTGGTGATTTATTGACGTAGACAAGTGACTTAACATAACCCTAAAGAAAATAAACCAATGGGGTTGAATCACACGATCTTGGTGGCCAATTAATTGGGCCATTACGTGAAATTATTTTTTCATCAAAAGTTTCTTTGAGAAAATCAATTGTAGCGCTCGCTGTGTGGCATGTGGCTCCGTACTCTTGGAACCATATATATGCAAGATTAATGCCACGTCATTGAGGTTCGAAGTTTTTTGAAGTTTTCTTTTGGTATTTTTGTGATTTTAGTATTTTTGTGAATATATTATATTTTTTTTTTTAGTTTTCTGTCAAATTAATCGCTTCTTATCATAAATGAGTTTTCTCAAGAACATTCAAAATTTTATAATCTCAACAGTCCATTACTTGAGCCATTACTTAGCACATTAAGTGAAGTTGAACTACAATGTATATAGACATTTATGAATGTAGTTGAGGGTATGAAAATGTTCAAGTACTTGAACTCTATAACGTCATACATATCTCTTTCATTATGCAATCAAATGATGCATTGCATAACCATATTATGTCATTCATTAATCATGACTGAGTGATAAAGTATATGCAACATGTAGCATTGAAAGCTAATTGCACCACTAATTGTTGCCCCGAGCAAAAGATATAAACTGAAAGGATACAAAAACAAATCTAATAATAACTTTTACCAACTTGTTGTGAAACAAAAATAACTAAATATCTTTATGAGTTTTCAACTCATGTCATGTACTCGTACCGGCTGCGGCTGTATTGTCATTAAATCTGTGCGTGTGCTTATAATCTTAATGATTAACTTGGTGGAGAGGAATAAAAGGAGTAAAATTAAAAACCAGACTTGAAAATTCCAGGAAATATTGGAACGTTGTTGAGCATTCAGAATTTATAGCTCAAAACTATTGCATACATACTTGCTGGTTTCAGTTTGCTCTAAATTTAAAACCATAGTTTTCTTATTATTTATTTATTTTAAATTTTATTGTGCTTATGTGCGTAAATATAAATTTTTATTATTTAATTTCTTTCCTTTTATTATCTAACAACACAAGGACAAGGCCAGTTCAGAGGCCATATTAGTTACACATTTTCAGTTCTTTTGTTTAAAAGAAAAGAAAAAAATCTATATAACCATTCGTATCTCTGTGTTAAATCAAAGAAAAGATAATTCAAATAAAAATTTCTATTTGTAATAACAAATTTATGTGAAAATAAAAATTTGTCTTCGCTGTACTTGTAATTATTGCTTTCGAAAAAAAAAACATTTGTAAAGTAATAAAATGTTCAAAAATATGTATGTAATGTGTTTTATTACGATTCTCGTATAAATATTTTACCCCTGTAAAACACGACCTTTGAAATGATCTTTTGTCTTTAAAATTATGATGATGATGACGATGACGCCCTTGCCACTCGTTAATCAAAAGTTTTACAATTATTTTATGTTTGGTTCGAAACACACGCTTTCCATGATTATTTACTTGTGCAGCTAAAAGACAGAATTTTTAGCATTTCTTACACCGACTTAATTGTTTCTTGTTAGAATTTTATTTCCGCTGCTTTTGTCTGCTGCTGTCTTGGCCTCTGTTTTACATTGTTAACAACCGATACTAAACAAATAATCAATAAAAAGTTGTATATTAATATTTAAAAAAAAATTCAAAATGTATATATGTGCACTCTACGGCAAGTGATGTTAGTTTAAGATTATGTTAGGGTGGGTTATTGGAATATTGGGAATATTCACCATTTCTCAACCTAATAGAAGTCAATACTTAAATATATTCGTTTACCTAATGGAACTTACTGATCTGCGTTGACATCAGCAGATGATCACTTTCTATTAACAGAGAGCAGTACGACACAGTGTTGCTACATTTATTTTTCAGAAATCTTTAAGTCGACCAAAAAAATATTTTTGGCAGCAAAAATAAAATCAAAAATAAATAAAAAAATTTAACTTCAATTAATAAAATGGGAAAAAAGCGCATTAAAGCTTTTCAAATGGTTCCGTCAACAATTATTCATTATGTCACCTCCTCAGTCGTTGCTTTCCCAGTATAAAAAGAGACTCCAAAAAAGTCATGAAAATGTAGAGTTTACGATGCGGAAGTAGTGCAAATTTCGATCCGATCTAATAATTTTTACATAGGGTTGTCATTGCAAGAAGTTCTCTTTTTCGATGCCTGGTCACTGAATTGGAAGCGATATTAAGAAAAATTCCTTTTTTTTGTGTTCTATGATAATATTTTCATCTAGGAAAAATGGTAAATAGTTGCCTTTTTTAACAATTCGTTTCTTTTTATACGAATTGAAGTCCGAAACAGTGTTTTCATGTAAATTTAAGCAAATAACTTTTAAATTTTAGACTAAAAATAGTTCATAAATTTCTTTAAAAAAATAAATTTTTTTAAATTCTGGTGAGTATTTTCTAACACTATGGAGGAGTTACAAGTTTTTGTGTGACTAAAATAAGCTTCTACATGGTTTTTTGCTCACTCTCTGCAAATTAAAAATATCGATTTTTTTGGAAGCAATGTAAATGTACTTCCGCTAGAATGACTTCCATTTTTTTCACTGGGTTTAATGTCAGTTGAAAAAGACAACGTACTTGTACGACGAATTCTATTTGCTTCGACCTTTAGTTTGTATAAGAAGCGGATTAAAGTTCAGCTACGCGGTGCCAGAGTGAGCGAAATTAATATGCATAGATATCAGCTTAAGCAACATTTGCGGAAAGTGATGAAAGAGAACAACCTTCTGTGATCTTAAGTTAATAGTTCTGAAAGTCTGCTGCTGTCCCTGCTGCTTATAAAGAAAGAACCACGGGTTTACTTTCACTACAGGACAGATTCCCATAAAATAAATTAGCGTTTTCTCTTTATATAGAAAACTGAAACAATAGTCGCTAGTTAGGGTTGACTCATCTTTTAAGCATGGCTACCAAAACAGCTGCAAACTGAACCCAGTATCTGTGCAAGAAATAAATTCATAAATCATGTCAAAAGTTTTCAAAAACAGACTGAAAATTTCACTGCGAGTTCATTATATATTGCAATACTTTAACAGATTTACTTAACATTCATAATTTTACTTTATTTCAAGTGCTATTTTTCTAATTTCTTCAAATTTTAGAAAGCAAGAAGTCAGTTGTAATCAGTTGCTCCTTTAGTTGCAGTTAGTTGTAGTAAGTTGTAATCAGTTAGTTGTAATTAGTTAGTTGTAATTAGCTGAAGACAGTTAAAGTTATAGAGCCATACCTGCGATTCCTACGGGACCCTCGAGCTCTAAATTTGTAAATTAAACAAGTAAAGGTGTAACATGGGCTGCACCGAATCTTATATACCCTTCACCAAAGTCCTTATATGTAGTATAGATATACATACATACATAAGCACATACATACATATTACAAAATTATAAATTTTGCTCTAGTGCAATTTTTACTAAGTTACCTCTCGGTATTTTCGACTAAATATTTTTTTCGATATTAGTAATAAGTTGAATAATTTATTTAACGCTCTGTATTTAAGAAATATTTTACATTCACCCTTATTCGAGTTGTCAAAAACGATGTCACGCCATTTTTTTTTTAAGAACAAACACAATTGCGCAAGCGATTAGCTTATCTACGGAAAACACCCAGGGTCTATGGTGGGAATCGAACCCACGACCTCTGGACTGAGAGGCTAGCATCGCTACCACTCCGACACAGGGGCACCAAACCAAAAAATCGGTGCTTGTCCACTGGCACTCGAGATGTTGTAAAAGCGTCTTATAGGATACTATTTAATAACTTTATAAAATATTTTTAATATTGTACCTCCATACTAACTAAGTAAATTAACTTTTTTTATTTAATAATATATGATGTTGCAAAATTGTTAAGTGTCTCAATGTAAACATCCCATTGCAAAAGATATGTATCGCGGTATTATGTAAACGATTATTCCTAAAGAAAGTTTTCGAATTTGTTTAGCACAAAGAAATATTTTCAGGTAAATGAAACTAAACATGTCCTTTAATTAATTTGTATACTATTCCTTAGCGATAAATTTTATTTGTATCTCTATTTACTCAAAATTAATAAGAACGCATTACAAGATGTCAACGAAAGACCATCGATTTGAAACACAACTGTTTATTTATACTTAAATAAAAATTTAGCATATCTAGATCAAATTAAACAAATCTAGAGTAAAAATTTCCCTAAAACATGAAATATGTTTAATTGGAAAAAAAATTTTTGGTTATATTTTTGCCAACAATGTTTTTTTTTAATTTCCATCCTTAGAACCATAATTTTGATTTTTCTATTTCTTAATACTAATTTATTTATTTCTAAAATATGCAACATATTTTTTACCGCAGAAATAATTTGTTTTATATACCAGGAAAAGTTAAAGTTTTCCAATTCTGGAGCTATGTTCTTAATTTTTATAATTTTTATGCCAAATTATTGCTTTCTAAAAGCTGAAGTATAAATAGTTTGTAAAAAAGAAGAAAAAAATAATTTGACCTAGTTACTTTTATATACAAAAAAAAATTAATTTTTCAACCCTGGAACTATCCTTTTAGATATTTCTGATTCCTTCTACCAATCTAGTACTTCTTAAAAAAATATATACAAAGTACGATAAGTGAACAAAACAAAAGAAATTAAAAATTGTTTTATTTAGTTACTTTATTATCTAGAAAAAAGTTAAAAGTTTCCAGCTCTGGAGCTGTGGTTTTTATTTTTATAATTTTTTACACCCAAATTTTCTTTCAAAAACCTAAAATATATATAATTTATAAACATAAAGGAAAAAATTAATTAGACCTAGTTACTTTTATATATCACAAAAAGTGAAAGTTTTCCAACCCTGGAATCATTGTTTTTGATTATTCTGATTTCTTATACAAAACTCTTTCTTTTAAGGATATAAGATATATTTAAATTATAGAGACACCGGTAAAATTTGTTTTAGTTAGTTTTCCAACCCTGGAAACGACTTTTTAATTTTTCCAATTTTTTTTATTTGAAATACCAATTTTATTCGCACTGAAAATATAAAATAAGTTTATTCAATAAAAAAATAAAAATCAGTTTTCTGGAGTTAATTTTATATATCACAAAAAGTGTAAGTTTTCCAACTCTGGAATCATCCTTTTTGATTTTTTTGATTTCTAACATCAATCTTTTTCTTTTAAGACTATAAGACACGTTTAATTTATAGAGAAAAAGGAAAAATTTGTTTTAGTAAGTTACTCGATCTGCTCGATTTTGCTGATTTTAAATACGGATCGTTTTTGGAACATCTCTGACACACCAGCTCAAGACCGAAGCTCTAGATTTTCTGAGAGCTTCGGGAAACTGATTTCACGTTCAGACAGACGGACAGATGACATACGGACATCTCTTGTTCGTCTTCCCTGTTCATAAGGATTCAGAATAAATATTCTTTATGTGTCGCTTATTAATGTTGTGGAAATTACAAACGGAATGACAAACCTATATACATATCGCTCATTTACTTCAATAGTGGCACAACTCAAAAAAACAGTTTTGCAGAAAACGCGTTTTAAGTTTTCAATTTGCATACAAGTCAATGGAGAAATGAAAAAAAATCTTCTCTCAGGAGCTGATGGTAAAAACTATTTGTATGAAATTTTTACACAAGATAATATACGAAATGCCGCATCTTTCTGCATTATTAACTCAAAAAACCCATTTTTTGAGTTATGCCACTATTGAAGTAAATGAGCGATATATCCTTTTCAAAAATTTGTGGTAAAGGGTATAAAAATCTGGAACCTTAGCAAGGTTTATCAATATAAGGTCAATGAAAGTCGTCATTGTTTAATTTTTCTCGTTTGGATTTTTCAAGAGATCGTCAAAAAAATTTTTGTACGAGTAATTTTTTTCTTATAACTCTTCCAATTTTGTATAAATTCTTTTAATAGTATTAATTTCTAAACAATTTGTCGCTGAGACTTAAAAACATTAAACAAGCATTTATAACCAACACATTATAATTAATAAATTTTCAGTTTTAAATCTGACCAAACGTCTGCAATCAGAAACTTTAGCATGCTACATGCTAAAGAGGATGACGTTGGCTGAAGTAGTTAGCACGTTGACTTTGTAGTCTGAAGGTGCTGGGTTCAATCCCTGTATCCAACAGTCATTAAGTAAAAACAGCACGCAATTTTCTGATGTGCATTAGTGTCCCTGTGTTTCACTTGTTGTAGAAAAGTTCAAGTGATGAAGGTATGGTCACTGGTCACTGAACTATACCGGCTTCAGCAGATAATAATCCTAATCTAACATCAGAGCGCCCTCCTTCGTTGTGTAGCAGAATCATCGGCGAAGTAAAATAACCCATAAAATGGCTACTAACGACAGCTTCAAAATTTAATACGTCTCATTTGACACCAGAGGCACTGCAACACTGCATTTTAAAAAAGGGCAAGAAGCAGACTTATAAAGGAATGAAGCTTTCGTCCATATCTTGGGTCATCACCTGGCTTCACTATTACTATCCCTTTCCTGAAGAAGATAGCACCTAGTTAGTAATAGAAGTAGGTATTTGTCTGAGTACTACTTCTCTTTAAAAAAATATATAAAATACTACACAAAAAAAACATAAATATTGTTATATGAACCGATAGAATCTTTGTTGGATTAAAATGAATAACTAACAATTATTATTATTTTTACAGTGTACGAATGTATACAGCTTATCAGTTCGTATACTAAGCATATAACAAAGTGTAAACCATACATATATTTGTGACTAAATATATACATATTTATCTTTTAAATTAGTATAGAGTTCTTATGGTCTTCACGCACATATGTATGTACTTGAATGTATGTCCTTTAGATTAGACACACTATAAATGATCATTAATATTTAATTACATATATAAAAAGTGGTTTTGCACTATTTATTTGATTTTGGCACTATTTAGAAAGAGGTTTGGCACGAAAACAAAATTCCCAATTATTATCACTAGGAAGAATCATCAAAATTTGGTCCACGCGTTCGGTTTATATAGTTCCGCAAAGGAACACACATATGTACATAAAAAGCAAAAAAATTTGTCAAAGTAAACTTTCCGTGTGCACCAGTGGAAGAAAGTTTAAATGAAAATTTAAAAGACTTTTTCATAGTAAACTTCTTACAAATGTGCAAAAACACGAAAATTATAAGCTTCTTCGGACATAATTTTTGTTCTTCCTTTTCGTCTAGTTTTTTCAAAGAAATAGTAAAAAAATCATGGAAGCGGCACATAAATTCGGAGTTGTCTACACATACAATCATTTTATGAATATTTCTACTGCATTCTGCTTAAAGGAAAATAGACTTTAATGGCATTTTCTTTACTAAACATTCTGTTAGGCCGGGTTTACATCTGTGTGCCAAATGCCACACCAGCGTAAAAAAGGCGTAACCAACTAATTACTAATGCAAAACTGTTTGATTCAGAGATTCAGACATGTATTTATTAAGTTAAACAGTTTAATACATAATTAATAGAAAATTGTATAGAATCCAAAATGATTGCAAACTATTTAAATCAATAAATATGTACATGCCTGCATCAATCAGTTTTTCATTAGTAATTAGTTGGTTACGCTTTTTTCGGCAAATGACACACTAGAAATGCCAGATGTAAACACAGCCTTACAAACTTCTCATTTAATATCTCCCCAATGTTTTTCCAATACTTTTAGATGAATTTTCCTCAGTTTTCATTATTTAACTCAAAATATTCCTTTATTATTTTTGTTTTCGTTATTTTTATTATATTTTGTATGAAACATTCAAAGTTTTTGACTATTAAATTTGAATTTTATAGATTTTTCTAAGAATCAATACTGCAGTCTGTTTTTGAGTTGATTTTTATCTGTCCCATTTTAGTGCAGAGCTATTAGATGAACTATTTTGGGTGAAACAAAAACACATGGCGGCTACTTCGGCAGCTCCTGCTGATCACATGCATAATTCGGCTTTTTCCTCCCAATGTATGATATACGCATGTCGTGGCAGTGCCAGTGGTTGGAGTCAAGTTGCTGCCGTTTTTTTCCTCAAACCAATTTTTTATGACTTTTTAATTGTTGTGAGTAATTGAAGTTGCTATTAAAAGTTGGCTGTTTTTCTCTTCTGGTGGCTTCATCCATAATTCAATTATGAGAATTTTCAACGTTTTTATGGTTTATTTATTGTTAACACTTTTAATGGTTGAAATTATTGGTTTTCAAGACAATGAAATTAGTTTATAACATATTTAGTATGTTCATTACAAAATACATATTTGGAAATAAAAAATTCGAGGAACATTGAAGTGGTTTGAATACTTATTTTGTAATTTTTTATCCAAAGTTCGAATGATTCTTATCAACACTTGTAATTTTAACGTTTCAATAGGAACAATAACCCTTTTATTGAGCAAAAAGGTTGGTTAAATATAAATAATCAATTACGGGACTAATAAAAATAATTATTCAGGTAACTATTATTCAAAATTCAATAAAATGAATCTAACAATTCCCAAAAAACACTAATTATTCACTTGACTGTACCCGGTAAAAAATTAAAAAATATTTGAGTGGCAAAACTCTATTTTCGAATAGCTAGCAACTACAATTTGAGCTGAAAATATCACCCAATGTACACGCAAAGAAAAGATATAGTTATAGAATGCTTGAGAAAACAATATTATGTTCTCAGAAACAAATCTGTGGTCGTTGAAAACAAGTTATTGTTATTTTAAACATTAATTTTGTGACGGTAAGCAAAGTAATGTTTGAATTTTATAATTACATTATTATATTGATAAAAAAGTGTGATATGGTTAGAGTTTAACAATATAGTATTGTTAAAAATTTATGACTGCAACATAATTTTTGTTATATTTTAAAAATAGTATAATGTAAACAATAATATAATATTATCCAAAACCATACTATGTTAAGTTTTAATAAAATCTTTTTTAGAAACTTCTTCTGTCAGTTCAGTGTTTCGTTTGTAAGCTATCGGTATTGCGCGCATCGTGTAAAATAAATAGATTAAGTGCAAACAAACAAAAGGGTAGATAAATAAAAACATATACATACGTACATATGTTTATCTGTTTACAAAGACGTTTCTGTATTTCGTGTGTATACGTATACGTGTCTATATATACATTTCATTTCAACAATATTAATTTATTTCTATTTCGAATTTAACGCACAGCTGTTTTAAAAGAAAGATCTACCAATAAATATATGATTGAAAAACAAAATAATATTATTATATCAAATAATACTGTTGTCGTATTTAATAATATTATTATAATTAAGAACATGGCATGGTGAGTCTCAATTATATTTTAGTCAAATCTATCAATAGTATTGTCATATTTGATAATATTATTATTAACTCAGATAATAAGATTATTAAAAGTTTGCTTTCCTATTGACAATAATATGATTTAACTACAACCATATAATTCAATCATAGTATGATGCTGTTTGATTATGGTTACCTCAACCATATTTTTGCTTTGCGTGTAGCAAAGTAAGAAAATAAACAAGTAAGGGTGCTATATTCGGCTGTGCCGAATCTTATATACCCTTTACCGAAGTACGTATATATGTATATGTAGTTTACAGATACATACATAAGTACATATCTACATACATATTTGTTTTGTAAAAAAATTTAAAAGTTTTTGTTGGAGTGCAGTTTTTAGTAAATGACTTATCGATATTTTTCGACTAAATAATTTGATTCAAATATTTTATTTTTGAAATTAGCAATAGTTGAATATTTTATTCTACACTCTGTATATAAGAAATAAGTTACATTTACCCTTATTAAAGTTGTCAACATCGATGTCACGTTAATACAATACCTAAAAATTTGGGCTTGTTTATTCGATCTCGAGATGTTCAAAACCGTGCTACTATTTAATATTCCTAAAATAGTATTAGGGCCATTATTATAACTTGACGTTAGCTAAAAGTAGGATGTTATTGGATGGATAAACACTTTTTCATTATTACAACTTCATTTTAACAAAAAGTGAGCGATAAACTAAAGACAAGTTGATCCTACCTGTAACTTTTATTGTGAGGTATAGTCATTTAAAGTTCTCACATTTTCGTCACTTGCCACACTTTCTACTTTATAAAACAAAATCAAATTTATTTGGTCAAAATATGCCATAAAACAAAAGCAATACAACACAAAACACATAAGAATAATAAAAAAACAAAAGAATTGACAAAAATATTTTCATTATGTTTGTAATTTGACAAATAAACAAAAGCAAGTTGCCACTAATCATTTTTAACAAACAATATCCACAATATCCACAGAAATGTTGCCACCAACCAAACATTTTATTATTTATTTTATCGGACAGTTGTAATAATGGAAAATTTTAAAGGTCACTTTATAGTTCAGTTTTGCTAAAGTTAGGAATAACTATCCGAAACTTTATCGTTAAGTCATAATAATGGCCCTTAATATTGTACCCCCATAGCAAGTAGCCTAACTTGTTTTATATTTTCCCATATTTAGTAATCTTTGATGTTACAAAACAGTCTAGTGTCTTAATTGAAACATCCAATTCCATCCATACTCCTAAATAATCTTTTCCATTTTGTTCAGCAGGAAGGAGCGTATTTAGGAAAATGAAAAGGAACGTTTCCTTTAATTTATTTTAGCGATAAATTTTATTTTTTATTCCATTTACTAATAAATTAATAAGAATTCATTACAAGCTGTAAATGAAAGAACTGTGCTGAGAGCATAATAAGCAACATGGCATGGCGTTTATACTTCATTGAGATATCCATATAAAAATTGAACATACATCTTCCTAAAACATGAAATATGTTTAACTGACAAAAATAGTTTTTGGTTTAATTAAACAAATTCTTTTTTTATAAATTCCCAAAACGGGAACCATAATTTTGATTTGTCTGGTTCTTAGTAGTAATTTAGTTCTTTCTAAAATATAGAATATATTTAATTACCAAATAAATATCTTGTTTGATTTATTTAGTTTTATATACCAGAAAAAGTTTAAGTTTTTCAGGTCTGGAGAAATGATTTTTATTTTTCTATTTCCTAATTCCAAACTATTTCGCTTCTAAGACATAAAGTACATTTAATTTGTAAGCAAAAAAATTAGTTGACCTAGTTACTTTTATATACAAATAAAATAAATTTTTCAACCCTGCAATCATCCTATTACATTTTTCTTACTCCTTCTACCTATCTGGTTATTTAAAAAGTATATAAAATATGTTTAGCGAACAAAGAAAAAAGGAAATGCGGAAAAAATTAGTTTTATTCAGTTTTTTTAATATCCAAGAAAAGTAAAAACTTTCCAGCTCTGGAGCTGTTGTTTTTATTTTTCTACTTTTCTATACCAAACTTTTCTTTCCATGACATAAAATATACCTAATTTATAAAGAAAAAGAAAAAAATAATTAGCCCTTCTAACTTTTATTATCATAAAAAGTGTAAGTTTCCCAACCCTGGAATCATACTTTTATAGTTTTCTGATTTCTTACACCAATTTATTTCTTTTATGACCCTTTTCAAAATGCATGATTAAGAGTTAACGTGAACTTTAACTGACAGTTCTTCATACAAAAATTGTCGTTAAAGTCTCTGTTAGCTCTTAATTGTACATTGTGAAAAGGGCCGTTAAGAGTACAAGATATGTTTAATTTATAGAGAGAAAGGAAAATTTTGTTTTAGTAATTTACTTTTGTATAAGAAAAACAGTTAACGTTTTCCAACCCTGGAAACGTCTTTTTAATTTTGTTATTTATTTTAATTCAAAACACCAATTTTATTCTTACTGAGGTATAAAATAAGTTTATTTAATAAAAAAAATTTTAAATTAATTTTCGGTAGTTACTTTTATATCGCAAAATAAACTTTAAGTTTTCCAACTTTGAAACTGTTTGCTCGATTATGCTGATTTTCAATATCAATCTAAGTTGGACCATTTTTGATACATCAGTCTAAGACCGAAGTCTCCAGCTTTTCTGGGAGCTTCGGAAAACTGATTTTACGTACATAAGACGGACGGCCGGACATCGCTTATTCGTCTTCCCTATTCATAAGGACCCAGAGTATATATACTCTATGGATGGCATATTCATACTGTGGAAATTACACACGGAATGACAAACCTATTTATACACTTTTCCATTTTTGGTTATTGAGTTCTAAATTACATGAAATTTAATTAAATTAAATTAAATAAAATTAAATTAAATTAAATTAAATTAAATTAAATTAAATTAAATTAAATTAAATTAAATTAAATTAAATTAAATTAAATTAAATTAAATTAAATTAAATTAAATTAAATTAAATTAAATTAAATTAAATTAAATTAAATTAAATTAAATTAAATTAAATTAAATTAAATTAAATTAAATTAAATTAAATTAAATTAAATTAAATTAAATTAAATTAAATTAAATTAAATTAAATTAAATTAAATTAAATTAAATTAAATTAAATTAAATTGAATTAAATTAAATTAAATTAAATTAAATTAAATTAAATTAAATTGAATTAAATTAAATTAAATTAAATTAAATTAAAAATTAAAATTAATTAAATTAAATTAAATTAAATTAAAATAAATTAAATTAAAATTAATTGAATTAAATTAAAATAAATTTAATTTAAATAAACAACTAGTTGTTCTGTTCTGCTATTCTTTGTCACAATATAAACAATTAACTTCTGCGTAATTTGTTATTTTTTTCAGAGAAGTAACACACAGGCAATGAATGCCTACTTTTATTACTATATGTTGTCTTCCTTAGTCCCAATTTACATTTGAGACATTTCTTGCAGGACACTTTTTCAATTTTCTTTTGTTCTTGCCCGAAGCTTTTACATATTGGAAATTAATAGACAGACAGAAATTTTGTAGTTTGTTTACTTTTTCCTCGCGTTTGCTACTTAAACACATACACATGCATACCATACGCCTTCATAATACATATGAAGTAACAATAATAAATGGCGAAAAGTATAAAAGAGAAACAAAAAATATCTGGTACAGAGGGTCGTATACTACATACTCTGCATCTTCGCCTCTTATTCGACAAACTTCGTCTGTCTATCTTTCAGTTTCCCAAATGTAAAAGGGCACTTAGGAACGGGATTATGATAATGAAGCCAGGTGGTGACGGAAGAGATGGAGAAAAGCTTTATTCTTTTACAACTCTGCCTCTTGCACGTTTTTAAAATTCAGTGTTGCAGCGCCTCTCGTGTCAATGGGACGCATTAAATTTTTAAAACTGTGCTTGGCAGCCACCGAAAAAGGGCGCTCTGATATTTGATTTGGATTAGTATCTGCTAAAGTCGGTATAATTCAGTGACCAGTGACTATGTCTTCATCACTTGAACCTTCCTGCAACAACTGATACAAATAGACAATAATTCTTATCAGAAATTTGCATGGTTTTGTTATGTAATGACTGTCTGGTACCGGGCTCGAACTCAGGACCTTTGGCTTTGTAGTCTACTTGCTAACTACTTCACATATAAACACTAAAACAAAACACTCAAAATGAAACTCCATTTCTTTATACCCAGAAATAACGCACACTGTAATGAAAACTGCTTTGAGAACAGCCATGAAACGCCTGCAAGAAATGATGGTCCCCTAAGTTGGCCTGCTTTGTAAAATGTGAAGTATATAAAAATAAATTAACATTAAAATCTCCGTAGTTGTCAAAGGCTTGACGAAGTTAACTCCGATGCACTGCAACAAAATACCAATGAAAAACAAAATACTCAAAATACCATTAACTTAATTATATACTATCCTGACCTTGATATTTTAACACATCATTTTGTAGCTATAATTTTTTCACCCTTTGACCTTGTACTTGATAAAAATAACATTTCACAAGTTAATAAGGAATCCATAAAATTTCTCATTTCTTTGCTTTGTACGAATATCTTATCGTTCGTTTCAATTTCTTAAAGAAAAAATTAAAGTTAATGGAAAATTTTAAGGAAATATTTTAATTTCAAAAAATTTGCATATGATGCATAACGAAATTAGTTTGGCATAAATTAAACAAATTCTAAGAAGATGTTTGTTTATTATTGGGTTGGCTGTTTGTATTTAAGAGAACTTGAAACAGGAACATACAATTAAACGCCCACATAAGGATAAATAGCCTTTAAGCCGAATATCCATGACACGAAAACTCCTTAACACAAACAAAAGGGTAATTGACGAAGATCCTACTCAAAAATATTTATTAAATGTTCTGTTGCAACCATGCCAAGAAATATTAAAGTCTTGCTTGCTATTGTGCCTTAAACCTGATCACTTTACTTCATACTGTCCTAGTATAGGAAAAGAGTAGAAAATATGCCAGGATAATAACGAAAACATTCTTAATTAGTATGCAAAATATTTTCAATATGGCAAAAACAACGAAAACAGCATCAAAGTATGCTAATCCTATCTAAAGGATTTTCCGGTCAAAATACTAAGAGCATGTGTGTGTGTGTGTCGTCGGTGCCTGAGCCATTGCATGAGCCAAAAAGGGATAATATTTTTAAGAAGTTTAAAGCGATTCTTACCTGTTCTTATGTTTAAATCATTTAAAGCTGCAAGGCTTAGTGTCCTGATCCTTGCACTAATTTTTGCTTGTAATCCCGCATTTGTTTCACCTACCCACTTTCTAGAATCCTTCTCTACACAAACTCTGTGAATAGACGGGCAGACAGACAGGAATTCATGCATACAAATGCATTGATCTCTTCCTTTGAGATATTGCAATAATATTTTTGCAAAAAAAAATTGCATTGAACGATCAATTTATTTGCATTTTGTTGATGGATCCTGTTTGCTTAATCCTTTGTTTGGCAATAAAATTTTATTCTATTGTCTCTTTGTCTTTTGTTTTGTGTGGGTGTGTACAGTTTTTGTCTCGTCAGTGTTTTTCGCTGTATGCGGTAAAATTATAAAATATTTTGTGTTTCTTTATCTATAGAAATTTTCAAAGGATTTTTGCATTATCCTGTATTGTTGCCCTCCGGTGGTGGTGGTGGTGGTGGTGTGGCTTTCTTTTCCTGCTGAGTTTAGACAATTGTTTATTTGTTACACTTACATATTTTCTTATGGAAAATCAAACGTGTATTTCGATTTCGACAAAGAGCTGGACCAGAGACATTTACTTTTGAGTTGTGCCAGTTTTTTTTTACAAGGATTTTTAGGTAGGCGGAAATATTGAAACAATTTGAGACACTTAGAGCAGCTTAAATTATATATCTGCTGTAAGTAACAATTTAAATTATTTTCGATATTCGATGGATTTAAGGATTTCAAAATTGTTTCGTAGTTAAATATACATTTAAATTATAAATTATTTAACGTGTGTCGTGAAATTATTAAATAACAGTTTGGAAATAAATACATAAGTCCTTTTTTATTTTATTTTGAGTAGGATTGTGGTAATTATATGGGCTTATGACGACAAGCGTATACTTTGAACTTAATTCTTATTACACTGCACAACAGAAGTTTCTAACGACTAATTCTTGTAGAGGAGATTAAAAAAGAATGTGTATATTGGCGTTTTGAAATTTTGTGTCACTGAATGATTTAAAGTGGGATTGAAGTTTCAAAAAATTATGCAGATTTTTATGCTTGACAAGGAAGGTTTGCATAGAATACTTTAACCATTTAACTCTACTATTTAAGCACAAAGTTTGATTAAGCCACAACGAAGACTGCAGAATTGATCTCAAAAATGTATATGAAAAGATTAAGAGATTTTCATATAAATTTTTTACTCGTCGTCTGCCTGACTTGTGGAAATAGGGAATAAATTAAAACTATTTTAATAAAAAGTATTAAAATTTAAAAAAAATCTATTCTGCCGGAATTAAGACACTTTTTATGCATCCAAATTTATTATTTTTCCAATGAGAGAAGTTATAATTATCCGGGACCAAATTATTGCATTCGATATCAAATGAAATTTGAAAATATTTGAATAAATTTTAAATAGAAAAAAAATTGTGTACAATATCGAGTGCCATAATATTATTTAAAAGAAATAAGAATGCTATATTCCACAGTGCCGAATCATATATACCGAAATAAGCATGTATGTATGTATGTATGTATCAGTGAAATGTATGAGTTGATACATTTTCGCTGTCCACCAGTGATGCCAACCAAAAATCTTTCTTAGAGGTAGATTCGATGTGAAAAAGAGGTAGCTTCCAACAAATCCTACTTAAAAAAGAGGTAGATCTACAACACTTATGTTTTAGGGTATTTTAAACACCTTAGAAAAAAAATTTTTTAATTAATTAATCTTTCGTTTTGATAAGAAATTGCGGATGGTTAATATTCAAAATTTGATTATAAAAACAACTAAAAAATATAAGAATTCAATTATGTCATCGACATTTAATTACGGCCTTATTTATAAAAATTTTTGAGGCTTTACAAGGGCTTAATAAGAAAGATTTTGTATGAACATTTTTCCTAAAAACCCTTCATAAATCCATAATAATTTTTATAAATAAGGCCATTACTTTTTAAATTTTTGCTATGTATCCTCATATTTAAAGGAATGAATATTTTCATTAAATAATTTCTAATGCTCCTCTGTATTTGTAGGTTGCCCAGCGCTAGCGCTGTTATAAAGTGTAGCTTTCCTTGCAGAATATCAATAAAGATTGTTTAAATAGTGAAGTCAATACAGCGTTACTTAGATGCATTGTTAAAATATATTTCAGTTGAATTTTTAGCTTGGATTAGATAAAATAAACTCGGGTAACTATAATTTAGCATTATTATTGAAAAACTAAGAAAGTGGTAGATTTTTCTCGGAAAGTGGTAGAATGAGATACCCAGAAGAGGTAGATCTCAGTGATGCCAACAATTCAAAGGCAAACCGAGCCAACTGAGTAGTAAAAAAGAGCTAAAAAGAGCTAAATTTAAAAACTCAAGATTTTTCCGTTTTAAATCTATGAATATACAAATTTATTATTCAATTTGCATTTCAAGATTTTTTTACATTAATAAAAATAATAGTAAGAAAAAATAAAAAATAATAATTTAAAATAAAATCATTTCACAGCAATTGATGCAAATATTTATCTGCATTAACAATATAACCATACACATTTACATATACTTGTATATACGTTAAGTTACAAAATAAGAACAATCATTTTCAAAAAGAGTTAGCTTTAGAAGGATCTTTTGTTGGTTTAATCCATTTTTTTAAACGCGGGATTTGATTTCCAAGCTTTCCTATACTTTTGGCAGTAAGAATCCATTTCAATAATTTGTGGAAAATTTTCTAATTACTCAGAAACGAACACTTTATAATAAAAACGGGGTTTTACAATTTGAAATACCTAAATACATACATATATGTATCTTACATTATTGCGAAAAAAAGTATCTGCATTTGCAAAAACATAGTTGCCAAAAATGTAAATGCCCAAAAGCAGAAACAATAGGGTAAAAACGGGAAAATTTACTATAAGATCCAAAAAGTGCCAAACGTGCCGTTTCCACAATTGAAAAGAGCTTTGTTAGCTCTTTTTATTAAAGCGATAAATTTCGAGTTAGAAGCAATCAAAAAGAGCTAAGTTTAGCTCTAAAATAGCTAAGTTGGCATCGCTGGTAGATCTACCACAAAAGTGGTAGAGTTGGCATCGCTGCTGTTCACTCACTTTTACAATGCTTATGTATTGTTCTTTAACATCAATATCTACTAATGATATTGCTTGCACTGTTGCCTCTCTAACAACTTACTGCATTTAACTCACTCTCTTGTTTTGGTGCTGTTAGTAAAAATCAAAAAAAATTCTTACTGTTGTTTGATTGTTTTGTATAGCAATCAAATAACTTACAAAAGCAGTGAAGTCTTAAGTTAATAAAACATGGCGTATTAATTAATAGTTTTTCTCGTATTAAAAAAATGTATAAAATAACAAAAATTAAAAATGTAAAAACCCCCGAATATATCTAGAGAAGATACAATATCTTCATAACCGATTTTCTTAAAACATGGCTAAGAACCCTCTTGATCAAGTCACCTTTCAAACAGAAAAAACTTAATCAAAATCTGTACGTGGACACGGGCAGACACACAGATACACAGATACATAAACTGTGTAACACACTACAAACTTATAACAACCCCTTTTTTTAGTCGGGGCTTAATAAAATGTATTATATAATATTTTATATATATTTTATAATATTTCATAAAACTGTATTTATCAGAAGGGGCTTTAAGAAGTATTCAAAACAATCATACTGATTCATTGCTTTAGTGAATCATATGAATGAATAGAGATTGCAAGCAGTGGCATGCATTTATTAACAACTGTCTCATTGATATGAATCATGCAATAGCATCATTCATTTTTGAAAATGTAATATTATGCCGTTTGATTCGTAATCATGCAGATCACTGGTATGAATATGTAGTGTACAGGCCCAGCGGTGAAACTGAGAAGACCTTCTTACTTCAGGCCTTATTAAAGCCCTGGTGAGGAATTTTTTCGATTGCATTACCATCCAAACTGCCAAAGAATATCTAATAGAAGGCCTCGGCTCTTCCGCTTAAAATATACGGTTCACATTCCTCATTCCCTTTTAGGAGAAGGGAGAAGAGAAGGACTAACGTTTTTTTTGTTTTTTTACTTTGCCAAAACAAAAGCAAACGAATACATGTTTTTGGGTCAATTAATATTCCACAATGGGGACTTTTGCAAAATAAATGATAATAAATCTGGAACTTCTAAACTACTGATTGGATTTATATGAAACTTCGAACATCCGTAAAGGAAGACTCAGGCTTTACAACAAATGTCTTGGCAGCCGTCTGGCTTAAGCTGGACAGGAGTTACAGTGGGCCTAAGTTGACAACATGGGACTCAAAAAAAATCCTGAGGCTTGTAACTTTTAAAAAAATTATCAGATTTTTAAGAGATAAAGCATTTTGAGCTAAGCTCAACATTTTTAATAAATAATGTCCTTAAATTTGTTTTCGTATCTCTCATAACTTAGAAGATATTTGTCTTTTAACAAAAAAAAATTTTTTTTTTCCTTGACTTTTTTTAGTATTTTACCTACAACTTTTTAGTCAATTGTTGGATTTTAAATTACAAGCCAGCATTAAATTTCTGATCAAATTTTAAATTAAAATAAGTAAAAAACTTATTTATATCTGCAGTCGTGAAAACGGAAAAAGGCTTAACACATGCACATTTAAGCCACATAGCGCTAAAAACAATCTATTCAGAATATGCTAAGAGCCAGTTGTTTTGTATTGTGGGCATGCACCCTACACTCAGCAGTGTCCAAAAATTGCCAATTTCAAAATTTTTTTTTGTGCTTATGCTCTTATAAAAAGTTGTGACGGTATATTTTGAAAATTTTATCTATATCATTTAATTATAAGGACAGTTGGCAACATGTTAAACTGCCTTTTCATAAATGCGAAGATGCGCGCAAATTTTCTGAAAAAAGTAAAAATTTTGGGAAAAAAAATTTTTTACCATAATAAATATTTTTTTTTAATTTAAATAATAATTTTCTTTTCTTATGTTGCTTTTGGAATGGCATCTACAATTTTGCCAACTTCCTTCGGTTTGTTTTTGGTTAAGACACTTCTAAAGGCATCCTTTATAAGGCCAAAAGAGTGGTTTTCAATGAGGTCTTCTTGCTTTCTTTTCTGGCTTCTTGGTTGAAGTTCCTCGTATAATTTACTAGGCCTTCCCAATTGTTTCATACCAATCTGTGTAACTATTTCGGTTTTTAGCCATTGTTCATTTTGTTTTTGGAACTTAGTTTTGTTATAATTTAATTCTTTCATTTTTATTTCGTACGCTACCAAAAAGTTCTCTATTTTTTTAGTAGCATCTTCATTTAGTTTTAATCCAAATGAATTGTCAATTATATCTATGATTTTAGAACATTTTTCTTGGCGCAATAAACTAACAGGAACGTATTCCCATAGAAGTTTACATACCGCGTTATATTTAATACTAATCTCCATAACAGTTCAATATAGAGTGATTATTCTTATAAAAGAACCTTGCGTTTTTATGCAATACAGCATAATTTATAAGCACCTTTGCTAATTTTGTCTAATTACCTTGTACTGTGAAGTGTTATTAAGTAGTAGTAGCATAATCAGGTAGCACCTCCGGATGTTGCTGTAATAAAATCCGCGAAAACCTGTTTCTAATCCATTAAAAATGTGTGTTGTTATTCGTTAAATGCTTACCTGTTATTAACATTAACTACACTTACATGTAAAAACATGTGGTATAATTACCATAAATATTTTTTATTGCGAAAAATATACATCAGACTTATTGGACAACATTCCAAATTTATTTTTGTGTTTCTATTTAGGTTGAATTTCAGAATTCATAAAAGTTTTAAACAGCTGATGTGTGAATAAAGGGAAAAAAGTTAAGCGCATTCTACATATTTTTTGAATTGCACCCTACAATCGGAATATCTCGAGATCAGTTAATTATATTGGAATAATTTGTTTAGGCAAAGTAAAAAGACTCACATGAAAGCTTAAAATGCCAATATAAGAAAAGAAAATAATTTTTATTTTATCAGAGTTCTCGTTTTACCTTCATAGTGAACTAACGTCATAGCGGAGTTTTTTTTTTACATACATACTTAACAAAAAAAATCATATAAAAGAAAATATTCGTAATACATGTTATTAACTTTGATAAATAAGCTGTAATTGCTTTGTTAATATTTTTTTGCATAGTCATAAATAACAAAAACAAAAAAACCGTAATAAAAAAAAACAAACAAACAAAAGTACCCTTGAGGAATACTCTATATGAGTACCTCAAAAACAAATAAATGTGAAGTGAGTTATAACGGCAGAAATGCCTATTTTACTGTGAGTTCTGATGCCCATAATGATAACAATAAAAATAAAAAACCTGATGACAGACTTACTGTGAGTTCGGAAGCTCTTAATAAAAATACAAAATCTGATAATACACTTTTTCTAACAACAAATCCACTTTTTCGACAGCGATCAACTTCGCTTTGTCCAATGCCTACTAGTGATTCTTTAACATTACAGTTGCCTAGTACTTCGTCAGTTAAGCCATTGAAATCATTCGCTTCGGGCTGTTCATCACCTAACCAAGTTGTCACTACAGATAACAGTAGCTCAAAACCAAAGGTACAAGTTGGAATGGACAGATATATAACCGTGGTAAAGCGTGGGCGAAGCCCGAATTCTTCTAAAATTTCATCTGTTCCAAAGATGTCTAGGGATAACAGCGCATCATCCATGAATCGCCAAAATCGTTTTTCATTATTGCAAGACGATAACGAGAAGACCGCTTCATCATCTCAGAAGTCTTTTAAGCCACCACCAATATATGTATGTGAGGGAAAAAAATTCTAACGCGCTTCTAAAAAAACTACTGTCGGCCATTGGTGAAAATACTTTTCACGTAATTCCAATTAAAAGAGGTAATATTGATGAAACTAAAATCCAAATATACGATGAAAACAATTTTCGAAAAATTGTAAATGATTTTGAAAAAAATAAAACAAACTTTTACACATACCAACTTAAGAGTGCTAAAGGCCTACAGATAGTACTAAAGGGCATAGATTCATATGTTGAGCCCGAAGAAGTAAAATGTGCACTTCTAGACCAAGGATTTAAGGTAAAAAACGTTACTAATATAATTAACAGAGAAAAGGTCGCCCAACCCCTATTTCTCATTGAACTGGAGCCGAATGACATACAATTGAAAAAAAATCAAACCCATCCAATTTATAGCGTAAAGTTTCTGTTACACCGAAAAATCACAGTTGAAGAGCCACGTAAGCGTTCAGGTCCTGTACAGTGCCATAATTGCCAAGAATATGGCCATACAAAAACTTACTGCAATTTACCTACAGTTTGTGTTATCTGCGGTGAATTGCATGGTACTGCTAGCTGCACTAAGCCAAAAGAACAAGCAGAAAAAAAATTTAGTAATTGTGGAGGTAATCACACCGCTAACTATAGAGGATGCCCTGTATATTCTTTTGTTAAACAGACTATGAGTCAAAAACCTAAGTTAGCTCCAGCCCAACCATTAAACGCGTACTCCGCCTCTTTTGCTCAAGTAAGTCAACCATTTACTTCACGTGTATCGTATGCCGATGCTGCTAAGGCTAGTTCTAGTCCCTCACAAAATGTTTCACCGCAAAATAATTCAGCGAATGCAAACTCAGGCTTTAACTTTAGTCGCCTTGAAGCTACTATTGAGAATCTGGTGCTAACTATAAACAACTTTACAACAAATATGACTAGCATGATGCAAGAAATGCTGCGAATGCAGAATACACTGCTTCAAGCATTAGTAAACAAACCATGAACATGTTAAAAATATGTTTCTGGAACGCAAACGGCATTCGCCAGCATAAAAATGAACTTGAGCACTTCCTCATGGAAAAAAATATTGATATAATGTTGGTCTCTGAGACTCATTTGACTTCAAGGAGCTTATTTAAAATAAATGGTTACACTCTATATGATTCAAAGGACCCGAGGGGGAGAGCATGCGGTGGGTCAGCAATTCTAATTAAGTCAAGACTCAAACACTATGTCCTTGATAACATTTGTGAAGAACATCTACAAGCAACGAATATTTGTATCGAAAATTTTTGCACAAATTTTGTCATATCATCAATTTACTCCCCTCCTAGATTCGCAATTACTGAGGATCAATTCGAGGAATTCTACAAATCTCTTGGCCCTTGTTTTGTAGCAGCTGGGGACTACAATGCAAAACATACGTTCTGGGGTTCGCGTCTTATTACACCTAGAGGTCGGGCATTGTTCAACACAATTTCAAAAATGGGCTTGGACGTCATTTCAAGTGGGGAGCCCACTTACTGGCCTACGGACATACAAAAAATTCCGGATGTTATAGATTTCGGAGTAATGAAAAATATCGGTAGGGAATTAATTCATGTTGAAGCTTCTGTTGATCTCTCCTCCGATCACTCTCCCACGATTGTTACAATTTGTAGCCCACTAAGAAGTGACTCCCCTGTCCCATACGTAAAGATGATCAACCGTGTTAATTGGCTGGGGTTCAAAAAATACCTCAGTAGCCATTGTACGGAAAATATTAACCTAAGAACACCAGGTGATATTGAATCTAACATTGAAAATCTTAACGAAAATATTAAACAGGCTGCTGAACATGCTACTACTTCCCATCCGCAGACTGGGTTTAATAGAATTTATTCTACAGACATTGAACTTCTTTTACGTGAAAAAAGGACAGCTAGAAGGGAATGGCAACAGCACAGATCACCCCAAAATAAAATTAGATTTAAAGAGTGCACTAGACGACTCCAAGAGCTGCTGGCATATGAAAAAACTGTATGTCTTAAAAATTATCTGGAAAATCTTGATGCCACACCTGCATCTAATTACTCCTTGTGGCGAGCTGCTAGAAAGCTTAAAACACCCGTTGAATATAGACCACCTCTGCGCACTTCTACCGGAGGTTGGGCCAGAAGCGATACTGAAAAAGGTAACATATTTGTTGAGCATTTAAAATCCGTATTTACCCCAAATACATGTACTGGTGTCGTTGATTTACCGAGTGTGGTTGCGCTACCCCCTCGACCCATAAAATTTAAGACGCGTGATGTTCAGAAACTAATTGCTGAACTCAACCCGAAGAAAGCTCCAGGTATTGATGGAATAAGTAACAATATGCTGAAAAACTTGCCCCATATTGCAATTAGAATCCTGTTATTTATTTTTAACGCCATTTTACGACTGGAGTATTATCCACAAAGCTGGAAGCTTGCGAAGGTCAAAATGATTCCAAAGCCGGGCAAAGACCTTACCAAGGCTGAGTCATACAGGCCAATAAGTCTGCTATCAACAATGTCAAAACTCTTCGAAAAGCTGCTCATGACAAAATTGTCCCCAATTTTAACTGATAGTGGGTGCATCCCAGACCATCAATTTGGTTTTAGAAGTCAGCATAGCACCATTGAACAAACTCATAGATTGGTGCAATTTATAAGAAGAACTTTTGAAGAAAAAATGTATTGTTCTGCCCTGTTTATTGACGTTTCTCAGGCCTTTGATAAAGTGTGGCATGAAGGCCTTATTTTAAAATTAAAATCATATTTACCAATAAATTTTCTGAATTTATTAGAAAGCTACATAACTACCCGAAAGTTTACGATTGTGGAAGGAGAATTCATGAGTCTGCCCCAATCTATATCATCCGGTGTGCCACAGGGGAGCATACTGGGGCCAGTTTTGTATTTGATTTATACTTGTGATATGCCTGTGAGCAGCAATATCCATACATCTACGTTTGCCGATGATACAGCCTGCCTTAGTATGCACAAAAACCCGCACGAGGCTTCCCGATATCTTCAAGAACATATTACACAGTTGGAAATCTGGTTGAACTTATGGAGAATTAAAGTCAATGAACAAAAGTGTGTCCATACAACGTTTACCCTAAGAAGAGATACTTGTTCCCCCATTCGAATCAATAATCAAAATATTCCTCAACACTCCCAAGTGAAATACCTTGGTATACACCTTGATCGAAGACTTACATGGAAACATCATATTGACTTTAAGCTAACTCAGATGAAACTTAAGTTATCTCTGGTTGATTGGCAGAAATTCAATACTTAGCCTGGACTGTAAACTTTTATTATACAAGTCGCTTTTAAAGCCAATATGGTGTTACGGTATGCAGTTATGGGGCACTGCTTCAGCCTCCAATGTAGAGAGAATTCAACGTAGGCAAAACAAAATTTTAAGGTTAATAACATCTGCTCCATGGTATATTAAGAATTCAAATTTGCATCGTGATTTAAGAATGCCACTAGTGACTGAAGAAATTGCAAGATACGCAGGCAAATACTTAACAAAACTCGAGTCACATCCTAATCCGCTTGCTCGTAATATTTTGAATTTTAATGGTCACATCCGCCTAAAAAAGAGTTACACAAGGGCTCTTATACTCAACACTTTAGATGGGAATGCTTGAAAATACATTTAATTTTCCTTTTTGATTATCACTACTTTGTATTATTTAAATTATCACTAAGTGTTGGCCGACACTGGTCGGGCTAAACAATTATATTTTAGCTTTAAGATTTGATCACTCATTGTTAGTTCATATTTGAAGATACAATAAATAAATATATGTATTTAAAAAAAAAAAAAAAAAAAAAAAAAAAAATTTTATCGGGGGCTATGACATGGTGGCTTTTAAATCCCCCATACTCGTGGGACCAAAATAAATAAACCTCTCTCAAACAAAAACAAAAAACAAGACCGGGACCGACGAACTGACGGTGCTTTGTAGCGCGGAAGGACAGGGGACCGTTTTCACGCAACCGTCTGGTAGGAGAAAACTCGTTCAGACGAAGGCTGCCGAGATCACTGGGCAGATAGTCTGTGCATGCAGCAGTGCGAGCTCGGCCACGCCGGGTTCGACCAAGCATGTCCGACCATCAAAAATGAGGCATAACCAAAAAAGGTAATGCCTACGTATTGTAAAGACGTTGGGCACTCAAAACCCATCCAAACTGTCCGAGGAACAGAAATCATCCCTTGGATGGGCAAAAGGTGTCCTTGAAAACATGGACAGTACCGCCTTTAGTAGTAGCGGTGCAAGCATGTCGTCAAAACCGTCTAGTAAAAGACTGCGATCGCAGGACGACAAACCATTGCCTAAGCGGTCTAGGGCTAATAGCAATATTGGCGTTAGGCCGTTTAGTGAAGTTGTGAAAGACAACCTCATAATGGCCGTTGGATGGAACCATCCCCAGAGTACTGTGGAAGCTAATCCTGCAACCACGTACTACCAGGTCCTAGCGGAGAACCCAGGCATACCTCCCGTCTGTAGCGATGCAGGCTGGTATAAAGGCAGGGTCAAGCTGATGGCCTTTGGAGACCAGAGATCGGCGGACATGTACAAGGCAGCTATTAGCAAGATGGGAGAGCCGTGGCCGGGTGCGAAAATCGATGTTGTCGACAAGAGCGACATTCCATCTCGACCAAGTGCGCATGCATGGATTCCGGCATTCCCAGACACGGCTGAAGCAGCGATAAAGTTATTAAAGGACTGTAATCCCTCACTTCCAACCGGCAATTGGAAGATGGGGAGGTTCGGTGAGGCTGAGGGGGACAGACGTGGTGTAATTATTATACTAAACGCTGAAACCCTCCCTCACTTGGTCAAGTCCAATAAAATCATATCGTACGCCTTTGGACAGGTTACGCTGAAGGTGTACAAAGGAGATCAGCCTCCAGTGACGGATAAATCCAAGACAGTGCGTGGAAACGCTGTGGAGGAAGAATCTGAAGAGAAGGAGAAGAAGGCCAGCTTGCGAGAATCTGCGAAAAATGATGGCTACATTACATTCCACTCTGAAATTCTCGGCGGTGCCTCAGGCCTGTTGGACGCTGATTACGGCGTTGACAGTGACCTTCTTCTTGAGACTGACGACGAGTCCGATAAAACGGTGTGGAGATGGATTTCGTCGCGGATGTTGAACCTGCTGCAGATAAATCTCCACCACTCTAAAGCAGCCTCAGCGGCTCTTCAGCTTCGCTTGACGACATGAGAAGTTGGCATAGTCCTAATCCAAGAACCCTGGATTAGTGGTGGTAGGGATTGCGGACTAAGGACCAAAGATTTTAAGATGCTAGCCGTCAAGAATGAAGGTAACAATAGAACCTGCATCTTGGTAAGGAACCACCTTAATACATTTTTATTATCTAACTTCAGCGGCAGAGAAATAATAGCGGTTAGCGTGGAAGTTGAAGATACATGCTAATGGCTGGCGTCGGTGTACTGCGCTCACGACTATCAAGGCCCTGTACCGTCGGTAGTGGTGAGAAACTTTGTGGATGCGGCGGTAAACGCTGGACGCCATATCATCCTGTGCTGTGATGCCAACGCACATCACACTATCTGGGGAAGTACTGACACTAATGAAAGAGGTGAGGAACTTTTAGAATTTGTAGTTAGTACTAACCTTAACATTTGTAATAGAGGTCAAGAACCTACTTTTATAAAAAGAAACACACAGGAAGTCCTGGATGTTACCTTATCTTCTGATTCGGTAGCCGATAGGATCATGAATTGTCGTGAACTTCAGGAACATTCCTGTTCTGATCATAGGTCTATTGAGTTTAGTATTAGGGGGCGGGCAGAAATCTCCCGAAATATTAGGCAGACAAACTGGCGTCTGTATAGGTCTATTTTTTCTAGACAAATAGGAGCGATTGGAGACTCGTCACTTCTAAAAACTTCTGATTTAGATTGTGAAGTTGATAACATTACTACAATCTTTAAAAATGCAAGGGAGTCGTCTTGCCCTTTGAATAAGCCAAGTGGGAAAAAGAAATCGCCTTGGTGGAATAAAGAGTTACAATTGTGTAGGTGTACATGTAAAAAACTCTTCAATAAGGCTAAATCATTCAGAAATGAACTGGACTGGATAGCTTATAAGGCTAAATTAAAGTAATATAAAAAGTAGATAAGAATTGCTAAAAATACAACATGGAAGAAGTTTTGTGAAAATATTGAAAATATTTCAGAATCCTCTCGAATGAGAAAAATTTTGTGCGCTACTACCTGCAACCTGGGGTATTTGAAGAATCCGAATAGGACATGGACTACATCCAGCGAGGAGTCGTTAAGAAACCTGCTGGACACTCACTTTCCAGGTAACTCAGTGTCTGACATTCAGACATCTGATCCTTACCCCATACCTGCGGAAAATATATCTCACATCGTCAATATGCAGACATTAAATTGGGCTCTGAGAAGTTTCAAGCTTTACAAGTCACCAGGACCCGGCGGTATCATACCGGCCGAGATATGGAAAGTATCGAATCTCGTAGCCCCAAGGCTACTGAGAATTTACACCAGTTGTCTAAGACTGCGTTATGTTCCTGACAAATGGAGGGAAGCGAGAGTGGTCTTTATACCGAAGGCTGGTAAAAGCGTAAGTGGGTTTAAAATCTACTAACTCACCGTAGGATAACTGCGGCTCTACGAGCTTCTAGGCAGACCCGCTTTGTAAATATTGGTACACCACAGGGAGGAATTCGCCACTATTATGGAATCTAGCTCTGAATCCTGTGCTGCTATCTCTAGAATCGCGGGGTGCAGAATTGTGGCTTATGCTGATGATGTGGCAATAGCTGTAAGAGGAAAATTCCTCACAACTCTAAGGGACATCCTACAGGATCCACTTGAAAAAAATCTTTGCGATATAACGAATTTTTCGGTATAACAAATGGGACCGACATCATATCGTACGTTATACTGGGATTTGCCTGTAATTGTAATTCTACACCGAAAAAACTATCATCAGTTTTTTTGTGAATTCGTTGGTGGCGATTTTTTAGAAAGTTTTTCAGTTTGCACTTTGGGGATTTTTTGTTGGTTTTCGGAATTTTAGATTGAGATTTTTTAATTTTTCCTGTTTTTCCTTTTATTACGGTGGTTTTTTAATTCCAGTATTTTTTATCAAACATGTGTATATTGTCTCAGCGGTATTCTTAATTTTTACTTCTTTTTGATTTGGGTGATTTTTGAAATTTTGCAACTTTTCAATTTGATTTGGGTGATTTTTGAATTTTTGCAACTTTTCAATTTCTTTTGTCTTACTGTTTTTTTTAATTTTGTATATTTCCTATTTTTTACTAGTCTTTGCTCTGGTGTTTATTCTTCTCCAAAGCGGTTTTTTCGTTCTGAAATTTTTTATGTTTTGCATATGTGGTTTTTCTGCTTCGTTATTTTATACTCGTAGTTTTAGTGTTTATTCTTGATTGAATAGTTGTTCCCCTCTAGTCGCTGGTTTTTGATTTTGCAATTTTTTGTGGACTTTTCCTGGAGTTTTTTCTGGTTGCGATAGTTTTCATTTTGGGGATTTTTTTTAAATTCATGTAATTTTTTTTTTGTTTCTTTACTTTTATCTTATCATGGCAACTTTTTCCTTCCAGAAGTATTTTGATTATGGATGCTCTATATTTTCTCAGTAATTTTTTTCGATTTGTTCTCTTTTTTATTGATGCGATATTTGAATTTTGGACCTTTTAATTTTGGTAATTTTTTGATTAATTGTTTTTCTTACTTCATATATATATTTTTTTACAAAACTTTTTTATTTAAATGATTTTTTTCTAGGTTTCTTCGTTTGGAAAATTTATATTTTTGTTTTTTCCAATTTTTCTGCTAGGAAATAGTTTAGTTTTAGTTTTTGATTTTTGTTTAGAAAACTTTTGGCCTGCTGTTGGCTGTTTTTTATTTTTCGACTTCTGTGCTTTGGCGATTTTTCTGAAAATTTAGTTTGTAACAGTTTTTATTTTGGCGATTTTTTATTGTTTTTGTAATATTTTATTTTGGCGAATTTTCCTGTTTTTAGCTTTCTTTAATTTTTTCTCATAGATTTTTTTTAATCCTGGTGACTTTCATGCCAGTGATTTTTTATACTGGCAACTGTAATTAACTTATAGCGATTTCTTTTCTGACAAATATGTTGTATGTTTTACATTTCTGTGTTCGTTTGTACAAAAAATACAACTGTGGGAAAATTTTTCAATTTCTTTTCTGAATATGTTGCATGAAAAACATGTAAATATGTTACATATTTTACACCCACTTTATTGAAGGTGTACATACTGCCATTATTTCCAACTATGGTAATGAAGGTTTTATTTTGCATGTCATGCTTATAATTACGAGAGAATCTTTCTTAAATACAAAACATAAAAATTATTATTACAAAAATTAATTAAATAAATATGTAGTTAAATATTGTGACTGTTTCGGTTTTTTTAAACCTAATAAGTGATGCCAATGTGTGCTTCAAAATCATAATAGCGTGCGGAAAACCTCTCAAATAGCCTTAAAAATCGTTAATGAAGTATACTAATGATAAAATGTAACCGTTGTAAATAAAAGCAGCATATTTTGTTCGATTGTAGTAACAGAATATGTAGCACTATGAGTGATTCTAGGTAACATTTTAACATGTTACACATACATATATAGTGTAACATATTTTCTTCGGAAAAGAAATCACCATTAGTCTTTGTTTTTTTAATTATGCAATCGTTGAACTTTTGTAAGCGTTTTTTTTTAGTTTTATATATTTTGTATATATGTTTCGCAAAATTTACGTCTTAGTGTTCATCCTTGTTTGGAAAAGTTTTCTGCTTTGGTGAATGTTTTTAAATTTTTACGACATTTCCGTTTTGCAAATCAATAATAATGAAATACATTTTCTAATTTTATAAAAATGTGAGATGAAAAGTATAAGTACCAAAAACGCGTACCATCTTTAACACACATATATTTAAGCGCATCTCTAAAAGAAACAATAACTTATACGGGGTCATTGCGCAAATAATAATGTATAAATATAATTATATTTCCATGCACAGTGCTTTAAAGTATAAATGTATAGCAAATAGACTTGGGTCGAACTCGTTCACTAGTTCATTTTTGCCACAAACCAACGGTCAAACCCATTTAAATTACATGGGTTTGATCATTGGTTTGTAGCAAAAATGAACTAGTGAACGAGTTCGACCCAAGTCTAATAGCAAAAGAAGTATCAAAATTATCTTTTCGTCAGTTTTTGTCCCGTTAAAGTGCAATTACGACACTGTTTCAATTTTATTTTTTCTTTAGTTCCGTAGGTAGTGTATTACCGATTTAACCCGCTTAATCCAATCTTTATAAACTTAGCATTAAAACTTAAAAACTATAATCCCTTGCTGGCAAATCTAGATACCATGAGAGTAACCTGATAATGAAATACATTTACTTAGTTAATGATATACGAATTTTATACTTAGAGTACCAAAAGCTGGTACCATTTTTTTGCTAGTGTCTAGTTACATTTATAGTTCAGAAGATAAGTCGTGTATAAGATTAAAAGTAAAACTTAGTATTTACCCGTTTCTCCCCTAAAAGCATGTCCAAACTTCAAAAAAGTACCACATACCACGGGTGGAAACCATTGTATAATTGTACTTTTAATTGTACATTTTTGACCTTATTGGTACCGTGGTACTACCGCGAGTTACTTGGTACAATTTAAAAATTTTAATGATTCACTGTTCTATGTTCTCTTTAATTTTTTGTGTGTGTTTTATTTTAATCTCTAATATCATAGTCGAATCTACGAATGTTCCCTTATGAATGTAATATGTAATATTTTTTTGTTTATACTGAATTTTTATACAAATTTATGTTCAGTTTCTGTTTTTTATTGTATACTTCACTTCTAAATTTTTATACACATTTCTTACGTTTCTGTTTTTATTAATAAATATTAAAAAAATAGTACCGTCATGGTCTAAAAAGTACATTTTGTTTTCATAGTTGGTACAAATTCTAAGAAGTCATTTTCCTTCCCTGCCACATACGCTTATTTTTGTTTTCCTTTATTTCAAACACATCCGAAGATATTTTGAGTTTCAAAAATCTCTTATTATACATTTAAAAAAGGAAACCACCATACTCAAGCCTTTATTTTAGGCTGAGCGATAATATGTCAGTCAGTCACGTTACTATTTCATATATAAATATGTACATTATTGACATTACAAACAAACTAACTTAAATATTTTCACTATTACAAAGCACAAAAATTGATTTGTCAAATTTAAAAACTTGAGAAATAAGAACCTGTCGCCAACTTTTGACTTCATAACTCTGATTTCAGTCAGTCTGTCCAAATAAGTATGCAACCATCCATGCCAAACATATTTTTATTGACCACCTAAGACTTTTCAACAAATACATAAAACCAAAAATTTTTTTGTACAAATAAAATTTAAAAAAATCTTTACCGCACACATGCACAAGAATTCATAAAAAGCAAACCAATCGTCACAATCGATGTGTCTGGAGCTGCTGCAACTGCCTATAAAAGTCATAAAACTCAATAAATAAATTTGAAAAACCAAGTAAAAAAAATTACAAATACTTCATTGGAAAAATCATAAAAAGAAAACAACTGCTGATGCAGTAGAACTGCTGAATTTTAGAATACGAAACAATAAAGTCTACGAAAAGAAGAACATAATGCACACAAACTTCTCAGAAATAAATCAATCAATTAAAAATTTTATGAAGTTCCCGCAAACAAATACCAAAAAGTACAACTTTAAATACCAACATAATATGCGTGTAGAAACGTAAAAAAAAGAAAGAAACAGACGAAACTTCCAGCCAAGTCAAAAGGCAACAACAACAACTGACAATGGTAACATTATTTCAAAATGATTATGACGATCATACATGCGATTCTGGCAGCATGATCATTTATGTGCTGCTTGATTCGTGGTGGCTACCGATTCTGCAAATAAATGATACATATAAAAACAATAAACAAAAACTATTAAAACTAAACATTGTCAGCTCATCATATTTTATGACTTACAAGTGATTGTTAATGGCCCAAATGATGATATGAATGATCAGCAGCAGCAGCAGCAGCAGCATCGTCATCATAGTCCGCCAACCATTAAAAAACCAACCGCTTATTGTATGTTGGTCGAAAATAATGTCGCCAAACTGGAGCCCCCAATGCAACCAGTTTGTTTAACAAAAATATTACAGTTGTGCCTTTTATTTTTTTGCTTTAATATTCTTCGCTCCTAACCAAAGCAGAGTAATTAAAATTTCAGCTAATACGGCTGCCAAATTTTGGAAGTTTTTCATATTGAAAAGTTTGTCATCTTTTTAGGTTTTTCTTTCTTTTTATATTTATTATATAAAAGCGACAAGCATATGACATTTTGACAATTGATATGCGCCACTCAAACTCCAGGCGCGCTGCGCTCTCTTTTCCATTTAACAAACTTAAACAATTTGACAAGATCGTATAAATAGCTGAAATTTATTTATTCATTTATGCTTTAAAATAAACATAAGTTTCTTTTTAATGGCGCTGAGTGTGGTCGAAGCTTTTGAGCTCTATGGCTGTCTTCCTAAGCGCATTCATGTTGCTTTGCATACAAGCAATGTTACATGTTCCTAAAGTATATCGCACAATGGTATTAAATAAAAATAATTCTGCCAAAAAAATTCAAATATCTGATAGAACATTTTCAAGACAAATTTATGAGATATAAAATTTAATTTTAATGGGCGTGTCTCCGCCTATTTTTAAATGCAAGATTTTGTATATTTTAGAGCTCAGGCTGATATCTTGGGAACGAACATTCGTAGTTCTTTCAGACTGCCGAATGAATGTAGTGTTTTCCAGGCTGAGATCTTGGCGATCCTTAGAGCCACGGAGTTGGTGGCCAGGAATGTAGCTGAAAGTGAGAAGGTAAACTTCTACGTCGACAGCAGGCAGCGCTAAAAGCTTTGAAGTGACACAATGTCAAATAGAAAGTTGTTAGTGACTGTAGGAAAGCCCTCAACTTGCTAATGGAAAAGTATAGTGCCAGACTAAGTTTGGTTCCTGGCCACAGCAGTGTTGAGGGAAATGAAATTGCCGATGAGCTGACAAGAATAGGGTCGGCGTTAGATGAAGGAATGTCGGACAAATCGGTGAAATTACCGATAGGTCATTACTATAAGGAACTCAGTGATTGGGTAGAAAGCAGGACCAAACAATTCATGGCGAAGTAGGGAGGATTGTAGAGTCTCGAAGGGTTTCGGCTAGAGCTGTGTCGTTCATGAATGAACGGGCATAGTTGAACAAATCAGTAAAATTAACGAAGTGAGCCGGTCACTTTACTGAGCTGTTTTGGCCCAGCAGCACTGATAAAAAGAACAATGAACGAAAGAGTAAATTTGGCTCTTTTTTGTTTTGTTTGCCTTTTTCTTTGTTTGTACGAGATTTGTTGGCATATTCTCGTTCTTATTTGACTTTTTGCATACTTTTACTAATACTGTGGCCATTATGAAATTAAATAAATTGCCACTCATATTTCTTAAGTTTTAAGAACATAGGTTAAGAGTTTTTTAACAAAATTAATTTTGATATAGGTATGCAGTTTATTTTCATTCAAAATTTTGTATACCTATGTGGCGCTTTTGGAAATATGAATCTTTGAGCATTTAAAGTAAATTAATATTGTAAAAAATGTTCTTGCTAATTTTTTCCTTATTTCTTATATATTATGTTGTTTGCTGAGAATATTTTACTAAACAACAATTCATAGCGAAATTCAGTGTGCAAGTTTCCCATTTTATGGACCGAATCAACTGTTTTCACTTCGTTCTATTTCTCGAAAAAAACGGATGAACGAAATGAACGAACTCGTTCTTTTTTCAGTTCAGTTCACTTAAATGAACGATTTGGCACAGCTCTGGTTTTGGCCAAAACTAGACTCAGGAAGATCTAGACTACTACTGGACATTAATAGGAAAGCGATTCGAATCATGATAGGAGTGCTGACTGGTCACCGCTCGGTTAGAGCAAGAACCAGCATTTGGGAGACTGGCACTCCAGATTTTTGTAGGATGTGCGGGGATGAAGAGAAACTAGAAACCATTGAACATATTATCTGTCATTGCCCGAAACTGCAACGTCATAGGCTTAGATGGCTGAGCAGACGTTTTCATGAAAGCATTACTGAAGTCGGGAAGTGTAAACTAGAGGACATCAGGGGCTTTATTATGGGAATTCGGTGGCTTAGTGATGGATAATAGGGTCACTTGTGGCTGCAAATGGGAGGGTGAATATTACTTTTATGGGCAACAGAAGGGAATCACAATGGACCCAATTGGGTCTCCGAGTGGAGGTACGGTAAAGCACCACCCTTCCTAACCTAACTTGTTAGGTTAAGTTAGAGCTCAGGCTGTGTGTTAAGTTTTGTAAAAATCGTGACAGTGGAACCACTTAAATAAAATATTAAATTTTAATGGTTATGACTCCACTCATTTTTTCAAATGGAAGACTATGTCTATTTTTAGGCTCCATATGTGTGGTAAAGTTCAAAATATACGGTTAAGTAGAACTACATGAAATATAAGAATAAATTTTAATGGGCGTAGCCCCAATAATTTTTTTTTTACTCTGTTTAATTACCAGAAACAAAGGTGTTTGCTAGGCTTCGCAAAAATCCAATGAGTAGATTATCCCTAAATCAAATCAAAAACTGTATTCGTGTCTCGGCCCAATTTTTTACAGTGGGACCAATAAGAAGATATACCCTCTCAGATAATACAACAATTTAAAAAATCGGTCTAATATAAACCGAGTTATGAAGTAAAACTGCCAAAATGAAAATAAAAATAGAGACGAATTGATAACCTTCTCCTTTTTTTTAAGTCGGTTAAAAATTTGATAACTAATGTGGAACTTTTAAAGTACAGAATGGATCAGTCTGGAAATTTAAACGAATTGTGAATCAGGGACAGAACTACAGGCAGTAAATAAATATTAGCTACCTCGGTTGTAAAAAACTTTTTGCGGCTTGCAAATTTCTCAAATACTAAACGATTTTTAGAATTTTAAGGCCTGTAGATTCTGCTAGACAAGACAAGAGAAAAATGTTTTACCAGGGTTTTTGTAAGTATTTTATTGATTATTTTAATTCGCCGATCTATTAACGGGCAATAGTTTGATGTAAAATATCGATAGGCATGGTATGTAAATATAAATAAAATATATGTGTAGAGAAACATGTTTTAGTATGTTAATCGGAGATTTGACATAAATCTGAGACAATTGGCGGCCGTCGTGATGTCAGTACCACTGCCAATTTTTGCCAATAATTGTCGAATAACACTTCGAGTTATAAATACATTTATATACATACATATGTATTATATATCCTTATCTTAATAAAGAAAGGTCCTAAATCATTATTTTTTGAAATATAATTTTTTGTATATTTCGATAGGTTAATATGTAATGTATCGAAAAATTTTAAACTCTTAATTAAAAAAAATAATGAGTTAGGGTCTTTCTATAATAATGTAACGATATACAGAAGGCGTAAAGCAACTGCGGATAATTTACTTCAAAGCTGCCATCGATATTATCGAAAGTGAAAAAGACTATCGATATTTCTCATTTAAAACAAAACTTTTCATACTATCGATAGGTTTGTAACTCTAGTTCTAGCTATGTGCGCGGCAAACTCATAAAACATAAACACACCACGTCTTTTTGTATTTGCCGCAACTTTTAAGTAATGAATGTTTTATTCAAGTTGCAGCGAAAGATTGAATAAAATATTGACACTTAAATACAATACGAAAACAATTGTATACATACTGTTAAAAACAAATTACTGCTATTGAAAGGCTCACGTTATTTTCTGGAAGAGGAAAGAGAAATGGATTGTCAATAGCAGAAAATTTTTTCCGAGAGCGAGTAGACAAACCTAATTATTTTGTATTGTATTGATGTGACGTCGAAGTTGACAACTGAAATAAGGGTGATTATTTTTAATTGCTTGTTATATAAAAAAATAATTTAAACTTGTTTTGACTGATTTTAATTTTTTTTCAAAATCAAAAAGCATTTTATATTCGAGCAAAAAATTAAAATACAAACCATTAGTTACGGCATTGGTGAAACATCAATGAATTTAAAACGTGGTTGTCATGGGACGGAAGTTATTCAAATAACTGAGTGGTCTAGAATGATTTTTGATCTAAACAACAGCCTTAAAATATTAAATTTAATATAATATGCAATGAAAGTGGTAAAACTTTGGAACTAGTTCCAATTTTTTTTTTGCTGGGATACTTTAATTTGCCCACAACATATTAACTACCTCTATTTGCCTGGTTAGGTACAACTAACAAAACAACATTCTCAATTAATAGTATCGTTCTATTTGAAATAATTCGTTTAAGAGCGTCAACTCGTAAATTAACTCGGCACAATTTTTTCTCAAAAACAATAATTACAGCTTTCGCTCTTTGATAATATCTTTTACAGTTTGACTTTTAACGCTTCGGTGACGTAATCCTCACAAACTTATTCCATTTGACAATACGGTTTACTTATAACAAATGTTAGTTAACAAGTTTTTGAAGCAAGTTTTCCATTCCATTCTCTTAAGAATAATAAAAGTTTGCTTCCTCTGCTCTACTTTTTTGATAGCTTCTGCGCTGATAGCCTGCCTCATTTAACTTTTGGTTTTTGTGATTTTTACACTACAAACGCTGCTATACTGCTACATTACATATGCTCTAAATACATGCTCCGCACGGATAAAAATTAAAACCGATTCATGTAATATATATGTAGGTCTACACAGACCTACCTGTGCCATATTAACCATTTCGTTTGTAAACACGAATTAAACCGAGTAGAGAAAAACAAGCGGTCTGAGCTTGTGCTTATTGTGTTTGACCTTGCCGGTTTCAGGGTGTGTTTGATGGACGCGCATGTAAAACGTGAAATAAGAAAGTTACGCAAAAGTTTATATGCAAAAGGTCTATACAGACCTGGTTGAACCTTCTACGGGTAATTCGCCAATAACTCGTCAAATGTGGATTTCCAGGTATTCTATTGTATCTGGTTTATGGGAGTAAACCAGTGATTTTACATAACACCAAAGAAAATAGTTCGGTGGTCAGAGATACCGTGATATAGGTGGCCAATTAACAGGGCGTGAAAGGTGAAATCATTCAATCAGTGAAAAAAACTTCAACCATTACTCTACGCCGTTCAGCGTTGGCATTAACATTCTGCTCATTTTTGAAGTTTTTGAAGACATTTTGAGCAATTTTCGGTGGATGTTGTGGTTTTTGCGCAAACAGTTCTGGATCAATTTCCATCCAAATTAGATCATTTTGGTTATTTACGAACTCATTCAATCAATCAAACAAAATCATTCAATGATCAAACTTTTTCATGGAATACCATAATCAATATCAAATGAACAAATTCGCCAAAATGAAGAAACGTCAAAAACCGAAATTCGCCAAAAATTAAAGTAAAAATCGTCCAAACGAAAAAATCGCCAAAAAAAATAAAAAAAACGCCAAAACGAAAAAAAATGTCAAAACTAAAAAAAAAAGCCAAAATAGAAAAAAAATGCAACAACCGAAAAAATCGCCAAAACAAAAAAAAATCGCCAAAACAAAAAAAATCGCCAAAACAAAAAAAATCGCCAAAATTAAAAAATCTTCAAAAACGAAAAAAAAATGCCAAAACTATATTTTGTATTAGTAGCCTATACAAAATATAGTTTTGGCATTTTTTTCGTATTTAATTACATATCTCGTGTCCGTACGGAACCCTTCGTGCGCGGGTCAAAGTCGCACTTTACTGAATTTATTTCATTTGCTAACTTATTCACGTAGTCTATTTAATCTAAAAAATCATTTTCCTCATTTAGCAACTTGTACATAATTTTTTTAAATTTTAGATAATGTGATTTGTAAGCAATTAATGAAATTTGGTAATCAGAAAAGTAAGTCATTATATGGCAAGTAGTTCTGATGTTAATGTGAAATTTTTGCTGGGGTCTTTAGGTTTTTCGATGCACACTGTTTGGCGTCTTACGAGTATATGTATGTGGTGCGAAAATTTTCTATAGTTATTCGAATTAGCCGCTCTGATGGACGATTATGACTACCATAACATACATGTAGTGCACGATAAGTTTAACGAACAGAACCATTATTTTTATAGAAGATATCAAACATTTGAAAGCAATGCTCTCAAGTCAGTCTATCCAACTAAGCAAAAAGCTGTTAAATCGGTTGACAGTTTTACCAATTCAAATTTGCCAACCTGAAAAAACGCCCAATTATATAAAATTTTCAAAAATTAATTATAATGCTGAAGGAAATTACACTACATATTTACTATTTTTTTTTTAATTCGGACTGAGGTAATGGCAATTCTTTGAGGGTATTTAACTTGATAATGAATAATGCTTCTAAAATCATACTAACCTACAATAATTGTTTTCAAAATTACATATATTTTTTACTGGAAAATTAGCTCAGAAATTAAACTATATATAACAAGTTTTTCGATAAAATTGTTTTTATTAGTTTCATATTTTTAATTTAACCAATCTCATTAGCTCGTGAAATTTTAACTTTAGTAATTGGTTAGATTTACTTGTAATTCTTTCTTTCTTTGTAGGTACTCATAGTTACAATTGTATGCACCACTGAAACCTGTTCTCCTACACGAAGTGTCTCTGCAAGCCTGTTAAAACGAAACTTCCTGTTTTATTTTCAAACCAAAGCCTACAAGCAAAACACAAATTAATTTCGAAATTTATTTTTGGCATTTTAAATATTTTTTTGAAATGCGCTTCAATAGGGAGACAAAAATCATATTAAAGCCAGCACATGATAAAAAACACCAATAAGTCATCATCAAATCATCATTGTCCTCACATTGCCGTCCGCAGTGCAGTCATCATCATCATTTCATCAAAGAAAAACAATCATCATTGGTCTAATGCTTGCACGAGTATGCACATATTTCAAAATACCCCACAAAAAAAAAAGACGAGGAAAAATAAATAAAAATTCATACTGCTGGCTTAAAAACAAAATAAACTTTGTCTTAGTTTCACATTGAAAAGTAAATATTTTGTTAAAGTCATTCATAGTCGCAGTTGGTGCTCTCGGCCAAATGCATAACTTATTAAATCTCATTTTGATTTTATATTTGTTTTTCAAGCGAAAACTCTACACACAAAAAAAATAATAATAACAAAAATGAGGCAACTTTATGACAGAAAAAAAAACAAAATTGTCAAATTTGTCCCAAAAAAGGATAAAATGTCTAAGCGCCACTCACTTGCTACAACTAACTGCCTGACTGACTCCATCTAAATTTGGCATAAACATACAAGCAATAAAGTAACTAACTGACTAAATGCCTGATTGACTGACTGTCTGTCTGATTTGATTGTTTAACTTCATAAGCTGGTAGGTATGAGTGAATGTTTGTGGAATGTTTCAGGTTGGCGCTTGTTTGGTGGGCGCCATTCATCTCCATAATAAATAAATTCGTCAAAAATATTTGTCGTGCCTTTTTTTCGAAAATTAAGAAGAAGAAAACATATATTTTCCATCGCTTTCACATCCTTAATAAATGCCATTGCTGGTCTAAGCATTTCAAAGTTTAAAATGTTTTAAAATAATTGTTAAAGAAATTTGTTAAACCTTGCAAAATACACCAGCAGCAGAATATATTTTTCCTCAGTAAGCAATTTTAGGCCCTTTTTGTGGGTCTGAATGAGTATCATTTAGTACTTTAATTTCAGTTGCTTATTAATTAAAAGTCCCAAACAATAAAGCAGATTGTGAAAATATTTTGTAGATAAATCAACCCTTTATTAACAGCTCTCATGTGGAATTGATTTAAATTTCAACTTAGAGGTCCTGGATTAGTAGTGGAGTTCTGGATTTTATGAATGGTATATTTTTTTCACTCATTAGTAAGTGAGTGCCTTAATTTTTTAAATGAATAATTCCGAGGTGCAATAGTTTATATCCTACTGGTAGTAATAAAACTGCTAGTTTTAATGAAAATCGCTTTACATATGTCACTTAAACCCGACAAAAATTTTTGCACAAATACCCGTTATCAGCATAAGTCCAACCATTTCATAGTTATAAAGCCTGGAAAAAAGATATTTTAAACATTAGTATTTTATTAAGGTCATTGGTTTCAATATTAAGTATTAATAAAAACATATGTATGATCGTGATCGATTTATTCTTCATCTGAGGATTGATTGTCTGGGTATGTTTACAGGTCGCCAGGAAACGAAAAGAGAGAGAGAAGGCTCAGCTCTCTTGGGTTCCAAACATGTATGTTTTTCTTGTGCTTCCTCATAATTGATAGAAGGCATGCATTAGCATTAAAAATAGATAAATGAAGTGTAATAAAGGTTGAAAATAGAAAAGGTATAAAAGTTTTAAATGTGAATAAGGAAGGATGAGGTAGTTACAAGTGAAAATATTGCCATGCGAGCACCTAAACAACTCGTTGCTAAGATAGGGTCAAACGGCATTGCCACACGTCTTCTAGCGAAGGAGGACAACCTTTTTTGTAAAATAAGTTCCTTATTTCGCGCCATGCATGTAAAACAAAATATTTTGGAAAAATTAAAAAATAGTGGTAGAATACGGGTTACAAATACTAGTAACAAATATATATCATAATGGTGCTGCCACTGTCGGGGGCCTCCAGGGATTTTGGAGATAAAAGGCTAGTGACCTGTATAAGTGGTTCGTGGCAGTGATACCTGAAGGTGTCTCTGCTAAGTAATATAATAAATGCAAAAACAAATGTATTATTTGTTTGTTGCGCTTTAAGGGCTAAACCACGAAAATTATTTTGATGAAATTTAAAACATAGATAGATCTAAGGCTAAATGGACACATAGGTTATATGTTTTTTAAAAAATTCAGTGAAGTGCGACTTTGACCCGCGCACGAAGGGTTCCGTACGGACACGAGATATGTAATTCAATACGAACTATAGTTTTGGCATTTTTTTCGTTTTTGGGTTTTTTCGGTTTTAAACGTTTTTTTAGTTTGGGTGTTTTTTGAATTTATTGGCGCTTTCTGAGTTTTGGAACTATTTTCACGTTTTGGCAATTTTTTTTTGGTTTCTGTAGTTTTTTTAATTTTGGAAATTTTTATTATTTTGGCGTTTTTTTATTTTGGCGATTTTTTTATTTTGGTGATTTATTTTTAATTTTGGCGTTTTTTTCATATAGGTGATTTTTTTTTGGTTTTGGCGATTTTTTTTAGTTTTGGCACTTTTTTTAGTTTTGAGGATTTTTTTCGGTTTTTGGCGATTTTTTTCGTTTTGGCGATTTTTTTTAAATTTGGCGATTTTTTTTAATTTTGGAATTTTTTTTTCATTTTGGCGATTTTTTTTCACATAAACAATTATTTTGGTTTTGGCGCATTTTTCGCGTTTTGGCGATTTTTTTCGGTTTTTGGCGTTTTTTCATATTGGCGATTTTTTTTCATTTAAACGATTTTTTCGAATTCGGCGATTTATTTTAGTGCTAGAATTTTTTTTAATTTTGTCGATTTTTTTCGATTTGGTTTTTGAAAATTTCAAGAGTTTACCTCTTACGGTCTCCAAGATATAGCAAGTTGTCAAAATTACATAGTCAAAATTGCATTAACTGATGGACCACCCTTTAATTTAAATTTTTTAATATTTTAATGTTTATTGTTGTAGTCTATATAAAAATACACTAATTTTACAAATTTCAAGTGTCAATATACATATGTACATACAATTGTATGTATATTACATGAGATTTTAACATTTTTGGTCGCACGTTTTGGAGCACCCTTTAATTTCTAATTCTCATGTATTTGTTGTTGTAGTGGCCAAGGTTCTACATACTCTGTCCAAATTTCAGGTCCGTAGCTCTTACGCTTCCTGAGAAAATACCGTGTGACGGACGGACGGACAGACGGACAGCGTAGCGAAAACAATAGGGATCCTTTTTTCACCTTTGGTGTACGGAAAAAAAACCAGGAGCACCAGTGGCGGTAAGGGTCAATTTCTGCCTCTCATAAAGTATCTAACCGATTTTGATGAACTTTAAAACTTAGATCTGAGTCCAAAAAAGACATAGGCTGTATATTTTCTCAAAAATAGAACCACAAGAGGAAGCAAGGGGATATGTCCCCCCTTTAAAAGTATCTATCCGATTTCTATGATATTCAAAAAATAGATAGATCTGAGTCTACAAGAAGACATAGGCACGATCTAACCGATTTTGATTAAATTCAAAATATGGATAGATTTGAGTCTAGAAGGACACAAACGTTATAAGTAGAGTTTGTCAAGAACTATGTCCCTACCCGGTGTCCCATGACACCGTCCTTTTTTTTAATTATCTTAGATATTTTCGAAAATCATATAAGATACCTTTTACCCAACGAGCGAAGACGGCGTTTTTCTAATGCAGAACATAGGCTGAGAAATTGTGCTATCCAAAAAGTTTAAAATAATCATTACTGGGAAGAACCGGCCTTTTGATGTCGTCTCCGAATGTACAGTGAGACATGTAGCCTAGGCCGCTTAGTTCTTATTATTGAACAGGTGGTATCATTTCTACACCTGAGTTGCACTAGCACTAAAACTGCATTATCTACATGTTTCCACCAATATGAGATCGGAATGAGCGTCATTGTTCATATCTCGGAGCATGGTTCCCCCTAATGCCATATTAGCCGGTACTAGACTTACAGTAATGGTCCCATATAATCGCACTAAGTTTATGCTGATGTTAGAATGATGAATTTTATCAAAATATACCCAACATTCTTAGCTTAGGTTTTATGTGGTATATGCACGTGTAACTGATCTTATAACAAACAGCCTTGCTACCGGTTATGATACCGATATCTCTGGTAGATAACAATTAGAATCTTAGCTAGTTTGCTGACATGTTGATTCCAAATATTTGGCTTGGAAGACATTTTCAAAAGGACATTGTGATGCAAATTTATTTGACAAAGATATGATTCTTGGAGCCATCTGTTGTACGAAGATGCTCTTCTCAACGTGCACCATAATTTTTTCTCGAAGAGGGATTGCAGTAGTCAATTAGGTCATTATTGATATTATGTTTTCCAGTAGGGTGGGACATTCACATTTTCTGGAATTCCATGCGTCTATTAAATTAAGTCTGAAGCCGCAGCGTGTTACCAGAGCAATTAAGGTAGGATCCCTCGCATTTTCCACATGCTATTGAGCATTAAATTTCCATTAGCCCAATGCATCAAAAAGCCCGTTGAATAATTAACAAAATATTTTTCGGCAGTGAGGCATGATTGCAACAGCTAGAATGTTTCCATTGCTTCCTTTTGTCTAACCCTAAATCCAAGATGATAGCTGCCTACCCAAACAGTTTTGAATTTGAAAATAGACTTTCTTGGAGTGCTGTAGAAGGAAGAACCGTAGATTTGGCTTCACCTTTGTGTGGTTCTCGTTGTACATTCATAGTGAACAGTCGATTTAGCGGAGTTTTTATTTCATACTAAACAAAAAAAATCAAACGAATAAATATTCGGAATACATATGTATTGTTTTTGATAAATAAGCTTTATTTGCGTTGCTAATAATTTTTTTACATAGTCATAAATAACAACAAAAAACCGCAAACAAAAACAACAACAAACAAACAAAGTGCCCTTGAGGAATACTCTATATGAGTGCCTCAAATACAAAAAATTATGAAGTGAGTTCTAACGGCAGAAATGCCTATTTTACTGTGAGTTCTGAAGCTCTTAATGAAAATAATAAAAATAAAAAATCTGATAATAGACTTACTGAGAGCTATAAAGCTTTTAACGATAACAAAATAAATAAGAAATCTGGTAATAGACTTTTTTTAACGGCGTGGCCACTTTTTCGTCAGCGATCAACTTCGCTTTATCCAATGCCAACTAGTGATTCGTTAACATTACCGTTGCCTAGTACTTCTACATTTAACTCCGCGATATCATCCGCTTCGGGCTCGTGGTCATCACTTAACCAAGTTTTTACTGAAGTTAAGAGCAGCCCAAAACCCAAGGTCCAAGTGGGAATGGACAGATATATAACAGTGGTAAAGCGCGGGCGAAGCCCAAAGTCTTCGAAAATTTCATCTGCTCCAAAAATATCTAGGGATAACAGCGCATCATCTATTAACCGTCAAAATCGTTTTCAAATATTGCAAGATGACAACAACGAACCCGATGTATCTACGAACAAAACATCCAAGCCGCCACCAATCTATTTGAATGAAAAAAATTCAAACGCTCTTATTAAAAATTTAATTTCAGTCATTGGTGAGAATAAATTTCACATCGTTCCAATAAAATGTGGTAACATTGATGAAACCAAAATTCAAATTTCGTAAAATGATTAATAAATTTGAAAAAAGTAAAAAAAGTGTCTACACATATCAGCTTAAAAGTGCTTAAGGCCTGCAGATCGTATTGAAGGGCATAGATTCCCATGTTGCTCCCGAAGAAATAAAAGATGCACTCGTCCTCCAGGGACTTAAGGTAAAAAATGTATCTGACATAATAAATAGGGAGAAGATTCCTCAACCTCTATTTCGCGTCAAACTTGAGCCAAACGATATAAAATTGAAAAAAAGCGAGACTCATCCAATTTACAATTTGTAATATCTCTTATACCGAAAAATAACAGTTGAAGAACCACACAAGCGTTCTGGACCCGTACAGTGCCATAATTGTCAAGAATATGGTCACACAAAACTTACTGCAAGTTACCTTCAGTTTGTGTTCTCTGCGGTGATGAATAAATTTTATTTCATTCTTTTTCCCTTTCTGATTTGACGAACTGGATCTTTCCCTAATCATCCCAGTTGCATAGCAGCGTGTTAAAAGAGAATAATTATATATTTACGGTCTAATTCATAAAAAATATTTCGGTTTATTACAGGTTTATTTGGCAAATTTCCCATAGAAATATGTCAAATAAGCGCTTAATAAACCTGAAATATTTTTTATGAATAAGGAAGTTAATATACCAATTAAATAAATAATATACTAGATACTAGGGATGCCAAACGGGAAATTCCGAATCCCGAAATCCCGGGATTTTCAGGATTTGTAAAATTCAATCACAGGATTTCTTTTTCGGGATTTCATAGCAATTTTTATATAAAAAACCATTTATAAATTAAAATTCTCGTTGATTTTATGGGCTTTTTTATAATATATAAAAATCCCATAAAATTTTATACGTGTAGTTTTAACAATTTAATGACTACTCGTGTCATATTTTATATATATATATATATATATATATATATATATATATATATATATATATATACATATATATATAACATTGAAAATTCATAAGTTTGACAAATTTATTCCGTCTTATTCTATATTATGAGAGCAATTATGAATAAAATTCCACGAGAAATTTTTCCCCGGGGAATAATTTCAAACAGTAGCAAATAATATGGAAAACAAAATAACAAAAAATAAAAGGAGAAATAAAAAAAGTAATTTGAAAGTTGAGAAATTTCCTGCGGCAATTTATTCATAATTGCAGTGTATAACTATCTATATGTCGACTCCTCAACGCTATACAAAAAAATTAGCAATTATCTACTTGTCAGTAACAATTGAGTACTATTGGCTATTGAGTACTATTAAGTAGAATACAATACAAGGCAAGTGCAAACTTTTTGTTGTCGGGTTGACGTAAAAGTAAGAAATATTTACCAAGTAATGCGTTTCGTTTTTCAAAAGTCCATAGATATGTATGTATTTTCGTTTTGGTTAAGATTATAGAAAAAATTTATACATATTGAAAACTAAAACAAATTTTCGTATTCGGTTATGGTGATGTAATTAATCAACTTAAAAAAATGAGAAAAATTCTTTTGATTTTTATTTTATACTCGTATTAGAAAATTTTTCATTTTAAAGACAATTGTGCAATGATATATTATCAACATAAAACCTTTTAAAATGCATAAAACTTGTTATTGAGGTAATATTTATTAAAAAAATTATTTATTTTACCAAAAAATTGTAGATCCCGAAATCTAAAAAATCCCGAAATCCCAAAAAAATCCGGGATCCCGAAAATCCCAAGATCCAAAAAATCCCGGAATTTCCAAAAATCGATCCCGATTGGCATCCCTACTAGATACTAGAGGTGGGCGCGTATCGTGTTTTATTCCGTGACACAACCTCGCACGACTCAACACGAAGTGTTCGTGACAAAAAATCTGATTTCTTACGTGTTCGGGTCGTTTCGTGTCGAGCAAAAGGTACACAAAAACACGAAACGATTTTAAATATAAAATGTGTATGAACGAATTTCCAGTCTACCAAAAGAATTTTGCTTCATAAATCCAACGAAACAATTTCATTAGACTTTTTTTCACAAATCAAATGATAATTTTACAAATCTAATAAAAAAAAATTCACGCATATCGTGAAAGAATTTCATTGGAATTGCTTCGTTGGTATTCTAGTTTCGTAACAATATTTCATTACATTTATGACAACAATATTTTCTAATTATTAAGAAACCCCTTTATATTTAAGAAACATTTACAGTTGTTGCTTGGAATAAACACATGTAGATAAGTACATACCTTAAAGCAATTAAGTTAAAGATTAAATTCTTTAAACCTAAAAAAGAATTAAATATGCAGCAATTTAGAATTTCATTATAGCTATAAAATGTATTCGTTGTCCCAATGAAAATTTTATTGTAGTCATAAAAGTCTGATAAATTAAATGTATTTAAACAGTTGCCAACCAAAAGCTTGCCTCAAAGGTAGTTCTATACGATTGTTCTTGTGCTCTTTCTATGCTTATTTACACATAAAGATTAAATTAATTTATTTCATTGTTATAATAAAGTTATTTCATTGGTTTTGTGAAGCTATTTATTTTTTGTGAAATTATTTCGTTATTTTAATGAAATTATTTCTTCGGAAATTATATGGTTGGAAATTTTCTCGTTGTTTTAATGAAACTATTTCGTGGTTTTAATGAAATTATTTCGTCATTTTAATGAAATTATTTCGTTGTATCGATGAAGTTATTTCATTGATTTATGAAACTGTTTAATACATTTGACGTAGTTTTCATTAAAATAATTTTAACGAAACTGGTTTCATTAATTCAACGAAGCGTGACGTTGGTTGAATTTTAATGAATTTTTTCATTTGATTAATGTGGAAATTCATAGAACTTATAATATATAGAGGAAAAATTTAATATTTTGTATCGTCAAACTCACTATACCAGCATATTTATTCTGTCTGTAAACCGACAGTATTAGCTGCGATGGCAGATGGTATCAGCTGTGGTGGCACATAGTATCAGCTAACAGTTACAACTCGGTGATATATTTTGAAAAACGACGCTTGAAAAATATCACTTAAATTTTCTGATCTTCAATAACATACCAATAACATTGCGTGCAGTATAGTGTTGACGAAATTTATAGCGTGCGTGTTTAGCGTCTTGGTATTCGTGTTCCTGTCGTGTCGTTTTGGAAAAATTCGACACGCGCCCATCTCTACTAGATACCTTTAAAAAGTAATAATATTTCCTTAAAATATTTCCTTCTTTTAAAATCGAGAATATTATAATATAGACTCATAGTTTTTAATTAACACTCTCCGATATAATAGCTCCTTATCTTATTGAAAGTTCAGGCTGAAGGTTCAAAAGTCCAAAAAAGTCACACAACTGCCACGAAACCTCTTTAGATAAGAGAAGTCTAAGACCGACTTCTCAATATGTTTTCTTAGGGTTTTCCAGCCTGAATTTTTAAGATATTCCATATTTGATAAGTTTTCTAAATGGAATATTTGTCTTCTAATTTGACTGAATGCACAAGTAGTGTTCGAGAATTTCATCATCCTCCTGCTAGGCTCTACATGTCGTATTGTCAACAACACCCATACAAGCCAGGTGACTATTTAAGACTGTATATCCTGCTATTATGACAACCAAATTCCGAATTGTTGGCCTTTTTAAACTAATAATCTGGGGGTCTACTCTGTAATTCCAACCGAAAGAAAATGCTTTCGAATTTGTAGGCTTATAATATGTAAATTCGAAAGCATTTTCTCTCGTTTCGAATTACAGAGTAGACCCCCTAAATTGTCTTTTCACTATTTCAAAAATTACAGTTTTCAAAACTTCCGCATACTTCTCTATTTATTAATTAGTCTAATATTTAAGTAGTTAAAAATAATTGTTGATGTTTATTCTTCAACTCAAGTTCACTTAACTTCTTTCAATTTAAAAACTTTTGAAATGCTTTTCTACAATTGATTCAAGCAGAAACTATAAATCAAAATATTTATTTAAAGACATATGTACAAAGCTAAAATGAAAGTTGTTTATAAAAGAATATACTTACTTACAAATGTACACTGAAAGAATTTTGTTAATAAGTTCTATAAATTTCGACATTAATCCAATGAAAAAATTCATTAAAATTCAACCAACGTCACGCTTCGTTGAATTAATGAAACCAGTTTCGTCAAAATTATTTTAATGAAAACTACGTCAAATGTGTTAAACAGTGTCATCAAGGTAATAAAAGAACTTCATCGAAACAACGAAATAATTTCATTAAAACGACGAAATAATTTCATTAAAACCACGAAATAGCTTCATTAAAACAACGAGATAATTTCAAACGAGATAATTTCCATCGAAATAATTTCATTAAAACAATGAAATAACTTCACAAAAACAGTGAAATAACTTTATTATAACAACGAAATAATTTAATTGAAACTGTATGTGTAAATAAGCATACAAAGAGTACAAGAACAATCATACACAACTACTTTTGATGCAAGCTTTTGGTTGACAGCTATTGAAATACATTTAATTTATCAAACTTTCATGACTACAATGAAATGTTCATTGGGATAACGAATACATTTCTTAGCTATAATGAAATTCTAAAATGCTATACATTTTATTATTATTTTTAGTGTTAAAAAATTTAATCTTTAGCTTAATTGCTTTAAAGTATGTACTTATCTATATATGTTTATTCCAAGCAACAACTGTAGATGTTTCTTAAATATAAAGGGGCTTCTTAATAATTAGAAAATATTGTTGTCATAAATCCAATGAAATATTGTTACGAAACTAGAATACCAACGAAGCAATTCCAATGAAATTCTTTCACAATATTTGTGAAATTTTTTATTAGATTTGTGAAATTATCATTAGATTTGTGAAAAAAATGTAATGAAATTGTTTCGTTGGATTTATGAAAAAAAATTCTTTCGGTGTATAACATTTGTTTGGTTTAAAACATAAATTTTGATTGACAAGTCTCAATATTAAGTAGACAATCATTGAATGCAGACAAGAAATATGTATGAATGTATGTGCGTAATGAATTAATTTAATTTGCAAGTAAAATTGCAAATCATATAAATATATAAATTTTATGTACATACATATGTACACGTACATATGTATCTCATATGTGTATGTATATATTTATTACTTTTTGTATGCAACAATTCATGCATTATATTTCAAGTAGCACTTCATGGTTTCCTCAATTTATAAAATTTTATCATGTTACTAAATGGTGTGAACCTTTATTATCCAAATAATAAATAAAATAAATATTTGCGGAGAAAAAAATAATTTTTTGCAATTTTCTTATACACATTTTAACATCGAGACCATAAAACATTAAACATTCACTATTTGCACACAAATACATTTACTTGCACTATATATTTATTTGACCGTATACTTACACAAACTTCGATACTAGGGAAGACCAAGAAGGCCTTTTAAATTTGGGTAAAAATGCATGCAGGTCGATGTTTATCATCCCAGTTCTAAATTAATTGTACCCGGGAATGAAATCCTTGTATTTTAAACAGACGACGTGAATGATAAAAGAGGAGAGAATCTCTCTCAATACATGATTTTTTTTTGTTTCTCCAAATACACATCTATGATGTCACGAAATATTTTCAGTCAAAACCAGTTCCTATCTTAAAAAAATAAAGAAAACTAACTTTTCCTTGCTATTCTCTATGTAATAAAGTCCTGCACAAGACCATTTATAAAACATTTCAAGACATGACAGATATTTCAAATGCTTTAATACAGCGAAATATTCCACAAAAAAAAACCATAAACAACAATGTTGGCAGGACATTTGTTTCAGTTGTTTGTCTTGCCAACACTATTGTTTAGCGTTTGTTTTAGAATATTTCGCTGTAGTAAAGCATTTGAAAAATCTCTCATGGCTTGAAAGACCATTTATAAGGTCTTCTGCAGGACACTAGTGTCTAAGTAGTTCAGTTATTTGCCTCTCCTGTAAAAAACAGTTAACGGGGCTAGTCTGGTTTTGTTCGCCAGCTCTACAGATGTTTTTTTTTTTGGGTTTCATCTAATCGATTGGTTTTACTTTGGAAAAAATTCGATTGAATTCTTATTCAGAATCCGGATGTATGTATATGAGCCATTAATTTTGAAAGTATGACAAGTAAATTTTTGCAAATTATAAGTGCATAAACATTTTTAAATCTATAAGAAATCTTAGAAAAAACGAGTTTTTTGAAAATTTTACCGAATCAATTCAGTATCTTACGACATCTTAATGACCTTAACATCTTTCGAATGCGGTGCGTTTGTTTGAGACTTTTACATAGATACACACACAAACACTTAAACAAATCATCGAAAAAATCAGTATCTTCCTATAGCGCAAAGTTAAAAACAATAATACCAATAATAATAATAATAATAATACCAAATTCTTTAAGTCAAAATAATTAATAAAAGTATGATTTAAAATGCTAAGATACTTGGAACAACAAGAGGAGCAATTGGAGCCTTAAATTGACAATTGACCATTTACTGGCAGCATCTTTTTTTCTTGGAAAGCTGTAACGCTTTTGGATTCTTCAAAACAATCGCAGGAATCTATATTTATGATTTCAACAGCCTAAAGTTCGCATCGCTTTGTAAGCCAAATTACTTGTGATACTTGTTAATGAACAAATAACACCAAAGCTACTTGTAAATTTTCCTGACTAACACATACTTGAACGGAACAACTAGCTGTTTTCATGCATGCCAGAAAGCAAAAACTATACACTCGAATTTATATGTTTTTTTACGAATCCAGATGGCTAAATTCTAGCGAGTTATCAACATTTGATGGCTTTACAATGCTATACTCTGGTAAACCCTTGGATCAACAGCGCTCTAGTGGACCGTCGATATTGCTTAGCAGAAAATGCACCCAAACTGGGGTAGGATTGTTGTGAAGAGACTCTGTATATGTTCACGAAACATCATGTGGCTGCAGTGCAATGCACCTACCGAAACTTTAGAAGAACAGACGAAGGAAGCATTTGTTAAATCATCTCAGCAGCGTAATATTAAATGCAAACAAGGGTAATATATGTTGATGATGGATGTTTTCAAGGCTGAAGTGGGCAAAGATAATACAAATCGAGAACGGGCTACGGTCGGTCAAGATTTAGGAAGAATGGTCGAAAATTGTGTAATAGGTGGCACAAAGTTTCCTGACAAGACGCTACACAAAGTCGCATTGGGATGACCTCACGATACCACCGAGAACCAAATTGATCACTTCGCTATCAGAAGGACATGGTGCGGTTTCTTATTAAATGTATGAAACAAATGTGGGGCAGATTGCTTCAGCGACTACCTTCTGCTTGTGGTATCCATCAGATTAAGAGTTGCGGCGATCAAGAGCGGTTCAGAGGTTATATAATCCATACTCGCCTTGAAAATTTTAACAGAAACCAACCAAATTTCCCTCGATGAATTTAACAGCGTAAGAAGGATCATGTATGATACTGCATCAAATAATATTTTATACAAGACATTCGAACGAAAACAGTGGACATCCGATTATAAGTGGAAACTCATAACCATGAGAAATGAGACGAAGAGACCGACGCCAGAAACCATATGGAAAAGTCCTGGTTCCAAGATAACTACAGCACTCTCGGCAACGATTTCAAGCGAAGAGTTCGCAGAGTCAAACGGAAATTGTCAAAGAACATCTGAAAAGCAAAAACAGCATGCTTCCCATCTCTCTCACACAAAATTCAAAACTTGAACTGCGCGTGTAAGACCTGACTTTTTTTTGGCAACAAACCTCGATTTTACAAAACCAAGTACATATGTAGAATCATTAGCTGTATAACATATATAAAGAGATTCAAAATGTTTTTACAAACTGGCATGCACTTGGAAAAAACATCTTTAAATATAAAATTGTTTTCAGAAATTCTCCCGATAAAAAGTGTTTAAATTAGAAATGCCAAGTTGTACAAAACTGTGGAAAACTTATACCGAGTACACAACTGGAATTTTTTGTGTTGTCATTTTGGTGTGTTGTCTTCAAAATGTCTATAACGCTGTTCTAATTATGATTTTTATATGGAAAGCATCCCAAACAACGAAAAATATCGCAAATGATAAACGCTGCCAGCAGTGTACACTATTGCGATGTCACAAAATGCCATAATGTATACTAGACATTAATTTCGAGAAACAAGAATCTGTAAAAGTGTTCAATCTTATAACGTCACATTTGGCAACGGTGGGTGGGTGGTGGAAACAAATTTATTTACAGTCCTTCAGTGTTCTTGTAGCCTTTCAGTTCGCCCCTCGTACTAAACACGCTTGTGGTTGTTTCTTATGGATTGGTCTAAATGTGTGTATAAATATGTATGTATGTATGTATTTATTTAAATGTGTTTTTTGAAGTCAACAACACCACTACGACGACCACTGCAAGGCATTTCATCATAATCACTCCATTTCAGTTTAACGCAATTCAATATTTTGATTTGTGTATGCGTGTGATTGTCAAAATCATTATTTGGCCGGCAGTTTATGTTCATGTGGATGTTTGTTCGCGTACGAGTACATTTTACATGTACCACGAGCACTGTTGTTACAATTCATGTCCATTGTTTCAAATAGTGTTAATTTTTTATTGTTATTTGCGTTTTTTTTTTATTTTGTTTCTATTATTTGAAACACTTTTTTGCAATTTTTATTTTATTATGATGACACTTGAACATCTTTCACTTCAATTCACTTCAATTGTGTGTCAATGAATTAATAGTTGTTACAACTACTGCAGCAGCAGCAAAAACAAGAAAAACATAATAAAAAATATTGTGAATTGCATTTTTAAAATACAATTCGCACACTTTTGCACTTGACTGAAGAGGTTAAATTGAATTTAATTAAGTGCTACAAACTATTTTTCTATTCGTATTTGCTTTTTTTCTTCAAATCAGTCTTTTAGAATGTAATTTAAAATCAATAGCTGTCAATTAACAATGCAGTTTATTGCGGTTGAATTATATTTTATGGCTTAATTGACAGTTAAAAAAGAACAAATCATTTTTTGAATTATTTTTTACTCACTTACGATTATGTATGTCGACGTTTTCAGCCAAAATTTAGAAACGTAATTTTTAAATTATATCTTACGTGCGCACATACACATTTTATTATATAGGCGCACGGAAAAAAGGACCCTATTGTTTTCGCTACGCTGTCCGTCTGTCCGTCTGTCCGTCACACGGCATTTCCTCAGGAACCGTACAAGCTACGGCTCCAAAACGAGCAACGAAAAATGCTAAAATCCCATTTAATATACATATAATTGTATGTACATATGTATATTGAACCTTGAAATTTGTAAACTTAGTTGCTTAATTCACAACAATCTTTATCGTGTAGTTGTGTATCAAATACACTGTTTGTTTTTTAATTGTGAACACCCTCTGTAGTGTAGTGTATTAATGTATTTTGTAATTTAAATGAAAAAAGAAGAACAAGCTACATACAAATTCTCTCAGAGAGCCTCTCTCTGCATACAACATTTTAAAAGCATATGAAATAAAAGTGTAATAGTGTATTTCATTTTTATATGAAAATTTCATACAACAAATGTTACATTCTTGTATTTAATATGATAATACAATCGATACAGAGATACAAGAGGTTTTGTGAATTAAGCAAGTGTATTTTTGTATAGACTACAACAATTAATACTAAAATTTAAAAAAATTAAATTAAAGGGTGGTCCATCAGTTAATGCAATTTTGACTATGTAATTTTGACAACTTGCCATATCTTGGGAACCGTAAGACGGTAAACTCTTGAAATTTTCAAAAACGGTAAAACTAAAAAATCTAAAAATTATAAAATCACCAAACCAAAAAAAAAAATCGCCAAAAATTCAAAAAAAATCGCCAAAACAAAAAAATCGCCAAAATTAAAAAAAAATTCTAACACTAAAATAAGTCGCAAAATTCGAAAAAATCGTCTATATGAAAAAAATCGCCAAAATGAAAAAAGCGCCAAAACCCGACAAAATAATTGTTAATATGAAAAAAACAGCCAAAATTAAAAAATCGCCAAAATAAAAATAAAACGCCAAATTGAAAAATCGCCAAAAACCGAAAAAAATCGCCAAAATGAGAAAAAAAGTGTCAAAAAATGGAAAAAAAAATCCAAAAACCGAAAAAAATTTCCAAAACAAAAAAAATCGCCAAAAATTAAAAAAAATCACCAAAATAAAAAACTCGCCAAAATTAAAAAAACGTCAAAAACGAAAAAAAATGCCAAAACTATATTTTATATAGGCTACTAAAGTTCGTATTGAATTACATATCTCGTGTCCGTACGGAACCCTTAGTGCGCGGGTCAAAGTCGCACTTTACTGAATTTATTTTTATTTATTCAGAATTTTTTAAATTTTATACTATAAATGAACAACTAGTAAGGAATATAGTTTATAAATACACTGTCCCCTAACGGGCTCTCAAGTATTCTACCTATCATGAATATGTTTACAATAATGATATTTTTCAACATTTTATAACATTTTTTATACAAGGAATGTATATTGATTATATTGCTAACGTAATAAAAAATTTTAAAACATTACTCTTTAAATGACAAGGATGTGATCAAAGGTTCAGCCAGGGGAATAAAATAGGTTTGAATGAAGTATTAATCGACAAGCCACTAATACTTGTATATATCTCTTGTTATATTTGTGTCATTTATAAATATACTTGTGTCCAATCTGCTATTTTCTACTGTGATTTCTCTACTAAGTATACTGAAAGGAAACTCTTCATTCAGACAATGAAATTCTTCATTGTATTAATGAAAATTTTCATTAAAAGTCAGCTAATGAAGCCCTTCATTAGATCAATGAAGAATGTTTCATGGTATTTATGAAGTTAATTTTGGCGGATATGTCATAAATAGAATGAAACTATTTCATTACTTCAATGAAACTGTTTCATAACTATAATGTAGTTGTTTCATTGAATTAATGCAGTTTTTACATACTATAAATGAAGTTTATTCATTAATATAAAGAATATTTCATTAAAGTTATGATGAAATTTTCATAAATATAATGAAATATAAGCAGTAAATAATGAACATTTTCTATAAACAACATGAAATCATATCCCTTCCAAACCACCTACTTAATAAAAAATATATAGCTTTTTTTATTTTATTTAATATATACAAGTATACATGTACTTAATATATGTACATATGTTTGTATTTATTAAAGTAAATCATTTAAAATTTAAGGAACTCATCATTAGAGTTCAACCCAAATAATGTTTTAAATAAGCCCAAAAACTTACATGTTTATAGTAAAACTATTAATATGTTGTTCAGAATTACAATACACAAACATAAGTTTAAGAGAACAAACCAAAAATCTTAACAAAACAGGCATCTTTATGGGATGTTTGGCAAAAACTTCTTGTGTTTGTACAGTTGTGAGGCACGTTAATGGATAAAAAAAGAGAAAGAGAGAGATATCTGGCATACAATGAAGAATATTACATTGTATAAATGAAATGGTTTCATTGCATTTATGACGATCATACTGCTTTGAAATTAAAAGGGATTAGAAAAGTAAGAAATAGAAAATATTGTTTAACAAAATAACTTTTAATTTATTTATGTTTGCAAACTTTATACAGTAAGCAGATAAAATTTTTGTAAATTGCTTATATTTGTCCCAAATTTGTTAAAAAGAAAATTCGTTTAAACAATGTAACGATTTTCATTAATACAATGAACTATGAAGAACACATGGAGAGCAGAGATTGAAAGATTTCATGTATACAATGTAATTGTTCATTGTATTAATGAAAAGTTTCATTAATATAATGCAGAACATTTAATGAAACCGTTTCATTCTCTGAATGAATGATTTTCCTTTCAGTGTATGGCTTTATTATTAGCTCTTCTACATATATGGTAAAAAATGGGGATACCATTTTCATTTTGTAAATATCCTCTTCTATCGAGGTATCGGGGTGCTTCGGGTGTTACGTAACCCCTTGTAATGCATTTTGTATATACGTATGTATCATTAGCATAATATGGAGCCATTATTAAATTATTTTCTATGCAGTTAATACTTTTAAATTTGTTTATTTGATACATATTTCTTATAATTACTGTTAGATGATCTGTAAAGGGAACTGCAGCACCTTAAAACTTTTTCTTTCAAAAATACATATTTTCTCCATATACGAAGGGGAAACGTTAAACCAAATCTGGCAACCATATGTAAGTATGGATCTTATTAAAGCTTGATATAACATTAGTTTAATTTTTGGTTTAATATATTTTGAGCAAAATATCGATTTGTTTATTTACAAAAAGAAAGCTTTTCTCGCTTTTATTAATTGCAAATTAATATGATCGTGAAAATATAAAAATGTACCCAGATGTACTTAAGTACCTTAACACACTGTTTATTATGGATACATACTCCATCCTGTGAACTTATACTGAAATCCTTCCAGTGCTTTATAACATTGTAGTTACACTTCCTCACAGGAGGTTGGAAAAGAATGGTTTCACATTTATTTATGTTTATTTTTATTTTCCAAACATAAGCATATTTTTTTTATTATATTAAAGTAATTTTGGAGCTTCTCATTAATTTTTCCGATTCTGTTGTCGGAATGATATGTGATTATGTCATCCGCGAAACCTATGATATTAACGATTCTCTTTAAGAGATCATACATAAAAATATTAAATAGAACGGGTGAGTTCACTGTTCCCTGTTGCAGACCATTTATAATGGTAAATTTTTTTGTGTTTAAATTTTGCATATTGTTGACTAAAAAACTTTTGTCGTTTAACATATGTATTATATGAGTATTTTTAAATTTAAAGGGAACTTATAAGTATCAATTTTATACAGATATTGTCAAAAGCTTTCTCAAACTCTACAAGGCATGCACCAGTACATAAAGATTTATTAAGGTTCCAATTTATATTTAAGACAAGCAAATGAATTGCATGTATGGTAGAATGCTTATATTTAAAGCCAAATTGCCTATTGTTAACTATATTGTTTTTTATCACAAAATTTTAATATGTTATTGTTGATTCCTATTTCGAATACCTTACTAATGTTTGGTAGCATGCTAATAGCTCGAAAGTTCTTAGGGTGCCTAGTATCTTTATCTTTTTTTGGTAGAACAATTACTTTTGCAACCTTCCATGCTTGCGGAAAATACACATTGTTAAGCATATTGTTAAACAAGGTACAATACTCCATTATAATTGCTTCTGGACTCGTGAAGTAGAGTGGTAACCGTCAAAATAGAATCAGACAATTCTACGTGATTAGCTGTAGGTAGCGAGCAGCCACTTTAAGCAACCACATTTTTCATATTAATAGAGATATGCCATTTGTATATGAATATTTTTAACTAAAAATCCGGATGCATGGCGTGGAAGTTTGCATCATAAAATATTGAATAAGTTTTAATCAGAAACTGTAGAATGCAACAACAAGTAACATAAGACCACTACACTAATACTTACATGCATGTACCCGTGGTACATCGAATAAGTAAAAAAAATTAATGTGATGATCGTAAAAAGATAAGTAAGAATATTCAAACATACTGAGGTAGAGTAAAATAATTTCGTGCTATCCTAAATAGAAAAATAAAAAATTGGAAAAAACAGAAAATTAATAGTGATACTTATAAATGTGTTTACCAAAGGTAAATCAATTGTATACACAACAATCGTTTCTCATATTCCGTTTCATTGCAAATTTAAGTTAAATAGCTGATGTTAATAAGAATCTCTACCCAAGTAGATAGACTAGGGTGCTGATGAAGTGCGTGGCTGCACAGAAAAGTATCGGTATTTCCCCCAGCTTAAAGTCTAAGTTTAATTTTTCTTCTCTTCTTTAGAAACTCACATTAATTAATAAAAATATTTCATTCAATAAGAATTGAAATTACTGAACTTGAGCCTAACTATGAATTATTTCTGATTAAAATTCACTACAGTTCAATTAAAGAATCTAAAAATTTCTCACTTAATATTGAATAAGTTTATCAATTGTCTCTTGCTGACTCATCAAGTCATTATATATGTAGAATGAAATCTTTTTTATCTTGCCTTAGTTACGAGTAATTTAAAATTCAAATAACATTTTTTGCATTAAAAAAATTTTTAAAATATACGAAAATACATACATACATACACATTTATTAAATATTTTTGTCACACAACAAGCACTCAGTCGTCTGTGCAGTATTTTTAATAACAGAAGTAATCACCTGTTGCCTTCGGTTATCCAAACTACTGATAACTGATATACATATTTTCATGGGAACTCCAAATTTATATTTAATATTCGTAAATTTATTCTGCCTAAAACCTCAAAATCGTCCTTTTTCAGACGCCTTATCAAAAGAAAAAAATATGAACATCACAACATAAATTCCTAAATTATCGCTTCGATGAGTGACCCAAAAAAATTTTTTTATATAATAATAATAATAAATAATTGAAAAGAATGATAGAAAAATTTAAGGCGCCTCACGTTGTATGAATCTTAAAGACTCAAATTCAAAACGGGCACCCAAACAAAAAAGGATAACATATCGTATAAAGAAAAGTTATGCTTCCTGTAAAAGCAAACATGCAGACGAACTTGAACACACAAACACACTCATATAAATACATACCTGTTGAACAGGAGTGCGCAAAAACACTACAAATCAAAAAGATCAATTAAAATTCAATAGGACTTTAGCACAGAGTGGCAAAAATAACCGATCGCTGGCCACTAGCAATACCTTAGTATCAATTCATTGATTTTCTTAAAGGCTTCATAATTTTTTTTTTTTTTGTAATTTCCTTTTTTCTTGCCGTTGTCATTGCCGGCATATCGACCGATAATGTTGTCGCCAATTCGTGTAATTTTATCGTCTGCATGTGTGTATGTGTATTGGTATTTCATTGATGATTTCTTTTTTTTTTTCTATATGTGTATCTTAGTTTGATTTGAATAAGGCCTTCCTGCCCTTTTTCTAGCACTTGGAAAATGTCTCTTGAGGCCAGGAGGCAGGCAACGAAACAACAACAAAATATAAATAAATTCAGGTACACAAACTTGGTATTTTCTTGACACAATTTTATAATTATTTCTATGTTCCTTTTTCATTTAAATGATTTTTGTCTGTTTGGTATTCGATATTGTTGGTATCCTTTTAAAATATCTTATAAAAATTATTCTTTCATGATTGTATTTTATAGACAACTTTTATCAATTTATTTGAAAATTCATTAATAATTTTGGACAGAGCTGAAGGCGACCAACACAACTCCCTACAAAAGTAGAAATTCAACTAAATTTTCTGCCGAATAAATAAAATTATACTTCTCAAAATCATGAGGATCATAACTGCAGCATGATTGCAATGAGTACGTGTTCATTTTAGAAACATATTTAATAGTAAAACCATGCAAAAATAAAAATGAGTAAGTCACTAATTTAGGTGTGCATATTACGAGAAAGGTAAAAAACAAAGCTCACAAAAATACCGAAAGGCCAGTCTCACATAGGTTCTTTTAAGTCTTTACTAGATGTCCATTGCTGCTAATAACGTAGGTATAAGTCAAAACTTTTCCCATTGCACAATGGGGAAAAATCAATATATTTTGGAAGCAAATTAGACGTTTCTGAAGGATTAATTTAATAGTCTAATAGTAGTGTAATCCCTCCAATTCTTTGCTTCTTGTTCAAAAATAATAAATTAAGTAAAGTGCAACTTTGACTCGTGTACGACGAATTCCGTACGGACACTAGATATGTAATACTGTACGAACTTCGTCGTACACGAGTCAAAGTTGCACTTTACTTAATTTATTATTTTTGAACAAGAAGCAAAGAATTGGAGGGATTACACTACTATTAGACTATTAAATTAATCCTTCAGAAACGTCTAATTTGCTTCCAAAATATATTGATTTTTCCCCATTGTGCAATGGGAAAAGTTTTGACTTATACCTACGTTATTAGCAGCAATGGACATCTAGTAAAGACTTAAAAGAACCTATGTGAGACTGGCCTTTCGGTATTTTTGTGAGCTTTGTTTTTTACCTTTCTCGTAATATGCACACCTAAATTAGTGACTTACTCATTTTTATTTTTGCATGGTTTTACTATTAAATATGTTTCTAAAATGAACACGTACTCATTGCAATCATGCTGCAGTTATGATCCTCATGATTTTGAGAAGTATAATTTTATTTATTCGGCAGAAAATTTAGTTGAATTTCTACTTTTGTAGGGAGTTGTGTTGGTCGCCTTCAGCTCTGTCCAAAATTATTAATGAATTTTCAAATAAATTGATAAAAGTTGTCTATAAAATACAATCATGAAAGAATAATTTTTATAAGATATTTTAAAAGGATACCAACAATATCGAATACCAAACAGACAAAAATCATTTAAATGAAAAAGGAACATAGAAATAATTATAAAATTGTGTCAAGAAAATACCAAGTTTGTGTACCTGAATTTATTTATATTTTGTTGTTGTTTCGTTGCCTGCCTCCTGGCCTCAAGAGACATTTTCCAAGTGCTAGAAAAAGGGCAGGAAGGCCTTATTCAAATCAAACTAAGATACACATATAGAAAAAAAAAAAGAAATCATCAATGAAATACCAATACACATACACACATGCAGACGATAAAATTACACGAATTGGCGACAACATTATCGGTCGATATGCCGGCAATGACAACGGCAAGAAAAAAGGAAATTACAAAAAAAAAAAAAATTATGAAGCCTTTAAGAAAATCAATGAATTGATACTAAGGTATTGCTAGTGGCCAGCGATCGGTTATTTTTGCCACTCTGTGCTAAAGTCCTATTGAATTTTAATTGATCTTTTTGATTTGTAGTGTTTTTGCGCACTCCTGTTCAACAGGTATGTATTTATATGAGTGTGTTTGTGTGTTCAAGTTCGTCTGCATGTTTGCTTTTACAGGAAGCATAACTTTTCTTTATACGATATGTTATCCTTTTTTGTTTGGGTGCCCGTTTTGAATTTGAGTCTTTAAGATTCATACAACGTGAGGCGCCTTAAATTTTTCTATCATTCTTTTCAATTATTTATTATTATTATTATATAAAAAAATTTTTTTGGGTCACTCATCGAAGCGATAATTTAGGAATTTATGTTGTGATGTTCATATTTTTTTCTTTTGATAAGGCGTCTGAAAAAGGACGATTTTGAGGTTTTAGGCAGAATAAATTTACGAATATTAAATATAAATTTGGAGTTCCCATGAAAATATGTATATCAGTTATCAGTAGTTTGGATAACCGAAGGCAACAGGTGATTACTTCTGTTATTAAAAATACTGCACAGACGACTGAGTGCTTGTTGTGTGACAAAAATATTTAATAAATGTGTATGTATGTATGTATTTTCGTATATTTTAAAAATTTTTTTAATGCAAAAAATGTTATTTGAATTTTAAATTACTCGTAACTAAGGCAAGATAAAAAAGATTTCATTCTACATATATAATGACTTGATGAGTCAGCAAGAGACAATTGATAAACTTATTCAATATTAAGTGAGAAATTTTTAGATTCTTTAATTGAACTGTAGTGAATTTTAATCAGAAATAATTCATAGTTAGGCTCAAGTTCAGTAATTTCAATTCTTATTGAATGAAATATTTTTATTAATTAATGTGAGTTTCTAAAGAAGAGAAGAAAAATTAAACTTAGACTTTAAGCTGGGGGAAATACCGATACTTTTCTGTGCAGCCACGCACTTCATCAGCACCCTAGTCTATCTACTTGGGTAGAGATTCTTATTAACATCAGCTATTTAACTTAAATTTGCAATGAAACGGAATATGAGAAACGATTGTTGTGTATACAATTGATTTACCTTTGGTAAACACATTTATAAGTATCACTATTAATTTTCTGTTTTTTCCAATTTTTTATTTTTCTATTTAGGATAGCACGAAATTATTTTACTCTACCTCAGTATGTTTGAATATTCTTACTTATCTTTTTACGATCATCACATTAATTTTTTTTACTTATTCGATGTACCACGGGTACATGCATGTAAGTATTAGTGTAGTGGTCTTATGTTACTTGTTGTTGCATTCTACAGTTTCTGATTAAAACTTATTCAATATTTTATGATGCAAACTTCCACGCCATGCATCCGGATTTTTAGTTAAAAATATTCATATACAAATGGCATATCTCTATTAATATGAAAAATGTGGTTGCTTAAAGTGGCTGCTCGCTACCTACAGCTAATCACGTAGAATTGTCTGATTCTATTTTGACGGTTACCACTCTACTTCACGAGTCCAGAAGCAATTATAATGGAGTATTGTACCTTGTTTAACAATATGCTTAACAATGTGTATTTTCCGCAAGCATGGAAGGTTGCAAAAGTAATTGTTCTACCAAAAAAAGATAAAGATACTAGGCACCCTAAGAACTTTCGAGCTATTAGCATGCTACCAAACATTAGTAAGGTATTCGAAATAGGAATCAACAATAACATATTAAAATTTTGTGATAAAAAACAATATAGTTAACAATAGGCAATTTGGCTTTAAATATAAGCATTCTACCATACATGCAATTCATTTGCTTGTCTTAAATATAAATTGGAACCTTAATAAATCTTTATGTACTGGTGCATGCCTTGTAGAGTTTGAGAAAGCTTTTGACAATATCTGTATAAAATTGATACTTATAAGTTCCCTTTAAATTTAAAAATACTCATATAATACATATGTTAAACGACAAAAGTTTTTTAGTCAACAATATGCAAAATTTAAACACAAAAAAATTTACCATTATAAATGGTCTGCAACAGGGAACAGTGAACTCACCCGTTCTATTTAATATTTTTATGTATGATCTCTTAAAGAGAATCGTTAATATCATAGGTTTCGCGGATGACATAATCACATATCATTCCGACAACAGAATCGGAAAAATTAATGAGAAGCTCCAAAATTACTTTAATATAATAAAAAAAATATGCTTATGTTTGGAAAATAAAAATAAACATAAATAAATGTGAAACCATTCTTTTCCAACCTCCTGTGAGGAAGTGTAACTACAATGTTATAAAGCACTGGAAGGATTTCAGTATAAGTTCACAGGATGGAGTATGTATCCATAATAAACAGTGTGTTAAGGTACTTAAGTACATCTGGGTACATTTTTATATTTTCACGATCATATTAATTTGCAATTAATAAAAGCGAGAAAAGCTTTCTTTTTGTAAATAAACAAATCGATATTTTGCTCAAAATATATTAAACCAAAAATTAAACTAATGTTATATCAAGCTTTAATAAGATCCATACTTACATATGGTTGCCAGATTTGGTTTAACGTTTCCCCTTCGTATATGGAGAAAATATGTATTTTTGAAAGAAAAAGTTTTAAGGTGCTGCAGTTCCCTTTACAGATCATCTAACAGTAATTATAAGAAATATGTATCAAATAAACAAATTTAAAAGTATTAACTGCATAGAAAATAATTTAATAATGGCTCCATATTATGCTAATGATACATACGTATATACAAAATGCATTACAAGGGGTTACGTAACACCCGAAGCACCCCGATACCTCGATAGAAGAGGATATTTACAAAATGAAAATGGTATCCCCATTTTTTACCATATATGTAGAAGAGCTAATAATAAAGCCATACACTGAAAGGAAAATCATTCATTCAGAGAATGAAACGGTTTCATTAAATGTTCTGCATTATATTAATGAAACTTTTCATTAATACAATGAACAATTAAATGATTTTTGTCTGTTTGGTATTCGATATTGTTGGTATCCTTTTAAAATATCTTATAAAAATTATTCTTTCATGATTGTATTTTATAGACAACTTTTATCAATTTATTTGAAAATTCATTAATAATTTTGGACAGAGCTGAAGGCGACCAACACAACTCCCTACAAAAGTAGAAATTCAACTAAATTTTCTGCCGAATAAATAAAATTATACTTCTCAAAATCATGAGGATCATAACTGCAGCATGATTGCAATGAGTACGTGTTCATTTTAGAAACATATTTAATAGTAAAACCATGCAAAAATAAAAATGAGTAAGTCACTAATTTAGGTGTGCATATTACGAGAAAGGTAAAAAACAAAGCTCACAAAAATACCGAAAGGCCAGTCTCACATAGGTTCTTTTAAGTCTTTACTAGATGTCCATTGCTGCTAATAACGTAGGTATAAGTCAAAACTTTTCCCATTGCACAATGGGGAAAAATCAATATATTTTGGAAGCAAATTAGACGTTTCTGAAGGATTAATTTAATAGTCTAATAGTAGTGTAATCCCTCCAATTCTTTGCTTCTTGTTCAAAAATAATAAATTAAGTAAAGTGCAACTTTGACTCGTGTACGACGAATTCCGTACGGACACTAGATATGTAATACTGTACGAACTTTAGCCTATATAATATATAGTTTTGGTATGTTTTTAGTTTTTGTGATTTTTTAGTTTTGGCAATTTTTCCCCGGTTTTTTACGTTAATTTTTTTATTCTTCCAATTTTTTCTGATTTTGGTGATTTTTCCGGTTTTTTGAGATTTATTTTAGTTAAAACTTTTTTTAGATTTCGTCCCTTTTTTCGTTTTGGCCTTTTATTTTGGTTTTCGGTGATTTTTTTTGGTTTGGCGATTTTATAATTTTGGGGCTTTTTAGTTTTACCGTTTTTGAAATTTTCAATATTTGCCTTTTACATTTTCCAATATACAGCAAGTTGTCAAAATTACATAGTTAAAATTACTTTAACTGATAGAACACCCTTTAATTAAGATCTTTATTAAATTTTAGGATTTCGGGATTTTTAGGGATCGCGAAATTTTTTGAGATTCACTAATTTTTCGGAACTCTCGGTTTTTGGAGTAAGTGCAAGACTATCAGCGTAAATTATTTAAAGTTGTGCAACTTTTAATGGCATTGCCAAGCCCAAAAATTTACAAAAAGTACTTATCAAAACAGTTGAACACAAAATACTAATGCAGAAATACCTGTTTTAGGTATATTTTTCTCATTTAAATTAAATCACAAGTGGTTGAAGATGTGCTCTATACAAGTAAATTAATTAAAAATTATAAAATTTATAAAATTTTATATATTCTTTAGACATGAACTAATTTTCAAATTCGATTTTAGGATAACAAACATGTAATTTTATTATTTTGAAAAAACCTATGCCTCAAATATGTTATTAGAATTTTGTTTAAGAATATCGATAACATTATCGATATTTATATTTTGATTACAGAATTCAGCGAAGTTCGGACAGTTTGTTTCAGCATTTTAACAAAATATTTTAATAATGAAGAAACATACGAGTATAGTATATGTATGTACATATTTACATATTCTGTTTGACTTTATCGGAAACTGAACAAAATTAGTTGATCTCGACAGAAAGTGCAATTATGTTTTTTACACAGCTACAAGAGTTGACCTGAATACCTTTGTTATTTAATATATTATTATTAAAACTGTTACAGAAATGGCTTATTATCATCAAATAGATTGCAATTAATAAAGAAAAGGAGAAAAACATGACTTGGAAACAAATGTTCATGATGAATTTATTTTTATAAAACAAACAAAACTTAGTAAACATTTTCGGGTTTGACTGAATCCCGAAAATCGTGGGATTAAAAAATTTAAATCCCGGGATTCTCGAGATCGGGATTTTGGGATTGGCATCCCTAACTTTGCAAATTTCAAGTGTCTATATACATACATACATATAATTATACACATAATTGCATGTATATTGCATGGGGCTTTAAAAATTTTCGTTGCTCGTTTTGGAACACCTTTAGTTTTTATCTCTCATATATTTTTTGTTGTATCGATCAAGGTTCTACATACTCTGCCCAAATTTCTGCCGTAGCTCTTACGGTTCTCGAGAAAATAGCCTGACACAGACAGACAGACAAACGGACAGCGTAACGAAAACAATAGGGGTCCTTTTCACCTTTGGTATACAGAACCCTAAAATATAAAATAAGATATGTAGACGTTAAATATTACAAATGTTTCTTTTATTTTTAGCTATAAAATTTAGTAAATGATCCTACAGGGATCCTACAGGTCATTGCTTTCATTAAAAATAAATAAAACATCTTAAATTATAATTATTGAAGTCTCTATAAAAAAAGGAAACATTTTCCCAGCAATTATGACCAGTTGTAGGGCACATGAAGAATATGCATTCATATGAAGTCCCATTTAACAATTATTCATGATATTTATAACTTTTAGTATGAGTTGTTGACATTTTTCTTATCTGTAGGTTCATAAACAGCGACCATATCCTTCACAATGTTGCATGATGCATATTGCGTTTTAAGGGTTTTCTTGTTTGTTTTTTTTTTGTCCATTTTTTACAGTGCTTCACATCGACATGTACGAGTTCATATAAGGGCTATCAAATGAATTATATTCCTTTCCATATTGTTCGAATATAAAACAATTTTACGATCATCATCATCATCTATACCGCCATTGGATTATCATTTGAACAAGAGATTTGATTCTAATGTGATTCTTTTAACTTCTTTCTATTTCGCTATTTATTTTCTTTTCGTATTAAAATTTCAGTTTTATGATTTTGTTAATGAATTTGATTAAGTATGAGACAGTTGTTAAAACAAATTATTTTATAGTTCTCAGTTTTAACTCGTTTTTTATTACAAGGATTTTGAATTGGTAAAATTAAAAGACATAAATCAAATGACACTTTAATGAAGTCGATTTAAATTTTAATGAACTTTATTTATTTCTCAATAAATACAACATATTTGTGGATCTTTATAGAGATTCATACGTAAAGATGTTTTAATTTGAGGCGTGAATGATGAAAAGGGAAAAATTAAAGTCCTTAAAAAGTTTAATTAATTTCCTCATAAAGTTCTATTTACACATTTTTGTTGATGTTTCTTTGCAAATAGTGTTTAGATATGGTAAGCAACTTTAAGATCTCTTTGTGTTTATTTTCTTCTTCTTCTACTTTATAACTTATAGTTAAAGAATTAAATTGAGAATGAAAATGCAGAATGGACTATGAAAAGAATGAAAAAAAGAAAAGAAAGAAAAACAATTGAAAGAAAAAACAAAGAAAAGAAAAGAAAAGAAAAGAAAACAAAAGAAAAGAAAAGAAAAGAAGAGAAAAGAAAAGAAAAGAAAAGAAAAGAAAAGAAAAGGAAAGAAAAGAAAAGAAAAGAAAAGAAGAGAAAAGAAAAGAAAAGAAAAGGAAAGAAAAGAAAAGAAAAGAAAAGAAAAGAGAAGAGAAGAGAAGAGAAGAGAAGAGAAGAGAAGAGAAGAGAAGAGAAGAGAAGAGAAGAGAAGAGAAGAGAAGAGAAGACGTTTTGATCGTCAATCCAGGAGGTCCTCAATCAGACAAGAGTCTGCTGAATCCGCAGGTTCAAGTACGGCCTCCGTGTTGGCCTTGGCTTTGTGCTCAGTGTTGACTGTTTCAACCCCTTGCAACACCTCTGTAGCAACAGGGTTTTTGGGAACGGGTTTGTCATCACCCAGGTATACACCAGACCTTGTCTATCCAGGAGTAATGAAAACGTTTCCTTGTTAAGGGCCACGATCACCTTCCTACCAGCACCCACCGGTTCGAAAAACCTTTACTACCTTTCAGTCATTGGTCGGTAGGTCCGGGTTACCTTTCCGGAAGATGTCCAGGATCTTCGCTGGGTCACGTGGTTCCGCTGGAATGACAGCAATTGTTCTCGGCCTGCGAGGTATTTTGCTGACCGTGACCAACTCCAGTCTCGCACTGGGCTACACTTCCCCTAGGGATTGAATCATAACCTTTAATTTGGACGAAGATAGCTCGTCCATGCAGAAGACTATCTTTACATGTCCCTGGAACCAGCCTGCGCCCAAAAATTTAAGCGAATGCCCTTGCTTCTTTTCACTACCTTGCAGGTAGATGTCTAATAACTTCTGACAGATCAATCCCCCTTGTCGTGATCAATTGCTCCGTCGCATTTACTGTGTTCAAGAACAACCCTTACCAGCGGGTTTTGTGCTACCTCACTGTAAGGTTTGTTTATGACCTTAGAGTCTACCTGCTTTTGCCGCTTACTAGATGATTGTGCCCTTAGCTGCAACAAAGGTTCCTCCCCTGAGCGTTGCCTTTTAGGCGCGGTGGCTGCTGGTGTTTTTGCAGATACTACAAAGTTGCAGCTATCGTGTGCGGCCAAGTGAGCCTTTGCCCATGCTAGCGACAATTTTTCTTTGCTAGTTAGCTCCTTAGACGGCTTATTGCCCAACTGCTCGATATAGCGTCGAGCAGCCCGTAATTCACCGGTGGCTTTGCGCGTCAAGAAGCTTCTTTCACATGTTTCTTGTGGGTTCGATCCAGATGCAGTTGGAACTGTCGGCTTAACGCTGACTGGCACGTTCTGCTCGATCACTATCGTATTATTTGGTGCAGTTGGTACGGCTGGTATTTCTCCAGTTGGCACACCTTTCTTTTTCTGTTTAGGTGTACTTGGCACTACCGAGGTTTTCCCGGTTGGCACATCCTTGTTTTGGCTGGGTGTACCACATACAACCTCTCCCTTGGTTCTCCCAACCCTGACGCCTCTTTCTCAGGGCACGCCATTGTCCCTGAGACCAGGGGTGCATTTCCACCAGCACGCAGCCTGGCCATGACAATGATCCTACGAGTTTCTGAAGAGAAATCCCGTAAATTCGTGCCAGACCCGAGACATGAGAGCAATATATTTGACCACTCGCGTAGTGTATCATATAGGTTGCTGATAGTGTCCCTCCCCTATCCGCCCCTGGAGACGCGCCGGACAGGAGACTGCTACTCCTACAGCATACCTAGGTGCTAAACTAGCGCTGTTGTTCGGGAAGAAGCAATATGTCACAAATAAAATCCATCTGTTTAAAGGAAAATGATAATTTTGACTGCACAACAGCATTTGCTACTGCTACTAACTTAGGCTATTTGCTATTTTGACGGGCAGCAATAAACAAATATAGTGTTGCCATTATATATATAAATTGGAAAAATATGAATAAAAACTTTTTTTTTTAAATTAAACATGCAAGAACATTATAAAAATACAAAAAGGAAATAAATGTATGTGTTTTTATAGTTTTTCGTGATATTATTACTTTTTTTATCAATAACTTTGATTTTATTCATTGTAAAATATATGTATATGCGGCATCCCTGAAATTTGTATTGCTTATGTTGTTGCAGTCTTCAAAATAATTATGAAGCTGACTTCAGAACAGCATCAGTGATGCCAAAAGTAGGGAATTTTCCCTTTTTGTAGGGATTTTTCTGTTAAATTTTGAGCGTAGCGAAAAAAGGACATATTTTTTTATTTTGAGGAAAATGTAGGGAATTTTTAAAAATACCGCTTTTCAATTTGTTAGATATTTTATTCAAAAATATTTCGGCGAATTTTATTTAAGAGCTGAAATTTTTTACATAACTTAGAACTTGTTTGCAGAAAGTCTATATTATGAATCCTAACAATATGGATATAAGAAAAAGAAATGGTTTTGCATTATGTAAACTAAATTGCATATGAAACGTATAAAATTGTGTCACCAAACTGCCATTTTTTATACTTGGACATTTTACGAAAATATTTAATAAGAAATAAATAAAATAAGTAATTTTTAAGATAAGCATGATGAATAGTTTCATAAAAAAGAAACATACAGAGATATACAAAAATTTACCATATATTCTATTGCTTGACTTAAACCAAATTTATCATAACTACACTCAGGGAAAAGCTGCAACTTAAAAATAAGAACGCGTTACATTAATTTAATAATTTTCAATATTATAGAAAATGTATGGTGAGATATTTAAAAATAACTAAAATTAATAGATTAATACTTTAAATTAATATTTTTCCATGTTGAAATAAAAAACCTCAATATGACTAGACTTTCGTTAATGTTTCTTATTAATTCAATATGGTTTTTATTTATTTTAAGCTGTTTTTTACCTGGGTGTAAGTACGTTTACTAAAAGATATCACCCTGAGTTTGAAATTTATAACTTCCCATTTGAACAAATTATATTCTAAGAATTTGTATAAATAATATTTTTGCATCATAATTATTAAGTAAAATTTTCATATGGATGTATATAGAATGTACATACATATCTATTTGATTTTAGTTTGTTTTTGTTTAATCAATGCTTTAATTACTTTTACACCTGTTACTCAACTAAAGCTTTATGTCACTTTTTAACATAGTAAATTTATATAGATTGAACACCTTTAAACAATAGCATGTGTTATTTCTCTGTGTGCAGTAAAAACTACAATTTTTATTTAGATATTGATCTATTTTAAAGTGACAAAACATATGACATCAAGTAAAGCAAGTGTTTGTAGCATTAAAAATTAAGTAACACTTTGAGATATATTAAATTAATATGGATTTAATAGACTAAAAACTAAAAATGAAGGTTTATAGGTTTATTCATATGTACATAAAATACCAACGTGTGAAGATACAAATTATAAAGTTTATGTAAAACGCATATTTTGACGTACACACATAAAATATCGTGTGTGTAATAAAGTTATATTCCACAAGGCAAATATATGGTAAATTTTTGTATATCTCTGTATGTTTCTTTTTTATGGAACTATTACTCGTGTTTATCTTAAAAACTACTTATTTTATTTATTTCTTATTAAATATTTTCGTAAAATGTCCAATTATAAAAAATGTCAGTTTGGTGACACAATTTTATACGTTTCATATGCAATTTACACGCAAAGAAAAAATATGGTTGAGGTAACCATAATCAAACAGCAACATACTATGATTGAATTATATGGTTGTAGTTAAATCATATTATTGTCAATAGGAAAGCAATCTTTAAATAATATTATTATCTGAGTTAATAATAATATTATCAACAAAAACAATGACCTTTGTTACACCTAATCTTGTTATTGTAAATATGACAACACTATTGTTAGATGTGACTAAAATATAATTGAGACTCACCATACCATGTTCTTATATTATAATAATATTGTTAAATACGACAACAGTATTATTTAATATAATAATAATATTTTGTTTTTCAATCATATATTTATTGGTGGGTGTCTTGCTTAAAACAGCTGTGCGTTAAATCCTAAATAAAAATAAATTAATATTGTTGAAATTAAATGTATATATAAAAATGTATAATTACATACATATGTGTGTATACTCAAAATACAGACACGTCTGTATAAACAGCTAAACATATGTACGTATGTATGTATATGTTTTTATTTATCTACCCTTTTGTTTGTTTGTGTTTATTTATTTATTTAACACGACGCGTGCAACACCGATAGCTTACAAACGAAAACTGAACTGACAGATGTTTCTGAAAAACTTAAAATAGTATGGTTTTGGATAACATTTTATTGTTATTTACATTATATTATTTTTAAATATTAAAAATAATTATGTTGCAGTCATAAATTTTTAACAAAACTATATTGTTAAACTCTAACCATATCACACTTTTTTATGAATATAATAATGTAATTATTAAATCCAAACATTACTTTGCTTACCGTAACACTATTAGTGTTTAAAATAACAATAACTTGTTTTCAACGACCACAGATTTGTTTCTGAGAACATAATATTGTTTTCTCAACCATTCTACAACCAAATCTTTTCTATGCGTGTACATATATACCTACGAGTATAACTGTGTTTTTGTTGTTAAAATAATAATTTTTCAGCGTAGGGAAAATATTTTAGGTTGGAGGGAAAAAAAGGGATTTTTTTCTAACGTGTAGGGAATTTCAAAAATATTCACTGGCATCACTGAACAGCATTTGAAGCCGTGAAGTTGTGAAGTCTGCTGTCTCAGGCTCAGTTAGCCGACTATAATATGAAGTAACTGCAACAGGAGGAAACAGCTGATCGATATTGCTATGTGAAAAGTTGTGAGAATGGTTATAGAAATGTAATGTAACGTAACCTACTTTTCATATAGAAATATCGATCAGCTGTTTCCTACGTTGCAGTTACATTACTTTACAGTCGGCTAACTGAGCCTTAAGTGTTCAGAAGTTGAGTGTCCTGGTTGACGGGCTCATACTTCTGGCAGCCCTAGAGTATATACGTAACAATTAAACAAAGACATCAGTGTATATGTGTGTTTTAATTATTTTCTGAATTTCAAAACTCATAATGGTAGTGATGATGATCACTTTAATAGAGTTTTTTTTTCAACTTTTGTGCATGCGTGCCTCAATTTAAAACGTGTCTAATGATTTAATAGAGACAATGGCAACGTAAATACCTGTATACAAAGTCAATATTTATGGTATTTATAGTGTTATGTACCTTTATTTTTTTATTACTATCAGCACTACCCGTTGACCGACTACCTCTTTCTTTCCTGCCATCTTTTGTTTGATAAATCTAAAAGTTTTTGTTTTATTTAAGTTATACATACATTTGGTTTTTTCTTCTGCTTGGTAGCTAAACAATTTTTGAATATTAATCAAATGTTAGAATTGTCCGTATGTATTTATATGTTAATTGTGAACAATTTCTTATGGATTTTTGAGTGTGTTAATGTGTTATTTGTGAAGTGATGGTAATACAATTTATATTACTTACTTTTAAATGTTATTTATTTATTTATATTTATTACAAAGGGTATTCGTTTGTAGCTGGAATTTTTAACACAGAGTTTCCTTTGGTTGTACATACTTGATTGGATATTTTCCAATGACTTCAATATAAGATTATTCCTTTAAAATGATCACATGTAATTTGGCTTACACAGCGGTAAGAACTTTAGCTTAGTGTTATCATAAATATAGAAACAATTAAAGTTCGAACAATAATAATTGCTTAAATTCATCTGCTCAGACGGGCGGGCAGACAACTCTGCACAAATATATGAATTTGTTTTTCTATAAAGCAGCAATTACTAGCAAATTTAACGTCGTGGTCTTCTCTATACGCTTTTGCTTATTTCGATCTAACCGTTAAGGATAATAAGTGCATTTTGTCAAATGTGCAGCTCTAACCCACAAAAGCTTCAAAAAGGAGAACTGCACCCAGCTGTATTGTCGGTCCACGCTTTTAAGAAGAAGACGTACGCACTGTAACTGTCACTGAAGATCGTTATTTGTTTAAATTGTAAATTGTTCTTTTATGAACGGTGCTGAAAACCCTTAAACGGGTGCCAGACACATCAATATTCAGCTTCAATATATGTCTGTGGTTCTGTGGGCTTATTTATAAAAAATATTAACACCAAAAGTATATGTGTGACTATTTTTGGTAAACAAACGCACACAACCATATACATACATTGAAGTTTCTAGCACCCGATTTACAGTTCTGTGAGGTTCCATCAAAAACGGGCAAGTTCGCATATAGCCAGGTCCGTTATAGCAGTGGTACACCGAAAATCTCGAAATAAAATTATTTCCAGAAACTGAACATTTCGGTTGTCTTCCCGGTCTCTAGATATACATATCTATTATTATACTAGATAAATCTATTATTATTATTATTATATATAATTGGAGCAGATGTTTCCAATGGACTTACTGTAAATCTAAAGCATTAAATTTAAATGATTTAAAAAAAGTGGATTGAATCGATAATTAAATCGACATGACATCATCAGCTCTACAGGCAGTGAGGAACAACTTTTTATTAAGATACTACACATGGGTCTCTCTGCGGCAATCTCATTTGAAACAATTAGTATTAAAAACCATTAAAAATATTTAATTAAATAAAATTATCTATCAAATGAAATAAAAATCAATCATTTATAAAAATTAGAGAAATTTATTTGAGTTTCTTTATGTACAGACCTCATTAAGCACCCTATATTACGAGTAGTTTTTCATAACTGGAAGATAAAAGCTGCTTCCAGAAAAGTGGCTTTATAAACGTGTCCTATAGGTTTACTTCAAAGACATAAAGATAACTTTTTCGGTTCAATCGCAGTTGCCTTAAAAAATTTTAACTGAAGGTGTTAAAGACGAGTTTATTTTTCTTTAAGCTTTTCTCTTGTCCATAAGATTTTAAACTGTTGTGGTAAGACCCCTATTATAAATGAAACCCCCTAATAGTATTTATGAAGTCCTACTTGGTAATCCTAGTAATCATAGTACTATTTTATACAATTATGTATGAAAATCCAAAGAATAAAGAAGAACAATTAATATTATTAAGGACCATTTTCACAACTTACCTTTAGCTAAATGTAGGATCTTGTTTGCATTGCTAAAATTAAAATTTTTTATTGGCATTATTATAAATAATAATAATATTTAATAAAAAAACAATAGATGAAGATTTTATAATGCAAAGCCATTTATCGGGTAAACAAAATCCTACCTTTAGTTAAAGGTAAGTTGTGAAAATGTCCCTAAAATTATTAACAAAATAGGGTCCTATATATGTATCCCGCAGCTAAATACCACGAAGGTTGAAAGTTGGACAGCAAGTATTTCTAAAAACTACAAGTTGCAGTCGATAAGATCCTTTAGGAATTTTGTAGATTTTTTTCAACAATTGAAACCATTTATTCAGTCTATTAAACATTTGTTTAAAAATTTAATTATAATTATTAACGGTTTGTCTAAAAATTAAATCAATTAAAAGAGTTTAATTGGTACAATTAAATTTAAAATATTTTGAGGAAAAAATTCATACATTTTCAAAAACTCGAACAAATTAAATGTCTTATGTATACAAATAAATTCAGTGAAGTGCGACTTTGACCCGCGCACGAAGGGTTCCGTACGGGCACGAGATATGTAATTCAATACGAACAATATAAACTATAGTTTTGGGATTTTTTTCGTTTTTTGGTTTTTTCAATTTTAAGTTTTTTTAGTTTGGGGGTTTTTTGAATTTATTGGCGCTTTCTGAGTTTTGGCACTTTTTTTCACGTTTTGGCGATTTTTTTTTTTTGGTTTTTGAAGTTTTTTTAATTTTGGCAATTTTTATTATTTTGGCGTTTTTTTTTTTGGCGATTTTTTTATTTCGGCGTTTTTTTTTTAATTTTGGTGTTTTTTTCATTTAGGTGATTTTTTTTGGTTTCGGCGATTTTTTTTTAGTTTTGACACTTTTTTTTCGTTTAGGCGATTTTTTTCGGTTTTTGGCGTTTTTTTCATATTGGCGATTTTTTTTCATTTAAACGATTTTTTCGAATTTGGCGATTTATTTTAGTGCTAGATTTTTTTTTTTAATTTTCTCGATTTTTTTCGATTTGGCATTTTTTTTAAATTTTTGGCGATTTTTTCAGGTTTTGGCGATTTTTTTCGGTTTGGCGATTTTATAATTTTCGGATTTTTTAGTTTTACCGTTTTTGAAAATTTCAAGAGTTTACCTCTTACGGTCTCCAACATATAGCAATTTGTCAAAATTACATAGTCAAAATTGCATTAACTGATGGACCACCCTTTAATTTAAATTTTTTAATATTTTAATGTTTATTGTTGTAGTCTATATAAAAATACACTAATTTTACAAATTTCATATATTACATGAGATTTTAACATCTTTCGTCGCTCGTTTTGGAGCACCCTTTAATTTTTAATTCTCATGTATTTGTTGTTGTAGTGGTCAAGGTTCTACGTACTCTGTCCAAATTTCAGGTCCGTAGCTCTTACGGTTCCTGAGAAAATACCGTGTGACGGACGGACGGACAGACGGACAGCGTAGCGAAAACAATAGGGTTCCATTTTTCACCTTTGGTGAACGGAACCCTAAAAATTGACATTAAGTTAGCAAAAATTACGAATTTTGAATTAGGTATTAACGAGTTTCTCTATACAATTTGTAATTGAAAAAAGAAAGAAAAAATTTAAAATCAACTTTAATTAAAAATTTTAGTTAAAAATTTGTACTTTAATTAAATTCTGTACTGATTTTCATCCTGCAAAGAAATTGATAATATCAATTAATGAATTTGTAAAAATGAGGTTTTCATGCTGTTGAGATCAATTAATAGAGTTAATTGAAAATACGCGTTTATTTTAAACAAATGAGTAATTGGCACAATTAAATTAATAATTAAACTCTTAGAGATTTTAAACAATTAAATTTTTCGTTGAATTAATTAATAAAAGTAATTGAATTGTATACAATTTTAAAAAGTAAAATAAAAAAATTTTTAAAAAGTAAGAAGTAATTTTTTTATTTATTTATTATTATTATTATTTATTTATTATTATTATTTTATTTTGAAATTTATTTGCTGGTGGTTTGTGACTGTTCAAAATTTGTGGTTGAAGTCTAGTGATGATTTGGTTCAAGCGCCAATGAAATACGTATATAGACCAAGCTAAACCACCAGCAAATTTCAAATTAAAATATAATTATGACAATATGTCGAATAATAAATTTCTTAAATTATTATTTTATTTATTTGTTTAATTCCGCAACTTATGCTGCAAGCTTAGAACATGGCACCTCCATTATAACAGTCTAACACACATCCACTAGGCTATCGTGACAAATTATTTTTTATTCAATTATTGTACATATGTAGGTATGTGTTCTTATTATATTTTTTAACTTACAGTGCTGTCATGCTTTGAACTTGATACTTCTAGAATAACAGGCTGACACTCTTCCATGAAAACATGAACAAGCACAAACACAAACTAAAATATATATTTCATTAAACAAAGTTAATTCAAACAATCAAAAAATTGGTTGAATTTTTAATAATGAGTAAAAAAGTTTAATATTTGTCTGTATGTTTGCATATTTGCTAACATCCATACAAACTTTAAATTTTTTTGTTTTCAATCAACAAAATTTAATTGGGACAATTATAAAATTGTTTGAAACAGCATTAACTGATTTAATTGGAAGCATTTTGGATAAAATTTTTTCTGTGTAGTTTTCCTAACGTGATTTTTAAGATCATGTTTAATTTTGCCACTTATGCTAACTTCATGTCGGTTTTTTCTTATACATAAATCCCTAAATATTTTGCAATTGCACGAAAACTTTTTCGTATTTCCCAAAATAAACTAAAAAAGAAATCACCCTTTATGCATAAATTGTTACTTTTCAATTTGTCTTAATTGAAACCGCCAGAATGTATTTTTATTATCATGTTTTTAAATTATGGGGTTTATTTTCCGTGCTCTTGTCTTTCCTTCGTTCGTTCGTTCCTCTACTACTTGTTTTATTGTTTTATTTTCTATCACACCGCCCAATTGGTTACTTTCTTTCGCCGTCATTGGTACTTGGGCATGTTTGTTCTTTTATTTACTTCTAGCTTAAACTTTAATAAGTGCGATCGTGATCAAAAATGTCTTGTGAACTTTTAAAGAGTTAAATTCTCAAAGACCATATTGAGGTAGTAAATTTGTTGTATGTTTTATATTAAAGTGTAATTAATATGTTTGGTATTTGCATTTGTACGAGTACTTATTTCTAAGTATTTAAATTACATATTAAAATAGTTAAAATTACGAGTAATTATTTGACTAACTTAATGTTTGTATTGTTTCTTTTTCAGAACTTATAAGAACTTTTCTATGCTACGAGTCTTAAAGTTATTTTATTTGTCTTATATAATAATTTGTCTTATATAATTTTTAATATATAATAAGTGATCATTAGCATATTTGAAAAATAAATTGTATTGGAATGTCTTAACACAAATTTTCAAATATTTTGAACAATAATTATAATTTTTTTAAACTAATTAGTAAAGCAGGTATATCAAAATACAGCCCTTTTTGTTTTTAAATATAGCGCCGCCATTTAAAGCCCAATACATAATGTATATCATTTTCAATAGCTGGAATATAACGTGTGGGAGAATTTGAGGTTAAGAAGTAAATTGGCTGTCAAGGGATGATTTGTCAAGAATTAAGCTGACATCCTTTGAACGCTATACTCTTGAACAAAGAATTTTAATTGTGGAAATTTAATAACAAAATCATATTTAGTGGTGAGGTCCAGTTTCACTCAGGAGGTTATGTAAACAAACAAAATTGACACATATGGGGTTCACAAAATTCAGAAACAGTCTTTGAAAAATCTTTACATCCAAAGAAAATGACCATATGGTGCGGTTTTGGGTCAGGCGGCATCATAGGCCCATATTTTTTCAAAAATGAGCAAGGAAATGCCGTCATAGTGAAATATCTGCGCTACCAAACCATGAGAACCGATTTTTTGGCCCACAATTGGCTAATGTTGACATTAGTCATCTTCAGCAAGATAGCGCCACAAGCCATCAGGGCATCAAGCCGGTCAAATAATTCAGTTATTGCATGAGAAATTACCTGTTCCCTTAATTTCTCGATTTGGCAATGTCAATTGGCAGCCTCGTTCTTGTAATTTAACGCCGCTGGATTACTTTCTCTAGAGTCATTTGAAAGACCGGGCTTACGTGAACAAACCAGAAACAACTGAAGCTCTGAGTTGTAAAATTCAGACCTGCACTGACGAGATAAGCGAAGCCTGTAAGCTGTGGTTGAAAATTTTGTGAAAAGAGCGTACATCTGCCGACATGCTAGAGGTAAGCATTTTCCAGACATCATATTCCATTATTAATGCCCACATTTCTACTTTACATTGATATAAATAAAATTGAATTGAAAAATTCCGCTAATAATCGATTAGCGGAACACGAGCTACCCCGTTTTCGCGCTTATTAGAAAAATTGTACTTAATTTTGCGCAAAACGTATATTTTTTGAATTTGGCACTTCTTTAAAAAAATTTAGGCGTTTTGAGCATCCATAATTGGCATCACTGTTTTGATGCATGTGCGTACTTATATACATACATCCATATGTACACACATACGAAATGTACCAGTAAAATGTCAATAGTAAGATTGTACCGACTTACTATTGACGATATCACCACTCTGTGGGAAATGTCCGTAGTAAAACTGTACTGATTAATTTAAATTTTCGCTGAATTTGTAAAGTCAAATACTTACGTATGGATCTGAAAGTGTGGCAAATCTTAACTGATTGCAAAAAATCTTCCACAGGTTAAAAAAAATTTCCATAATTGGCACTTTCACTAAAAAAATTTTTAGTTTTCACATTTTTTATTTTTATACAATATGAATTTGAATTATTCAATACATTTATACTTAGGTATTAACCTTTTAGTTTTATTTCTTAAACAAATTTTTATAAACACTTAAATTTTGCATGACGCCACTTTTATTTTCAACAAACCAATAAAACATTAAGAAGAAGCATAGTTGTGTGTATCTGAAAATATATTTTCTACGCATCCAAAATAATATTAATATGTAGACGCTCCGTTGACAATGTCACCAAAATAGTCGACAAAAGTGGTGACTTGGGTACACTTAACCCCACGTTTCCTTCAGGGTATTTACTCATGTGTGCATGTGTATGTTTATGTGTGTACTCATTTTATTTTGATAGCTAGTTCAGATAAATTAGCGATAATTTGTTATCAAGACTAGGGATGATAGCAATTTTTGCATGATTCGCAGCAAGGTTCAAAATTAACCAAGTTGGTTTCCTCTCAAAAATTTGTATGGCGAACCATGTTGATTCAATCAAGATTCGACCGCGAACCGTGAATGAGAGAGCGATCCTCGATAGTTGCTGTCCGTGTGAACATGGTATTATCCACAACTCTGGAAACTGGCAATGATCTTACTAAAGCTGAGTCATATAGGAGTCGGGTAGCTATGTAGCTTTCTAATAAATTCAGAAAATTTATTGGTAAATATGATTTTAATTTTAAAATAAGGCCTTCATGCCACACTTTATCAAAGGCCTGAGAAACGTCAATAAACAGGGCAGAACAATACATTTTTTCTTCAAAAGTTCTTCTTATAAATTGCACCAATCTATGAGTTTGTTCAATGGTGCTATGCTGACTTCTAAAACCAAATTGATGGTCTGGGATGCACCCACTATCAGTTAAAATTGGGGACAATTTTGTCATGAGCAGCTTTTCGAAGAGTTTTGACATTGTTGATAGCAGACTTATTGGCCTGTATGACTCAGCCTTGGTAAGGTCCTTGCCCGGCTTTGGAATCATTTTGACCTTCGCAAACTTCCAGCTTTGTGGATAATACTCCAGTCTTAAAATGGCGTTAAAAATAAATAACAGGATTCTAATTGCAATATGGGGCAAGTTTATCAGCATATTGTTACTTTTTCCATCAATACCTGGAGCTTTCTTCGGGTTGAGTTCAACAATTAGTTTCTGAACATCACGCGTCTTAAATTTTATGGGTCGAGGGGGTAGCGCAACTACACTTGGTAAATCAACAACACCAGTACATGTGTTTGGGGTAAATACGGATTTTAAATGCTCAACAAATATGTTACCTTTTTCAGTATCGCTTCTGGCCCAACCTCCGGTAGAAGTGCGCAGAGGTGGTCTATATTCAACGGGTGTTTTAAGCTTTCTAGCAGCTCGCCACAAGGAGTAATTAGATGCAGGTGTGGCATCAAGATTTTCCAGATAATTTTTAAGACATACAGTTTTTTCATATGCCAGCAGCTCTTGGAGTCGTCTAGTGCACTCTTTAAATCTAATTTTATTTTGGGGTGATCTGTGCTGTTGCCATTCCCTTCTAGCTGTCCTTTTTTCACGTAAAAGACGTTCAATGTCTGTAGAATAAATTCTATTAAACCCAGTCTGCGGATGGGAAGTAGTGGCATGTTCAGCAGCCTGTTTAATATTTTCGTTAAGATTTTCAATGTTAGATTCAATATCACCTGGTGTTCTTAGGTTAATATTTTCCGTACAATGGCTACTAAGGTATTTTTTGAACCCCAGCCAATTAACACGGTTGATCATCTTTACATATGGGACATGCAGCTAATAACAAAAAATTATCATCCAACGAACATATTCCTGCAAGCGCACAAAACGAACATAAAATTAAAATACTGATTGGCGATTTTATTTGAGCTTCCCCGAAAAAGCGTCAATTAAACTACACTAATGCACATTCACTGATTGACGCTTTTATTTGATAATTTTCAGAGCCCACAAAGAAAAAAATATCATCGAAATGCAATCAGCAAAACAAATTGTTAACATTTAATTTAAAAATTAACAATCATCATTGTCAATATAATAAATTGAAATTTTTGTATTAATTAAATAATTCTACAAAATTATTTGTTAAATTATGGAATGCTCACATGTAGAAAAAACAAGAAATATTGTTTTGTGTGTATTGATTATTTATGTATCTACTAAATTGTTGGTCGTTAGGTGAGAGGTAAGCAAGTTAATTTATTATCCCTGAAGTTGCCGGCTCAACTCCGCAAAAAGAAATTTAGTGTTTTTCGCAGACAAGAAAAAACACGTTTCAAAAAAAATTTGAAATCTAGCAAAAATAAATGTTTAAAAAATAAATAAATTTTAACAAACTATTTGTTGATATATTGAAAACATTTTTCAGATTTTCCTTTAACTTACAATTTCGTTAATTGTTTTTACAAAAATCGTTGTAGGCTCAAAATCAATTAATTATTTAATTGACATTAATTATTTAATTGATTGTATTTAAAAATCATTTTTTTTGAGATAAAGTATTTTTATTGAAATTAAAATTACATTATGCATACTACTCGGATTTTTCACTATAACGAATGGGCCTGACATTATATCGTTCGTTAAAGCGAGCTTTGAATATATTTCGAAAACAGCGAGAATGCGAGGGTTTTTATTTAAATTTCGGGGATTGGCAACATGAATGGCAATAGCTAAAATCTGGCAATGCCGAAGCAAAGTTTTGCCCATTTTAGCATAAACGTACAAGTGCATACTTGTAGTATTTGTTTTATTTACAGTGAGTTCAGAAAATTAATTTAACAAGAAAATTGAAATTTCAAGAGAAGGTTTTCGTTGGATTATTTTTCACAACTTTTGACTTGGATTATCTCATCAAGAATGTGTCGATGAACTCAGTTCTTTTTATGGCAATAAAGCACCACCAAAAACTGCAGTATAGTGAATTCAATCGTGGTCGTAGTTCCGCCCCGTGGTTGATGCAGTGCGTGAACTGATAATGCAAGATCGTCATGTAACATATTGCGAGATAGAGGTTTTCGATTTTGCATGAACACTTAGTTGTAAAAACAAATTTGTTATCGTTGGATACTCCATAATTTATCAATCACTCAAAAAAGGCTCGCCTCAAGTGCTGTAAGGAAGTGATTAAAAAGTTCAACCGTGATGCTTCAAAAGACGTGTATAAAATTGTGGCAGGTGACGAATCATGGATATATGCTTATGAGCCGAAAACAAAACAACAATCGACCGTGTGGGTATTCCAATACGAGTTAAATCCAACAAAAGTTGTTCGTGGAAGAAACACAGCGAAAGAAATGGTCGCCTTTTTCTTCGGCTGAATGGGTCATGTGGCCAATGTTCCACTTGAGCAACGTCTAAATGCCCATTGTAAGTGGAACTCGACCATTTGTTTGCCGGAAGTCTTCGGAGTAATTCGTAAAACTAACCGCCGAAGACAAATAATTCTTCATCATGACAATGCGAGCTCTAACACGTTTAGTCAAACAATTGAATTTTTGAGCAATCAAATCATTGAATTGATGACTCACCCTCCGTACGGTCTTGACTTGGCTCCAAATGACTTCTTCTTGTTTCCGAATATCAAAGGTAAACTTCGCGGTGAACGATTTACGAGCGCCGAAGGAGCAGTTGAAGCGTTCAAAAACCATATTTTGAGGGTATCTCAAGAGGAATAGAAAAACTGCCATGACAAATAGTTTGAACGAATGCAAATTGTATTTATCATCAATGGGAATACTTCGAAAAACGATAAAACTAATTAATTTTAATTATTTATTGTTCGAACTTCATTCATATTTATGATTTGAACGGGAAACCAAATTGCATGTGATAATTCTTAATGAACGAATAACACTAAAGTTAGTTGTAAATATTCTGACTAACACATAGTTGAACGGAACAACTAGCTGTTCTCGAATGACACTAAGCAGCGTTGTCAACTAAGTGCTTTTCGCACCGTTTCTAGTGCTTTTTGAAATTTTCGACGCGAGAAATTTTGAAGTTAGTGCTCAGTGCTTTTTAAATTAATTAATTTTTGTTTCGTGGCGGTGGCACTAGACGCAAAATTCAAAAATAAATTACCATATCTATTCATTTTTCGAGGAAGGCTATCGTTCAAAAAGCAGAACATTTTAAAAAATTCGAATAAGTTTATAAAATGCTTGCTTTAACATTTTAAGCATAATTAATGTAAAGAAGACAGAAGTAAAATCTGATAAGTTTATGTAAAGTTAATGGATATAAACTCGTTTGAGGCATTATCAAAAACTGCATTTCCATCAGTCTTTTGTCACTTCAATGTTTAAGCGCGCAGAAGTAGATTTTTTACCTCTACGACTTTATTTAAGTCTAACAAACGTAACAATATATCCTTACACTTTGTTATAACTTCGCTTCATAATAAAAAAGGTCTGAAACGAGAAAATTTAATTGTTAATATACTTTTTTATACACTAAGGGGAAAAACGTGCTAAAATCAAGATTTTACGCTCTAAACTCAAATCATTTTAATATTTATAGTCTGTTAAATGCGAAAATTCTTGATTCAAGAATAAAATGTTGATTTTTTTAAGATCATATTCAAGATTTTTTTCTTAATAAAAATCTTAAATTAAGATCATATTCTTAACAATTTAAGGATATAATCTTAAAATTAATATTACGTTCTTGATTTTAAGACTGCGCTGTTAAAGTTTAAGACCAAGTTTTTGATTTTAAGAATTCATTCTATAAATTAAGAATTTATGTTAAATTTGAGAACGTCAATCTTATTGGCCAAATTTCAAGATTGAAATATTAAGATCTTTGCAATCTAAATTGAAGAATTTTGTTCTTAAATTTAGATCGTTTTATTCTCTTAGGCCCAAATTCACAGTCATTAAGTTAACTAATAGCAATAGTTTAACCAATAATATTTGATTCACAGCTTTTGGTTTAACATTAGTTAAACCGCCAAACGTCATAGGTTAAGAAATAGTTTTATACAACAGCTGCTTCGTTGTAAACTTTATCAGTATTGATGTCTTGTGAACAACATAATATCCTATGGTTAACAATTTTGGATACATTTCATACACATGTACGTTGTAAAGCATCTTCTTTGTGTTTAGCTGTAATACATTCTTTTTTTATTTCCTATTATGCTTTGGTTTTCCCGAACCAATTTCTGCACTAAGTTAATATCTTTCACGATAAACTTAGATGAGCCAGCACTTTTTTTTATCAATTTTTTAGAAAGAATATAATAAATTTAATCAAAAAGTATTAGTTAAACAATAGTTATCATTTTATTTTACTAATAATTAATTAGAATTAAAACGTGTATCGGATGCCTCAAATTTGAAGTTTTAGGTATAAAATGCAAGGTCAACCGATCCCTATATATCTTATATACATATTTATGTATAACAATTTTTTTAATATAACAGATTAATTAAATTTAGTGCTTTTTTACTTAAATTACGCGGTTTTTTCATAGTTTCAGTGCTTTTTGAAATTTAAAACTTGACAACACTGACACTAAGGCTACATCATCAGTGTTATTTTGTGTTTGGTCCATTGTGTGTGGTATTAGTTGATGTAGATTTCTGATTTATATACGTAATTTTTATGCAAATGGAATATGTGAATTGTTTTGTTTCATCGAATTTCAATTTGCTGAAAGCTTTTTTGTAATGAAAGCTCAATATTAAAATCTCTAAATTTTCAACAGTCGTGCAATTATCGTTTATTCTTTAATAATTATGCACATGTTAGTTAATTTGTTTAATTTTGTTCTACTTAAGAAAAGCTTTTTTGATTTCTTACTATTAATTATACATCATTTAATTTAAAAATGTTTGCTATTAGTTACTATTCCCGAAATATAAATAGTAGCCCTCGTATGTATGTACATATATAAATTTTCATACTTGGCAAGGCTGGTGGCAATGAATTTCTCTATCAATTTCAGCAATGCCTTTTCAAATAGACTCACAAATAATTTTAATACACTTTTGAATTTCATTTATTTTCTTTTCTATCTTTCATTTGAAATTTACCAACCATAATTTCTGTTTATGATGCTGTGAATTCTCTATGGATTTTGCTTATGACCAGCGTTTAATGATGCATTTCAGCCATTTTAAGGCTTGCATGTGAATTGCGTACTCTACAAAAAAAAAAGAAAGAAACAACTAAGCCATAGAAAAAAACCCGCCCGCGCGCAACTGCTTTCATTTAAATAATACATACATATTTATTTACATACATACATACATACATATCTGTGGCAAAAAGGAATAAGTGCTTAAGTCGAGATTTTGAGTTAATGATACCTCCGTAATCTGCATATTTGAAAGTACCCCTGGTCAAAATCGGAATTAATTTTTGTGATTTTTCAGGAAGTTATAGCACTATGACTTTCGATTTTTCTTTCTTAGACTTATAATCTCATTTGGAATAATGCCTTAATTGAGGTTATAATTTGGTATATTTTAACTTAAATGTAATTATTTATAGATTTATAGTGTGTAGAACGATGTTTGCTCAAAAAAATAAAGCTTAACAGAGAAACTTCCATTTTAAATGTAAAAGAAATAAATTTCTGAAAATCGACTTGTAACATTAAAAGTGCTCTCCTGCAAAACAGTGAAATATGACTTAAGCAAATTTTCCTTATTGCCAGATATATATACATATGTATGTATGTATGAAATTATGTTGTAAAAGAATGAGAAATGTAGACATGAGGAAAATAAGCCCACGCTTTCTTAAACCTTGAAAAAGTGTTAAAAATACAATAAAATTGTTTAAACAAACAAATAAAAAAAAAGAATTTAAAAAAATTCTTCCTGGCATCCTTGAACATAAAACATTTATTACTTTTATTATTTATTAATAGTAGTTGCATTATTATTACAGCAACCCTTTATATCTTTAACTTCAGCACAAACTGTTGCATAATTTTGTTAGAACCGATAATGAAGGATGTTTTACAGCCTTAACAGCCCGAAGAAATTTTATTGGTTGCCATAAAAATAAATGTATCTGTACTGTAAAAAAATGAAGTAAATAGTAAATAAAAGAAACAAAATATTGTTCATGAGTAATAATTTCTTGAGAAATTGCTTGTGTGTTTTAGTTCCGTGGCCGTTTTTCTTTTACTTAATTGTTCTATTTTTAATGTGCCGCGCATGCTTGCAGCAGTAGCAGAAATGCCGGCTTTGTTGCCATCTAACAATAGTTATTTATAATTCTGCTGCTATCATTGCGCATACCTTGTGCTACAAAATCATATGAAATATAAATTTTACTTACAAGAGTTACATGAATTACGAAAAGGTATGATGAACATGATCCCTGAAGCCATGCGCAAACCATAAAAAACCACCACATACTCGTACACCGGGCGCATTGTTGTTGCTGTTTTTCTTTTTTTAAATAAAATTTATTTTACAACGCTTGCCCGCTTTATTTTTTATTTTTTTTTTTTTCGTTAACGTCACGTTTAATTTAAGTTGGGCCAGTTTTTTATATTTTAAATTTTGTCATTGTTTATTGTTCCTCAAGGGATTCATTCATTCATTCATTGTAGAATCTATATTAGTTTTCTTGGGGTTTCATTTTTTAAATGTTTGAACAAGTACTACTCGGGCCTTAATTCCTTCCCTACTTTCGTTCCTTTTTACTGCTTTTGTCAGTGTATGTATGTATGTGTGTGTGTGTGTTTGCGTTTTGAGGAGGTAATATTTTTGTATCTTATTACACAATTGTCATCACTTTAGGCGGAAGTAATTTCATTTAGATTTTATTTCATTCATTAATTTTCCTGATGCGTTCTTTTTTATATATTTTAATGTCAATGTAAGGTTAATTTTATGTTGGAAGATTTCATTAATTTTTTATGTTTGAATAAATTTAAGCCTTTTCCTTAATATTTAGTTATATACATATATATATATATGTATATCTGGTTTAGTTTGAAAAATGCATAAGTTACTTTGTTTTTAAAGCAAAATTTTAAAGGGGCTGTCTGTCTGTCCCACTTATTTTACTGAAGTGATGTTTTCAAAAGACAAATATTATCAAAAATTTATGAATAAATAACTTATATGCACATTTCATCAAAAGCATGTCTTAAAATTTTGCAATTCTCACTATTTGCAACAAAAATTATGTACACTAGAATGGCATTTTAAATTATACTTTTGATTTTCACAAAACCTAAGGCAATGCCAAATAAAATAGATTCATATCGAATATAAATTATTTGCTGGGTTTTGTATAAGTTTCTAAGCCTACTACGCTTATTTTTCAATTGTGATTTTCAAAAATATTATTATTTGTAAACTCTCAAATAGTTCTTGAAAGTCTGTGCATCAGATAAGAGGTTTCTGACTTTTCAAAATGTGTGGTTGAAGTTTACTGATGATTTGTTACAGCAACAATGAAGTGCATATAGACAAAGCTGAACCAACAGCAAATAAATTTTAAATTAGAATTCGTCAAATTTTAAACAGATTCTTCTGAGAATCGACAAGGGTGTGCTGTTAGGTTATATTCTAATTTATAACCTAATTTTTTTCCAGACAATTAACCCTTGTGAAACAAGTGTGTTAAAATCACATTTTTAAAGAGTTAATTTTTCCAGAAATTGGGAAAATCCCTAACAAGAAAACTTTAAAAATACCTAATGACCATTCGGAAAAAAGAGGACGTCAACCCACAGTGGGGCCAAAGCAGAGACAAACAAAATGCCGCCCCTGGTCAGTTCGTTATTCTCTTAAGGCCGGGCCACAATGAATCCGTATTACGTTAAACTTCGCCTTTTTCAACTGACATTAACGCAGCGACGGAGAAGGTTGGCAAAATGAGTACTTTATTGACGGAAGGATTTGAACAGCTTCTATTGGTTGGTTCTCCATTTTTTTTATTAAATTCAACTTTTTTTATTTATTTCGTTAAATTTTATTTTTGGTGCTACAAACCACAAAAACCTAAATCAGAATATACTAGAAAACCAACCAATATCTGTCAAACTACTCAACGTAAGATAAAAGTTCAAAGTTGAAAAATGTTTGTACTTTGCATTGACGGACACGTAAGACAGACCCCATAAGAAACCATGTATTTCAACTTAGCTGTCAGTCGACAGCGGATTCATTGTGCCCCGGCCTTTATTTACACGTACTTAAGCACACGTACCTAAGAAAACAAAGGCCCAACTATAATATGAATGCGCTGGCTTAAGCTAATGCCAGAATTGAACGATAAGTCTGTCAAATACTTAAGCAATTCAGATGTGACTTTTAGGTGGCCACAATATACTTACATGCACTTAAGTATTCTTTAGCCACAGCTGCACATATAGGTATTGTTCACAATTTTTTATTAATTTTGTTTCTTCTTATAACTACTAAATGAATGCAATTGAATCAAATTAATTTGTTGGAATGTCCTAATCTCTTAAAAATTAACGTATAATTGTATCCACCACTTTATTTCTTGTTTTATTTGTTTTGCCTACTAAAAAGTACAACAATGAATATACATAAATAAACATGTATGTATGTATGTGTGTATATGTACTTGTATTGTAAAACAAAGAATGAAAATAAAAGTTTTGCTTTCTTTTCTGAGTTTAAAATAAGAAACAATAAAAAAACATTTAAAATCAATGAATATTTTCTGATGCTGTTTGCTTGAAAAAATGCACAGTGTTTTCCGTACGGAATGTGCATTCAGTTTGGCACTTAGCTTAAGCAACTGACATTTAACGAAACTTGACGAAAAGTTCCATAAATACATTATAGTTTGTCACATACGTTTTATATGCAACCGCACAGTTGCTTAAATCCCCTTATTCATATTATAGTTGGGCCTCAATTCAGTATCTCATAAGCATTCTAACAAGCATGCATTTTACAATATTTAATATTGGTTGCATTCATAAGACGTAACTGTTGCGTAAACGTTAAGTATTTGTCTTAGAAACGCAAACTTGAGTAGTTTCGCTCCACTCAACAGTTGTACTCAGCCTGAACTGAACCTGATCGAAAAGACTTATGCCGTTTATACTATAATGAAACGACGCTTTGTTATTTGGCGGCTGCAAATATTTTTTTAAATTTTGCATTTAAAATGCGATAAAAGAACGAAATAAAGGAATTAAATTAAATTACTAATATTTATAATAGACAGCATTATTTATATTATATATTACATATGTATTTAATCCACTATTGCCAATTTTTGAAAATTTGTTTTTGTTTGAATGTAAAGTTTCACTTCTTCGACGCGTTTTCCAGAATAGCACCCATTATAATTGAGTTCATTTAAATAAAATTATAATAATTTTTAAAAATGCTCCTAGGAGGCAATATCGCTCTAAAATGTGATTTATTTCAAAAACTCACAATTAGCTTTTTCTAACAGGCTTAAACTTGCAATCAAAAGAAAGTGTATTAGAAAATTTCCACGAAATTATTAAAAAAAATTAAAATTAAATTTAATTAATGAAAACATTACTATTTTATACATATGTACTTACATACATATATTATTTACTTATAAGCTCTAATGCATACGTATGTATGTATGTTCCCATAAATACATATGGATATGTATGTATGTACATTTCAATCAAAATGAATTCTACGAATTTAAATATTATACATACTTACATATGTACATACATATGTATGTATATGAATTTTCACGTTTGACTTCAAATAACTCGCAATTTTAAATGAAAAATGCGCAGTTTGCTGGGCACAATATAATTAGCCTGTAAGAACAATACTAATAGACGCTCTGTTGACAATGTCACCAAAATATTCGACAAACGCGGTGACTTGGGGACACTTAACGCCACGTTTCCTTCAGGGTAGTTGTTATGCTTTTTTGGACACATTGCACACAGATGTAAACTCGGCATAACCTTCAAATTTTGAACCTCAGGGATATATGTAAATAATTTTATACAAATAACATGCATTCAAGTTATTAAAAAATAAATAACAGACTCAATAACATATCTTATACACTTTTATTTCCCCAACTCATAACATTTTCGAACTATTTTATAAGAACTCTAACATATAAATGTTAATTGAGAGAAGAGCAAGCAATAAAACTCATCCAGAGAGAGCTGTTAATCTTAACATTAATGTTGACTTACAGTTGTAAGGAAGAAAAGGGATGGCTGCGTAAAAAAGTGATAGCAATAGTCCAATATACAATTTTAACGGACGCTCACATATTTATTACTCAGTAAGCCATTTTTAAATTGTGCGCTACAAAATCAAAAGCAAATTGCTGCAAGAGAGAGATAGAGTGAGAGTAAAAGCATTATTTTTTTAAGACCTTGCAGAAGCAGAGCAATTTCTATTTCCTTGTTTTGCACTCAAAAATGCAACACACAGATCCATTTATAAGCATGTGTGTGTAGGCAAAGTAAATATCTACATGCCTTTTTTGCAGTTTTGGCTAAATTTGTCTGAAAACTATTTTTTTTTTGCAATTTACTTTGCATTTTACATACACTGACTTGGGAAAATAAGAAAAATAAATCAATCTGCTCCCTTGTTTATATACCATTTTACTCTTCTTAGCAAAAAAAAAAAAGGTTGTTGAAGACAGCATTAGCCGGGTACTCGCGTCCTCGTGTTTGTTGTAATAATTATGAGAAGTTAACAAGAAAATTTGGATTTTTTTACTTTTAAAAGCAAAAAAAATTAAATTTTGGCACTCATAAATGAGAGCAGAAAATACACTCTGTTTTCTCACAATTTATTAGGGCGTGCGTGACTGTGTTTGTGGTAGAATAGAATAACAAAAAATATTATTGTAGGAATATGATGGAAGATATAATATTTGATAAAGTCAAACTAGACTAGCAGTACTACTGCTCTGGTAATTCTGTTGTTGTTGCGGCAGCGGTAGCCCTTGTTTTTGTTGGCTTATTAACAGACCAAACAAGCATTCATACTTTTCGTTATGAATTTGAGTAGTGATGTGCGGTTGTTGTTGTTGTTTTCGTCTTGTTTTATTATTAAAGCAGCATTGTTGTTTCTTGTGTTGTTTTTGCATTATGTTATATGAGTAACACAAATACAGAGTCGCGTATTGTTGATATTTGTTTGGGAGGAGTATTTTGTTACTTCTGTCTGGTCTGTTATATTTGACTGCTGCGATGGATGGCTGGCTGGTTATTTGGTTCGGGTCGTTTGGTTGGTGGTTAAAGTTTAAAACTCAAAATGAGCGAATATGAGTAGTTTGGTTGCATTTTATCCTGCTTGTTTATTTATGTTGTACATAAATTTATGAATTATGTACGTATATATGTATGTACATACATACATATTTAATGACAACAACAACAACCACCGAGTTTTGGCCTTTATCCTACGTTTAGAGTTTTTAGCGTCTTCTTACTGGTGCGCACTTTGCTGTTGCTTTCTACTACATACATACATATGTATGTAGGAATGTATTTTTATTAATTTATAGTAAGTATGTACATACATACATATGTATGTATTATTTATGCATGCATGTATGTACATACATATGTATATACATACATGCATATGCATGTATAGTATGTACATATGTACATATATGTGTATGTATGTATATTCCCCCATATTCATAAAATTTAAAATGAATTTGAATGTACCAATTTTATTTCAAAATTTTCATACAAAATTTAGATAGATATGTTGATAGATTCACTACTTTTTAATGATAATAGAGGATTATGTTTAACATGCACATGGGTAGGTATACACCTACATATATTTAATATTTTGTTGTTATAATTGCTTCTACCGTACCTATTAGGCCGTGTTTTTGGCTTAAGTCCGTTTCCTATCAAAACAGAGGTGGATAATTTGGTACTGTATTGTGTATTTTAGAGGTAAATAGATACATACCAACATACATACATATGTATGTACAACATAAGTACATACATACATAGGAATGTACTAGAATGTGGCACAAGCCTTAACGCTCAGTTAGTCGACTGTAATGTAAAGTAACTGCAACACTAGGAAACATCTGATCGATATTGTTATGTGAAAAGTAATGAAAATGGTTAAGGCTCCATTACCCGACTGTAGAAATCGCAGATGTAAGGTAAATGTTAAATGTGATGTAAATGTAAACGTTTGTGCGATTATAGAATGCCTAAAAACGTGTCATGTGTTATCGACCAAAACAAAAAATCTTCTATGTGCACACATACATACATATGTACATGCTAATTACTTTGTGCCCAGCAAACACGCATTTTTTATTTAAAATTTGGAAACGTGAAAATTCATATACATATGTACATAAGTATGTATAATATTTAAATTCCTGGAATTAGTTTTGATTGAAATTTATATGTACTTATGTAAACATACATACCTACGTATGCACCGTCGGTCAAGCTAAAATTTGTCACTCATGTTCTATAATGTGTACTCTACTGAAGTCTGTTAATCGAAATTGTGTCATTATAGTGTTTCCATTTCTACCATACCATAAATACCTAATAAAATACAACAAAATTAATAAGAAATCTCTATGGTTTTTTTCAATAACGAAATCTTATTAATTTCATAGAGAAAACCTTTTTGAAAAAATCAACAAGAAATCTTGTAGTTTTTATGAGGTTATCTTATTGATTTTTTAATAAGGTTTTCTTTTTGATTTTATGAGGCAAACTTATAAAAACAACATTATGTCTTTATTCTTTATGCTTTGCTTATGTATTTTCATTTAAATTCTATACCATATACTTATCCATGTATGTAATACCTATATTATGTAGATGTTATTTATTTATCCATACATACATATTATATTGTGTTCTTAATTATTTAACTCACCATACATACATATTATTACTTAAAAGGACACAAGTATTGAACCAGCAAACTTCTGACTGATAGACAAACACTCTAACCAATATGTTAACAAGCAGTCTGAATAACCATTGAAATAATTGTATAAATATGCTTATACAAAAATGAAAAAGATCATTAAAAAATTGATATGAAATAACAAGAAACATCATAAAATCAAAAAAATTTCTTTATTAAAAAATCAATAAGATGCTTTACACATAATCATATAGGAACCTAATAAAATCAAGAAGAAAACCTTTTTAAAAAATCAATAAGGCAACCTAATAAAATCAATAAGAAATCCCTATAGTTTACAATTTATAAGGAAACCTAATAGAATCAAGAATATTTTCTCTATGTATTGTTTTTTTTTGTAGCAAAAATAACGGAAATTGAGTAAAAAAGTTGTAAATAGTAAAATTTCTTCTTGATTTTATGTGGGTTTCTTCTTGTTAAAATTAATAAGATTTTCCACATACACAGAGAAAAAATTATTCCCAAACAATTTTCAAACAAAAGTTTGTTTGAAATAAAATTTTGATTCATTAAATATTTTTTACTATTCCACTAAATAGTTTGATCCAATTTTGTTTTAAGCAAAACAAAAAACAATAGGGGATGAAAAATTCTAGTTGATACAATTAATATAAAGTTATACTTGTAACAAAATTGTTAAGAGAACATTTCTGTTCCAATATAGAAATTGCATACTGTACACAACAGTTATTTATTTAATTTACTTTTTATTTCCATTAAAAATTTTTGTTGAATCAGACAACCTGTTGAAAAAATCGGGTTTTGTTTTCCAAACAAATTATTACAAAATTTTGCATTTAAATTTGAATTTTCAAATTTTTTTGTAGGACCTAAATTGAAAAATTTAGTATTGGATTCAGAGAATTTTTTGTTTGAATTGGAAAATTAGTTTTTTTTTTTGTAAAAACAATAAGGAATCTCTATGAAAAAATCTTCGCTTCTTTCTGCTGGTATACCCCTTTGCCTTAAAACGTTTCATAGATAAAATCTTATTGATTCTATGAGGCAGTTTTTTTCTGTGTACTAAAGTTTAATTTTAATTTAATTTAAGAATTTTAAAAATATGAACCTACAACCAGGGCTGTCAGATATGGCGATTTCTCGTCAAACGTGCCAATTTTTCAACTTGTTTGGCGTCAACCATTTTGATATGGCGATATGGCGATTTTTGTGGATAAATGAATGTTTTGGCCATTTTTATGGCTATTTTCTTAACAAAATTGAACTTCAAAATTTTTCTAATTCAGGAAAATTTGTTTGTTGAAGGAGTAGTTTCAAAAATAAATCCTACCAAAACTCGTCTGCAAGAAATTAAAACAATTTAGCTTTGATGGTTTTTCTTATATTAATTATAGTGCGAGCGAGTAATTAATGCGATTTGCATTTGGATGAGAAAAATTTACAAGAAATAATTTTTGGCGATTTTATTTCGACTTTTGGCGATTTTCTGCTAAATAATATACGATAATCTTACAAAAATAAATAAAAACATGTGTATTGTCAATTTAATTTTTAATTTAAAATCACTTTGGCGAAATCCCTGACTACAACATCGTGAAGAAGGGGTTTGAGCATTAATTTTCGAACTACATAAATAAATATCTGAAAAACATGAATTAATAGGGGCCATTAACTTCAAGCCTCCGATTTCCATGCCTGCTTTTAGGGGTGTATTAATGTTTCCTTTTTTATTTATTTCATTTTCATTATGTACTGCAATATTTCTTCATATTTATCGGCAAACATAGAGGGGTTGCTAGCTGCAGAGATTCTACCCACTGTATTTTAAGGATTTCTTTTCTTATGGACTTTTTTTGTTATTCTGTTCTTTATTCACTCTGTAGGTGAAATTTAAGTTCGTGTTTCATTTTTTTTATTATTTCACCTAGCGCGCAAGTATTGAATTTATGATATTTCTCTTCTTCGTCAGCTTTGGTGCTTTTTGTTCTTGTTATTGTTGTTATTATTTGACCTGTGCTTTTTTGTTGTTGCTTTTTTTATTAAAGGTGGGGTTTTATTATTTATATAGTATTTTATTCCTTTTTGCTTTTTTTATAGAGAATTTATAAAATTTTAAGTTATTTTTTTATTGGTTAAAATGTAACAACTTTCAGCAAGATAGCTCAACAAAAAAAAAATAATAAATAGAATGAAGGCAAAAGAACGTTGAAATAAATGTTGGTAAAAAAAAGAAAGAAACGAAGCAAGGTGAATGAATTACTGTAATTTATGGGAAACATTTTATATCCATACATTTTATACTTTTTTATTTAAGTTTAATGGTATAAAGTTGAATTATTTGAATAGAATTTCGTGAAAAACTTATAAGTTTAGGTTTTGATTTAATGATTAAATTGCTTATTTATTACTTAGTCAGCTAGAAACAATTTAATGTAAAATGCGCCACTTTTGACAGTTTAAAACATAAAATAAGCTATGTAGAGTTTTTAAATTAAAGTTTTTAAATTTAAGTTAACTCCTTTTCTTTAATTGGAACATATAAATAAATGAGAATTTTTTTATGTCGATTGGATTAATTACCAAGAAAAGTTTTTCAAATTTTTTTGATGACGATTTGAACTACTTATGCAAAAGGCTACAAACAATTTGGGTTTATACATATCCTACATACATATGTACCAACCTACACTCTAAAACACTTTTGTTGAAAATTAGGTCGATAATAGTAGGCAACACTTTACAGACTACTTTCGACCTAAAATTACACAACTACATTTTGAAACCTTTTGTTGATTTTTAAGTACAATATGTTTAATTTTGAATAAAATATGTTTAATCATGCTCTCACCCATGTAAATAAATAAATTAATTTTCAATAAAACTGCAAACATTCACCAAACACCTCAGCAGAATAGAATTAGTAATAGTTTAGGACTAGTTTATTACCAGTTCTTTTGCAAAAAAATATTAAATTGTTGGTTTTATTCCTTTGTTACCCAGTGACAACTGCAAGTTAAAATTCGCAATTATTTATCAAAATACAAAAGGCTAATTATAATTATTTGATTATAATTACTTTTAGGTGACTTTAACTTTAATAATTGTATAATACCAATTTTCGTACAGTGCAAGAGCTCTGTTAGACAGTCACTCATCAGAAGTAGTAATTTTATTCAACGACTTTAACCCTTTTCGCACATTTCTTGATGTTCTAGTAATTATACTGGTAGCCTTTAGATAATTGACACCTAATCTCCTGCAGGGTACCTACAGTACATACCCTATAGGAACTCAAACCCATATGTAAGTGTATTCGTATTCGTCAAATTCAGGCGAATACGAATACGAATATTTTTCCAAAGAAATTGAGTAAATAAATGCATAAATCCTAAACGAAATTTAAATAAATAACTAAAAATTTTAGTTTGTACAACTACATTATTTTTTTTATAGAAATTTGTGCTTTGTGTCATTTTCATTAAAATTTTGGGTACTTTTTATTAACTTTAAAGTACGGCAAACAAGTGTGTGAAGTAATTGTTCATAACATTTTTTTAATATTTCATATTGCATATAATATTCGTATTCGTATTCGCAAATATCGTTTCAAATATTCGTATTCGCGAATATCGTTTGAAATATTCGTATTCGCATTTGCGAATATCAAAAATTGACTTTCGTTACATCACTAATATGTACATATATACATATATGTATACAACCATACATACATAACATGTGCATGCATGGATTTATGAACATATCAATAAAAATTATTCCACACAACCACAGTAAAAAAAAAGTTCATAATTAAAAAGTGGGAGGTTACCTTTCCAAAATAAAATAACAACAACACCATATACAAAACATGTCAAAAAATTCACACAACCAATGTTATGATAAATTCAACTCATAAGAACCTACAACAGCAAAAACAACATCATAAATGTTTACATATATCAAATGTACAACAACAACAGCAAACAATTTTGAGAGAGGTTTTGCTGTCAATGTAAGCAAAAAATTTAAAAAAAATTTAAGGGGATTTTTTCCTTATTAATATAAACCTTGTTAAAAGAAAGAAAAAAAAACTAAAATATTAAATATTAAAGAAAAACAGAGAAAACTTTATAACACTGAGCAGTTAAGAGGAAAAGAGACAGTAAGCAAAGGAACCAGTTGCTTAAGAGTTTTTTTTCAAATTTTTGTGTCTGGTTGTTGTTGTCATTATTGCTGTGCATTGCTTTAACAAAAAATCATGATAAGAATGAATTATGATCAATTGTGTGATCAACATGTGTGTATAACTACATATGTACTTATATAATTACATAAGTATTAAAATATAAGACAATAAGAACATAAACAATAACTAGATCAATAGATATTTACTTATACTTATGTACATATATGTATGTAAAATGTTTACATTGTAAAATTTACAATGTAAGTTCCTTGGCTAGGGACTCGAGAGTAATAATTTTTATATCCTTCAATTATAAAATATTTTTTTTTAATTTTTGATGAAAAAAACGGAAATTTACTGTGGTCGATTTTATTGTATCTATGAATGAGTTTATGAATAAAACAGGTATTTTTGCTCTCTTTGTGTTCATAAAAACTCTTTCCCTAGTTTTTTCCTGCTCATGTTGTTGTTGCTTATCATCCATAATTTATGTGCTAAAAGAGAATTGAGAGTTTTTGGTATCAAGAGCGGATGTGTGTGTGCTCAACAGAAACAGGGTGTGAGTATATTAACCGTATATGGATGTTATATGGCAGACTGAAAAAGCCTGTTGGTAGAGAACTTGTTTTACCTACCTATGCTAGAAAGAGATGCATAGTTAAAATATTAATAAAATTATGATGTTTTGAGTTTTCATAACATTATAGATTTTGTTGGTGTTGTTGTTGGACTTGTAGCAAGTGTTGTTGCTATTATTTGTGCTGCTACCGTCACTGTTGTTGACTCTGTGCTGTTTAGCCATTTAATAAAAATGGCACAAGAAAAAAGAGAGAAGGAAAGAAAAAAATTAATGTTGATATATGTTTCATATTTAAAATGATAACACGATTTCTTGTTGTTGTAGTTGGGGCTAATATATGCGTGTCGTATTGTTGTTGTTAATATTAAGAAGAGCTACGGGTATGAGTACGATTTTAACGTGGTGGTAGTGAAATTTGTTTTGTTTTGTATCTGTGTGCAGTGTAATAAACCAAACGGGAAAAAAATTAAAAAGTAAAGAATTGTTTGAGTGACTTTTTGGTTGGGCTGTTATTATTTGTGAAGTCAGTGCAAGTTTGACGCGCGTGCTGAACGTATCATCATTAAAACAAAGGCGAGTGAAACTTTAATAGAAAAGACGAAAAATAAATTAACAAAAAAATTAATGTTCAAAAATACGTAAATTCTAAAAATAAAATTTAAATAGATGTAAAAAATAATCAATAAATGAAGCATATAGAAAATATCAATAACTTAAATAGGAGATTATGAACTAAAAAAGTTTAACCAAAAGCCGTCGGTATTAAAATTTATTTACAAAAGATAAAAAAAATATTTACAAGCAGCCAAAAGAAAACAACTCCGAGAGAGAATGAGTGCAAATTCATAAAAGCGTTATCCAAATAAAATGAGAGTTCATCAAATACAATAGAGTAATAGCTCTTTCCCCCTTTACAATGTATCCAGTAATCGTATGTACATACTTATGTACATACTTATATACTCAATTATATATTGATAATAATTAATACAGCAACAACAGCAAAATGTTATGACAAAAAACATTAATCTTGTGAAAAATGTTAAAAAAACCTACAGGCCTAAAAGACAAATACAACAACTATAAAACATCATTCACTCTCCATCATCAACAACATCATATCAAATCTCTATAAAGGATATTATTACCTATAAGAAAAACAAAATATGACAACTGATTTAAGATTTATTTTAAATGACTAACTATATTTATTTATTAAAGCAAAATATGACAGTTACAAAATATACTTTCAAAAGAACACAACGTTCGAATAAATATTAACGAATTTGGCTAAACAAAGAACATTTAAATATAAACATATGTGCATACCTACATATTTTTTTAATGTTAAAAAGAAGGCAATTCTTGTAAAAATACACACTAGATTTTAAACAAAAATCATGGCGATTTGCAAAGAAATATGAATAAAAGTTATGGTTCTAAAAGTTTTATAATATAAAAACCGCGGTCGCGTATGTGCTTTGATTTGTCAACTAATAGCGGTAACATAGCGCGTGTAGCTTCGGGGTTTGCCTTATAAATCACGTTACGTATCTTCTCTAATGAAAAATATTTTATCAACTGTTTTGTGTGAAATGAGAAGTGATTTTAAGGAAACACATCAATACACCATTAACAAAATGATACAATTTGGTACCGTCAAATATGGAATTGTCAAACAATTAAAAGATCGCGCTAAAAGCACCGATAAAGGTAAGTTTTCGTGATGAAAAATAAAAAAAACAATTAGGATTTTACAATAAAAATTAATGCAAATGCCAAGACTATACCTACAATTCATATAAAATTTTAAATCTATGTAGGTATCGTTTTTTTAAAAAATAGATTAAAAATATTGGCAAATTTTATGGTGCTTATAAAAAAATTTAAAAAATTGTTTTCCTACAGCTTTTTTAATATTTTTGCGCTCCTCATGAAATATAGAATTTTATTGTCCTCTACTTAAAAAAAGTTGACCCTTCAAAGGTGATAGGTACATTCTTTTCTAATCGAAAGAAAAAAATAACGCCTATTGAGAAGATTTTAAAACTCTACAAAATACAAATTTATTTTAAATATATTGGTGTTAATTAAGTTTAGCTCATCTAGATGCATTTCGTTGCATTAAACAAAAATAAAATACATAATGATATTAAAGTAAATACTAAACAAAATAAAAATAAAAGCTAAACCACAAGCAAATAAATTTCAAATTAAAATATAATTATGAAAATATGTCGAATAATAAACTTCTTAAATATAAAAGCTTGAAGTTTAAATATACTACATATGTATGTATGTATGTGCCCTTAATTAGGAAAGTAGTCTAAGTCATATATTTCTTTGGCCGATATATTTTGTAGATTACATTTGAACAAATCAAAAAATATTTTTATATCATGCAACATTTTAATTTAGAGTTGTACTAGTCTCGATCAATATATTTTTTTTAAACTTATTAAATACCTATTTGTTGAAGATATTTGAAGATTTATTTTATACCTATTTTGAAGCAAAAATGACTTAGGCCACTTTCATAATTAAGGGCATGTATGTATGTATGTACATATCGCTCATTTACTCAAAGAACGTCGTAACTCCAAAAAACCAGTTTGCCAGAAAACGCGTTTTAAGTTTTAAAATAGGTATAAATTTACACACAAATGAATGGAAAAATAAAATTAAATTTTTCTCTCAAGAGTTGAGTAAACAGGATATACGTATGACATTTTTGCACAATATGAAGAATGATATGAGGATTAATTCTGCATCACTAACTCAAAAAATCAATTTTGTTAGTTATAACTTTCTTTGAGTAAATGAGCGATATGTAGTATGTATACCTGTAATGTTTTTGTGTTTTGTATTAAAACTAAACCGATTTCAAATACTCCAGAGAGTTCTTTAAATCACAACAAGAATACCATTTGGAATATTGTGTAAAAATTTTTTTGTTAAAAATTATGATAAAAACATCAAAAAAAATAAATATTCAAATCCCAATAGATTCGTAATCAATGTGTTGCTTCAAGATTTTCATGTTTTTAGTGTTAAAGTTTCTTTTTTTAATATTATAATATTAAAATATTTGTGTTGTTGTTAATTAACTAAAATAATTTTTTTTCTACAGTTTAAATTTCTCTAATAAATTTCAGATTTAATAATCTTTACGAAATTCTTTTGTCATACATACATTCACTTATGAAAATCATTTGATGTGAAATGTAACGTAAATTCCAACAAATGTGAAATGCATTTAATGTTATCGTAGATTTCCATAATACTTTTCGTGTTAAAGTTGTTTTTTTGTTTAAATAAAAAAAATATTTGTTTCTTCTCTAATAAATTTCAAATTTAATAATCTAGGATTTTTTTTGTTAAACATCCACTTATGAAAATTCTTTGATGTAAAATTTAGCGTAAATTCTTAAAAGTTTCCAATGCATTTGTTATGGCATATTTATGTATGCATGTATGTACATAAGTACACAGGAAAAAGTACCTATTCACCAGTTAATGTTTTCAACTAAGAATTTAATTCATTCAATGACATTTTTAATTATATTAATTAAATTGGGTGGATTAATATATCAAATTGCTTATAGATGAAAATTTAATTAATTTTTTAATTGATCGTGATTTTATCGTGTCACGCGTGAATCATGCGTGATTCACGAGTGATCGTGATCAAATTTATAATTAATCTTGCGTGAGTGCGTTAGCGTAACTTAAAATAAATTATTCGTGCGTGATCGTGCGTGACCTATTTTTAAAAATCGCGCACGAATTCTCACGCTCTTACAAAATATCATTCCTGCACAGACTTTCAAAAACTATTTGAGAATTCACAAATAATAATATTTTTGAAAATCACAAGAGGTTTGTGACTTCAAAATGTGTGGTTGAAGTCTACTGATGATTTGTTACAGCAACAATGAAATGCATATAGACAACGCTAAACCACCAGCAAATAAATTTCAAATTAAAATTAGCTCAATATGCTTTATCCGGTAAAAATTGAATCATTTTTAAAAAGTTACAAGCCTCAGAATTTTTTTTTGAGTCACAGTTGGTCAACTTTGGCCAACTGTAACTCCTCTCCAGCTCAAGCCAGAAGGCTGTCATGTGCTGTGTTATAAAGCCGAACAAGAAGTTTCATATAAATCCAATCAGTAGTTTAGAAGTTACAGATTTATAACCATTTGTTTTGTAAAAGTCCCTACTGTGCAATGTAAATTTTACATATGCACGTGCATAAACATCAGTGATGCCAGAATACCTTCACCAAAAATGTCTAAATGTAGACAAAAAATGGCTAAAGACTAGCTAAAAAATTGGCTAAGCGCTATCCAATGCAAAAATCATGACTTTAAGCAAAAACAAGAATATATAAAATATATTATTTTTTTATAGCAAATCAGGAAAAAATTTTAAAGTAAATAAAACAATAAATTTAAGTAATAAATAAAATTATTTATTCATGTAATAAAGAAACACGCAAATAAACTGCACATTTAGTGCAAACTTGCAATACTTGCATTCATTACATTCATGTACATTCTGTTATTCAGTCTTTAAATTTTTGGGTTTCTAATCCATTCCTTGCGAAATTTTTGTTTATACTTTTTGTTCATTTTCTCTTTTTTTAAACTTTCAATTAAACCTTAATTTATATTTCATTTTCACTCGTGTAAAACAAAAATGATGCTTGTTTGATTGATATCATAAACCACCAACTAGACCCGACCACTTACAACAACATTGATGAACGATTATAAGAACTAAGTTGCATATCTTATTGTTAACAATTTAGCCATCTCTTTCATATAAGATCTTTCAGACTTGCAATTTTTGTTGCAGCAATTCTTGAATATGTGGGATAGTGTTGAAATAGAAATATGTACATACATCCGCAATTGGTGCCGCCTTTATATTATAGGATAGGATAGTTTACAAGATAAAAAGTGGGCTTATCTGCGGTTTTTAAATGAACATTTAAAAAAAATCAATGACATATTAAAAAATCTTTTTATTTATGTATGTACGTGTACTCTTAAACTACTTTCCTTTCGGTTTTTAATAATATTTCTAAGTTTGTTAATTGGTTGGTTTGTTACGATGGTTTTCCCCATAAGAAATAAATAAGCAGTTCGGATAGGTATTAGGTAGGTACTTAGTTTCTGAAAAAATATTAAGAAAATTCCATCACGTCTGATGTTTTTTATGAGCCTACCTAATATTTTCACAACTCAAGGCAGTATGTCCGACGTTGACAAAAAAAATATAGACTTTGCTAGTAATTTAGTGAAAACATCCAATTTCTCAAAACATCAATTTAGGTAATAACCAGGGAAACCAGAAAAGTGTTTTATGCGCATTCAATATGCACTAAAAACTTCGAAATATGCACTTAAAAATAACATAAATTGGATTATTTGGAAATGAAAATCTAATTTTAATTCAACAATTCAATAAAATTTGCATATAAAACAAGGCAAAAATAAAATAAACAGAAGAAGGAAACAATAAAAAAATTAATTAAGAACAAAAATTTAACTAAAATTAAATTTAATGCAATAAACAAAATTAAATTTATTGCAATAAACAAAAACTATTCACTTAGCTAGATAAATGAAAATCGCCGCCGGTCACATCTAAATAAACTTTTATACATTAAAAATGTTCTTTTTCCACCTCAACTGATGTAATCGGGGCAGCGTTCGTCACAATTACCAAACCAAGTTTTTATTGAAATTAGCGTCCAGTGAGGATGTTAAAATACATGTTACACCTGTTTAAGTTGAAATTTGGAAAATACAAATCAATAGTATTTGTTTCAGCATTAAAATTTAGCACAAAAAAATTGGATATGGACGATTTAAAATTTTATAATTTTCTTGTTTCGTTTTACTTTCACAAGACTGTTTACAAGTGAGTGAAAATTAAAGAATTTTAAATCGTTCATTTTAAAATTTTTTGTTTCAAATTTGGATGTTATATTATAAATTTCAACTTAAACACGTTTAGCATGTGTTTTAACATCAGAACTCACAAGAAAACGTGTGAAATCGATTCGGAAGCCTTTTTTAAAGGCTAACTTCATAATGGTAGCAAAATATTGCTCCCCCATACTACTATTTCTTTCACTACAATATGAAATTTTGACGGAAAAAGGTAGAAATTTTTACCAAAAGAATTTTTTTTTAATTTTAAAATAAAATTTTTTTAAAAACTACCTAAATAGGCCAAATATGCTCTAAAAATTAGAAAAATGCTCAAAATATGCGTGTTAGACTGAAGTATGCAAAAACATGCTTTAAAGGGTAAAATATGCAAAAATATGCACTAACAAATCGATGCCAGAATTCATAAAAAGTTCTGAAACTGATAAATATCTTAATTCCGCATTGATATATCCGACAAGAATTCTGCAATTGCATATTTGTGGTTTCCCTGGTAATAACTAATACTGGGCGCAAATTACGGCATTCGTTATCGAACGAAATTAAGAAATGTTTCCATTAAACTCTATTGAAATATTTCGTAATTTCGTTCGATAACTAGTTCCGTAATTTGCCCCCAGGTTTTGCTCTGTTATGGCTCTGAACAAAACTTAACGTTTCTTAATCATTATTTCACTAAATTACACTGTGCTAGTTCAAAAATGTAACAAGCGGGGACCTGGTTTGTAAACCTAATTCGAGTACGCTGAATCCAATGGTGCTAACCAGTTTTTTAGGTTAGCTCTTGTTTAAAAAATAATTAAGATTGAAAACTTGGTTAAAATCACCTAAAAACCGCAATTTTTCCCAGTTTTCTACTATTCATTAATTTTTATATCAATTAAATAAATGTATATAATATGAATAAACATGCGTCCTAAGGAAATTCTGGAAAAAATCGCAAAAAAGAATTTTAAATACTGTCCCAATTAAAATAATTTACGCAAAAAATTCGAAAAAAAAAATTTTTTTAAATTTTTTTTCAAAAAGTTTTCTCAGGACGCAAGTTCATCAATTAATATACATACATACTTATATCGACATAAAGGTTGATAAATGATAGAAGAAACAAGAGCTAACATAAAAAATGGTTATCACCATTGGAAAAGACTAAATTTCGTTTTCCATTAGCATTTATTTATAAGACCTTTCAAGACATGAGAGATTTTTAAAAAGCCTTACTACAGCGAAATATTCTAAAACAAACGCTAAACAACTCTGCTGGCAAGACAAACAACTGAAAAAGAAATGTCTTGCCAGCATTGTTTTTTAGCGTTTGTTTTAGAATATTTCGCTTTAGTAAAGCATTTGAAAAATCTCTCATGTCTTGAAATGTCTTATAAATAAATGGTCTTGTGCAGGTCACTATTCCTTTATTCCTAAGGAATTTTTTCGAATTTGTTCAATAAAAGAACGGGAAATGAAACGGAACATGTTCTTTAATTAATTTTATAGTTAGGACTGTACTTTAGCGTTAAATTTTATTTCCATTTCCATTTACTAAAAATAAATGTAGTAATTAGTAATAATTTGCAATATATTTTATTGCTAGAATTTTTTTAATTTGGTGATTTTTTTTCGTTTTTTCAATTTTTTTAAAATGGTGCTTGTTTAGTTTTGGTGCTTTTTTCTCGTTTTAGCTATTTTTAGGGGTTTGGCGTTTTTTTGTTTTGTCGATTTTTTTTAATTTTGCATATATTTTTCATTTTAGCGATTTTTTTATTTTTGCAATTTATTTGAGCTAAAATATTTTTAATTTAGTGCTTTTTTCGTTAGGCAATTTTTTCGGATTTTTGGCGATTTTATTCGGTTTGGCGATTTTATAATTTTGGGATTTTTTTGTTTTATGGTTTTTGAACATTTCAAGACTTTGCCTCCTACGGTTACCAAGATACAGCAAGTTGACAAAATTACATAAACTGATAGAACACCCTGTAATTTAAATTTTTATAAATTTTAGTGTTAATTAATGTAGTCTCTATAAAAATACAGTAATTTAAAAAAATTTCAAGTATCTATATACATACATATATACATACAATTGTATGTATGTATATAACCTGGGATTTTAATATTTTTCGATGCTCGTTTTGGAACACCCTTTAATTTTTAACTTTCATATTTTTGTTTTGCAGTTTGTAGCAAAGTTCTACACAATCTGTCCAAATTTCAGATCCGTAGCTCTTACGGTTCCTGAGAAAATAGCATTTTTCCTAAAACATAAAATATTTTTAATTATAAGAAAAAATATTAACGTTTTCCAAAAAAATTTTAACCTTGATTTTCGAACTCAGCGGAAGAAACTACATACAAAAAATTACCTCTCATCAAATTTGTACATAAAAAATTTAATTTTGTAAACTAGTGTAATTTTTAGTTTTTAGTTAAAATTTTTTTTTCACTTGTAGAAAAAAATAGAGAGATCAAATCAAAAATCAAATCACGATTTACAGTAATAAATTGTTCCTTCTGAAACTTTCTCCAATTCTCTTTAAAACTTTCATTTGTGTCTACACATCGAAATTTTCTTAATGAAATACTATTTTTTTTCATGTTTACTTTAACATTATCTTCCTTTTTTCTGACGTTTCCAAGACGGAAAAAATTTAAATGTAAAAAATTTAAAACATCAATAAAAATTTGTACTTATAATTATGAATACGAATTAGAAATTTCCAAGTACACGAGAATTTCCAAGTACATGAAAGCATGTCACGTACACGGTTGCCAGAAATGCAGATTTATCTGGATTTTGCAGATTTTTACCCTCCAAAAAGACGAAATCCAGATTTGAAGATTTTTGGCCTAAAAGCGCAGATTTTTCAACTCCAATGATAGTGAATTTTTTTTATATTTTTGCTATTACGGTTATTACTTTTCGTTTCTTTTATGTGTGAACTACTCACAGTTTAGAGAGTTAAAATTTTTGAACTTAGAAGACATCATTAAAGAAAAAGAAGAAGTAACTTTGGCAAGCTTCTGGAATAGAATATCTGATATTAAACGAGATTATTCTGAATATGATTTTGCAGCCCCAAGTTAAATTAAAATGAAATGTCTTTACCACATTCATTTGCAAATCTCGAAAGAATTTTGAGTCAAGTGAACTTGAATAACACAAAACTTCGAAGTCCTTGGTATATTTATGTAACAAATTAAATCACTTGAAGCTTTAAGCTTTTTCTGCTGTATTCATAAAAAATAGTTTTGATTTACAAAAGGTTTACAAAACAAACTTTGTATGGAAATTTTTTTGTTAAACGTTTTGTAACCCAAAATAATTGTTGTGAATATTACCTTTTATATTTGTGTACGTGATTTTTAATAACACATTGATAGTCGTTCTATAAACATATGAAGTTTTTTGCCTTATTTCAAAAATTTTTTGGTTGAAGTCTGCTGAGTTTCTTAAGCAGAAACGAAATGCACATTCTTCGAACATTAAAGGCTTCTATTCATAAAAAATTTTTATTTATTTATTTATTAAACATATTAATGCAAAGTAAATTTGCATAATATGGTGTTGCACAAATATGGGCGGAGTAACGTAGACCATATGCCCAAGATGGTATTAACAGTATTTTAAAAAATGTGATTGAGTTATTTAAAAAAAAATATGGGTTAATGATAAAATATTTATATTACACATGTGGGTCCATATTTATGTAAATTTTTTTAATAATATATAAAAAATTTGTTTTAAAAATAGCTTTGAAGATTGTTTGAAGATTTTAAAAATAAAATGCAGATTTTGAAGATTTTTTTTGTGAAAAATTGTTAAATTTTGCAGATTTTAGTCTTAGAAATTCTGGCAACACTGGTCACATATCCCATTCTATGCTACTCTCTCATCGAAAACTTCACACTTTCTCAAAGAAACACTTCATGTTGTGAACTGTGACTTACTCCAACAGAAAGAAGAAAATAACTTAGCTTCGTTAGTGCTGCTCTTAAAAAAATTATTTGTTTTTGATTTTTTATGTGTTTTTTTACTTTTGATTTGATAAAAAACCATAAAACATAAATTTAATAAATATCATAAACAAGTGAAAGACATCATATAAATTTAAAAAATAAAAAAAAAAAAACAAAATAGAAACAGGTACCACGAGATCATTTCGATATATTTTTTAAATATATTAAGTCTTAATATATATTTGTCTTTGAGACAAAAGATATAAATGGACGAGTTAAAAATGCCTCTAAACATTTCATATTAATAAAATAAACACTAAATAAAATTTTATCACTAAAATGTAAATTTTGATCACATTTTATAAGAGTACACCGAAAAAAAAAAATGCCACTAGATTGGTGGCAGTGATAAATTAGAGTTAGAATTTTCTTTTTGTTTAGGAAGTCTAAATATCTAGCAAAATGAAGCAACTTTTCAAAATAAAATAAATGAATTTTCTTCTTGTTGACTTTCACATTTATTTGAAAATAAAAATTGAATAAAATTATGTCATATTATGGAAATGATTTTACAGTTTTTCGACGAAGTTTTTATCAGTTAATCAATTAATTGCTACACAATTAACCATTTGATTAATTTAAAACTGGATATTTTCGATCAGTGATTAAGTCGGCAGATTTTGATCAAATAAAATGTTATATACATATTTTGTAGCATTTGAAATTTTTCTTCCAATAAGATGATTTAATTTGATATATAAAAAAACGATGTTTATTTAGTTGTAAAGACGAGTGTGGGTATGCCATTCATTAATAATGGCAAACCATACTACTCAAATTTGTAAAATATCTTGTGTTCGTCTGTTCGTAAAACCACACAGTCAGAAAACTTTTAACGTAAAAGAACGATGGTATATTTTTTTATTCTACGGCACAATTTAATTAGGTATATGTTTGTAAAAACGGAAAAGAAAAGTTCCCCCAAAAAGTGTCCTCCTGATAGAGGAAGTCCATAAAAATAATCATCCTTATTCCAGTTGTCGTCATCGACGTCACTTTAACACAACACCAAAAAATTGCAGCTTGTTTACTCGCTCTCGAGAAAAATTTTGCGCAACTGTCAATCTATTTTCGTTCCCTAAGGTCTACAAAATAGCATAATCCTGCCAACAGGAGTCAGTTGTTTTCGACAACGGATATACGAGAATCAATTTTTTGGTGTTGTCTTAAAGTGACGTCGATGGCGACAACTGGAATAAGGGTAAATACGTGTTTTTGATTTCATTATAGAAATATTACTCGATAAAGTTGTGTTGAAATAAAGGTGAGCTGGCTGATATGTTTGAAATGGAATGACGATTGGCTTAATATAATAATTGATATAACAAATTTTATATGATATGTGATGCACCATTGCCAACAATTTTACATCAAAAAATAATAATAGTCGATATTAGTCGAATAACGAATTGATGAACAGTTCACAGATTAAAATCGTTCTACATATATGCAGAAAATGGGCAAAATATCGTCACACTTATCTCCACTTTCCTCCCAGATATACGTTACCGCACAAGAATATGTGACGCGACATGACGGAAGGGATCTTATCTTGCCAGGGGTCAAAATCGAGTTTTTGATACTAATGGATAAAGGACAAAATTCTGAACAAAATGACACCAAAATCATGGAAAAGTCTCAAAAAGATTTTATTTTAGAAAATTGACTTTTATGCCATCTTGCGGATAAAAAATCAAATAATCGATAAATTATAGTTCATCTTGAGAAATGTAGGTAGCATTAGGTGTCAAAAATCCAAAACATAAAATTTAGACTTTCATTCACGTTTTTAGCCTGTACTGAAAATTTTACTCTGTCAAGATAAGGACTCTTTCGTCATGTCGCGTCACATATGGTTCCCAGAATTACCGTGTTATCTCAATGCGTTTTTAAGGTACAGATTTTAGTTAACCTTTAATCTTAATTATAAAATTCTAACAAAAATTCATCACATCACTAGCTTGTTCCATCAGCTTAAATTTTTTCACCAGTTAAACATCTGCTGGCCGAAAAGTTGCCAGCAACTCTTTAATAATTTCAATCTATTGTTGAAGCGTATTTGGCGTATTTTTACTTGTCAGCTGTTAAATAGTTACAGCTTGAGTCACGATCTGTTAACAGTTAAAATACCTTAATCCGAGGCCACACAATGAGTGGCAAAGCGATGAGCGGGAAATAATTAAATGGCATGGCATAAATGAATCTGGTGCTTATAATTAAATCTGTACAAAGCCGACCGCTGTTATGGCTAGATAGACTACCAAATTTTAAAAATAATTTCACATTATTTTCCATCAATGCTTATTACTTTTTTAAAGTGCTCTTCTGTTGGTATAAGCAGGTATTCCTGCATGTCTCTAAAATTACATTGCTGACGGTGGTTCTACCCATTCGAAAAGCAAACGACAAGTCTCGAAAGAAACCTGCAAATAATACACGTACACAATCCAAAGCAAATAAATAAAAAATAAACTTACCTCAAAGGTACACAAAAAAAAGTATTCACCAATTAATATTTTCAATTAAAAATTTAATTGTATTAATTAAATTTTTAATTGTATTAATTAATTTGAGTGGAAAAACTTAATTGATATTATCAAATTGTTTATAGGTGAAAAATTAATTAATTTTTTAATTGATACTACAAATATTTTAATAATTATTACAAACTGATTCATACTACTTTTTTATGTGTAAAACAAGCCTTATGTGTAAAAATTGCTTTTCTTTGATTTATAAAATTTATTTCACAGACATATGACACTGTTGCCTAAATCTGTGTGGAAATTTGCGTAGATTTCTGTATTTATAGGATGAACACCGAATCTTTTTTTCTTAAACACATTAAATTCTTATAAATGTGAATACGATTTTCGCGTGACAAAATTAATCAAACATCTCTTGACAATGGCATTTTAACAATTAACCGCTCAGAAATTACTCTCAATAATGAGCCACTTGCCGCTGAAACTCGTCGCTATGCCGCTATGACGCTCATTGCGTGTCCTTGGCCTTAAGGATCATTTAGCCCACTTTAATGAAATGTAACTAAAACGGTAAGAAACAGCTGATAGATATCGTTATGTGAAAAGTAATATACAGATTCTTACAATCAGTACCTGGATTCAGTAACTTTTATTACGATAATCGTATCGCTATATTAAAAGTAACGAAAATTTATCGACTTTTCTATTCAGTAACATATTTTAACGATATTCGCTGTCGGTTGGAGAAAAAAAATTAAGTCTCAAGCTCAATTTCATTGAGTTTTTCTTTATAATTCTTTGTGCTTTTCGCTTACATACTTTCACATTTTCTATACAGAAATACCACATAATATTGAATTAAACGATGGGTAAGATAAAGCTGGAGACTATCGTAAAAATTAAATTACTGAATCACATTCTCGTTACGACAAGCGAATAAATATGTCGATAAATATTACAATTTTCGGTTCGCAAAAAGTTACAGAATCCAGGTGCAGGTTACATCTCTATAACAATTTTCATTGCGTTACACATAAAAATATCGATCAGCTGTTTCCTACCGTTGCAGATACATGTAATTGCAGTCGGCTAACTAAGATTTTAAACTTCCTTATTGCTTCTAAATTTTACGTATACTTTTTTTTCTTCAGATCAACTCGCATGTGTAGTGTCTGTCTTCACGATGTCTACTACATATATACGGTTTCAGATTTTTTCACAACTTTTTCGCCAAATTGATTTTAAAAATCGCCAAAAGTTGCTAAAACCTGTTTTATGTAGTTTTTCCTAAAATATGTATGTATATTTGATAATAAATTTCATTTTATATAAATTTTTTTTAATATAAATTTGTATAAATAATCGTATAAAAATTTAGCAGAAAATCACCAAAAGAAGAAATAACATCGCCAACAATTATTTCTCTTAATTTTTTCTCATCTAAACTCAAGACGCATCAATTATTGTAATTACACAGAAAAAAGTGTTCACCAATTAATATTTTTAATTAAGAATTTAATTGTATTAATTAAATTTTTAATTGTATTAATTAATTTGAGTGGAAAAACTTAATTGATGTTATCAAATTGTTTATAGGTGAAAATTTAATTAATTTTTTAATTGATACTACAAATATTTTAATTAATATTACAAAATCATTCATATTACTTTTTTGTGTGTAATATGAAAAGAAACCGTCAAAATCAAATTGTTTTAATTTAGTGCAGACGAGTTTTGGTAGGATTTATTTTTTTAAACTACTCCTTCAACAAACTAATTTCCTGAATTACAAAATTTTGAAGTTAAAAAATAGCCATAAAAATCGAAAAAAAAATTTATTGATCGCCTGAAAAATCGCCATGTCGCCAAACCAAAAATTCGGACGCCAAACAAACTGAAAAATTGATAAATCACCATATCTGACAGCCCTGCTACTACTCGTATAAGCCATTGCTTTAAAAGTAGCGTTGCCAGAATTTTTCATTTGCCACAGTTTTTATATTTGCTTGACGTTGTTTTTTTTTGACGAGTTGTAAAATTCTACATGTTAATAGACCTTACACACAAAAAAATAATATGAATGATTTTATAATATTAATTAAAATATTTGTAGTATCAATTAAAAAATTAATTAAATTTTCACCTACAAACAATTTGATAATATCAATTAAGTGTTTCACTTAAATTATTTAATACAATTAATACAATTAAATTTTTATATCTACAATTTTTATATCTACAATTTGATGCTGAAAAAAAGTCAGCCATTGTAGTAATGGTAAAGTAAGAAAATAAAAAACATGTTGATTATTGAGTTCTTGTTTCAACTTTGTTATTTGTTGTTGAGCTTCTCATTTATTTAAATGAAAGTTTATAACATAATGACTCTAGTTGTTCTAAGAAACTTTGGGTAAAGGTTCCCTGATGATCTGCATTAGCAACAGTGAAATGCGCATAGGATCCAGTTAAACCCCTCAATAATCAATTTCAATGTATTTTATTAAAAAAATATTTTACTGAATAAGTAAAATATAATTTTGGGATTATTAGTGCGTTTACAAATTTTAAACTTAAATTGTAAAAATTCCCATAAAAACACTAATTATTAATTTGACGGCACCCGGTCAAAAAATACTTGTGTGGCAACACTCTATCTTGAATAGCTGTTGTTGTTATTTACATTTATTTTCTTTTTACATACTCTTTATATCTACAATTTGATGCTGAAAAAAAGTCAGCCATTGTAGTAATGGTAAAGTAAGAAAATAAAAAACATGTTGATTATTGAGTTCTTGTTTCAACTTTGTTATTTGTTGTTGAGCTTCTCATTTATTTAAATGAAAGTTTATAACATAATGACTCTAGTTGTTCTAAGAAACTTTGGGTAAAGGTTCCCTGATGATCTGCATTAGCAACAGTGAAATGCGCATAGGATCCAGCTAAACCCCTCAATAATCAATTTCAATGTATTTTATTAAAAAAATATTTTACTGAATAAGTAAAATATAATTTTGGGATTATTAGTGCGTTTACAAATTTTAAACTTAAATTGTAAAAATTCCCATAAAAACACTAATAATTAAATTTTTAATTGAAAATATTAATTGGTGAACACTTTTTTCTTTGTAGGTGGATTTTCTATATCAATAAACAATTATTAAGCTCATTATGTATTTATTTATTTGAAAAAAAAACCAAACCATTTTGAAAATTTTTTCCTTTAAATATTGATTCCTTTTTTTAGTTTTTAATTATTTTGTTTGAACTTATTTGTTTCTCTGTTTATGATTCGATTAGGCTAAAGTTCGTATTGCTCTATAATCCAAATTACATGCGATTATTTTTAAGGAACAAATTGCTGTGCAGTTTTTTTTTTTTTGATAACGAATGAAAACTTATTTCATATATGTATGTAACTTAAATTCTTAGTTGGTTTTCAAATATTCAGCCTTATTACGGGCATCATTATTTATTAGCCTAGAAACAAAATGCCGAAATGGGGGAAATAATAATGAAAAAAAATAGTTTAATAAGTCGAAGACAAAATAACTTGTTTTAGAGCAAACGAGTTTAAAGTTTTCCATTTACCAACAATTTAATGGTAAACTAATATATGTACGTGTGGCAATTTGGAATAGTAGACTTATAATTATAAGTCTACTATAATGGTGAATTATGTTCCAGTTGAAATCTGAAATGGTTGAAATGCTAAATATGGAAAAAACAGGATCACTAGAGGGTAAAATCATTGGTTTTCGTTAGCTGGGTACTGATTTAACAGCATACATACATACATGCATACTCATGGCATCCCAGCTAACAAAAACATTCGTAAATAATATCGCATTCGAATGTTGCGTAAACATTTATCGAGAACGGCTATGGTAAACGGAAAGAGAAAGTGCTAATAGGGCTCACTCGTCGCTCAGTTTATGGCAGCAAATCTTTCGATATCTTTGTTTCGCTTACTAATCAATAGCGAACCTTTAGCAATGTCATTATGTAATCATAAACAACGTCATTAATAGTTCGATTGCATTGCTTCTAAATAGCAAAAATCGTTATTCCTCTCTTGTTGTATGTACATGCGAAAACAAAATAAAAAATTTAGAGAAACAAATTTGTTCTTGTTGTTTTAATGAGAATGTTTAAAAAATAGTTTGCTATAGCGAACATTCGTTTATTTTCGAATCTCATGTTGGCTGGGATATCAAATAAGGTGAATGAATGCATTTTGGGTCTATTATTTTACAATGTCCGATTAAAATTTTATTTGAACTTTAACTCCCAGTTTTCCAAAAATGTTTTAAGCACTAAACGACCATTTTATAGAAAATTGGCTGTTAAATATAACCGAACGAAATTTGCAAGTTAATGGTAGAATTTGTAGATTCGCCTGGTGTTCCTTTTGAAGTTTTTGTGTCGTTTAAATTTGAATGTTAGGCTGAGTTTACATCTGGCATTTCTTGTGTGTCATTTGCCCAAAAAAAACGTAACCAACTAATTATTAAAAAAAAACTGTTTGATTCAGACATATATTTATTGAGTTAAACAGTTTACAATCATTTTGGATTCTAAAAAATTGTCTATTAATTACAGAGGTCAACACGATTTTTAAGGTTGGTACTTTGATATTAAATTTTCGTGCATATGATACTGAGCTCCAATGCCTATAAATTACTTTTTTTGAATTGGCTCTGTATCTCGAGATTTTCCATTATTAAGAAAAAAGAGGATGCTGCATCACATAATTTGCCTTTACTTGAGAACCAGTTCTTTGACAAAATAAAATAAAATAAATACACAGAAGGCTAGAAAACAAATTGACCTTTAAATTACGTCCTTATTAAATTTTTAACAGTCTTATAGTTTGTGAGATATTCGGAAAGTTTTATTCAAAAAAATAATTTTTTTTTCAAAAAAAATTGAGAAAATCGTTTTTTAATAGACGCATTACAATTTTAAATTGAAGAAAATTTTATATTTTATTATTAATTGTGATACGTTCATAAGTCATAAATAAAATGAGCCACATTTAATAAAAATCATTCCATTAATTCTAAATTTATTCAAAATTAAGTGGTATCCATATTACAGCTTTTTTAATTTTTTTTCAATGTTCAATGAAATTTTATAAATTTCTTTATATTTTTATTTTTATATCGATATTTCCTGAAGAAGTTAACCAAAGGTCAACGAAAAAGGTTATCGATATTTCCTGAAGAAGTTAACCAAAGGTTAACGAAATATGGATATAAAAATAAAAATATAAAGAAATTTATAAAATTTACTGACCTAAAGCTTAAAAAAATAGTTTCGTTGAACATATAAAAAAGGTCGAAAAATTAGATAAACAATTTTTTGAAATTTTGAGCCCGAAAAATAAAATATTAATAAATAATAATTTAAAAAAGCTGTAATACGAGTATATATGCTACCAATTAATTGTGAATAAATTCAGAATTCCTGGAATGATTTTCAATAAATTTGGCTAATTTTGTTTATAACATATGAATGTATCACAATTAATAATAAAATATAAAATATTTTTTCAGTATAAAATTTTGATGAGTCTTTTAAAAAAGGATTTTTTTAATTTTTTTGAATAAATTTATTTTTTTTGTTTAAAACTTTCCGAATATCTCCGAAACTATAAGACTGTTAAAAAATAAATACGGACGTTATTTAAATTTCAATTTGTTTTCTAGTCTTTGTGTATTTTTTTATTTGATCAAAGGACCGGTTCTCAAGTAAATGCAAATTATGTGATGCAGCATCCTCTTTTTTCTTAATAACGGAAAATTTTGAGATACAGAGCCAATTAATTTTCGAAATGATTTGAAATAAACCAACCACTTTGAGGTGATTTACCCATATGCAAAATGTATGGTAAATCATGTACAAATTAACACAATTTGCTCAAATTATAATGATTTGTCTAAAGCAAGTCGGTGGAAACATACTATTTATTATTAACTTTTTTTCGACAGACTGATCTTTATTTATTTTGCAAACAACTTTTTATAAACAAACTGCCAAATTGTCTACCAAAATTCTTCTGCTGAGTAGCCGAAAGATGATGAAAGATTAAACCGTCGTTTAAGAGTTGCTTGTTAACCAGCCGCGGCAGTTAGATAATAATTTTTCGTTAAAAATAACGTAATCGAACACTGTGAAAACGGCCCTATCTTAGTAAATTTAGAAACAGTTTTATTTCTCTTTCCTTTTTTTTGTCATTAAAAATTTGTTTCTCTTTTTTTTAGAAAATCTTACAAGAACGCCAGATTTTTCAATACTAATTCCCAACACACACATAGCCAGCTAGATTTTTTTTACCAGTGTTGTTATCGTGCCCACATATGTTCAATACTGCTGGGCAGTTTTAATTCGATCAATATATTTTAACCTTCAAAGTACGACTATAAATGAAGAAAAACAACTTTCTATATATAAAACATATAATAAAACCTTTTAAATTATAATATTTAATATTTACACATTTATCAATTTTTTAAATGTAATAATTTGATGATTAAAAATCCACTTAAGTTTTGCTTTTGTAACTAGATATTCTTATGAAACTGTTGATCTAAAAATTCAATTAACGATTAAATATGGAAATAATAAACAAAATTTATTTTATTTGGTCGATTGAGCTTTTGGTCAAAGCTCTTGGCTAAGAGTACGATTAGACATCAAAATTACCTGAGACGTGAATATGAATTTGGTTTCTTTTTTTATTATACATATGTATGTACATATATAAATAGCTTTCAAGTATTCCATGCCTAAAAGATAACAACGTTACATTTTTAATGTCACTAACTGTATAATTTTTTTTCTTTGTTAATATAAATTTTCTGCTTCACAAGAATCGTGTTGATTTAAAATTTATTATATTATTATGGGTTAGCTAATTTATTAAAATAAAAAGCAAAATCTGAAAAGTGTTCGCTTGTCGGCATTGTTGTTGTTAAGAAAAAGTCATCAGAGTGTCAATAAACACATAATCATGATTGAATTATGAAACTTAAACAAGACAAGTGATCTGATCATCAGCTGTTGACTTTTTTTATTTAAACATTAATGTATTTTTAATTGATACTTATTTCAGAAAATTATGGGAATTCGCAACAGCAAGTCAAAATTTAACACACAAAAAATTAAATTTATTAATTTAAAATAAAAAGTTAAAAAAAAAAAACACGTGACATGATTTTGAAATAACAATAGCGAAAATAATAAGAATTTTTTATTTATTATTTTGTTTTTGCTGTTTTAATTTATTAACAAGTGTTGAAAAGCCAACTGTCACACGTTCCAATTTATTAGTATTAGTAATTTTAATCAGGAATAATTTCTTAATCGGTCTTACAGTTCAGTGTATATGCACTGATAATACATATTATTACATATATTATGATGTATATGGGGTATTCAAACGGTAATGTTAAGGTCATAATGTCCTTAACTTTTAAACTAGTTTAAAATATGATTGCTGTGAACAAACAACCCCTCATATTTTAGTATGTTAGTTGAAGATGATACAAAACAAATGAGAAAAAAGGTTACAAAAATAAAATAATATTTTTTACGAATATGGAAAATTATCAGAAAATTATTAAACGGCTCTTTCCGAAAATTATTTGCGAATTTTAGCAATGTGTAAAACGATTTTTTTGGGTGTGTGAAACGAATTTTTTATTTCTAAATTTTGGTAAGTTTTGCGAATCAGGTAATTTTTGATAAAACTTATTGCGCTTGTGCGTAGTTTTAACAAATTAGGCGTCACTCAAGCCGCATAATTGTCTTATAGAAGTATGTATTTGTTTGCAGTTTTTGTCCTTTTTACAGCTTTGGCGACTTTTAATTAATATCACACTTTGCTATCTGTTTGTTTTTCCAAATTTTCGTTTACGGGAATTTTTCGGATTTTTTTTTTTAATTTTTTATATCTTTAGGTATTTTTAAGTTATTTTAAGGATTATTTGCAATTTTACAGATTCTCGCCAATTTTCGCGATTGAAGTGATTTAAGCCAAATCTTGCTTTTGTACCATTTTACCGATTTTTGAACCATCTATATATTTGATTTTAGCAAATTTTTTCGAACTTATCAGCCCAATCATGAATAACAATTCCGTGCGAGTTTTTCCACTTTTCCCTTTTCCCCAATTATGAATTTGTATTTTTCCTTTTTTTACCAAATGCGGGAATTAAAAACTCCCCGGGAAAAAAGTAGGTATTATGAACGCCGTTGAACTTGCTTCTTTCACTAAAAATCTTTCACTTGCAAAACGGAAGGGAGTTTAAATAAAAACATATTTAATACTCCATTAAAACACAATTTATATACATAAACTTGTAGTATATAGTTATTTTATGTGGAAAAACACAAATAATGCCCAAATAAATCATTTATAAACTTATTTGTACATATTTTTTCAAGTTGATGAATTTTAATAATTTTGTTTACTCTCTCTCAAAAAAAAAAAAAAAAAGAGAAACAAAATGTCAACAAACAAGCAAAAGAACGGGCTTCGTAATGCGGTGATGCCACGTATTACTCTTTTTTGTTCCCAAAGAATTTATGATTGGAGGAATGTTTTCTCGAGAAAATTATTTTCCGTGAGAAATAAATTCCGAGCGAATATCCATGATTGGGCTGTATATCATTTTGGCAATTTTCTGCAATTTTTTGGAGTTTGTTTTTATATATTTAGGTATTTGTAAATTTGCAATTTATAGCGAATTCTTGCAATAAAAGTGATTGTGACCAATTCTTTGTAGTTTCAAACTTTTTTAATAAGTATCAGACTTAAAAAATTATTCGCGAATTTTCGCAATTTTCTGCACATGAGATTATTTTTGATTCATAATATCTACTAAGTTTGTTCGTTTACAGTTTTTGAGGCTTTGGAAATTTTTTTTGAAGATATTCGCATTTTTGCAAGTTTTCGCGATTTATATGCTGTAAGCATATACTCGAGTTATTGATTTTTTTTGCAGTTTATATAATCAGCTTTGGGATATTTTTTCCATTATTTTGATCCCAATGCAAATTTTTATATGTTTTGCATTATATAATGATTTCAGTGGAAATTTGCTAGAGAAAAATTACACATATCTAAACATAAATGGAGATTTTGTCGAAAAAGAAAAATAAAAAGCAAAATAATTTTTTATGACAGTAGCAAATCTGTGGCAAAAAGAAAAAAGTGCTTTAGTCGAGATAAGCAGTTCTTGAGTTAATGGTACTTCCGTAATCTGCATATTCGAAGGTATCTCTGGTCAAAATCTCTATTGATTTGTGTAATTTTTCAGGAAGTCATAGCACTATGACTTGAGACTTTCCTTAAAACTTCTAAACTTCTAATCTCATTTGGAATAATAGCTTAATTGAGTTTATAGTTTTGTATACTTTTACTTAAATTTTATTACTTATAGTGTGTAGAACAATGTTTGCTTAAAAAAAATAAACGTTAGCAGAGAATTTTCCAATTTAACTATAAAAGAAATACATTTCTGAAAATCGACGTAAAGTGCTCTCCTGCAAAACAGTAAAATATGACTTAGGGCCATTATTATAACTTGACGATAGCTAAAACTAGGATGTTATTGCATGGATAAACACTTTTTCATTATTACAACTTCATTTTAACAAAAAGTGAGCGATAAACTAAAGACAAGTTGATCCTACCTGTAACTTTTATTGTGAGGTATAGTCATTTAAAGTTGCCACATTTTCGCCACTTGCCACACTTTCTACTTTATAAAACAAAATCAAATTTATTTGGTCAAAATATGGCATAAAACAAAAGCAATACAACACAAAACACATAAGAATAATAAAAAAACAAAAGAATTGACAAAAATATTTTCATTATGTTTGTAATTTGACAAATAAACAAAAGCAAGTTGCCACTTATCAGTTTTAAGCAACAAGATCCACAATATCCACACAAATTTTGCCACCAACCAAATATTTTATTATTTATTTTGTCCGACAGTTGTAATAATGGAAAATTTTAAATGTCACTTTATAGTTCAGTTTTGCTAAAGTTAGGAATAACTATCCAAAACTTTATCGTTAAGTCATAATAATGGCCATTAAGCACTTTTTCCTTATTGCCACAGAAATACACAGAGTGAAGAATTGTACTCATGTACTACACCTTTTATAAAAAAAAGAAAATAATAATAATTTTAAACTGGTTTAAAATGTTAGGACTTTATGACATTTAAGACACCCTTGTGGATATCCCAATAGTATAGAATGAAATATTCTTATTAATTAATTTGACTTTGTAAGCAGACAAGAACAATTAAATTACACTCTTAGCTTGGGGAAATGCCAACGAACATTTTTCTGTGCCGCCTCGCACTTAATCAGCAGCTCAAAAATAAGCAATAAAAGTTAAAAAAAGAATTTATTGTCATTTAAAATGAAACATTGTTAAAATACTTTTTATTTATATATTATTATTAGCTATTTTTTTAGTTTTTTTTTAATTTCTTAAGAAGTTTTTTTTTATATCATATATTATAATAAGTGTACAACCGCTTTAACCCTAATTATGTCATGACAAAGAATAATTTAAAAGTGTAAACATTGGTACAGTTATTAACAAAAACAAAACAATATCTTTCATCATATGACGCAACTTAGCGTTTCCTTAATTGAACTTTCTATCTGAAAATCTATATTTTGTTATCAAGACAGTTAAATCTACAATAATAAATCGAGGGCTGGATAATTAATAAACCATTTACATTAATAATAAAAAGATCATAAAAATGTTTTTATAAAAATTCAATTAACAAAATATTGATGGACTTATATGAAAAATAGAGATGTAAACAAAATATTTTATGTTTCACTAATACAAACTGTCTTACATTTATTGCTGTACTATTCCACTAATAAATGTAACAGACTATATAAAAATATAAGTTTGGAAATACAGATGAATTTTAATGATATTATAAAGCCGAGGATCGGTATAAATTTTGAGTAAATTTTAAATTCAATTATAATACTAGTACATTACCTACGAAACACTATTGTGGCATTTTTATAGCACAATTACAATTGACGGCAGGGTTGTTAGATGTGGCGATTTCTCGCCAAACACGATTTTTCAACTTATTTGGCGTCTAAATTTTTGATTTGGCCATACACATGGCGATTTTTAAGAAATTTATTTGTTAAATTAAAAAATTAATCATGAAAAACTCGTTTGATGATTTTTCTTATATTTTCTTATATTCATTATGAATTTGGATGATAAACAATTACAAAAAAATTTTATATCGATTTTATTTCTTAATTTTGGCGATTTTATTTCTTTTATTTTATTTTCTGCTCAATTTATAGACAATTATTTTGTTAAAATTTATATAAAAAAAATTATTATGTAAAAATAAATTTATTATCTTCGATACTTTTTTGCATGCTGGTGTAGAGCTGTACATTTAGTAAAGTATAGAAAAATAAATCGAGCAGCATGGCTCTAAAACATAAGCTTAATTGCTTAGTGGCGTAACATAACAAAAGGTCGAATTTTCTGTGGAAATGCCCATATATAAATACATATACAAATATAGGCACATACAGTTTATTGAAAAAGTTTAATTATTTTCATCCTTAGGGGTTTTTTTAAACTAATATAGACTAAAGAGTTAATGATTTTAGAGCTCCTTTGCACCTCTGCCTTAATATTATTAACATTAACTTTGTATTTATTTAATCATCGAAATTAATTTATATTTCTTTATTTGTAAAGCAAAATAGTATTATCCATAAAGCATAAATATATGAAAAATTAAAAATTTATAACGGAATGAAATTCCAAAAATACCTTCACTAAATTCATAATTATCTGGAAGTTAACCTTAGTTCAACTTGAGGGGAAGATGTCTCCATTCGATGTTATGCTAAACTTCTTTTTCCCTTTGAAGACACTAAACATTTACCGAAGAGATGCTGAGAAAATAAGCAACCTGAACAATATAATCCACAGTGTTTGTGAAAATTCGGTTAACATTTTTATTTTTCTTAAGTTGTACTTTAATATCGTTGTGTAGCTTTGTTATTATAAGTGAGATTAGATAATGAACTACTGTATTTTCAGCTAAGTTTCTGTAAAGCTAACTTCACTGCCTCTCGCTAACTCTCAGCTTCAATGCAGTGTTACCACAAGCAAAATTCAAAATTACACTTGCCATGAAGCAAAATTGCCCGATTTAACTAAAATTATACAAATTTACGTTTTATTTTATAAAAAATTTTACAAATAATAAAAGCAAAAAATTTATTTGATTCACAAAAATAACATCTAAAATAAGTTCACCAAAAAAAATATAAGAAAACCCAAAATAATGAATCCTGCTTTCGAGTTTGTTTTTATACATCAAATGATGAAGCGTTTCAGAACGGCAAAATAAAAATTAAAGTTGCTACTTTTTGTAAAAGAAGAGCTCCCACTCTTTTCTCTGCTTTCCAACAAACTCAAGAGTTTTTAAGCACTAACGTTAAATTGAGAACCTTTTTTTACAAATGCTCTCGTAATTTCTTTTGACCAGCTCTCAATTTTATATTTAATTTGTGCGCAGCGTTACTATATACATATATATTTTTAAAAAACTTCGTACATCTGAAAAAAGAACTTTTTTCCAAAAAAAAAACTTTTTCTACAAAAGTATTTGGAATTTATTTTATTTAAAAATATAAAACTATTAAAATTAATAACTAAAATTAAAAATTTTAAAAACCCCCGAATATATCTAGAGAAGATGCGTTATGGTCTAAACTCTTAAACTGCTGGACCGATTTTCTTCAAGCATGGCTCTCGATCAAGTCACCTTTATAACACCCCTTTTTTAGTCGGGGGTTAAAAATATAACACATAATAAATAAAAACATAAAATAAATTTCATATTTAGTTTTAGAGATCTTAAAAAAATATCACATACGTTAATCAATATATTTCTTATTTGTACATTATTTTATTAAAATTAGTCATTTCAAGGGCATAGTCGTACATAAGAGGGAGTTAACAGAATTAAGTCCCAGTTAGCCGACTGTAATGTAATGTAACTGCAACAGTAGGAAACAGCTGATTGATATCATTGTTATGTTAAAAGTAATGAAAATGGTTATATAGATGTAATGTAGCGTAATCTACTTTTCATAAAAAAATATCGATCAGCTGTTTCCTACTTTGCATTATTATTATTATTGAAATAGTGTAAAAAATAACACTTTTAAAAGTATTTTTACAAAACAGTTGTACTGTTTATTATTGAGGGTATTAATTTCAGTTTTTTTGCTCGTTGGAAATATGTAATTTTTGACAACAAACACAAGGAAAAAAATTCACAAATTTTTTTTAAATTTTTTTCCCTGTGTTTGTTGTAAAAAATTACATTTTTCCATTTTTCCAACGAGGAAAAAAACTGAAATGAATACCCTCATAATGTTTTTACCTTCTTCTGTAAAATTACAATTATTTGAATTAGGGCCTCTCTCATTTTTATACGTCTTAACCATACATATTTACATGTACATATATATATATATATTCCTTTTTTATATACATACATAGGTACGTATATACATATAAATATGTATATATATATGTATATATATATATATATATAGGTATGTACATATATACACATACATGTATTTATGCATTATTTTAAGTTGTTTTTTCACAGATATTATTAATAAAAGTACCGAAAAACAGAGCCAAATTACCCCCATTAGATTTTACATACAATATTGCCATCACTGGTTTGCAAACGTCACTTAACAACGTCAGGAAATTCTATTTTATACAGTTTGAGACGTGCCGTGAATGTTACAGCAAATTTCGGTAAGCATTTGCATTGTTTTCAATCAACAAAAACGAGCAGCTGTTTCGTTAGCTTACGTGGACGTTCCGCTAATTCTACCTTTAAACAAATAATAATTTTAATGAATTATAGTTTAAAACTAAAGCTCTAGATTAAAAAAAATTATATAATACTTTCCTAAACTAAAGTAATGCACTGTATTTATTTGAAGTTAAGAAACTTACCAGTAGACTTCAACCAAAAATTTAAAATTGAAAAATCTAAAAAAAAACTTTTTATGTTTATAGAAAAACTTTGGTATTGAAAATTACGTAGGCCACATTTTTTACACATTTCAGATTCGTAGCTTTTTTTATTTATATCATATACATATAAATAAAAGAAGCTAAAAATCTATCATATACATATAAATAACAAAATTCAGGAATCTGAAATGTATAAAAAAATGTTTGCCAGAAATTTATGAAGTTGGCAATGCTTCTTGGGTTCACTGTTTAAATCAGCTCATTTCAAAAATATCATAATGATGATATAGATAAATATATTATGTACGTCAAAGTTATTTGGAATTCATTAGAAAACTTGTATACAATTTTAGTTTTTAATTGAACTGTTTTTACAAAAAACAAAACATTTTTTTAAATATTATTAATGAATCTTTTTATAATTATGTATGTATACTCAACTTGAATTAACAAGACAATTTATAATAATTTAAAATTTAAATAATTTGTGTTGTTATAAAACTTCATGAAATGTGTGTACTGAAATTCATGTAAGATTATGAATCTGCTGGTACTTACTGGTAAGTAATTAAAAATAAATTTTTTTGTTTGTTTTCTGCTATCAACTTCACTTCTTGAATAGCCACGAGAATGAGATATTTCAACACAAAAGGTGTTTGGATTTGTTTCTCTTGACAAACTGCTCTTCTTTTGGTTTATCGGTGCGACGGCTGAATATGTTTTTAACAGTGAATGTTTGTATCCTAAAATTTCGTTTAAATTAAACGTATGTATGTTCGGAATAAATATTAGCTTCGTCAGCTGTGAAGTTAGTAATTAAAAACTTCACAGAGTATTGATAGATTAAAGATACTAAACACAAACCTTTCCCTAAACTATACGGGAGTTGTGTAATAAAAATTATGTAAGAATTTGCTTATAATAATTTTAATGTAATTTTTAATTTACATCATTCATTAACTTGACCATAATTTCTTATGCTAAAAATAATAAGAATAATACTAAACTGCTTAAGTTAACAATAATACTTTCTGCTCTAAAATGTTTAATGATAATACATATTTCAAATAATTGTTGTTTGCAAAATTTCCTGAAATTTCTTTGCAATCCTCGTACAAATTTAGATATTTTTTTTCTTAGTTTATGTATTAATATTAAAAGTAAAAATTTGCATAAACAAAAAATTTAAATACAAATTTTATATAATTTTTTTTCAATTGACAAACCTCCTTTTTATTATAGCTTTTAATTTCTTTTATTGCTCCACAAACAACTAAATTTTATGATTAATAAAAAAACCGGTTAGTTCACAATTCCCAAATAAATCTCAGAAACTTACTCTAATAAAATATCTACAACACTTAAATCATAATCAAAAAGCCCTTATTGGACATAATTTTATACAAAACTTATAAAAAAGAAAAACAACAACAACTGCTGCAAGACATCACACCAATAATAATAATAATAATAATAATAATAACAGGAACAAAAACGTTAAAATCAATTAGATAAAAGTTAAATTTTGTTTAAACATGTTTAAAATTAACATATAAAGTTGACGACAACAACTGAACAACCCAACAAGAAATTTTAATGGCGTTACTTTAGGTTATCGAGAGAGTTTTATAAAAAAATTAAATAAAAAATAATAAATACCAGATGGAAAGAGTTTCATGCAAATTTTTCCTTAAATAAAATTTTCAATATTTGTTAATTGTTTTACTTAAAATGTTCTCAATTGTGTAATATTCAGGGGGTCTACTCTTTTATTCGAAAAGAAAGAAAATGCTTTCGTATTTCTATGCTTATAACATGTAAATTCGAAATCATTTTCTTTCGTTTCGAATTACAGAGTATACCCCCAGGTGAAACATCTCAAATGCGGCTGCCCGGATAGAGATGGAAAGTTTTGTGTTCCACACTGCTCTGATTTTTTGCAACAACATAAGTCGACTTAAGTTATATATGCTACAATTCTACAAACTCATGTTTTACACTCAGCATTTTTTCTTGAAGCAAGTCTGAGTTTATAGGAGAGATAGGAAAGAAGAAAGAAGCGGTGCATTGGCTTGTTTTTACCGAAAAGTTACTTAAATTCTTTTTTGTTATTTCATTCGCTGCATTAAAAGAATGGAAAAATTTAACAAGAAACCGTCTGTGTGTAAACAAATGAGCAGTTCTAAACGAGAATTGAAGGGAACTGTTTCTAGAAAAACTGCCAAATCTAAAACAAGTCAAACGAAGCTATATATTTACATGAAATCCCCATGTATCTAACGTAATTAATTGTAATGATATAAAGAAAACAATATTGACCTAAGTCTTATAAAAAAATTCAATAAAATTTTTATAAGCCTCAAACTATAACAAAACTACATTTTCAGAAAATCTTGGGCCAATTCGTCAATACAGTAATCTCTACTGACTACACGATGAAATTATTTTAATTTGCCAATTTTGATTAAAAAAAACAGTCAGACTTTAAAGTAGTTTTTCTCGAAAGTATGTTTTTAAACTTATGCTATTATGAGAAATTTTTTTTAGATTCTTTAATTGAACTGTAGTGAATTTTAATCAGAAATAATTCATAGTCATTCACTATTCACATTAATTATTTTTACTTATTCGATGTACCATCGTTACATGCATGTACATAAGTATTATTGTAGTGGTCTTATGTTACTTTGTTGTTGCATTCTACCGTTTTATTTTGGTTATTCCAGCATTTAAAACGGTAGAATGCAACAAAAAAGTAACATAAGACCACTACACTACACACTACACCACTACAACAACAAAGTAACATAAGACCACTACAATAATACTTACATGCATGTACCGATGGTACATCGAATAAGTAAAAAATGATTACTGTGATGATCGTAAAAGATAAGCGAAGAATGACTAAACATACTTAGCTAGAGTAATATAATTTCGTGCTAACCTAAATAGAAAAATGAAAAAAATGGTAAAACAGAAAATTAATAGTGATACTTATAAATGTGTTTACCAAAGGTAAATCAATTGTATACACAACAATCGTTTCTCATATTCCGTTTCATTGTACATTTAAGTTAAATAGCTGATGTTAATAAGAATCTCTACCCAAGTAGATACACTAGGGTGCTGTTGAAGTGCGTGGCTGCACAGAAAAGTATCGGCATTTCCCCCAGCTTAAAATCTAAGTTTAATTTTTCTTCTCTTCTTTAGAAACTCACATTAATTAATAAAAATATTTCATTCAATAAGAATTGAAATTACTGAACTGAGCCTGACTGAATTATTTCTGGTAAATAAAAAATATAAATATGTTTATAAATTTTTGTTTTAATTACACTATGCGTAGTTCAAAAATTTTGTTGAAATTGGGATAGTCCGCTGTACTTAAAAGTTGGCCTTAATAAATTTTCAAGAAAATCGTGGGACACAATTATATTTTTTTTCTGTATAAAACATCTAAAACCGAAAATTTCCCAAAATTAAAATTTTTAACACTTAAAAAACTTATGAACAAAAAACTATAAAAGAGTCACACAATTATGGGGGAAAACGTTTTCAAACCGTACGATTTGGCGTGGAATGTCAGTGCGTTCAAGCATACATATATTGTAACCTGGGTTATGCAGCTGAATCTAAAAAGGGCTTTGATTAGATTAGATTCCATCAAATTTTTCTTTTATTTTTCTTTTATTTATTTAATTTCATCATTTTAATAATTTTAAAGGTAAAAAAAGAACGAAATAATAACGGAAGTTACTTTTTTAACTTTTTTTCAGTATTTTTTTTTTAGTATTGGAGTTTGAAATGTGTGTTAAAACAAAATTTCCATAAAAATTTTGACTACAATACACTTGAAGTTCAAATTATTATTTTTAATACGACCGCAAATTTTGTTCAAACACAAATTCAAACTTTGACGATTTTATTCTGGTAACACTGCTCATACGAATTGATTGAAGAGAAACAAATACAGGCACCCTGGTAAAAGCACTTGTTTCTTGCTTCAAATGCACTTCCATATATACATGTTAAATGGACAATGAAAATTGTACATACATACATATGTACACTCAGAGAACAAGCACCTTAAAATTAATAAAAACTATATTGAATTAATGGGCGCATTCATAAGACGTAACTGTTGAGCTCAACTGTTGTGAAACTGTTGGCAACTGGCCCCCAGAGTTGCATCTTAGAAACGGCTTGATGTATGTATATAATTTAATTGTATATCTTTATTTCGTTACTTCATCGCATTTTTAGTGTAAAACTCAACAAATATTTGCTCGTGCCACATAACAAAGCCCATAAAAGAAAGAGCTCTATTCGATCAGATGTTCAGGCTGAGCACAACGTGTTGACTATAGGTAGCGAAAAAATTTTATGATGTAAAATTACTCAACTGTTGAGTGGAGCGGAAATACTCAACTATGCGTTTCTAAGAGAAACATTAAACGTTTGCGCAACAGCTACTTCTTATGAATGCACCCAATAAGAAACATTAACGAAAATCTAGTAATGGTGAAATTTCTTATTTCAATATGGAAAAATATTAATTTACAATATTAATTTATTAATTTTATTTCTATTTAAGTATATATATATGTACACATTTTCTATTGTATTGCAAATTATTGAATTAATGTGACGCGTTCTTATTTTTAAGTTGGAGCTTTTCTCTGAGTGTATGTCTGTTTTCTCAAAAGAAAGGTAATAAATACTTAGTGGTTGACTAAAAAAAAGTAAAGGCTGAATTATAATATGCTTACAATGGCTTAAGCTAATGGCCCAAATGTACTTACTTGAACTTAAGCACTTTTTAGCCATGGCTGCACATCTACTTATAGTTCCCAATTTTGCAACGGTCTTTTTCTTCCCATAAATCCTTAAATGAATGCAACCCTGATTTAATGGCCATTTTCTTAATCTCCATTAAGACAGTGTTCTACTTTCTTAAGGCGGGTATTCGACTTCATTTACAAGATCACTGATTTAAAGCTCAATCCTAGCTCCTATCAGAGATCAGCAATGAGTAGTCATAAAATGAGTAGAGTTAAATCGTGACTTATAATTTCTTTGATTTATGCGCACTCATACTTATTGCAATGTTGTGTATGAATCATATCCACTCGAAAGTTTGAAGTGCGCATCGATCTCATACTTAGCAATATTTATGACGTTGTTAATTTCGACTCTCCTTAATTCAATGTCTATGGACGATGAAAAATAAGTATGATTCGCAAATGCGAACTTCGCATACGAATATTAAAGTTCTCATTATCAGGTTATGTGTTTGCTCTGTTGTTTTATTTTTATTTTTTATTTTTTGTTTTTCTTGTATTGTATTAATTAAAAAACATCGGTTTTAAATATCCATGTGTATATGGATGAGTTGAGTGAGCCAAATCAATGTAAGTAGTATAAGTATTTTTCTGAAATTAGAAACCAAACTGAGGTGATTTATGAGTTTGAGTGTGGTATAAATATGAATGTCGACGTCGCATTCACATTTATTGCAACCTATACTTATAGATCACTCTTATTGTGAGTGTGCGTAAATCAGAGAAGTTGAGTTTAAACGATGTCTACGCATTTATATTCAAAATTTCATGAGTCAGTATTAATAGCGAAAAAACGATTCATTGCAGATCACTGATTCCTATATAAAGAAAAAAATACAATCGCTTCTCGAAAACGGAATACACGATGCCATTGATCCTATTATCTACAATAGATGCAAATTGTTAAAAGAAATAAAAGTGCATATTTAAGAGAAAAAACCCGATTTTCTGTTATTCAAATATTTTTATTTTCATGTTCTAAAATTTTATTATTTTTATTTTTAAACCTGAAGTTTATAAATCGCGTGGTATTATTAACATTGATTTATGTTAACATTTCAGTTAATAAAATTTTTTGCAGCCATAAATATTCATATTTTTTTTTTAATAGAAAATATTTAATTACAAATACAAAAATATATAAAATATGAACGATAAAATCATTAATATGTTGTTTGTATTCGAAGATGCCAAAACGCGCTGATTCTACAAGCCTTCGTATATACATACATATACATACATGTGTTCATACATTTATGCATATGTATGTATGTACATATGTATATATACATTTAAAAAAACCAAATATGAACTCATTTGTCAAAATGTGGCCAAACACAAAAATTATCAAAAGAAAAAAAAACATGATTTATTGAATAGAAACAAAAGTCTTAAAAGTAAATAATGTATGCGAAATTTTGAAAATATTAAAAATAGGTAATCAAGTTGATATACATATGTACATATGTATGTATGCAAGATAAATTTCTATATATGATTGGGGGTTAAGTTTTACTGTTTGAACATAATAAACGGCGATAGCGTTATTACTATAAAAAATATAACGATAATGCCGTTGACATAAGCTATTTTTATTTTATGCCATTTCACTTTATTTCATACCATTTCACTTAATTTTATTTGATTTTATTATTGTGTTTTATTTTAAAAAAAATTTATTTTATATTATTTATTAATTTAATTTAGTCTTTTTTGATTCTAGCTTATTTTATTTGATATTTTGTTTTCCTATTTTTCCTACAGCCAAACGGCTGAACCGATTTTGATTTAGTTTAGTTTTAATTTTTGTTATTTTATTTTGTTTTATGTTAATTTATTTAATATTACTTTATTTAATTTAATCTAATTTTTTTCGTTTTATTAAATTTTACTATATGTTACATAATTTTATTTTGTGTTATTTTATTTAATTTGATTTTATTTTATTTTATTCTACTTTATTGTATTTTATTTTATTTTATTTTATTTTGTTTTATTTTGTTTTATTTTGTTTTATTTTGTTTTATCTTATTTTATTTTATTTTATTTTATTTTGTTTTATCTTATTTTATTTTATTATTTTATGTTATGTTATTTTATTTAATTTATTTTTTTTTTTCGTTTTATTAAATTTTACTGAATGTATTATTTTATATTATTTTATTTTATTTTATGTTATTTAATTTAATTTAGTTATTTTTTTTCGTTTTATTAATTTTACTTTATGTTTTATTTTATTTTATGTTATTTTACTTTTTTATTTTATTCTATTTTATTTTATATTATTATATTTTAATTTGAAATTTATTTGCTGGTGGTTTAGCTTGGTCTATATACGTATTTCATTGGCGCTTGAACCAAATCATCAGTAGACTTCAACCACAAATTTTGAACAGTCACAAACCTCTTACTTTATGCGCAGACTTTCAAAAACTATATGAGAATTCATTAAATAATAATATTTTTGAAAATCACAAAGACAAAATAAGCTTAGTAGGCTTTGTAACTCATACAAAACCCAGCAAATAATTTATATTCGATATGAATCTATTTTATTTTTCTATTTTAAATTTCAAATTAAAATATAATTATTACAATATGTCGAATAATAAATTTCTTAAATGTTATATTATTATATTTTATTGCATTTTGTTTAATTTTATATTTTTATTTTACTTTATTTTATTTTATCTTACTTTATTTTTTTAATGGAAATTGTTACAATTTAAGTTGAAAATGTTTTAACGCACTAATAATCCCAAATTATTATATTAATTAATTATTCAGTATGATAAATTTTTTATTAAAAATACATTGAAATTTATTAATGAGGGGCTTAGCTGGATCCTACGCGCATTTCACTGTTGCTAATGCAGGGAACATTTACCCAAAGTTTCTTATAACAACTATAGTTATTATTTTATAAACTTTCGTTTAAACAAATAAGAAGCTCACCAAAACAAAAAAAAAACAAAGTTGAAGCAATAACTGAATAATAAAGAGGATTTTTTATTTTTTTACTTTACCATTCCTACATTGGCTGACTTAGCTGACTTTTTTTCAGCTTTAAATTGTAGTTGTAACAGTATGTAAAAATAAAATAAAAGTAAACAATAAATAATAAGATAAAAAATAATGAAATTAAATTTTAATAATAAATAAACAGGGGGCAAATTACGGCACTCGTTACTAAACGAAATTACAAAATATTTCAATAGACTTTATATGGAAATATTTTAAAATTTCGAAACGAATCGAATGCCGTAATTTGCCCCCAGCTTTTCAAGAATAGATAGAGTGTTGCCACACGAGTATTTTTTTTTGACCGGGTGCAGTTAAGTTAATAAGTCATAATAATAAGTAGAACTCTCTCGATAGAAATACTTTATAGCGAAAATTACGCGAATTTCACGTACTACTTTACGTACTTTCTCGAAAATTTCAAAAGGCGCAATCTCAATTAACACAGTGCAACACGAAAAAAATCAAAGGGCTATGACAATATATTATGATAGAGGAGGCGAAAAAATATGTATATGTAAGTGTGTCGGCGTTTTGAGAGACTATATCGGCAACTTTGAAAAAATACTAAATCAAATAATTTTGTGGAACATAGCTGTGACAAAAACGAAAAATTCTTTGATTCGATGATTTTGATTTTGTAATCTTTATATTCAAAAGTAGCCCTGAGCAATTTTGTGATATTTTTCAGGAAGTTAGAGCGCAATGAGTTCCTGCTTCTCTTTTTCGACTTATAATCTCACATGGAAAAATGGATTAATTAGGATTATACTCTTCTATATTTCAAATTATGAAAAAAATTAAGTGAATAAATACTAAATTTCCCAATTTAAGTATAAAAAAATTAATTTCTGAAAATCGTCTTGAAAGTTTAAAAGTAATCTCCTCTAAAAAAAAGTAAAATAGGACTTAAGCACTTTTTTCTTTTTGCCAAAGATATTAGGCCTCTTACTAGCCCATATAGCGGCAATTTTTGGGTCTATTTGACAAATCGTGATAAACACCCTTAAAAAGGGATGAACTGTGTTACAAAAAATATTAGTAGTTACATATGGTAGAACATACAAAAGCCTAAAACCTACTCAAACAACAAATTGTAGCCAAAATTAAGATTACCCATTATTATTATTACAAACTCCTTGATATGGATTTAATATTTTCTTTTTTTAATTATTCCACAAGGAACAAGAATCAATTGTTGGAATCTCGTACTTTTGAAAAAATTTAAAATTGCAGTACAGTGTTATTTATTTAAACGAAGAATTAAAAAGTCAATTAGAATATATATTTAACTACATGCACGGAATATTTATGTAATTAATATCAAATTAAATACACTCAAGGATATGAGAGGAAAAGTTGCTTAACCCGCCACCATATCGATTATAAATAAATGCAGTGTTTTTTCATAAATTTGTATACAAATATTTCTCATTAATAAAATTTGATAGTCAAAAAAAAATGTATATATATATGTATATATATTTCTGCCATTATATTTGATGTGAAGTCAATGACAACTAGAATTATACTTTGTTTTCATGGCCTCACATAATATAAGTTTTAGGTTTACTTAATAATACCGCAACATTTTTAATAATACATATTTTAAAATAAATTTAAAGTTACTATGTAATGAATTCTTAAAGGTTAATTAATTAATTTATTAAAAAAAATTAAAGCTAAAAGAACTTGATATTTAACCAAATGAAATAAATTCAAAGGTTTCAACGCATATTTTGTAATACTTTGTCTTATCACAAGAAACAATAAATAGCATACTAAAGGACAGGAAGAAAAAAATTGAAATTAAAACAATACGAATTTCATTTCATTATATTCATTCATTTTATTCATTTTCTTTAAATTAAATTATTCATAGTCAGTTGGCCTATAGGTTCAAATACATTATAAAAACAATAAACCTTTACTATTTGCTAAAATTGTAAGGCTTGTTTGCATTTTGTATGATAACCCCAATAAAAAGTATTTCTTTTTTTTAAATATTTATGCACATAAATAAAAAAATTAAAAAAAAAAGGTATTAAAACACAAAAATACTTTGTGAACACACATGGTGTATAAATATTTGATAAAAATGTACGAGCAGCTTAAAAATAAAATAAAAAATTATGCAAATTAAAGAAGCAACGGAAAAAAGTCATCAAATTTATTTCAAGTGATATGAAAATTTCATAAACTTAAACCAAAAAAAAAAAAAATACACACGAAAATTGGTTAAAAAATAAAATTTATGCAAAAATAGACAGAAAATAAAATAAAAATTTATTAAATTGGAATTTCGTAATAAGCAGAAAACTGTTGAAATTAAATTCATGCAATTCATATTCATGTAAAATCTTATTCAAGTTTGAAATAAAATGGATTTTTTTCTTCTTCTGAAAACCTAAAACAAGGTTATTTACTTCATACTACTGAATCGTCAAAATTTTGTAACCGATGGCCGAGTGACCAAAACATATACTCTTTACTAAAAAATGTTTCATGACTCGATTGCTTTTTAACAATCATGAAAAGTGAGAAAAATCTACAAATTTTTAAATTAACTAATGCAAAATCTAGGAGCGTTTTTATTGTTGCTTTTTGCTAAAACTAATTGTTACATTAAGCGTCAATATCAAAACAATATCATGGCATCCACAACACACATGCTACACGTTGCAGCAGTAATAGCAATGCAACATGTGTATGCATGCAGCAACAAACCGATGTAGTAACAATTACAGCAACGGCAACGGCAACAGCAACAAAACCAAAACAAACAAAAAAGCCTCAAACGATTAAGTCATATGCCAATAGACCAAAAATTAACAAAGAGGCCGGAGCAAGCACAGCAAGCTGTTAACAAACAAACCAAGAAAAGAAGTAGCATAACAAAAAAAAAATTCCTGCAACTAAGCGAGTTATATATGTATGTATGAATATAGTAGAGAGATTGTTTTTATAAGATTACAAGACCAAAACCAAACTGAAGAAAGCAGGTTGCTTGTTTTCTCTTTCTGTGTAGTTGGAATGTTAAAACACTTGCTGTACGCTCTGGCAAACGTTACAATGATACTTGACTCAACTGCTGGCAGCCAATATTACACAGGTGTAAAACGGCTGAAAACCACAAGCAGTTAAAAGTTAAAAGTTTCATATAGGGACAAGTTTATTAACGAGGCAACAACAATTTTACACAAGTAAAAAACTTTACTGTAAAGAAAAATTGCCACAAATTCTAAGCCGTGCTGCAGCAGAAAAAAAAATGTTTCCAAATAATAATTGCATTAAAATAACATAGAAATACAGAAATTTTGTTGTAGATTTTGTCCAGAAGTGTAGTTAGCTCGTAGTGTGGGGAGCACACATGAAAAATTAGTATGAATTGTGTGAAAAATGTTGTTGCTTGCAACAAAAAACAAGTTATTGACATGCAAAATTATGAGAAAAAAATTCGTTGATATTCGAAATTCTTGCACAATTCCTCCGGCAAAGCGCGCAATAATAATTAATCTAACGTTTATGTTTCTCTTTTCTCTTTTCGTTTTGTGTCTTTTCGCTTAGATTCAGCCAATGATCATGAGGAGAATGGTACATGTTCACCTTTGGCTGCCACAACCGCCAATGAAGATAGTGATTGCGATAGAGCAGAATTAACTTATATGGCCACAAGTAATGAACATCTTAATAAAATTAACACAGCACCCGCTGACGCCGCCGATAAAGAACAAACTTGTGTGCCTGGCCCAGTAACCGAAAAAGAAGAAGATCTTAATCATAACAACAACAGTGTAATGCCTTTGGAAGAGCAACACCAATCCCTGCCACAAGAACAGCAACAGCAACAGCAGCAGGAGTTAAAGATACAATCTCCAACACTTAAAGAAGATTCAAATGCGGCTTTAGCACCCTCCAAAACATATCCAAACGATGAAGAGTTTCCCTCGCCCACTCCACCTGATCTCAACGAGAGTCAAGAACCTTTGAAAAAAGCCCAAGAAGCCAGCGAAGAAGCTAGCGAAGCTGAGCCGTCCACACCAGACGATGAAAAAGAAAACTTAAAAACAACCGACAATATGTGTTTGCCTTCAAGTAAATTGGAAACAGCCAATAATAAGGATCAGTTGAGCCCACAAGAAAAACAAGAAGAAAATAAAAAAATGGAATTAGAGGAAAGTCCAGCTGTAGAAAATGCTGAAAAAGCACTGAGTAAAGACTTGGAAACAGATGGCAGACAGCCAGAATCTGCAACTCCCTCATTGCCTGCCTCTTTAGCCCAACAATTTGGTGCTGCTCCTGTCAATATAGAAGCTATTAAAAATATGCAATTAGCTATTGCCCAAGTGGCTGCCAAAACTATAGCCAATGGTGCTTCCGGTCAGGACAATGAAGCTGCCGTGAAACAGCTGGCCTTCTTGCAACAGACCTTATTCAATCTTCAACAACAGCAACTATTCCAAATCCAACTTATACAACAACTGCAGTCCCAGTTGGCCATGAGCCAAACCAAGTCTAAAGAGGAGGCCAGTGAAATGGAGGAAGAGGAGGAAGAAGAGGGCGAGAATGGTGAAGAAGATACATATGAGGAAGAAGAGCGTATAGCTCAAATAGAATTAAGACAGAAGGCAGAGGCTCGCATGGCCGAAGATAAAGCCCGCCAGCATTTAATCAATGCTGGTGTACCTCTGGACTCCCTCAAAAGAAAACGCGAAGTAGACAGCGCTGAGGACATCATTGTTTCTGCTTCTCGCCGCATAAGTATTGATAAAAGCGCCGATTATGCTTTAGATAAACTAAAAGACATGGAAAACAGACCCCTTCCTTTTGGCTCAAACTTAGCCTCTTCGATTATAACTCACCATGATGATATGCCCGAACCAAATTCCTTAGACTTGTTGCAGAAGAGAGCTCAAGAAGTTTTGGATTCCGCCTCTCAGGGTATACTGGCCAATAATATGGCTGATGAGTTTGCATTCAAAGAGAAGAACGGCAAAGCTGGCAACGAGCCCTTCTTCAAGCACAGATGTCGCTACTGTGGCAAAGTCTTTGGTTCAGACTCTGCTTTACAGATTCATATCAGATCTCATACAGGCGAACGACCTTTTAAGTGCAATGTGTGTGGAAGCAGGTTTACGACCAAAGGAAATTTGAAAGTCCACTTTCAAAGACACGCCCACAAATTTCCCCACGTACCTATGAATGCCACGCCCATACCAGAACATCTGGACAAATTTCATCCTCCACTATTGGATCAAATGTCACCAGACAGTTCGCCCAGCCATACACCTGCCGCCATGCCACCACAAATGCCAAGTCAAATACCATCCATGAATTTCCCAGGACCATCTAATAATTTTCCAGGATTAGCGAATCTTTACAGACCTCCCATAGATATTTTGCAGTCACTCTCTGCTTCTTCTGGAAGTGGCTTTAGTAATGCTTTCTTTTCCCAGATGCCTGGTAATTTGGGAGAAGTGGCTGTGCAGGCTCAAGCAGCGGCCCAAGCAGTTTTAAGTAAAAATCAAGAAATTGCCACAGACTTGAGCAAAACCTCAGAGCCCAACTCTCCTGTAGACACACAAATAAAGTCAGAAATCTGCGAGGAAAAAGAAAGCCAACAAGAAAAAATAGCAACCAAAACAACCTCTGAAACGGAAGCACCCAAAACATCATCACCTTTACCTCTGGAAACAAAAATCAAAGAAGAAAATGACGATTGCGAAATTATGGAGGACAGAATACGCACTCCCTTACCTGTTCTATCCACAAACAGTCCCGTCATTCCTGTGCACTCGCCTCCAATGAACTCCCTAAACCAAGTACCTAAAAGCCCGCCTGTAAACACCTCTAAACCACCCACCATTCAACAATTACCGCCGGTAGTACAACCCATACAACCTCCCGCCATTATGCATCACCACCCCTCAGCAGTCTCTCACCATCATCTGGATCATCTGCCAACTCCTGGACAGCTGCCACCCTCAATGCATCACCGTGAAGACTTCTTTGCCGAGCGGTTTCCTCTCAACTTTACGAAAACGTTGTCACCTGAAAGACACTCGCCTATAAGAGCGGGCGACATACCGCGCGCTCCTTTCTTTAATCCCATGAAACCACATGATATGGCCTTATTGCCGCGTCCCCACAGCAACGATAATTCTTGGGAAAATTTCATAGAGATTTCCAATTCTTCCGAGACCATGAAGTTGAAGGAACTAATGAAGAATAAGAAAATAACTGATCCCAATCAATGCGTCGTATGCGATCGTGTTTTATCTTGCAAAAGTGCTTTGCAAATGCACTATCGCACTCACACAGGTGAGAGGCCATTCAAATGTCGCATTTGTGGCCGTGCCTTCACCACCAAAGGTAATTTGAAGACTCACATGGCTGTACATAAAATAAGACCTCCCATGCGTAATTTCCATCAGTGTCCTGTGTGTCATAAAAAATATTCAAATGCTTTAGTGCTGCAACAGCACATACGCCTTCATACCGGAGAGCCCACAGATTTGACTCCCGAACAAATCCAGGCAGCCGAAATACGCGATCCTCCACCATCAATGATGCCCGGAGCATTCATGAATCCCTTTGCCGCAGCAGCTTTTCACTTTGGCATGCCTAGTGGTCCCGGCATGCATCCTTTAAGTGGTCTACACAATGGTTTGGGTTCGGAGTCGTCACAGGGAGACTTTGATGACCAAATGGATTGCGGAGATGATTTTGATGACGACATGTCCTCCGACCATATGTCAAATAGCAATGATTTGGAAATGGGCAGTGAGAGACCAAAATCTACGGACGAATTCAAAGGATTGTTGTTCGAACAAAAGCTAAGAATAGATCCCATTGGAGTGGTCAATACAAACCCCCGACCCCAATCGGTCACTTCAAACCCCAACTCAATAAATTCTCCATCCACCAGCCCAACATCAGCCGCAAAACCTTTAAGTTCGACTCGAGCCACATCACCTGCGAGATCGGAAATGTCTCAAGGAGCGCTAGACTTAACACCACGTGCAGGACCTTCATCAGCCAATAGCAGCATCAGCGCCAGATCACCATTGCCTATAAACATCAGTAAACGGTCACCTTCGCCTATTACAAAATCACCGAAATTACCGCAAATCAGTCCCTCTGGCGCCATGCCAGCCACTTCTGCTGTAGATTGTCTCCCACCCAGTTTGCACCATCACTTGCAGCAACAACATCAACAACTAATGCAACAACAGGCTGCCTTAGCGGCCGCTCAACATCACCAGCAAATGCAGCACAATGCCGTCGTCGCCATGCATCAGGAACAACTAAGACGCGAAGCTGTTGCACATGCGCAACTATCGCCAAATGCTCCGCAATCATCTTTACAGCAGCCACCATCAGGACAGTCAGTCACCTCACCACAATTACCACATCCCCAAGCGCCGAATCCATTGGTAGCATCTGCCAGACCTCCATTTGGCATGTTTCCAAATCTCCCGCTGTTTCCACCGGCTTCCACACAAAACATGTGCACAGCCATGAATTCAATTGCACAGTCTGTCATGCCGGCGGCACCATTTAATCCTTTAGCTCTATCGGGTGAGTTGTGAGTGAAAATTTTTATATACATACAATTCAAAGAAATCATGCTTTTTGTTGTACTTCATTTTTTTAGTTCGTATTTCGTATCTCTTTTAGTTTTACTTAACAATTGGGTGCATGGCTTTTTCATTCATGTTTTTTTTTTTATAATTTTTGAGTTTTTTTTTTGTGTGCAGCTTTTTTTATTGCAGTAAATTTTAATAAATTGCAAAAACTATTTTTTTTCCTCTCTTTTTTATATTTCTTCTCATTTTCGCTTTAAAGGAGTCAGAGGCAGCACTACTTGCGGCATTTGTTTCAAAACATTCCCCTGCCATTCGGCTTTGGAGATTCACTATAGAAGTCACACTAAGGAGAGACCATTTAAGTGTAATATTTGTGATCGCGGTTTTACAACAAAGGTGAGTTGGGACTGGGAGTCTAGACTAGAGGGGACTTTTTTTTAATACTATAAGTAGGACTAAATTATGCATTTATTATTTTAATTTTTGAGGGGTTTTATGCTATAGTTTTGATTTTATTTACTAATTTTTATGTGATTGCTTTTTTTTCCTCTTTTCAGGGCAATTTGAAACAACATATGCTTACACACAAAATACGTGATATGGAACAGGAAACTTTTCGGAATAGAGCAGTCAAGTATGTAAGTCTTCTACATTATCGTATACTATTTTACAATCATATATTTTACTTTTAAAAGTGTCAGGCTATTGAGGTATTGTCGAAGTATTATTCTTTGAATAAGTGAAAATTTAATTAAATTTTTAATTGTTATTACAAAATTATTCATATTACTTTTTTGTGTTTTTTAATTTTGTAATCGCAAAATTATTCAATTGGCTAGTGCCACTGTGTGTTTATCAATAATAACAAAAAAATTAAGAAAAGCCAAAACACGGCAAAGAAAGTGGTGGAAAAGACCAGGGCTTAATATGCGTGCCACCAACGGATTCTATTGTAATCTGCATTACAGCTTATGGAATCAGGATTCAAGTTGGTTTGAAAAGTTCGTGTGCATGAACTCCACCGATTTCTTGCCCCTTTTTGCATTTCTATCACTATAAATGCTACTCATTCATACAATATGTATGTACATACATATGGTTCCATACAGTCTCAGGAACTTCCACTAGCTGAATTGGCTGTATCGTCATGTCATGCGTCCAGGCCGCTTGAATTTCTCTCACACTCTTCTATAATTTTCCAAGTTCTGAAAGGCATTTCAATTTATGGATTTTGTTTTTGCTTTGTTAAGAAAAAAAAAAAACAAAACTCCTTGTCTTTTCCCTTCTCATAGAATTTAATGTGGACTGCATATCTTATCCTTTATGTGAAAGAGTCGAGGCCTTCTATAAGACATTATGTAGCAGTTATATAAGAATAGTAATTGAATAAAAAAATCCTAAGCCTAAGCCTAAAATGTATATCCTAAATATAAATTTACATTTAATGGGAACCAGTAAAATTTTGTTAAACTAGCGTGATTTTGTATATTATTGCCGCCAATAAAAAATTATCCATAGTAGTACTTTTTACCGATACCTACTCGGTACTCGATAGTAAAGTATTGATACCAAAAGTACTTGGTTTCTAAGAAAAAGTATCGAGTACTTACTTATTTGTATTTATTTGTATCGCTTCATCCTTACCTGGTTTTTTTCGACTATTTCGGAGAATGACTCTTCATTGTTCAGTTTGGTTCTAGTTATTCTCATGCAAGTGTGAAGTGCGAGTATAAAATTAAAATACCTATCTGGCAATGTTTTGATGCATACACGCGAACATTGTCGAGGTCGTTGAACCCAAAATGAATCGAATTTGGGCGACTGGACTTAGTTTGGTTAGATTTTGTTTGATATCGCTGAACAGGCGTAAAAGTTTCGTCTCGTTTTCCTTTATGTAAAAGCATTTCTTATATCCTGATTTGTTGTAAGAAATCAGTTATCTTACTAAAAATATAATTTTATATCTTTTCTTTTTAGATGAGTGGTGGTAAAGAAGATTGAAATAAATTTCATCACACACTCTTTGCTGTAGAGTTCTAAACATATCTTACCCTTCCGCATCACCATAATTAAAAGGGTGCAACATTAACAACTTTTTAAGTAAAATCAGTAAGACAAGAAATTTATATTTAAAATAAATATAAAAAAATATGGTGCACAACAAGGAGAGAGCAGTGATGAGCAATCAATTAAAAGTTTTCTTTTCTCGTTAATTTTTAATGTGAAGTATTGTAAATATTTCTACTTAAAACACTCGCGCTTTAAATGATCTCACTGTGAAAACATAAAAGGTATCGATGATAGTGAAAGACAGACAGACAAACAAGCAAACAAACTTTTATTCTCGCTCTCTCTCTCTCCCTCGTTGTGTTTGAACATGATTGTGATAGTGGTGGCGATGCTGATGTTGATGATGAACTGATAATTTTTTGTGTACATATTTCCAAAAGATGTTTGTTCTGCGAGTTGATTGCTGTCTTAATGTAGTGACAAAGTGTTTTTAGTTTGTCGACTTTTCACAAACAAAATAATACTATCACTACTACTACTAATACAGGTGTAGCACTATAAATGTACACACATACAAATACCTTTAAAAATATATGTACATATACATATGTACATGTATAAAATGCTGAATAATGTATAAATGCAGAAAACAAAAAAAAACTCTTAACAAAACATTTATATGATAACAAAAACATTTAATGTAAATGTTTGTTAACCATAAAAAAATTATAATTTGTTAAAGAAAATTCAAAGAAATTATTAAATTTTTATGGTTGAAAGAACCATCATCAACATGAAACTAATTTTATTGAAACAAATCCAAAGATTTTTTAGCAAAAAAAAAAAACACAATTTTCCAAAAAAAAGAATAGAAAGAAAAGCTAAATATTTTTCGTTAAAATCAACAAATAAAAAAAACTTCAAAGAAAAACAAGAACAATTTAACTGCAAAAGAAAACAAAATAAATATTAACGAAAAATTTACGGCTTTAAACAAATATTAAAGAAAAAAGAGACTGATTTCGTTTCATAAAAATATTATTTACTCAAATAAATAATTAAACAATAAAACAACAGTAATAATAAAAAGAAATAAAAAAGAATACAACAAATACAACAACAACAACAGCAACAAATCATAAGGAAAATCAAAATTTCGAATTTATAAACAAAATCAACAGAATATTAAAAAAAATAATAATAATAAAATATATACTTACAGTTTATGTATACAAAATAAAAAATTAAGTCATATAAACTTATATAAAAAACTTTGTAAAATATTTAAAAGAATTACGCAGAAAATTTTATTTCAAGTCCATTAGTTCTGGAATAAATACACGAACCGGGGTGATATCGGCCGCAATTTAATTTCCATTTAAATTAATTAATTCTAGAATCTTCTTGTATAAAATAATATAATGAAAACGATTACAAGAATAATACAATAGCAAATTGTTTAGAGCGTGAGCACAATCAAAGACGACAAGGGAATTATGTACATATGTATAATAATTCTATCGTTAGCTGAAATGCAAAAAAGGGGTAACTAACAAAAATATAATTTTACAGGAGAAGCAAAAAACTAAAAAAAACTAAACAAACTTGTAGTTAAGTGCCCTTTTTTTGTCAATAAAAGCGTCGCAGAAGTGTAAAATTTTGTCAGGACAAGTAGTTTACTGGCAGTCATAAAAATCAATCAAATTTGTTTAAACGAATTTTATTAATGGATTAAAAAGATTTGCATTAAAATTTTTTCATACAAATATATTTATGTATGTACATATTTGCTTACGCCATTTAACTACTTTTAAAGATTTTTATTTTGATTTCTTCAATACGACACTTCCATGTTATTGTGAATTAATTAGGCAGTTCACAATAATGTTTTAAAATATGTCTTATGGCATGTTTCTGCATTACAAGTAATCCAAAAATTTTGTTCATATGAGTACAAAAATTGGCTTTGGGGTTCCATAAAAGAAGTGGCAACTTTTTTTGAGTATAAACGTAATAATTTTTTATATTGTTGTTTCTACATAACAATTCTAATTGTTGTTAATGTCAAATACAGGCAATCAAAAATAAGTACTTGTGTATAAAGTAAAATAGGTTTTTATACATTAAAGAAGAAATATTAATGTCCACGCAATCATATAGTAGAACCATTATGGAAACTTTAAGCATAGATCTAAACATTTTTACATATAAACCATATTTTCATCACAATTTTATTTTCAATTTTGTTCACATAAATTTGCTCAAGGAAAATAATAATAGGTTTGTTCAAGTACGTGAAACATTTTTACTGAGGTTCGCTGTTTTATAGTGAATGCCTTCGTTTACATCAAATCTTGAAGGAGTTAATTTTCAGCTCGATGTCTGAGTAATTGCAAGCTCTTACTGATTGCCGAAATACCGTTTAAAATTTTCATGTTTATGAATTTTAAGTATTTTTAAGTATATTCATCGGGTGTTCGTTCTATTGTATGCTTTGGATCATATTAAAAAACCCGAGTATATATCGGTTGAATGTGTATAAAATATATTAAGTTTATATCTTTAATCAATTTTTCTACATTTCGAATATATAGAAAGATGTTAAGCTCTAAAGTTTCCTAGTATCCACAATTTTTAAGTTTACTAAACATTTTGCTTTATGTATGAGTAAATTGCTGTGCTATATTCCTAAATGTTATCTGAAATCTAGATGTATTCAGAGAAAGAATATTGGGAACATTTTCATTAAATGCTGCAAATTAGTAAACATTTAACGATATGCGTATTGTTTTTAATGAACGAAGGATTTCTTTTTTATATTTATTTGAGCAAATACCATAATTTTAACTACTTGAAAGACAAGAAGCACGAAAGATTTTTGGCTTGTTTCAGTTAAATATTATTAAGTTTTCATAATATGTAAAAAAAATTTAAATAAAAAAATCCTGTCATTCGTTATTGCTCTTCTAGCAAAAATAATCATTATTTATTCAGTTATTCGATTTTGCTAGAAGAGTAAATGAACTGACCTAATATTGAGTTATAATTATAAGGCAGCTGCTTTTTATTTTGTATGATTTTCTCCTAGGGCTGCCATTCAATACTGCTGCTAGTATGGAAAAACAGCAACTCAAATTCCAAATTATATACCATGGTAATAATGAAATTCAAAATATAAAAAGTGGTACCAAATATAACGTAAATTAGACAAGTGTAGTATAAAAACTCATTTTGTTACGTACTCGCCTGTGTACTGCTTGCTTGCCTGAGAACTGACTTGTTATGTAGAAACAGGCCATTAATATTGCAACGTTTCAATTTTAATACTTTACTCTGTTCTATCAAGTTTGTTGTTTTTGTTAGTGTGTAAAAAAAGTAAAAGTATAAAAAGCATGTCATCTTCAATATGGCAACATGATAATGTTAAACTAAACAAATTAAAACTATCAGCGCAGCTGTAGTTGATGAGAAATATTTGTATTTTTCAATATACTGCGTTTTATATCGTTGCCTGCTCACAATGAAAATTTTAAGATTGATATTTTGAATTCCCTAAATATGTTCACAAAATATAATTGGTAATGGAAATATATATGTATATGGCAATATTGTAAGCAGAGCATAAAATCAAATGGGATAAAATAAAGCTTAAATTAGGCTTGCCAGACTATTGCCATAGCGACAAGGGAAATTTAATTGGTTTATATGGTCATGGTTACGGGGTTATGGCGGGTCATCTAAGTATAATTTAATTAATACATTGCTGCAAACTAGTTTGATTCGAACAGCTATTTTGTATTTAAAGAAAATGCAGAAATTCTTATACTAGTGACAGCGTTGCCAAGTGTAATGGTTTGTTCGCTTTTCGGGTCAGTTGTTCATATTTCAGTAATTTAAACATTTTACTTTAAAAGCTTTTTTCTAAAACAAGTTTAGCAATTGAACAACAAGCTTTTCTTGACAGCACTTGTATCACATAAAAGCAAGTTTATTTTATATGTTTTTTTAAAATAAATTTTTCTGAACCCTAGTTTTTTGAACCAATTTTTCGAATGAATATTCATTTGATGTTTTTACACGTATTTGAACTGAGACCAAGTAAAATAATAATTTGGGATTTTTAGTGCATTAACAAATGTTGAACTTAAATTGTAAAAAAGTTTAATTCACACAATGAAATTTTTAATAGGTTTCTTTCATTAAAGTTGTTGATTGCAAAAAATTGCTTATTTGTACTATAAAATTGTATTACACAACATTTTTAAAAATTTGTTTCTCCAAATAAAAATAAATGAAAAATTTTCAAATCAATTAAAAATTTAATTCAATCAATTAAAATTATGTTTAAAAATTTAATTAAACGAAAATTTTATTTAAGAATTAAATTGATTAATTATAAATTAACTTGATTTAATTAAAGTTTTGTTTAAAAATTTTATCAATTAAAAATTTTAATTAATATAATCAAATTTTTAACTGGTTTTTATTTCTTTTTTTTCAATTAAAGTTGTTGATTAGAGAAAAAAATTTCTGTGAAGAGTATGCAGTATAAAATTCTATTACACAAAAACTTATGGAGATGTCCACTTTTGTCAAGTTTCTTAGAAGACTCAATAAAATTTTAGCAAATTAAAAAAATATATAAAATTCTCACTGAAAAGTTTGTCGTTAAAAATGGGACGCTCGTTTTTGATTTTAGTCCCATGGTTCCTTGAGCAAATCTTCTTGGAATGAAACTTCAAATCACGTTTCACTTTGCACTTGCACAGATTATTGGCTTGATTGTGGATGGACACCGAACTTTAGTTGCGTTGCCAATTGCCAAAATGTTATAACATAACATCTGTTATAATTAGTTGCCAAATTGCATTAATATTGGTAACCATAAATTGTTAGTGGCAGCTCAATTTTTGGGAAAGCGAAACAATTATTTTAAGAAATACCATTTACTCAGAAAGAGTAGAGCCGGCAGTTCTAGAGGTGCCGTTTAATAGATGGATCATTTAATACTCCCTTCTCTTCATCGAAAAACAATTCCTTTGCGGCAGCTATGATAAATAACTTTTCTTAAAATTTTCTTATTACCAGTTATATTTCTTTGATGCCTTGTTTGCATTATTTTCGGTTGCCAATGGCTCACAAAAATATATTTTCCATAATTTTTAGGCAACTGGGAAAAGTTACCATACATAATACTAACTTTATTTCTGTTGCGTTGCATTTGACAAGGCAACGAAAGAACTGTTGCCATCTATAATCCATCCACAAAATTTTGTCTCATTTATTTTGCCCGCCCCTACTTATAAGTAGTTTTCAAAGCTCTTCTTATACACATTAATAAAAAGTTCGTTATTGAAATGATTTTGTTTATATTTTCTAATTTTCTAGCTGTTCGTTATATCGAGTGTAAATTTTTTTTCAATACTTTTTTTGTAAGATCAATATTGAAAATTTTATGGCTCATTATATTGTTATTTTGCTAAAGGCAGATTGTTTATACCGAGATTTGCTTGTTGTACTTATAAAAATTGTGATGCGAAAACAATGAGAAATCTGTCAAATAATGAATATTTTAAAGTAATTTATGACGTCTTAAGAAATCGAAACCGTGCACTTATTGAGGGTTTTATAATAATGCAAAGGGAATTCCCTAAAAAAAACTTGCGTAAACTTACATACTTACATATTTTTCTTTATATTTTCTCTTTGGCCATTTGAAATAACTATCCAAAGAGAGTAAGGTCATTGAACTGTTGTGGTTATACTTTTAAGTATCATTTATTCGAGGGCTCCAAAAAGAAATCGCTTTATTGAGAATAAATTCGAATGTATTCTTAAAATTAGTTTTAAATCAAAATCGCCAATCAGAATATAAATAAAACTTGAACAACTTTTGACTTTGAAAATATATTCCAGAACGGAAAGACGAACTGAAATAATAATTTCTGCGTAACAATAATCGTGCAATAAAAACAAATAAAAAAAGTTAAGAAAATAATTCTTTTTTATATAATTTTGTATATACAAACTTATTTGTGACAAAATAATGAAGAAAGTAATTTTTAAAAAATTTTATCGTAAAAAAAATGAAAAATTATAAATAAACAAAAAAATTAATTGATAACATAAATTTTTATAAAAAATTGTGATACTATTTCATACTTTAATTTTTATTTTTCCCTCTTTTAATAATTTTTTCTTCCGGCTTTTTATACATAAAGTTAACTTAGTTCTTACAAATAATGTATATTATATAATTTGTTTATTGACTTTCTTTTCTAATACAATAAATTAAATAAATAATGGATGATATTATTTATAAGTTCTCTTTATCACTAAATTGCTTTAATTATTTTTTAATACAAATTTGTTGGCAATTAATTAATTAAATTTGTGGGTATTCCTTCTGTATGATTTATTTTCCTTGTCTAGCATAATCATTAAAAATAATCTTTTAAAATATTAAGTCTTTGAACAAGTAATTGGTAATTAAATTTAAGTTATTAATTAAACAATTAATTAGTTTTTAAACAAACATACAAACAAATCTATAGTTATAAATATTGATAATATCATTTGTATTATTTTGTAAGTGTACATTTAAATCAAATATGTAATAAGATTAAAACAAAAACAAAGTAATTTATATTAATATTGAAAAGAAAAAACAAAATGGAAAGAAAATAATAAATACGTATGTATAAATTTAGGATGAGAAGCATAAATAAAAGAAACATATGAAAATTTGTGCAAAAAAATATAAAAAAAATTGAAGTGTTTTATTTCGACAAAAGCAAATCATAATCATAAACCACAATTAATTTGAACATATTTAAGTGTGGTTAAGGTAGGGCTGCACAGTTGCGAAATTCAATGATGCCCAGTGAAAAAAAATGGAAGTCATTATAGCGGAAGTACATTTTCATTGCTTCCAAAAAATCGATATTTTTAATTTGCCGAGAGTGAGCAAAAAACCATGTAGAAGCTTACTTTAGTCACACAAAACCTTGTAACTCCTCCATAGTGTTAGAAAATACTCACCAGAATTTAAAAAAAAATTATTTTTTTAAAGAAATTTATGAACTATTTTTAGTCTAAAATTTAAAAGTTATTTGCTTAAATTTACATGAAAACACTGTTTCGGGCTTAAATTCGTATAAAAAGAAACGAATTGTTAAAATAGGTAACTATTTACCTTCTTTTCCTAGATAAAAATATTATCATAGAACACAAAAAAGGGAATTTTTCTTAATATCGCTTCCAATTCAGTGACCAGGCATCGAAAAAGTGAACTTCTTGCAATGCCAACCCTATTTAAAAATCATTAGATCGGATCGAAATTTGCACTACTTCCGCATCGTAAACTCTACATTTTCATGACTTTTTTGGAGTCTCTTTTGTTACTGGGATATTGTCATGCACATATGTATATGGAAGAATATATTTTTTGAAAGGACACTTTTTTCCATGAGAATTGCAAGATATGTTTTCGTAAGCTTCTGCAACACCATTTCCTTCTATATATTTGGTGGATTTAATGTTAATAATTAATGGAAAGAAATTGTATGTATATATGTATATTAAAAATATTTAAAAATGTAAATGGATAAAGATGAGAAATTGACAGCCATGTAACCAATTTGACTTCAAATTATTTAATTTATTATAACAATTTTGTATTATTTTCAAATGTTATTTAACAACTATAAAATTGTTGGATAGTTTTCATAAACTTTAATGTACCTGTCCGCGTTATGAAGTTATTTTCCATACACATTTTTTTAATTGTTAATGTCAATAAATTTCACATGCAAAATATTGTTTTTCATTTAAATATTTGTTTTTCGTTTTAAATATTTGAATTCACTATTATCAAAAATTGACATTCGGCACATGTACGTATGTATGTATACATACAATACTAATGATTCACGAATATTCGAATTCAAATTGCCAAATATTCGGCCATTTTTAAATATTCGTATTCTTATTCGCGAAATTCAGGCGAATGTGAATACGAATATTAAAAAAAAAATAAATAACTAAATGCATAAATCCTAAACGAAATTTAAATAAATGGCTAAAAATAAATTTTAATGAATTTTTTTTATAGAAATTTGTGCTTTTTAACATTTTAAAATGCTGTTTAATGGCGATCATTAAAATTTTGGGTAGTTTTTATTAACTTTAAAGTACACCAACAGGAGTATGAAGTTCTTTTTCATAACAGAACACCAATTTTATGTCTATAAATTTCACATTTAATATTCGTATTCACGAATATCAAAATTTGACATTAGTTACATCACTAATACATACACGTATGATCAGTTAGATGACACGTATGATCAATTAGATAAATAAATGAGAAAAACATACGTATTTTTGTACGAAATTAGTAATTTTTTCTGTTACGTAACATTTTCAATAACGCCTTCCCCATTCATAACAAATCCGAACAAAACTCGAACCCCCTACCCTCCCATAGAGCGTTACGTAATATATGGACAGCCTCTTATGACAATTGTAAATTTATTTATTTATTTATTAAACATATTAATGCAAAGTAAATTTGCATAATATGGTGTTGCACAAATATGGGCGGAGAAACGTAGACCATATGCCCAAGATGGTATTAACAGTATTTTATAAGGTTTTGTGACTGACTGTACACGACCTATGCCTTCACATAGGAAGTAGGCAACTTGTGACAATTGTAAAATGAGCACACAATTGTAAAAATATGTGTATGTGTAGAAGATAAAACAAACAACCCTGCAAATAATGTTGGACTACTTTGTCCAATCTAGATAAAATAGACTGGTTACATCATGGATTATGTCGGTTTAACCCACCATTGGTGTCCTATTGGTCTGTGAGACCGGGTGTGTTAAAAAATTCGAATAACATTATTCCCTATTATTATGTTGCAATTTCGAGTAGCTGCCTCATTGTACATCCCCTATTATTAGTTAAAGACGAAACTGCTTCGTGAGCACACGTTGTGAATTTTTTTTACTAACCCGGTGCGTGAGACCGTTTGTCACCGTGTATGTGAATAAAATAACCAATTCTACACTTTTCATTAATTTTTTTTTATATTTCTTAGATTTCTTTTGTAAAAGTTCCTAATGCCGAAAGGCTAAAAAAAAATTATCTTCCTTTATAAATATGCGATTTTTTATTATTTTCTTAATCTTGAAAAATGTATTACTAAAATCGCTGTTATTTTTGATGCTCTAATAAAACAATTTTTTGAATGTTAATATAGAAATAAAAGATTAAGATGATTAAATATATTTGCTTTATTCTCAAAGAGCAACAAATTTAGAAAAATCTTCAGTTGAAAATCCGGGTGCATGAGACCGGCTTCACCATTGATCAAAGTCAAATTTGCGTCACCATTGGCGGGTTAACACAAGCATTCAATGCTGCACGATAAGTGTTCGTGTTTAAACGATTATGATCGTTCTTCTTAAGCACTTACAAATTGTATGCGAGTAGTATATAACTATTCCATGTGCGGTACTTTTGGGATGGTCCGATGTAATGCATATTTGTACCATCTGGTCTATCGCAATGTTAAATCGACCATGTTTTATCCATACATTTGGACTAGTTCTCTTCTCATTTATGGAGTAGTCCCTTTTCTAAGTTTTATAATTTACTAATTTAAGTGTAAATAACAAAAATTAAAAATTTTAAAAACCCCCGAATATATCTAGAGAAGATGCGATGTATTCTAAACGGCTGCACCGATCTTCTTAGAACATGGCTAAGAACCCTCTCGACCAAGTCAGCTTTCAAACAGAAAAATCAAAATCGATACAGCCGTTTGGTCTGTACGTGGACACGGACAGACACACATATCCAACAGACACACTCTAAAAACGTATAACACACCTTTTTTAAAGGGGTTGGTGGGTGGAGGGAAGGTGGGTTAAAAATAAAATATATAAATAATAAAATAAAAATAATATGTTTCACAATGGATATAATAGTAAAACGTTTTGTTATCGCTTAATGTTTTATGCAATTTTGAGTTTGTGAAATGAAGAATGGTGTACTATCAAGTGTACAATAAAAATATTACACAATTGACACAACTGTCACTATTGTACATGGGTTTTGTGTGTTTTTTGGTTCCTTGTTCTCTATTTTTGCTTTAATCAGCTGTTTCCTACGTTACAGTTACATTACATTACAGTCGGCTTACTGAGCCTTTACACTCAATTACGATCGCAACAAGAAACAATATTCGATATTGAAAGAAAGACAATACTGTGCATTTTTTACAGATTGTGCTCACTTCTATTATGTACTAGCGTATATCCTTTCCATTTATTTTGATGGGCACATATTACAAACACTCATTTTTATTGGCCCAGCAATTTGTTAACATTTTTATAGCTTCCTGGGCAAAAAAAAAATTGTCACACCATCAAATTGCTAAACAAAATTGGTTTACGTGAAAACTAATATAATACGACGAGCGAGTTGAAGATACAGACAATGATTGAAGTAACCATATAATAAATATTGGCAATAACCATACTAAGAACAACTAAACCGAATTACAATAATAAAAACAATCTTTAAAACTAAACATAAGTAGACCGATATTATTTTTATTTTCTAGATATGAACGAATAATAAAATAAAATCATACAAAACGAAAAACATCTTACAAATGATAAAAATTAAAGACAGACAGTAACGAAATAACAAAATCCAAAAACTAAAATATACACAACAAAAAGAAACTGCACACAATTTGCTGCCAGTCAGTCGTTGTTATGGTTGGCATTAACAAAAAAATATTTATTTTTCTAAACCATCTTTAAGCCAACGCACTCGTAACATAATAATAAATGAATGGATGAAACAAAAGGCGGGATTAAAATTGAAAATGTTATTGAACTGGGTGTCTTAGAGGCGTCTTAGATTGGACACACGTTTCATATTTATTACAACACAGACAATATGCCAAGGATTATGAGCACTATGATAACAACAATGCCAATAACTACAACAACAATAATGCAAACAAATGCTAATACGAATGTTATATACATACTTACATACAAACATGCTGCCGTATTCACGTACATAATAATATACGCGTTGAAATGATAAGGAGACTTTACCCAGCAGCAAAACATTCGTAAATAATATCGCATTAGAATGTTGCGTAAACATTTCTCGGACAAAACACTCGTGAACGGCTATCGTAAATGGAAAGAAAAAGTGCTGCTAGAGCTTACTCATCGCTCAGTTTGTGGTGGCAAATGTTTCGATTTCGATGTTTCGCTTATGAATCAATAGCGAACCTTTAGAAATATCATTATGTAATCATCAGGGAAACCAGAAATATGCTCCAAAAAAAGTGTTTTATGCGCATTCAATATGCACTAAAAACTTCGAAATATGCACTAAAAACTAAAAAAATATGCTCTTAAAAATATCATAAATTGGATTATTTGGAAATGAAAATCTAATTTTAATTCAGTAATTCAATAAAATTTGCATATAAAACAAGACAAATAATTAATTAAGAACAAATATTTAACTTTTACTTCAAAGGCAATTACGATATCAGATTTGAAACTTTGGAACTGTATTTTGAAGAATAAGACAAGCTTTTTATTTATAATTTTTATTGCCGCCGGTCACATCTAAATAAACTTTTATAGATACATTGAAAATGTTCTCTTTCAACCTCAACTGATGTAATCGGGGAGGCGTTCGTCACAATTACCAAACCAAGTTTTTATTGAAATTAACGTCCAGTGAGGATGCTAAAACACATGTTACAACTGTTTAAGTTGAAATTTGAAATATACAAATCAATAGTATTTATTTGTTCCAGCATTAAAATATAGCAGAAAAAAATTGGATTAAAAAATTTTGAATCATCCATTCAAAATTTTTTAATTTTCTTGTTTCGTGTTTCTTTCACAAGACTGTTTACAATTGAATAAAAATAAAAAAATTTGAATCGTTAATTTTAAATTTTTTTCTTCTAAATTTTTATGTTAGAACATATACTAATAATTAGTATGGTCTAAATTTCAACTTAAACATGTGTTTTAACATCAGAACTCACAAGAAAATGTGTGAAATCGATTCGAACATACGCAATGGCCTTTTTTAAAGTCTAACTTCATAATGGTAGCAAAATACTGCTTCCCCATACTGCTGTTTCTTTCACTACAAAATGAAATTGTGACGAAAAAATTTTTTTTTATATATTGTTTTTAATATTAAAATAAAAAAATTTTAAAATATACCAAAATATGCCCTAAAAACGCCAAATATGCTTTAAATATTCGAAAAATGCTCAAAATATGCGTGTTAGACTTAAGTATGCAAAAACATGCTTTAAAGTGTAAAATATGCAAAAATATGCACTAACAAATCGATGCCAGAATTCATAAAAAGTTCTGAAACGGATAAATATCTTAATTCCGCATTGATATATCAGACAAGAAAAAACATGCAATTGCATATTTGTGGTTTCCCTGGTAATCATAAACAAGGTCATTAATAGTTCGATTTCATTGCTTCTAAGTAGCAAAAACGTTATTTCTCTTTTCTTGTAGGATACAAAGAAATAAAACATTTAGAGACAAATTTTTTCTTCCCACTTGTCCGAAACTTTCGTTATTGATATCGATTTCGAATATATCTCGAACATTAATCGTGTAAAATCAAAAGTAAGAGAGTATCGAACTAATTTCGATATCCCAAAAAGTCAGCAGAAAAAGTAATTTTATTTTTTCATTTATTTATTTTATTTAACTTACTTATTTTATTTATATTATATTTTTAATACCTCGGACTTACGCTGCAGGATTTGAACATGGTACCTCCATTCTAACAGACTGACACACATCCACTAGGCTATCGTGACAAATTTATTTCTGTTCAATTATTGCACATACTATGTACATACGTATTATTTCTTTTTTATTTTTTAACTTATAGTGCTGTCATGCATTGAACTTGGTATGTGTCGACTACCAGTCTAGCACACATACACTCGGCTACCGTCACACATTCGAAAAACTTCCGAGAGAAGTTCGAAGCTCGTAGTTTTAGCGAACATTCGAATTTTCTTTGATTAGCAAATACGAATACGAATATTCGTGCATCACTAAATAAATCAATTAAAATATCGATTTTGACTTAATTAAACTTTTGTTTTTAAACTTAATTGATTAAAAGTTTAATTAAAAATATAATTGAATCAATTAAACGTCTGCTTAAAAAATGTATTTATGAAAAAGTAAAATTTTTTTCTATTAAAGGTATTGATTGGTGAAATACTTTTAATGTGCTGGGAAGAGGATCATTATTTATAACAAAAATATTTTAATTAAATTGTTACGTACAAACATACGTATGCATTAAAGAATAAACCTCATTTTATTGTTCGACACCACCATAAGAAACACTAACCCTCTCTGCAGTGTTAGCGATACAGAAATAATTGTTTTTTTTTTTTTCAAATCACTGAAATATTAGTTACATTCATCTTGTCCATCTATTTTGCACAATTTATCAGTAAAAACCAAAAGCTTCCAATCAGTAAGGTGACTCATTCCTTGTATACTCCAAGTCATATGGTTTCTTCTTCATGCACTTGAGCATAACTGGAAGTTTTAGTTTTCATATTATTTCCACTTGTCAGAGCCATTTGTTCAGACTTGGGAGCAATAGATATTCGCTGGGGACTAAGTTCGGTGAATAGGACGATGACGAAGTAAATCATTGATTTTTGCGAAGAAGGCTGGGCATGCTTGCATTGGCGTGGAGCATGCTTGCATTGGTGCGGAAAAACTTTTTTCTTTGTAAAATCTTTGGTAAATCGATCCAATAAACTGACATTATATTCGCCCCTGATTGTTTTACCCTATTTTAAAGTGAATCCAAAAAACGGTCGAAAAGATTTTATTGACTGACAAAACCGCTACTGTTTGACTGCTGGTTGATCTGTCGTGTGTTGATGTGCATTCATGTTTCGTCCACGGCGCAAAAATTCGTCCATATTGCGGTTCAACAACGTCAAAAATTCTGCGAAATTGTCACACGATTGCAAAAATGTTTCTCCAAATAAAGTAATAATTCAAAATGCATACCGCTGATCAATGTGTCATGCTTTTGGCTGCCACAATCATTCTTACTTTGAAACTCCGAAAACTAAACACCATATAACGAATTTTTTGAATTGTTTCGGGTATAAAGATCTCAAATGGGCGTCCACAATGTTCGGAATCATCTGTGCCACAACAAAATTCAATAAACCACTTATTTTCCATTGATACTGATGGTGAGGAGTTCCCATAGCATTTATCAAGCTTGGCCTTGGTTGGAGTGATTTTTTTCCGCAAAAAAATAATGATTAATGAACATATAAAATTCAATTATTAAAGACGACAGAGTTTGTTAAAAATTTCGATAGGAGTCAGCTGACAATTGAGTGTTGAGGATAGCAGGATTAAGCTTTCAGTTAAGAGGCGGGAAATTAAAGGAATCGGCGACTTATTGACCCTCCCTTAGTTATACCCAATTGATTCAAGTAGCTTATCACAACCATTCTTAAGATATTACTATCGGTTGTTTAAAAAATTAAGCTTATATATCAAGACACTTAAATTCTATTTATTTAATTTTATAGTGTAGTTTTGATTTGTTTGTAGTAGCTCAAAACCTGGTGTAGCTGCTTTTCAATATGCTTTGCCAAAAGTAGCAATTGAAATCGCTTCGTCTTTTTTTAAATAAAAAAAATCACTTCAGTCGTATTCATTGAAAGCAATCAAAACAAGTTGTAGAATTGTAGTGGCAGTCAGTAACTCTTTTCGAACCGTAAATCGCATTATTTATCGATATAATTATTCGTTTGTAGTACAGATAATGTTATTTTGTAATTTATTTTTTAAGATAGTGTACAGCTGTATTTTACTCACTATTTGATTATATATGATATAGCATCTTTGCATACAAAATTTCAAAATGTCGCAAAATATAAAAAAGAAAAAAAAATTAATATATTTGAGCTTGTGATTTAAATGTTTTTGCTTCAACCGACAAAAAATATCGTTTAAGTATGTTACTGTACAGCAAAGTTGTTAAGCTTTCGTTATATTTATTATAACGATATGATTATTGTAACACAAGTTACCAAATCCAGATATTTATACCGCATTGCAACACAACAATGTGCGCCCAACTCATATCATTTTTATTTAAGCCGATAATTGGAAGCGATTTATCATTTGTTCTTCTATGTCCACGGTAGAAATCCCTTAAGGTACGGTCACACTTGTCAAACATTTGTCCAAAAATGCGTAACCCATAAATGCTAAAAATCCTTCCATTCAGAGAAAAGTTTGTCAAGTTAAACACCCATATTTTGCGTTTCTGTTCGAATCGAAATTTTTCTTTCGATTCTATGTATTCTGTATTTCGATGCTAACAACGTTTTTTAAGTTGTTATTTCACTGGCGGAGCGTTTTTAATTTTTGTTCGTTTAGCTTAACAAAGTGATTAATTAAAAAAATAATGTAAGTATTAAATGCAAAACAAGGTTTAATTAATGAACTACACATTTTGTTTTGTTTTTCTGTACTGAAATGCGACTTTTATTTAATTTATTGCATGTAGAACAGCATGAAAGGTTGACTTACCTATTTTTTGGCAACGAAAAACGATATTATCTGCGGATTTAATTAAATTTAAACAAATATACTTTACTTTTTATTACAATTGTGTGTAAAAAAATTAAAATATCACCTCCGCCGTGACAGGATTCTTCACACTGGATAAGTTTGGCCACAAATACCTCTTGCTTATCTAATTTTTTTACTCTTTGTACTTAAATTTGCAAGAATTTATTTGATAACAATTTTTACAATATTTAATATTATGTTTTAATTTTTAAATAAAAAATTTTTTGTACAGTAAATTGAACTTTTTGCAAATTTGTTTTTGCAAAATTGCTTTTTTTCTGTTCCTATTATACACGCTTCATAGCAAAGAAGTTGGTTTAAACACACTCTTCCCCTCTTCTTTTTCTTTCGATTAAGTTTTTTTTTTTGCAGAATACCATTTTTCGATCCGTGCGTAACTGAATGCGGGAACCTAATCGAAACACAGAATAAGGGTGAAAGAGTAGCCAATAATGTTGGAATCTATGACATTGTCTATTAGTTGTGTTCGAAACTGTTTAATTTAATAAACAAGTGTCTGGATAAAAACTTTTGAAACTAGTGTTTGTTGGTTACGCTTTTTTGGGCAAATGTTTGACAAGTGTGACCGTAGCTTTAGCTCAAATTGTTCAATACACAACTATGACAGTATTAAGAGTATTTGGATTTCTCTTTGCCTGAAATGTACTGTGATGATACCAGTGATGCCAACAATTCAAAGGCAAAACGAGCCAACTGAGTAGCCAAAAAGAGCTAAAAGGAGCTAAATTTAAAAACTCAAGATTTTTCCGTTTTAAATCTATGAATGTACATATTTATTACTCAATTTGCACTTCAAAATTTTTTTACATTATTAAAAATAATAGTAAGAAAAAATAAAAAATAATAATTTAAAATAAAATCATTTCGCAGCAATTGATGCAAATATTTATCTGCATTAACAATATAACCATACACATTTACATATACTTGTATATACGTTAAGTTACAAAATAAGAACAATCATTTTCAAAAAGATTTAGCTTTAGAAGGATTTTTTGTTGGTTTAATCCATTTTTTTAAACGCGGGATTTGATTTCCAAGCTTTCCTATATAGAAACGAATACTTTATAATAAAAACGGGGTTTTACAATTTGAAATACCTAAATACATAAATACATGTATCTTACATAATTGCGAAAAAAAAGTATCTGCATTTGCAAAAACATTTTTTGCCAAAAATGTAAATGCCCAAAGCAGAAACAATAGGGTTAAAGCGGGAAAATTTACTATAAGATCCAAAAAGTGTCAAATGTGCCGTTTCCACAATTGAAAAGAGCTTTGTTAGCTCTTTTTATTAAAAAAGAACTAAAGCGAAAAATTTCGAGTTAGAATCAATCAAAAAGAGCTAAATTTAGCTCTAAAATAGCTAAGTTGGCATCGCTGGATGATACGTAATTGAATTTGCTATAGGACAAGACAAACAGCAAATGTTAAGTTAAGTTAATTTTCCAAAAATGCTATTTTTTGCCGCATAGTGTCATAAAGTAAGTTGGATAATATATTTATAATGGCTCGCGCACTCGACTGTTATTAAAATAATAATACTTTACTAAATTTAGGTACAACGGTTATCCTGCAACGCAGTCTATGCATTCTTGTTGGTATTGATTGACCTTATCACTATGCCGCACAGCATATAATGGGTAAATCACAGTTATTGTGATTGTATTTCTTGTCAACAAAAGCATTACATATTTGTTTATGTTTGAACGTGTATGTTTGCGAAACATACATAAATGTAAAGATCCTGCCACACAAATACACTCACAGATGCAACCATATTGAGGCAGTAATAATTGGTATCACATTTAATATAAACATGCAAGTTTATATTTGATATCATTGTGTTAATATTTATTCATATTAGACAATTGCGGTTAATATTTGTGTTTGTTTGTATGTCGATTTGATTATTTGCTTGTGTTAATGTACATACATATCCCTGCTATTTGTTGTTTATGTTTTCAGACTAAATATTAACCCGGCACGTGTTAATATTAAACCACGAACGTTTGGGCAGGGGGCGTATTACTTTGTTTTTGATTTTATTGTGGGTTAAACAAATTATTTTAGATAAACGCTGATAAGAATAGTAGCTATTTAACATTATACGAGAGACTACAACTTCTTTAAGTTAGATATCAGTGTTTTACTTTATATAATTTTGAAAAATTTTTCTTTTAAAGAAATTTTAAATTTATTGAAGACTTATTCCAAAAACGGTGACCCTTTTATCATTTTAATGATTTGGCAAGCACGCACGCAACCTTGCAAAATATATGGCCAGCCGTTTTTGAGAACATCGGGCCAAGAGAGAACATCGTTTCCCCACTTTTTCCTGGTTTTTAATTCCCGAATTCGACGGTATCTCGTCGGTCGACGCTATCTTGGCACACGTGAAATTTCAGGGGATGGCAATGTTTTAAAGATGCCAAAGGACATGTCGACGCCTCCATTCTATAACATTCTAAGTCGAAAATGTGAGTTTTGAATTACAAGCTCTCAAAGTTTTCACGCGATATCTCAGTAACTATATAAGATACGCCATTTGTTCTTTCACTGTTTTTAGTAGAATTTGAGTAGAATTTTGATAGTATTTTCTGAATTTACAAATTTTAATTGGATCATAGCTAAAAATTATATAAAATGTTTTAGCACGGTGAAAACAGTTTTTGATAGGTCTATTGTTTTTAAGTTAATCACCTAAGTATACATATAATATTTTAGTTTGGACAAAAATTTTAGAAAATTAAGAAATGTCTCTTCCATAACATACTAAGTCAACTTAGTTTTCAAGTCAATTTAAAATTGTCCAAGCAAAAGTATTCTAATTGTACTTACTACATTTTAGAATGTAAAATTTATACGACTATGTGTGTAGTCTAAGTATATTTATGCCTATAACTTTGGAACGGATCGGCCCAACTTAACCAAATTTTGACAGTAGAACATAGGATTCAAAAATTCAAGAACATTAAAAACGTTCTAAGTACACTTAGAACGTTATAGATTGGAGGCGTCGATGTGTAGAAAACACATCTTATATTACCACTTAAGGGTCTAATATTTTTGATATTGCTGGCAAGTATTCATAAATTATGAAAAGCTTTAACAGTGGTGTGCAGATTCATTTTTGCGCTTTACCAATAATTCGAAACTATTTTGCAGTTTTATTTTTTGCAGTTTGCACGCTCTAAGCTCGGTTTGCACTGAAAGAATTTTCGACTGAAATTCTAATTCTATTCCAACGTCACGCTTCGTTGGATTAATGAAACCAGTTTCGTTAAAATTATTTTATTGAAAACTCCATCAAATTTATTTAACAGTGTAATTAATGCAGTGCTATAACTTCGTCGAAACAATAAAGTAATTTCATGAAAAGAATGAAATAACTTAAATGTAAAGGGGTTTCTTAGTAATTAGAAAATATTGTTGTCATAAAACCAATAAAATGTTCTTACGAAACCAGAAGCAATTCCAATGAAATTCTTTCACAATACTCATGAAATTTTTATTGAATTTGTGAAATTATCATTAGATTTGTTAAAAAAATTTTAATGAAATTGTTTCATTGGACTTATGAAGCAAAATTCTTTCGTTGTGCAGTAATAGAAAATTTGGAAAATATTATGATAAACTGTTCACTATGTTGCCAATAGAAAGAACCCTCTCAAAAAATCACCCTATGCCATACAGATATGTATGCAGATATATCATTTTTATAGTTATCAGTTTTACTTATTCTAAATTTTTATCTGATTTCTTCCAAATAAATTTTATTACACAAATAATGTTGCTTTTTCAAGAATTCGATAATAAAATAAAATTTAATTTCTATGAAATTAATAGAAAATAAAAAACTTAAACATACATATTTCTCTATTAATTAATTGATTTAGATCTGTTAATAAGCCTCTTACAACTTTCTAGATGAAGAATTTTTAGACATCACCATCTTCAGTTGTAATTCCAAGTAGAATTGTGGTATTCAGCCGATAGTTATCATGGGTGTTCTTCAATATCTGGTTTCTTTATTTTTTTTTTAATATTTTATTGGTTTTCTGACGTTTAGTCTGCTTTTGCTATATCAGTATATTTCAATTCTCAACAAAATTCTTAGGAAAAATTCATAAAAATTTATTTTATGTCTGTTTATTGTTTTTAAAAAATTAGTGTGTGTACTTTGTATTGTATTTATTAGTGAATGCATACGTATATGTATATGTATCATCTCTGTGTGCTGTAAGAGTGAAGGTACGGTCACACTTGTCAAACATTTGCCCAAAATAGCGTAACCACTAAATGCTAATGATAAATCTTGCAATTGACAAAAGTTTGTCAAGTTAAAGAGTAGACAATGATGTTGGATTCTATGACATTGTCTATTAGTTGTGTTCGAAACTGTTTAATTTGATAAAAAAAAAGTGTATGGATCAAAACTTTTTTCATTAGTGTTTGTTGGTTACGTTTTTTTGGGCATATGTTTAACAGGTGTGACCGTAGCTTCAGTGTGGTGGTGTAAAACTATTAGAATTAGTTTTTTATGTTTGTTTACATTTCCTTTTATGATCGAATGCATGTGTTTGGTTCTATCAGTCAGTCAGTCAGTCAGTGCCTTTTGCGTCAGAGTTTGAATTGAAGTTGTAAATCAAAATATTTGTCAGCAGTCTCATCCATTAAAATTTTTGTTTACAATATTATACTCGTCGACTCTCCGTTACACACGCTTGAACAAATCATAATTTTGTTTAATGATAATGATGGTCAATGTCCTGCTGCGAAGTGTAATAATTTAAAAACAAAAAAAAAAGGCCAGAGATCTTGTTAAAGGTGGCTCGTTTGACAAAGTGTATAATGATGACCTATGTAAATATTTAACAGTTTTGTTTTTTAACAACATCTTTTTTATTGTATTAAGTGCACAAAAAAAAGTATGGCAAGTGCAACTCAAGGCAACTGCAGCCCATTTTTCACGGTAAATTAGAGCAAGTAATGTTATTAAGTGAAGCACTAGCCAAGAAAACAATGTAATTTTTGCTGTCACAAAAGGCACTCTTTAGCCTTATATGCATATGTTATATGTAGTTTGTTTATTCTGTAACTTCATTCAAGGTTAAGTTTTTTAAGTAGAGCAATTAAAAATATAATAAAGAGATTTAAAAAAAAACTTTTGTTTAAGAACACCTTTCATTTAAAGGCGGGAAAATGGAACCATACCTTGGGAACCAGAACTAATTTTCGACCACACCTTGGTGAACTGCAACACCATTGAATTGGCCCCCGCCGACTACCAGGTAGTGCACCAGAATTTTACTGTTACAATTGTGAGTTCAACTCCCGCCATATTTGTGCATACTCGTACTACAAAATGATGATTTTGGAAATTGTTTTCTAGCTTACATATTTTTCGGGTGATGTTTGAGATTGATGATGAAGCTAAATTTTTTAATCATCTAATGATCATCGGCTAAAGAATTTAATTTGTCACGTCCATACAATACGAAAAAAATTGGAGCTTGTTAACTCGATCTCGAGTTGTTTTATATTTTCCCGTATTTAATAATCTTTGATGTTGCAAAACTGTTTATTGTCTCAATTTGAACATCCAATTGCAAATGGTATTTCTAAAGAATTTTCCAGATTTTGCTCAGCAGAAAGGAAATTAAATGGAACATTTTCTTTAATTTATTTTATAGTTATGAGCGGGTTATGACCGTAAATATGCAATTGCATGTTTTTCATCGATTGCATCGATTTGTTAGTGCATATTTTTGCATATTTAACTCTTTAAAGCATTTTGTTGCATATATCAATCTTACACTCATATTCTTAGCATATTTTCGAATTTTTACTGCATAATTTATTCTTTTATGGCATATTTTGGCACTTAATAGATTGTTTTATTTTAGTGTGCTTAGAAGCTTATGTGTTGGTCGAAATTGTCGTTTTTATTTTTCGCCACCTAAATCTTAATTCTAATGTTCCATGTAGAGTATACATTTTTATTTTGTGTTCCGCAGTTATTACAGACGTTAGTTTCAACAAGAATTCGGTTTTCTATATTTAATAGGCTACAGACAAACAAAGATTCGGTTTTCTATATTTAACAGGATAAAGTTCGTATCGCCTTGTAAGCCAAATTACATGTAATAATTATTAATGAACAAATAACATCAAAGTTAGTTGTAAATATTCTGACAACAACACATAGTTGAACGGAACAGCTAGCCGAATTTGTTATTTGTTATTTGTGGCTGAGTTTGCCCTAAGTAGACGTTGAAGGAATATTGTCAATGTATAAAAGGCTATTCAGGTTATTTCACAATAACGAAAGAAAACTTTCGACTTACAATTTATGTTGAAAACAAAAACAAATTTTCCTATATTATTGTTGTCTGCAATATAAATTTTCAGTTGAAAGTTCTCTTTCATGTCATAGAAATCTTGTTTAATTATTCACAGCTCCAAAGTTTTAATTGCGATATCGTGCTACCTTTGAAATTGAAGTTAAGGGCCTGTTCATCTAAATGCGAACGATAGATTCGATCAAATATTTATACTGGAAACAAAAACAAATTTCAGGTTTTTGTTTTTGTTTCGAATATAAATTTGCGATCGAATCTATCGTTCGTATTTAGATGAACAAAGCCCTAAGTTTTTATGAGAGTATCCAAACAAATTTATTTATATTTATTATTTGCTTCAGTCAAAATTTGCAAAGAGATTATTTCTAACGTGCACTTCAAACCCAAATTATTTTTTTTAATACGGAAATTATTCTTTGTTAATTTTTTACTGTTTATATTTTTTGTATATTTAATTTTTGTCTTATTTAATTTGGAGTTGTTGTTGAGTTTTTGGATTAATGTGCAGTTTCTACAAGTCAACCGGACTACTCGTCTAGAAAATTTTGTATGAAAATCACTCAAAAAAATTTGTGCTTTCAATATAAATTTTATGCTCAAGTCGACCGTCTGGTTTGTAGAAACAGGGCGTAAAAATATATTTTCATTTACAAACAACGGAAATTATTTTATTATTTTTTGAGTTTTAAAGCATAAAACACTCCTTTTTGGGCATAGTTCTGATTTCCCTGGTTATGACTGATCTAATAATATAGGGAGTGCGTCCGTATCTCAAAGTTGGCCTTCAAGTCCATTTTTCAATGTAACTTGTCTGCATCTTAAAAAAACGTTGTACAAGAATATGATACATGGCAATATATTAGCTCTTCTAGTCAACTTTTCTAGTCTTACAGAAATTTGATTGCTAAAATCCATATTTGCTTTAGTTTTTCTTCAGTTTTTGATTCTCCTAGCAAATATCGAAAATTCGAGCTCCGCCATTCTTATATTAAACCATCGAAAAAAAAATCCATTGAATAAATGGGCTTGAAGGTCAACTTTAATTTTTTTGTATTTTTTTACATAAAACTGAAACGATTTTGGGGGGGGGGGGAAGAGAATATAAGAAATCAAAAAAATCTCCATACAACTAAGGGCATACATACATATTTATGCACATATTTTATTATTGCAACTTATAAAACTTAAATTTTTTCTCTAAAAATTGCCATTCATATGAATAAATATAAGATTGCACTACGTACGTGTTGTGACACCTTTTAGAAAAATTTCTTTGGCAATTTTACTTATTTTTCTATACTCTTTTTTACGGTTTTTGACTAAAAGCAATCACATAGTTAATGTTTTCCATGCATGAATTTAACAACAATGTAACAGAAAACAAATTGTTTGAAATAAAATACAAAAAGTGGAAGAACATTACTTTGATTAGCTTTGGCTGCAGAAGACGTACGAATATAAGGCGAAAAGAAATAAAAATAAAAAGAATTACGATGAAAATCTAGAATGAATAAAATAAATGAATGAAAGGAGTGTAAAAATGAACGTGATAACTTACTTTGGTACTCTTTCCATCTATTCGTCTAACGGGCTAACTAACGCTTGGTATGTCTGTAACAGATTAAATATGGTCGAGGGAGGTTGCATGATTTAAATTTTGCAATCACAGAAATGGCTACTAAAGAAAAATTATTCCCTGAGAGATCAAAGTGTGCACAAAACTACACACAACTACAAAATTAATGACAATATGTAACGTAAATGAAAAATTGTTGAAAAATAGGCAAAAAACAATCGAATACGAAAGACCACAAGAAAAGGTAAATTATATCGGAGCCAGAGAAACAGCGATTAAAAAGTGTAAAGGTGAAATGCTTCTTCGATTTTAACCCCCTAATGCAAAAAAAATATTTTACTTTAGCCTTAAAGTTCATATTAGTTGACAAGCACTTTAAGGCTAACAAATGCTTTGTTAAGAAATTGTATGCAAAGAACAACTTTAGTTATTTTGTTATTTAATAATAAATACTGGTAAAACCACCGTGTTCAACAACCACTTCACAGCTTATGATGTAAAAAATCGAATACAATTTCATTCGGGTACTCAAATATTTTTTTATTTTATTAAATAAATTTTTACTTTCTTGAAGTAAAGCAACATAATTTAAACAATATGAGCTTCTGACATGGTAGGATAACAGATAAACATTTCTATGAAGTATACGTAAAAAAATATGAGGAACAAAGAAGAATTTCTTTTATTCGAATGCAATGAGTATTTGAATATCCAGGTTTTTTCGATTTGTTTTGATTGTATGTACATCACTAAAACATTTTTGTACACTTGTATTTATTTTAATACTTTTTTTTATGGATTTTACCATATATTTTGAATCAGTTGGATAATTTGAATAATAGTTTCCAGTACATGACAGAAATAGTAAATCTAAGCAAAGAGCTAACACTTCTAGCTTCCTTTTCAGATGTAACACGAATCAATATACATATGTTATATTAACAAAAATATTTGAGGTACAAAATACACATTTTCGAAATATCAACTTAAAGTAGTCTTAACAAACGTGTGGACCTACTTTAGAAATTTGATATAATAACTTTTTTTTTTGCATAAGACCCTAAATTAGACAAACGGACAACAACGGCAAAATGAATTTTTTCATATGATTAATTGTTCATGCATATGTTGCATTAAAACGAGAGCATCTGCAACAGTTGAGGGTGTTGAGGGCTTTGGTACTTGTTGGTAGCAAGTACTAACGCCCGAAGAATAAAATGAATCCTACGGTTTTTAGGGTTCCGTACACCAAAGGTGTTTTCGCTACGCTGTCCGTCACACGGTATTTTCTCAGGAACCGTAAGAGCTACGGACCTGAAATTTTGGACAGAGTATGTAGAACCTTGGCCACTACAACAACAAATACATGAGAATTATAAATTAAAGGGTGTTCCAAATCGAGTGACAAAAAATTTTAAAATCTCGTAATATACATACAATTGTATGTACATATGTATATTGACACTTGAAATTTGTAAAATTAATGTATTTTTATATAGACTACAACAATAAACATTAAAATATTAAAAAAATTTAATTAAAGGGTGATACATCAGTTAATGCAATTTTAAATATGTAATTTTGTCAACTTGCTATATCTTGGAGACCGAGAAGGTAAACTCTTGAAATTTTCAAAAACGGTAAAACTAAAAAATCCGAAAATTATAAAATCGCCAAAACCTGAAAAAAATCGCCAAAAATTTTAAAAAATCGCCAAATTGAAAAAAATCGAAAAAATTAAAAAAAAAATTTTAGCACTAAAATAAATCGCCAAATTCGAAAAAATCGTTTAAATGAAAAAAATCGCCAATATGAAAAAAACGCCAAGAACCGAAAAAAACACCAAAACGCGAAAAATGCGTCAAAACCAAAATAATTGTTTATGTGAAAAAAAATCGCCAAAATGAAAAAAATCGCCAAACTTAAAAAAAAATCGCCAAATTTAAAAAAATCGCCAAAAGGAAAGAAATCGCCAAAATTTAAAATAAACGCCAAAACCCGAAAAAAAATCCTTAAAAACGAAAAAAAGTGCCAAAACTAAAAAAATCGCCAAAACCAAAAAAAAAATCACCTATATGAAAAAAACGCAAAACCCCTATATGAAAAAAACGCAAAAATTAAAAAAAAATCGCCAATATGAAAAAAAAAACGCCAAAATAATAATAATTTCCATAATTAAAAGAACTTCAAAACCCAAAAAAAATCGCCAAAACGTTATAAAAGTGCCAAAACTCAGAAAGCGCCAATAAATTAAAAAAAACCCAATTGAAAAAAACGCTTAAAACCGAAAAAACTTAAAAACGAAAAAAATGCCAAAACTATAGTTTATATTGTTCGTATTGAATTACATATCTCGTGCCCGTACGGAACCCTTCGTGCGCGGGTCAAAGTCGCACTTTACTGAATTTATTATATTATTCATTTTAATAACGGTTCATAACGTTAAGGAAGGACTCAACTGTAGTGTTATCGAAGCAGAGTTTTGTGCACAAAATGAACTTTTCATCGCTATATGCAGTAATCCTTGTACCATATAATTCGATCTTAGTTAAAACCTTAAAAAAATATATTTGAGCAGTATTTAGAATAACTGATATTAGGTATAAAATCTTAAGTGCAAAAGTTGCTGTTGGGGTGGTATAATTTAATCCCATACGGCATACGTACATATATTTATACCCTTTACCAAAAATGGTAAAAGGGTATATATAGGTTTGTCCAGATTTTTGTAACTTATTCATTTGTGACCACAAAAAGTTAGTTATTCTGGATCCTTATGAACAGGAGATGGAAAAAAACATGTCGGTCAATCCGTCTGTCTGTACAGATTTTGTATGGGTCGCCTGAAATGCTTTTTTTGAAGCTTCCGAACAAGTTAGAGAACTCGGAGTTGGACGGAAACGACCGCACTTGTCTTAGCACAATTGGGTATGAAAATCAGCAAAAATAAATAATCGGTTCTCCCGAAATTCTTATATATGGCTTTATCATGCATTTTGAAAATTTCATGAAAAAAAAACCGTGTTTAGAACCAGGAATATTTAAATTCCTGACTAACCACACTAGCTACTCGTCTACTGAGGCTTACTTGGATTTGGTTAACATTTACTGTATTTAAACATTTTCTCTAATATGCTTTGTTTGGTATTAAACCCCTTTTTGTCAGGTCATCATTGTTTTATTTTAATGATAATTTTGCTTGGCACATTCTTATTGGTGGGCATGCAAACGAATTTGTGTGCATAGAATGTAAGCATTCGTACATACATACATAGTACATATGTACATACTTATGCATAAATAAGAGTTTGTATTCTGTGTTGAATTGAACAACCACACAACCTTGAAGGAATAATATTGTGTTTTGTTGTAAAAACTCAGACTTATTTTATATACATATTTACAACATAAATATGTATGTATATATGAATGTACATACATATGTATGTATGTGTGCATGTACAAATAAAGTATTGTATTAAAGGAACAAGTGTTCATGAAAAATGTAGGTACATGCTTATGTACATGTATATGTATGCAAAAGTGAATAGAAATTCGTTTGCTAATGTTCTTGTGTATGTACATACTTATTTATTATTAGGTATTATTTAAAAAATTTAATAAGGGCTTAATAAAGAGCATGGATTTGTTATACACACATACATACATACATATGTATGTATGTATGTGCTATGTAAATATGTACTTATGTATATATTTCAAAATGGGCAGGATTGTTTGAGTTCGATTTAGTTATTTTTTTTTCTAAATACATTTAGTAAAAAAATACATTAGAAAAAGGAATAAAAAGTAAAGAAATTCTTTTATCATTACTTAAACTATTATAGTTATCTTTAAAGTATTAATTTAAGATAACTCTATGTACGTCTCCACCCGACATGAAATTTTGTTGTAACTTGATGTTATAACTGAGTTGAATGAACAATTGCACTAACCATAATGTTAAAACTTGAAAAAGGCATAAACTTTAGCAGTCGTATTCGTATTCGAAAATATCAAAAACTGACATTCGTTACATCACTAATATGTACTAGAGTTGGGCATAGTTGTTCCTTTTTCGGATTGTTCCTTTTTCATCCCAACAACAAAAAGAACTAGTTCGTTCTTTTCGTTCAGTTGTTCTTTTCGGTTAGTTGTTCACAGCGATGCCAACTTAGCTATCTTAGAGCTAAATTTAGCTCTTTTTCATTGCTTCTAACTCGAAATTTATCGCTTTAGCTCTTTTTTAATAAAAGGAGCTAACAAAGCTCTTTTCAATTGTGGAAACGGCACGTTTGGCACTTTTTGGATCTTATAGAAAATTTTCCCGTTTTTACCCTATTGTTTCTGCTTTTAGGCATTTACATTTTTGGCAACTATTTTTTTGCAAATGCATATACTTTTTTTTCGCAATTATGTAAGATACATATACTTATGTATTTAGGTATTTCAAATTGTAAAACCCCGTTTTTATTATAAAGTGTTCGTTTCTGAGTAATTAGAAAACTTTCCACAAATTATTGAAATGGATTCTTACTGCCAAAAATATAGGAAAGCTTGGAAATCAAATACCGCGTTTAAAAAATGGATTAAACCAACAAAATATCCTTCTAAAGATAACTCTTTTTGAAAATCATTGTTCTTATTTTGTAACTTAACGTTTATACAAGTATAATGTAAATGGGTATGGTTATATTGTTAATGCAGATAAATATTTGCATCAATTGCTGCGAAATGATTTTATTTTAAATTATTATTTTTTATTTTTTCTTACTATTATTTTTAATAATGTAAAAAAATTTTGAAGTGCAAATTGAGTAATAAATATGTACATTCATAGATTTAAAACGGAAAAATCTTGAGTTTTTAAATTTAGCTCTTTTTAGCTCTTTTTGGCTACTCAGTTGGCTCGTTTTGCCTTTGAATTGTTGGCATCACTGACAACAGATCAGAGATTACACATACATACATATGTACATGCATACATTGAATCCTCTTAAATGTTTTATTCGTTAGTTAATATTCTAAAGTAATTTCATTTCATTCTTAACGACCTTATTTAATTAATAATATTTGATTGGAAACGCTTAGAATAAAGTTTGATAATTTGAAAACAAACTATAATATTTTACTTGAAATCTTTTGCATGTGCATTGGTCAGGAACAGAGAATAAGATAAACAAAACAAAATAAAGACCAAAAATTAACGAACGAACAAAAGACGAACAAGACCGAGATATCAAAAAGTACCAAGAGAATAATAAAGACTAAAAGAACAAGAAAGACTAAAATAACAACAAAGACCAAAAAGGAACAACTAGTCTGAATTAGTTCACATCGTTCACTTATGGGAATAGTTCAATTGAACTAGTTCGTTCTTTTTGAGACAAACCCTAATATGTACACACCCTGCAACAAATGTATGCAAAAGAAATAGTTAACTGAAAAATCAATTTAGGTCAGAACGCATGATTTTAACACAGGGATGGCATTGACGAGCATGAGTTCACATTTAACAAAACTGCTCATAATTTAAATGAGTACTTAGAAACCATGCAAGTTTCCTGATTCGATGACGTTTTTCTTACGTAAAATTAAAACATAAGAAGATATTGTCGCAGCCAGGATACGATCCGTGCCGTTCAGAATGTCAAGGCACACTCTTCACCAATGAGCTATTGTTTTATTGACACACTTATGTTGGAGATAAAACTTATTTTATCAAAATGTGTCAATTCTCTTTTTGCATGCCCTTTTTTCTGGATATTTGTCGCATGTGTTTTTAATGAGTTCAAAAACTATAGCATTATTTACAATTTGCGATGGCATTCAGAATGCATTCCAAGAAACAAATGCTTAAGAAATCATGAAACACTATTTCATTTTGAACGCGTTCATTTATTTTTTGCTGGGTAATAGAAAATTTTGTAGAACCCAATGTGATTGAAAACTGCTTAAATTATTTATGACATTTATTTATACATACATACATACATATGGTTGTTATCGCATAAGTTTTAAAAAGTGTTGTGCAGGGGGGGGGGGGAATTAGGACTTAAAACTAAAACGAAATTGATTTTTCCAATAATATTACTACCAATAAAAACTTAAAAACATATCGATGGTGTTGCGTAAAAATTGTCAATCTCGCACGATTTTACATAGAATATTTGATCTTTTTACCCAACACATTTGAGAATATTTAAGTACACAAGCGCACAAAAATAGCACTTCAAATATCATTTAAAATGCTGGAAACATTTTTTAGCTTATACTTTTGTCGTTTATACTTATCAGAAAACTGCTAATAAAAAAGAATTCATTAATTTCATTAACTGAAAAACCAAAATTATTTAAAGTTCTACCGATTACATGTCGTTGATTGGTTAAAATGTCTTATTTGTAAAAAAGTAGGACTTTTCCGGACGCATGATTAAAAAAGTAGGATTTAAAAATAAATCGAATTTGATTTTTCACATAAAATTGCTAGTAATAAAATCAAATTCAAACGATGGAAACATTCTTTTAAGCTTATGTTTTGTCGTTTATATTATCCAAAAAGGTTTATAGCACAAGAATTCATTGTGAAGTACATATGTACATACATACTTCTGTACTTCTTAATCAATGTATGTATGTATATAGGTATGTACCTACTTCTTAATCAAATTTCGTTTTAATTTTTAAGTTAGTGCTACAGAATGAAACTTCAAATCGTTCTTCATATCGTGTAAAAATTTCATACAAATACATACATATGTATGTATATATCTTTTCTTTTCTTTCTTACTCAACTATTAAGATAAAAATAATCTCGTTTTATGGCAAACATGTTTTTTGAGTTATGTCGTTCTTTAAGTAAATGGGCGATATGTAAGTGAGTATGTACTTACATACATACATATGTACATATGTATATGTACACATATATACACACGTAGAATATTGGTAAAAAATAGTTGTATGTAGCAAAACTTCTTTTCGTGTGCCAGACACCTGTGTGCCAATTGCCACACAAGCGTAAAAAAACGTAACCAACTAATTACTAATGAAAAACTGTTTGCTTCAGACATGTATTTATTAAGTTAAACAGTTTCATACATACATAATAATTAATAGACAATTTTATACAATCCAAAATGATTGCTGTTTAAATCAATAAATACATGTCTGAATCAAACAGTTTTTCATTAGTAATTACTTGGTTACGTTTTTTTGGGCAAATGACACACAAGAAATGCCAGATGTAAACTCAGTCTTATATTATAATCAGAGTACCAAATATTCATTCGCTCACCTAAGGCCGGGGCACATAAATAAAATTAGCCAAAAGAAATAAACGAAATACATAAAAATGTTGAATTTGATAAATAAAATTGAGAATCAACCTACAAATTCCTCCGTCAATAAAGTAGTCATGGTGTCAACCTTCTCCGTCGTTGATTAAAGTCAGTTTAAAAAAGCAAAGTTTAACGTATGACGGATTCATTGTGCCTCGGCCTTTGTAATTCATGTGCATTAATATTTTTTTTAATTTTGGGTTTGTTGTGTTCTATTCGCGGATGAAGAGGATAAAAAGGATAATTTAAGGCATATTCAGTGTGTACTACGGCATTGACTGTACAACAACATTGAAAATACAGCAAAAATTGGCGTGAAGTTAGCATATCTGACGAAATTGAATTAGGTATTAACGAGTTCCTCCATACAATTTGACATTAAAAATGGTCGCATTACCTAATTTTAACCCACCTCTAAGTCCTATCATGATTTTTAATGTGAAATTTCATTGCAAAACTATTTAAGACCATGTTTAATTTTAGCACTTATGCTAACTTCATGCAAATTTTTGCTTATACATAGGGCCTCAATGTTGTTGTATTTTCAATGTTGTAATTATATTCAATGCTGTAGTACAAAGCTGTTTTAACGTCGTCGACGGCGGTTACATTGGTCGCATTCATAAGACGTAGCTGTTGAGCTCAACTGTTGTGAAACTGTTGGCAGCTGTTGGCCCCAACAGTTACTTCTTAGAAACTTATTGATGGATGTACTGCAAAATGAACAGCTGATGAACGTAAGCAATTGAAAACGAACGAAAGAGCAACAATGTAAGTTGGCTACATTAATTAGTTTAGCTAAAGTGTATGTATAACACAGAATATTTAATGAAGTCAGCAGCCCAGGAATCTTCCATTCTTACAATTAAAATTTGCTCCCTAAAATAAATATTCTGTGTTTGAACAACACTGCAATAAAAAGAAAGACCTGCGCCTACAGTATTTTTATTTTAACGCTGAGCCGAAATGTGCTCAAAAAACGTTTAAACGCAATAGTGAATTAAATATGTAATATATAATACAAATAGACAGCATAATATACATACATATGTTTGATGAAATTAGTAATTTAATTTAATTCCTTTATTTCGTTCCTTTATCGCATTTTAAATGCAAAATTTAACAAATATTTGCAGCCGCCATCTAACAAAGCGACGTTGCATTATATTATAAACGGCATAAGTCTTTTCGATCAGCTGTTCAGGCTGAGCACAACATGTTGACTATAGGTAGCGAAAAAATTTTATGATGGAAAAAATGGCAGCAATTACTCAACTGTTGAGTGGAGCGAAACTACTCAACTATGCGTTTCTAAGACAAACACTTAACGGTTGCGCAACTGTTACGTCTTATGAATGCGACCATTAACAGCAAAATAAAATTTTACAACGAACATCACAATTTCGTCGTTAAGACGCCGTCAGCGACGTCGACATTAACTGTAGCATTAGTAATTAAATAAATCTTCACATATGGTAACGCTGTTGCGAATATACATATACCATAAAAACTACGTACATAGAATCCCTACGGGAAGGCTACCCTACAGGAAGGCTACCAGTCAATTGACTAGTGATTTGACTAGTAGCGACCACCACAACTTCGGTCACTGGCCCCAGTTAGTTTATTAGGGGCTTGGTGAAAAAAATTAACAAAACATTTGTGTACGTGTGATTTTTTCTCACTCTATAACTTATTAATTTCACTTAATTAAAACACATATATCTGAACTGCTTACTCTGCTACATTTTTGCCAGTCACATATTACATACGCATTGGTGAACTATGACTAGTCAAAGGTTACAAGGCAACTAGTCACCTATTACTAGTCAATATTTACGTAGAAACTGGTAAAATGTAACTTTTAAATAAAAAACATAATTTATAATACTTTTTGTTTAATTTTATTTGCTTTTTTATTACAAAAATAACTCTAAAATACATAAGTGAATAGCATTTAAAACAAAAAATACAAATATGTATACAAAATCACCAAATAACTTAAGCGGTATATAGCGCTCACATCTTTTCATCTCCAACGCACCTTGCTCACTACAAATATGTATCTAAAATTTAGAAAATAAATATTCATATTAAATTAAACTTTGTGAATATCTTTTATGCACTATTTTACTTATCTTTTTCAATACTTTTATAAACTTTCACAGACTGCATAAATTGCGTCTTCATCACAACGCATTTTCCCCTCTCCAAATATCTAAAAATTGGAAAAGAAACGAATACATACATACATACATATGTATGTATGTTTTTAATTAAACTGTTATTTTATATACATATTTACAACATAAATATGTATGTATATATGAATGTACATACATATGTATGTATGTGTGCATGTACAAATAAAGTATTGTATTAAAGGAACAAGTGTTCATGAAAAATGTAGGTACATGCTTATGTACATGTATATGTATGCAAAAGTGAATAGAAATTCGTTTGCTAATGTTCTTGTGTATGTACATACTTATTTATTATTAGGTATTATTTAAAAAATTTAATAAGGGCTTAATAAAGAGCATGGATTTGTTATACACACATACATACATACATATGTATGTATGTATGTGCTATGTAAATATGTACTTATGTATATATTTCAAAATGGGCAGGATTGTTTGAGTTCGATTTAGTTATTTTTTTTTCTAAATACATTTAGTAAAAAAATACATTAGAAAAAGGAATAAAAAGTAAAGAAATTCTTTTATCATTACTTAAACTATTATAGTTATCTTTAAAGTATTAATTTAAGATAACTCTATGTACGTCTCCACCCGACATGAAATTTTGTTGTAACTTGATGTTATAACTGAGTTGAATGAACAATTGCACTAACCATAATGTTAAAACTTGAAAAAGGCATAAACTTTAGCAGTCGTATTCGTATTCGAAAATATCAAAAACTGACATTCGTTACATCACTAATATGTACTAGAGTTGGGCATAGTTGTTCCTTTTTCGGATTGTTCCTTTTTCATCCCAACAACAAAAAGAACTAGTTCGTTCTTTTCGTTCAGTTGTTCTTTTCGGTTAGTTGTTCACAGCGATGCCAACTTAGCTATCTTAGAGCTAAATTTAGCTCTTTTTCATTGCTTCTAACTCGAAATTTATCGCTTTAGCTCTTTTTTAATAAAAGGAGCTAACAAAGCTCTTTTCAATTGTGGAAACGGCACGTTTGGCACTTTTTGGATCTTATAGAAAATTTTCCCGTTTTTACCCTATTGTTTCTGCTTTTAGGCATTTACATTTTTGGCAACTATTTTTTTGCAAATGCATATACTTTTTTTCGCAATTATGTAAGATACATATACTTATGTATTTAGGTATTTCAAATTGTAAAACCCCGTTTTTATTATAAAGTGTTCGTTTCTGAGTAATTAGAAAACTTTCCACAAATTATTGAAATGGATTCTTACTGCCAAAAATATAGGAAAGCTTGGAAATCAAATACCGCGTTTAAAAAATGGATTAAACCAACAAAATATCCTTCTAAAGATAACTCTTTTTGAAAATCATTGTTCTTATTTTGTAACTTAACGTTTATACAAGTATAATGTAAATGGGTATGGTTATATTGTTAATGCAGATAAATATTTGCATCAATTGCTGCGAAATGATTTTATTTTAAATTATTATTTTTTATTTTTTCTTACTATTATTTTTAATAATGTAAAAAAATTTTGAAGTGCAAATTGAGTAATAAATATGTACATTCATAGATTTAAAACGGAAAAATCTTGAGTTTTTAAATTTAGCTCTTTTTAGCTCTTTTTGGCTACTCAGTTGGCTCGTTTTGCCTTTGAATTGTTGGCATCACTGACAACAGATCAGAGATTACACATACATACATATGTACATGCATACATTGAATCCTCTTAAATGTTTTATTCGTTAGTTAATATTCTAAAGTAATTTCATTTCATTCTTAACGACCTTATTTAATTAATAATATTTGATTGGAAACGCTTAGAATAAAGTTTGATAATTTGAAAACAAACTATAATATTTTACTTGAAATCTTTTGCATGTGCATTGGTCAGGAACAGAGAATAAGATAAACAAAACAAAATAAAGACCAAAAATTAACGAACGAACAAAAGACGAACAAGACCGAGATATCAAAAAGTACCAAGAGAATAATAAAGACTAAAAGAACAAGAAAGACTAAAATAACAACAAAGACCAAAAAGGAACAACTAGTCTGAATTAGTTCACATCGTTCACTTATGGGAATAGTTCAATTGAACTAGTTCGTTCTTTTTGAGACAAACCCTAATATGTACACACCCTGCAACAAATGTATGCAAAAGAAATAGTTAACTGAAAAATCAATTTAGGTCAGAACGCATGATTTTAACACAGGGATGGCATTGACGAGCATGAGTTCACATTTAACAAAACTGCTCATAATTTAAATGAGTACTTAGAAACCATGCAAGTTTCCTGATTCGATGACGTTTTTCTTACGTAAAATTAAAACATAAGAAGATATTGTCGCAGCCAGGATACGATCCGTGCCGTTCAGAATGTCAAGGCACACTCTTCACCAATGAGCTATTGTTTTATTGACACACTTATGTTGGAGATAAAACTTATTTTATCAAAATGTGTCAATTCTCTTTTTGCATGCCCTTTTTTCTGGATATTTGTCGCATGTGTTTTTAATGAGTTCAAAAACTATAGCATTATTTACAATTTGCGATGGCATTCAGAATGCATTCCAAGAAACAAATGCTTAAGAAATCATGAAACACTATTTCATTTTGAACGCGTTCATTTATTTTTTGCTGGGTAATAGAAAATTTTGTAGAACCCAATGTGATTGAAAACTGCTTAAATTATTTATGACATTTATTTATACATACATACATACATATGGTTGTTATCGCATAAGTTTTAAAAAGTGTTGTGCAGGGGGGGGGGAATTAGGACTTAAAACTAAAACGAAATTGATTTTTCCAATAATATTACTACCAATAAAAACTTAAAAACATATCGATGGTGTTGCGTAAAAATTGTCAATCTCGCACGATTTTACATAGAATATTTGATCTTTTTACCCAACACATTTGAGAATATTTAAGTACACAAGCGCACAAAAATAGCACTTCAAATATCATTTAAAATGCTGGAAACATTTTTTAGCTTATACTTTTGTCGTTTATACTTATCAGAAAACTGCTAATAAAAAAGAATTCATTAATTTCATTAACTGAAAAACCAAAATTATTTAAAGTTCTACCGATTACATGTCGTTGATTGGTTAAAATGTCTTATTTGTAAAAAAGTAGGACTTTTCCGGACGCATGATTAAAAAAGTAGGATTTAAAAATAAATCGAATTTGATTTTTCACATAAAATTGCTAGTAATAAAATCAAATTCAAACGATGGAAACATTCTTTTAAGCTTATGTTTTGTCGTTTATATTATCCAAAAAGGTTTATAGCACAAGAATTCATTGTGAAGTACATATGTACATACATACTTCTGTACTTCTTAATCAATGTATGTATGTATATAGGTATGTACCTACTTCTTAATCAAATTTCGTTTTAATTTTTAAGTTAGTGCTACAGAATGAAACTTCAAATCGTTCTTCATATCGTGTAAAAATTTCATACAAATACATACATATGTATGTATATATCTTTTCTTTTCTTTCTTACTCAACTATTAAGATAAAAATAATCTCGTTTTATGGCAAACATGTTTTTTGAGTTATGTCGTTCTTTAAGTAAATGGGCGATATGTAAGTGAGTATGTACTTACATACATACATATGTACATATGTATATGTACACATATATACACACGTAGAATATTGGTAAAAAATAGTTGTATGTAGCAAAACTTCTTTTCGTGTGCCAGACACCTGTGTGCCAATTGCCACACAAGCGTAAAAAAACGTAACCAACTAATTACTAATGAAAAACTGTTTGCTTCAGACATGTATTTATTAAGTTAAACAGTTTCATACATACATAATAATTAATAGACAATTTTATACAATCCAAAATGATTGCTGTTTAAATCAATAAATACATGTCTGAATCAAACAGTTTTTCATTAGTAATTACTTGGTTACGTTTTTTTGGGCAAATGACACACAAGAAATGCCAGATGTAAACTCAGTCTTATATTATAATCAGAGTACCAAATATTCATTCGCTCACCTAAGGCCGGGGCACATAAATAAAATTAGCCAAAAGAAATAAACGAAATACATAAAAATGTTGAATTTGATAAATAAAATTGAGAATCAACCTACAAATTCCTCCGTCAATAAAGTAGTCATGGTGTCAACCTTCTCCGTCGTTGATTAAAGTCAGTTTAAAAAAGCAAAGTTTAACGTATGACGGATTCATTGTGCCTCGGCCTTTGTAATTCATGTGCATTAATATTTTTTTTAATTTTGGGTTTGTTGTGTTCTATTCGCGGATGAAGAGGATAAAAAGGATAATTTAAGGCATATTCAGTGTGTACTACGGCATTGACTGTACAACAACATTGAAAATACAGCAAAAATTGGCGTGAAGTTAGCATATCTGACGAAATTGAATTAGGTATTAACGAGTTCCTCCATACAATTTGACATTAAAAATGGTCGCATTACCTAATTTTAACCCACCTCTAAGTCCTATCATGATTTTTAATGTGAACTTTCATTGCAAAACTATTTAAGACCATGTTTAATTTTAGCACTTATGCTAACTTCATGCAAATTTTTGCTTATACATAGGGCCTCAATGTTGTTGTATTTTCAATGTTGTAATTATATTCAATGCTGTAGTACAAAGCTGTTTTAACGTCGTCGACGGCGGTTACATTGGTCGCATTCATAAGACGTAGCTGTTGAGCTCAACTGTTGTGAAACTGTTGGCAGCTGTTGGCCCCAACAGTTACTTCTTAGAAACTTATTGATGGATGTACTGCAAAATGAACAGCTGATGAACGTAAGCAATTGAAAACGAACGAAAGAGCAACAATGTAAGTTGGCTACATTAATTAGTTTAGCTAAAGTGTATGTATAACACAGAATATTTAATGAAGTCAGCAGCCCAGGAATCTTCCATTCTTACAATTAAAATTTGCTCCCTAAAATAAATATTCTGTGTTTGAACAACACTGCAATAAAAAGAAAGACCTGCGCCTACAGTATTTTTATTTTAACGCTGAGCCGAAATGTGCTCAAAAAACGTTTAAACGCAATAGTGAATTAAATATGTAATATATAATACAAATAGACAGCATAATATACATACATATGTTTGATGAAATTAGTAATTTAATTTAATTCCTTTATTTCGTTCCTTTATCGCATTTTAAATGCAAAATTTAACAAATATTTGCAGCCGCCATCTAACAAAGCGACGTTGCATTATATTATAAACGGCATAAGTCTTTTCGATCAGCTGTTCAGGCTGAGCACAACATGTTGACTATAGGTAGCGAAAAAATTTTATGATGGAAAAAATGGCAGCAATTACTCAACTGTTGAGTGGAGCGAAACTACTCAACTATGCGTTTCTAAGACAAACACTTAACGGTTGCGCAACTGTTACGTCTTATGAATGCGACCATTAACAGCAAAATAAAATTTTACAACGAACATCACAATTTCGTCGTTAAGACGCCGTCAGCGACGTCGACATTAACTGTAGCATTAGTAATTAAATAAATCTTCACATATGGTAACGCTGTTGCGAATATACATATACCATAAAAACTACGTACATAGAATCCCTACGGGAAGGCTACCCTACAGGAAGGCTACCAGTCAATTGACTAGTGATTTGACTAGTAGCGACCACCACAACTTCGGTCACTGGCCCCAGTTAGTTTATTAGGGGCTTGGTGAAAAAAATTAACAAAACATTTGTGTACGTGTGATTTTTTCTCACTCTATAACTTATTAATTTCACTTAATTAAAACACATATATCTGAACTGCTTACTCTGCTACATTTTTGCCAGTCACATATTACATACGCATTGGTGAACTATGACTAGTCAAAGGTTACAAGGCAACTAGTCACCTATTACTAGTCAATATTTACGTAGAAACTGGTAAAATGTAACTTTTAAATAAAAAACATAATTTATAATACTTTTTGTTTAATTTTATTTGCTTTTTTATTACAAAAATAACTCTAAAATACATAAGTGAATAGCATTTAAAACAAAAAATACAAATATGTATACAAAATCACCAAATAACTTAAGCGGTATATAGCGCTCACATCTTTTCATCTCCAACGCACCTTGCTCACTACAAATATGTATCTAAAATTTAGAAAATAAATATTCATATTAAATTAAACTTTGTGAATATCTTTTATGCACTATTTTACTTATCTTTTTCAATACTTTTATAAACTTTCACAGACTGCATAAATTGCGTCTTCATCACAACGCATTTTCCCCTCTCCAAATATCTAAAAATTGGAAAAGAAACGAATACATACATACATACATATGTATGTATGTTTTTAATTAAACTGTATAAAATTTCTTTTATTCATTATTGTTTTTATCTTAATTTTCACAAACACCATAATATTTTTTAGCACTTTTATGCATGAACTATAAATTATTTTCAGTAAAATTCAATATTTTAAAAATTTGACACATGTACATTAGATGTTCCACTCTAGCATATATGTTAGAGTAGAGCAACTATAATAAATGTTGAATTGAATGAAAAATTTTTGTAAATGTGTTAGTAAAAAATTGTTGTTTGTGTTAGTTTCAGTCATTCATTTCTTGTAGGGACCCTGCTAGCATTTTTGGAAATTTTTAATTAAATTTGATACTTTTTTAATACTTTTAAGTGATCAAAAAACAAGAATATGCGCTCGTTTTCTGAGCATAAAAGATAGTTTTGTCGGGAGAAAATGGTACCCTACATGCGACTGTTCTTGAGGAGTCTTTTATTACTTGCTTTTCTGATCAGTTTCGACTCATGTATGACTCATATATTTTAAAATAAATAAATAAATTACTTTTAAAGCATAAGCACGACTCATTTTCGAGTATTTTTTCAAGCGCGCAAGTGTTTAATCAGTTTTTAATAATCAAAAGTACTCGAGGAAGACTTAGTTAGGTGATTTTTGATAAAACAATCTTCCAAATGCTAGCAGGGGATTCGTGTATATAAACATTAATGAGAGCGATGAGTAGGCCTCTCATTTTTGAATTTTGGGTATTTCTCACTATTCACATACATACGCACTTACATGCACTTTTACGAAAAACCAAATGTATTCATACATGTGTGCTTATAATTGGAAAATATTTTAGTTATTCATTTTCGAATGCGAACACAAAATAAAATTTTTTGCAAAACTCATTCGTGACGTATTATTATCAATGAATAAATTTTAGTATTCATGTATGTATGTGCCAAACGGTAGAAAAGTACTATGGTAAAAAAATATTTGCCTGTGGGAAAAAAATTTCATTTTTCTGCTGTGCTAAATGATATCTTTTTTGACAATGTAAAATTTTAACAAATTCCACTTAGCACATAGAGAAGCTGATGAAAAAATTACTGCGGCGGAAAAGCAAAAATTTTTACTACCGCCGGCTACCAACAATTTTTTAAAAGATTTTTATTTAAATATTATTCTTGCAGCAGAATGTTATATAACTTTACACATATATATGATGCTAAATTTTTCGCAAATTAAAATAAAGAATGCATTTTTTAACAGTCTAACTACATTTAACGTAAAGATGTATGCAATGGGTGACGGCTCGAAGCGACGGCGGTGGTCTTACATTTAATGATACCATACTTCTTATTTGCTGCTTGTCAAAAATTTATCTGTTGTGTCAAAAATTCTACTAGCCCCTGGGGCTAGTGAAATTTTATTCACCTCAGAAGTGTCAAAAATTTACTTACACTACACTAGTACCAAGGCGAATTCACAATTCGCCTTGACTAGTACTTTGCTACCGTTTGGCACAGGCCCTCATACACGAATTTTTCTGAAACATGATTATAATATAATAATTATGTATATGCATGATTTCTCTTATGTAGGCTATAAAGTAGTATAAACCAGAGTAAGAACATAAGTGTGCAGAGCAGCGCCACACTTGATCTTTGACGCAAAGAGCAGAGCCAATGCATTAATACGCTTCTTCCGCGCGATTGTTCTTGTGCCCAGCGTTGCCGTTGTGACACTAAAGTACAGTATTGCCAGAAAATGGTGATGGGGAAATGCTAAATCGGTCAAAAAATTCTACGAAAACTCTCTACAGAAGAAAAGTACCTATATTGCCAGATTAAAATGAAGAAAAAACTATTGAAGAATATCGTAGGAAGAACTCTTATTTTATATAATTATATTGTAGGGATCAATTAGATTTAATTTATCTTTAAAAAGCTGCGAAGTTCTCGGTCAAGCTAAAAATTGTTTTAAAGTTCTAATAACAAGTGTAAATTTATAATTGTCTTAAAATCGTCAATCGTGCAGAGTTGTCCATAACATAGAAAAGTTTAATTTTAAGGGAACCAGATACTATTGAACTTTATTCGTATTGTTTCAATGTTATTTATGTCTAAAAAATTCATTGATTGATTGCTTGATTTATAAATATTTCAGAAAAAAATATTAAATTAGTTTTTAAATGTATATAAAATAAGTAAAAACTCATACAACATTGCACTGAAATCCAGTTAATTTGTACTAAAGTATTAATAGGGCAACACTGTTAGCTAACATTCCATTTACTTGCTACAAGTGAAACAAGTCACTGTCTTGTAAAATTCCTTGGCAGTTGAGTTGGAAGCAGACAGCAAGTGCCGAAAATGTAGTTGTGTTAGTAAAAGAGTTTGAGAGTATTGAGGTTTTTCGAACATGCAATTGCACGTGTAAACCCTAGGTAAGCATCGATTATTAAAAAAATCGTCCCTAATAATTGGGCAAAATGCCGACAAATCGCCAAATCTGGCAGCAGTGGCTGTTGTTAATTTTTTTGATACATATGTCTAAGATTGGCAGTTATTTTTCTGTTATATATTCTCAGCTTTTTTAATTTTTTCTAGCTCAATTGCAAAATAGATTCTATATACACATATACATATTTATGCATGTATGCGAGGTAAAATATATTTACATGCATGGAAGAGCAAAGTTGGTAGAATAATATCCTCGTACCATATTTGAAGCATTCAGTTGCATGTTAATATTGAGCACATTAACATTTAATACAGAATCATAAAATTATCAAAATTTCTAAAAATATTAAAAAAAATTTAAAACTAAAATATCCACAACATTATTAAAGAGTGAGTTTACAAAACAGAAAAAAGTTTAAATTTACGAAAACCAACTGTTATTGAAAAGTGGAAAAAATTTCAAATTAAACCGCTGCAAAAAAAATAATTAATAGAAAATGCATATAAATATAATGGGTGTTTTTTATTGAGGTATAGAACTTTAAGTTGGCATCACTTTTTTAACTGGCGGCCATTTTGTCAGCTGTCAAGTGATTAATATTTAGTTTGGCTTGCCATTTCATCATGAACAGGTTGATAAAAGAACAACACCTGCAAATCGTGCAAATTTATTTCGAAAATAATGCTTCAGTTCGCGAAGTTTACCGCAAGCTCCGTCCATTTTATGGTCGACATAATCGTCCATCAGAGCAATTAATTCGGTTAACCATGGATCGTTTTCGCACTACGTTTACTCTATGTGATAATACGCATCCGCAGAGACGTCGAACAGTGCGCACCGAAGAAACAATTGCCGCTGTAGAGCAAAGTGTTGAAGAGGACCCGAATGAATCGATTCGCCACCGTGCACAGCAATTGGAGCTTTGTCCATTAACTTTTGTTCCCGAATTGGATGGCATGAATGTGGATGAGTTGTGGTTCCAACAAGACGGCGCTACATGCCACACAGCGCACTTCACAATAGATTTATTGAAGGAAACATTCGATGAGCGCATAATTTCGCGGAATGGACCTGTCAATTGGCCACCAAGATCGTGTGATTTGACACCATTGGATTATTTTCTTTGGGGATATGTGAAGTCGCTCGTCTACGCCAACAAACCAGAAACGTTAGGGGACTTGGAAGCCAACATTCGTGGCGTTATTGCCAACATACGGCCCCATATGCTCGAAAAAGTGGTTGAAAATTGGACCTGTAGAATTGGCTTTATTCGAGCCAGCCGCGGCGGCCACATGCCCGAAATCATATTTAAACATTAATGGCATAAAATTATCCTTCCAATAAAGCCAAATTGATGGACATTAAAACGATTTTCTTGTGTTTTATTTCAATTCGAAGTTCTATACCTCTAAAAAAAACACCCTGTACATATGTATATAAATAAAAAGCGCTTGAGTTAAATAAAATAAAAAAGCGCCTAGTTTAAAATAAATAAAAAGGGGTACATGTATACATATGAACATAAGTATATAAATATTTACTGGACCCATTACAACCTTGGAAAAGGTATCAGTGAATAGGATATAATTTCAAGGGTAAGTTAATAAATAAAACAAAATTAAATTTGCGTGTACCTAAAATGTTAACTTTTTAGAGTGTGTACATTTTTTTAAAACAACGGCTGTTTCAGTGATAATAGTGGCAACTTAAAATCTTTCCAATAGGAATGCTTAAACTTAATTTTTCCCCGAGCTTCCTTTTTATTTTGAGCTGCCAAAAATTTTGTCCATCTTCAACAATTTCATTGACGTAAGTTCGAAAAAATTACAATTTTCTTCAAAAGATGTGTCCATGATACAATTACACTAGGTACATGCAGAACTACAACAAAATTGCAACACCAAAAAACACATGTATTTTGTTGGTATAAACAAACCCCAAATTGTCGGAAACAACTGTCTTTTGTTTATAAAAATAAAATTACAGGGTAACTAAAGTACAATTGCAGACGCGGCATTCCTGCATGATTATAGTTATTCAGTGTTGCCAGTATGGGTGTAGTTAGACAGTGTGTAATTTATACTCACATGTGTAGGCGATGTAATTGAATTCTTGTATAATATGTGTGTAATTCTACTTTGGGTTCTATTTTTATTTATTATTGTTTTAATTTTAACCTACACAAAAGATGTGTAGTGTAATTTTCTTCAATGTATAATTGGATACACAGCCATGTGTAAATTCATTGGCAACACTGTAATCATTTTGCTTACACACATACATTAACATTTTTGCAGCTTGTAAACAAAGTTTGACAACTAGGTGCAATGTATACAGTGACAGGCTGGGCTTGTGCATGTACCTAGTATAATTGTATCATGGATGTGTCGGAAGCAGTGGTGCAAACACAAAAGAAATCCTTCCGGTATATTTTGACAAAACTGCATGTTAACATTCTTACGTACCTTTTCACAATGTATGGTTAAGAGTTAATGTGAACTTTAACTGACAGTTCTTCATACAAAACTTGCCGTTAAAGTCCTTGTTATCTTTTAACCATACATTGTGAAAAGGTACGTTAGTCGTTTTTCTCTACTCCAACTTAGTGCCATATGGGATTAACATATTTTGAGGCGACGATGTGTTTGAACTTAGCTGTCAGAAGAAAAAGGCCTAGTTTAACGTAATACGGATTCATTGTGGCCCGGCCCTTAATATTGTTTACTTTGAATATACTTTTTTATGCAACTGTGCTAATGTTATTATTTCTCTGGTTCTATCTATTCTAATTTGTCCGGATTTGTGTGGTGTAAAAATTTCGAAGAAAAATCTTGTGTATAATAATTTGAAAATTGATATCACAAATATCAAATCGCGAATTAATAGTTTTCATTTCACGAATTTGTCTGAGGATACTATTGTCTCATAGAATCTTTAATTTGGTTTATTTTGACGGGTATCTTCTTTGCTAAAATTCTTATTCTTTTGTGCTTTCGTCTACGTTGTCGTTGGTGATACAGTGTTAGCGGCTGTAAAGGAGCCGCAAAGACATTACAAAACTGGAGGTGGATACGTATAATCAGTCCTATTTTCGAAAATTAACAAATGTAACAAATCTTTCTATTGCTGATGAGGAATTTATAAATAATGTCATCTGTGATGTTGAAAATTTTCTGAAGCAGCGCCACAGTAATTGGTAAGTGCAACTAACACACGAACAAACGTGTTTCTAAAGACAAACCCCCTTATACAAAAACGATTAGTAAATTTAAAGTTGGTTTAAAAAACGAATTTTGTATGGCAAAACCGGTTTTAATGCGTGCTTTAACTTTAACAATCGTTTTTGCATAAGAGCAAAAATGTATACACAAAAATTATGTACTACCCTACAAACATTTCAAATCAAAATTGTTGCGTACTGAAACCAGAAATTCAGGCAATAAAAAGCGTGAACCGTTCGTTGTCAACTTTTAAATTTCGTAAAGCACTGAAACCAAGAAAAAACTAACTGAATATAAATTTTTTACGACCCTTTTCATAATGTACAATTAAAAGCTAACAGGGACTTTAACGCAAGTTTTGTATGAAGAACTCTCTGTTAAAGTTCACGTTAGCTCTTAAACATACATTGTGAAAATATGATTCAATTAAAGAAATCGTATAAATATACTAGGTCTGTTCCAGATGCATAAGAGTCCGAATTTTTTATTAAAATCACCCAAAAGCGTTCCAGATACCAATTTTTGTGCAATTTTGAGCGTGAATGAGGGATTAATTTTTTTCATTTCCTGTACAAATTCGTACGAATTTTTCTTCTCGGTAAGTTCGGACAAGAATTGAATAATCATCTATTTTTTGTTTACATATGAAACTGAAAAATGAATCAGAAAATTTTCAAATATAACAAAGAAGTTTATATGCACAAATTTATTAGAAAGCAAAATGAAAGGGTTTTTGATCTGTAAACATCTATACGCTAGGGGGTTAAAATTTTTTCACAATACAATCACAAATTTTGAGTAACCCTGTTGCTAATTTTTGGAGTAGTTACGTTTTGGAACAGTCCTATACTAGTTATAAAGAGACAGAACTAAGAAGCTTGATGAAATATCGGCTGCACTTCTCTACAAGCGACGCGCTGTCTCTCTCTCACCATCTGTTGTTTGTCATGTAAACAACATGGAAAAAAATAATTTTTTTAAACTAGTATAACAGCAACTAGTCCTTCAACTAGTAAGGAACTCTACACAAAACAACTAGTTGTGCTCCTATGACAACCCAATGTAAAAGTTGATAGTTCGTTGTATGAGAAAAAAACAGATGTGCAACCAGTCTGAATTCAAAAGCAACTAGTATGTTTCTGACCACATACTACTTCTTTTATCTGCAGGGAACATGCACACCGCGTTATCACATCGGCGTGAGCTATGTATGAGTGTATTGGTGTAATCATACGAACAAGAAGTACAATAAACTTAACAGCTGCATAGAAATACACTCATCCGAATTTTAAAGCATACCTTCAGGAGTTAATTTTAATAGAAATTGCTTGTGAAGTGTGATAGTGTTGCCAGTGGGGATAATTTTGTTAAAAAGTTGAAAAATATAAAATAAATAATCAGTCTTAAGGCCCAACTATAATATGAATGAGCTGGCTTAAGCTAATGCCAGAATTGAACGATAAGTCTGTCAAATACTTAAGCAATTCAGAGTTGACTTTTAGGTGGCCACAATGTACTTACATGCACTAAGTATTCTTTAGTCACAGCTGCACATATATGTAGGTATTGTTCAATTTTTTTTTTATAATTTTCTTTCTTCTTATAACTACTAAATGAATGCAATTGAATCAAATTAATTTTTTGAATTGTCTTAATCTATTAAAAATTCACATATAATTATATCCAGCACTTTATTACTTGTTTTATTTGTTTTGCCTACTAAAAAGTACAACAATCAACATACATAAATAAACTCACGTGTATGTGTGTATATGTGTGTAAAACAAATCATGAAAATAAAAGTTATGCTTTCTTTTCTGAGTTTAAAATAAGAAACAATAAAAAAATATTTAAAATCAATGAATATTTTCTGATGCTGTTCGGTTTGAGTTTAAAGAATGCACAAACAGTGTTTTCCGTACGGAATGTGCGTTCAGTTTGGAACTTAGCTTAAGCAAATGACATTTGACGAAACTTAACGAAAAGTTCCATAAGTACATTATAGTTTGTCACATACGTTTTATATGTAACCGCACAGTTGCTTAAGTTCGCTTATTCATATTATAGTTGGGCCTTAATTCCTCTTATTCATATTATAGTTGGGCCTTTAATCGTGGACATGCAAACGAATTTGTTTGCATAGAATGTGTAGTGTTATGAAAAAAAATATGTAGGTATACTGTAAGCATTCGTACATACATACATAGTATATAATATATACTTATGCATAAATAAGAGTTTGTTTTCTGTGTAAAAACTCAGACTTATTTTATATACATATTTACATACGTACAATATAAATATGTATGTATGAATGTACATACATATGTATGCATGTACAAATAAAGTATTTGAAAAATGTAGGTACATGCTTATGTACATGTACATATATGTATGCAAAAGTAAATAGAAATTCGTTTGCTAATGTTCTTATGTATGTACATACTTATTTATTAGTAGGTATCACTGTTGGGATTTGTGGTACAATTGTACCAAATTTGGTACAATTACACTTGCATTGGTACATTGGTACACTTTATGTTTCAGTGGTACAATTTGAAAAAATTTGTGCCTTGCATTACAGTAATAATAATTTCTCCTAGCATATGTAGTTGCCTAAAGCCGAGATAACACTATCAGCACAATGTATCGATTTTCGTCGGCTTACTGAAATAAATTCATAAGAAATAAGCTATATTGGCCTTATTTCTGAACTAATTGAAATATAAGGACATATGTAATTGCACCACACTGCATTGTTAATAAAGTCATATTATGTCACAATTAATTGAGAAATAAAGCCGTTTTGGTTTATTACTTAAGACTTTGTTGCGGTGAGCCGACGAAAATCGGTACATTGTGCCGATAGTGGTATTATCGCTTAACACTGTTATGTTATGAAATGTGTTTTTTTTATCAGTTGTTGAGAAATTTAAGGTTAAATATGAACTTTTGATATATGTAAGTAAATTTTGCATAAAATTTTCAAATCGTTTTCCAATTACCAAACTGCAGGCGAACACTTAAAAAAAAAATTCAGCATATTACCGATTTTGCCGATTTTTTTCATTTTGGTGATTTCTTCCATTTTTGGTGACTGATTTTAGTTTTAAATTTTTTTTATATTGTCTATTTTTTTTCGTTTTGGCGATTTTAATTTTGTTTTTGGTGATTTTTTTCGGTTTGGCGATTTTAAAATTTTGGGATTTTTTAGTTTTTGAAAATTTCAAGAGTTTTCCTTTTACGATTTCCAAGATACAGCAAGTTGTCAGAATTACATAGTCAATATTACATTAACTGATGGAACACCCTTTAATTTAAATTTTTTATATTTTAATAGTTATTGTTGTAGTCTGTATAAAAATACACTAACTGTCTATATACATATAATTGTACGTATATTACATGGAATTTTAAAATTTTTGTTGCTCGTTTTGGAACACCCTAATTTTTAACTCTCATGCATTTGTTGTTGTAGTGGCCAAATTTTACATACTCTGTGCAAATTTCATGTCCTTAGCTCTTATGGTTCCTCAGAAAATAGCCTGTGACGGACAGATGGCCAGACGGACAGCGTAGCGAAAACAATAGGGTTCCTTTCACCAAAGTCGAAAAAGAGTTTTTAAAATCGATTGTCCAATGACAGAGTTATAAATAATGGGGAGCAAATTTCCCCTTTTCAAACAAAAAAAAGTATTGTGAAAATTGCCTTAAAAATTAACAGAGCTATGGTCTGTTAAGGCAATTCCTTTCAGGCAAAAAATAAAAATAAAAGAATTTTTAAAATCGGGTTACAAATGACAGAGTTATGAGTAAGGGGAGCGAATTTCCCCTTCGGATTTTCAAGAAAAAAAGGATCCAAACTACGGGCGAACCCTGTCAACCAACAAAAGTTTTGAAAATTGGTTCACAAAAGACAGAGTTATGTATGGTATGTACATGTATTAAATTCTTTGTTTTTAGCAGCATGCCACACCCACTAGTGCAAATATTTCGATTAGATATTTTGGCTACCTTAGCTAAGATATATTTCCTTACTGATGGCGTAACAATTTTAAGAATCTCTCAAGGAAAAATATAGTTTTTGGCCGATAAAAATTTATTATGAGCCACCGTGCTTCGGTGAAGGGTATATAAGATTCTTCATATCTGAACAAAGTGTTCTAACTTATTTTATTGGGTTTTCAATACAAATTCCCAATTTAAAGTTGTTTAAGTCGAATTTCTATTTAAATTACTGTATATAATTTTAAATGCAAGTTGGCTGGTTTGGTTATTTAACTCCCTTTTTGAGTCATAGATTTTGCTCCTTAAGCTTACAACTTTGTGCCTTTGGAGTAACTATTTATATTACAACGAGTAAACCGCTAACGGATCGCTTAAACGTTGCTTTCATCAGTTTACCGACGAACACATTTTTTCTTTTTCATTATCTAAGAGCCTTGATCTGCGAACACACAAAATCCATATTGGAATAAGTAAAAAGAAATTAAACTTAAATATTGAAAATACTTGTCTTTTTTCTTTATTCCCCCCCAACGGTCTAAAAGGTAATATTCACTATTTATTTAAAATTTGTGTATACATATTTGACATTTTCCCTCTTTGCACGCAAACAAAAGTTTTCATCACATTTACAGAAATAAGTAGCTTTTTTCAATATTCTTCTTAAAACAGAAATAAAAAGTTTTTTTTTAAAATAAATTAAAGTTTATTTATATAATATTTATTTATTTAATAAACGAAACTAATTTTGTTAAGTTTTACCTGATTTACATTAAGCATTTTTTTCATGAAATTAGTTGCATGATAATATTTTATTTTTCGATAGGAGGCCTGGAAGAGAAACTTTTATCAAATGCGTTGCCAAAAATGCATCACAGATTCATTCTACGCACTTTTTCATATAATATTCTCTTTTATATTGCTGCAATTAGCAAATAGAAAAAGTTGCGTGCAACAAACTTCATGAAATTTCATGAAAAAATGCTTAATGTAAATCAGGTATTTGTTAAATAATTTTGTCATTTTTGCTTTTTGTAAATTTCTATCCTCACAAAAAACATAAATGTAAAAAAGGCCAAGTTCCTTCCAAAATTTCGGCCCTTAAAAGTAGTGAGATACAAATTTTTACCAAGTTCTTGTTTAGCACACTACCTATCACTGTAATATGTTATGCATTATATAAATTTGTAACCGTAAGAGTGTCATATAATTTCTAGGAATAAATAAGTATGGATTATTCTCTTCATTTTTAGAAAGGTAAAAATATTGCCAAGTAAGCAGATTATCTAGAAATTATATGACACTCTTACGGTTACAAATTTATATAGTGCATATCATATTAGAGTGATAGGTATTGTACCAAACAAAAACTTGGTCAACATTTTTATCTCACTAGTTTTAATGGCCGAAATTTTGGAAGGAACTTGGCTTTTTTCACATTTATGTTTTTGTGAGGATTTGACTACTTTTTGAAAGGTTTTCTCAATAAAGCTTATTAAACTTTAAGTTTATAGTCTGTTATAGTTCTATTCATAATGACTTTGTGAGTTTAAAAGGCAGACCTACATACAATAATGGGTTAGAGTGTTATATGTGCACCATTGTCATTACAAGGATCGACTGATGTACTTAATTTTTTAAGAATCATCAGAGTAGAAATATGTAAAATATAGTGTACATTTTAGTGGAAGTGACCCTGCCTATTGTTCTAAAGTCTGCTTAGACGAAGTTCTTTTGAAAATGCAAAATTAAAGGCTAGCATGAGTGAAATGTGCATGTAAAGTTTCAATAGAGTAGTTTGTGTTGAAAATTTTTCTAGTTGGTAACTTGCCTAAGTAAATAAATTTATTTACAAATTTCAGTTTTCTGCCGTATAACATTGCGCTAAATTTTTATAAACATGGCCCCACATCCCTAATGTAACAACCAGTGCTTTCGGATTTTTTCTGTACGCAACTCACCCCTTAACTTAAGGGGTATCGAACTTAAACTCTCTGGTTCAAATTGTACCTTTAAATATTATCAGCGTTGTCAACTTTTAAATTTCAAAAATTTTTAATTATTATCATATATTAAAAAAAAATTTGTTATAAAAAATATAATAATCGGTTGATTTTGCAATACATTTTTAAAAATATAAATTTGAGGCATCCGATACACATTTTAATTGTATAAGAATCAGTGAATTCTCAAATCAGTTTGACGAAGCCTTTTGTAGTTATTATAAAAAATTTTATTTTTAATCATTTTTCGTCAGGAAAGAAACGTATTTTTCGAATTCAATCCAATTAGAAATATCCGATAATTCTCAACTGAAAACTCGATAGTGGATTAATTATATTTTCCCTAGATTAGACAAAATTTCGATATTAAACTATACTTGCGTAAATACTTCTATTATGTCTTTTTTGTTGCGTTAATTATGATTTAAATGTTAAAGGAAACATTTGTAAGTTTTTTAATTGAACTTTTAGTGATTTTTAATCAGAAATAATTTTAAGTCAGGCTTAAGTTCAGTAATTTCAATTCTTATTGAATGAAATATTTTTATTAATTAATGTGAGTATCTAAAGAAGAGAAGAAAGATTAAACTTAGACTTTAAGCTGGGGGAAATACCGATACTTTTCTGTGCAGCCACGCACTTCATCAGCACCCTAGTCTATCTACTTGGGTAGAGATTCTTGTTAACATCAGCTATTTAACTTAAATGTATTAAATGTATCGGTATTTCTACCAGATAATAAAGTCTAAGTTTAATCTTTCTTCTCTTCTTTAGATACTCACATTAATTAATAAAAATATTTCATTCAATAAGAATTGAAATTACTGAACTTAAGCCTGACTTAAAATTATTTCTGATTAAATGTTAAAGTTTAAGGGAAATATGGCGCTAATTTCTTCCACCAAGCCTTGTACAATCTTGGTAGAATTTTTTTAAATGCTCCATTTAAGTTCAGAGCTTTTTTTATATATAGATTTCACCGAAGGAAAAAATAGGTGAGAAAATTTTTCTTCGAATTTTTGGTTTAGTGCCACCGACTCGAAACAAAAAGCACCGATATGAATTTAAAAAAGCACTGAGCACTAACTTCAAAATTTTTCGCGTCGAAAATTTCAAAAAGCACTAAAAACGGTGCGAAAAGCACCGAGTTGACAACGCTGAATATTATGGCTATTACCCTCACTCTCCGTCACTTTCTTAAACTCTCTTTAAAGGATGACAGTTTTAAGTTAAAGATTCAGTTTAAAATATTTGGCTTTTTAGATTTTTCTAGTTGGTTTCTTATCTTGATCTACTGGCTTATCAAATTTCAGCTCTCTAGTGCAAATTTAATTATATTACTTTTATGGCGTATTTCCTGTCCACTTTTCAAAAAAAAAATTTTTTTTAGTCAGTGCCCATCATACGTGTCAAGTTTCGATGGAAACGGACAATAATATCTACATAAGTAGTATAAATCTGCTGATCCGAATTACATGAAAGAAGAGACTTAAATTTTATTGTCTTGTTAACGCGCACTTTTTTAAAGAAAGATTTATAGCCTTTGGCTTTAAGATTCTTCTAGTCAGTTTTTAGCTTAGACCTACTTGTCTATCAAATTTCACCTCATTAGCGAAAATTTAAATTTTTTATTCTTATTTGCGTGATCAAGCCCACTTTTTAAAACTCAAGATCTTCTTTGGCGAGTGTTTATCTCTCTACATAAATAGTATATTTAAATGTGCTGATCCGAAGTACATACATCAAATTGGAGGGCAAATTTTGTGGGTTTTTAACACCCATTTTGTTTAAAGAACATTTATATACTTGTATTATTGCAACATGTAACCCAAATTACAATAAAATTGCTTGGGTTAAACGCATTGAATTTATTTTTTTTAATTCTGAGTTTTGTGGATGTAGCCCTGCCCCCTGGCTATAATTTTCATGTTTTCAGATTTTTTTTAGCTAGTTCCTAATCTAGACCTACTTATTTATCAAATTTCGACTTACTAGCTCAAATTTTAATTCTAATTGGCATGATACCGCCCACTTTTTCAATCTCAAGATTTTCTTTGGCCAGTAGTTTCTTTCTTGTCGAGTTTCGTTGAAAACAAATAGTAATAAATTTATAAATATGTGGTATATTTAAATGTATATGAGATAGTAGGCTTAAAATATTTGGGCGTGTTAACGCCCACTTTTTTCAAAGTAAATTAATAGCCTTGCATTATTGCAACATGTATGCCGAATTTCAATAAAATCGCTTTAGTTAAAGGCCTTAGCTTTGTATTTTAAATTCTGAGCCTTATGGGCGCAGCCCCGCCCACCTTGGTAAAATTTTCGATTTTTCTAGTAATTTTCTAATCTATAACTACTAGTTTATTATATTTCATCTCACTGGCACAAATTTTAGTTTTTTATTCTTATGGGCGTGTTTGGGCCTACTTTTTGTAATTAAAAATTTTCTTTGGGTAGTGTTTATCTCTCGTGTTTAGTTTCGTTGGAAACGCATAATAGTTGTAACATAAATAGTACATTTAAATGTGTTGACCGGAAGTACATGATATAGGAGGTTTAAATTAAATGGGTGTGTTAACGCCCACTTTTTTTTTAATTTATAGCCTTGCATTATTGTTACATGTGTGCCAAATTTCAATAAATAAATAAATATAAATAAATTTCGCTTGAGGTAAACGCTTTAGATATGTGTTTTTAATTCCGAGCATTATGGACGTAGCCCCGGACCCTTGGTAAAAATTTTCGGGTTTTCAGATTTTTTTGAGGTGATTACACACATAGTTCTACTTGTGTACCTAATTTCAGCTCACTACCACAAAGTTTAATTTTCATGGGCGTAGCCCTGCCCGCCTGGTTATAATTTTCGGGTTTTCAGATTTTTCTAGTTCATCGCTCACCTAGATCTACTTGTATACCAAATTTCAGATCTCTAGCTACAGCGGCGGAAGTACTTCATAATATTGATGAGTGAGTCAGTGAGTATGTCTTGAAATATGCAGTTTTTGCACCTCCATATCTCCGTAACCTTTCATTGTAAAACTTTCAAACTTCTTATATGAGGTTACATGGATTTGTTCTAATTATGTTTTAAATTTTATAATATTACGATTGTGGCGAACAAAGTTATGATGGGGGTAAAACAGCTCGAATGGCTTCCTGTAAATATACACACTGCGTGCATTGGCCGGAAATGGCCTGGCGCACTGCCGCACTGTGTTGCGGCTAGTGGAAAAGTAACTTTTTTCCGATTATTTTTTTCAGTGTTTTTAATGATGCAATTTTGTCACAGACATTCCAAGTAAACAAAAAACACATAAAGCTTATTTTTATGTTGGCTCGTTGATTTTTAATTGATTTTAGAAGTCAAATATACAAAATTTTCACGAAAAGAGGGGATTTCAGGGCTGTATTCAAAATGATCTCATTTGATTTTGGTGACAGATATTTTGATTCGGAAAAAAAATCTGCCTTTGGACAAGTATCCTCTGTAAAAAAAGGAATGTTGTTTGAGACATTTTCATAGGCACCTATTTTAGAGCGAAACCCCGACTAAAGGTCCATTTTTCCTTAAAATTTGGGTTAGGTAAGCAATATCTAAAAAGTCCCAGTTCCAAACCACTACAGAAATGTTACATAATTTGTTTTCGAAGAACTGTGAAAAAATCAGCTGCCCATACCTGCCCTCCTGGGAGTTATAGCGATTTTAGTATATCACTCTCAGTATTTATTCCATAGAAGTAGAACGGAAATTCTCGGAATCACTTATTGAATAATTTAATCATATTGGTTTTCGGGTGACTTTCCGACATCCCACGTCAAATTTTTATTATTTTCAGATCGGTTTCGGCTAATCGCCATCTTCAGTGTTTTCTTTTTTGTCACTAATTAGTCCGCATGGGTGTCCGTCTTTATATAGTGTTTTCTTTTAGCTTGTGGTGGTACCTTTCTCTCTCTCTCTCTGTTGTTTTACTATTTTATTCTCTCTCTTTCACTCTCTCTCTCTCCCTTTGTTTTTATGGTGGCATGCGGCCTTTACGTCTAGGTAGTTTATTTTCCTGCTTGGTATATTGTGCGCGCTTAAGCTATCCTCTTATCTGTTTTCAGTTATGTTGCATTTTTTCGTTACCTGGCTGGTGGGTGAAATAATCCGGTATTGCGCGCTTATTTGTATTGTTTTTATTTTGTGGTTTCCCTTCAGAAGAAAAGAAATATGGAACTAATGGAAACAGAAGAGGTTTCTGCAGATTTAATTAAATACACAGCTGAAGAATTGAGAAAAGAGGAAGAAGGGGATATAAAGGCAGCTTTGGCTTTCTTCATGGACATGAAACTCAGCGCTTATCAGTGGCAAAAGTTAAAAGAATATCATGAAAAATACAATTACTTTCCTAGTTACAGAAAACTTTTAGAGGAGAAAAAGAAATGTTATCCAGAGGATGTCGAGGTAACTGAAAAGTCTGCTCCAGTCAAACTACAATCTCTTTTGGATCACACCGCGAATAGAATACTGGAATCCCAATCAATTGACCACCTTCAAGCATATGCAGAGAAAGAAATGTTATTGATTAGCAAATGGGGTATGGATGGATCTTCAGGACATAGCCAGTATAAACAAAACTTTACTGACAATACAGCAACTGATAGTAGCTTGTTCAGTATATCTATGGTTCCTTTAGTTCTTTCATGCAATAAAGAACAACTATGGGAGAATCCAACACCATCATCAACCAGATATTTCAGACCAATCAAGTTTGAATATGCTAAGGAGACTGGAGAGTATACAAAGCAACAGGACGATCTCATGAAAGAACAAATAAATAGTATACACGAAACGATTATCAACATAAGCGGATTACCTGTGTTATAAAATAGTGTCTTCAAAGTTTTTTTTTATTCTACATCTATTCCAGCACTCCACATAAATGAGCATAACTCTCTTAAAACTGAAGCTATTGGCTTCAAACCGGTATCAAATTAAAGCTTTTATTGCCACCTTTCAAATAAGAAATGAAATAGATTTTGGTTTTATATAAAATTTCAGAGTTTTTCAACAAATATCGAAAAACCATGAAAATTTTGCAGTTTATAATTCTTGTTCGGATCAGCCTATAATTTATTTTAAAAACTAATCATAGGGTATTTATCAGAAGAATTAAAATAAATTTTTTTTAAATTGTTCGAACAATTTTTTTTTTATTTTTGACTTTTGTTGAAAATTTGACCCAAGAATTTTTTTCGGTGTAAATTTTTTTTCACTCATTCTGTTTGGGATTTCATTCTGACCAATCTGTAGAAGTTTCTGATCGATACAATTAAAATTACAGTTTAGGCAATATGATTTCCAAAAAATTCCGGTTTCGCAACACTGTGTGCCGCGCGCCTAGATTAACACAATTTAAGTGTTTTGGAGCTATGAGAAAATCACCTAACATGAAATTTTTCGTTAAGTTAGTCGTTTTTATAAACGAAAGAATCCTATTCTCTAGCATGACATATATGTATGTACTCGTATGTATGTATGTATGTACATTTTACATAAATACAATGTGCATCGTAAAAATTTCAATAATAACAATAATTTAAACAGAAATAAAATATTTAAAAACAAACATCAATCGTCAACGTTGCCTAACAGAATAGGGGTAAATTTTGACATTTCATCAACATGAACATGATACATTCCGGCTTGTCAACAACGTTTATGAGTGCAGAAGAATGTAATAACCAAATAAGCATACTTGTCAACATTTACCTCCATGTTATTTAAAATATGCAGCTAAAAATAATATGCCCATGCGCACCCTGATCTACATACATACATATGTACATACATATGTACGTACCAAGCAGCAGGACGTTTTGTATCAAATGATAATTTACACATTCATAAACATAAACACATACAACATACAAACACGATACATTCATTCATATTTCATATGCTGAAAGGTTTATGCTGAAGGTCTACTAAAACTAAAAATATTCATATGAGGGATCATTTATAACTTTTTTTTAGCACCCCATGCTGTTGCTGTTTGACATAAACATTTAACATTAATTTTTTTTTTTTTTTGGTAACGCATATTGCATTGCTACTGTTACATGCTGCACATACATACATATGTATGTATCTATCCGTATAGCGTGCCACAACCGTTCAGTTTTTCTGTTTTTCTGTTTGTTTGTTTGTGGCCATTAATTCATTTCTCGTCCATCATTGTTTGTCATAAAAATTTGTTTATTTATTTTTGAAAGTCAATTCATATTTAATTTACAATGTTGTTGTTTTCTTGTTGTTGTCTTGAAACAATAATATGTACTTGGTTCTGTTGCACAATTGTTGTTATTTCTACCTTTCGGAAGGGTTGTTTTTCTTTTATTTTCTTTAATTGTTATCTTTTACTGCAGATCATATCGATCGAAATATGAGTTTCTGTCTGTTTTATGTAATAAGTAGTGCTCGCTCGTATCATCATTATGAAGATAATTGTGTTGTAGCCATCTCTCATATAACTTGTGCATTGTTTACATTTTTTACATACATAAAGTTAATTTGTGAAGATGATCGTTTATTTTACACCATCACACACACATCATACCTATACAGGGTATACAAATCTTATCAATTATTCATTGCCATTGTGATCATTTCTAGACTTTGTTTAAAGTATTTAATAGTCTACTACTTGTAATTGTTGTGCATAATTATGAAGTAATGCACGCAGGGATGTGTACGTGTGTGTGTCTGTATGGCTGTGTATGTGGTGTGGTGTTGTGCAGCTTGCTATCTGCTGCATGTTGCCTCAGTTGTTGAATTGTAAAATTTGTTTCAACTACAAGATACAACTCATGTTGATTGACTTGGGTCAGAGATGATTTTATGAAAAGTAATAAAAATTTGTTTTATAAAGAATTTTTCATTAAGAGCTTCCTATTTTTAAGTTTAAATAAAGCAAAGTGTGTTTGAGACGTAATCGATATAATATATATACATATGTTATTCGTTACATGACCAGGCCCTCAAATCGATAGTCCCTTTGGTGTCTATAATTGTATCACATCCCATTTTGGGCAAATAAAATTGCTACGTTCGCGATCGTAAAATGGGCGAAGCGCGTGGAAGGTTTCTCGAAAAGAACACCCTTCTGGGTAAAATAATTTAATCATTTGCACGTGCTGTTGAACGCTATATTTATTCATGCTGAGTTAGCAAAGCATACTGAATTCCATAGATTTATGGCAATTATCAACTGTCAAAGCTCTTAAGTCCCCATTAGAAAACCCTATATTTTCAATATCATACAACTGAGAAACCGGATTTATTACTCATATTAGAAACAAGGAAAACTGTGAATCGATGAAATTAGGATGTAGAGAACTGCTTTCTATGATGTTTTAGTTAGTTTTTAGTATTATTTTACTGAAAGGGAAGGATCCTTTCCTTATTATGCTGTTCAAATCGCTTTTTTTTTGCAATACAGAGAATTGTGCAATGCTATAATTATAGGAAACGCTCTCACATTTTCCATTTCTGTCTAAGTTTGTCAATTCATTACGAAAAGCTTCAATTTTATTTGAACAATAAGGCTCAATTTCAGAAAACAATCTAACGTTGCGTAATTTAGTCCTGAGGCGTGCGTATATGCATACAATGTGTATGTATATCAAAAAAATCTTCTAAATATGTCACTGTATCCCAGTAAAAAAAGAGACTCCAAAAAAGTCATGAAAATGTAGAGTTTACGATGCGGAAGTAGTGCAAATTTCAATCCGATCTAATGATTTTTACATAGGGTTGTCATTGCAAGAAGTTCCCTTTTTCGATGCCTGGTCACTGAATTGGAAGCGATATTAAGAAAAATTCCCTTTTTTGTGTTCTATGATAATATTTTCATCTAGGAAAAAGGGTAAAAAGTTGCCTTTTTTAACAATTCGTTTCTTTTTATACGAATTTAAGCCCGAAACAGTGTTTTCATGTAAATTTAAGCAAATAACTTTTAAATTTTAGACTAAAAATAATTCATAAATTTCTTTAAAAAAATTAATTTTTTTTAAATTCTGGTGAGTATTTTTTAACACTATGGAGGAGTTACAAGGTTTTGTGTGACTAAAATAAGCTTCTACATGTTTTTTTGCTCACTCTCGGCAAATTAAAAATATCGATTTTTTGGAAGCCATGAAAATGTACTTCCGCTAGAATGACTTCCATTTTTTTTCACTGGGATGCTATGCTACTTCACGGCCCGATCGAATTATTGAACTTCGCTAAGGAAAAAAACATTCTAAAATCGCTCGAAATCAAATTAATTTAAACTTAATGCATAGTCTGTTAAATTCGAAAATTCTTGATTCAAGAATAAATCTTGATTTTTCTAGATCCCATTTAAAATTGTAATCTTGAATAAAATCTCATTTTAAGATCGAATTCAAGATTTTGTTCTTAATAAAAGTCTTAAATTAAGATCATATTCTTAAAAATTCAAGAATATAATCTTAAAATTAAGATAACACACAAAAAATACTCTTCAGTTTCAACAATAAAAATGCCGGTATTTAACAACATTTTTTTTTAAATTTCCTGTGAAAAAAATATTTCCTGAATTGATAAGTACAATTACAAATAAGTTATTAGCAGGGAAACCACAAATATGCAATTGCATGTTTTTTCTTGTCTGATATATCAATGCGGAATTAAGATATTTATCCGTTTCAGAACTTTTTATGAATTCTGGCATTGATTTGTTAGTGAATATTTTTGCATATTTTACCCTTTCAAGCATGTTTTTGCATACTTCAGTCTAACACGCATATTTTGAGCATTTTTAAAAATTTTTAGAGCATATTTGGTGTTTTTAGGGCATATTTTGGTACTTAAAAAAAAATTAATTTTAATATATAAAAAAAAATTTTTGATAAAAATTGTTTACTTTTTTTTTGTAAAAATTTTATTTTGTTGTGAAAAAAAACAGTAGTATGGGGAAGCAATATTTTGCTACCATTATGAAGTTAGACTTTAAAAAAGGCCATTGTGTATGTTCTGGCTTCCGAATCGATTTCACACGTTTTCTTGTGAATTCTAATGTTAAAACACATGCTACACGTGTTAAAGTTGAAATTTAGAATATACTTATTATTAGTATGTGTTCTAACATCTTGTGAAAGAAAAACGAAACAAGAAAATAAAAAAATTTTAAACCATCCATGTCCAACTTTTTTCTTCTAAATTTTAATGCTGAAACAAATACTTTTTTTTTTTTAAGAACAAACACAACCCGCAAAGCGATTAGCTTGTCTGCAGAAAACACCCAGAGTCTATGGTGGGAATCGAACCCACGACCTCTGGACTGAGAGGATAGCATCGCTACCACTCAGCCACAGAGGCACTCAAACTCAGCCACAGATTGATTTGTATTTTCAAAATTTCAACTTAAAAAGTTGTAACATGTGTTTTAACATCCTCATTGGACGTTAATTTCATAACAAGCTTGGTTTGGTAATTGTGAAGAACTCTGCCCCGATTACATCAGTTGAGGTTGAAAAAGAACATTTTCAATGTATAAAAGTTTATTTAGATGTTACAGGCGGCGATTTTTATTTAAAAAGCTAAGTGAATAGTTTTTGTTTATTGCAATAACAATTATAAATAAAAAACTTGTCTTACTGCCAGTTCATAGAAACCATGCAAAGATTCTCGTCTGCCTATTTATATTGAAAACAAAGCACTCAAAATTTGTTTTTGTTTCCAATATAAATAGACAGTCAAGAATTTTTACGTATATAAAGTGGCAGTTATCCTTTAAAATACAGTTCCAAAGTTTTAAATCTGATATCGTAATCGCTTTTGAAGTAAAAGTTAAATTTTTGTTGTTAATTAATTTTTTTATTGTTTCCTTGAATTGAAATTAGATTTTCAATTCCTAATAATCCAATTTATGTTATTTTTAAGAACATATTTTTTGAGTTTTTAGTGCATATTTTGAAGTTTTTAGTGCATATTGAATGCGCATAAAACACTTTTTTTTGGGCATATTTCTGGTTTCCCTGGTTATTAGATATTTAGTTAAAAAAATGAGTTATTGAAACAAAGAGAATATATTTTAAAAATCAAAGAATTTTTCAATCGCTTTTTTTGTTGTTCTTTTATATGTTGTTGTCAAATCCGTATTTATTTTTTTTTGAATGTATGTATATATTTTATAATATATTTATCAAATTGTTTTTTTGAGTTGTAATGCGAGAACTCGCTGTATTGATAAATATTATTATTGAATTAAAGGATAAATGATACATAGCTATCGAATATAAATTTTGACTATTTTTTCTGTGAACGTTCTTGATTTTTAGAATGTGTTCTTAAAGTTTAAGACCACGTTCTTAAATTGAAGATTATGACCTTAAAATTAAGATTACCCTCTTGATTTTTGGAATTCAGTCTAAAAATTAAGAATATGTGCTTAAATTTGAGGATGTCAATATTACTCACCAAATATAAATATTGAAACATTAAGATTTCTGCAATCGTAATTTTTCTCTTACTGTACAGGCATATTGTCTTCAGAACGTTTCATTGCAAATGACATTAGACATTAATACCCAGAAATATTCCCTAAAAACAAGCTAAAATGAAGGTTGTCGTGACATGGAAGAGCAGGACACGGTTGAGCACCTAATCTGCCAAAACTCCATTTGTCCTTATGAAAGCATGTTTTTCGTAGGTTTTCCATTTCTTCAGGACCTTGTTAATATATCGGAGTAAATTTATTTGTACAAAAATTAGGTTGGTTTATTACCGAGCAAATGGGATGCTCCAGAGAATAATTTTTCTCACGTCCTTGTTACCCGTCCAGCTGGTTCTTTTGGAACTGCCAGACTAAAAATTTAAATTAACCTAGTCTGTAGTATATAGCCTACTCCAAAGAAGTTTTGACAATGATGGACTAGCTGCAAGCTGAACTTCTTGATTTAGCGACTAATATAGACTACAAATGCGTGGAGAATGTCCGTCACTGGTCACGCGTTGATATTGAAAGCTTTTTTTGTGTCAACACATCTGGTACGCATGGACCGATGTTAGGGAATATTTTTAACAGACTGATCGAAGTTCGACAATGGTGTGGGCGGGGAGTGGGGTTTACTGTCCGTCTAAGGCTAAAGATAGGTTTTAAACTAGGCAATCAGCGTAGTGTAATACAATGCTGAAATCTGAATCTTAAAAAGAAGATTGCCCAACTGAATATGGTGCTGTAGAATATACAATATTCTAATATATAACGATATTATAGTTGCAATAATATCTCTAGTAGGCGTAGGCCAGAGAATAACAAAACTTTCGTTTTAAGTACTCTTTGAGTATTGGCCACCAAACAACTATGAATGAGTACAGCTAAAAATAAAAACACGTTCATATGCAACCACAGTGATAAAGGAGGAAAAGATTTCTAGAATTGTGTCCAAGGGAACCCCAACGGCACAAACTAGCATACTCCAACCATGCTCAAGTTTTGGCTATCTTAAAAGCTGCAATGACATATCATATTCTATGGCTCCCTTTGTCAAAAATACAACATCGATTTTTTGCTGTCACCATAATGTTTATAAGCACTTTTTAAACTACGCAGCACAAGCGACAACAATTAAAATTTATAGACTATTAGCGCATGAGTATAAAAATACTCTGAGTATTATTCGGCTATACATGCCTAAATACAGGGATATTTTATTTACATGCACACACACATGCATAAAGAACGCTTTCGAACAGCCACAAACACACTCAAATATTTTCCATCCTACTTTACATACACAAATGTATGCCAGAATGATGAATAAATATCCCGAATATCTTGCGTGTTCTTTTATGTACGACTAAATATCTAAATCCTACCTACATCCAAGCATAATTATGCTGATTATAATCAGATTATCGGTAGACAGAGAGTCAATATGCATGATTCGAATGTGCATTTTTATTTTTAGTTTTAGCGCATTTCAGTTTTTCGCATAAATGAAGTAGAGATGCTCTTTTATGTTGCACAGAGAAAAAACTGCCTAATAGTATCAAGAAGATTTTCTCTATGCAACTTTTTTAGGCTAAGGGGTATCCCAGCAGAAAGAAGCGAAGATTTTTTCATAGAGATTCCTTAGTGTTTTTATGTGGTAAATCTTATTAATTTTATCAAAAAGAAAACCACATAAAACCCAGAAGAAATCTTATTATTCACAACTTTTTTTACTCAAGTTCCGTTATTTTTGGCACCAAAAAAACAATCCATAGAGAAAATCTTCTTGATTCTATTAGGTTTTCTTATAAATTGTAAACTATAGGGGTTTCTTATTGATTTCATTAGGTTGCTTTGTTGATTTTTTCAAAAAGGTTTGTTTTCCTTATTGATTTAATTAGGTGCCTATATGATTATATGTAAAGCATCTTATAAATTTGTTTAATAAGGAAATTCTTCTTGATTTTATTAGGTTTCTTGTTATTTTCATATATATAAATAAACATAGAGAAATATGCTACATATGTATATGCATACATATATCGTACAGAATTTAAATGAAAATACATTAGTACAAAGAATAAAGATAAAACAATTTATTTTTTATTTTTTATTAGGTTGCCTAATAAAATCAAGAAGAAAACCTTTTTGAAAAAAAATCAATAAGATAACCTAATAAAAACTACAAGATTTCTTCTTGATTTTTTCAAAAAGGTTTTCTCTATGAAATTAATAAGATTTCCTTATTGAAAAAAAAACCATAGAGATATCTTATTAATTTTGTTCTATTTTATTAGGCACTGTTTTCTCTGTGTGGAATCTCGGCTGTAGTCACAGTTGCTTGAGAGAAAATGTGTGATGGATGGTAAGGACAATTATGATTATACGCAGTTACTAAAATTATTAAAATTATATTCAAACCTAGAGTTAATTTGGCTACATAATGGCGATGTCTTCATCAAGAATATGGTTAAGTAATTATTTGTCTCGTTAAATTACGGGAAAAATTTAAAATAAGAAATATATAACATTTTAGTACAAATAATAAGATGTTGCCAGAGAGAATTATTGAGATTTTGGCAGTATCGTTAACACTATTTGTTTGCTAAAAGATAGTCTAGCTTGCAGAGAAAATCGCCCTGGAAAAACCAGCCGCTTTGACCTCCATAGTATACGAGTATCAAACTTGAATTACGCAATTTTTAAATAAAGCCAATTCCATGAATATCAAAAATGCATTTTCCTATTTTAGTTCAATATAGAACAAGTACCCGTTGCATGCAAAGTAATTGTAGGAGTTTCCAACTTTTTGACATTAGATTGTGTTTGTTAGACAAGTGACAGACAGGGCACTGCTTTACAGCATAAATATGAAATTAAGTATAAAAAATTTATGCTGTTGATAATGACTATAGTAATCATTATGAAAACAACAACAACCAGAAATGTTGCAATATTAGTGATGGCCAAGTTATTTAAGAATTGTTACAATAACAAGATGAAAAAACAACCTGAAATAAATAATAAACCCCCAAAAGGCACATTTGTAAAGTGGAGTGAAAAGGCAAAAACTTCAATACAGTTTGCACGAACGTGTTTGCGTTGGTATGAGTGTTATGCATATAAAACTCATGAGTATAAATTTAATTAGATTTGCTTAAAACGTTTTGAATTTCAAGTCAGCGTAATTTTGAAATCATAGAGTTCAAAATTATAAATGTCGAAAATATAAAATTTAAAAGCGCTATTTTTGCATGTGTTATTTTTGTTTCTTGTTGCAAAGAAAATTACTGCACTTATTTAACAACTAACACATTTTGTGCTTAGTCAATTTGTTAAAAATGTTAGTGTTGGCTTATGCAAAAATATAAACTCCCTAGAATGCAATTTTAAATTGAGCTTCATTCACGTTGAAAGAAAAAAAAACCAAAAACTAAAATGGGAAAATTGCCTGCAAACTATGTATAACAAATAGAAAAAGAATTTGCGAAAACCCAGTGCAACATAAGTGATTTGTTGGCAACATAAATAATGCTGTTGATGATGATAATGACGAAAATATTGTCATTTCATGATAAATTTCCACACTGGTCATATGTAATCACATAAAGTATGTTTACGTACGATATTTCAGATCTTTCAATGCAAGTACTCGTAAATAATTTAGCACTGAACGTCAGCTCAACAAATATTAAAGTTGAAACAAGAAGTCAATAATCAACATGTTTTTAGGGTTCCGTACACGAAAGGTGAAAAAAGGAACCATATTGTTTTCGCTACGCTGCCCGTCTGTCCGTCTGTCCGTCACACGCTATTTCCTCAGGAACCGTATGAGCTACGGACCTGAAATTTGGACACAGTATGTAAAACCTTAGCCGCTACAACAACAAATACATTATAATTAAAAATTAAAAGGTATTCCAAAACGATCAAGGAAAAATTTTAAAATCCCATGTAATATACATACAATTGTATGTAAATATGTATATTGATACTTGAAATTTGTAAACTTAGTGTACTTTTATACAGACACAACAATTAAAACTAAAATTTAAAAAATTTAAATTAAAGGGTGGTCCATCAGGTGGGCCATCCATCAATGCAATTTTGACTATGTAATTTTGACAACTTGCTATATCTTGGAAACCTTAAGAAGTAAACTCTTGAAATTTTCAAAAACCGTAAAAAAATCTGAAAATTATAAAATCGCAAAACCAAAAAAAAAAAAATCGCCAAAAATTCAAAAAAATCCCCAAAACGAAAAAAATCGCCTAAATTAAAAAAACTCTAAAATAAGTTGCAAAATTCGAAAAAATCGTCCAAATGAAAAAAAATCGCCAAAATGAAAAAAGCGCCAAAACCGAAAAAAGACGCCAAAACGCGAAAACGGATCCAGTAACAAAATAATTTTTAATATGAAAAAAAAAATCGCCAAAATGAAAAAAAGTCGCCAAAATTAAAATAAATCGACTAATTGAAAAAACTCCAAAAACCGAAAAAATTGCCAAAATGAGAATAAAAGTGGCAAAACTAAAAAAAAGCGCCTAATTGAAAAAAGTCGCCAAAATGAAGAAACGCCAAAAACCAAAAATCGCCAAAATTAAAAAACATCGCCAAAACGGAAAAAAGTCACCATAATTAAAATAAAATCGGTAAATTGAAAAATCGCCAAAAACCCAAAAAAAATCGCCAAAACGAGAAAAAAATTCCAAACTGAAAAAATTGCCGAAATGAAAACAAAAACTCAAAAAACCGAAAAAGTCGCCAAAAGTAAAAAAAAAAATCACATATATGAAAAAAAAATCGCCAAAATTAAAAAAACGTCATAAAACGAGAAAAAAATTTCAAAACTAAAAAAATTGCTGAAATGAAAAAAAAACTCAAAAAACCGAAAAAATCGCCAAAAACAAAAAAAAAAATCACCTATATGAAAAAAATCGCCAAAATTAAAAAAACGTCATAAAACGAAAAAAATTTCAAAACTATATAGACTAAAGTTCGTATTCAATCACATATATCGTGTCCGTACGGAACCCTTCGTGCGATGGTTAAAATCGTACTTTACTGAATTTATGTATTTTATTACTTCACTACATTGGCTGATTTTTTTTCAGCTCGAATTGTACTTGTAAAAAGTACAGGGTGGCCCAGAAAGACCGAAGTGGTGTAAATTCCTTATAACTTTTTATTTAAGACATATTTTTTTAATTTTTTGTTTTTTAAATACAGTAAATTTATAGGGAATATTTTTAGATTAGTTGTTAAAAATGATATCCCGCAAGTGGAGGCCATTTTCTGCTTCGCACAAATGATCTCTTTTCAACACATTTTCCATGACCTTTCGCAAAACTTCCGGTGTTATGTTGTTAATTTCGTCTGGAATATTGGTTTTTAATTCCTCAATAGTCCTAGGCTTATTAACATAAACTTTCCCTTTTAAATAACTCCAAAGGAAACAGTCTGGAGCGGTTAAATCCGGGGAACGCGGAGGCCAATTAAAATTGCTTCTACGCGAATTTATTCTTTCCCCAAAGATGTCGCGTAAAATAGCCATTGTGGCCCTCGGAGTGTGCGCTGTGGCTCCATCCTGTTGGAACCATATTTGCGGATGGTATTCCACGGCTGGCCTTACAAAATTTTCCAATATGGCCCGATATCGATCACCATTGATGGAAATGGCGACATCTCTTTCATTTTCCAAAAAATATGGACCAATGATCCTTTCTGAAGAAACACCGCACCAAACAGTACACTTAACTGGGTGTAATTGTCGTTGATGAAGTACTCTCGGGTTTTCCTTAGCCCATATCCTAAAGTTTTGCTTGTTAACAAACCCATTTAATTGGAAATGGGCTTCGTCACTCATAAATAAGTTATGAATAATGGAAATGGAAAGAGCACATTTGTGCGAAGCAGAAAATGGCCACCACTTGCGGGATACAATTTTTAATAACTAATCTAAAAATATTCCCTATAAATTTACTGTATTTAAAAAACAAAAAATTAAAAAAATATGTCTTAAATAAAAAGTTATAAGGAATTCACACCACTTCGGTCTTTCTGGGCCACCCTGTATGTAAGGAAAATATGTAAATGTAAATAACAACAAAAGCTGTTCAAGAATATATTGTTGCCACACAAGTGTTTTTGACCAGTGGTACGATTCAGTAATCGTAATTTTTGTCTATACATTTTGTCGCTTGCAATAACAATTGTGTGATTCTGTAACTTCTTTTTAAGGATAATACGCAGCTGATATTTTCTGTTGATTTTCGCCTACAAAATTAATAGCACATAAATTATTGTCGCTTAAATAAGGACACAGCTAATATTAACCTTATCGTTAAAAATGTTACTGAATGACAAATTCGACAAATTTTGTTATAATTATTTTAACGTTGCGATTATCGTAAAAAAGTTAGTGAAACGCACTGCAGGTGCAGTCAAGTTACACAGAAAAAAATATTCCTGCAATAAACAACTTTAAATGAAGAACCAAAAATCAATTAAACTTTTGCTTAGTTCTTGTAATAAACAAATTTATTTGAAAATAAAACCAAATATCAATTAAAAATGTACTTAAAGCAATTAAAGTCGTGTCCAAAAATTTAATTAATTACAAAGTTTAATTGACGCGATAACGTTTTTTTTATTGATTTTTGATTTTATTTTCAATTAAAGTTGTTTATTGCAGGATTAGTTTTTTCTATGCAAAAATTAGTGTTTTTTTTGGCAATTGTTACAAACTGTTTTAGTTTCAACTTTTTTATTTGTGGAGCTTCTCATTTATTTAAATGTTAAAGTTTAATATAATTACTCTAGATGTTGTAAGAAATTTTTTGATAACGGTTCGCTGATGATCTGCATTAGCAACAGTGAAATGTGCATAGGATCCAGCTAAACCCGTCAATAATCAATTTCAATGTATTTTTAATAAAAAATATTTCACTGGTTAACAATTTGGGATTATTAATGCGTTAATAAATGTTAAACTTAAATTGTAGCAATTCTCAAAAAACAAACACTGAAAATCTTTTATTGCTGTTGATATTATTTCCATATCTTTAAAATATAAAATTAATATTTTTATAAATCTTAAAAACTTATCAAAAATTTGTCCTTCACAGTAGCATCCACTCCAGACGATTTATCAAATAAAATTTAATAATTAATAATATATTGTTTCCAATGTATGTATATTTTTTTTTTGTTGCACGAAATCATAAATTATAATAAAATTTCTAATAAATTAAAAAAAAAATTTGCAATTTGAAAATGGCAAAATACCCCGAAAAGGAATATAAGCGAAAAAAGTAAACGTGTTGAAATATTGGCTAATTAAAACGTATAATAAAACTATAATTGCATACACATTATTGACATGAATGTAATTGGAAATTATTTCCAATGAAACAATAATGTAACAATAGCACACACAAATACATGTCAAAGCCAGCACGCACACACACATACAATTTACACTTTTGCAGATTGTAAATGTATGAAAATGTGGAAATAAATTCATACATTGAACTAAAAATTCATTTATGTTTGTACGTAGCAACATGTCAGTAATGAGTAAAATTACAGCAGCAGCAGAAGCAGCAGTACAAAATAAAAACCAAATCAATATTTATTTCGCACCATTTGCAATAAATCTTAATTTATTGTTTGACTATAAAGTAACTGTAAAGCAAAACAAGCACAAATTATTTTTGTGTAAGCCAAGTTAGGTCGACTTAGAAGAACTGTACAATGAACATCATTTACACTGGGAAACTCAGCAGAATACAATTGAACAATTGGAAGTCTTGATTAAGACATTTAGACTAGCGGATGTAATAGTATAATGAGCAGGGAAACCAGAAATATGCTCCAAAAAAAGTGTTTTATGCGCATTCAATATGCACTAAAAACTTCAAAATATGCACTAAAAACTCAAAAAATATGCTCTTAAAAATAACATAAATTGGATTATTTGGAAATGAAAAACTAATCTTAATTCAGCAATTCAACAAAATTTACAAAACAAGACAAAAATAAAATAAACAGAAAAAGGAAACAATAAAAAAATTAACTAAGAGCGAAAATTTAACTTTACTTCAAAAGCGGACATGAACTGTATTTTGAAGAATAAGATAAGGTTTTTTATAATTGTTATTGCAATAAACAAAAACTACTCACTTAGCTTTTTAAATAAAAATCGTAGCCGGTCACATCTAAATAAACTTTTATACATTGAAAATGTTCTTTTTCCACCTCAACTGATGTAATCGGGGCAGCGTGCGTCACAATTACCAAACCAATCGATTCGGAAGCCAGAACATGCACAATGCTCTTTTTTAAAGCCTTACTTCATAATGGTAGCAAAATATTGCTTCCCCATACTACTGTTTCTTTCACTACAAAATAAAATTTTGACAAAAAAAATTAGAAAATTTTACCAAAAAAAATTTTTTTTTAATATTAAAATAAATTTTTTTTAAAAAGTACCAAAATATTTCCTAAAAACGCCAAATATGCTCTAAAAATTCGAAAAAAGCTCAAAACACGCTCTTTAGACTGAAGTATGCAAAAAGATGCTTTAAAGGGTAAAATATGCAAAAATATGCACTAACAAATCGATGCCAGATTTCATTAAAAGTTCTGAAACGGATAAATATCTTAATTCCGGATTGATATATCAGACAAGAAAAAACATGCAATTGCATATTTGTGGTTTCCCTGATAATGAGTTATATACAATTTGAACTGGCAATAAAAATTTGTGATGTATTGAGCAAAGGCATGTCTGCCAATAGTCGCAATCTGTAGTTGTATAAATCTATAATTTAATAGGTCAATGCCCGACACAATGATTTTGTAGCAAATTTACTAACTCAGGCTTCTAGAATAGAGCTGCATTTCTTGTTATCCATTTAAATGCGCTTAAATTAGTCATTTTACAGAGACAAAAAATTATATTTCTGAGAAAATCATTCGCTTAAATGCGTTAAAAGGAAACCTATTTTTTTGTAAAAAATTATTTGTGCAGGACTTCACTCACTTAAACTGAAATTTGGGAACAATAAACTAAGAAATAAGCCAAGTCCATTACTAAAATATATATATATATATATATATATATATATATATATATATATATATATATATATTTATACCAAGTACTAACTATTCTTTTGTATAAATTTTCTGAAACGAAAGCTAAACAGAAATCATTTGCGCATTTCGCCGGGATTTGCAAATCTGTCAATGACATATTTATCTGAGTTTCGTTTAAATAATTTCCCGCTTAAATGTGTCAAAAAATTTCCAATTTCACATAAGCGGGGACTACTGTATACTTAAGCAAATCTAGTTTCTTGAATAGCCTAATCCATTTATAACTATTGTAGGGTACCACACTAAGTTACATAAATATCACTAATGTCACTGATACCCAAAATACCAAAAACAGAATGAAAAACTAAAACTTACAAGAAATAAAAAACTTGTCTGCAAAACACAGTCAAAATATGACTTCCACAAAATTGCAAAAAAATGTATCTGCTTTTTTTTTCTTGTGTCAGCAAAGAATTTTATCACAGACCAAAAATTGAAGAAATTAAATACATAAATATTACAACATTTATTAAAAACTATAAATTTAATTAAAAATTTCAAACTTTTAGCAAAACTCTTTGCAACAAGATGTAGAAAAATGTTGTTAACATAAATTTCCTTTTAAAATGTTTGAAAAAAAAAAAATAATTATGACACTTGTTGGCTTCAGTTGAAAAACTTTTAATAAAGTAAAAAAAACTAAAAAATAATTGTACATTTAAAAATGTGGTCGACATATTAACACATACAGACACACAAACATACATACATTGACATTTGTGCGCTCACACATTTACAACATGGACACAATTGCATGCAAACACTGGCCGACTTGTACGCAATTTTACAATTTTGAGATGTGAAATTAAACTAAATATGGAAATTTTGATACAAATCCAGTCAAGCTTTAGTGCCATTCATATCGCTGAATGAGTCAGTTTCTGATTGAGCGGCTTGTGTCACAAAAATGGTAAAGATTTGGTATGCAGAGTAATTGGAAGAGATAAGCTGGTGATTGAATTTTTGGCTCACCATTTTTCATGGTTATGTGGCTCTTGATCGACGCACAGTGTTGCGAAACCGAAATTTTTTGGAAATCAAATTGCCTAAACTGTAATTTTAATTGTATCGATGAGAAACTTCTACAGATTGGTCAGAATGAAATCCCAAACAGAATGAGTGAAAAACAAATTTACACCGAAAAAAATTGTTGGGTCAAATTTTCAACAAAAGTCAAAAATTAAAAAAAAATTGTTAGAAAAATTTAAAAAAAAAGTTATTTTAATTCTTCTTTTATTTCTGATAAATACCCTATGATTAGTTTTTTAAATAAATTTATATAAAACCAAAATCTATTTCATTTCTTATTTGAAAGGTGGCAATAAAAGCTTTAATTTGAAGTCAATAGCTTCAGTTTGAAGAGAGTTATGCTCATTTTTGTGGAGTGCTAGAATAGATGTAGAATAACAAAAAACTTTGAAGATACTATTTTATAACACAGGCATATTGTATTGCATTCTACAAAAAAATTACAAATTATCAGTCATCTACCAATAAGTTCATTGCTTCCTCTGATAATTCCAGGTGTTTCTTCTCCTTCAGTATTCCCCTACTTGTGATTGCGGGATCAGAATTGGCGAGCAGATAATGTAATATGTCTTCACAATTGTCTTTTCTTGATATTTTCCTCGCATGGTAAAGCCTTGTGTTTCTGAAGTCCTTGTTTCCTGCTTCCAATGCTTCTTCTGATAGTTGGCCAATGGGGACCAAAAATGAACGAATTATTTCAGCTCCATGAGATAAGAACCTTGTGGACAGTTGGTGGCATATAAAGCCACGAATATTACTTTACATAGAGACCAGGAGTTTCTTTTCCGTACTTCGAGAACTTATCGCAGTCTATCTTATATCCAGAAGTTATAGCTTGAAGAATACTAGAAAACCTTCTTATAAGTTCGGTATCTACTCCTGTGGCCAGATCGGTTTTCTCAGGATCACTAAAGAATTTCCTTGAGTTGTTACCATCATTAGTTGTTCCACTTCCTTGTTTCACAACATCAACAGTTATTTGGAGCTGATCTTTCAGATTTTGTTGAACTTCCTTTTTTCTTTGATCTCTAATAATCTTCTCATCTTCACTGAGCTTAGTTCTCTTTGTTACCCCAATAATCAATATGACCAATAACCAATATGATTAAATTATTCAATAAGTGATTCCGAGAATTTCCGTTCTACTTCTATGGAATAAATAGTGAGATTGATATACTAAAATCACTATAACTCCCAGGAGGGCAGGTATGGGCAGCTGATTTTTTCACAGTTCGTTGAAAACAAATTATGTAACATTTCTGTAGTGGTTTGGAACTGGGACTCTCTGGGACTTTTTAGATATTGCTTACCTAACCCAAATTTTAAGGAAAAATGGACCTTTAGTCGGGTTTTCGCTCTAAAAAAGGTGCATATGAAAATGCCTCAAGCAACATTCCTTTTTTTTTACAGAAGATACTTGTCTGAAGGCAGATGTTTTTCCGAATCAAAATATCTGTCACCAAAATCAAATGAGATCATTTTGAATACAGCCCTGAAATCCCATCTTTTCGTGAAAATGTTGTATATTTGACTTCTAAAATCAATTAAAAATCAACGTGCCAACATAAAAATAAGCTTTATGTGTTTTTTGTCTACTTGGAATGTCTGTGACAAAATTGCATCATTAAAAACACTGAAAAAAATAATCGGAAAAAAGTTACTTTTCCACTAGCCGCAACACAGTGCGACGGTTGTAAATAAAAAATTTCACCCACTAATGAAAGATTCATGGAAATAATTGTCAAAAATGTTTAATTACATTTGAGAAGTTTACATTCAAGAAATGGTCACTTAAAGTTTATGCGCATGTACATAACTAAGATAAATGTTACTAAAATAATGTGTGATCAAGAGCGATTCACAATGGTATTTTATTTTAACGAGTGTTTCATTCAAAATGCTTATATTGCATCTTTATAGTCATCTGAATAACTTGGTGAGTAGAGAATGACAAGCGTGTCAGAAAACAAAAGTTCTATAAAAATGGCAGATCGTTTATGAACCTTGCAACTCTTTGAATTAAAATATTTCCTTCTTTACACAGTTGGCTTTATATGACAGCAGGACGAAATTTCTTCAAAGTCGTAATCGGTCCATATCTATACGTTACAATGGTTGGCGATTTCATTTTCGCATTGAAGTTATATATTTTACCTACACAAGACTCAACTTATATAACTGTATAACTTCATTGTGCAAAATCAGCGTTGCGATTTAAGGGCATTTAAATATTACGTGATTTATACGGCTGGTCTACTTCCAACTAGACGTCCGGGATATAGGCTACAAAAAACTTCAACAATCTTCGCTTAGAAGTCCGCCGATCTCAGACTTATATATTACAGTGGGTAAATTTTTTTTGTCAACAGGCGTCTAGCAAAAATAAAATCTACACAAAATTCTAAGAATATAGGGGTCTAAAATTAAGAACTAGCTCCTGCCGAGAGGCATGAAAATTTAAACTTTTCGTTGGGTAAAAAAATTTATAGCCAACCAACAGTAAAACAAAAAACAATAAATTTTGAAAAATCTCTCATCCGATTTTGATGAAATTTTGTAGGAATGATGCCTTCGGCATAACTGTCATAAGTACAAAATCTCGAATTATTAAACATTTTGAAACACTTTGAAGTCACTATATTTCGGTTTCGCCAAACCTTAGCCAAACTCGCTGCTTTCGATGTAATCTCTATAAGAGCAATTACACGTAGGTCTTTCATCCAGGAGTCTTTATCACATAAGGGATTTAGGGTTCCTCTATGTAAAGCTACTGTTATGAGATTTATAAATAATAGATGTAAATAATTACTCGTATATGGCAAAAAAATTGATAAGCGCACTTGAGAAACGAATTTGTGATCGCAGAAATAATGAAATAATAACACTATTAAAATATCTAAAGAATCCTAATTTGTTTGACAGTACTTTTAAAAAAGCTGAAAATTTATATGACAGATTATTCCACGATGATGCTGAATATGTATCTAACTCAGATTCTGAGACCGATCTCTATAATAGTGAGGCCTTTCAGAAAAACATAATAAAGCTATTGAGTCTGCAATGAAAGACGACAAAAAAGCAAAGGTATTTGTGAAACACAGGATGACTAACAAAGAACTTAGTTCCTCTCTCATGTTTCTTGTATGCTTAGTTAAGGTTGTATATGAATCAGCATGTGAAAAACAGGACAACCAATATAATTGTTTGATTTTTCTCGACGCGAAAACTTCTCGCAAGTTACAGAATACAGGTACAGATATTATAAAAAGAGATTTTGTAATGTTTGCAGCAAATGGTACTAAAACAGCAAATTTGGATATTTTAGTTTAAGCACTATCGACAATTAGCCCTACATCTATGGAAAGTGAGCGTGTATTTTCAATTTCTAGGAATTTCATCGGATAATGCTATTAATTATTACCCAGTAAAAAAAGAGACTCCAAAAAAAGTCATGAAAATGTAGAGTTTACGATGCGGAAGTAGTGCAAATTTCGATCGGATCTAATGATTTTTACATAGGGTTGTCATTAAGAAGTTCTCTTTTTCGATGCCTGGTCACTGAATTGGAAGCGATATTAAGAAAAATTCCCTTTTTTGTGTTCTATTATAATATTTTCATCTAGGAAAAATGGCAAATAGTTGCCTTTTTAACAATTCGTTTCTTTTTATACGAATTTAAGCCCGAAACAGTGTTTTCATGTAAATTTAAGCAAATAACTTTTAAATTTTAGACTAAAAAAAGTTCATAAATTTCTTTAAAAAAATAAATTTTTTTAAATTCTGGTGAGTATTTTCTAACACTATGGAGGAGTTACAAGGTTTTGTGTGACTAAAATAAGCTTCTACATTTTTTTTTTTGCTCACTCTCGGCAAATTAAAAATATCGATTTCTTGGAAGCAATGAAAATGTAGTTCCACTAGAATGACTTCCATTTTTTTACTGGGTTTATAATGACAATTGTATTCTACAATATAGTAAAGTTTGAATCGCAAGCGGGGTCCTTCTAGTATAATTTTTTTTCTTTTCATCTGAAAACGTTCATACATATATCTATGGGTTGTAGCGAGGCGCAAGGGTAATTGGCTATTTAAGCAATCACGACACTTAAAGAAATAATTGGCAGGAATTTTTATTAGTTGCATTTTAATAAAAATCGATTAAGAGATTGAAAATTTCAGAACTCTAAAAAGTGGTATAAAGTGGGATAGAAATTCGAGGTGGGATCGATCTGTAAAAAGGGGGTTAATACCGCCTAAAGCAGGATGTCTGGTCAGGTTATGTATACCTAATCGTATAATTGGTCATCATTGAGCATTTGTACATACATATATGCTACAATCTCAAAAATCTAATTGTAGATTCACGTACATATGTAAACACATAAAAAAGTAATATGAATGATTGTAAAAAGTTAATTAAATTTTCACCTATAAACAATTTGATAATATCAATTAAGTTTTTTCACTCAAATTAATTAATACAATTAAAAATTTAATTAATACAATTAAATTCTTAATTGAAAATATTAATTGGTGAATACTTTTTTCTGTGAAGACTTGCATCCTGAATTTAATATACATAATCGGCAAACGGAAAAATCGTTCCAAAAAATAAAACGCTCTAGAGATTAAAATCTCCAAAATCAAAAATTGCATACCCTGTTAGATTTTATGAAAAAAACCCCCGAAACGAAAAAAATGCATCCAAAACGGAAAAAGGCCACTTGTAAAAAATCTGTAGCATGGAATCGCCCAAGAGAACAAAAAAATTGGAAGATTTGACCATTTAATTATGTCGTTGAATCGTACGAATCAAAATTGCTATTGAATGTGTTCTAATATTGAAATGCAAATGTAAAATGAATTTTAACGAGCTAAATATTTTTCTGTTCAAAAGGAAGCTGCAGACCTAAAACTGCTTACAAAAGAGAAAAAGTTAATCTATTTATTTCTACTAAATTAACTCTATTGCTCTGAGCTTGTTACCAATTTTATTCCTTTACAATTAAAAAATGCGCTTAATTATTTTCCTTTCGATGGTTTTCTTTTGTGATTTTCTTGTTTGTGCCGGCTCTCAGCGTATGTAAATTTTCCACTTCCATTTTTTTTTGCAGTTTTTCATCTCAAAGTTCAAAATCATCATGACAATTTTTGCTTTTAAGATATTTAAATTTTTCACTTTGCCTCAGCTTTTTTGCAGGAAAGTTTTTTTTCAGCTTAAATTGCTTTTTTGCAGTTTCTAAAACAATCATTCGCTGAGAGTTTTTTCTCCGTTGCTTCTATTGGATTTCTGTAGTGCTTCGTTTTCGAGTATTGATCTGTATGCAAAATTTCATTTTTTCCTGCCGATTTACCTTTTGCTTTTATTTATTTAAGGTTCATTTGCTGTTGCGAGGTTCTTGTCGTCTATGTTTTCTTTGGAGCTTTTTTTCTCCACGTTCATTCGTTTGGGGTTTTTGATTTATTTCATTTCAATGTTGTTGATATTATTCTTGTTTTTTTAGATTTTTGTTCGTATATCTCATGTATTTTGTTTAGTTGTTGTATTGGATTTTTGCATTTGCAAAACTACGAAGAGAATAAACTGCTGACGCCACCACATGCGATAACAAATCTTTGATACATAATTAAATTACAGCGTTTTAATTTCTGTAATTAGTCACGATTTTTTCTTAGACTTTCTGTTTCTTTTTGTGCGACATTAAGGAACAACCAAAACAGGAAGTTTTAAAAACCCTTTAAAGCAATTCGTCTATTAGCAATTTTTTTTGATTTAGATTTGAAAATGAAGTTTTATCCATTTTGATATATTACAGTAGAATTATATATGCAACTTCCCAGCAAAAAATTAAACATTACCATCAGAACTACTTGCCATATAATGACTTACTTTTCTGATTACCAAATTTCATTATTCGCTTACAAATCACATCACATTAAACTTAAAAAAATGCTGTGCAAGTTGATAAACGAGAGGAATGATTATTTTAGATTTAATAGATTACGTGAATATGTTGACAGATAAAAAAGTAAGTACTTCTCAAGAATTGATTATTTTAGTCTCACGCCTTGTTAAAATCATTAAGTTAATTAAGGTAATCCAGTAGGAAAGAGCTTCCATACCATAAATGCTTAATTCCAAGCCCGATTACCTTTTTGGAAATTTTTTGCTGGATTGTTAAACAAAAGTTTTGAAATAAACATAAAGATTATTTAAAGCATATTTAGACATTTCAGTTTTATTTATTCAGCATCTAATCTATTCCAAAAATTATATTGACATTTGTGACGCGACATGACGAAAGGGACCTTTCCACCTCACAACGTGAATTAAAGTCTAAATTTCATGTTTTGGGTTTTTGATACCTAACGCTATCTACATATCTCAAAATGAACTATAATTGAACGATTATTTGATTTTTTATCTAAAAGTCCATTTTCCAAACCTCTACCCATAAAGTTTAACCTCTTTAACAAACTTTAACCTCAATTATCTCGAAACTACCTTTTTTAAATAAAAACTTCAAAATGCTGTAGCTTCGTAAATTTTTTAGACTTTTGCATGATTTTGTTCAGAATTTTGTCCTTTATCCATCCATCCTGGTATCAAAAACTAGATTTTGACCCCCGGCAAGATAAAGTCCCTTTCGTCATGTCGCGGTCACACATATTATCCATTCGGAATAAATAGTTCTTTCTACCTGTCTATTCCAATTCCGAACTTTTAATTCCATATGTACACAATGTGCATTGCACATGCATATTTTGCATTTCACATGCATGCCGATCTTGTTTGATCACAACGAATCTGTTTTCTATGTGGATACATATTTTAATCTTTGAAATATATTTCCATTGGCATCTGTATAAGAATGTCTAATATCTTTAGCGAACGCAAGTACACTCAAAAAAAAGACATGTACTATTATTAAGAATTTTTTTTCCTAAATTCAAGTAAAAAAATTTCTAAGTTTAAGTAATTTCTTCTAAGTTTAAGTAAATTTTTACAAAATTCTAGTAAAAATTACTTAATATAAGTAAAAACTAAAAAGTTCATATCCTCAAAAATAGTTCATAAAAATACACAATAAATTTCTCACATTTCAGGAAATGTTTACTGATTTAAAGAAAATATTTACTAAGAGTAGGAAAATGGTGATATGGTTTCAATTTCGTCTTAAAACAAAAACAAAGCTTTAGGAAATGAATTACTCCTGATAAGTTCATGAAATTTGACTTACTTAAAAGATGTAAAAAGGTATAGTAAATTTTAGGAAAATATTTGCCAGTTTTAAGCATTTTTTCTTTGAATTATAGAATTTATTATTAATTTTCATTTAGCAAAAAATTTAAGTAAATTTTTTATATATTCGAGGAATATTTGAACTTGAATTTTTTTTTTTTTGTAAATAAAATAAAATTTTAAAACTCAATAATTTCAATGCTTATGCAGGCTGCCTTGTTAGGCAATTGGTTAGAGTGCTTGCTTATCAATCAGAATGTTGCCAGTTCAATACTTGTCTCCTCTCAAGGAATTTATATTTGTGTGTGGTGAATTATAATTAAGAATATAATATAAAGATATAATAAATAACATATCATTTGGTATAGAATTTAATTAAAAATCAAAATAAAAAAAAGTTGGAAAATTTACTAAATTTGAGATCAAAAAAAAAAAATTTTTGCAAAGCTCCGAATTTTTAGTTTAATCACTATAAACTAGTTCATTAATGAACTAGAAATTTAGTAAATATTTTACTGGTTTCAAGTAAAAAACAGCTTTGGCACCATACGACAACTTTTTTTATTCAAATTTAGAAAATTTCCAAAGTTTTAGTTAATATTTTTTTGAGTGTACAAATGGCTTCATCGACGGCTGTCTGATATGTCAATTTCTCGCCAAACGTGCGCTTTTTCAATTTATTTGGCGTCCAAGTTTTTGGTTTAGTTATATGGCGATTTTTCTGGCAACAAATAAATTTGTTGACAATTTTACTGGTGATAAATAAATTTGTTGCCAATTATTATGGTTATTTTTTTTTTTAAATTTAACTTAAAAATTTGTGTATTTCAAGAAAATTATTTTGTTAAAGGAGTAGTTAAAAAATTTCTACCAAAACTCGTCCGCAAGAAGTTAAAACAATTTGATTTTGATGATTTTCTTTTATTAATAATAGTCACAAATGCGTTTTGAATAACCCTGGCTTCGGCTACCTCCAATAACTTTTGCAGAAGTTTCCTGGCGAAAGAAGAGGAAGAAACTAGTGAATTGCTCCTCCATCACTTTGTCAAGAAACAAAAAACAAAAAATAATTGGTTCCACAAATTATTGTTGAATTTTTTTCAACAAAATTATATGAAAAGTTACGTTTATAAAGCAGAAATCTACATCAATTGATACCCACACAGTGGACCAAACACAAAAGAACGCGGATGATGAAGGTTTAGTGGCCTTCGAAAACAGCTAGTTGTTCCATTCAACTATGTGTTAGTCAGAGTATTTACAACTAATTTTAGTGTTATTTGTTCATTAATAATTATCACATGTAATTTGGCTTGCAAGGCGATACGAACCTTAGCCTGATCAAATCATAAATATAGAAACAAATGAAGTTCGAACAATAATAACTAAAATTAACTACAAAACTTCATTTTGTTTTCTTTATTGTCAAAAAACAATACCTGATAGACCAAATATGGACAATATGGTAAACTACACAAAAAAAGTGTTCACCAATTAATATTTTCAATTAAGAATTTAATTGTATTAATTAATTTTTTAATTGTATTAATTAATTTGTGTGATTGAAACTTAATTGATATTATCAAATTGTTTATAGGTGAAAATTTAATTAATTTTTTAATTGATACTACAAATATTTTAATTAATATTACAAATTATTCATATTACTTTTTTGTGTGTATGTACATATATACGTACATATATCAAATCGTAGTGTGTGTTTGTTTGTAACGCATGATCTCTGAAAATATAAGAGCTGTGGAGCTGAAATTTTCAACACAGGTTCGGAATACCCGGTAGGTTTTTGTTAATTTTTGACCCAAGAAGTGACCCCTGTGTGGATTGATTTGTAGTTAAAAACAAAAAAATTATTGAGGGAAAGACATCATCTGCCGAGGTCATCTAATAATATAATTTAATATGTTAAAGTTAGTATACTGACTGTCTTCCGTGTTTAATGCAAATGGTCTTGCTCAAGTGTAAATGCTAAATATTGTAGACTTACTTCGAATTGTGTGTGAATTTTGTAGTTGGATTTTAATGAAAAGCTTACGCAAAACCATTTGCTGCATCAAGTACCGCCGTTAAACTTTTGTACAAAACGATGGCATCAATAGTTTTTTGGTACAGTAGATAAATACGTATATCCATTTTTCGAAATTTCATATTTTTTTTTTATTTATATTATTGTATTTTTTAAATAATTCAATTAATATTTTAATTGAATATTTTAAAATTTTCAATTATATTTTAACTGAATATTTAAGAATATACCAATTGGATTTTTGATTGAATCTTTAAACACAATTTAGTTAATGTATAACTTTTTTAACTGCAAAATAATTGCAAAAAAATCAATTAAAATGGTTCAATACTATATGTTAATATATTTAGAATGTTATACTACAATTTCCGTTATTGATTGAAAATTATTTAACTTCTTTTCATTAGATCTTTGTTTCTTTAAATGAATCTTGTTCATAGTTTTATCTGTGCAATTAAAATTTTTCATTGAATTTGTTTTATAAATTTTTTATAATTAAATTATATATTTTTTGTATAAATATGGCCTTACTATTTGTAAGTGTATAACGATGGCTGAATATAAGAAAGGCGGAGCTAAAATTTTCGATATTTTATATGAGAAGCAAGAAACTGAAGTAAAAATAAAGCATTTACATGCAGAAATAATTTCTTAAGTGGCCATAAGTCCTTGATTTTGTATTGTAACGTAAGTTTTCAAGTAAGATGCAATTTATACGTCTCCCAGAAAACATTAAAAACGCGATTTCCAAAAAAATCGAGACACGCCCTTTTTACGCCATCGATAAATATTTAACTATGTGTTACTTAAATTAATTTTGTGAATAAAATGTAAACATTTATCTAAATTTAATAATATTAAAATACTTGCTTGAGCTTCCAAATTTTGATTGGCTTTTAATTTAATTGATAAATTAAAAATGTTTATATGATTGACATTAAATATACAAAAAATATCTCATGCAGTTACAATTTAATTGTTTTGAATTGCACATTGAATGAGGTGTGTGACACACGATTTGAAACAGACAATTACAAACTTATAAACAGTTTAAAAACGAATTTATAAAATGTTTTATAAATTTTGAAACACTAAAGAAGTTTTACAAGACACTATTAGACTTTACTCAAACATTTTCACAATCACTTAAAAGTTTATATAAACTAGCAGACGCTATGCCGAGTACACATTATGGCATTTTGTGAGATCGAATTAGTGTGCTAGTGCCAGCGTTGGTCATTTACGATAATATTCGTTGTGTCATTGCTATTCATATAGTTTATAGCGAAGCAAGTATCACACTACCAGGTGCGAATCATATAAAGTGATAGTTCCTTCTTTAAAAAAAAATTAAGAAATTTCATATTATCGACAACGTTACAAAGATGAAGTTATGAAATACGTCTGTACTCGCATTATTATATTATTATCACTTTCAAATCTATGATTCGAATTGAGACAATTATTTTACAAAGGTTCTTCATCAATCGCCTCCTATATCTAAGGTTAAATAAAATGTATATGATATATCAGGGGTTTTTTTTTCTGTTAATTTGAAAGGCCTGTCGATCAAGCAAATGCTTGCAGTGGCTTTCCTGGAATGCACATATTTGAAAGTTTCAGTTCACATCACCTGCAGGTGAGATGTCCAGGCCTTGCAGAATGTCCAATGTGGCATGAGCAATGAGCAGTGTTGCCAGAAGTAGGGGAAATTCCCTACATGTAGGTGATTTTGATACTAAAATAAAAGCGTAGGGAAAATCGGAAAGATTTTTTATATATTCCAAAATGTAGGGATTTTTCCACCATGTCACATTATTTATGAAATAAACGCAAGCATAACGTTAATATTTTCTTTTTCAAAACGGTTCAAAAATTTTCTTTTCATTAAAATTGCTTAAAAATATATTTCCAAAGTTGTTTGTGGTTTAAAAGTTTTTCGGCACTAATATGTATGTATATATAAATAAGCCAAAGCGAATTCACATACCAGGTGGTATAAAGCATGCAACAACAAAATTGGACTTAATTGCAATAAAATTTGACAAGCCAAACTTCCTAAAGAAAGCAGCCGTTAACTTTTCACCACCTGGTAGGTGAATTCGCCTTGGTATATGCTTCTTCTTCAAGATATCATTCAATGTTGAAAGATGTCTTAAATTTATCCTTTAAAACTTTACTTGGGTAAAGTGAATAAAAAACAGCATTTGCTTTTTACTTAAAAATTTGTTTAAAAATAAAACACATACATACATATTTTAGGTTTTAAAAAAATTGTTTAAGTAAAAAGCAAATGCTTTTTTTATTCACTTCACCCATTAATTTTTTAAAAATTCATGTTATTTTAATGGAATTTAATTAAAGGTACATATGTCTGAATTATTATATTTTTAGTTTTTAACTTATCTTTTTATCAAATTTTTTTTTTATTTTTGTGTAAATAATGGTTTTCTTATATTTTAATGAAAATCGGTTTTTTTTAGCATGTGTAGGTATTTTTTCAAGAAATCTATTGGCAACACTGGCTATGAGGCACATAGCGCCTTTCTGTTGAAACCACACCTCGTTGTTTTCGATGTCATCTTATTCTGGCCAACAATTGGTATTTATCGACCTAATAAATTGGACGAAGCGTGCCAAAAATTGCCCGATCAGAACACAAATTTTGATACAAAAATATTATTATTTTCATGGGCTGCTGAGTAATATATTCTTTCATTGTGATTTGGCAAAATAGATTGATGTAGCTTTACCTGTCAAAATTCGAAATCTTATATTGCAAAACCCTTTACAACGACTAATATAATAATAAACAGCCTTAAAAAAATAAATCGACTTCAATGCAAAGATCTAATAGAACATTTTAAATGCAAGATATTGTGTTTTTCAGAGCTCAGGTATAGTGAACCACTTAAACTAAAATTTTTAATTTTAATGGGCCTGACTCAGCCCATTTTTTCAAATGGAAGATTGTGTCTATTTTTGAAAATCGATTGAGTAGAACCAAGTGAAATATAATAATAGATTTTAATGGGCGTAGCTCCGCCCATTTCTTCAACTTTAAAATTGTGTAATTATAAGAACCAAAGGTGCTTTATAGGTTTCGCAGTAATTAAATAAGTAGAATATCATAAAATCAAATACAAAAAATTGTGGCCGTATCCCATCCCACTTTTTTACAATGTAACCAATGGGAAGCTACACCCTCTCCCAATCGTTCTAATATGAACCGAGCTATGAAGTAACACCGAAAAAAATAGACAAGAATTGATAACCTCCTCTTTTTTTGAAGTCTGTTAAAAAAGCTTAAGCGACATATTTGCATTCATTACACAGCACAACAGCCAATCCGGGGGGTGAGAAATTCCAAGTCAGGGTGATGGTACTAGGTCAGTATAGTAAAACCCTCAAAGGGTTTGGCGTTCGTATGTGTCAGTTTTTTTTATGACCTTTTAAATTTTTTCCTTATCTTGATGTTTAGTTGTAACATTTTGGCAAAAACATAGTTTAACATAACTCGAGAACCACTTGTCCGATTTTGATGATATAGAGGCAAAAAGTCGCCGAGTGCAATAATTGCGGAAATTTGCTGGTGGAGTAAGCTTGTGTGGCAAGACAAGGATGATCTTGATGATAAAGAATTTTCAGGAGATGCAGAAGGGCCAACAGTGGAGTCACAAATTGACATTATGTGTGGTTCAGAAACTGATGATAGCGATGAATGCGATGCCACTAGTCCGGAACAACCACCATCGAAAAAGTCTAGGCAATATAATAAAAGCAGAACGCACTAATCGATTTCTATGCCTCCACAAATTTATTTTTACCGGCAAAACTGTTGATTATAAAAAAAAACGTTATATGAACGGATTAAAGAAATTGTAATTCTAAATTTTTTTGAGTTTGTTTTAGCAAAATCGGACAAGTGGTTCTCGAGTTATGTTAAACTACGTTTTTGCCAAAAAAAAAACAACTGACACTTACAAACGCCAAACCCTTTGAGGGTTTTACTATACTGACCTAGTACCATCACCCTGACTTGGAATTTCTCACCCCCAGACAATAATCCAAAAAATGTTCCACAGTGTTATTTACGATCGTATATATATTTTTTAGGTGTGTTTACTGTTTAATAATGATACGATACCTTAAAGCGAAGAGGGAGATTAAGTGAATTAAACAGTATAAGCAAATATAATAAAATCGTACTAGTTCTTCTAAAGGAAGTTAATAAATAAAATAGTAGAAAAAATTATGTAAGGTTTTTACAGTGGGGAGATATGAATATATTGAAATCGCTTTCATATAAATATACATATATATATACATATATATATATATATATATATATATATATACAAATATTTTGACCAGTTTCATGTTCAAATTTTCATTCTTATTAAATTTTTTGTTTTACTAAATTATTCCTTTAGTATTTGATATTAGAAATTTCACTAAATAAACAGTGAAATGAACAAATGTGTAGGGTGCATAATTGAAAGCAATCCACAAATCAAATATAAAATTTTTTGGATTTCAAATTATAAAATACACAAAAAGAGTACCCGACAAAATGATTTTAGCTTGCACTGGCGCAAAACAGGTGCAGCTTCATTTTTAACTTTGAAGTTTTTATGTTGGAGTTTAAAAAAAAAGAATGAAAACAAAAAACTACGATTATTTCATTTTGCCTACACAACACTTCAAGTGTGAATAACAAATGAATTACAACATTAATTTATTAATTTAGTCATATGAATAGATATCAAGTATTTAATTTTTTTTGGCTTTGCTGTCAAACAAAAAAAATTTGCTTAGAAGTCTGAAAGGGGTAAGCAAAAATACGTCGTAATCGTAACTTTATGACTTTTGAAATAAAAATAAGAATACATATAACAAAAGTATAGTACGAGTTGGTTTTATTATTACTAAAATGTTTTTTTGCAATTAAGATTTAATTAAGACTGATTTTTATTTATTTATTTGCTTATTAATATTGATATTATAGATAAATACAATAACATTATTAGATGTGTAGAAGCAATAGCTACTAAGGTCATCGGTTAAAGTTTGATTTTAAATATTAAAACGTTTAAGTTTAATCTAAAGTTCAAATCCTGAGAAAGCCAAATGTGATGATTTATTATTTGACAAATCTTTGTGAACGGCGGTACGTACACCTTCATCATCAGGAGAAAAAAAGATTTTGATATTGGAATAAGCAAATAACCGTTTCAATAAAGAAATATTCAATTTTCTATGATGACGATTTTTGTGCATTTGATAAACTACATAAATTGTACGCAAGTTTATTAAAACTATATTTTTCTTCAGTCAATAAAGAAATTTACAGAATCAACGAAAAAAAATGTTGAGTAAAATTTTACTTTAAATATCCACGTTTTTCAATAACTTCTTGTTTCTTGCAATTTTGTTGCCTTGTTTTCATATTCAACAATACAGTTTTTAAGAATTTTTTGGGAATATTTTTTTCTGTGAACAGATGATAGAACAGTGAGGAGTGAAGATCTTGTCCATCTGAATACAGAATCTCAGAAAGAAAAACATGTCTTCTACTGTTACATAAGACGATACATTTGAAAAGAATGTGTGCCGTTGTCTCTTCGTATTCTAAGCATAAACGACACTAGGATGAACGAACTTGGTTACTTTGAAACAGAGGATAGTTCAGTCTAAACTAGACTCTAAAGTGACCCGAAAGAAAAACAGTAACAAGCCGTAAATTATTCCTGTTGATGTTCAGAATTCCATTATGTGTAATTGGCTGCATCGATTCTTTTGGCCTGATAAAAGATGATACAGTTGACCATCAAAACGGCTCTGGGCACATAAATGGAGCATTCCGCGGATGACCGCTGTGGCCAGGTATCCAGTAAATGAAAACCGTATTCCGTTTGGAGAGCTTTTGTAATGAGTCGAAGCACTGGAAACCAGTCTGGAAAGGAATTCTTATTAAATAAGGGGCTAAAGAGCTGCGTGCCTATCAAAAAATCGTTCTACTCAAAAAAGATCAAGGTTGGCAAACGGTATAGTAAAAATACCGATACCGATTCAAATACCGCAAAAATTAGATACCGGTATCGATACCGATACCGAATTCCATTTCGGTTAGAAAATACCGGTATCCAGAATACTGTTTACGTCTATACCGGTATGTAGCGGTATACCGATTCCCACCAAAAATAAAATTTCAAACATTTATTTCAATTAACTTTCTTATATAAACACGTTTTTGTTCTCCTTTACACATTCTTATGAAGCGTATCTCTAGACATATATGTATATATTTTAAATTGGTGAAAAGAGCAAAGCCACTGTCAGCGAGAGTTTATTTATTTGTATATGAAATCGCGAAAATTAGTTTTTTGTCTTTTATCGATACACAACCTAATGCGAAGATTTAAAGTTTTGAAGAGTATTTTTTTAATATAGTGCACATTAAACTGGTTCCAAACATATTTTTCTTTAATTGATATACTACATATGTGCTCTGTATAAAATATGAGGTTTGCTGCCATAAATGCCTAGCGGGGCCTAAAGTACCCGATACACGGTGAGAATTGGAAATAAATTTCTAAATTAGCTGTTTTATTGTTATGAAATCTTACACAGCATTGAGGAAGGAGTCACAGAGCTTAAGTCTGGAATTTAGACTAAATCCGTGCCAAGCTCCTGTTTTTGATCAGATAAAAAGAATTTTTCGCAAGTGTTTTTTTTATCCAAGAGCTAAAAAAAGTCTTCTACATTTATGGGTTTTCGCTTACAGTTTACGAAATATTACAGAAAAAATATTAAAATTTTTACTTTTTTACTAACCTTGGTCCACTGTTCTGCTAATGGAGAAGTAAAATGTTGTTAGATTAAAAAATTTAAACTCATTATAAAAAAAGGACAAAATTTGTAATAATAAAAAAAATTTGGTATCAAAATCACAATTAAGTCAAGAGTTATACTCAATTGAAACTAAAATTTTGAACAAACGTCGATTTTCGCCGTTTTTTAAGAAACAATTGTGTTAATTATTTCGCTATTATAAAAGAATTTCGCCAATCAATATTTTCCTACTTTTAAATATAATTAAGTTGTAATAATGGCCCTAAATGTTAATTGTACGAGAAATTTGATTTGTTTGTTTTTAAGTACGAATACGAATATCGAAAAAAGACGAGTATTCGGGAATTCGAATACGAATATTCGCACATCACTAAGTGCATACAATTCTACATGTACTTCGTGTATAATGTACATACACTGTATGTATTTATTTTTATTATTTTGATTAATTGACCAAACTGTATACTTTATACATATATGCAAAGTTTCAACTGCAGTTTCCTTATTTTAAATTTTTAATAAATTATTTTTTAATAAAAGTATAAAAATGTATATAGAAACATATAAGTTTAAATGTTTTTATATGTTAATGTAAAAATACAACCTTTTCGAAGTAATTTAATAAAAAAAAGAGATATTTTGCTATATCCACTGTCTGAACTAATAATTTAGCAGTCATATCGGTATACCGGTATTATAAACTCAATAACGGTATGTACCGCTAATACCGAATATTAAAAAATACTTGTACCGGTATCAGTACCGATACCGTTATTTGTTTTGGTTGCCAACCTTGGAAAAGATGTATGATATATGTGCACCTCTAATGTCCCTATTTAAATTAATATCAACATATTTGGTGATTGCCTGTATCACCACCTGAAATAACGTTGGCCTTTGCCCATCTTCCGTTTTGAATTCACCCCTATACCAACACAATTTTCTGAAATCCACCGCGGGACCACACTGCACTTGGTGGCATTGTGACATTGAATTTCATGTCGAATCTCAATTCAAAGTTTATTCTGTCACTAGGCATTCCTAGCAGCCCTAAGCTGGAAATTGTACTCAGGACTATGCACATTGCCAGCAAAACAGGCAGATCAATCGAGATCCACCTATATCTTATAAAGATTAGTATGAGTAGTAGTAAAATCGAGGCCTCAGTGGCTAAGGGTTGACATGACCTCATTGCGCCTGTTGCAAGAAGACCTGCCAATCTCTGAACTTTGCAGAATTTAGTTGTCTACACAACCTGCCGAGTCTTTTGACACCACATAATCGCACTATGCGTTATGATTGTACTAACGACCATTACATATATATACACATAACCAACTCTTCACCGCCCAGATCATCCGAGTGGCTTTCTGTGAACAGATACACTTCAAGTAAAATTTTTATAAGAGCTGTAAACATTATACTATGCAACAACAAATGAAGACCTCTGAAAAAACACTCGGACAGGACAGTATTGTGTTGATAGTACTACCGAGTAAAAAAACTCTGTTCAGAGCTTAGAGATTTTAGTGACCCACTTTTTGTGGGCCTCCAAAGATTTCCATACACTGAAAGAAAAACACTTCCTACCGGAAATGAAACCATTAGGTTCAACAACTTTCATTAATACAACGACAAGTTTCATTAATAAAACAACAGTGAAATGAAATATTTCTAATGTTTAGTATCATTAATGTTACGATATAATTTTCATTCGGGTAATGAAAAACTTAAAAACATGTTTTTATTAAGAATTCATACAAAAAAATATTTTAAATTGATTAGATGACATAAAAGGAGATCAAAGTGTCAAACCAGAATTGTAATTAATCTATAGTTGTGGAAATTATAGTTTCGTTGGAACTTTAGTGAAATATTTTCGTAACTAAAATGAAGAAAACTTCCTGCTGCTGTCTAGTAGCCAATGTGCTAGCCTTGTTGTCGGAGCATAGCAGGTTCGAATGCTGGAAACAAATCAGAGTATTTATGTTTTTTTTTTTACCTCTAACTTTTCAAATACATTTTATGTTAAATGATCAAATAAATATTCTTGAATTAAAATTATTCCTGATTAATTTGAACTATAATTTTATCAATGATGCTTTATATTTAGTGTGTATCTAAATAATATTTAAGGTTGTTGTGAGTGCAGTGTTAAGCGTGTCAGTTCCAGGTTCAAATTTTGGTTGGGGATGCCAATTTTATACATACGAAAATTTTTCTGATGCGCATGCCAAAACATTAAATAAATAGTAATAAACAATGACGACATTAAATTAACGAATCAGAGTCATTACAACAATGATACGATATAATCAAAGAATTTCATGTTACTGAGATGTAAAGATATATTGTCATGAAATACATGCAAAAATTTGTTAATTCAATGAAGTACTTCATTAAAAAAATTTAAAAATAATGTCACTTCATTGAATATAAACTAAAAATTTTCATTGCAATAATTTAAAAAATTAAATTAAATTAAATTAAATTAATTAAAAAAATATTGTCGTTACATTATGAAAATATTTCATGGTATATATGACATTTTATAAGCTGCTGAAATAATTTTCGTAATGAGAATGATTGAGAAAATTATAAATATAATGTAAAAAATCATTGCACTTGCGAAAGCTTTTCTCTAAGTGTAGACAGTGTGCCCTAAAAAAATGGTATTAGCAGTTTGTGGACAATATCTAGTTTATGCTTGGTGATAGCGCAAAATATTTGTAAGCGTCCTAATAAAAATGAAACACAATTTTTTTCACTTTTTTTCCTGAAAACTTACAGAGACTCCTTATTTTGTGGCAACATAGTTGCTTTGTTAAAGCAAATCTCTAATTCTAAATTACGACATTTATTCGACAGTGTATCTTCGGTTCTAAAAATGTGAATAGACCAATACATCTTAGTAAAATAATAATAACAATGAATTAAAATATTAATGTACTTTGTGTAATTGTTTACTAAAAATTCAAAATATTTCTTTACTCCAAAAAATTAATATCCTTATTGCAAACGCATAAGTTTGCATAAGCACACAACCACCTCTAACCAAAGAGCGATTAATAAGAATGCAAAAATGTTCCCAGTGCATTTAATACCAAGTCCTGGTTGTTTATATGTGAAAAATATTAAATCCGTTTACATCAAAAAAATATTTTCCCATCAAATATCCACAACGATCCTTTTGGTCAGTTCACTCATGCTTCCATGCGCTTCATTTATTTATTATCTAAAATAAATTGTATATAAAATTGAATGAAATGAACTGAAAAAAAGGAGTTATAACTAAAAGTTATGGTTTTCCAGTGTTATTTGTTTGTTTTTGTTACCACATACGCAATAAATACAACAACTAAATTGGAAAAAAAAAATAAAATAAAATATACAAGAAATACTAAACAACCTACAAGTTAAACTGCTGCTACTACTACTATTCACTTCTCATCTACTCATGGCGTTATTTAAATTAGTTTCAATAAATAGTTTTAAACAGTTTGAATGGGAGTGATGTATTTAATAATGTCAACTTAATTTATATGAGACCGAAAATAAATAAATATATAAATAAAAATAACACACGCAAAAAACTCGAAAGAGTTAAATACATATTCGCATTTACATAAATTTTGTAGATCTATTTTGAACGAAAAGAAAACAATAACAACAAAAAAAAACCAAAAAAAAAAACGTAACATAAAATTATATAAAATTAAACAAACACTAAATTTGTCGACGAAAATGCAAATGACAGAGATGAATGCGTGAGTAAATTTCAAAATAATCGTTCTGAAATAGATTTAATAGAGTCACATTTAACACCACAAATGAATTATGCCAGTCAGTGAGAGTTTTGTGAAAGGAGGAATTGTTAGTTACTCGTCGGTGAGTTTGCGGTTGGTAAGAAATTTATAAAAAAAATATGCAAATGAACACGAACGACTTAATTTGTTTCATAACTAAATAAATTTCAAAGTGGACATGCACTTGAGTATTCCCAAACTAGGAAGAGCTTTGAAGTGTCTTGCAAGTGTCTTTGAAATTCTATTTATTAGTTTTCGTATTCGAAAAGAATCATTAGAAAGTGAAGAAATATTATGGCGCCACAGAGTTGAATAATGAGGCTTAAGGAAAAAATTGATTTTGATTTACATATACACGTACATATATCGCTAATAGGAATGGCAATTGATATTATAGTATTTTTTTTTTTTTTGACATATACTGGGTTTAACGTTTTTCAATTTGGATTGTGGTATAAAACTATTTTGATTTAAGTCATGCATATTTATTATTTAACTTTGTATTATAATGCACTTTTCGTTAAGGAATAATTTCTTAATAATTTTGTGCAATTTCTATAATTATGGTGGTAAATTTAAGATCTCATTACAAAAATCCATCAACAAATTGTCATATGATCTATTAAACAATTCACGTATTCTATTTCCACTGAAAAATTGGTATGTAAGACTGAAGTTTGCACTAACCAACTCAACATACAGTGGACAAAACACATGAACGCTGATGGTCAAGTTCTAACGGCCTTCAGACATACTATTTATTGTTTGTGGCCATAATTACGATTATCTTTGGTAAAATTTATGTTTAAAAATTTGTCCTACAATATCAATATAAGAGCTCTAGCTTAATCGATTCAAACAGATATAAAAACAGGCGAGAAACAAAACCTTCTCTTATAGGCCACTTGCACCTGCACAAAATCTAGGAGATTTTAATTAAAATCTTTATAAAAATCTATACCGTTTACACCAATTTTTCTGTTGACATATATCAAAGTCCATTAACTGACATTTCCAAGACTACAACCTAATAACTGCATTGTAGCTAAGTCACACACCTTTTTAAGCAGACCGTAGTTAATGCACTCATCCTTTTTATAAATATGTTGTACAGGGTGATAAAAAATATATTAAAATATTATATTTTAATTAGATTTCCTGCAAATCTACTGACATAGATTTCGTTATGTATGGGAAATGTAGTAAATCTCGTAAGTACTAATTTCGAGATTTCTGTGTTTGGTGAAACTTAAGAGCTTCTAAAAAGTATCTGAAAATTTTATTCATCTACAACAGAGGTATTTATTTTGGGACCAAATATGTAACACCAGTATCCGTACAATGTGGTTTTTTATGTAATGAAATGACTGGCTAAGAGGTACATACCAACTCAATTAGTGTAGGGTAGAGCATAACTATTTTTCTTACATTGGCTGTCAACGTTATTTTTGCGAATACGTGATGGACCGAGTATAAATATAATTCGTTCGTGGGTGCAGAGATTTTGCTTCGGCTATGAATTTCCCACGACCAGGGCCCAGTCAATCTTCAAAGACTCTCGAAAACAATATTGAACTGGTTGAAAACAGTATACATGAAAATCCGCGACTTTCAATACGGAAAAGAGCAGACTTAGTGGGATCTGAAATTCCATCCTTTTAATATTAAAATAGTTTAGGAACTGAAAGAAAATAACTTTGATTTACGCAAAAATTTTTTTTGAAACGATCTTGGAGCATTTTCACACTGTAATTAACATTTTTTGGAGCGACGAGGCTCATTTTCTCTTAAACGGCCACAACAACAAGCAAAACTGCCGTTAATGGTCTACAGGAACCCACAACCCTTGATTGAAACATCAAAAACCATTGCATTGTCCCAGAGTAACTGTTTGGTGTGCCTTATCCACGCGTGAGATAATTGGATTATTTAAAAAAAAAAATTCCCCGTGCCAGGCGACGAATGTTAACGGTGAAAATTATCGACGCATGATGACAGAATTTTCATGCCAAACCTGTAAGCTCATCCATCGTACTCTTCACACACGTGATTTTAACAGGATGGGGCGATTGTATACACAGCCAGAGTTTCGATCAACTTGCTTCACGAAAATTTCCCCCAAAAACTGATCAGTCGCCTTGCGAACATCCCATGCCACCGAGGTTGCCCGATCTAACTCCCATGGAATGTTTTTATGGGTCTTACTCAAAGAAAGGGTTTATAATGACAATCCCCAAACTCTTGTGGCTTTATTTATTTATATATTAATATTGATATTATAGATAAATACAATAACAATATAAGAGTGGTAGAAGCACCAGGTACTAAGGCCATCGGCTAATATTTTATAATATGGAATTTAAATATTGATTTTTATGGTAGATATAAAGTTGTATATACGGCATATGTTTTCTTTTGTTCGTTCCTTGAGCATATTGATACCATTATTTTTTAAATGTTTTCATTGCAGATTTCTAAGTCTAAGACAGTTGGATGGGATATATTTGACTGAAATTGTAGAACCACAGTATGGACAAGCATTGGTGTATCGTTATTGTATGACCCATGCGTAGTCGGGAGAAAATTTCAATTTGTTTTTGTATTGATATCAAATGGGTACAATTGGTTAACTATATTTGAATTAATTTGTGTATAGTGGTAATGATAGAAATTCTTCATTTCATCTATTCTTTGATGGCGAATTTTATTTATGACTTGTGGCTTTAAAGGCTCCATTTTAAATAATGTGTTCAACTCGACGAAAGACATCTGAATGACATATTCCTTAAAAAAATTAATTCCGCATTTTCAATTTACTGCTCAATGCTCTTAATAAAACTTTGTGCTAATTACGTGAATTACGTTTTTTATTTAAGTTTGAAGATATAAGTCTGCTATCAGACATCCTGCATATAAAAAGTAGCTCCTAAATAATTACTTTAAATTTTTTTCACTGGCTAAAGTACGTGAATATCTAAATGAATGCTATCTAGCATTTCACTATTATATACTGATATATAGCTGTACAATGCACATATATATACGTACATATAAATATGTGCAAACCTTTTCTTGAATTTTGACGTCATAATTATATTACAAAATATATAGTAGAGTCAGTTTATTGAGAAAATCCTTGGTTGTTAAATCGAAAATTAAAGTCGTTATATTAATTTAATATATGTTTGAATTTAAATTAAATATCAAGGGTGGCAAACGGTATAGTAAAAATACCGATACCGATTCAAATACCGCTAAAATTGGATACCGGTGTCGATACCGATACCGAATTTCATTTCGGTTAGAAAATACCGGTATCCAGAATACCGTTTACGTTTATATCGGTATGTACCGGTATACCGATTCCCACCAAAAATAAAATTTAAAAAATTTATTTCAATTAACTTTCTTTTATAAACACGTTTTTGTTCTCCTTTACACAATCTTATGAAGCGTATCTCTAGACATATAAATGTTTTAAATTGGTGAAAAAAGCAAAGCCACTGTAAGCGAGAGTTATTGTATATGAAATCGCGAAAATTAGTGTATATTAGTATTAGTGGCTGTTATCGATACACAAGCTAATGCGAATACTTAAAGTTTTGAAGAGTGCTTTTTTAATATATTGCACATTAAACTGGTTCTTTAATTGATATACGACATATGTGCTCTGTATAAAATATGAGGTTTGCTGCCATAAATGCCTAGCGGGGCCTAAAGTACCCGATACACAGTGAGGATTTTGAAAAATATTGGAAATAAATTTCTAAATTAGCTGTTCTATTGTTATAAAATCTAACACAGCATTGAGGAAGGCGTCACAGACCTTAAGGGGCTGTTTCTCTTAATGCGAACGATAAATTCGATCCAACATTTATATCAAAAACAAAAAAACTGAAATTTGTTTTTGTTTCCAGTATTAATATTCGATCGAATATATCGTTGGCATTTAGAGAAACAGGGGTAAGTCTGGAACTTAGACTATATATATATCTTTAAAGGGGGCGGAGCCACAAAGCACTAAAGTAGGCAACCATGCCAAGCTCCTGTTTTTGATCAGATAAAAAGGATTTTTTGCAATTGTCTTTTTTATCCAAGAGCTAAAAAACATCTACTACATTTATGGGGTTTTTTGTTCTACTTAGGACAACCTTTTTTGGTTTGTTACTATTAAGTATATTTATTTAATTTTTGCCACAGACCCTTGGCTATTTTGAAAACGGCTAGCTGTTCCGTTCAACTATGTGTTGTTGTCAGAATATTTACAACTAGCATTGATGTTATTTGTTCATTAATAATTATCACATGTAATTTGGCTTAAAAAAGCGATACGAACTTTAGCCCGTTCAAATAAATCATTAATATAGAAACAAATGAAGTTTAAAAAATAATAATTAAAAATTAACAATTTATTTTGTTGGTTGCAATTTGATGATAGTTTTTCCTGTGTAAGTATTTAGCTCTGGAATAATTCGTACTTGGATGAAGCTTTTTTTTGAATGCTTTAAGTAAATTTGTAGTTAGGATACTTTTTTGGATTGATTTAAGTACGGATGGATTGATTTTTCTTTAGAGCATAGCTGTGGAATATACGAATCTCCGCATTTTTAGGGTTCCGTACACCAAAGGTGATAAAAGGAACCCTATTGTTTTCGCTACGCTGTGCGTCTGTCCGTCTGTCCGTCACACGGTATTTTCTCAGGAACCGTAAGAGCTACGGACCTGAAATTTGGACAGAGTATGTAGAACCTTGGCCACTACAACAACAAATACATGAGAATTAGAAATTAAAGGGTGCTCCAAAACGAGGGACGAAAAATGTTAAAATCTCATGTAATATACATACAATTGTATGTAAATATGTATATTGACACTTGAAATTTGTAAAATTAGTGTATTTTTATATAGACTACAACAATAAACATTAAAATATTAAAAAATTTAAATTAAAGGGTGGTCCATCAGTTAATGCAATTTCGACTATGTAATTTTAACAAACTTTTCAAATTTTCAAAAACGATAAAACTAAAAAATCCAAAAATTATAAAATCGCCAAAAATTTTAAAAAAATCGCCAAAACGAAAAAAATCGCCAAAATGAAAAAAAAGCTAAAATTAAAAAAAACGCCAAAAACCGAAAAAAACCGCCAAAACGAGAAAAACGTGTCAAAACTAAAAATAAATTTCCACAATGACAAAAAAACGCCAAAAAACCGCAAAAATCGCAAAAACAAAATTGCTTATATGAACAAAAATCGCCACAAATTAAAAAAAAATCGCCAAAATAAAAAAAAATCGCCAAAATCACTTTGCACTGTTAACTCGAGCGTTTAACGCGTCAAACTGATTAAAATAATAAAGCTTTGCAATTATTTGTAATTTCTTGTAAAAAAAAAACAAAAATAGATCTAGTATGCCTTGACTTTTTTGTTTTAAATGCGTTAAATTTAAATATTATCGGTTTGTATCTACACCAACTGATAAAAATCATGTTTTACAGGGGTTGAGGTCTGCACTAACAGGTTACATACAGGGCGGTTCATGTATATTTTTATTTCGAAATGAAAACAAAATATTTCAAATTGGGTAGTTTTGACCCTAGTAACTAAAAAGGGTTAATATTTCTATTAAAAATATTTTTCGTCTATCAGGATTAAATTTTTTAAATGTTTTTTGGTCGTTTTGACCCCCGTTGCAAAAAAGGGTTAAATTTACTCATAATATTTCAGAATACTTTTAAAAATATCTAAAACATCCAGTTTCTGAACAATTTAAGTGAATATACTTAAAAAAACGATATTTTTAGATCAATTATTGTTAAATATACAGAATTTCCCAAAATTTGAACTTTGACCTCAAAGGTGCACGGCATAGAGTTACCCGATTCGGCTAATATTTTCAGCATGCAAGTTCAACACTATGTGGCACATTAATCCCATTGAATTTCGGTATAATTCATATCGAAAAGCTATTTTTTAGCTCCAATATAAGCGAATACACTATATTTCCCAAAATTTGAACTTTGACCTCAAAGGTGCACGGGATAGAGTTATCCGATTTGGCTCAAATTTTTAGCAAGTAAGTTTTAGACCAAGTGGCAAAAGAATCTTCACATTTATCATCAAAAATCCAAAGTTGATTTTTCACTGTCACCCTAATGTACATACATAATGCAATTGTATGTATATTACATGGGATTTTAAACGCTTTCGCCGCTCATTTTAGAACACCCTTTAATTTTTAGCTTTTATATATTTGTTGTTGTAGCGACAAAAGTTCTACATACACTGTCCAAATTTCAGACCCGTAGCTTTTACCGTTCCTGAGAAAATAGCCTTCTTCCTAAAACATGAAATATGTTTAATTATTAGAAACGAAATTTATTTGCTGGTTTGGCGTTTTTTTAATATTGGCGTTTTATTTTCGTTTTGGCGATTTTTTTTTATTTTGGCAATTTTTTTTTCATTTAGGCGATTTTTTTTAATTTTTGGCGATTTTTTTTCATATAAGCAATTTTTTTTTGTTTTGGCGATTTTTGCGGTGTCAAATTAAAACATAATTATGACAATATGTCGAATAATAAATTTCTTAAATTATTAGAAACGTTTTTTTTAATTTCTTAAATTCGAAATTTTATTATTATATTTATAAATATATATATTATTATAATTATAAATACCAATTTTATTCGTCCGAAGTATAATAATAAGTTAATTTAATAAAAAAGTAATAAAAACATGTTTTCGCTAGTTATTTTCTATGGGAATATTGAGTATGAGTTTTCCAGCTCTGAAACCGTCTGCTCGATTTTGCTGATTTTCAATAACAAAATTTTTCGGAAAATTTCTGACACACCAGTCCAAGAGAGAAGTCTCTAGCTGGTCTGGGAGCTTGGGAAAACCGATTTCACGTACAGACAGACGGACATCGCTTGTTCGTCTTCCCTATGCATAAGGATCCAGAATATATATACTTTATGTGTCGCTTATTAATATTTTGGAAATTACACACGGAATGAAAAACCTATATATACCCTTTTACCATTTTTTGGTAAAGGGTATAAAAATATAAATAAAATGACATAGATTGAATTAAATAACCAAATAAAAATCTTAAGGTATATTCAACGTCGCCAGTGGGTTAATCGATTGTTTGAAAATGGCAAATTTACTCTACTTTACAAGCTTATTAAAAGCTCATTTAATTGTGATTTCTACTTCGTAAAGAGTTATTACAGAGAATACATATTTGGGAGATTTAATTTGAGTATTTGCAGCTTATTATTTTTGCAATATTTTTCTTCAATTAAAAATGATGCAATTCAGTTATTGCTATTTATGATTAATATTTATAACACGCACTCATCTTAGCCTAAAATTATAGACTCCAGAGCCATCTATGGCAGATTATACATACGCTTGTTTGTTAGGAATGAATGATTGAATGAATGAATGAATGAGTGATGAGAAACGGTGCCACCACGATTATGATGTTGTTGACGGTGACAACGATGGCAATTACTAATTGGAATATGATGTGATGGTGTCTGTTATATATGGGCCATAAATCCTAAATATTTTTAAATGTATCGATTTATAAACGAATCAATACGCGGACCAAAAAAGTCACAACCAAAATCCAAAAAAAATTCATACACATTTTTAATGAGAAGTGGAAAAGAAATAAAAGTTGAATGTTTAAATTTTAATAAATATGCGTTGATTGGATTTGTTTTCGCTGATTCATATTGTTGTTGTTTCTTTTTTTATTATTTCTACTATGATATATTTTTAGCATTTTTGTGTGTGCTTTTATGCTTTTGTAAAAGTGCTTAATATTTATGGCTTTTGGCTTCAAATGAAATAGATCATTTTTGATATGTGAACGAATTTTACGTTTTATAAAATGAGTTCATTAGTTCGATGTTTTTCAATTTTGTTGAATTTTGATTTGCATATAGAGCAACAATCAATAAATTCCATATAATGTCTTGTTTACTGAACGAAGTTCAATAAAAATTATATTGTCACTTAATAAACATTAAAGTATTAGATTTCCTTGGGTGAAATTAGGCAGTAAAAAAAAATTATTTTTCAAAATTATTGTTCTCATTTACAAGTCTAATGTTAAGCTTTTTTCATTTGTCTTTTGAAATATTTTAAGTATATTTAGCTTTTTATGCTGAAAGCCTATTTTTTTTGTCATGGTATTCAACAATACGATTAATTTAGCACGAAGTTTGGAGTTAGTGGGATTAGAATATATTTTTGCTAAATATTGTTTAAAGTGGAATCAGCCCGTATAAGGTTTTAGAATAACCAAGTTTTTATCCAAAACTAAAACTCCTCAATAAACAGTTAGAGACTTCGGTATTATACCGATTTGTCAGAATTGGTCTGAAATACATTGTTATTGAAAATCTGCAAAACCAAACAAACGTGTATCGGCAGTTAAATTTGTTCATTATACGCCAAGGCTGGAAAATGAAAACTTCTTTTGGCATATAAAACTAAGTTCCAATTTACACTACCCAGCTAAAAAAATATGTATGGAGCATATATGATATCCCATATATGGTTCGGATCCGAAAAATTACGGTATATGGGCATATATGATTATATATATTCATACATTTTCATACATGTATGTGTAAATTCCGCCCACAGTATGCAAAGTTCATATTCATACACTCTTGATTCACAAAAGCGCAATGCTGTGCAATAAATTAAATTACTAAAATTAAATTTTTTTAGACTTGAGAGACAGGTTGTATTTAATGAAACATTTGTTTGGACAAATAATTCAAAACGAACTAAAAGTCATTTCATTCATAAAAAGGTGAATCAATTATTTAAAAAACACATAAATCATATTCGTACATAACATTTAGCTTAAGAAATCAGATTAAAAACTAATGCAATTCATTATAAAAGAAAAAATAATCCGTCTAACAATAGTTTTCAATACAGTAATATAAACTTTGTTTCTTGTTTAGAGAATTTTGTTATTTTCTATAAAATTAATGACTGGATTATCCTTTTGATTATTTGATATATTAAATGGGGACACAATCTATAAAATCATACGATGGTTTTTTTTAACAAAAAGTTTTTCTTTTTTAAACGTTGAGGATACGCATATTAACTTTGCATACCGTATGTATTTTCTAATGGATTTCCAATTCAGCAGTGATAAAATTCCAAGCTTTTTTGATTGCAAAAACGATATCATGTATGTATACATTCTTATATGGCTCCATATATAAAATCTTATATTTATATATGGATCCACATATGAAGAGCCTCATAATTAAATTTTCATATATGAGCTCATATGTTATAATACATTTCATATATTAGTCCATATATTAGTTCATATATAATAGTTTTGCCATGTATAATCCCATATATTTCCATACATGAATTCATACATATTCATATATAGTTATATACATTCATATATTAAAAATATATGGACCATATATAATTTTTTTAGCTGGGTAAGCAAGTCTTATTGCTAAGCTGATTAGTTTTTTAGGAGAGAGAGACGCGGGGAAAAGAAACGCTTATGTTCCCCTCGTCGCATTCTTCCACAAACTAATCAGCTCAGCAATAAGACTAGCTTAGTGTAAATTACGACTAACTAACTTAAATCACTTGTTTGCAATATAAATTAAACATGCTTAAGAAACATATTTACCCAAGAGTTATTGCAGCTATTTAAAATTTAAGAATCATTGTGATATGTTGTTTATTGTGCTCCTGTCACATTTAAACTATTCAAAACAGTGCCATATCGGTCTATATCATGTTAACAACACGTAACTAATAGCCTGTTTGTAGAACGCGACTCGTCAATAAAAAGCGCTAACATGTTAGCATTATTTATTTTTTGGGGTTTTAGAACACGACTGTTGACGATTATTATTAAATAACGTAACAGACGTCAGTTTATTTGGGTTTGTACAACACGATTTGACTCACAATAAACGTCAAGGAGGACGATTAAAAAACTGTAGTCGTTTTAAACAAAAATTTCAACAAATAAGCAAAACAAAACAAAAATATTCAAATAAATAATAAAAGTTAAGAAAAAGTAAAAAAAGGAATTTTCAAAAAGAAAAAGGTAAGTAAACTTTCATTTTAAGATTATTTTTGTTTTGATTGCTTAAATTTTTAGCAGCAAAATATCAAAACGACAAGAATGCTGCAGAAAAATCAATTGGGGCATCTATGGAGCAATTTTTACACTTGGCCAAAGGAACTCCTCAGTTTGGTAGCAGTAAGGAGTGTTATAAGTTTGTAGTGTGTGTCTGTATGTCTGTAAGAGTCCACTTACAGACCAAACGGCTGAACCGATTTTGATTTAGCTTCTTCTGTTTGAAAAGTGACTTAGTCGAGTGTTCTTAGCTAGGCTTGAAGAAAACGGGGTCCGGCCGCTTTTAAGATGCAACATCTTTTCATCTAGAGCGATTTTAATTTGGTTTTTATCATCTAAAAGGTGACTTGATTTAATATTTTCTAATATATGTATAATTAAGGAAAGTCGATCCAGCCATTTGGATATTATTATACATTTCAAAAAGCCCCCGACGCAATTGTTTTAGTTTTCATAGTTCGTGTATTTGGTGCTCCAGATACAGACAGAACAGAGCTCTTAACTTCCAATGGCTTAACCGATTTTTGTTCAAAAAAGAAATGATATTATTGATTCATCAACAAGAAAATTTATGATAACTTCCAAAAGCCTGGAACGTTTTTGTTTAAGGGTATACTAAAAGATATGCGATCAAGTTAGCTTTCAAACAAAAGAAACCAAATTAAAATCGGAATAGCCGTTTCGGAACTACGGCGTCAAATACTCACAGATTCAAAAGAATATATCTAGAAAAGATGTGATGTCTTTCAAGCGGCTGGTCCGATTTGCTTCAAACATAAACTAAGAACACTATCGGTCAAGTCACCGTTCAAACAGAAAAAAACTAAATTAAAATTGGTTTAGCAGTTTATTCTGTACGTGGACTCGTACAGGCACAAAGAAAAAACTTATAACATCCCTTTTTGATTGGGGCTAAACATTTTATTTTATTAAAAAATGTGTAACAAAACATAATGTAAAATCTCACATTAAAAATAAAGTATTTTTTAACCGAAAAATTATAATGCTTTCCAATAAAGTTTGCTTAATTATTTATTTACACACTTTATATTATAATTATTTAATCAAGCCACATTTACAATAATATGAAATACCAAAGTCAACACTAAACTATCTACTTAATATGTATGTGCCTCTATAAGACAGGTTATAATTGGTCATATCACAGAGTTGAATTCCGTTCGGAAACGGATATCAATCCTTCCCATTTTCGTAGGAGATGGTGCTGGGGCGCTGGTATTCTGGGTTATTCTCCGGCTAGGGCTTGACATCTTAAGGTGGATTCAATTCTGTTTCCGAATGGAATTGAACTCTGTGACATGTCCGAATAACAGCTAAAATTATTATTAATTGCACGGGACATAGTATACATATTTAATAACTGGCTCAGCACAGCCACAATATAGGCAATAGAGCCTTTACACGTCCTTGGACTGTCTACAAATATAAAAGAATACACTACATTTCTTTAAAATCAAAATTCAAATATGAGAATATATTGAACATGCATACTTACGTATCCATTTAGAATGACCAAATTTTCATCCAATTGTACTGGCGGCAGTATCACCAAATCCTATTGCTAAAATACCAGATCAAGAACAGCCAATTAACAATTATTCTTAAAATTTATAATATTTTGATTAAAGCTAATGTTACACACACAATTTGTTTTTATTTATGTATGTATGTGCATGTCAGTTGAGTTTCATTTATTCACACGAATAGGGTTGCCGTTTTTTTTTAGCTGAAATACAATTTTGTATGAAAAAATAAAAACTAAAACTATTTTTGAACATGTTGGCAATAATACGATTTAGAACATATTTGACATAAGGGCGAGTTAACGTAAGCTGCACGACAAAGTCGAGTCGCGTTATACAAACGCTTTTAATTACGTAGTCGTCCATTAAATGGCTCGTCGTGAGTCGCCCTTGTCGCGTTCTACAAACAGGCTATAAGTTTTTAATAATTTTAAGTTTATGGAAATAACATTAAATCTATCGCTAAGGAGTAGTCATATCCACAAAATAACTTGAAGGACATGTTTTTATAATGTGCACATTCTCTTACGTACCTATTACAGTATATCTGAACAAAGTAAAAAACCGAAGGGCCTGTTTTCGAGCCCAGTCTCCGACAGTCATTAAAAGTAATAGCACCACCCAGGTTTCTGATGTGCATTAGAATCTTTTGTATCAGTTGTTGTGTGATGCAGGCATAAAGCACTGGTCACTAAACTATACCGACTTCAGTAGATACTTATCCTAATGAAACATCAGAGCAGCCTCCTACGTTGTGTAGCAGAGTCATTGACGAAAACCAATGAAATGGCTACTAAACAAAGTTTAAAATTTAATACGCCTCATTTGACACCAGAAGGCTCTGCAACACTGTATTATTAAAAAACCAATGCAAAAACATAGTTGTAAAAGAATGAAGCTTTCCTCTATCTTTTTCTCCTCTATCACCGTCCCTTCCCTATCAACATCTCTCAATATATTCTCTTCAACTCACAGGTAGCCCAAAGGGATCATTGTATTGGACCCAAGTGAGCTGGACTCAAAATTACACCCTTCCTTACCAGCAGCCTCCTAACCTATCCTAACATTATTTCGTAGATTAGCCGAATAAAAAGTTTTCCGAATTTACTTTTTGCTCGTTGTAATTATCTGTACGGTAGCCGAATACAAAATCTAACGAATTGACTTTATATTTCGTAGGAATATTATTTCGTAAATTAGCCGAATAGCAGCTGAAGATAAAGTTACCCAAACATACTTTGCCTTCGTAGTAATAATTGTGTTTCGAAAATTAACCGAACATAAATTAACTCCTCGGATTTACTATAACTCTTCACTTTTTAATATTGTATACATTAGAAGTCGTGAGTTCTTATAACAACTTCCCAGCAAAAAAATGTGCAAAAATGCAATCGAGTGTGGAATTAAGCATTTTTGTTGGAAGCTGTTCCTTACTGTATTACCAACTTAGTGATTTTAACAAGGCGTGAGACTAAAATAATCGATTCTTGAGAAGTAGTTATGTTGTTTGTTGTAGGAAGTAATTATTTTGTTCGTTGTGGGAAATAGTTATTTTTTTCTTGATGGAACTACTTTTTTTGGTCAAAACAAAAATTAATTTTTTTAAATATCCCGTTGTTTGAATAAATAAATATCTTGACTAAAAACTCAGTTTGATTAAATAAATAATAACCATCTTGCAAAATTTTTCTTATAAAATCAATTGAAGTGGGTTCTATTTTGTTCGTACCGGTGCCTGTAATGTTATTTATAAGTAATATATTTAGAAAAATTTCAATTGTTTTGATTGACGAACTTCTATAAAAAAAAATTATTTGGAACTACTTATATTAAAATATTATTTAAAATATTTTTATATACTCTTTATATCTACAATTGGAAGCTGAAAAAAAGTCAGCCAATGTAGTAAAGTAAGAAAATAAAAAACATATTGAGTTCTTGTTTCAATTTTGTTATTTGTTAAGCTTCTCATTCGTTTAAATGAAAGTTTATAACATAATAACTCTAGTTGTTCTAAGAAGCTTTGGGTAAAGGTTCCCTGATGATCTGCATTAGCAACAGTGAAATGCGCATAGGATCCAGCTAAACCCCTCAATAATCAATTTCAATGTATTTTAATAAAAAAATATTTTACTGAATAAGTAAAATAATAATTTCGGGATTATTAGTGCGTTAACAAATTTTAAACTTAAATTGTAAAAATTCCCATAAAAACACTAAATAAGAAGACAATTTAGAAATATTTATAATTTATTTAAAACAACTACATATTTTGGCAATATTTTCAGGTAATGTCTTAAAACTCAAAATTAATGTTCAATTTCTGCTTCCTATTTTTAAAATTTTACGTAATGTGATTTGTAAGCAAGTACTTCAATTTGGCAATCAAAAAAGTAAGTCATTATATGGCAAGTAGTTCAGATGTCTAATTTTTTTCTCGGTTGATTGTGTTAGCAAAACAATATCTCCATACTATTCAAAGGAAGTAGACCTTTGACTAGACCCTGGGCAGACTGAGTGATACCCGAGCTGGCAAGCTTTCCTCAATATCTTCCTTCACCACCTGTCTGCTCTATACTAACCCTTTCCTAAAAAAAAGCCAACACCTAGTAACAGTAGAAGGCATTCATTACCTGAGTGCTACTTCTCCTTAAACAAAAAAATTGTCTTTTCTGCTGTAAAAAAATTTGAGAATAAAATGTTTACCTACTATCACGATATAAATGATGATGGAATGTTAGCAATGAAATTTTTAAACTGGGACAGTAAACAGTTCTGTAGTATAAAATTTTATTCTAAACCGGAAAATATCAAACAAGTTATCTCCCAGTAAAAAAAGAGACTCCAAAAAAGTCATGAAAATGTAGAGTTTACGATGCGGAAGTAGTGCAAATTTCGATCGGATCTAATGATTTTTACATAGGGTTGCCACTACAAGAAGTTCTCTTTTTCGATGCCTGGTCACTGAATTGGAAGCCATATTAAGAAAAATTCCCTTTTTAGTGTTCTATGATAATATTTTCATATAGGAAAAAGGGTAAATAGTTGCCTTTTTTAACAATTCGTTTCTTTTTGTACGAATTTAAGCCCGAAACAGTGTTTTCATGTAAATTTAAGCAAATAACTTTTAAATTTTAGACTAAAAATAATTCATAAATTTCTTTAAAAAAATAAATTTTTTTAAATTCTGGTGAGTATTTTCTAAAACTATGGAGGAGTTACAAGGTTTTGTGTGACTAAAATAAGCTTCTACATGGTTTTTTGCTCACTCTCGGCAAATTAAAAATATCGATTTTTTGGAAGCAATGAAAATGTACTTCCGCTAGAATAACTTCCATTTTTTTCACTGGGCTTGAGATCGGTTGATGTTTAAAAAAGTTACAATATTCTACACCCCTAGTTTTCAACTTTGACACTTTTTGGATCTTTTGGATCAACAGGGTGCCTCCAAATATAAAGCCTCATATATAGAATAGTTTTCTTCTATTAAAATCAGTTTGTTTGATTGAAGTCGGTTAAGTGGTTGAAACGTTGCGGACCCTTGACACAAGTGTTTATTATTTCACGCCAGTGTGTGTAAAGGGTACACAAAATTGTCGGAGCCACGTTTTGGTAACTTTTTTTTATTATTGATGTGTTTTTTTGCTTTCAAAAAGTTGGCATCACTGGGTATAATGTATCAAGCGGAATCTTTAAAATATGTTCATGTTAATCTTTAAAATATGTTCATCTTTAAAATATTGTTCATGTTCATGTCATAACCCATAATCGTAATACCTCTGATTAGACATACCTACGCACATATGTGTATGCAAATATAATTAACATTAATTTTTATTTTGAATACTTTTCTCCAAAATAAAAAAGTAGCATTAGTCACCTTTGACTTTTTGTGAGGGGCATGTGCAATCAAATATTTCCTTAAATTTTTCCCCTCTTGATGCAAATTTGTATGGACTTTTCGGCTTAAAATAAAAAGAAACTATTTTCATTTAGCAAATATGCAACGCGTACATATGCGATGCCTGTGAATAATCTGCTTAACAGGAGCAAATTTATCAATGACTGGGGAATTGAATATTGTATGCGGCATGCTGCAAGCCGAATGTGTGCAGTTTGATGCATCTGAAAACATTTCTACGCGGAAATGTTTAAATGGATGTCATAAATTGTTAAACGAAACTTGATTGCAAAAAATTAAAAAAATAAAAGTAAAAATAATACAAGAGAAAAATTTCACAAACGTTTTAAAAAGTCAAAAAAATTCCAAAAATAATTGCACCAGAAATCCCTTTTCAAACAAGTAGATAACAAGATAATGAAATATTCTTTGGCTTTTCCAGCAGCAATAAAACTGCATTTCTGATGAATTTATCAATATTAAATTTTCATGCAGGAAATGAAAAAATATCCATTTATTTAACAAGCTAAAAAACTTCATACATTTATTGCTACGAGTACTACAGACACACGTGCTATAAATTCTCATTTATTTTAACCTGTAAAAGAATATTTTTGCTTCAAAAGTTTTGCCCTTCTAATCATTATCTGAGAGACCATAAATCTAGACAAAAATGTTAAGGCAGAAACAACAAAAAAATATTATAAAGTTTTATATTTTGGCTTTTATTTTGGAGCTCCTCTATTTCCTTAACACCTTTTCCACTACAATAATTTCTGCCAACTTTTTCCTATGCTTTTGTTATTTGCTAAGGAGCAGAGTCTGAAAACAACAGCAACAATACTCGTAATGTAAAATATATTTTAGGTTTAAAAATGAAAATGGTGGTATAAAAGTTTGAAAAGTTAACACCTACAAAAGCTTCAAAATTCAGACAACAACAGCACCAACAATATTAATTTTATTTTTATATTTTGATACACTTATTTTATTTTCATTTTGGCTTATTTTTTGTTTAAGAATAAAAACCAGCAAGACGAATATTATACATACTCGTATGTACAGGGTGTTTTTTTAGAGGTATAGAACTTCGAATTGAAATAAAACACAAGAAAATCGTTTTAATGTCCATCAATTTGGCTTTATTGGAAGGATAATTTTATGCCATTAATGTTTAAATATGATTTCGGGCATGTGGCCGCCGCGGCTGGCTCGAATAAAGCCAATTCTACAGGTCCAATTTTCAACCACTTTTTCGAGCATATGGGGCCGTATGTTGGCAATAACGCCACGAATGTTGGCTTCCAAGTCCCCTAACGTTTCTGGTTTGTTGGCGTAGACGAGCGACTTCACAGTACAGCGCGAACTGAACCAGTATTTTCGAAATAAATTTGCACGATTTGCAAGCGTTGTTCTTTTGTCAACCTGTTCATGATGAAATGGCAAACCAAACTAAATATTAATCACTTGACAGCTGACAAAATGGCCGCCAGTTAAAAAAGTGATGCCAACTTAAAGTTCTATACCTCAATAAAAAACACCCAATACATACATACATATGTAGTAGTGATGCACGAATATTCGTATTCGTATTCGAATTGTCGAATATTCGGCCATTTTCAGGCGAATACGAATACGAATATTTTTCCAGGGAAATTAAATAAATAAATGCATAAATCCTAAACGAAACTTAAATAAATGACTAAAACTTTTAGTTTGTACAAATACATAAATTTTTTTATAGAAATTTGTGCTTTGTATCATTTTCAAATATTATTCAACTACGATCATTAAGATTTTGGGTACTTTTTATGAACTTTAAAATACGCCAACAAGAGTTTGAAGTCAATTTACATAAAATTTTTTTAATATTTCATATTGCATATAATATTTGTATTCGTATTCGTGTTCGTATTCGGGAATATCGTTTCAAATATTCGTATTCGCATTCGTATTCGCGAATATCGTTTGAAATATTCGTATTCGTGTTCGCGAATGTCAAAAATTGACATTCTTTACATCACTAATATGTAGTATATAACAAAACTAAATTTTGTAAGTGAGAACTGCATGTTTTTACCTGAGCTCATTATTTTGAAAATAAAAAAAATGGCAAAAATAAATAAATGAAAATAAATATAACAAGAAGAAAAAGTGAAAGAAAAATTTTACAATTTTTCAGCAAATGAATTGTTAAATAAGTGTTGTGGGGTTGAGTTTTTGGAGGTTAAACAAGAAACTGCAGCATTTGATTTATTATCATCGAGTACATACTTACTGAGGTGTTCATATATTCGAAAATAACGCTAAACTTTTTTTGAGCAGAGTAGAGAAATATTAAACAAAAGGTGTATTAGCCAAATACCTGGGGATTATTTTGCAATTGAAGTTGAATAGGAAAATTCACAAACGACAAACGAAAAACGTTTTTCAAAAATTAATTCTCGAAATTAGTCTCTCGTAAATACAATTACAAGTAATACGAAAAAAATTTTACACGAATGCTTTATTTGTTGTGTAATTAACTGCTTGAACATGTTTATGAAAATGTCATAAATTAATAAATCAGAAATAATTTTTAGTCAGCATTAAATCCAGTAATTTCAATTCTTATTGAATGAAATATTTTTATTAATTAATGTGAGTTTCTAAGGAAAAGAAGAAAAATTAAACTTAGACTTTATTAGCTGGGGGAAATACCGATATATTTCTGTGCAGCCACGCACTTCAGCAGCACCCACGTCTATCTGCTGGGGTAGAGTTTTGTTATTAACATCAGCTTTTTAACGCAAATTTAGTATGAAATGGAATATGAGAAATGATTGTTGCTTAAAAATGCGTTAAAACAGATTGGTTACTTGCAAGTTAATAAAACAAGGCTTCAAAGTGAGAGATGGTGAGCGACATAGAGAAGGTTGGAGAAGGAGGAAGGATATATAGGGCAAAAACATTCTAGAATATTGCGTAAATAAAGGTTCAATCAGACATGTCATAACCATAACCACAGAAAACAGCTGTTCGAACTAAACTTATGCGCAGCACTGTATTATTGATTATTGGCGACTCGCCATAACGACAAGGACATTACTATAGAAACCAATTGAATCTAGGTTTGGTTATGGCAATGGCACGTCTAATTTAAGCTTAAACAACCGCATTTTTTAAGGCTAGTAGCTTAATTTTTTTTTCTAATTTGGCCCGCGATATCAACTGCAAGTAAATAATAACAGCCTTATTCATAAAAAATATTTCAGGTTTATTAAGCCCTTATTTGACATATTTCTTTAAGAAACTTGTCAAATAAACCTGTAATAAACATAAAATATTTTTTTATGAATTAGACCGTAAATGTCTAAGTGTTCACTTACCTTAAATTGTGTGGTTACTCCATATTTACAACGACTTCCCTTTTCTGTTCTGCTCCTTTGAATTTTGAAGTTTATATTCATGGCTGAATTCATATTCCTTTTTGAAATGAAAAGGCCAAAGTGAAAAACAAAAGCGAAATATAAAAATGTATGAGTTGAACTGCAAAACTTTATATTACGCTGATATTTGATAATAAAAAAAGTAATCAAGAAATACGGATAAGAAATGAAAAAAAAATTAAATATTTTAAAACTTAAATTCCATAAATTAAAATACCGTGCGAAACGTAACGAAATAAAACTTTTTCTTTTGGCAACATTCACACAAACCAACACTCACTCTTGCACAACTCATTCGGTGCACTTACTCACTCACTCACTGAACACATACAAAATAAATCACAGATCTTTTTACATAAATTTATGTTTGCAATTTTTGGTATTTTTCTTTTGTATGTATGAGTATTTTGGTTAAGAGGAATAGTGTATGTAATACTTGTAAGTTTGTGTATACCCTGTCAGAAATTCGGTTAACCTTAAACTAACTTTAAGCTAACTATTTCGCAACTAGTACTGACTGACACTTGAATTACTTTTCAATGTAATTAACTGACTATTTTAACATTGCGATACCCTCCCTAGGCGGTAGTCAATTGTCTCACTCTGCATTACTTTTAATTTAACTTAAAGTTGACTTTTTTAAATCACCTGGTTATCAGCAAATTAAAAAAAATTCTGGGATTCGAACATCTATCATCACACGTTCTGTACTTAATGCACTACTACCCACCTAAGGTACAGTCTAATAATAACAGCAAAATGCAGAAATCTAACGATTTTTATGTACAATTTGCGGTAAAAATGATTATTTAGCTATTAGCGGGAATTCTAGCGATTTTTTATCGATCATAATTCGCTTTAAAATGTGAGATTGTTTAGAAGCAGTGAACGTATATGAAGCAAAATATACAAAATAAGATGAGTGAATAGCGCCACAATTGTGCAGGTTTAAAGGTGAGCTAACATCCAGCCTAACATCCGTCTTGATAAGTGCTTTTATACATAAGTAAATTCGTTTATATTATTAATCTTTTGAATAAAGCTTTAGATAACTATTATGTTTGAATGTTTATTAGACTTAAAAAATGTAGTACTCCAAAACGGGAACTCACAATACAAAAACCAGCAGGTTTATCGGCACTACTTTTACTCTATAATTTGAAGAGATTTTTAACTGGAGAAGTAGCGAAGTAACAGAAATGGTTAATTACATATGTTTCTGTACATACCAAAACCGACACAAACAAAACTGGTGCAAACAGGTATATCTGTGCAGGCCTATAATATGTATATCTTTTTTTTAATAAAATAAGCCTTTTATTAACCTATTACAATACTTTTATTTGGTATTTTATAAAATTTGTAGGAAAATTTGTGAAGCACGAAAGAATTTAACAAGTTACAGTAAAATTTTTGAAACAACCTAAAAATAAATGTAATTTTTTAGCTATTTATCGCTAAATTTTCAAGTCATTTTGAAATTTAGCTATTTTCTAGCTATTTTCTTGTCTACTTTAGCGATATTTCTTGGAAAAAAGTTGGCAACAGTGGCAAAATGTTTACATAAAACTGAAATGAGATTCAAAGTTGCTGAGAATAAATTTGTTGGCTCTCACCAAATTCGATTGTGTACTCATATTAAGAATTAATTTTGAATTTGTCTTGGATGACATTGCAGTTAACTTTTAGTCAGTCTGAGATAAGTTAACTATAAGTTAATTATATTTGTAGTCAACCATACATTATCCGACAGGGTATGTACAAACATACATACGCATTGTGTGTATTTGTGTGAATATAATTTTGCTCTGTTTTCAGCTCTCTATAATAATATGAGGAAATGAGGAGCCACGGGTACCAGCGATGCCAATTTGGTGCTTTTAGCACTATATTTTGCTTTTTGAAGACCCAAATCGCCAAATTTTTAGCGTTAATGTATAACTATCTATAAATTTATGTCCAGCACTAGTCGGGCCTAATAATTATATTTTAGATTTAAGATTTCAAAAATTAGTTTTAGTTCATATTTGAAGATACAATAAATTATTACAAGCATTAAAAAAAATTTCAATCAGGCGTGCCAAAACCATAACCTTAGAAAACAGCTTTTTCAACCAAATTTATGTATTTGATTATATGGGACTCGCCATAACGCCATTGCCATTAACCTAACCGAATTTTGGCTTGGTTACGGAAATGGCATAATGGCTATGGTACGTCTAATTTAAGCTTTATTGCAAAGTAGGAAAAAGCAGTAAGTAGTGTTGTTAAGAAATTTGTGTATATCTTAAAATTACTTTTTTTATTTATTTTTCAGTGTAAAGCATAACTTTTTCGTCCATTTTATTTAATTAAAGATGTTGAGAATAAATAGCTTTGAAAATTTTAAGCATTACGAGTGGGGAAAATCAACAAAAAAATTAACTTAAGTTGAAGACCATCCATTTTAAGATTTGTCTAATTTCGAACTAATAATTTAAAGTTAACCGTACTCAAATGTGTTTCCACGTCCACATTTGAGTACGGTAAACATTTAGTTCAATGAATTTATGTAAGTCAAAAATCAGAAACATATTGTCTTTGAAGTCTTATTCTTCGATCCTGTATATTAAATACGGACTTCGTCGCCTTAATTCTTGCTGTACCTAAATATCTAGGCACACGGTACTGCGCAAGGCCAGGTTCCGGCCAATGCACGCATTGTGTATATTTACAAGAAGCCATTCGAGCTTGTTTTTAACCCCCCCCCACCCCTCATTACTTTGTTCACCGCAATCGTAAAATTATAAAATTTAAACCTAAACTAGAATAAATTCATAACCTCATATGCAAAGTTTGAAAGTTTTACAATGAAAGGTTCCGGAGATATGGAGGTGCAAAAAGTGCATATTTTAAGACATACTCAGTGACCACTGACCTCTGACACACTCATCAAATTGATGAAGCACTTCCGCTATAGCTAGAAAGCTGAAATTTGTTACACGAGTAGATCTAGATACGCAAATGAACTAAAAAAATCGGAAAACCCGAACAGAGGGGCTGGGCTAGGCCCTTATAAATTAAAATTTGCAGTAGTGACAGACAACAAGTCTAAGGCGTTAAACTCAAGCGATTTTATTGAAATTTGGCACACATGTTGCAATAGTACAAGGCTATAAATTTTCGTTGAAAAAGTGGGCATTAACACGCCCATACGATTTAAGCCTCCTATTTCATGTACTTCGGGTCAGCATATTTGAATATACTACATATTTATATCTATCCGTTTTCAACGAAACTCGACAGGAAAGATAACTAATGGCTACAGCAGGTATTGAGATTGAAAAAGTGGGCGCCAATAAGAAGAAAATAAATAAAATGTACGCTAGTAAGCTGAAATTTAATAAACAAATAGGTCTAGATTAGCAACTAACTAGAAAAATCTGAAAACCAGGATATTTTGAGCAGGGGGGCGGGGCTATTCTAATAAAGCACACAATTAAAAGAGCAAATCTCAAATGTTTATCTCAAGCGATTTTATTGAAATTTGGCACAAATGTTGGAATAATGCAAAATTATAAAATTTCGTTGAAAAAAGTAGAAGTTAACACCCACATACAACTTAAACCTCCTATTTCAGGTACTTCGGATCAGCAGATTTAATTATACTATTTATTTAAAGATTAATATCCGTTTCCAACAAAACTTGACACGTCTGATTGGCAATGGCAATAATTAAATAATTAAATTTGCGCTAGAGAGCAAATAGAAAAATCTAAAAACACAAATATTTTAACCAGAAGTGGCAGGGGCCACGATAATTTTGTACTGAAGCTTTTAACTCAAGCTTTAACTAAAAGCTAACATCTTAAAAAGGGTACGATGATAATTGAGCGCTGCTCATAACAAAATCTTGAGTTTAAAAAAGTGACGGATAGTGGAGGTAACGGCCATAACATTTCAAGCTAGAATTTGCACTACAGAGCTTAAATTCAATACACAAAAAAATCTAAATTTGAGATCACCAAGAAAGATTTAAAATGCTGGAAGTTTCAATTGGGAGAATGGACACGCACTTTAAGCTAAAAATTAAGAACAGGAAACGAACAGGAAAAATCTGAAAGCATCGATTGTTAAATTAGGGAAGTAGGGCCACGTTTATAAAATTTTTATCGAAATATTATACGGAAGAGAACTGAAATTTCGCAAAAAAAAATTAGCCTTACCCAGCTAAAAAAATATGTATGGAGCATATATGATATCCCATATATGGTTCGGATCCGAAAAATGAGGGTATATGGGCATATATGATTATATATATTCATACATGTATGTGCAAAATTCATATTCATAAACTCTTGATTCACAAAAGTCACTGCTGTGCAATAAATTAAATTATTGAAATTAAATTTTTTTAGACTTGAGAGAGAGGTTGTATTTAATGAAACATTTGTTTGGACAAATAATTCAAAACGAATAAAAGTCATTTCATTCATCAAAAGGTGAATCAATTATTTAAAAAACACATAAATCATATTCGTACATAACATTTAGCTATCGAAATCAGATTAAAAACTAATGCAATTAATTATAAAAGAAAAAATAATCCCTCTAACAATAGTTTTCAATACAGTAATATGAACTTTGTTTCTTATCTAGAGAATTTAGTTATTTTCTATAAAATTTATGACGACTGGATTATCCTTTTGATTATTTGATATATTAAATGGGGCCAAAATGTATAAAATCATACATGAACAAAAAGTTTTTTTTAAACGTTGAGGGTACGGATATAAACTTTGCATACCGTATCTATTTTCTAATGGATTTCTAATTCAGCAGTGATAAAATTCCAAGCTTTTTTGATTACAAAAACGATCTTATGTGAGATATATGGCTCCATATATAAAATCTTATATTTATATATGGATCCACATATGAAGAGCTTCATAATTAAATTTTTATATATGAGCTCATATGTTATAATACATTTCATATATTAGTCCATATATTAGTTCATATATAATAGTTTTGCCATGTATAATCCCATATATTTCCATACATGAATTCATACATGTTCATATATAGTTATATACATTCATATATTAAAAATATATGGACCATATATAATTTTTTTAGCTGGGTAGGTAAGTTACCAACTACCCAGCTCAAAAAATTAAATATGGTCCATATATTTTTAATATATGAATGAATATAACTATATATGAATATGTATGAATTCATGTATGGAAATATATGAGATTATACATGGCAAAACTATTATATATGAACTAATGTATGGACTAATGTATGAAATGTATTATAACATATGAGTTCATATATAAAAATTTAATTATGAAGCTCTTCATATGTGAATCCATATATAAATATAAGATTTTATATATGGAGCCATATAAGAATGTGTGCTTACATGATATCTCACATAAGATCGTGTTTGCAATTGGAATTTTATCACTGCTGAATTGGAAATCCATTAGAAAATACATACGCTATGCAAAGTTTATATGCGTACCCTCAACGTTTAAAAAAGAAAAACTTTTTGTTAAAAAAAACCATTCTTGTATGATTTTATACATTGTGGCCCCATTTAATATATCCAGTCATTAATTTTATAGGAAATAACAAAATTCTCTAGATAAGAAACAAAGTTCATATTACTGTATTGAAAACTATTGTTAGACGGATTATTTTTTCTTTTATAATGAATTGCATTAGTTTTTAATCTGATTTCTTAAGCTAAATGTTATGTACGAATATGATTTATGTGTTTTTTAAATAATTGATTCACCTTTTTATGAATGAAATGACTTTTAGTTCGTTTTGAATTATTTGTCCAAACAAATGTTTCATTAAATACAACCTGTCTCTCAAGTCTAAAAAAATTTAATTTTAGTAATTTAATTTATTGCACAGCATTGCGCTTTTGTGAATCAAGAGTGTATGAATATGAACTTTGCATACTGTGGGCGGAATTTACACATACATGTATGAAAATGTATGAATATATATAATCATATATGCCCATATACCGTCATTTTTCGGATCCGAACCATATATGGGATATCATATATGCTCCATACATATTTTTTTAGCTGGGTAGATAAATTTGAAACACAAGCTGCTGTGTTGAAACCTTGCATGCACATTTCACTCATGCTAGCATTTAATTTTCCGTTTTCTGAGGACTTCGTCTGAGCAGACTTTACTACACTAAGATTTACACTATATTTTACATATATCTACTTAGATGACTCTTAAGAAATTAATCAATTTACTCGGTCCTTATTATGACACAATGGTGCACATATCACCCTATAACCCATTATTTTATGTAACTCTGCCTTTTGAACTCGCGCAGACATTATGAATAGAACTATAACAGACTAGAAATTTACAGTTTAAAAAGCTTGATTAAGAAAACTTTACAAAAAGTAATCAGATCCTCACAAAAACATAAATGTGAAAAAAGGCCAAGTTCCTTTCCAAGATTTCGGCCATCAATGACACAATGGTGAGATAAAAATTTTGACCAAGTTCGTGTTTGGTACAATACCTATCACTGCAATATGGTATGCATTATATAAATTTGTAATCGCCCAGTAAAAAAAGAGACTCCAAAAAAGTCATGAAAATGTAGAGTTTACGATGCGGAAGTAGTGCAAATTTCGATCCGATCTAATGATTTTTACATAGGGTTGTCATTGCAAGAAGTTCTCTTTTTTGATGCCTGGTCACTGAATTGGAAGCGATATTAAGAAAAATTCCCTATTTTGTGTTCTATGATAATATTTTCATCTAGGAAAAATGGTAAATAGTTGCCTTTTTTAAAAATTCGTTTCTTTTTATACGAATTTAAGCCCGAAACAGTGTTTTCATGTAAATTTAAGCAAGTTATTTGCTCAATTTTAGACTAAAAATAGTTCATAAATTTCTTAAAAAAAATAAATATTTTTTAAATTCTGGTGAGTATTTGCTAACACTATGGAGGAGTTAAAAGGTTTTGTGTGACTAAAATAAGCTTCTACATGGTTTTTTACTCACTCTCGGCAAATTAAAAATATCGATTTTTTGGAAGCAATGAAAATGTACTTCCACTAGAATGACTTCCATTTTTTTTCACTGGGCGTATATAATTTCTAGATGATGTGCTAACTTGGCAATATTTTTACTCTTCTCAGAAAGGAGAAAATGATGTATATTTGTTCATTTCTTTATATATTTCTTTATATATAGATTTTTGTAAAAATTTACCTAAACTGAGAAAAAGTTACTTAAACTTAGAAATTTTTTTTACTTGAATTTAGAAAAAAAATTTTCTTAATAATAGTACATGTCTTTTTTTGAGTGCAATAATGTAATGTACATGCATATTTATATTCAGTCACAAAAAAAGTTTTTTTTTTATTCAAATACAAGTTTTTTTTTACTTTTTTAACTGTTTTATTTGTCTATTAACACAAATTTAATTAGTTCTTTTTACGCTTTTTAGATTTCAAAATTACGCTTTTTAGTGCGTCTGTTTAATTTTTGATGTGCTTTTAGAGCCAAGCAATTTGGCATCACTGACGGGTACTTGTGTCACAGTTAAACCGCCAAACAAACCAGAGTGTGAGTGAATGGTAGTGATTGAGAAAAGGAGCTAAAAGTGGAAGTTTGGTAATGGAATGACTACGGCTACAACAAAAAGTTAGGAAAACGATAGAAAAACTAAAAGTTTTTAATATTTAACTGAACATTATAAGGTAGTTTCTATAATCACAAACCCACATACATATACATACATATGTACATACATATTCCTATCGTGAATTGCGTATTTAATTGCGAAAATATGAAAACTGTTATATGTGTAAAACACGTACTAACATACAAACATGTGTATGTACATACAAATGGTGTGCAATCTCGTCCAGCAGTACGTGTGTTCTGTAACTTGCGAGAAGTTTTCGTGTCGAGAAAAATCAAATAATTACATAGGTTGTCTTGTTTTCCACAGGCTGATTCATATACAACCTGATATAAGCTAACACGAAACATGAGCAAGGAACTAAGTTTTTTGTTAGTCATCCTGTGTTTCACAGAGTGGCAACAAACTTTTCGTTTGGAAAAGTTCTCACCAAAGTTACAGTACATAGGCACTGGTAATATGTTCATACTTCCTCAAATGAATTTTAGCTTAGAGTTGTGTACATACATATATACTCGTGGAGCTAAAAACTTTAAGAATCATAAGCATTTTATATTAATTTTTTTAGTTTCTCTAGTTGTTTTTTTGTTTGTTTATGAAGTTTTTTCTTTTTGTTATAATGGTTTTAAAAACTAAAGTGCAAGAAGCTGTGAAGCATGATGCTCATCGAAACTCTGCCTTCATTCAGCGTACCAATAATATAAATGAGTTTACGTACATTTGTACACAAGTATGAGTGTGAGTGTGTATTACTTGCAACAAAGTGTGACTGTGTGCTTTTGCTAAGGAAATCTTAAATTTTATTTTGTTTTATAACAAACTAAACTTTAAAGACCCAATAGAAATATGCACCTGTTTGCTAAAAACAAAAATTATATTCAGTTTCAAGAAAATTGGGAACATAAAAAATCTTTTGTAAGAAAGCTCACAGGCGATTAAATTTGCTTCTCTAGTAGAAAACAGAAATTTCATTTAAAATTTTTGGAAGTTTTAAATGAAATCTCTTTTTAATATATTTCTTTGTATTATTTGTTTTTTAGATATTTTTTTTTTGTACGTAAGTCTTTACGAATATACACATCTATTAATTTTTTAATTAAATCTTCAAAAATATTTCAATTCTTTGATTAACTAAATCTTTAAAGAAATATTTATATTAAATTTTAATTGAATAATTTAAAAGTCTATTTTTTACTTGTAGAGTACTAAAGTATTAAAATCATTTACCTATAATATAATAGGTCTGTTTCTATACTTTTTGAGAAAATTATGGTAAAACGAGAGGAAACTATAATTTCTCTCAATAATATACAAAAATGCACATAATTACGTTAACGCGATAAATTAAAATTTTTAAGATGAATGAAAAAGTCAATGCATGTATGGATATACATATGTACGTAGACAAACTTAACACATACTTATGTATGTATATGCACATATGCTAGGTTAACAAGGGTGGTGCTTTACCGCACCTCATCTCGGAGATCCAATTGGGTCCATTGTATTACTCAAAAAAGTAATATTTACCCTTCCATTTGCAGCCGGAAGTGACCATATTATCCATCACTAAGCAACCGAATTCTCAAGATGAAGCCCCTGATGTCCTCTAGTTTACACTTCCCAACATCAGTAATGCTTTCATGGAAACGTCTTCTCAGCCATCTAAGCCTATGATGTTGCAGCTTCGTGCAATGACAGATAATATGATCAATGGTTTCTGGTTCCTCTTCATCCACGCACATTCTACAAAAATCTGGAGTGCCAGTCTCCCAAATGCTGGTTCTTGGTCTGACCAAACAGTGACCTGTCAATGCGCCTATCATGATTCGCATCGCCTTCCTATTCATATCCAGTACTAGTTTAGATCTTTCTGAGTCTAGTTTTGGCCAAAAACACCTCGAGACTCTACATAAGTTCGTATTTACTTACATGATTCAGCTATATATGCTCAAGGTTTTGTTTTTATTTTTAAATGAAGAGAAGTAGCCCTGAGTTAATGAATGCCTACTTCTATTACTAGGTCTTATCATCCTTAGGGATGAAGAGATAGTGATAGAGAATACAGGTGTTGAAGGAAGAGATAGAGTAAATAAAGCTTCATTATTTTACAACTCTACAGTACTGCTGTGCTGCAGAGCCTCTGGTATCAATGAGGCGTATTACATTTTTTCAGCTCTATTTATTTGTTATTTTATTTCGCAGATGATTCTATTACACAATACCGACGAATGAGGACGCTCTGATGTTACATTAGGATTATTATCCGCTAAAGCCGGTGTAGTTCAATGACCAGTGTCTATACCTTCATCACCTGAACTTTCCTATAACAGCTGATACAAATGGCCATTAATGCACATCAGAAAAATGTGTGGTGTTGTTAGTTAGTGATTGTCAGAGACTGGGGTCGAACCGATGACCTTCATCCAGAAACTTATAAAACTTTGCTCACCACATGTTCTTAATTTTTTTTGTATATTTTTCCATTTTCTTAGTTTTTGGGAAAATATAATTTTTCCTTGTTATTGTTTATTTTTGAAACCGCTGATTGATTTTCTGGTTTCCCAAACTAACACGAAGAAAAAATTTGGGCTGTGTCGAGCAGGAAGAAGAAGAACATTACTCTCACCCAATTTTCGAGTATGGGAAAGCTTTTCGTGCCAATTGGGATCTTGCGGGAAATCTAAAAGAAAATTATATTAATGGGAGGATTCTTTGCAGAGATGTTGCTAAAAATCGTGCACGCAGTCATAATGCAGTAGGATCACATGCATTTCGAATACAATATTATATTCCAATAAATCTATAATAATTCTAGATGACATCATACTGTTATTCCCCAATAAATTTGTTCAAAATAAAATATATCCACTGTACAAAAACGTTTATTTGTTGATGAGTTATTCTAATTTTTTGAAATGTTAAATTATACATAGATTCATATGAAAGACGTATACGTATATATATATATATATATATATATATATATATATATATATATATATATATATATATATATATATATATATATATATATATATATATATATATGTATGTATGTTTGTGATTTGTTAAGTTTGCTTACATGCTGAATTTAAATGGCACTGGTAATTCATTGATAATTGCGCACTTTGCATATGAAATTTATCAATTTTCCTGTGGGGATTACCATTTTTTATATTATAATAGTCCGCCGATAGCATCCTTGCTTGGCTAAGATATTTTTAAGTTAACTTTGCTTTTCCTACTGGGTTCATGAAGAACAATTTTCTACCTTTTGTTAGATTTTTTTAATTTAATGTTATACCAGTAATTTCATTTATTGTTGCAAAGTTTTTATCCATTGCAACTGTGCAATAGTTTAGAATTTTATATTTCATCTCAAATGGCTTTTAGCTATCATAATAATTTGTACCTAAGGGAGTGTTTTCCTCAGGCCACTCGTCCACAAGTTTGAAATTACACATTGTCTACTTTATCCACAAGGTGAACGATATAAAGTTCCTTGTTTCTTTTTTTAGAAAATAGTTCTTAAATACGTATAGTTGAGGAATTGAATATTACTCTTTTTGAACTGGTTTACCAACAGTGCGTATCTTTTTTTTAGAATTCCAGTAAAACCAAGTTGAAATTAATTTTTAAGGAATGATATGTTTATATCTTTCAAATTAGGCAACTGTACAGTTTGAGCTCTTTGAGAAGATATACTATATTAAATTTCAAACGTACAGAATTTATATTATATAATGTAATTTCCATTTAGTTCATACTGAAATTAATAAAGGCAATTTAATAGCATGTTTCTACCGACATAATTTCTATAAATCCTGAGTTGTTTTTAGGGTTCCGTACACCAAAGGTGAAAAAAGGAACCCTATTGTTTTCGCTACGCTGTCCGTCACACGGTATTTTCTCAGGAACCGTAAGAGCTACGGATCTGAAATTTGGACAGAGTATGAAGAACCTTGGCCACTCCAACAACAAATACATCAGAATTAAAAATTAAAGGGTGTTCCAAAACGAGCAACGAAAAATGTTAAAGTCTCATGTAATATACATAGAATTGTATGTACATATGTATATTGACACTTAAAATTTGTAAAATTAGTGTATTTTTAATAGACTACAACAATTAATTCTAAAATTTAAAAAAATTTTGATTAAAGGGTGATCCATCAGTTAATGCAATTTTGACTATATAATTTTGACAACTTGCTATATCTTGGAAACCGTAAAAGGTAAACTCTTGAAATTTGCAAAAACGGTAAAACTAAAAAATCCAAAAATTATAAAATCGCCAAACCAAAAAAAAAATCGCCAAAAATTAAAAAAAAATCGCCAAAAATTAAAAAAAATCGCCAAAATTATAAAATTCGCCAAAATTAAAAAAAAATTTCTAACATTAAAATAAATCGCGAAATTCGAAAAAAATCACACAAAACCAAAAAATCGCCAAAATGAAAAAAACGCCAAAACTGGAAAAAAAATCGCCAAAACGCGAAAAAGGCGCCAAAACCAAAATAATTAATTGTATGTCAAAAAAAATCTCCAAAATGAAAAAAATAGCCAAATTTAAAAAAAATTGCCAAAATTAAAAAAAATCGCCAGAACGAAAAAAATCGCCAAAATAAAAAAAACACCAAAAACTTAAAAAATATCTTTAAAAAGAGAAAAAAAACACGGCAAAACTAAAAAAATGCCAAAACCAAAAAAAACGCCAAAATAATAAAAATCGCAAAAATTAAAAAAACTTCAAAAACCAAAAAAAATCGCCAAAACGAGGAAAAAAGTGCCAAAACTCAGAAAGCGCCAATAAATTCAAAAACCCCAAAAACTAAAAAAAAGCTTAAAACCGAAAAACCCGAAAAAAATGCCAAAACTATAGTTTATATTGGCTAAAGTTCGTATTGAATTACATATCTCGTGTCCGTACGGAACTCTTCGTGCGCGGGTCAAAGTCGCACTTCACTGAATTTATTTAGTATTATTTATGGTATTTTTGTAATTGTTTGGGAAATTTTTTTATATTTTTATAAGTTATTAAAACTCGAGATCTGGTGATGCTATAAATCACCAAGATTGCACAAATTTTAAATCAACAACACTTTGTCTGATATGAACTAAAAAAATTATTTTTCCAAAAATTAATATTCAACGAATTGTTTGCTGATTGAATTAATAACATTTAATACCATTGGGTCTTGTTATTAATATTTGATACAAATTTACAGTGGAACATATTCTCTCCACAACTCTTCGAATTTATTTTTAACTCAAGAGATCAATGCAAAATTTCAAATCCGAAATTTTTAATTTGACGCTGCCTGTTTTTGTAATTTTATATGTATCATAGAAATTTGTACTTATTGTTTCCGTATGTATTTAATATACCACGTCATAGTATGTCTTGCACCATTATAAATTTGTTTCCAATTACATCATTTTATCACAAAGTTAAAAATAAAAACAAATTAAAAAGTACTTAAAATAATAAAATTAAGGAAATGATGTCAAGGTTTTCACACTTTTTTAAGAATTGTCATAAAACGGATACCCATTTAGAAAGAATAGGAAAAAATATAAATGTGCACATAAAAATATATTTAATCTAATGTCGAGTTACGAGTAAATGCAGCATCAGTTCTAGGCAGGTTAGGAGACGATGCGATACACAATGAAAAAAAAAAAACAACACATTATTTTTACAATGTGTTTAAATATCTTTACGACTCTTTAGACGCCAACACCAACAACCAACAACCAGCAACACTTGTTACTTTATAAACTTCTATTATAATTTCGGTTTGGTTCATTCTCCTGCAGTTTCTTTTTTATTTTGCCTCTGACTTAACGATGAAAACACAAATTAAAAAATACACATGATGTAAAAGGAAAATCACCATAAAACTTACATTTTTATAAACTGTTAATCGATTCTTAGAAATTATAAAAATGTAAGAAAAACATTTTCGCCATAGTATTGTTTATTGTTGGGTGGTAAAAGACTTCTTTCTGCATTATTGTGATAAAGTCAGCAAATTTCTGTTAAAACCATTTGGAAGGAAATATGCTTAACAATAAATGGGAGTGTCATGTAATAAATCATAAAAAGATTTAACCATTTTGTCAACTTTGTTTATAAACTCCTTCACAACTTCCCCTTGGCTCGGTAGAGAGAAATAAAGGCAAATTTAAATCACCGCATCACAGCGGGATATCAACCTTAAATTGCCCAGCAAAATATTACACAGAATATGACAACAACCACGAAAGCAACACTTTTGATTTCACAACACTTCTGCTCAAAAATTATTTTCCTTAGCTTGGGTCAGAGCAAAAGGAGGGAACACTGAACAAAATAACTGAGTATGTCAAAAAATTTTACTAATGCATTAAAGTTTAATGTCATCGTAGATATGTTTAGTGATTAAACACATCTACGATGGCAGGCTAACGGCTAGAAACGGTCAAAAATGGAATAAATACATGGGGTATGTGAATACGATTATTCTCATGCCAGCACGCAACTACGATAGTAGCTGATGCCAAATTAGACTAATTTTTAGTTGTAATGGCGACCGTTATCAAATTTCCTGCTGCCAAGGAACATATGGTCTCAACAAATTTATTACAAAGATCTTCAGTTCATTTCTCGATTTTTTCATTGCGACTGCTTTGTGATGTCAAGTTGTTGACGCTTAGTGGGGCTTATCCGTTCTCTTCTTCTAATGAAATCTGGATTCTTCATTTATGTTGGTTTCTTATATCATTGGACACATATCTCACACAGCTGTTGAATACGTCAAATTTTTTGCATTTTGGGATGTATTTAGATCACCTATAGAAAACCGCCGAATCTTTTAATTATGCTAAATAGGTTAATGGCTGAGAGTTTAAGTTATTTGCTCTCATATTCTTAGCTTTCTATATATCATTATCTTAATATATAAAAGGGCCCTAACTCATTATTTTTTTGAAATCGAAGTTTTTGCATTTTTTGGTACATTAGATATTCTTCTATCGAAATATACAAAAACCCGATTTAAAAAAAATAATGAGTTGGGGCCTTGCTATATATTAAGGTAAGGTAAGGATATTTAGTATAAGCTCGTATCATTCTGTTTGCTTTACCAAGTCGTCAAGTTTCCCCTGCAAATCGGAGCAGCTGTAAGCCTGTAAGCCTGTAAGCAAATGTCACCTAAATACGCCAAATGCTCAAAGTAACCGTTCAATCCCAAAGTTAAGCCCTGCATGTGGAAGTCTTGTAACTCATTACTCTATCTAAAGTCAAATTAGAAAAAAATCGGAGATAGGGGGCACACTTACCCCACTACTTATCTTGTTTTGATTTTTTTTCTTATCAGGTTCTCGTATGTAATGAATGATAGCTTAAAATTTTTGAATATTATTTGACAGAAACAACATCTCAAACTTCATATAAAGAAATAAATTGATTAGTTTATATATTCTTATTAACATATATATTGTATAAGTAAATTTTAAATAAGTAATTTTATTTTTATATTTGTATGTATGCATGTGAAATATTTGAAAGTACCCTGCAGGAAATGTCACTAGTGAATCAGTACTGAAAAGCAACTACTGACATTGGAACTACTGATTAGTTAGTTCTCTAGGGACCATATGTAGACATTGGAAACCGATAGTCACTAGCACATTTTAGTTATTCTAGTATACTCCTTTGATAATGAAATTGCTTATTTTGTTCACATTTTGGTATCTTATAAAACAAATATATAAAAAATGGAACTTATAATTAAAAAATATACAATGACCGGGATTAATTCATTTATTCGTTCAGCATATCACCAGCAACTAGGAATTTTGTTTGCCATCTCTATTAAATAAATACACATACATAAGTTAATCAAAAATTTCATGTTTCGCTGAATTAGTAAAATCAAACACTTACTAATGAATCTGCAAGTATGACAAATCTTTAACTGATGGCACAAAATCTTCCACAGGGTAAAATAATTTCCATAATTGGCACTTTCGCTTAAAATTTTTTAATTTAAACATTTTCTTTTTTTTACAATATGGATTGTTATTTTATATCTTTTTTGCAAATTCTTTTAATATACTTTTTTTAAAATATTGTTCAATACATTTAAATTAACCTTTTAATTTGATTTCTTAAACTAATTTTTATAAACACTTAAATTTTGCTTTACGTCACTTTTGTTTTCAACACACCAATAAAACAAGAAGAAGCATAGTTGTAGGTATATGAAAAAATGTTTTCTACGCATTAAGAACAATACTAATAGAGGCTCTGTTGACAATGTCACCAAAATAGTCGATAAAAGTGGAGACTTGGGGACACTTGACCCCACGTTTCCTTCAGGGTAGCACTGAACTACATACATACATACATACATATTTATATTTGATTATATAATTCTTATTATGCTACTGACCATTCCAAAATAATCCAGTAGTTTTGTACATAGCGACAGTATTTGCAGTCGTGCAGTCGGTGGGCTGCTATCATGAATTTATTAAATGCATAAGGCTGTACTTTTAATGAACGTCTTAACTCCTCAAGTTTAATTGCCGGTCCAGAATTGCAATTTTTCTTTCAGCAATTCTTGAACAAGTGATAGAGTGTTGAAATAGAAATATATACTTTTTATATATATACTCTTTCTCACTAAAAAATAAAAAGTCACTGGACCCGGGTATTAAGAAAAACTAACTTTGCTTTGTATGAAAAATTGTTAGTTAAACTTTTTCTAAACCTAAATTATTTTTTTCTTCAGCCCTTAAATGTTTTCCTTTCTTCAATTATTTACACAAAAATTTAAATACCTTTAATTCTTAGTCGAAGCAAGACCAGGTGTATCTGAAATGTCCGATTTGCCATGATTCTGGCGTATAAATCAGAATGAATTTGACCGATGGCATGTGTTATAATTGCCTTGAGAGATACTATGTTTTGCATAGGCCACACCGACTTAAGAAAACCAGACAAGAAAAAGTCTAACGCGATCAAATTGCACGATATACATAGGTGGTCACGTGAGCTGAGTGGTTTCCATCCACACCAAACAGCAACTTTTCCAATTAAATTGGTTTTGTTTAAAATTCAAAAGTTTCATTTGTTGACTTAGCCGTTCATCCAGAAGCGAACATCATCACTGAAGATGTTTTTCGATGACAATTATACTCAGGACTCAAATTTATCCACCAAACTAGCAAAAGTTATCTCGGTAGGGCGACTGTGGGAACCGTAAAATAGACAAAGCAACGAATGTTGCCCGAACGAAATAATCATTCTGATTCATGCGCCAATAAGTTTGTTATTTGAACCTGATGTTGAAAGCTTTAACCATCAATGGTTATTCGACAAAACAGACTACATAATTGTTAGGGCATTCGAAAGATATTTCTGCAACAATATGACCGCTATCAGCTGTCTAAATTCAAAGGGTCGAAATGGAAAAACCCCTTTCTATATTATATTTCCAGTATTTTTTAAATGTTAAGAAGGTAAAAAATTTTGTATATTACTAAATTTTGTTTACAATAAAATCTTGTTTGGTTGACAGTATTAATTTCTTTCAATGCACCTAGAAAAATTCAAAAATATTTTTTAGCACATATAGTTTCATCATTGTTTTCCTGAGAACTAAATGCACGAGCATTAGACTATGTGTGAAGCCATCCAGCTCAATTGAGCTACAAAAAGGGCAGCACTGTTTCCGAGCCATAAACACAAAAATAATGCAGCTATAAGAAATTAACGGTTTGTATGTGTGTGTTTGTGCATCACATCAAATATTTGAATAGTTGATCGTTTCAAAATTAAGATTTCCTTTTTATGCCTCTTCAATTATAATCTTTCTTACTAATCATACGAGGATATCTCGAAAAAACTGGCTGCTACAATATGACATTCTCTGATTAGAAGGATATGTGAGAAAACAATTTTTAGTTATTTATTATAAAATACCAGCCATTTACTTGTATTTTTATTATATGTAATATGCCAATATCTTACAAGATACCAAAAGCCATAAAATATTGTCAGGCATGACTGTTCGACGACCCTCGTCAACAATATATTGCTGGGCTGTGTCTCTCTGCAATGTTTGCACATATGTCGCATCTCATCATATTATTTGTCATTCTCAACAATATTAACCAACAGAAGTGTATCATCCTTTTTTTTTGTCTGGTATATATTTGTCATTTTTCTCCATGCCAGACAATAATTTTGTTCATCTGACTCACACCAGTTTCAAATTAATAACATTTATACTTATGTACTTACATATATATGTATATGTGTATGTATGTAGTCATTCGTATGTTGTAAGGTCCTTTAAGTTTTTTGAAAACAAAAAATTATTACTAAAACCCGTTTTTCTTGTTGTCCTTTTGAAACAGCAATGTGCTGGATGGAGTAAGTGCAACAACATTAAACAATCTGCAAATGTACGAGTATGCTACAATTCAATTAATTGTGACAAATAATTTATGAATTTCTATAAGTATGTGTGTGTGTGTGTGTGTTATATAGAGAAATACAGACGCAAAAGCATATTCTTATGCATTTTCATTTCATACTCCTTTTTTTCATTCTTGCTTGTTTGTCACCAAAATAAAATCTTTCTTCCTTCTAAATGAAAATACCATGTATGACATATTTGTATGTAGAATAAAAGTATCCATATAAATGAAAAGATATGACAAGCATTTCCAATTTGAAGGTGTATGTGTTCCGTTTATTTCCCATTTAGCAAGTTGTTTGATTTCCCTGTTTATAAATTTCATTAATTTAAAGGGTGGTTTCTGTGATACTGCTGCTGATATCTTTGTTGTTTTTTTTTTTTGCTTATTTTCTGTTGATTTTTATTTATTTTTTCGTATTGCAAAGATTTTTTTGCTCTTTATGATTTGTATTGGTAGTTTTAACCCCTTGAGTCTATTATGCTAAGCAACATATGAGGAGCTTATTTGTTGTGCCTGTCACATTGTACATTTCAAGTATAGTGTGTGATGGGTGAAATGTTATAGATTTCTTTTGACACCCGTACCAGTGACAGGTATTTTGACAGCTATTGAAGAATTTTGTACACCTGCACTAAAGAGTGAAGGCAACTTTCCGCCTTATTAAAAATAATACTTTAGATGGTTTTGGATTTGATTAAGGTTTTAAAATAAATATTTTAATATACATATATATATTTTAAGTGCGTGCTAAATTGTAACTGCACTTTATATATAATTTGCATTTGCTTTGACTTACTATCACAATTGGCGTGGAACCAACTTAAGCTTTTGGAAAAAATTAAATTGTATAAATTACTTAAATTGGAGCTTTTAAATTATTGATAGTTGCCTCATTCGATAGTTTGATGTAAAAGTATATGTAGATACATGGTATTGAATTTATTTTATAAATTTCTTTCATTCGAAAAAGTCCTAAGTTCTGAGCACCCTTCCGAACGGCTTCTGTGTCAGACTCGCTAATGCTCTCAACATTTTTATTTAACGAATTTATAAATATATCTGTGGCATTAGTCGCTTAAGCCTGCTCAAGAAAATTTAGTTTTATTTTGCTGCATGTCACCCTTGAAAATTGCAGTGGCTGAAACCAAAACGAAATGCGAAAATAAAATATTTTGAATTCTACATTACTAAATTTGGGATATTCACAAGGGTGTCTTAAGTGTCCTAAGTGTCATAATGTCTTAACATTTTAACATAGTTTAAAAAAATTTTTGTTGTGGCTCAAACAAAAAGGTCAAAAAGTAATAAGACTTTCTCAGCTATGTTTACTGTTTGTCATAACAACATCCCAGTAGTCCGCAAGTCATTACAAATTGACAACCATCCGATTGTAATCTATTATGTCAATACGACTAACAAAAAAGAAGTTAATCACCAGGGAAACCACAAATATGCAATTGCATGTTTTTTCTTGTCTGATATATCAATGCGGAATTAAGATATTTATCCCTATCAGAACTTTTTATGAATTCTGGCATCGATTTGTTAGTGCATATTTTTGCATATTTTACCCTTTTAAGCATGTTTTTGCACACTTCAGTCTAATACGCATATTTTGAGCATTTTTCGAATTTTTAGAGTATATTTGGGGTTTTTAGGCATATTTTGGTACTTTAAAAAAAATTTCATTTTAATATTTAAAAAAAAAATTTTTGATAAAATTTTTTTACTTTTTTTCCTAAAAATTTCATTTTGTAGTGAAAAAAAACAGTAGTATGGGGAAGCAATATTTTGCTACCATTATGAAGTTAGACTTTAAAAAAGGCCATTGTGTATGTTCTGGCTTCCAAATCGATTTCACACGTTTTCTTGTGAATTCTAATGTTAAAACACATGCTACACGTGTTAAAGTTGAAATTTAGAATATATTTATTATTAGTATGTGTTCTAACATCTTGTGAAAGAAAAACGAAACAAGAAAATAAAAAAAAATTAAATCGTACATGTCCAACTTTTTTCTGCTAAATTTTAATGCTGAAACAAATAGTATTGTTTTGTATTTTCAAAATTTCAACTTAAAAACATGTGTAACATGTGTTTTAACATCCTCACTGGACGTTAATTTCAATAAAAGCTTGGTTTGGTAATTGTGAAGAACTCTGCCCCCAATTACATCAGTTGAGGTAGAAAAAGAACACTTTCAATGTATAAAAGTTTACTTAGATGTTACAGGCGGCGATTTTTATTTAAAAAGCTAAATGAATAGTTTTTGTTTATTGCAATAACAATTATAAATAAAAAACTTGTCTTACTGCCAGTTCATAGAAACCATGCAAAGATTCTCGTCTGCCTATTTATATTGAAAACAAAAACAAAGCACTCAAAATTTGTTTTTTTTCCAATATAAATAGACAGCCAAGAATTTTTACGTCTATGAACTGGCAGTTATCATTTAAAATACAGTTCCAAAGTTTTAAATCTGATATCGTGATCGCTTTAGAAGTAAAAGTTAAATTTTTGTTGTTAATTAATTTTATTATTGCTTCCTTCTTATGTTTATTTTATTTTTGTCTTCTTTCATATGCAAATTTTATTGAATTGCTGAATTAAAATTAGATTTTCATTTCCTAATAATCCAATTTATGTTATTTTTAAGAGCATATTTTTTGAGTTTTTAGTGCATATTTCGAAGTTTTTAGTGCATATTGAATGCGCATAAAACACTTTTTTTGGAGCATATTTCTGGTTTCCCTGTTAATCACATACAACCAGCATCCGATTCAGATATGTCTTTCTACTACCCTATTGTAGAATTATATGTTAATTAGAAGCAAAGAACAAAACAGACTAATGAAATTTAGCCATTGCACCAGCATCCGATTTGGATGGGTTAGTAATATAGTACCATATTGCTTATTAGATCAATTACGCTCTCCGAATCACTATAACAGTTAGAGTCATCCAACCTTCGCTTACAATGTAAACAGTGTTAAACACATCATATGGCCTAGGCCAAAACTGTGTAAATGTAAGTAGAAATTGTATACAGGCTTTGGGTGGGTCGCGCTTACATTGTCACTGGTCTCAGATCGGAGATGTATGTCACAAAATTTCCACTGGGAAGGTGTTAAAACCAAAATACAAATAAATACAACGTTTATAATTTTTTCGTTTTATTACTTTAAAACGTGTTATTTTATGAGTACCTTCTGAATACCCCAATTATTTTGTTCTAATTTGTATGTTCTAAACCTTAACTTAAGCAGATATAGCATCGTAACTCAGAAGAAACTATGCTAAAACGATGTGAAAGTCAATCTTAAGATTTGTTTCTTTCCTTTTGACTGGATTATTCCAAAGCTCGCAGATTTTATTAAATCGCAATCGCTCGTATTAGCGATAATTGCTATTTAAAATTTCAATACTCAAGTACACTAAAATGATATTTGGGATAATATTTCCTTAATAATTTCTAAAGTTCTTCAAGCACTTGCTCTTGCAAATGTCACCTAACATCAGCGTTTCCATATATATGTTTGAGGAAAAGACTGACCACATCGAACAAAAAAAAAACAAGTTTCAGAAAAGATAATTTCTAACAATATTTTATTACTTAGTAAAGCGTAAAAATAGCAGCGTTGCATGCGGCAGGCATTGCGTCAGTTATTCTACCTAATGCTTTGGTTTATAGTTAAAAAATTCTCATATTATATTTATGATTTGATTAGGCTAAGGTTCGTATCGCTTTGTAAGGCAAATTACATGTGATAATTATTAATGAACAAATAACACCAAAGTTAATTGTTATTATTCTGACAAATACTAGTATAACGGAACAACTAGCTGTTTTCGAATGCCACCACTGTGTGTGGTGTCAGTTGATATAGATTTCTGCTTTATAAAGTCAGCCGATATTGCACATGATATATGTGAATTTTTTTTATTCATCGTATTACAATTTGTTGAAAGCTTTTTTTGTAATTTAAGCTCAATATTACAATCTCCAAATTTACAACAGTCTTGCCATTGTAGTTTGTTCTTTACTATTTGTGCACATGTTAGTTAATTTGCTATCATATTATTTTTACTGGGACATGGATTATTATTGCTTTCTGCTCTCAAAATTTTTTCGAACTTTATTTGGTGTTGGGGCAGCAAGTATCGGATTATTTTCTTCACACACATTTTGTAAATTAAAAAAGTATTTTATTTAAATACATTAAGAACTTAAGCGTGGAAAACTCATTACCAGCTGAAAATTATGTACATTAGTGCCCTTAATTATGAAAGTGGTATAAGTCATGTGCATTTTTGTTTCGAAATATCAAATAAATCTTTGAAAAACTTCAATAAGTATTAAAAAAATATTAAATAAATTTAAAAAATTAGCGAATTTCGATTAACGAATAATCGATCAATTTAAACCGATTAATCGATTTAAATTATTTTTAAATAAATTCTTTCTTTATATAAATGTAATACCACTTTAATTGATTTTAAAAAATTCGTCCGTTAAAATTGTATTTCAAATAAACATGTTTAGTGATCACTGCTAAACACATTTTAATTACACTTGTTTTCGAACACATTTTGCTCCTTTTTTCGATCAGCTGTTAGTGTTTTGTTTACCTATAAGCTTATGTTTTACTTTCATGACACACATTCATTTGTAGCAAAGTGAGAGTCTCGATAAAACAAAAAAAAAGATCAGAAAATCTAGAAAAACTTTTCAATGCAATTCTTTCAGTTTCACCAACATATACTTTAAGTGAAAGGGTGTTTTCAAAGTCAAGCTTCATTAAAACTAAACAAAAAAATCGTCTTAAATCCAAACATCTTAATTGCATATTATTTTTAAAAGATTATTTTAGAAGATGTGGCTAAAAACTTTTAAAATAAAAAAGATCTCATTTTGTATGTACCTAATTAATTAATATTTTTATTTTTATGACAATATGTCGAATAATAAATTTCTTAAATTTTTATTACACTTTTTTGAATTCACATGAATTATTATTTTACGTTTGTTTTTATGTTTTAATATTATTTTTATGTTTTTTATTAATAAAATTTAACGCCTACATTAAATTTGTTTATTTTTCACGTAAGGTATACAGATATACAGAAATTATTCGAGTTATTCGACTTATTCGATTAATCGAATTATTCGAGCAATTTAAAAACTTTAATCGATTAATCGATCAAATTAAAATCCCAAAATCGATTAATTTTTTAATCGATTAAAACCTAAACCCGATTAATTGGATACTCTATTAAGTACAAATAAATATTTGATTTAATTAATTTAGGGGTAGACTCAAAAAAATTTTACAAACTTTTATAAATATCAAATACTCGAGGATATCTTATGGAAAACCTGTGCAAAGAGTCTTGGAGCAATGTATCTAGGCGCACGGTAGTGCGCAATGCCAAGTTCCGGCCAATGCACGCAGTGTGTATATTTTTGAGCTGTTTTTACCCCCCTCATAACTTTGTTCCCCACAATCGTAAAATTATAAAATTTAAACCTAAATTAGAATAAAATCATGTAAACTCATATAAACTCATATATTTATATCTATCCGTTTTCAACGAAACTCGACAGGAAAGATAACTAATGGCTACAGCAGGTATTGAGATTGAAAAAGTGGGCGCCAATAAGAAGAAAATAAATAAAATGTACGCTAGTAAGCTGAAATTTAATAAACAAATAGGTCTAGATTAGCGACTAACTAGAAAAATATGGAAACCTGGAGATTTTGACCAGGGGGCGGGACTATTCTAATAAAGCACACTATTAAAAGAGAAAATCTAAAATGTTTATCTCCAGCGATTTTATTGAAATTTGGCACAAATGTTGGAATAATGCAAAGTTATTAAATTTCGTTGAAAAAAGTGGAAGTTAACACCCCCATACAATTTAAACCTCTTATTTCATGAACTTCGTTTCCAACGAAATTTGTCACGTATGATTGGCACTGGCAAACAAATTTATTTAAAAAAGTGGGCGTGAATACACCCATAAAAATTAAATAATTAAATTTGCGCTAGCGAGCTGAAGGTTGATACGAAAGTAGGTCAAGATAAGAAACCAAATAGAAAAATCTAAAAACCCAAATATTTTAACCAGGAGTGGCAGGGGCCACGATAATTTTGTACTGAAGCTTTAACTAAAAGCTATCATCTTAAAAAGGGTACGATGATAATTGAGCGCTGCTCATAACAAAATCTTGAGTTTAAAAAAGTGACGGAGAGTGGGGGTAGCGGCCATAACATTTCAAGCTAGAATTTGCACTAGAGAGCTTAAATGCAATACACAAAAAATTTAAATTTGAGATCACCAAGAAAGATTTAAAATGCTGGAAATTTCAGTTGGGGGCATGGACACGCACTTTAAGCTAAAAATTAAGAATTTAAGTTAAAGGACTTACGAACAGGAAAATCTGAAAGCACCGATTGTTAAATTAGGGAAGTAGGGACACGTTTATAAAATTTTTATCGAAATATTATACGGAAGAGAACTGAAATTTTGCAAAAAAAAATTAGCCTTAGGTAAGTTACCAACTAGATAAATTTAAAACACAAGCTGCTGTGTTGAAACCTTGCATGAACATTTCACTCATGCCAGCATTTAATTTTGCGTTTCCTAAAGGACTTCGTCTGAGCAGACTTTACTACACTAAAATTTACACTATATTTTACACATTTCTAATTATGTAGATGACTCTTAAAAAATTAATCAATTTACTCGGTCCTTATTATGACACAATGGTGCACATATCACCCTATAACCCATTATTTTATGTAAGTCTGCCTTTTGAATAGAACTATAACAGACAGGTATTGTATCAAACACGAACTTGGTCAAAATTTTTATCTCACTACTTTTGATGGCCGAAATTTTGGAAAGGAACTTGGCCTTTTTTCACACTTATGTTTTTGTGAGGATTGAGTGTTATACATATTTTTGTTTAATATGATATTATACAACAATATTGACAAAATATTTTCGGAGACAACAACTACGATTTTTTTTTTAGACAAAAAATAGGGATTTTTTTTGGGGAGATGACGTTTTAAATTGGCTACAAGGAGCAACATTTTTCTGGCAACACTGCTCTCAAGTATTTTTTAAGCAATGCGTTTTAAATTTTTATCTAATTTTTCGTACTTTTTTCTATGCTCAAATAAACTATTTTATTAAGTTTAAGTTCAATTTATATGTTTTTAGTTTTGTATTTCTATATTGCGTTAACATTGGTTAAATTCTTCAGGTAAACTCTTATATTCCGTTCTTTAACTTTTTCTTGTGCCTTTTTTCAATAAAAAAAACTACAATATACAAAACTAAAAATACATAAATTGACTTAAAGCTTAATAAAATAGTTTCATTGAATGCTTTGTAAAGTTTGGAGCAGATTGATGTTTTCAAGATGCTGTACCTTCTTGCACTAATTTTGCACGCTTGAGTATTCAAAACATTTAATACTTTATTATTTGTTTGTAGCAATTTTTATTGTACAAATTAATGCCATAAATTAACAGAGAGTAAACAAAAAAAAAGTTCAATTAATAACTCAGCTTAAATTAACATTTTCCCGTTCACTCTTGCTTGCAACATAAACAGGCATAGATTAAGTTTTCTATCATAAATGACTAAACTAAATAAATGTAGTCTTAAATATCAAATGCTAAACTCCACGAATATGACTGAGTTAATGATTCCCTTAGACAGGAAGGGAGGAGACATTGAGGTGGTTAAAGGTGAAATATAAGATTAATAAAGCAGAGAATATAATAAAATGGCAAACGCAATGGCAACAACAAATACAATAGACTATTTATTATAAAAATATAAGCCAATTTAACTAATTGCCATTAGGTATTTAGTCCTTGGTGCGTTTCTTTTTCAGCTTCATACCTTCAGAGCTACTTAAGCTAATTGAGCTGGATGCTCATTAAGCGGGGCAAGAAGGAAAAACGACAAGTACAGCAAAAATATAAATTTAAATTGAATAGCAACAAATGAGCAACGTAAAAGCAAAAGCTTTAAAGATGTTATTTATCTTAAGGCGAATATGATTTCAGCCCTTCCTCCCACATCACTGCATTCACACTCACCCAAGGCAGTTTGTTCCTCAATTGATTTTAAGGGTGAAATGAAAATATTTAACGTATCTTAAGGCACGAAAAAAAAACACAAAACAAGTGCTTTTCATACACAAAAACATTAATAAATTCAGGAACTCGAAATGGGAAGACACATTCATACATGATTTATGATAATCCCGTGTAAAGAAACCTTAATATTCAATTCAACATTTTATGGCCATATTCATATGTTACCATAAATGCATATTCATTACTTCACTCATTCATTCGTTCATTCATTCATTCAAATATTCATTCACAAGTGTACAAATCCATACATATGAAATGACATGAAAAGGTTACAAATCACAACATAAATCCATTTAAGCAGTAGATCGCTTTCCTCGTTTGTATTTTTGTTCGCTTTGTTTATTCCATGTCATAAGGTACGCCGCATGTTGGAGATGTTGGTATGCGGCCTGGTTTCCCCCCGCAATAAAATTATTGAAATTCACATAAATTTTAACCATAAACCAAGCCACACATACGATTACATCTAAATAATATTTGTAACTTTCATTTTCCGTAAAAGCCAATTTTTCCAATTTGTTAAAAAAAAAGAATAGGAAAAAGTAACGAAGCTAATATGCAGCAAAAAAAAAAGAAGCATAAAAGTCATATAAAAAGCCATCATCCATACTTTCATATTTTTCAAATGGCAAACAATTTTGAGATACAACTACTCGTCTGTGAAGATTTACGAAAACTGATAGAATAAAGTTCAAATATTCAACTTTTGTTCAATGAATTGGTTGAATAGTTTTAATGTGAATACGGATACTAAAAGCAACACTGTTTCCAACACGAAAAATCTTGGAGTAAAATTAAAGCATTAGATATGGAATGAAATTTTAAAATATTTTCTATAAAAAAATAAACAAACAAACAAATACATGCATGATTAATATATAAGATACTAGACAATACTATTGTAAATTGTTGAAGATAAAATAAACCGTTCGTTCTAAAAAAATTATCAACAAAAAAATTGTTATACTATGAATCAATACAATTCTCGTATTCTATTTGCATTGAGAAATTCGCATTAACAGCTTGTCATGGATCTTAGGTAACTATGTGTTGAACAACTTTCTATCTATGACTGTTGTAATATCTTAAATCAGCTGCGATTACATGTGAGATAAAAAGTTAAAAAAATCAATGAAAATACGTTTGTAAATTGAAATAAAGAATAGAAAAAAATATATAAATCCCCTGGGAAGTTTCCCAACAGTTTTTAACTTCAAAAGAATTAACGTGTATCGAAAATCGATTTGATAAAAAATTACAGATTAATAAGATATTTTTTGTTCAAAATTTCGACAGCAATATCTCTCGAACCATTTTAAGGATTTTGGTGAGACTAATGGCATCCGATAAATTTTTTAAGTTCAGGGTATATCTATCTATATATCTTTCATTAACGATATCTTCAGAATGAATCACCGGATTTTTGTCTACTTGAGTTAAGTTAAGAGATGTTTAGAGTTTAAACTTTATCGGTTCCAAATTTTTTTAAGAACAGTTTTCTGAAAATTTGATTTTTGAAGATTTTTGAAAACTACCTTGCCGAATCAATCCACTATCCAAATACATCGAATTGAGCTTAATACATTTTCAATACGATAAATTTGTTTCCGATCCATTGACCGATTCCTATAACTGATAGTCAGAGTTCTAACACTTCCTGGTCACTTTTACATGTGGTTGGCCTCGGATGGGGTTAATTAATACTTTGTGAGCACCTTGTTACTTGTCACTGAACTATTTCAAAGCGACCGCTTAGGTGTAGAATAATGTAAATTATTTAAAAATGTCATTCCGACTCTTAACTGTAACAATGAAAGCTTTTCATGAAAGTTTTACATGAGATCTCTTAAAATTTCCATTTGTGCAATTGTTTATGTAATTTTAAAACAAAAGTCAAAAACTTCATTTAATAAAAATAAAATAACATCTCAAGAAATTTTTAATTTAAAAACATATTTATACGGTAATGTAAAAATAAACAAATTCAGTGAAGTGCGACTTTGACCCGCGCACGAAGGGTTCCGTACGGGCACGAGATATGTAATTCAATACGAACAATATAAACTATAGTTTTGGCATTTTTTTTCGTTTTTTCGGTTTTAAGCGTTTTTTTAGTTAGTTTTTGAATTTATTAGCGCTTTCTGAGGTTTGGCACTTTTTTTCACGTTTTGGCGATTTTTTTTTGGTTCTTGAAGTTTTTTTAATTTTGGCGATTTTTTATTTTGGCGATTTTTTTTAATTTTTGGCGTTTTTTTAATTAATGTGATTTTTTTGGTTTTGGCGATTTTTTTTGGTTTTGGCACTTTTTTTTCGTTTGAGGATTTTTTTCGGTTTTTGGCGTTTATTTTAAATTTTGGCGATTTTTTTTCGTTTTGGCGATTTTTTTTTAAATTTGGCGATTTTTTTTAATTTTGGCGATTTTTTTTTCATTTTGGCGATTTTTTTTCACATAAACAATAATTTTTTTTTGGCGAATTTTTCGAGTTTTGGCGATTTTTTTCGGTTTTTGGCGTTTTTTTTTCATATTGGCGATTTTTTTTCATTTAAACGATTTTTTAGAATTTGGTGATTTATTTAAGTGCTAGATTTTTTTTTTTAATTTTGTCGATTTTTTCCTTTTGGCGATTTTTTTTAAATATTTGGCGATTTTTTTTCAGGTTTTGGAAATTTTTTTCGGTTTGGCGATTTTATAATTTTCGGATTGCTTAGTTCTACCGTTTTTGAAAATTTCAAGAGTTTACCTCTTACGGTCTCCAAGATATAGCAAGTTGTCAAAATTACATAGTCAAAATTGCATCAACTGATGGACCACCCTTTAATTTAAATTATTTAATATTTTAATGTTAATTATTGTAGTCTATATAAAAATACACTAATTTTACAAATTTCAAGTGTCAATATACATATGTACATACAATTGTATGTATCTTACATGAGATTTTAAAATTTTTCTTCGCTCGTTTTGGAGCACCCTTTAATTTCTGATTCTCATGTATTTGTTGTTGTAGTGGCCAAGGTTCTACATACTCTGTCCAAATTTCAGGTCCGTAGCTCTTACGGTTGCTGAGGAAATACCGTGTGACAGACAGACGGACAGCGTAGCGAAAACAATAGGGTTCCTTTCTTCACCTTTGGTGTACGGAACCCTAAAAAGTGTGTGTGTGTCTAAAAATGACTGAAGAAATCCAAAAAAGCAAGAAGTTGTTGCTAAAAAGCGCACAATTGCACAGCTTAAGTTTACGAGTCAAAATTATCGGGCAAATTTAACAGGTTTGTGGAAATAAAATTCTATAAAATATTTGACATTTTGGTTACGATAGTGTAAAAATGCACAATTGCACAGTTTACGAGACTTTTGAACATTCTCATGAAAACCATTAATTTTTTATTGTTACAAATGCAATTTGTTTAATTATATTATTTTCAAGCAAATAATTTTGATGATGATTATATGTGTACGCATGGAATTGTACTTTATTTGCAGAATATGACTATGTACAATATTTCTGTCGAACAAATTCTTAAAGCTGCAAGCGTGCCACATCAAACTTAGGAAATTTATTTATATGTATGCATAGGAAAATTATACAGGGTGTTTTTTTTAGAAGTATAGAACTTCGAATTGAAATAAAACACAAGAAAATCGTTTTAATGTCCATCAATTTGGCTTTATTGGAAGGATGATTTTATGCCATTAATGTTTAAATATGATTTTGGGCATGTGGCCGCCGCGGCTGGCTCGAATAAAGCCAATTCTACAGGTCCAATTTTCAACCACTTTTTCGAGCATATGGGGCCGTATGTTGGCAATAACGCCACGAATGTTGGCTTCCAATCCCCTAACGTTTCTGGTTTGTTGGCGTAGACGAGCGACTTCACATATCCCCAAAGAAAATAATCCAATGGTGTCAAATCACACGATCTTAGTGGCCAATTGACAGGTCCATTCCGCGAAATTATGCGCTCATCGAATGTTTCCTTCAATAAATCGATTGTGACGTGCGCTGTGTGGCATGTAGCGCCGTCTTGTTGGAACCACAACTCATCCACATTCATGCCATCCAAAATCTTCCATAAAGTTGATGGACAAAGCTCCAATTGCTGTGCACGGTGGCGAATCGATTCATTCGGGTCCTCTTCAACACTTTGCTCTACAGCGGCAATTGTTTCTTCGGTGCGCACTGTTCGACGTCTCTGCGGATGCGTTTTATCACATAGAGTAAACGTAGTGCGAAAACGATCCATGGTTAACCGAATTAATTGCTCTGATGGACGATTATGTCGACCATAAAATGGACGGAGCTTGCGGTAAACTTCGCGAACTGAACCATTATTTTCGAAATAAATTTGCACGATTTGCAAGCGTTGTTCTTTTGTCAACCTGTTCATGATGAAATGGCAAACCAAACTAAATATTAATCACTTGACAGCTGACAAAATGGCCGCCAGTTAAAAAAGTGATGCCAACTTAAAGTTCTATACCTCAATAAAAAACACCCAATACATACTATTCATGGTACAAAAGATCCATCCGGTGTCGCAGTGCCGGTCTTTGGACCAGATCTTCCCCCCTATTCTATACATATGCAAGCATTTGAAATGATACAGAAGAAATTTGCGCTTCTCCTACACGCTGTGTCTAATAAGCTGATCCACAAATGGCACCATTTTCAAGTAATTTGGAAATGTAAGTCGAAAAATCTTTCTAATCGAAAAAGCAATTGGAATCAGTGTCATCGTCTTTTTTTTATCATTTAACAAAAAGCTTTCAATAAATCCATAAAAATTTGTCATCTTTATCTTATTAATAGCTAGTGGTTGGTCTATTATTTATCATCCTCTTTCACTGTTTATTTTCATAAAGCATTAATAAAAGGGAATAAAAGAAAATTCAAAGGACTCTTCTCTATTTTTTGCACACCTTACATATGGTCAAATATTTACCGACACACTCGAATAAATAAAAGAGATTTCAACAGAGACAAACAATAAACCACTTCAGCTTCCTCCATAATAATATAATTTATTATATTTATTTATTGAAAAATCCACTTGTTCTACACCCTGCGCACTTCTTGAGCTTTATGCCAACTTATTTTTCTGTTGTTGTTTTATTTTTATTTTTTCATTATTTTCAAGTATTTGAACAAATTTGTTTTAAATTTTTTCATTCCATTGTGGCTGTTTCACTGGTTCCTTCGCACTTTTTGAATCATAATTCTGTCTTAATAACTTTGAAGTGCTTAAAAAAGTTGTTGACAGTTTTAATTCTAAACTGTGATTGAGTTTTTTTTGTAATTTGGGGTGGCTGCCGGATTATGATGGGTTAAATGGTTTGGACTTGTTGTGTGTGTGTGTGTAGTTGTTTTGAGGATGTTTCTTCAGTGATTGTCTCTCAATGACAAGATAATAAATAAATGTCAATATATGTCAAAATGAACTTTTTTTTAAGTTTTACTATGACAGTTGGTTTCACGTGATTAATTTTTTAAGGGATGGGTGTCTGTTAATTATATTTTTGTTTTTGCAAATATGAAATATTGTGGAAATAACAAGACTATAAAATAGGTGAAATTAGTGAAAATGTCAGAACTTCTGATATCATTTTCAATTATCTTTGTCACAAACTTTTGAAGACAAATATCAGACTACCCAGCTAAAAAAATATGTATGGAGCATATATGATATCCCATATATGGTTCGGATCCGAAAAATGAGGGTATATGGGCATATATGATTATATATATTCATACATTTTCATACATGTATGTGTAAATTCCCTCCACAGTATACAAAGTTCATATTTATCACTCTTGATTCACAAAAGGGCACTGCTGTGCAATAAATTAAATTACTAAAATTAAATTTTTTTAGACTTGAGAGAGAGGTTCTATTTAATGAAACATTTGTTTGGACAAATAATTCAAAACGAACTAAAAGCCATTTCATTCATCAAAAGGTGAATCAATTATTTAAAAAACACATAAATCATATTCGTAGATAACATTTAGCTTAAGAATTCAGATTAAAAACTAATGCAATTAATTATAAAAGAAAAAATAATCCGTCTAACAATAGTTTTCAATACAGTAATATGAACTTTGTTTCTTATCTAGAGAATTTTGTTATTTTCTATAAAATTAATGACGACTGGATTATCTTTTTGATTATTTGATATATTAAATGGGGCCACAATGTATAAAATCATACATGAACAAAAAGTTTTTCTTTTTTAAACGTTGAGGAGGGTACGCATATAAACTTTGGATACCGTATGTATTTTCTAATGGATTTCCAATTCAGCAGTGATAAAATTCCAAGCTTTTTTGATTGCAAAAACAATCTTATGTGAGTTATCATGTATGCATACATTCTTATATGGCTCCATATATAAAAGCTTATATTTATATATGGATCCACATATGAAGAGCTTCATAATTAAATTTTCATATATGAGCTCATATGTTATAATACATTTCATATATTAGTCCATATATTAGTTCATATATAATAGTTTTGCCATGTATAATTCCATATATTTCCATACATGAATTCATACATATTCATATATAGTTATATACATTGATATATTAAAACTATATGGACCATATATAATTTTTTTAGCTGGGTATTTATAATTTTGTAAAACGATACATAATATTTCACAGTTTTGTACTGCTTCATTAGATTCAGTTGAATTAAAAAAACATATGTAATGATGGTTTTTATAATCTATGTATGTATGTATCAGAGAATGATAATTAAGTACTCAAAAAATTAAACATAAGTAAATAATCTTAATTTAATTAAGCATCTGCGTATAATTCTAATTATAGCACATACGCGCACATATTTTCTCTCGAATTATGACTAAAACCGATTCCAACATACAAGAGCATCTCTATTTTGTTTATGCCAAAAACTAAACTACGCTACAACTACAAATAAAAAGGCACATGCGTATTTAACTAATTGACTCTCTCTCATACTTTCATTCTGAATATTTTTACACACAGAATATTAATATTTATTCAGTCAAAAAAATAGTACAGTCATACTCGGAATATTGATTGATCATTCGCCATTTGTGTACATAAAATGCAATGGAAAATGTATGGCTGTTTGAAAACATGCTTTATGTGTGTGTGAAAATAAAATAACCCTGTGTTACGCATGTGTATACGGTTCAATATTCAGAATATTTTTATATTCAGAATATTTTTTTTATTCATACAGTCTATAAATTTTACTTTCTGTCGTTTGTGCCGCTTCATTTGATAAATGTGTATTCACATAAGTATTTGTTGGATGTTTATAGGTATTCGTATTCGGTTTAAAATTAATGCGTGTATTTGTTTGTATTTTGCGTGTTTTTTTATTTTTAGTTGCACGCATTCGTAGTTGTTTGACGGCCAACACTAGAAAAGTACTTAAAACGATACTTTCGTAATTCTCTGGTATGTACATATGTAACTATTGGGTCGACATTTTGATTTATCTTCAGGATCTTCAAGTACTACATGTAATTTTTTTTCTGGACTTAACAGGTGTTTTTTTATTTTTCCTGGACTTAGTAGCCAGAAAAAAAACATAGCAACATATTAATATATTAAATGATGTGTTTTGAATTACACTTCATTAAAAACTCACCTGCCGACTCAACCAACAATGTTAAAAATTCGCCAAAGAAAACAATTAAATTTAAAAACAAACAGATAGATCATACTGTCATAATGTTTAAAATTAAAATAATTGTAATATGTGAACATAATTGTATTGTGAATTTGCGTTTTCTTTCAAAAGAAAATAATAATTAATTAAAACATTACAACCCACTGATCTAATCCCCCTCTAATTGTTTTCTGAACTCATTTTTAGGGTTCCGTACACCAAAGCTGAAAAGGAACCCTATTGTTTTCGCTAATATGTCCGTTTGTCCGTGTGACCGTCAGTCCGCCTGTCCGTCTATTCGTCACAGTCTATTTTCTCAGGAACCGTAAGAGCTACGGACCTGAAATTAGGGCAGAGTATGTAGAACCTTGGCCACTACAACAACAAATACATGAGAATTTTAAATTAAAGGTGTTCCAAAACCAGCAGCGAAAAATATTAAAATCCCAAGTAATATACATACAATTGTATGTACATATGTATATTGACACTTGAAATTTGTAAAATTATTAATTATAAATGTTCTATCAGTTAATGCAATTTCGACTATGTAACTTGGACAACTTGCTGTATTTTGGAAACCGTAAGGGCAAACTCTTGAAATTTTCAAAAACGGTAAAACTAAAAAATCCCAAAGTTACAAAATCGCCAAACCGAAAAATATCGCCAAAACGACAAAAAAGTGTCAAAACTAAATAAATTCAGTGAAGTGCGACTTTGACTCGGGCACGAAGGGTTCCGTACGGGCACGAGATATGTAATTCAATACGAACAATACAAACTATAGCTTTGGCATTTTTTTCGTTTTTGGGTTTTTTCGGTTTTAAGCGTTTTCTTTTAGTTTGGGGGTTTTTTGAATTTATTGGCGCTTTCTGAGTTATAGCACTTTTTTTGGTTTTTGAAGTTTTTTTAATTTTGGCGATTTTTATTATTTTGGTGTTTTTTTATTTTGGCGATTTTTTTATTTTGGCGATTTTTTTATTTTTGGCGTTTTTTTTCATATAGGTGATTTTTTTTTGGTTTTGGCGATTTTTTTTGGTTTTGGCACTTTTTTTTCGTTTGAGGATTTTTAATGTTCTTAGCGTTTATTTTAAATTTTGGCGATTTTTTTCGGTTTGGTGATTTTTTTTTAATTTGGCGATTTTTTTTTTAATTTTGGCGATTTTTTTTTCATTTTGGCGATTTTTATTCACATAAACAATTATTTTGTTTTTGGCGCATTTGTCGAGTTTTGGCGATTTTTTCCGGTTTTTGGCGTTTTTTTCATTTTGGCGATTTTTTTTCATTTAAACGATTTTTTAGAATTTGGTGATTTATTTTAGTGCTAGATTTTTTTTTAATTTTGTCGATTTTTTCCTATTTGGCGATTTTTTTTAAATATTTGGCGATTTTTTTCAGGTTTTGGCGATTTTTTTCGGTTTGGCGATTTTATAATTTTCGGATTTCTTAGTTTTACCGTTTTTGAAAATTTCAAGAGTTTACCTCTTACGGTCACCAAGATATAGCAAGTTGTCAAAATTACATAGTCAAAATTGGTTTAACTTATGGACCACCCTTTAATTTAAATTTTTTAATATTTTAATGTTTATTGTTGTAGTCTATATAAAAATACACTAATTTTACAAATTTCAAGTGTCAATATACATATTGTATGTACACAATTGTATGTATATAACATGAGATTTTAAAATTTTTCGTCGCTCGTTTTGGAGCACCCTTTAATTTCTGATTCTCATGTATTTGTTGTTGTAGTGGCCAAGGTTCTACATACTCTGTCCAAATTTCAGGTCCGTAGCTCTTACGGTTCCTGAGAAAATACCGTGTGACGGACAGACGGACAGTCAGACAGCGTATCGAAATCAATAGGGTTCCTTTTTTCACCTTCAGTGTACGGAACCTTAAAAAAGCGCCTAAATGAAAAAAATCGTCAAAATGAAATAATCGACAAAATCAATAAATTGCTTAGATGAAAAAAGAATTCGCCAAAATAAAAAATCGAAAATTTAAAAAAAGTTATAAGAATAAAAAAAATCGCCACAATGAAAAAATGTAAAAACCCGATAAAATTGACAAACAAGAAAAAAAGTGTCAAAACTTGAATAATCGCTAAAATAAATAAAATGCTATAACTTAAAAAATCGCCAAAACTAAAAAAGATAGTCTATATAAAAAAATTGCCAAAAATTAAAAAAAAATCGTCAGAATAACAAAAATCGCCAAAATGAAAAAAAAATCGCAAAATTAAAAAGTAGATTATTATTATTATTATTATCTTGACGGCACCAGGTCAAAAATACTTGTGTGGCAACACTCTATTCTTGAATAGCTGTTGTTATTATTTACATTTATTTTCTTTACATACTTTTACAATGAGAGCTGAAAAAAAGTCAGCCAATGTAGTAAAGTAGGAAAATAAAAAAAAAAACAAAACAGTTGAAACAAAAAGGTTCCCTGATGATCTGCATTAGCAACATTTTACTGAATAAGTAAAATATTAATTTGGGATTATTAGTGCGTTAATAAATTTTAAACTTAAAATATAATTATTGTTTATGAATAAAACAGTAAATCTAAAAAAAAGTTTTAAAAACCTCTTTGTTAAAACGAAAACTTTTCATAATTTTTTTCCTGTGTATAAATAAATTTTATATTTGAACATATTATATTTATATTTGAACGTATTATATTATTATATTATATTGCTCTTTTGATTTTAATCATCATGGCGTCATCATTGCATTCTTATCATTTTGATCATTGCAGTCATCATTATCGCTATGATAATCATCATCTCATCATCATGATATTATTGGCAGTCTTTTAAAATGACCAGACTATGGATGGAGGTTAATATTGCACGTTGAAATAATTCACATGAAACTACACTAAAGTACGACTGCAAGTGCCAACATTCAGCATTAAACAAATAATGACAATGACAAGAAATGACAGGTAGTTTTAAGGAAACCCCTTCCCTTGCCTACCTTTACCCGTGATTATAAAAATTGTTAGTTATGTGTGTGTACGTATTAGAGCAATTCTTATTAATTGTTACATGCAACTAATATTTAGAAAGTGAAAATATGTTAAACTTTTGAAGAAAAACTGCTTCTTGCTGATAAGAAGTTTACACATGGGTTTATAGTAGAAAAATGTCACATGTTTATCTCAATTTGGTGCTTAGTTCAAAAATACTTTGGATTTTTTCTTCTGCCTTTCTAATAAAATTAAGGGAGTTATTAATAAAAGAAATCTACTCACAATTTCTATAAAAGACTGCATATTTACGTTCATCTAAATGTAAAGTTAAGGACAGAAATACGTTTCGTGTCACCATAGTGCAAGATCAATACACAATGAACTTTGAACTTCTCCTGTAATTGTACGGTGAATTTTGCTTGAGTCAACTTTTTGGAAAAACTTTACATATATATATATATATATATATATGAGCATATAGTGACCCTTTAACTTTGTTCGAATTGGGAGTATAATACGAGAACTATTAGGAAATAAGTGACGAATCAAAAAAAGGGCATTTTATTGCCCCATACGCACAAAATGGTACAAAGTGAGAAGACCTTCCAATAAAAAAACTGTTTTTATCATGTTACAATGCCTAAAATTGTGAATACATACAAATATGCGTACATATGTGTAAATAAACAAAATTAATTGCTTTATTTTATTTAGATTTTCTCTTTTTTACGTTTGAATGTTTTAATATATTAACAACTAAAGTTTTAAATAAACTGTCATTAAAAAAACTTTGCCTATTGCCTGCTACAATGTTACAGGTTGTGAGCGTAAAATTAAAGAAATTTTTAAATATTTACATACAAAGTAGTGATGTAACGAATGTCAATTTTTGATATTCGCGAATATGAGTACGAATATTTGAAACGATATTCACGAATACGAATATTATATGCAATATGAAATATTAAAAAATTTTTATGAAGAAGGACTTTACACTCTTGTTGGCGTACTTTAAAGTTAATAAAAAGTACCCAAAATTTTAATCATTGTAATTAAATGATATTTGAAAATGATACAAAGCTCAAATTTCTATAAAAAAAATTAATGTATTTGTAGAAACTAAAATTTTTAGTCATTTATTTAAATTTCGTTAAGGATTTATGCATTTATTTATTTAATTTCCTTGGAAAAATATTCGTATTCGACTGAATTTGGCCGAATACTCGATAATTTGAATACGAATATTCGTGCATCACTAATACACACACATATATATCTCGACATTCAATCAAATGTCTTTCTTCTTTGTTCAAAGACATTCCATACTTTTTTTTTGTCTAAACAAAATGATTTAATGCGTTTGGTCTTTACAGCCAAATAAATGTTAAATTTAAGTCTTTAAATGATTTAATTTAGTTCTTCGTCATACAAGATGATTAAAAAAATTTTATAATGGTGGCTTATTGAAATCAAATTTGGATAACATGAAGAGTTATTACTAATGCGACGAATATTGGGTACCCTTCATTTGAGTATGAAGTGGTGAATGTTTCTTGAAATAAATTTATTTTCAGTTGAAATATTAGAGTAAACAACGAGGTTAAGTTAGCACTAAGGAATTTTTTTAACCAGATTTTAAGGTTATAATTCGTTTACTGGGTTTTCTTCGAAAAAAGTTTTCTACAATCCACAAACTTTGCTAATGTACCGCAATAAACTTCAGAAGATTGGCAGAAATCAAAACAATTGTTAAAAAGGACATTGCTGCATTGATAGTTTAGTCTCTTATCCCAGTATCTTTTATAATTTTTTATCCTGCTAGAAATTTATCAAATGGATATCTAAATGAACCAATGACTTCACAGAAATGTAATATTAAATCGACTAACATGACCTGTTAATTTAGCCAAGAAGAACAATTGATTTATGTTTTCAAACTAAAATCATATACATATTGTATTTGTTTGTTTCTAGTTTAGCTACTTCATATGGTGCACTTTATTGGTGCTAACTGTAATTATTGAAAAAGCTGATATACTTTATATATTTTTAATAAAAATTTCATAATAAAGTATTGAAAATTATTAACAGCCTTATTTATAAAACTTATTATGGCTTTATAAAGGCTTTTTAAAACGAATTTGCATACAAAACTTTTCTTAAAAAGCCGTTATAAAGCCTTAATAATTTTTATAAATAAAGCTGTAAATATGTAAACAAAGCAAACTTGAAGTCTTCAAATCATAACATATTAGGTTTGTTCATTTACAAAATTTTTTTTACAAATTTGTAACAATTGTTACTGGAAAGAGTTCATTAACCCAAAAAGTTTGCAAGGAGAGACGCTCTCTGCTTGCAAAAAAAAGAAAAGAAAAAAAAAAAAAAAAGAAAAGAAAAAGAAAGAAAAAATTGAGAGACAAAAAAATTCTTACAATTTATTGCAAAAAAAATTATAATCAAAAAAATTTTAAGGACATCTAAAATCACACGATTTTTAATATCCTTAGAATAACACTACGATATCCTGATATATTCATCAATGTGACTTTATCCACATGAAATTTTTGTGCAGATTTATAATCCCAGTGAAAAAAAATGGAAGTCATTCTAGCGGAAGTACATTTTCATTGCTTCCAAAAAATCGATATTTTTAATTTGCCAAGAGTAAGCAAAAAACCATGTAGAAGCTTATTTTAGTCACACAAAACCTTGTAACTCCTCAATAGTGTTAGAAAATACTCACCAGAATTTAAAAAAAAATTATTTTTTTAAAGAAATTTATGAACTATTTTTAGTCTAAAATTTAAAAGTTATTTGCTTAAATTTACATGAAAACACTGTTTCGGGCTTAAATTCGTACAAAAAGAAACGAATTGTTAAAAAAGCCAACTATTTACCATTTTTCCTAGATGAAAATATTATCATAGAACACAAAAAAGGGAATTTTTCTTAATATTTTTTTTATATGTCACTATATCTTTAAAACTAGAGCTGATAGGAAACAACTGATCGTAATCAGGAGATAAAAATCCACAAGAATCGGCCATTTTTATTTAAAAATCCAAATTAGTGTTGTGCAGTGTAATCAAAGAAGATTATCCAAAAAATATATTATAAAAAGAACAATTGTATCATGATTTCCATCCAAGGTTCTGATATGAATAAAATATTATTGCTAGTTCTTACAAGTAAAGCGTTCATTTACATTTTCGTATCTGGTATAGTAATTTTTTAAATTTCTGCTTTAGTCTCTCAATACAAGTTCCTGCTAGGAAAGTAAATGAAAAGACCTAATCATTTTATTGTAATACTATTTGACATGCGTCGAGTTATTGAATATGTAGTTGTGCAATAAAATATTAATTAGTTTCATTTCAAATAAAGATTTTATTAAACAAATATAAATTTGTATTGAATTAAGAAAATCGTTGCATAATTTATATTAAACAATGCTTATAGTTAAAAAATACAAATGATAAAATTTCTTTTGAAAGGGTCCTCTAAGCAGAGTAGCAAGCCTAGCAAAAAATTTCGGCGGCGGCTGAAAGACAAATATTTTCGGCGGCGGCGGCTGAACGGCTTAACGCCGATTTGTTTAAGCATTTGAAAAAATTTTTAACCCAGTCTGTTTTTAGAAAAATACGTGAATTATTGAATCACCACATTGTAAAATTATTTATTTTGCAATAGTTTGAATATTGCAGTAATTGATGTCCTAAAAAATAGCTTCGTAAATTATTTGTTAAATCATAGAAACATATTCTAGATTATCAGGGCAATTATGAATAAAATTTCGCGAGAAATTTCTCATTTTTCAAATTAGAATTTCTTTCCCTATTACTTGCTATTAGTTGGAATTTTTCCCCGAGAAAAATTTCTCGCGGAATTTTATTCATGACTGCCTTCTACATAAATTTTATTTAAGTTTTCCGATTGAATTAAAATGAATTACTTTATTGGAACACTGCTACGGATCAACAAACAAAAAGCTTTGAACAATTAATTATCAAAAAGTCGCCTGACTGCTTAAACAAAAAAGTCAATGTAAACGTCCATGTATTTAAGAACGGACTCCAAAAGAGAACGTAAGTGCTGTCGCAGCTACGTTACCATTCACATAAACATTTTCTTTTTATGTGGAAGCAAAAACAATTATCTTTCCGGGACGCTCGCTATCATATTAAATACGAAATTTAAAAAAGTATAAAAAATAAAAGACAAAATAACGGCTGGATACTAAGCCGCCGATAAGCCGAGTGGTTCGGCGGCGGCTCGGCTTGTGTAAAAAAAACGGCTGACTGGCTAGCCGCCAGCCGCGCCGGTACGGCTTGCTATTCTGCCTCTAAGTTTTTAAAGTTAATAGCGGTCTTATTGGGTAGTATTAATAAAAAAAAGCATTTGCTTTTTACTTAAAAATTTGTTTTAAAACCCAAAATATGTATGTGTTTTTTGTTTCTTTAAACAAATTTTTAAGTAAAAAGCAAATACTTTTTTTTATTCATACGACCCATTGTTGAAGTTACATGTATCGAATTGACTGTAATTTATTCAGACTGTTTTACTAAATTACAATAGATGGATATAGTATAAAGCTGTTCGGGGAAATGATTTAATCAAAATTAATTTGTTTGAAAGTGATCCAAATTTTCATCGCAAGGTCTTCATCAGCGGTGGGCTTTATTTGTGGATGAAACGGTGAGCCAACAAACAAAATTGTCGAATTGACGGCGATGCTAATGTTTGTGAGATTGAATAGCGTCCAATGTTGGTGTTATTCGTCCACATTTCCTTGAGAACGAACTAGGCTATACTAGAACTGTGAATAACGAGTGATAAAGGTCAATGATTAACATCTTTTTCTTGGCCAGAATTGAATGATATGAACATCAACGACATGTGGTTTTAAAAGCATGAAACTACGCGTAACAGAAGTAATGCTACATTGGACATTTTGCACGGGAATTTTAAGGGCTTCTTGAGCTCACGTAGAGGTAATATGAACTGGCCAATATACATCATTAGAAATTTTCTTGTCAGGTTTTCTTAAGTTACAGGTTTCTGCAAATAAGCCACAAATCACAGCGACTCTCAAAGACAACATAACTCATTCAGTTAAACAATTTCTATCTAATTTATGAGCCACAGAAAACCAAAATTGGAAATTTTAGATGAGCTCTATCCAGCAAAAAAGTAAATATACTCAGCTAAAAAAAATATATATGGTCCATATATTTTTAATATATGAATGTATGGAAATATATGGGATTATACATGGCAAAACTATTATACATGAACTAATATATGGACTAATATATGAAATGTATTATAACATATGAGCTCATATATGAAAATTTAATTATGAAGCTCTTCATATGTGGATCCATATATAAATATAAGATTTTATATATGGAGCCATATAAGAATGTATGAATACATGATAACTCACATAAGATTGTTTTTGCAATCAAAAAAGCTTGGAATTTTATCACTGCTGAATTGGAAATCCATTAGAAAATACATACGGTATCCAAAGTTTATATGCGTACCCTCCTCAACGTTTAAAAAAGAAAAACTTTTTGTTCATGTATGATTTTATACATTGTGGCCCCATTTAATATATCAAATAATCAAAAAGATAATCCAGTCGTCATTAATTTTATACAAAAAAAATTCTCTAGATAAGAAACAAAGTTCATATTACTGTATTGAAAACTATTGTTAGACGGATTATTTTTTCTTTTATAATTAATTGCATTAGTTTTTAATCTGATTTCTTAAGCTAAATGTTATGTACGAATATGATTTATGTGTTTTTTAAATAATTGATTCACCTTTTGATGAATGAAATGACTTTTAGTTCGTTTTGAATTATTTGTTTCATTAAATACAACCTCTCTCTCAAGTCTTAAAAAAATTTAACTTTAGTAAGCAGTGCGCTTTTGTGAATTAAGAGTGTATGAATATGAACTTTGCATACTGTGGAGGGAATTTACACATACATGTATGAAAATGTATGAACATACATATATAATCATATATGCCCATATACCCTAATTTTTCGGATCCGAACCATATATGGGATATCATATATGCTCCATACATATTTTTTTAGCTGGGTAATGAATTCGGCAAGCCTTTCAAACACATTAAAATTTATTTTAGACAAGCAAATGCCGTCTTTCTTTAAAAGTTTACAGATTTTCATTAGCATTAAGACATTTGTAGTCCTCGAAAATTTCAATTCTACCAATTTACGAAAAATCGATAGCGTATTATCTATTCGCCTATCTATGTTTTTATTATTCCTTAAATGAAGGTTGTATAATAAATAAACGAATGTCCAACTTTTACATACTGTTACCAACTTTGGTAAAGGGTACAAAATAAAAGCAGAAAAATTTAGTGTGTTTACTCGTATCAAGTAATCAACACTTTTTATTGTAGAACATAATTTATGACAAAACAATAGACTCGAAAAAATTTATCAAAAGTTTACGATTCAATCATTAGAAAAAAAAGTTAATAATAATAAAGTAAAGAAAAAAATTACGAAGTGATATAAAAGATAACTATTATTAAATGTTTTACTTAGAACACTATTTTCCTCATTTTTTTGTGAGAAAAAAAGTTTGGTGAAAACTACTTTTTATATTCAATCATGCTTTATGACAAGCGGAGATGGAACATTACTAAAATCTGTACATTTTTAAGAGCGTTTTTTAGACAGGAAAGGTTTTTCTTAAATAAAAATGATAAAAATTAAGTTATTTTTTTTCAGTGGAAGAAAGTATTGGAATGAATAGTTGAATATTGCGTTAGAAGCAAATTCGTGAGCCCTCCATAGAGCAAGAGTGACTTTTAAACATTAAATATGATAGATATCTGTATACCCAGGGTCTATGGCGGGAATCGAATGCACTACCACTAAGGCACAGGGGCACTTGTCAAATCACAAGTTCAAGTTTGTTTAGTTTTTCTTTAATTATTCTTTTCACTTACTTTGATATTTTGTGCGGAAGAGATGCCAGATGATATTGACTAAAAAAATTACGGAATAACATTACCGTTACGGTAAATGAATAAATATATCGATAAATATTACGATGTTCATGAATCCAGCTACTGGTACGTTTTCCTCTAAAAATTTATATTGTTCCTAACATAAACAAAAAGTTCATTTTGAATCAAAGGCTGTGTTGCAGTACTTTTTTACATTTTACATCACTTTTCCATGGCACTTTGATAATCTATATTCATTATATTCCTTGTTTTCTTTGACGCTACAACTTTTTCTAATTAATTTGATAATAATCAAAAAATAATTAAAGTATTTTTAATTGAAAACTAAAGATGGTTGTATTTTTTACTATTATTAAGTTTCTTTGCATTTTAATGAAAGGTAAAATAAGCAATAACAAGTACATACAAGAAATTTTAGAGTAGTAAATCACGAAAAAAATAAAATAAAAAAATTAAAGACGGAAAACCATTTTTGAATGAGAATCGTTCGTTGTCATCGTCGGTTGGTTGAATGGTGTCGAACATAAAAATTACAGACAGAAGATGATGAAAAACTATTAACACTTCAATATATCTACAGACATTGTTGAACGAACAACAACAAAACAAAAATCCATTAATGATGGCGTTTTTTCTACGAGTATTTAGAGGATATTAAAACTATAGCATTCTATTTTTTTTTGTTTCTTGGAAATTGCTTTATGCCACCATTAGCATTTTCAAAGTGTTTTTTTTTTATTATAAAAAGAAATAATTAAATTTAATAAAAATTTAATATAAATCAAATAAAAAGGACTTTGAAAACGAATAAATAAAGTGCTGATGATGATGATGTTGATGTCTTAAAATGAGTTACAAGATTTAAATTACAATAGAAGAAGTATTTGAATAAATGTATGTAAGCAAGCTTAAAAAAATTTTATGTAAATCACTTTCTAAATTGTATATCAAAATTTTGTTTAGAAATGGTGATGTGGTGCTGCGTCATAAAGTAAAAAAAATGTTTTTACGAAAATCAATTAAATTTTGCCTTTAAAAATGCGCTAATGAATATCAAATCTGATAATATTAAGAAATATCCATTAAGGTAATGTGGTTTTATTATAACATCAAAGTTAAAAAACGTTTACTAGACGTTGCAATTTCGCTATAATTTTTGCGATTTATATAAAATTCCGAGATTTTGATATTCTTTGTATTGTAAGTGATTTCTTCAGTGCACTTAAAAATATTTTGCGAGCTTGCGATTTTTTGCGTTTTTTCTGAGTTTATTTTATTTTTAACAGTTTTAACGATTTCTAATGAATTTTATGGATTGTCTCTGATTTGGCGGATTCTGGCGAATTTTTGCAATATGTCCCAGTGAAAAAAATGGAAGTCATTCTAGTGGAACTACATTTTCATTGCTTCCAAAAAGTCGATATTTTTAATTTTCCGAGAGTGAGCAAAAAACCATGTAGAAGCTTAGTTTAGTCATACAAAACCTTGTAACTCCTCCATAGTGTTGGAAAATACTCACCAGAATTTAAAAAAATTTTTTTAACGAAATTTATGAACTAATTTTAGTCTAAAATTTAAAAGTTATTTGCTTCAATTTACATAAAAACACTGTTTCGGGCTTAAATTCGTATAAAAAGAAACGGATTGTTAAAATAGGTAACTATTTACCATTTTTCCTAGATGAAAATATTATCATAGGACACAAAAAAGGGAATTTTTCCTAATATCGCTTCCAATTCAGTGACCAGGCTTCGAAAAAAAGAACTTCTTGCAATGACAACCCTATGTAAAAATCATTAGATCGGATTGAAATTTTCACTACTTCCGCATCGAAAACTCTACATTTTCATGACTTTTTTGGAGTGTCTTTTTTACTGGGGTGCGATGAAAGCGAGTTGCCGATTTCTAATGAATTTTGAGAATTATTTGCGTGTTTGAGAAATCTCGCGAATTTTTGCGATGAAAGATATTTTATTTTTAACAGTTTTGGCGATTTCTAATGAATTTTAAGGATTGTTTCCGGGTTTGCGAATTTTCGCGAATTTTTGCAATATTCGCAATGCAAGCGAGTTTTGCAAGTACATATTCTGATTCTTAACTTTTCACGAATTTTAAACTTTGCGATAATGCTGCTGTTAGCAAATTTTAGCCAATTTTAACCATTTCTGCAATTTTTACCGAATTATTGGCATTCCTTAGAGTTTTAGAGATGTTTAATAGAAATTATGGTTTGTTTAAAATTTTGCATTTTTTTTTTGCGAATTTCTTTTATTTTCACAAGTGATATTCGCCGCAGTAAATATTTGTATAATTTAGTATTCGTATGATACAAAAATGTCCATAAAAAAGCAGATATTTTGACTAGAGTTGTTAAGTCGGCAAAATTAATGGTGTTGTAAAAAAATAATTTACGCAAGTTTGTCGAACTTCATCATTCTTTCCAATTCTGTTCTTAGCATAACTTTTCAACGTAAAAGAAAATAATATTTATTCAAAATAAATACCAGACTGAAAAAATATTAGGTAACAAAGTCTTATTATCATAAAATATTTTCATATGAAAAATATGAGCAAGATTTTATGACAGTCATAAGCGTTTATGACTTACAACCAGTGTTGCCAGAATTTCTAAGGCTAAAATCTGGAAAATTTAACCATTTTTCATGAAAAAATCTTCAAAATCTGCATTTTATTTTTAAAATCTTCAAAAAATCTTCAAAGCTATTTTTAAAACAACTTTTTTATATATTATTAAAAAAAATTTACATTCATACATTTATATGTTTGTAAATGTGTAATATAAATATTTTTTCATTAACCCATATTCATAAAATTTAGACTCGGCTTTAAATGTTTCTATTTAAAATTTTTAGAAAAATTTTTTTTAAATAACTTTCACATTTTATTTTATATGAATAGACGCCTTTAATGTTCGAAGAATGTGCATTTCGTTTCTGCTTAAAAAACTCATCAGCAGACTTCAACCAAAAATTTTTTGAAATAAGACAAAAAACTTCATATGTTTATAGAACGACTTTCAATGTTATTAAAAATTGCGTATACAAACATAAAAGGTAAAATTCACAAAAAATATTTTGTGTTACAAAACGTTTAATAAAAAAATTTCCATACAAAATTTGTTTTGTAAACCTTTTCTAAACCAAAACTATTTTTTATGAATACGGAGAAAAAGCTTAAAAGCTTCAAGGAAATATCTTTACAAGATAACATCTTCGATTTTGCGACATTGGTTGAAGTGTACTGATGAGTTTGACGGGTTTTCCACAAAGTGGAAAAGTTTACTTTGCAAGGTGTTGAGCGTGCTAAAGAAAAAAGAATATAACGATAAAAAGAATATGTAGATATTCTATTCCAGAAGCTTGCCTAAGTTACTTCTTCTTTTTCTTTCATCAGACATCATGTCTTCTAAGTTCAAAAATTTTAACTCTCTATGGATGGCAAAAATCTGCAAAATCCACAACTTACAACAAATATGACGCAAAAGAACAGTTTGTGAATTGAATTATGAGTAAACTATTGTATGTTAATTCTACATAAATTCTTAATTCTTTAAATATTTAACCTGTTTTTTAAATCCATGAATTCTCTGTGTGGCGCATATCATTCAACGTAATTGAATTTTCTTCAATTTTACTAAATATGAGTTTAAATTTTCGACAAAAGTTCCAAACATATTTTCGTTGTTAAAAATTGATTTTATTATATTTAAATTTACTAAACGCATGGAAAATCAAATACATACATATACGACAACTTGGCGCCAGCGAAGAAAAATAAAGGCAACACCAAAACGTGGCCTTGTAATCGAACCGGCTAAGAAAAATATCTCACGAAATTCATTACAAAAGTCATATATATAAAAATGCTTAAAGACAAAAAAATTATATGTATAACTAAGCAATTGAAATGAGTTGATTTCCTTAACGAAGAGGGCGTCATGAACTTAAAAACAAAAAGAAATTAAGATTGAGAATGACAATTAAACAACAATAAATAAAACGTTTTGTATGCAACGTTTTTTAATGTCTAACTAAAGTGTTAGTTTTATATATAAATAACAAATATTTGAATATTTACAGACATAAATAAATTAAAAATCTAAGAATGGCTAGAAAAAAGTATAATGACAATTAATTATTATTTTGTTGAGGGCATTTGAATTATCCCAAGAACTTCAAATACAATCATCATAATAAATGTATGCACTCGTATGCTTAAACTGTACGTGTGGTGACAAGTTTTAATAAATTTATGTTCCCTTGATGGTTGTTATTGTGGCAGAAGCTTAAAAGAATATTTTGTTTTCATTTTTGGATTGTTTATCCACTTTCATGGAATTTACTAAAATTTTCTGGTTGCAAATATAATTTTTTGTATTATATATTTGATGAAATTTAATTTTACTCATGAGAGTATCTTCTAATTAATTCTTTTATAAGTGTAGAGAAAAGCTCATTACTAGGGAAAGGATTTTCATGCATTTAAAATCACGTTTTATGTCCATAAAATATGCAGTAAAAATATAAAAATATGTATTTAAAACTAATAGAATATGCATTTATTATTTTTTTTTCAACATTTAAAAACATTAAAATCTTAAAAAAATCAACTTCATTGCTTTCTTAAAAAACATTAAAAGCTTCAAAAACATAAAAATCTCAGCTTCAATGCTTTCTTAACAATAATTTTGTCAAATCATATGGAATACAAAATAAAGTTCAGTCGAACTTTTATTTACATACATGAATGAATAAATGTTTTTTTAATTGCCAAAGGTAAATCTTTGAAGATTTTTTATTTCTTTTGCAATGAGGGAAATCTTTTTTGAACCAAATTTCTTTAATTCTTTTAATAGAAATATAGTATCCGACAGCCTTTGCCACGTCCCCCCATCTACTTACTGTAGAATGTATCGGTATCGTATAAGTGGATATTTTTGATTAAAGGCTGAAACAAGCAAAGGGGCCTTGAAAATCACTTTATATCGACATGAAATTAATGCGTTTGGTATTCTTGACTTGAGCCAAAATTATTGAACTTTTCAAATAATTTGAAGGAATCGGTGTTTTTGAATATTGAAAATGATTGTAAATTTTTTTCGTTTTTTTTCTCTTTTTGTTCTTACACAGTCATAAAAACTGCAGCTCTTATATACTTTAAAACTAGCAAAAAACCAAAATTAGCTTTATAGCATGAAAAAATTAAAAAATGTATTACAAATATACATTTATAATCAAATATGCAAAAATATGTATTTAATATAAAATATGCAAGAATATGCATTAACAAACAGATGTCATTTTTTCCCAAAGTTGTTGATTCGCAAAGATATTTTATTTACGTTGACAGAAAGCATGTATTTACACGAAAATCCTTTCCCTACTCATTACCATCGTAAAATGATATGTCCACAAGAAGAAAAAAAAAATATGATGAAATTACTTCCTTATTTTTACTATTTTAACACTACATATTTAGACACTTTGAATTCGCATTAAAGCCCTGCACAAGACCATTTATAGAACATTTCAAGACATGAGAGATTTTTGAAATGCTTTACTACAGCGAAATATGCTAAAATAAACGCTAAACAACACTTTGCCAAACCATTTGTTTCAGTTGTTTGTCTTGGCAACAGTGTTGTTAAGCGTTTGTCTTAGTATATTTCGCTGTAGTAAAGCATTTGAAAATTCTCTCATGTCTTTAAAATTCTTATAAATGGCCTTGTGCAGAACACTAATACGTATAATATAGTAGAATAGTGAAACGGACCGTTTTTTGATGGCAAATTTGTTCGAACGGCAGTCATAAAGCAAAAACAAAAGCAAAAACAATTAAATTTAAATTCTTTAAAACATTCTGACAATATGACCTTTATGAATACCGTTTGTATTCTTTCATAATCAGGCATGTTCTGTAAATCACATGGCTTCAAATCACATGTGATTGTAAATTGAATTGATTGCAGACGTTTTAAACATCTGATACCATACATTTTTTTCACAAATTCTTTTTCATACTCTATACTTTATACTTTTAAAAATACATGTCATTTAAGGCTCAATCAGATGTGACATAACCATACACATAGAAAACAGCCGTTCGAACCAAACTAATGGGCAACACTGTATTTGATTATAGGTGACTCGCCATAACGCCATAACCAATTAAATTTTGGTATGGCTATGGCATTATGGCTATGTCACGTCTAATTTAAGCTTTAAGGCCATGTGATTTTCAAAACATGCATGTATATCTTTTTCAAACTTTCAATAATAATAATAAAACTTATTTTCCATTAAACATGAAATGTATTTTTAAATAATTATTCGAATATTCCAATAATTCTTGGTAAAATGACAAATCTAGATACTAGAAACTACACATATAATTTGATTATTGAAATTATTGTTAATCAACTTGTTTGACTGTTCGATTGGTTAGTTGCAATTGCAACTGAATAAATGCTGACTAAATGCCTGATTGACTGTATAACAGTTAAGGAAATAACTCTACATACACCCTACTTTTTTCAACTTCTAGAGAACTAGTGATAATATTAAACATAGTTTTGATGTTAAGGTTTACGACATTAAAGTTAAAAATGTTGGAAGAAAAAAAAGTTTGAAAATATTGATCATTTATAAATTATTGGCGATAAACATAGAAATCGATGGGAAAAAAGTCTACATACAGCATTGGCAACTCTTAAAATGCATAAGAATATGAAGAAGATAAATGTAAAAGAACCGTTAATTTTCTTGATTTGCTTTATTTCACAAACATGAAGAGAAATACAGCAATCAGTTCGAAATTTGGTGGTTAACCTTTGAAAAGAAAACAAATCTTACGGGGAAATTACTAAAATAGTAAAATTAAGTCGCTCTACAATGCAAACCATTGTCAAAAACTATAAAAACACCAATAGTACCGAAAACAAGCCACGATCTGGAAGACCGAAGAAGCTTTCAAGACGCGATGTTAGTAGGGTCCTTAAAGAAGTCCAAAAATAAGTGACACAAAATTAGCCGAATACCTTGCAAGATGTTCGAATATTACTGTTTCATCAAGAACAGTAATAAACGTTTTGCATGATAGTGGCTTTAATAGCAGAACAGCACGAAAAAAGCCATTTATTTCAGCCAAGAATCGTCAACTTCGCCTGGACTTTGCTAAGGCACATTTACAGAAAGTAATGGATTTTTGGAAGAAAGTTGTATTTACAGATGAAAGTAAGTATATTTTCGGGAATGACGGCCGAAACAAGGTTTGGCGAAAACCGAACACTGCACTTGATCCCAAAAATATTATACCTACTGTGAAACATGGTGGGGGCAGTGTTATTATGTGGGGAGCTATGGCGGCATCTGGAGTTGGTCGATTGGTTTCTGTTGAAGGCGTTGTTATTGACAGATATCAGTATAAGACAATATTGGAACAAAATCTGAAGCCATCTGTGGAAAGCTTGGGGCTAGGAAACCAATGGATTTTCCAACAAGACAACGATCCCAAGCATACTGTGCATATTGTCCGAGACTGGCTTCCTTATGATGCACCAAGACAGCTCAATACACCTCCCCAGTCACCAGACCTCAATCCAATTGAGCATATTTGGGACGTTTTGAAAAAATCTGCACGCAAATATGATATCAGAAATCGTGAAACCCTGAAAACTGCCCTGACACGGGCGTGTGCGCCCACTATTACGGAGAATTTGGTGATGTCTATGCCACGTCGTCTTCAGGCTGTTATTGAAGCCCAAGGTGGTCCTACAAAATATTAAAAATATATTGTTTTCTTTTATTTATTTAAAAGAAATTAAATATTTTATTCGATTTTTAAGACTGTATGTAGACGTTTTTCCCATGAATTTTTATTGTTTTTGTTATTTCTGTTGTTGTTATGCTTTTGAATTAGCTTTTTGTTTTGTAAATAAACTTTGTTTTTTGTACTTTAAATATTAATGCAAACGCTTTATTAATTTGCCTAACAAATATCTTAAAAACACAAAAAGGGGGTGTATGTAGAGTTTTTTCCTTAACTGTATGTATATATAAACAAGTATTATTGTTTAATATGTCAAAAACAGTAAGACCCCAAATAAAAAATGGGTCCTTTTGTATTTTATATAGTGCGTGTTGTTGTGCGTATATTTGAGTAAGTTTAAATATTTGTGTGAACATGATCAGCATTGCCGTGGAGACATTTCAAAAATTTCCAGAAAGACATTTCATAAAACAGTGTCACTAAGTAGGTATTTTGTGCAAAGGTCAACTAATCTAGAAGTAAAATTTGCATACATAATTCCTGTTTTGCAATGTATTTATTTACGGCCTACTCCATGATGTCTACATAAAACACCCAATCGAAAATAAATTAGGAATATTTGTTTTTGTTTTCAATATACTTACATATCGCACTTGATCAACGAGAGGGTATTACCTCTAAAATTTTAAAATTTCTGCAAGAAATCAACTAGCAACATCAGTATCTATCTACTGTAAAAATTTAGACATAGTCCAATTACTCTTTCCTCTCCAAAATTTGAAAAAAAAATATTAATCAGAAATAATTCATAGTCAGGCTCAAGTTCAGTAATTTCAATTCTTATTGAATGAAATATTTTTATTAATTAATGTGAGTTTCTAAAGATCGTAAAAGATAAGCAAGAATAGTTAAACATACTTAGGTAGAGTAATATAATTTCGTGCTAACCTAAATAGAAAAATTAAAAAATAGAAAAAACAGAAAATTAATAGTTATACTTATAAATGTGTTTACGGAATGTAAATCAATTGTATACACAACAATCGTTTCTCATATTCCGTTTCATTGTAAATTTAAGTTAAATAGCTGATGTTAATAAGAATTTCTACCCAATTAGATAGACTAGGGTGCTGATGAAGTGCGTGGCTGCACAGAAAAGTATCGGTATTTCCCCCAGCTTAAAGTCTAAGTTCAATTTTTCTTCTCTTCTTTAGAAACTCACATTAATTAATAAAAATATTTCATTCAATAAGAATTGAAATTACTGAACTTAAGCCTAACTATGAATTATTTCTGATTAAAATTCACTACAGTTCAATTAAAGAATCTGAAAATTTCTCAAAAAAAAAATATTTTTGATAGTGTAGTGACTACGTTTATATTACCAAAAAGGTATTATATTGTGCTTTAAAACAAAAGTGGAAATAGAAATGTATCTTATGTTTTCGTAAAAAATTTATTATTTTTATTTAACCTTAAAAAAAATAATCAAATCGTTAATCTAACCACAAATAGTTTTTAATCTATACTGAAAATTTTGAGTTAATACACTATTGTTGATTTCTACAAGCAGAGAAAAGATATGGTTGCAGAATAGTTGAGAAAACAATATTATGTTCTCTGAAACAAATATGTTGTTGTTCGTTACTAATTATGCACAACAAACAAACACACAATGGCAAGACTGTTATAAATTTTGAGAAAGTAAAATTGAGCTTTAATTACAAAAAAGCTTTCAGCAAATCGTAATACGATGAATCAAAACAATTCACATATTCCATTTGCATTAAAGTTATGTATATAAAGCAGAAATCTGTATCAACTGACACCAAATACTTTGGACCAAACACAGAAGAACGCTGATGATGAAGGTTTATAGTGGCCTTCGAAAACGGCTAGCTGTTCCGTTCAACTATGTGTTGTCAGAATATTTACAACTAACTTTGATGATATTTGTCCATTAATAATTATTGCATATAAGCTTACGATAAGAACCTTAGACTGATCAACACATAAATATAGAAAAAAATGAAGTTCGAACAATAATAATTAAAATAAAATATAATTATTATATAAAATAACACTGTGGTCATATTTAACAATATTATTTTAATATTATAACATGGTATGGTAAGTCTCAATTATATTTTAGTCACATATAAGAATAGTTTTGTCATATTTGCAATACTAAGATTAGGTATATAAAAAAAAATTGTTTTTGTTGATAACATTATTATTAACTCAAATAATAATATTATTTTAACATTGCTTTTCTATTGACAATAATATGATTTGACTGCAATCATATAATTCAATCATACTATGTTGCTATTTGATTATGATTAACTAAACAATATTTTTTTATAGCAAGACAAAAACACCATTGTTTATGAAAATAAGAATTGATTCAAATAGAAAATTTTAAATATCGACATCATTTATTATTGTTAAATAAAATTAAAATTAAAATTATTTAAAATTAATTTGCGACTTCACAGACTGTGAATGGTCCAAATTTAACGCATTACAATTTGTTGAAAACGTTTTTGAAGAGAAAGCTCAGTTTTACCACCTATAATTTATAACAGTCCTGCCATTGTTGTTCATTCTGTACTAATTCTGCACATTTCTTTAATTTCCTTTTATTTGAACTACTTAAAAGAAAGCATTTTGGTTGGATACTTTAAGTATATTTGTTTAATTTTTGCCACAAACCCATTGCTATTAATTTTAGTTAGTTAAATTTTTTTTCAAACTTTATATTATTCTATATATATGATTTGATTGAGCTAAAGTTTGCATTTTTACAAAGATACGCATTTTTTATAGTTTTATTATATTAAGAAATATAGCAAAATTCTTCCTATTTTATAAATTGACAAGAAAATATTATTTCACTTTAATATCACTAGCGGCAGCAACTCTGTTTTTATTGACATGGTTTGTGCCTTGTATTTGCAGATATTTGTGGAAAACACCCTCAAGGATTTGATAATCAATAGAAACATTGTATTGATTATTGTTGGAAGGTGATGTTAACAACAAAACTCTACCTTAGTAGATGGACGTGGATGCTGATGAAGTGCGTGGCTGCACAGAAAAATATCGGTATTTCCCCCACTTAATAGAGTCTAAGTTTAAATTTTCTTCTCTTTTCTAGAAACTCACATTAATTAGTAAAAATATTTCATTCAATAAGAACTGAAATTACTGAACTTAAGCCTGACTAAAAATTATTTTTTTTAAATTTATTTTTATTCATGTCAAAACTACTATGAATTAAAAAAATAATCTGAGTAGTTTTTTCCCCATATGAAATATCAAAACTAATTAAAAGGTTAATTGGATATTTTAATTGCAAATATTTTTTCAAAACAATGTGGCATACTATAAAAAAGAGCTCGACTTCCATTCATAAAGACAAAAGTTACATTCTATATTTAACAGGCTAAGGTTCGTATCGCCTTGTAAGCCAAATTACATGTGATAATTATTAATGAACCAACAACATCAAAATTAGTTGAAAATATTCTGACAACAACACATAGTTGAACGGAACAACTAGCCGTTTTCGAAGGTTCTCAGCGTTCTTCTGTGTTTGGTCCACTGTGTGTGGTATCAGTTGATGTAGATTGCTGCCTTATATACGAAACTTTTTTACAAATGGAATATGTGAATTGTTTTGCTTCATCGTATTTCAATTTGCTGAAAGGAGTTTTGTAATGAAAGGTCAAATTTACATTATTTGCATACAATAATTGTTAACTATTTCTTAGTATTCTGAGTTAAGCTCTGTTGATAACACTGTTTTGATAGAGCAGTAAATTCAATTAAAATAAACATATATTTAATTAAAATATTAATCGAATATATTATTTTTTCTAAGCAATCACTTAATTTTGCATATTTAAGAGATCTTATAATATAATCTTTTAGAAATAGAATTTGGTTCAAAATGTTTTAAAAAACAATATGTTTTTTCTTTTTTTAATTTTTTTTGGGGAAAATTAAGGTATTCGATACGACTCGTAATTTAAAGAAACTTCAACAAAGTTTATATGGAAACAGTTTTAAATTACGAGTCGTATCGAATGCCGTAATTAGTTGACAACAAACACGTGTTAAATAAAATAAATCTTATTGAATAGCTTGTTTATTTGTATAAAAACAAATCTCATAACTTATAAATTTTTTTGTTTTTGGCAGAATAAACAATTATTTGTTTTATAAAGAATATACACACTAATATTCAATTTTCTTTAAATGATTAATCGGTTAACAAACTGAATTTAAGCTGTTTAACCTTTAATCGGAAATAGCAAATCTTAAATTAATCAAACATGAAATGGGGTACCAATTAATCGGTTAACCGTTTGGATCCGTAATAATTATATAATTGATCGAATCGAACAGATGTATCATGAAAACTTGCCTGCCTTAATCAGTGAATTTGCTTACTTGCCGACTAAACCAGGTAAATGAAGACAAGATTTAAAGAAAGTTTGCTTTGTAAAGTCTGCTTATCTTTGAAAGGATCGTGGAAGAGAAGGAGGGGATGTGCCATTTCTGGGGCTGACTATGCAAAAAAGGGAAAAGAAATTTTCTTGTTCTTAATTAATTCTAAGCAGTTTTTTTTGGAAAATCCTGATTTAACAACTGTTCTACATTTAGAGCGTTGCCACTTTTATCTTAGTAAGCCAATTTAATTTCAACTATAAAGCGGCCCATCCATTATACAATATAATTGCATCCATTATACAATATAAATGCATATTGGTACAATGTTTTAAAAGAAAATATTGCACAATTTTCCTGACAGTGAATATAAATAATGACATTGAACAATTTTACCACCACATTACACAAATTGTCAGGATAAATAAAATTGATAATTAAAGTCAAAAGCTTTTTGGTATTTGAACAATTATATTGCAAGTGGGTGGGCCGCTTAAGTGGCATTAAATACAGACTTTGAATAGGTTGGTCTGTTAGAAAGTTATATAATTTTAAATTTCAGCAGCCTATACCCTATATTGCTCCTTTTTGGCAAGATAAGACAGTCATGTGGTCAAGTTTAGGTCTGTGAAGTTAAAAATAACCAAATAATTTATCATATCATATTTTATGTTGATTCAAAATTCAAAAAGTTTTTAACAACTTTCTTGAGGTGTATATAAATTTAAAACTTTAAACTACACAGAAAAATGTATTTACCAATTGATGTTTTCAATTAATAGTTTAATTGATTTAATTAAAATTTAAATTGTATTAATAATTTGAGTGAAAAATTAATTAAATTTTTAATTTATATTACAAATATTAATATTAATATTAATATTAATATTAATGATTATTACTTTTTTGTGTGTATTGTTCTGTAAAGCTTGTTCTTTTTTTGGTGTTGTGACTATGTTGCAAAAAGAAGAGCGGTATACTCGTATGTGCCCTTAATTATGACAGTGGTCTAAGTCATAAATTTATTTCTCTGGTCGACATATTTATTAAATTAAATTTGAACCAATAAAAAAATATTTTAATACCATGCAACATTTAAGTTAAGATTTGTGATGTAAGATTTATTATGTAAATTTATTTAATATTTATTAAATATTTTTAAAGTTCTTTCAATATATATTTAATATTTTGAAGAAAAAGCAGTACAACTTAGACCATTTTCAATGATTTTTGCCGCAGCTGCCAGGATAATGATGAAGAGGAAAGTGTAGACCATTTTCTTTGTCACTATCCAGGGCTTGCAAGAAAGAGAGTTTAACATATTCTCTCTACCTTTTGAGGGACCCTGGACCAGAAAGTGTAAAAATAATCGTAAATTGCTTAATAAAGTAGAAATCTCTGTTCTTTAAATTCTGTAAAATTTTAAGCACGTTTTTCTTTGTTTGTTAATAATACTCGTATATTATTTTTTAGTCATGTGTGCATAATGTGAGTTATGTTTTGCTTCTTCTTCACTTGTCAATCATCATGTTTTAAATATTTTTGGGTAATTTATTGTTATAAATCCAATTTTTTATGGGTTATTTGTTTAAAGAAAATAATTGTTAAGGTTTCATTAATTAACGCGATTTGCATATTTGACTTTTCATTTTTAGTTTTGATTATTTCATTTCAATTTCAAAACAATTTTGTCTCTTTGCTCATTATTATTATTTTTTTTATTAAGGTGTGATAATAATCAATTAATAAAACGTGCTGGGAAAAAAAGTACAAACAGCTCGTAACTTCAACTTATGAAAAGTATTTTGTAAATTTTGTTTTATATTCAAAAATACTTTTTGAAAGTAGTTGAAGCAAAAAAAAAAACGCAGAAAAAATAAATAATTGTTTCTATATACGTATGTACATACATCATGCATATGTATGTATGTATGTATTTTATGTGAATTTTTTTCCTTCTTAAAATTAAGTCTGGGAATTAAGTTCGCTGTTATACGTTAAATGAATTTTTTATTACAAAACACATTACTTTAGTTATTGTTTTGACACTTTATATTTATTTGCTTAAATTATTTGTAACATTATTAGATTTTATTTGGGTATTTTTTTTAATTGCACCGATAGTGCCATCTCAGATTGATAAAGTTTGTTTGTGCGAATGTCTAAATTATTTCTTTGAGATGCTAGAAAACGATTGTAGCATTTCCGTTTAACAATAATTGAATTAATTGTGGTATAACACATTAAATTAAATTTTTTTGATATGATCATGAAAACGAACATTGCGTTACTCTCTGTCCTGGATTCGTGTCAAACCATATATTGATTACTTGAATAAAAATATAACCTTCTTTTGGTATTTTGATTTTAATTGACTTTTTTAATTTTCTAAAATTTCAAGGAAATGTTTGTCAAAAAAAAAAAACGATTGAATTTTTTTCAGTGTATTCGATTACGGAAATAAGAAGATATTATTGTTGTTTTAGTTACCCTAGAATTTTTAAACTTTTTACCTTCTTTGATTTAAGTTTATCGGAAAGCTCCAGGAATGTCCTTTAAAATCAATACTTATTAAAACAGAAAAATAATGTAATAATTATCTAAAGGCTAAAAATTAAATTTTATGTTTTAAATTAATACCGTGCGAAAAATAATTTATTTTAAAATCATAACGATCCCTCCTATAGAGCGCAATCGCACAAAAATAATATTATAAGACGTTTTTTCATGCAAAATTACACGCTTTGCATTACAGTTTTTAATATTATTTTTTATGAATTTCATTATTCAAACCTACAATGAAAATTAAGGGGTGACAGACGAAGTTTTTTTTTTTTTTTTTTGGTTTTACCAGATAAATCGTATTTAACAGTATAAATGCACAATTTAGTATGACATGCGCGAATTACGGAATAGAGATATTAAAAAGAAAGTTTAATTTTGCATAAATGCCGACAACTACCCTTCATAAAGCAGCAACACAAAAAGAGGCAGGGTCCGGACAAGGATAATGTGAATGATTTTAAATCCCTGAGAAGAATACATACACACACTCACACACACACAAACCAACACATAAATGCTACAAAAAAAAGGCACAATAATAATTTTAAATGCATATATTTTGTGCTGATTAATATTCTTATCATATTCATTCACGACAATTCATTTACATGTTTCTATCAGTTTGTTTTTATTGTCTTTATATGTATGTGTGCGTGTTTTTTGTTTTCTCATTCGAAGGATATCTCTGGGTGCTTGTATTTGTTTTACCCTCTTGGCTTGATAAATTTATTTTGTATGTTTTCGTTGTCACTTCACTTGTACAATTTGAATTTAATAATAAATTTTACAATCAAATTAATTTGTCACGCTAACACAGCACGAAAGGTTAAAGGACGTTATTATAGGTGATGATGATGAAGGAAGAGAAAATAAATAGAACCAGCACGGATGTTCTCATAAGAGAGGTTGCTGTTGGTTTTGCTTTATTACTTATTAGAATAATATTATTACAGGAGTGTTAATAAAAAAAATCAAAGCACTCACGAAGAGTAAGCGAAATTTTAAATCTTTGTCTTTATAATAATGAAATTTATTTTAAGTAAGGGTATACATGGACATTTGCACGTCTGTATTTATTTGCGTTTTACTTTAAAAAGGTGAGCACAAAGAGTTTTTATAAAATTATGTCTTATGGTGTTTTATTCTCAAAATTATATGCACTTTTTTATAGAAATAAATAAATTTGGAGTTCATTTTTTAACAAAGGAGTACTAAACCATTTAAGAAGTTTTTTTTCAGCTAAAAATTTAAAAAAATTTAAGTTCTCGAAAAAATCGATTAATATATTGCGTTTTTGCCTCAAAACCTTATATGACTTAAGTGGAACTTGTTTAATATGGATATGGTACAGTAACTCAGAAGTTAGGAAAAACTCATCAGAGAGGAAAGTCAAAAAATTATCACTTAAGAGCCTGAAAAACTCTGATTTTTACTTGCAGTAAAGATGCAGTAAGTTTCATTTGTGTTATCGTAGAGTTAATGTTGTGTTTCCTTTCATGTAAGCCTTCACTCAAGGTGTATACCAAGATATTTCACAAGTGAATGTTAAGGAACAATTTGATTATTGATTCTAATGGGGAAACAAGTATATTTTCGTAGGATAAATGTTATCTGTATACACTGCTGTTCGTTTAATTTTATTCTCCATAAGTTTGACCATACTTCAAGCTGTGCTATATGTTTCTGAAGATATAGCGATGCCTTAGGGTTTTCGTGAATACTATCATCGGCAAATGTAGAAAAGTAGATATTATTGCTCACATGCATATCACAAGTATAAATCAAATGCAAAACTGGGCCCAGTATAATCTCCTGTGGCATACTGGATGAGATAGATACGGGCACATTCGCTTTATTGCTAGATTTAATTTAAAATAAGGCCTTCATGCCACACTTTATCAAATGCCTGAAAAACATCAATAAGGAAAGTAGAACAATACTTCTTTTCTTCAAACATCCTTTTTATACCGTTTACCAAAAAATGGTAAAAGGGTATATATAGGTTTGTCATTCCGTGTGTAATTTCCAAAATATTAATAAGCCACACATAAAGTATATATATTCTGGATCCTAATGCATAGGGAAAACGAACAAGCGATATCCGTCTGTCTGTACGTGAAATCGGTTTTCCGAAGCTCCCAGAACAGCTAGAGACTTCGTTCTTGGACTGGTGTGTCAGAAATTTTCCAAAAAATTTTACTTTTGAAAATCAGCAAAATCGAGCAGATGGTTTCAGAGCTGGAAAACTCAAACTCTATTTTCCCATACAAAATAACTACCGAAAACTAGTTTTTATTACTTTTTTATTAAATTAACTTATTTTAGACTTCAGTGTGAATAAAATTGGTGTTTCTAATTTAAAAAAAAATTTATTTAGTGTTGGAAAACTTCAATATTTTTTCTTATAATTAAACATATTTCATATTTTAGGAAAAAGGCTATTTCCTCAGGAACCGTGAGAGCTACGGATCTGAAATTTGGACACAGTGTGTAGAAATTTGGTCGCTAACCCAACAAATATATTTATTTTTTTTTTTACATTTATTTATTTATTGTATCTTCAAATAGGAACTAACAACAAGTGTTCAAATCTTAAATCTAAAATAAAAGTATTAGGCCGACTTACTGCCTGGCTCATGATATCGAACGCAAACGAACACGAAAAAAACAAGTCACTCACTTTTAATCGATTTTGAGGCTCACTAATATTTTCGTTGTCGTTTGCATGGTGTTTACGTTATTGACGTAATAAATTGAGCAATTGTTAAATTTGTATATTGCCACATCCACTAAATTGAATATTAATCGCCAACTTCAAAAATTAATCGCTGAAACGCTCGAAATCGTTCATATAAAATGCGACCCTGTGCTTTATTTAAATGAAATGAACGACAGAAAAAATATAAACAAACAAATATTTTTGTTAAAAGTAAATTATGTGATTTAGTATAAAAATAAGGAAAGTTCGGATTAAAAGTGCAAGAGGTGTATAAATAGAACGGTAAGTGGCTTTCAAAATTGTTTGAAATGTTCCTGCTTTTAAAAAATTTACATATGTACTATGTATGTTATTTGTTACAGTTAATGAGTATGCTTGCAATATCTATGGCTGTCCATTTTCTGGTGGAGAATGAGGACCACGTACTTCTTAGGACATTGAGGGACAGTAGCAACGTTCTCCATATGCCAACAAATCTGTAAGTAAGATACGCAGTGAAAATATCAAAAACATACACAAATTTTTATAAACATGCATTAATAAAAATGTTCTTTTCAGATTTGTGGCAAACTTTCGCGTCTCCAAGGATTTATTTGTAATGCTTTTGGAAGTATTGGAGCCGAAGTTGAGTCCTGGTTTCCGAATCACAAAAATCCGTCTAGATATCAAACTGGCAACGTATTTACGGTTTCTAGTGACTGGTAGTTACCAACGAATGTTAGGAAACGAAAACATTTCGTTAACAGCAAGAGCGTCGGCCGGATAATTGCTGAGTATTTGTCATTATTTGAGGAATGGATTTGTCCCAAATGGATAGCAATGCCTACGGTAGAGGAAGAGCGCGAAATAATGGCAAGTTTTTTTGATCGAACTGGGTTTCCTGGTATAATTGGCTGTGTGGACGGGACACATATACGTATTAAGTCCCCTGGCGCCGAACTGAGTCCTCTATATTTTAACAGGAAAGGATACCACAGCTTAAGCGCAATGGTGGTAAGTAAAATTGAACATTCTTATTTTCATTTGTTATAAATATTTACATACATATGTATTTGAATGTGTTTTGTTTGTTAGATTTGCGAACATAGAATGGTTATCAGGTTTGTTGACGCACGGCATCCCGGCTCCAACCATGATGCCTTTATATTTGAATACAGTGAGGCCAATAGTAGATTACGAAACCAGTTTGAAGCTGGCAAGAGAAATGCATGGATTTTATTATTTATTATATTTTTATTATAATCAAATTAAATAATAATGAATTTATATTAAAATTTTTTAGTTTTTCATTAAATGTTGAACCAATAGTTCAAAAGTTTCGGCAATCTTAGCTGACGTTTTTGCCTGCTGTTCAGCGGCATCTGCCATTCGCTGGGCAGCAGTAGCTAGGGTTTTTGTGACTTCTACTAAAGTTTTCGTTACATCCACATGATCTTTGGCTAAAGCTGCTGTTCACCTCACTCATATCGAGCTGGAGTTTTTGTTGCTGTTGATCCGAGCAGTTGTGTAGTGGCCACATATCTACTTGTTGCTGAGTGGGTACCCCCTGATTGCGCAAAGTTTCTATCCGCCGTGTTGGAGTAACAACTACTTGCTCCAATTCCGTCAACGGATTCATTCTAAAAAGGCCGCCACCTGTTTCAGTAAGGCTTCTTTTGTTTTCCGTTACTGCGAATAAATAATAAACGTACATATACATATATACATACGTATTATATATGTATAACGATAAAAAAACATTTTTCATACCTTCTTCCATTCTGTAATGGAACGAATTGGAGGTCCAAAGGAATTTAAATTTTTCGTGAGCACATTCCACTGCTCCTCAACTGACATTTTTGAACTTCCAAAGTTTGGGTTCGCTCCCATATATTCTACGAGTGCCTGTAGTTGGGATGTTGTTGATTTTTTAATGGTAATATGCAAAAAATTAGTACATATTAATTCATAAGTACATAAAATATTGGCAAAAATTTATTAGCTTACCTTTTGGTTTCCATTTTTTTCTTTTTTATTAATTTTTTTATTAAAAAAAAATAGTTTAATTTTTTAAGTTACAACGAAACGACAACCAATATATAAGTGACTGATTTTGGCAGCTCTTGTTGCAGTAATGACAAATAAAATTTTTAGTAAGCACCGAATTTGTACTGAGGTGTTTGCGTCTTCGATATGTTTCGTTGTCGTTCGAGTTGTGGTTTTAGAGAGCACCCTTAGTGCTTTTTTTCCTTAAAAATGAGTGTGAGTGAGTACGTTCGATATCATGAGCCAGGCAGTTAGTGATAGTTATAAATAATACATAATAGTGATAATGAAAAAAAAAGAAAAAAATATATATATTTTCAAGAAATCCCATCTGGAGTGTTGAGTATAAGAGCCCTTGTGTCTCTCTTGTTTTTAGGCGGATGTGACCATTAAAATTCAAAATATTACGAGCAAGCGGATTAGGATGTGACTCGAGTTTTGTTAAGTATTTGCCTGCGTATCTTGCAATTTCTTCAGTCACTAGTGGCATTCTTAAATCACGATGCAAATTTGAATTCTTAATATACCATGGAGCAGATGTTATTAACCTTAAAATTTTGTTTTGCCTACGTTGGATTCTCTCTACATTGGAAGCTGAAGCAGTGCCCCATAACTGGATACCGTAACACCATATTGGCTTTAAAAGCGACTTGTATAATAAAAGTTTGCAGTCCAGGCTAAGTGTTGAATTTCTGCCAATCAACCAGTGTATTTGAGATAACTTAAGTTTCATCTGAGTTAGCTTAAAGTCAATATGATGTTTCCATGTAAGCCTTCGATCAAGGTGTATACCAAGGTATTTTACATGTGAATGTTGAGGAACAACTTGATTGTTGATGCGCATTGAACACACACTCGTTTACCTTAATTCTCCATAATTTTAACCATAGTTCCAGTTGTGTAATATATTCTTGTAGATATAGGGAAGGCTCGTGAGGGTTTTCGTGCAGGCTGTATCATCGGGAAACGTAGATGTATGGATATTACTGCTCAAAGGCATATCACAAGTATAAATCAAATACAAAACTTGCCCCAGTATGCTCCCCTGTGGTACACCGGATGATATAGATTCGGGCATACTCAAGAATTCTCCGTCCACAACCGTGAACTTTCGGGTAGTAATGTAACTTTCTAATAAATTCACTAAATTTATTGGTAGATATGATTTTAATTTTAAAATTAGGCATTCATGCCACACTTTATCAAATGCCTGCGAAACGCCAATAAACAGTGCAGAACAGTAAATTTTTTCTTCAAAAGTTCTTCTTATAAATTGCACCAATCTATGAGTTTGTTCAATGGTGCTATGCTGACTTCTAAAACCAAATTGATGGTCTGGGATGCATCCACTACCTCTTAGAATAGGGGACAATTTTTTCATTAACAGTTTTTCAAAAAATTTTGACATTGTTGATAGCAGACTTATTGGTCTGTATGACTCAGCCTTGGTAAGGTCTTTGCCCGGCTTTGGAATCATTTTGACCTTCGCAAGCTTCCAGCTTTGTGGATAATACTCCAGTCTTAAAATGGCGTTAAAAATATATAATAGGATTCTAATTGCAATATGGGGCAAGTTTGTCAGCATATTGTTACTTATTCCATCAATACCTGGAGCTTTCTTCGGGTTGAGTTCAGCAATTAGTTTCTGAACATCACGCGTCTTAAATTTTATGGGTCGAGGGGGTAGCGCAACTACACTCGGGAAATCAACAACACCAGTACATGTGTTTGGGGTAAATACGGATTTTAAATGCTTTGCATACAACTTACCTTTTTCAATATCACTCCTGGCCCAAACTTCGGTAGAAGTGCGCAGAGGTGGTTTAAACTCAACGGATATTTTAATTTTTTCGCAGCGCGCCACAAAGAGTAATTAGATGCTGGCGTGACATCGAGATTTTCCAGATAGTTTTTAAGAGATCCAGTTTTTTCATATGCAAGCAGCTCTTGGAGTTTTTTAGTGCTCTCTTTAAATCTAATTTTATTTTGGGGTGATCTGTGCTGTTGCCATTCTCTTCTAGATCTTCTTTTTTCATATACGAGATGTTCAATATCTGTGGAATATATTCTATTAAACCCAGTCTGCGGATGGGAGGGAGTGGCACGTTCAACAGCCTGCTTAATATTTTTGTTAAGATTAGCAATATTAGATTCAATATCGTCATGAGTTCTTAGCTTAATGTTTTCAGTACAATGACTACTAAGATATTTCTTGAATCGCAGCCAATTAACACGACTGACCATTTTCACATATGGGTGAGGTAGAGCACTTCTCAGTGGGCTACAGATTGTAACGATCGTGGGAGAGTGATCGGACGATAGATCTAGGGAAGCTTCGACGTGAATTAATTCCCTAGAAATATTTTTCATGACGCCAAAATCTATAATATCCGGAATTTTATTTATGTCAGTAGGCCAGTAAGTGGGCTCCCCACTCGAAATGACGTCCAAGCCCATTTTTGAAATTGTGTTGAACAACGCTCGTCCTCTAGGTGTGATAAGACGCGAACCCCAGAAAGTATGTTTTGCATTATAGTCTCCAGCTGCTACGAAACAAGGGCCAAGAGATTTGTAGAAATCCTCGTATTGATCCTCAGTAATTGCGAATCTAGGAGGGGAGTAAATTGATGATATGACAAAATTTGTGCAAAAATTTTCGATACAAATATTCGTTGCTTGTAGATGTTCTTCACAAATGTTGTCAAGAATATAATGCTTGAGTCTTGACTTTATTAAAATTGCTGATCCCCCGCAAGCTCTTCCTCTTGGGTCCTTTGAATCATATAAAATGTAGCCATTAATTTTGAATAGGCTTCTTGAAGTCAAATGAGTCTCAGAAACCAACATTATATCAATATTTTTTTCCGTGAGGAAGTGCTCAAGTTCATTTTTATGTTGGCGAATGCCGTTTGCGTTCCAGAAACTTATCTTTAACGTGTTCATGGCTTATTAACTAATGCTTGAAGCAGTGTAGACTGCATTCGTAGCATTTCTTGCATCATGCTAGTCATATTTGTTGTAAAATTATTTATAGTCAGCACTAGATTCTCAATAGTAGCTTCAAGGCGACTAAAATTAAAGCTTGAGTTTGCATTAGTTGAATTATTTTGAGGTGGAATATTTTGTATGGGAATAGAACTAGTCTTAGCAGCATCGGCGTAAGATACACGGGAAGTGCCAGGTTGGCTCATTTGAGCAAAAGTGGAGGAGTAAGCGTTTGATGTTTGTGCTGGAGCTCATTTAGGTTTCTGCCCCATAGTCTGTTTAACGAAAGAATATAAAGGACATCCTCTGTAGTTAGCGGTGTGATTACCTCCACAATTACTACATTTTTTTTCTGCTAGATCTTTAGGCTTAGTACAACCAGCAGTACCGTGCAATTCACCGCAGATAACACAAAGTGAAGGTAACTTGCAGTAAGTTTTTGTGTGACCATATTTTTGACAATTATGGCACTGTACGGGTCCAGAACGCTTGTGTGGTTCTTCAACTGTTATTTTTCGATATAAGAGATATTTCGAATGATAAATTGGATGAGTCTCGCTTTTTTTCAATTTTATATCGTTTGGCTCAAGTTCGACGCGAAATAGAGGTTGAGGAATCTCTTCCCTATTTATTATGTTAGATACATTTTTTACCTTAAATCCCTGGAGGATGAGTGCATCTTTAATTTCTTTGGGAGCAACATAGGAATCTATGCCCTTCAATACGATTTGCAGGCCTTTAGCACTCTTAAGCTGATATGTGAAGAAACTTTTTTTACTTTTTTAAAATTCAGTAATCATTTTGCGAAAATCTTTGTCTTCATAAATTTGAATTTTGGTTTCATCAATGTTACCACGTTTTATTGGAACAATGTGAAATTTATTCTCACCAATGACTGAAATTAAATTTTTAATAAGAGAGTTTGAACTTTTTTCTCTCAAATAGATTGGTGGTGGCTTGGATGTTTTGTTCGTAGATACATCGGGTTCGTTGTTGTCATCTTGCAATAATTGAAAACGGTTTTGACGGTTAATAGAGGATGCGCTGTTATTCCCAGACATTTTCGGAGCAGATTAAATTTTCGAAGAAGCGCTTTACAACAGTTATATATCTGTCCATTCCGACTTGGACCTTGGGTTTTGGGCTGCTTTTAACTTCAGTGAAAACTTGATTAAGTGATGACCACTAGCCCGAAGCGGATGATATCGCTGAGTTAAATGTAGAAGTACTAGGCAACGGTAATGTTAAAGAATCAGTAGTTGGCATTGGGCAAAGCGAAGTTGATCGCTGACGAAAAAGTGGCCTCGCCGTTAAAAAAAGTCTATTATTAGATTTCTTTGTGGAAAAAAACTAGTTTGCTAAAAAACCATTTAAAAGTTTTCAATTTACACACAACTTAATGGGAAAGAAAAATTAAATTTTGCTCGCAAGAGTTGAGTAAACAAGATATTTGTATGAAATTTTTACACAATGTAAAGAACGTTAACTCAAAAATAATATTTTTTGAGTTATGACGTTTTTTTTGGTAAATGTGCGATATGTTTGTTGTAAATTTCTTTTACATTTATTTGAGCGTTATCTAGTTCGTCGAGACACTTTAGTGATGCATTCCCGAATATTCCCAAATTTTTAACTTGAAAATTATTGGCTTGGCCCACGATTTCGAAACAGAACGTTAGATCGATTACTTACATACATACATAGGTTTTCAATGCAAGTTCTCTGTCGATATCTTGGGCCAGACGATCTTTAAACACATGCATGTATGTATGTACACTTACCTTTTCATTTCATTGGCTTTCCTTCACAAGATTTTTATATTTTCCTTTTTTATACTTTAAGTTTCTTATATTTTACATACTTTTTATTTCACACAGTGTACACAGTGTACCTTTAATTTTATTGAAATTGAAAGAATAGCTTTAAGAAAGTTGTAGTTACACACATTTTTCCATTGAAATTAAAAAATGAGTAAATTTTTAGACGGAGGTTTTTTGAGGAGGTTTGTACACTCGCTTAATTATTTGACTAGTTACAATATTCGTATAACATGCATATAACTACTTTAGAGAACACGAAACGTATGCACGGTATCGTGAGGTGCTAAATGATTGGTTTAAAGACTTCAAGCCTTATATACAGTTCCTTTCAATAACTCAATGAGGATTCTAAATTACATTCAAACACATTAATTTTATCAAACAATGTAGGCAAAACAATTACGTTGTACCCTAAATTAATTGATTTTATATTTCCCTATCAATAATGTCGAATGTAACTCAATATATTGCATAATGGAATTTTGCAATGAAATGTTACAATTGGAAAAAAAACTATGAGGCTTAGTTACTAAACAATTACATTTGTGTTACTTTTTTGCAGTACCTCTTAAATTGTATAAACCTTTGTTGCTAACCGCTGAGTGTTCCCATATCAATGATTACAAATGATTTTTAAAAACATTTAAATGTCATGTATGAACTGTTTTTGGACTAGAATATGGACTAATTTCGGAAATAATGCAAAGCTGGCTAATTTGATCCAGCACTACACAGAAAAAAATTATTCCCAAAAAATTTCAAACAAACGTGTGTTTTGAAATAAAATCTAGATTCAGTAAATATTTTTTACTCTTCCAGTGAATTTTTTTTCCAATTTTATTTTATGTAAATAAAAACTGTATAGAGTGAAAATTTTAATTCATATAATCTATATAAAGTAAAATATGTAACAACATTTTTTTCATTTATTTTTATATAAAAATTTGTTAAATGAAACTATTTTTTTAAGCTTTAGGTCAGTAAATTACATAAATTTCTTTATATTTTTATTTTTATATCGGTATTTCATTAATCTTTGGTTAACTTTTTCAGGATTATTCTTGTTTCTATATTTTGATAATTAGTTTTCGTCTTTTTTCTTTTCAATCAAAAATAATACTGCAGAAGTTAACCAAAGGTTAACGAAATATCGATATAAAAATTAAAATATAAAGAAATTTATGAAATTTACTGATCTAAAGCTTAAAAAAATATTTTCATTGAACATACATAAAAGGTCGAAAAATTAGAGAAGCAATTTAATTAAAATTTGTTATTTTTCAGATAAATTCATTTTTATATGCTGTAAAAAAGTTTGTCTGATTTTTTGAATTTTTTCTACAAATTATTTCTAGATCTAAAAAAAATTAGTTAGTTTTTTTGCAGTGTCAAATATAACTTTTACTAATTTTTTTAGAAAAATGGGTAAAAATGTTTATTGATTAAGTTAATTTATTTTCTAATAATACGAAAAATTTTAGTGAATGTGCTTGTAAATAATAAAAAAAGAATTGCTGAATAACTCAAAAAATCTGCCAAAATGGTTACTATTAATACTATAATATGACTGAAAATATTTTGAGTTTCAGATAACTTTTTTCCCTAATGCCATAATAAGTTAACTAAAAAAAATTTTTTTCAATTAAATTTTTCAAAAATTGTTATCAGAATCTACTAATTTCTTTCTAGGTCCGCTTTCATACAAAATATTTACTGATTCAATAAATTTGGTTTTTGAAAACGAAATTTATTGTTTTCTGTGCAGGCAAAAATACATTATCATGAAATTTCTGCTTTGTGGTTCTTTTCATCATAATTAAGCCATACAACTGTGGAGCATTTTGACAAATATTTATACAATTACATTTTTCTCTATCTTTCATATAACCCTTAATATGCTAAATATGCTCAGATTTTACACATATTTATCATTGCATCATATACATAATTTGAATAATTATATTGTGTTCTTCCCTTTCAATTTAAATGCAACTGCGAATACTAACATTTCATATGCGTTGGTATATTTATTAGCTAATAATTCATTTGATAACAAATTATAAACGAATTACAATTTAATTTTAAAATCCTGTGCAGCAACAATCATTCAAACTTGCATACATAATTGTACAGCGAATAAAGTACTGACAAACAAACAAACATTAATCTTAATACAAGCATGAAAATTCAAATTAAATTACAATTTCCCAAAATTTCAACATACATACGTACATAAAATCATGCATGCATCTATATATATTTTTTCGTTTTACATAATCTCAAAAACAAATACAAATAAGAAAAAACATTATTACAGCAATAATAAATATTGCAGAACTAATTTTATTAAACTGTAACTATGAATGAACACGAGCATAAGGCCAAGGAACATTACTTCCAGTATCCAGCATTCACACCCTGAATTATAAGGCAGCGGAGTAGAATTTAAGAATATAAAAAATTAAATTGAAAAAATACCAATATTTGCATAAATTAGTAACGCCAAACAACAGCAGGGAAGATACAATTTACAAAACATATAAAATAAAAAGATGTATAAAAGAATTTGTATAAATGAAAGTAAATGTGGGGCAATTCATAATTGTATTTTCAAAAATTGTGATGCTACTGCCAAACTTTACTTGTATTTGGAAGAATTTAGAAATATATTTTTTTATATATTTAAAAATTTATTATAATTAAAAGTAAAATAAATTAAAAGCTAAAAGCACAGAATACACCGAAGTGAAGAAAGTGACAGGTAAAAACAGCTCCAATCCGGTTTTTTTAAACTCGTGGAAAAAAGAGAAAAGTATACTGCATTACTACTTACTACAATTAATACATCTGATAAAAATTTATTGCACTAAAAATAATTATCAAAACAAAAATGCCGACAAAATTTGAGGGAAAATGACTTAAACAGAAAAATACCCTTATCTTCCGTCTCGTGACACTTCTGTATGTTTTGTGCTAAAAGCACTAGCATCAATGGCTATCGGCTTAGAAATATTTAAAAAGCCATGTTTTAATGGAAAGTAATGTTTTATCACAGCAAAAAATTACTCATTACCAGGGAAACCAGAAATATGCTCCAAAAAAGTGTTTTATGCGCATTCAAAATGCACTCAAAAGTTAAAAATATGCACTCAAAAGTCAAAAATATGCTCTTAAAAATAAAATAAATTTATTTATCAGAAATAATTCATAGTTAGGCTCAAGTTCAGTAATTTCAATTCTTATTGAATGAAATATTTTTATTAATTAATGTGAGTTTCTCAAGAAGAGAAGAAAAATTAAACTTAGACTTTAAGCTGGGGGAAATACCGATACTTTTCTGTGCAGCCACGCACTTCATCAGCACCCTAGTCTATCTACTTGGCTAGAGATTCTTATTAACATCAGCTATTTAACTTAAATGTACAATGAACGGAATATGAGAAACGATTGTTGTGTATACAATTTATTTACCTTTGGTAAACACATTTATAAGTATCACTATCAATTTTCTGTTTTTTCCAATTTTTCATTTTTCTATTTAGGTTAGCACGAAATTATTTTACTCTACCTCAGTATGTTTAACTATTCTTACTTATTCTTCTTAAGAATTGAAATTACTGAACTTGAGCCTAACTATGAATTATTTCTGATTAAAATTTACTACAGTTCAATTAAAATATCTAAATAAATTTATTTATTTGTAAATGAAATTAGGTACATTTTTTTTAATAAAAATGAAGTGCAGGTTAAAAGAAAATAACCATAAAAGTTTTGACTAAAACAAATAATTTAAGAAATTTATTATTCGACATATTGTCATAATTATATTTTAATTTGAAATTTATTTGCTGGTGGTTCAGCTTGGTCTATATATGTACGTAATTACTTTTATTGTTATCCAATGGATTTCTAATTGTATAAAGGTGTAGAAGAATAAAATAGATTCATATCGAATATAAATTATTTGCTGGGTTTTGTATGAGTTTCAATGCCTACTAAGCTTATTTTGTCTTTGTGATTTTCAAAAATATTATTATTTTATGAATTCTCATATAGTTTTTGAAAGTCTGTGCATAAAGTAAGAGGTTTGTGACTGTTCAAAACTTGTGTTTGAAGTCTACTGATGATTTGGTTCAAGCGCCAATGAAATACGTATATAGACCAAGCTGAACCACCAGCAAATAAATTTCAAATTAAAACAAATAATATAAATTAATTTTTATTGGATGCTCTCATAAGAATTTAACTTCAGTTTCAAAAGATCACGGTATCACGGTATTGGGATAAATAATTTATATTATTATTTATAATTTTTATTGCAATAAATAACAAAATATTGACGTAGAATTTCAAATACAAATCGTTTCTATGTATCTCATCTAAATAAACGTTTATGCATTGAAAATGTTCCTTCAACATCTACTTGGGGCAGAGTCTGTCACAAATAGCAAAACGGAATTTGTATTGAAACTAAAATCCGTAAAATTGCCTAATATACATATAAGAAAAAAAAAGTATACACTTCATGGAACATTGGAACAGATATTTAGATTTTGACCAACCTCTTAACTTGTAAGCATAATTAACCCATATAGTGATGGAAAATTTTTTTAAACTTAAATTCTTATTTCGAAAATTAAATTTTAATAAGTTTATCGAAAAAAAATTTTATATATTCTTTTTACAACGGGCTGTCTTTTTAAAAGGACGGTTGCGCCAAGTGGGTTAAAATAAAATAACTTCTATAAAGTATCAAAATGTGCTCTAAAAGCATAATTTATGCTCTAAAAATTCAAAAATATGCTAAAAATATGCGTGTAAGACTGATATATGCAAAAACATGATTTAAAGGGTAAAATATGCAAAAATATGCACCAACAAATCGATGCTAAAATTTATAAAAAGTTCTGAAACTGATAAATTAAATATCTTGTTCAAGCATTAATATGTTACACAAGAAAAAACACGCAATTGCATATTTACGGTTTCCCTGCTCATTACCATCAAAACTACTTGCCATTTAATGACCTACTTGTCTGATTACCAAATTTCATTACTCGCTTACAAATCACATTACCTAAAATTTAAAAAAATTATGTACAAGTTGCTAAATGAGGAGAATAATTTTTTTTAGATTTTTTAGTTGCCAAATAAAAAGTAAGTACTTCTCAAGAATCGATTATTTTAGTCTCACGCCATTATCATTAATATGGTAATCCAGTAGGGAAGAGCTTCCACCAAAATTGTTTAATTCAAAACCCGATTTGAAATTTTTAAATTTTTTGCTGAGATTTTTTAGATGTAAGTAAATTTTATTGTGTTTTAAATACTAAATAATGTCGCAGGGTACTCATCATATGACATAATACTTGCACAAGCAGTGTTATACTATCACAGCTTGGTTTTCATGAATAACGACTTATGTCACAAAATTTGTTTTTTCAAAAAGGCAAAAATTTTTCTGAAGAAGGAAAAAAACTTCTCGATGTATTTTCCGTTTGTTTAAAAGATATAGGGCAAACAAGTAAGAGTGCTATATTCGGCTGTGACGAATCTTATATACCCTTCACAGACGTACGTACATATAGTGGAAGTGAGCACAAGACGTGAAAAAGTGCACAGTATTATATTTTTTCTAGAGCGAATATTGTTTGTAGTGGTAATCGTAATTGAGTGTAAAGTAAAAATATAGAACAATGAAACAAAAAAATATGCAAAACCATTATACAACAGTTGAATCGACAGTTGTGTCAAGTGTGCAATATTTTTATTGTAATAATAATTCATTTCACAAACTCAAAATTTCATAAAATATTAAATTATAATAAAACTTTCTACAATTATATCCATTGTGAAAGATATTATTTTTACTTAGTTATTTATTTGTTTAATTTATTTTAGTCTTAAATTAATAACACGCTCAAATAATCTAAGTTGTTTATTTTTGATTTTACACATACAAATATTTTTACACTTGTGTGCTCATTTTACAATTGGCATTCGGTGTGTACTAGGGATGCCAATCGGAATTGATTTTTAGAAATCCCGATATCTCAAAAATCTCGGGATTTTTGAGATTTCGGGATCTACAATTTGTTGGTAAAATAAATTAGTTTTTCAAATAAATATTACTTTAATAACAAATTTTACGCATTTAAAAAGTTTTTATATTGATAATATATCATAATACAATTGTCTTTAAAGTTAACAATTTTCAAATAGGAGAAAAAATAAAAATCAAAGGAATTGTTCTCATCTATTTTTAAGTTGATTAATCACATTTGATGTTAGAGAATTTATACCGGAAACCATAACTAATATGAAAATTTGTTTTAGTTTTCTATGTATATTGATATAATCTTAACCAACACGAACATACTTACATATCTATGGACTTTTGAAAGACGAAACGCATTATCCGGTAAATATTTCTTACGTTTACGTTAACACCACAACAAAAATTTGCACTTGCCTTGTATTGTATTCTACTTCAATTGTAAGGAGCTGTCAATGGTACTGAATTGTTACCGAAAAGTAGATAAGTGCTAATTTTTTTATAGCGTTGAGGAGTCGACATTCAGTTAGTTATACACTACAATTATGAATAAATTTCCGCAATAAATTTCTCCCTTCTCCAATTAGATTTTCTTTGTTTTCCCTATTATTTGCTACTGTTTGAAATTATTCCCCGGGAAAAATTTCTCGTGGAATTTTATTCTTAATTGCTCTCATAATATAGAGTAAGACGGAATAAATTTGTCAAACTTATGAATTTTCCAAATGTTATTTCCCTTCCAAAGCTCATATTATTATTTTTGTTTTCAAAATAATTCTTAGTTGTATATTTTAGCACCTTTGATGAAAATAACCGTGAGAAAGTAGTTAAGATATTTTGCTTATGTTGCTAATTTTTAAGAAATATGTCACGAATAGTCATTAAATTGTTAAAACTACACTTATAAAATTGTATGGGACTTTTAAATATTATAAAAAATACCATAAAATTAACGAAAATTTTAATTTATAAATAGCTTTTTATAAAAATTGCAATGAAATCCCGAAAAAGAAATCCCGGGATTAAATTTTACAAATTCCGAAAATCTTGGGATTTTCGGGTTCGGGATTTTCCGTTTGGCATCCCTAGTGTGTACTAGTGAAATATGCTTCGAGACTACACTAACTAATGCACTTTCTTGGCAGATAAACAAATGATGTTGCATACTTTTGCTAAAAGATAAATACCAGCTTTAGTGTTCTCATATAATCAAGAGCACTAAAAAGAGAGAACAATTCAATATCAATATCAAATTCAATCACTTGAGCTCACCTCTAACCAGACTTGCCATTTTAGCACTTTTAGTGGTAGATTTAGCACTTTTTTTCTTCGTTTAGCACAAAAGATTTTGAAAATAGTACTTAGTGCTAGTTTAACACTTTTCTTAAAACTATTTGACATTTTTTGCCCTTTTTTATTTCATTATATTTATAAATTTTCCATAGGTAGTTCCGAAATTTCTAACCAATTTATAGTATTAAATATATTTATCTTCAGTAAGTCTTTACTATGAGAAGATTTATATAACTGAACCGCTCTGAGATAGACATATGGGTACAAATATATTAAAGTTTTAGTATTTGTAATACTAAATTAACAAAGTTAGTTTAATTAAGTTAAAAACAATATTTAAAACATTTTCAATTATAATTATAATTATTGTCTCTATACTTATGATTTATTTTAAAGGGCTATAGTTCGTATCGCTTTTTAAGCCAAATTACATGTGATAATTATTAATGAACAAATAACATCAAAGTTAGTTGTAAATATTCTGACAACACATAGTTGAACGGAACAGCCAGCCGATTTCGAAGGTCAATAAACCTTCATCATCAGCATTCTTCTGTGTTGGTCCACTGTGTGTGGTGTCAGTTGATGCAGATTTCTGCCCTATATACGAAACTTTCTTGCAAATGGAATACGTGAATTTTTTTGATTCATCGTATTATTGTCAATATCCATTCTCGTTGAAGTTGACGCTTGTGGTTCTGATGATCTGCTTTTCTTCGTAGGTTGAGTTGATATTCGTGGTCTGAGTTTGCATAGAATTTCTGGAAATCAGCTTGGCGTTGTCGGTATGATGTTGCACTGACATATTGCTGTGTGAGTTTTCTTGTCTTCAAAAATGAAATCAGCTTGGCGTTGTCGGTATGATGTTGCACGAACATTTTGCTGTGTGAGTTTTCTTCTCTTCAAGAATGATGTCAACCATTCAGAGTTTTGTTGTGATATTCCGAGCTTGGCCACAATGTAATCTACTTCGATTTGTGTTAGCGGTTGTCCTGTATTATTTTCAATATCGGTTGTCCAATCCGCATCACTAACGTTGGTCGGATTGGTGAACACAGTATCCAGACTCGGAGGTTTAGGTGCATCGACATAAGCTGGGCAATTAACTGGAAGTGTGGCAGTAAGTGCAGCAGTGTATACTTTTGTTTTCAATTGTTGTCTGTTTAATACAGGACGAAAATCTATGCATGCTTAGCACCTGGATTCACCATGTCCAGTTGCGTCTTCCACCCAAATAATCACAATACGTTTTTTTTGTTTCTCAGTACACAAATTTTAGTCGATAGTTTTTGTTTTTTTAAGACGTTTTGACCACAAACGTAACAAAAATTATCCAAGGCACTTGTTATTTTCCATATTTATATATTTTATGTTTTCTTGTTATTCACTTTCAAAAACCTGGAGAAGAATCACTTTTACTGTTCGCGTTCGTCGGCACTAGCTGAATGACAAAAATCGATCAACTATAAATACTACATATTTTTCAATATTTTACTGGCAGGTACTTATAAATGGGCGCATGTCTTAAGGCTACGTGGCTATATACGTGATTCACCACTTGTACTTTTCAAATTGTGCAAAACTTTCCAAATAATGAATGAGGGTGCAATTTCTGTAAAAAAAATCATACAGGTAGTCACCGGAAAACCCCAAATAATTAAAACAGTCCAGTAAAAAAAAATTTAAGTCTAACAAAATTTTTTTTCATATTTTCGAGGAATATTTAAACTTAAAATATATTTTTTTGTAAATAAAATAAAATTTTAAAACTCCATAATTTTAATGCTTATTCAGGCAATTTTAGCATGTGTTTTAGCAGCCGAATTCAAAGGAAAATGCGTAAAAGCGACTCGGAAGCCAGAACATAGATACACGAATGCCTCCTCATAACTATGTATATACAGGGTGGCCCAGAAAGACCGAAGTGGTGTGAATTCCTTATAACTTTTTATTTAAGACATATTTTTTAATTTTTTGTTTTTTAAATGCAGTAAATTTATAGGGAATATTTTTAAATTAGTTATTAAAAATGATATCCCGCAAGTGGTGGACATTTTCTGCTTCGCACAAATGTGTTCTTTCCATTTCCATTATTCATAACTTAGTTATGAGTGACGAAGCCTAGTTAACAAACAAAACTTTAGGATATGGGATATTGAAAACCCGAGAGTACTTCATCAACGACAATTACACCCAGTTAAGTATACTGTTTGATGCGGTGTTTCTTCAGAAAGGATCATTGGCCCATATTTTTTTGAAAATGAACGAGGTGTCGCCATTTCCATCAATGGTGATCGATATCAGGCCATGTTGGAAAATTTGGTAAAGCCAACCGTGGAAAACCATCCGCAAATATGGTTCCAACAGGATGGACCCACAGCGCACACTTCCAGGGCCACAATGGCTCTTTTACGCGACATCTTTGGTGAAAAAATAATTTCGCGTAGAAGCAATTTTAATTGGCCTCCGCGTTCCCCGGATTTAACTGCTCCAGACTGTTTCCTTTGGAGTTATTTAAAAGGGAAAGTTTATCTTAATAAGCCTAGGACTATTGAGGAATTAAAAACCAATATTCGAGACGAAATTAACAACATAACACCGGAAGTTTTGCGAAAGGTCATTGAAAATGTGTTGGAAAGAGCACATTTGTGCGAAGCAGAAAATGGCCACCACTTGCGGGATATAATTTTTAATAACTAATCTTAAAATATTCCCTATAAATTTAATGTATTTAAAAAACAAAAAATTAAAAAAATATGTCTTAAATAAAAAGTTATAAGGATTTCACACCACTTCGGTCTTTCTGGGCCACCCTGTATATGAAATGAAAATCACATTATTATTAAAATATTTCACTCTGTAAGAATTGAAAATATTGAACTTACGATTGAGAAACTATTCCTGATTATTCATTATACTCCTCGTTGTTTCAACATAACCCGCATTCGGTTTAGTCGAACTACACTGTGTTCATACATATAAGTGTGCAGTTATTAAAAACATTTTAATTAAGTAAAGCTTACAGTACACGTCATGTAAAAATCCACATGCGCATGTGAATATGACGTCACGATAATTTCCTGCATGTTGGTTGCATTTTTTTTATTACTTGTAATTGCCACATTTCGTAAAATATGGATAGTATTTTCGTTCCAAAATATAATTATGACAAATTTAGCCGAGTCGGACACATTTCCAGAGATAGCACATGAGTAGTAATATAAATTTCTTAATTTAGATGTATTGCTAGTACACGGCATGTAGCCAATGTAGCTTCATGGTGAAGCCAAAATTACGTGAGAGCCACATGTGCATGTGTATTTTTACATGCTCGTATGTACTGTAGGCTTAAGTAACATTCCGTATGTACTGGGAAATTAAGAAGGGTTTTCGAGAATGACAACATAAGTCGGTTTCTGTGGATTTTCAGCTCTTGATGCCAAACTGTTTAATACACACGAAAAAAGTAAATATTTTAAAAAGATTGTTTTATCTCCTTAAATTCAATTATTTGATATGCTCATGGAATTATACAAAATAAACAAAATGGTACAGTCGTATTGCTTACTGGTGTATTGGTGCAGCTGTTGTTAATGCGTGGTTGCTGTACCGTAAGCATCTAAAAATCGTTGATCCCGGTTCTAAGCATATGCCTTTAGTTGATTTCCAGCTAGATATAGCCCAATCGCTGTTAAGTGCGTCATCTACACTCTGCTCTGATATAACTCGAAAAAGAGGTCGCCCTTCTTTGAAAGAATCTGACCTGCAACCCCAATCAAGTATGTCTGCAGCATCTGCTATTAGTGAATGTTCTGAAATAGGAAGAAGCTCTTCAAAAAAACGCAAATATACACCAGATCCCTCAAACACGGTGCGCTATGACAAACTAGAGCATATAGTAGTATGGGGTGAAAAAGGTCGTTGCCGTTTTTGTAAAACTGCAACGCCCTTATCAACATGCTCTAAATGTAAGGTCCATTTATGCAGTAATACAAATAAGAATTGTTTTTATTCATATCATTACTAGTTTTCTTAATAAAATCGGTAGCTTTACTTCCTAAAATAAAATCAAAAATGTATTTGTCTCTTTTGAAATTTTTATACCACTAATGCCCATTGTTGCTTAAAAGCAACTTCCTCTGGAGTCCTTTCTGGAACGACCTGGTGTCCGAAACTTGGTATATACCTTATCTGAGCCCAAAATAAACAGAAAAACAAGGTTTCATATTTTTAACACCACCTGGAAAAAAGTGGACATGAAAGGGTTAAATTCAAATTCGTAGGGATTTTCATGAAAAAATTTTTTTTTTAACTTGTAGGGAAAACTTAAATTTTTAGTGAATATGTTTAATTGCAATATAGTCGAGTTGTTGCCATGTATGATATATGGGTACACGACTTCCTATCTGAGGCAACTGAATAGTCAAAGCACTGAACTGGAGAAGGAGAATCGGTTCCAAAGAAGGAGCAGACAGTTCCAGCTGCAGACAAGGTTATCGCTTTTTAAAAACAATAAACGGCTAGAAGAAAGACATATGTTACCATTAATTAATGACCAAAGGTACTGAATGTATCGAGCTTAAAAGAGATTACATTGAGATATACTGAACATATTACCGAAATTTATAGTGTTTTCCCTTTAAAAGTCTTTGTACTACACAAGGTAACTTTTTCGTTTTTCGCCACGATTCCTAGAAATTTAATGATGTAGGTAATAGTTATACACTCTTATATTATTTAAAGAGCTTTTTAAATCGAATGTTCAAACTAAAAAAAAAATTAAGTAAAGTGCGAGTTTGACCCGCGCACGTAGGGTTCCGTACGGACACGAGATATGTAATTCAATACGAATTTTAGTAGCCTATATAAAATATAGTTTTGGCATTTTTTTCGTTTTTTCTAATTTTGGCGATTTTTTTTTAAATTGGCAATTTTTTTTTGTTGTTTTGGCGATTTTTTCGGTTTTTGGAAAATTTTCCAATTTGAGAATTTTTTTTAAATTTTTTTTCTCTTTTTGGCGATTTTTTCGGTTTTTGGCTATTTTTTAATTTTGGCGATTTTTTTAATTTTGGAGATTTTTTTTCATATTAACAATTATTTTTTTCCTGGAGCCTTTTTTGCGTTTGGCACTTTCTTCATTTTGGCGATTTTTTTCATTTGGAAGATTTTTTCGAATCTTGCGACTTATTTTAGTGTTAGAATTTTTTTTTAATTTTGGCGATTTTTTTTGTTTTGGCGACTGTTTTTTAAATTTTTGGCGATTTCTTTTGGGTTGGCGGTTTTATAATTTTCAGATTTTTTAGTTTTACCGGTTTTTTTTCAAGAGTTTACCTCTTACGGTTTCTAAGATATAGCAAGTTGTCAAAATTACGTAGTCAAAATTGCATTAACTGATGGACCACCCTTTAATTTAAATTTTAGTGTTCTTTGTTCTATACAAAAATACACTAATTTTAAAAATTTCAAGTGTCAATATACATATGTACATACAATTATGTGTATATTGCATGGGACTTTAACTTTTTCGTCGCTCGTTTTGGAGCACCCTTTAATTTATAATTCTCATGTGTTTGTTGTTGTAGCGTCCAATGTTCTACATGCTCTGTTCAAATTTCAGGTCCGTAGCTCTTACGGTTCCTGAGGAAGTACCGTGTGAGGGACAGGCGGACAGACGGACAGCGTAGCGAAAACAATAGGGGTCCTTTTTAGGGTTCCGTACACCAAAGGTGGAAAAAGGGACCCTATTGTTTTCGCAAGTATGTAGAACCTTGGCCACTACAACAACAAATACATGATAAATAGAAATTAAAGGGTGCTCCAAAACGAGCGACGAAAAATTTTAAAATCTCATGTAATATACATACAATTGTATGACCATGTGTATATTGACACTTGAAATTTGTAATATTAGTGTATTTTTGTATAGACTACAACAATTAACACTAAAATTTAAAAAAATTTAAATTAAAGAGTGGTCCATCAGTTAATGCAATTTTGACTATGTAATTTTGACAACTTGCTATATCTTAGAAACCGTAAGAGGTAAACTCTTGAAATTTTCAAAAACGGTAAAACTAAAAAATCCGAAAATTATAAAATCGCCAAACCGAAAAAAATCGACAAAACCTGAAAAAAATCGCGAAAAATTTTAAAAAACTCACCAAATCGAAAAAAATCGACAAAATTAAAAAAAAAAATTCTAGCACTAAAATAAATCGCCAAATTCGAAAAATCGTTTAAATGAAAAAAAATCGCCAATATAAAAAAACGCCAAAAACCGAAAAAAAATTGCCAAAACGCGAAAAATGCGCCAAAACCAAAATAATTGTTTATGGGAAAAAAAATCGCCAAAATAAAAAAAATCGCCAAATTAAAAAAAATCGCCAAAACGAAAAAATCGCCAAAGTTTAAAATAAACGCCAAAAACCGAAAAAAATCCTCAAAACGAAAAAAAGTGCCAAAGCTAAAAAAACCCAAAATTAAAAAAATAGCCAAAATAAAAAAAAACGCCAAAATAATAAAAATCGCCAAAATTAAAAAAAAACTCAAAAACCAAAAAAAATCGCCAAAACGTGAAAAAAAGTGCCAAAACTCAGAAAGCGCCAATAAATTCAAAAAACCCCCAAACTAAAAATAAACGCTTAAAACCGAAAAAACCCAAAAACGAAAAAAATTCCAAAACTATTGTTTATATTGTTCGTATTGAATTACATATCTCGTGCCCATACGGAACCCTTCGTGCGCGGGTCAAAGTCGCACTTCACTGAATTTATTTCACCTTTGGTGTAGGAACCCTAATAACATTGTGATAAAAAATGTCACCTTATCTTTATGAAATGATTAATTTTACCCTTAAGGGTATTATACTATATTATATAGTTACCTTATGACGTTCCATTGTGCAATTATCATTAAGATAAATATATAAGAATCATGATTTTTAAGCAAATTGACATCATTTTCATTGTACGATTTATAATTGTTGCCTCTTTAATTGCTGCTGCACCATCTGATGCCCCATCATTATCATCTCATATCACATATATTTTAATGTTATTGCCACATGTAAACAAATCACTTAAAAACAATTTAAATTTAAAATGGCCGACATGAATTTATTTATATGCATATATTTTGTTGTTAATTAATTTTGATTCTTTATTTTATTGTCTATTTCTACAACAATCAATTCATTCATTCCTTCACTCAGTTAAATAAATTTTTATTTTGTAAAACAACTTGTAACATACAATTTTAAACGTTTAATCGGCAATTGAAATAAAATATTAAATCTTTGCTTGTTTTTGTTTTGTTTTGTTTTTACTTTTCATTTATTTAACGTGGAAAAGTGCCTGGCGAGGAGGCGATTTGAGGTAAAAGAGAAATATATGCATGTCGTCACAATCTTTCAACGTGCTGCAGTTTTGTTTGATTGGCATAAAAAGCAAAATCACACATTTAACGTAAACATTAGAGTATGAACGTATAGTGGAGTTCGTTAATAACGAACTTAGAGCAGCCAGTCAATTTTTTTCGTTATATGAGAAGTTGTTTGCAGTAAAAAATTTTTGTACAAAATTAAAGGAATGAACAAAATAATTCTTTCTGCCAAAAAAAAACACGACTTCAATGCAAACAAAGATCTGGGGGCAAATTACGGCACTCGTTAACGTTCGAAATTACGAAATATTTCAATAGAGTTTATATGGAAAAATTTTAAAATTTCGAACGGTATCGAGTGCCGTAATTTGCCCCCTGATAGAAGAAGTTCGTGATATTAAATTATATTTTAAGTGGCGTGCCTCTGCTCAGGGTGAGAAGTCTTGTAAAGATTGGAAAATTAGAACTTCTTAAAATTAAATATTAAATTTTAATGGACGTGACTCCACTTAGTTTTTAAGGGCCATTACATTACAACTTAAAGATTGTTAAGAGTAGGGTTTTGTAGGACATAAAAACGCTATTCATTATTATAAACTTAATTTAATCAGAAATAATTCGTAGTCAGGCTCAAGTTCAGTAATTTCAATTCGTATTGAATGAAATATTTTTATTAATTAATGTGAGTTTCTAAAGAAGAGAACTTGAACTTGAGCCTGACTATGAATTATTTCTGATTAAAATTCACTACAGTTCAATTAAAGAATCTAAAAATTTCAAACTTAATTTAATATACCAGGAAGGATATGTTTGACTTTAACTTAGCGGTCACTTCAGATTAAGCTAAAACTGTACTGATGGAAAACTTTAAGTTGTAATAATGGCCCTAAATGGAGCACTGTGGTAAGGTTTGTGGTAATTTTCGTAAAAACCGGTTAAGTTGAACCTCATGAAATACTATAATAAATTTAAATGGGTGTAACTCCGCCCATTTTTTAACTGTCAAATTGTGTAATTACAAGAACAACTGTTGTTTTGTGGGACCAATGAGAAACTGTACCCTCTCAGACAAAAGCTTTGCAATCGGTTTAAAATGTACTGAGATATGAAGATACACGCCTAGAAAAGTATAGATGAATTGTAAACCTCCTCCTTTTTTTTGAAGTCGGTTAAAAATTTAATATGAAATTTACGTCTCTTTTCACAATGTATGGTTATGAGTTAACTTGAACTTTAACTCACAGTTCTTCATATAAAACTTGCAGTTAAAGTTCCTGTTATCTTTTAACCATACATTGTGAAAAGGTACGTTAAATGTATTTTATTCACATGTTTCGCTAAGGCTAAAACAAGTGGACCTTTCAACAAGCAACCGAAAATATACTATATTTCGCTGTAAGCGTAGTAATTTTTGTGAAATATTAATGCAGAAATACCGGGTCCGGAGAAAATGTTGCTTATACGCTTAAGTTTGTTATAAGCGAACCTCACTGTACATATTGCCGAACTGGCAATAATTCATTATTGTTTAAAAAAAATTAATTACTTAACTTGAATCAACTCAATAACACTCTATTCAATTGGAAGTAAGAAAGGCAAATTATTCATTGAACGTACGCGCTATGGAGTATTTGACTTAAAAATTGGAGTCTGTATGATTTTTAATCCATTTTATAAGATTTGATATGAGATGTAATAATTTTTAATGAGTTCTAATTAATTTATATTTTAAAGTTTCTTTTTGATCAAATGAGTTTATTTATTTGTTAATACGAGAAATGTTGTTTGTGTATTGATAAAAATATGAGTTCTAAACAAAATATTTTTTATTGAAATTGGAATTCTTGTGTTTCAAATAATATTCTTCGGGACTATAATAAAACAAAATTTTTTTCCTGTTCTTATTTATGGTGATGAGCAGGCATCCTCAAAACACCATGCAGAAGAATTCCTGTTAATAACATTTTGTTCTCAATTTAACGTTAGAGAGTAATTCATTCTTAGATATCGATCAAACTAAATAAAAACCAATTTGCCTTAGTAAAATATATTTTTGAGAAGATGTGTTTGTCCAAAGCAGATATGCAATGTCTATAAAACTTTCGGCCCTGTTCTGTAAAGCGAATCCGAGTAAATTTCTCGTTTTCAAAAAATTAATAATAGTTATGCAGACGGGCTTAAAATCATACACGATAATTTTCTTTCAGATATGATATTAAGGAATCTATATATCAAAAACATTAAAAAAATCTAACAAAATAGATCTATTGTCGGATTTAGTTTTCAAATCGATCGGTTTACAGAACAGTGCCGTTTATTTAATTTTTCACTTCTAAAAAGTTTAACATTTTTTAATACACATAAAATTCCGTTTGGCTTTTCTGTAAAAGCACCTAGAAATAAAAATTCTTTATATCCATATATTGTTTTTCATTAAAAAAAAAGTATAAAAGAATATCGGGTGAATAGTTTTGCCCCTGTAAGTAGTCCCTTTTGGAAACATTTAACAATAATTAAAAAAATACATGCAACCTATGAAAAAACTATCCTTAAATAATCGTTCAAGTTGGAAAACATTCAAACATTTACTTAGGCCCCTTTCACATTAGGCAACTTTACTTGCGCAAGTCTTGTGTTTGTGTGTGTGAGAGGAAAGGTCGGTTGAAGGGGAAAGAATTGCCGAGATTTCAGACTTGCTTGAACTTGGCAATTCTGCCACAATTCTGTTTCAGCTGTCATTGTTGGCTTGGGATATTGATTTTTTTTTGACATTGTCTTTTATTTCTTCTTCGGTGTGTTGTCTAATTTTGTGTTAAGAAAATTTTATATTACATATGAATACAGAAATGAAACAAAACGTCAACAAATTAAGAAAATTCGAGCATAAAAAAATTAAACTTGCTCAAGAAATGAACTGAATGTGAACATAGAAGCAAGTTCAAAAGAAAATAAATAAAAATGAAAATTATACTTGCGCAAGTAAAGTTGCCTAATCTGAAAGGGGCCTTAGTATATATTAAATAACAAAGCCAATTTATTTGCACAAAAAAGTAAAATAAAGTTTATTCCAAAGAAAAAGGAAAGATTAAATTAAAAAGTAAATATTACAGTTACTCGTCGGTTTCGGATAACAAGCCTGCAATTTTTTTACAAACAGGATTCAAAGTCTAAAAATTTAAAAAATATTGTGCAAATTAAAAAAAATTGTGAAAAAAAAATTATTTGTTCTTATTTTCGAACCGTGTTATTTTAAAATCGTGTAAAAAGGACCTTTCAAAAAAAGAATCGAGTGTAGTTGTAATTTGATTTTATCTGTAAGCATGTTTTGTCTTGAAGAACGAGGAGGGTGAAAAATATATAAAAGGTATTGATTAACGGAAGTGCCATGGGTGTAGCCGTAGCTGTTGGTATATCTTCGATAGTACATAATCGCAATTAGAATACCTTCTGCCCGAATATCAAAGCCTTTGGTTCGTTATTACAGAAAAGGTAATTTATAATCTGGTATTACCTTTCATCTAGACAAATGGAAGGGTATTCAATATAGGGAAAACGCAACCTCATGTCGTGGGTTGCGAAAAGTGCAAACATTAAAAACAACAAAAGTATTTACAAGAAAAGAAATTTATTATTTGACATGTTGTCAGAAGTGTAAGTATAATAATTGAAATTTATTTGCTGGTGGTTTAGCATGTCTATACACGTATTTCATTGGCGCCTGAAAAAAATCATCAGTAGACTTCAATCACAAATTTTGAACAGTCACAAGCCCAAGGTGTATCTAATTAGGTGGCAGCGCTACTTTAGCTGATTATTTTTTGCTCTATGTGCTTTTTAGCTAACGAATGTCAAAAACTTCGTTTTGTTTTGGTTTTGATACAATTATTTTTATGCATTTGACATTTTTCGGTTCTTTACACAGCTATGGTTGCCGTATTTTTGTATAACAAATCCTTACGCAGTCACCTGTATAATTACATCATGCGCAAACCTCTTACTTTATGCACAGACTTTCCGATGGATTTCTAATTGTATAGAAAAATAAAATGAGTTCACCTGGATATGGTTTTGAAGCAGTTTCAAAGCGTACTAAGCTTATTTGTTCTTTTGAGATTTTAAAAAATATTATTATTTTATGAATTCTCATATAGTTTTTAAAAGTATGTGCTTAAAGTAAGAGGTTTGTGACTGTTCAAAACTTGTGGTTGAAGTCTACTGATGATTTGGTTCAGGCGCCAATGAAATACGTATATAGACATGCAAGCTAAAAATCAACGACAAATTGTAAAAAGATTTTTATAATGTGTATAAATACATACATATGTATGCTTTTTAACTAATTTTATTTCGGTTTTTAAACCGCGATAAAAAAACGGTTATTATAAGTTTGAAGTGTGTGTCTGTTAATTGCTGTGTCTGTGTGTCTGTCCGTGTCCACGAGCAGACCAAATGGCTGGACCGGTTTTGATTTAGTTTTTGTTTGAAAGGTGACTTGATCGAGAGTGTTCTTAGCTATGTTTTTTAAGAAAATCGATCCAGCCGTTTGGAAGATTTCACATCTTTTCCAGATATATTCGGGGGTTTTTCAAATTTTTAAGCTTTGTTAATAATATTTCTAAATTTGTTATTAAAATTCTTTGTTTTTCTTATGTTATGAACTATTTTTTGTTTCTTTATAAAAAAAAAATTAAACTTATAAACATCAGAGAACTGGATGAGTTGATTCACTTTTGCTGTCCACTCACATTTAAAATGCTTCTGTTTCCTTTTTTAACATCATTTTATACAAATTATGTTGCTTGTAGTGTTAACTCTCTAACAACTGACTTTTTAGTTTTGTTTTTAAGTACTGTTTGCAAAAGCAAATAAAAACTTCTTACTATTGTTTGTTTGTTCTATGTAAGAATCAAATTACTCACAAAAGCACGTTATACAGATAAAGACTTAACTTAGAGCCTGTTTCACAATGACGAGTGAAAACCTAAGCGAACGAAAGCAAATCACTCGATATGAAGTAAATTTGGGTTTCACGAAGTCATGTTCGTTCGTTCGCTTGAAGTTACGTCTGCAAATCAAAAATTTCAGTAAATGTGAGAGATTTTCCGTTAAAATAGCAAAATTACTACTTAATCGATTTGAAGTAAATGCTACCATTCGTTAAAGCGATCAGCTATATGTGACGAATATTAAGTAAATTTTTATCCACCAAGAAATAAAAAAAAGAAACATTAAAAAGTGATAATTATAAATACATCCATAAACTGCACAAGAGTGTGCAGTTTTTTCTCCCAAGATAATAAATGATTTTTTGAAGCCAATAAATGTTTTGAGTAATAATTTTTGTTCTAAGATGTGTTTGTGCATTAATTTACAACTTTTTATTTTTTAAAAACTTTTTTTTTTCAAATAATTTAAAAACTTTTTTACTCGGCGAATGCAAAACAACAAGTGAGTGATTTTGACATTTGCGTTCGCAATCTTGCGGACACGTTTGATATTGTGAAACCCAAATCTGCATGAAAACACTTACGTTTTCATTCGCATTATCGTTCGAGTGACTAGTCGCAGAACGATAAGACAAAGAAACAGAATTCGGCTTTCGTTCGCTTCGAATGCGAATGAATATGTTTATTCGACATTGTAAAACAGGCTGTTAATAAAACAGTGCGTATATATTTTCATAAATTTTTTTTTGAAAAGTGTTTTAAGAAAATTTATCATAATTAATTCAAAAATAATAAAAATTAAAATTTTGAAACAGTCATACTAATTCACTGCTTTTATGAAACATATGAATAACCAGAACTTGCAATGTCATGCATTTATTAACAATAGTCTTGTGAATATGTATCATGCGTTAGCAACTTTCATTTTTTTTAATGTTAGGTGCTAGATAAATATTAATTTTTCAAAAAGACAAAATCATGCAGATCTCTGACACACATGCGTGTCGTTTTTTTTCCCAACTCTTTTAAAATTATTCAAATAAGTTTTTATATTCATTGTTCGTTCGAATATTCGAACAAAATTTCAAAGTTATTTGTCCGTTCGAACAAGAAAAAATTATGGAATTTCATTCTAACAAGTATAAAACACAAATAATTAAAAACACTAGTAACTCATACAATATCCTTTCTGCCTTAATGTCCCATCATTTCCAAGTACTTCGAACTTTTTTCCTACTATATGCTACAGCCATCAGAAATAAACCAATAAGTTACGTTTTACTTAAACCTCTATAAAGTCACACCCAAAGAAATGCACTCAAAAGAATTTTGGGACTGTTCAGTTTTTTGTTTTCGTTTCTAATATAAATTTTCGGTTAAATCTATCGTTCGCATTTAGATGAACAGGCTTAATTTTGTAGAACGCAAATTTTATATGTAAAAAATTTAAATTACAAGGACAAAATATATACAAAATTTGTCAATGCTAAGCGTGGCTTTTTACAAAACTAGGCCCTTTCTTTTTTATTTCGGCGTTAAATATTTATTTATAATTTAATTTCATACGAGTATGGGAATTTCTAGTTTGAGGCAAGCTCAAAATTGAATTCACCTTATGAGGCATTTCCATATTGTCGGCCTTCCGTCGAGCGTAAAAATATTCTCCAAATATAATTTAGATTTATTGAACTAATTTCTGCATTGCGCCAGTAAAGGCATTCATCTTTAAAGCATTTCTTGCCGTTAGACGGAAGCAAAGAATTTCTCATTCAGGTATGTCTAAAACTGGCTTCCCTTTCTAAATCATTTCTTTAGAAAGGTCTTGTCCTCTCCAAATATTGTAAGCAACGGCTATGTTAAGAATAAATTACCGGTATTCATAAACAACTTTTAAAGTTAATCTTGATTTAAATTAAAGTTCGTATAATTTTCTATTAAGAACACCTTTTAAAGAATGATTTAACTTTAAAAATCATTTATGATTACCGGGTTTCTATATATAAATTTCTTTATATCTTTAAGCTAATAATAACTAACATGTTTTAGAAAAGTTAAATTTTTTTGGTGTGGTATTTCATTGGGACCTAGATATTAACATGGGGGTTATTTTTATTAAGAAAATATACATAAAATTGGGAGTAACTTTATTTTCAGTTTGGGGATTTCTTTGGTTTTTCGTTTTGTTTAATTTCATTATAGACCTCATTTTGTAAATTGCAACGCTTAGTGTTGATAACTTTTGTATATATTTTGTTTTTCTAATATAATTTATTTTATAAAAAATTTGTCAATTTGTTTTAGACAAGTAGGTCCTAAATATTGAAAAGACTTTGGGACTTGGGATTAATTTCATGGAGACTTATTACATATAGCGGGATTTCGTTTAGCATTTATTAAAGTTAACAATTTTATTTTTATAACTGTTAGCCAAATCGGAAATTATTTTTTAATCGCTAAGCCTGCTATGTAATGAACTTTACAGTGAACTTTAATATGAAAAATTAATTTTACTTAATTTACAAATTTCATGAAGTTCTATATTTGGTGGTCGGTACAAAACGTGAACGTGCAATAGGATGTGGTACGTGTGTGTGTCTCTATTATGGCCCTTTGTTTGGTTATTTATATTGTTATATAGTCTATTGATTAGTTTATGTTTTCCTTTTCAATATAAATAAACAAAAGGAAATCAATAAAAAATTGTATTCAATTTAAGAAATAGTTGTTGAGTATCGCAGACATGATTTGTTTTGTTATGGAAAATGTTGCATGATTATATTCATTGGAAAAACATAAACATCAATTTATTTTTAATTTATTAATTGATGTACATATAAATATATACATATTCATATACATATAATCTTATGAGTTGGTTTAGTTATATGGATGTACTTTATTTGGAAGAGTTGAGCCAAAATATTTTTACTGAAATAAATAAGATAATTTAAAACATAAGGGGTTAAAGTTGAGTATTTTCAATTCTTATTGAATCATGAATAGAAAAAAATAAAAACCGGAAAAACAAAAAATGAATACTGATACTTACAAATGTATTTACCAAAGGTAAATCAATATCTCTATTGACAATAATCATTTCTCATATTCCATTTCATTAAAAATTCACGCTAAATACCTGATTTAATAAAATTCTCTGCCCCAGTAGATAGACATGGGTGCTGATGAAGTGCGTGGCTGCACAGAAAAATATCGGTATTTCTACCAGATAATAAAGTGTAATTTAATTTTTCTTCTCTTCTTTAGAAACTCTCATTAATTAATAAAAATATTTCATTCCATTTAAAAAATATACATATTTAAATATTAGTGCAAATGAAAAATGAATTAATTTAAGTGAAATTATTTGTATATGTAACAAATAATATTAAATTTTATATTATATACAACAAAAATAAGTAACTGACATATGTATGCATGATTAGTAGAAAATAAACCACACACAACGGCAAGGTTCTTGTAAATTAGGGAAGGCAAATTTGAGCTTTGATTATACAAAAAGCTTTTAGGTAATTGGACTACGACGAATAAAACCAATTCACATATTCTATTTACATTGAAACTTAAATACATAGCGCTGAAGTCTATACCGGCGGACTTCGAATGAAGCATATTGTTCCATTCTACTAGTGTTTTCACAACAAATTATAATTTGCATTCAGTACTATCTGTTGCTTACATGTGTGTAATTTGGCTTAGTTTCGATCTATAGTTGCATTTTTTTGTTACAGCAAAAACTTCCTGGAACAAATGCAAGTCTGGATCGGCACTATTAAAGCAATATAAGCTTTCCTTTCTAAATATCCGAAATTTAGTAATTACCCGTTTCAGGAAAGAGTATTTGTAGTGCTTTTTACGATATCTCAGAGTGTTTTCTGGGGCTTTTTAATAATCAAAATTTTTGCAAACTGAAACAACTTTGCTTAAACACGTGTAATACTTTTTCTAACCAACTACGTATTACTCGTATTTCAGTATTTTTTAGGGTTTGCTACGCTGCACAGTAGTTTATTTGACGTACTTTCTAGGCCAAAATTTATTTTATCCAAATTTTTCCGAAATGGCTGAACTTTGGTGTCTAGGTGTTTTTCATCAGCACGCACAGATTGGTTTTTTGATTTTTTGTATTAGTGGAAATTTGAAGGTTGCCACGATATAAAAAAATTAAAAATCTAGATATCTCGTAAACTAACTGCTAAATTTGTTTGAAATTTGGCACGATTCAAACACACAAAAAGTTTAACAAAATGGCGTACAAGCCATGTTGACCAAATTTTTCTTGGAAAAGTCGATAATTTTCCTTGGGCCTTGTGCTACCTTAAGGATAAATTTCTACAAAGATTTTGTACCTTTTGGGTCAACGAACCCAAACAAAAATTTCAATCAATTTCACTGATATTAAAATAGCATCAGTTTTTTCCTCTTTATTCTTTTCATAAATCCGAATATCAACTCTTCACCATATTCTAAGCTGAGGCTGTCTGAAAAAAACGATACAAATTAAAAACCAAACAAAAGCCAACACGAAAAATAAAAAAAATTAATTCAGAACTATTTTCTTAACAATTTTCATTAAGAAAGAACACGTCCAACATTATCAAAAGCTTATGCAAGTTTTACATTTTGGGAAATGCAATTTATTTCAGGTTAAGTTAGAATTGCACATTTTATTAATAAAACTTCCACAAAAATATTTAGTTTTTTTTTAACTTTCTATCACCTCTCTTCTCCATATTATGCCAGATTTTTAATTTTTAACAAAATTACTCTTTTATCACGTTGCTTGCAAGTGTCAACTTCGACTGCCCATAAATTGGTTGATATCTGTTTAAAAAAAACAAAGTTTGCAATTATTTGCTTTGATATGTATTTAATAGAACTTCATTAAAAAAACATTATTATTGTTAGTGTAAAAAAATTTTTTGGCCAAGATTTCCGGACAAGTTACTACAGGCTGTTTTCTCTAGAACCGTAAGAGCTGCGGACCTGAAATTATGAGGGAATATGTAAAACTTTGATCGCTACAAAAACAAATATATTACAATTAAAACCCAAAGGGGTTCCTAAAGAAAGTAACGAAAAATTTTAAAATACCACAAAAACAATTGAAATTTTCAAAGCTAGTGTATTGTTATACAGACTACAACAATTAACAATAAAATTTAATAAGATCAAAATAAAAAGGTATTCTGTCAGTTAATGTAATTTGTAATATGTAATTTTGACAACGTGCTGTATTTTGGAAACCGTAAGAAGCAAACTCTTGAAATTTTCAAAAACGCTAAAACTAAAATATCCCAAAACTCAAAAATCGCCAAACCGTTTTCCGGCTTCACTAAAATTAAAAAAAAACGCCACAAGTAAAACATGTCAAAAACCGAAAGAAATCCCAAAAGCAAAAAAAGTTCCAAAAATAAGAAAAACCCTCCAAAAGCAGAAAAATCGCCAAAAACCGAAAACAGTTTAAGGGGTGCTTAAACTTTTTTTAATTGTATACGCTGGAGTTCGTATATTATTACATATTATGTAATGTTCGCACGGAACCCTTCGGGTGCGAGTCACAGTTGCACTTTAATGAATTTATTTCAGTACCTTCACAAATGCTTTTAGGCTTTTCTCAAGTATTTATTATATTCCTTATAAAAAATTTTATTTTTATTCATTTCTTTAGACTTTACTTTCTTAACTCGCATGAGGGAACATACATAGTTAACAACGTGGATTTGTCATTGAGTTTTAATAAAAGTTGGTTTTAACGTTAAAACCAACAGTTAAAACCTGGTTTTACCATACAATTTGTTATTGTTTAAGCCAACTTAAAACCATTTTTGATTTGGTTTTAAGTTGGTTTTATGAAATGCAACCCTGCTTTCGCTGTGATAAATTCAGTGCTGCCAACTCTAAATGATCAGAAGCAGCTGATAATGTTTATCCTCAGCGAATAACAATAGATGTCGGTTAAAAAAATTAAAAATGAATGCAACAGCAATAATAATAAAAAAATTATGAAAAAAACTGTTTTTTGGAAGAAAAACAACGAAAATATTTTTATTGACCCCTGGGAAGTGGGTCATCGGTTAACATCGATTCGACGATAAAAAAGTTTTGTTTTGTAATGTATTTTTGCATTTTTTATATACAATAACTTGATTTCCAAGCACTTCTTAACTTTGTATAATTAGTTTAATTTACTTTTAAAATATTTATTCAGCTGTTTATGGTTTTAACGTTCAGCTGTTTATGGTTTTAACGTTAAAACCAGTTTTTAACTTTCAGTGTGTAAGCACTATTAATTCTTATCAAATTAAACGTTTTTCTTTTTTAAACTTTTTTAATTTTTACGTCTATGAGTTAGTTTTATATGCTCACAGTGCTTTTTATACTCCAAGAGAGCCTTACGGCCAGTTTTGGACAAAAAGTTTACTTAGCAAAGTCTTAGTTCAGCTGGGAGAAAGACAGAAAGAGAATGTATACGTCCCCCTATTTTTCTCCGAGCTGAATTAAGAATTTTCAAAGTAAACTGTTGTAAATGGGGTGTAAGTTCTCTATAGACGGTTTGCTAGATCTTACAGAATTGTCAAATCTGGAAATGTACTGGCATTTACTGACAATAAAAATTACCAACACCGTTAGTTGTCAGATTGCATGGTTGTCTCAAATTTATCACAAAAGCTTACAATTTATTTTGAGACGAGGGTCTCATAAAAAAATTATTTAAGAACATAGTGAGTAAAAAACTTACAGTTCACACGGTTGTGATCAGTGTGACCAGATTTTAAAAAAACATTAAGCTAAATCACGTTTGAAAAAAGCTAAAATAAGCTAAAAAGTAAAATTTTAGCCCAGAAAATAGAGCTAAACTTTTTTCTACTTCTTTGCTCACTTTTCAATAGTTTCTTATTGCTAAAATAATATTAAATATTACACAAAACATATATTTTTATTATACATAGATATGAAATATTTAATATATTTTAAATGATTTAAAATTATTAATAATTACATATTATATTTTAGATTTAATGAAAAACAAAACAAAAACTTCCCAAAATAATATTAAAAAGTTTTTAAAAATTTAAAAACATATACTAAACGACGAACGTTTTTTTAAGTAAATTAAGATAAAGATAAGATAAAGCATGGATCACACTATCGGCATAATGTACCAAGTTTCGTCAGCTCAATGAAATAAAGTCATAAGTAAAGGTTTAAATTTACTATAATTTATCAAGGAAAGGACATAATTACACCACACTGAATGGTAATAAACCCATGTAGACTTATTCCGGAATTAGTTGAGTACTAATGATTATTACTTATGACTTTATTAAGGTGGGCCGATGAAAATCAGTATGCCCCTGAATGAACGTTCAACTCAAGTCAAATAATTTTATACCCAAAAAACTCAAAAAGTCTTTTGGCCACTAATATGAATTTAACTTTTTTCATAGTAACTCTAACCATTCTGCCATTGTCTTCTATTTTTCAATTTTCCATTTCTGTTATAAAATGTTCGTATAATTTACATTTTAACCCCCTTATGCAAAAAAATATTTTACTTTAGCTTTAAAGTGCATATTAGTTGACAAGCACTTTAAGGCTAACACTGCTTTGTTAAAAAATTGTATGCAAAACACAACTTTAATTATTTTGTTATTTAATAATAAATTCTGGTAATACCACCGTATTCAGCAACCACTTCACAGCTTATGATGTACAAAATCGAATACAATTTCATTCGGGTATTCAAATATTTTTTTATTTTGTTAAATAAATTTTTATTTTCTTGAAGTAAAGCATTCTAATTTAAACAATATGAGCTTCTGACATGGTAGCAAAACACATAAACATTTCTATGAAGTAAAAGTAAAAAAAAATATGAGGAGCAAAGAAAAATTACAACAATTTCTTTTATTCGAATGAAATGAGTATTTGAATATTCAGCTTTTTTCGATTTGTTTTGATTGTATGTACATCACTAAAACATTTTCGTACAATTGTATTTATTTTGATATTTTTTTTATGGATTTTACGATGTATTTTGAATCAGTTGGATAATTTGACGAGGTTTTCCATTACATGACAGAAATAATAAATCTAAGCTAAGAGATAACACATCTAGCTTCATTTTCAGATGTAACATGAATCAATATGTGTTATATTAACAAAAATATTTGAGGTACAAGATATGAATGTGTATACATTTTGAAAATATCAACTTAAAGTAGTCTTAACAAACGTGAAGACCTACTTTATAAATTTGATGTAATAGTTTTTTTTAGAATACAACTTTACTTAACATTGCTTTGCAAAGCGTTGTTAAGTTTTTTTGCATAAGACCCTTAGTTACAAAATAATTACATATATGTTTAATTTCAACTAAATTGTTTGATTGAATGAATCATAAAATTAATTGAATTATTCTAATGATTGAATTTAACTGAAAAGTTTACCAGAATAAACATAAAATTTAATGTAATAAATTGACCACGTTAATCGGTTTAGCTCGTCGGTGCACTTAATTTCGTTCCCTCTATCTAATTCCAAGTCAAGACACCTTCTTGAAAATTCTTCTGGACCTAATATATAACAAAAAATTAAGTAAAGTGCGACTTTGACCCGCGCACGTAGGGTTCCTTACGGACAAGAGATATGTAATTCAATACGAATTTTAGTAGCCTATATAAAATATAGTTTTGGCATTATTTTCGTTTTTTACTTTTGCTAATTTTGGCGATTTTTTTTAATTTGGCGATTTTTTTGTTGTTTTGTTGTTTTGGCGATTTTCTCGGTTTTTGGAAATTTTTCCAATTTGGGAATTTTTTTAGTTTATAAATTTTTTTCTCTTTTCTGCGATTTTTTTCGGTTTTTGGCGATTTTTCAGTTTGGCGATTTTTTAATTTTGGTGATTTTTTTCATTTTGGAGATTTTTTTTCATATTAACAATTATTTTTTTACTTGAGCCTTTTTTTCGTTTGGCGATTTTTTCGGTTTTTGGCACTTTTTTCATTTTGGCGATTTTTTTCATTTGGACGATTTTTTCGAATTTTGCGACTTATTTTAGTGTTAGAATTTTTTTTTAATTTTGGCGATTTTTTTCGTTTTGGCGATTTCTTTTGGCTTGGCGGTTTTATAATTTTCAGATTTTTTAGTTTTACCGGTTTTGAAAATTTCAAGAGTTTGGTTTGGTTTGGCGATTTTATAATTTTTGGATTTTTTTGTTTTACCGTTTTAGAAAATTTCAAGAGTTTATCTCTTACGGTTACCAAGATATAGCAAGTTGTTAAAATTACATAGTCCAAATTGCATTAACTGGTGGACCACCCTTTAATTTAAATTTTTTTTAAATTTTAGTGTTCTTTGTTGTAGTCTATACAAAAATACACTAATTTTAAAAATTTCAAGTGTCAATATACATATGTACATGCAGTTATGTGTATATTACATGGGATTTTAACATTTTTCGTTGCTTGTTTTGGAATACCCTTTAATTTTTAATTCTCATGTATTTGTTGTTGTAGCGGCCAAGGTTCTACATGCTCTGTTCAAATTTCAGGTCCGTAGCTCTTACGGTTTTTGATTAAATACCGTGTGACGGACAGACGGACAGCGTAGCGAAAACAATAGGGTTCCATTTTTCACCTTTGGTGAACGGAACCCTAAAAAAATATTGGATAATATAGTAAAGAATTATTAATATCATTGCAAATTGAGGTTAAAAGGTTTAGCGAAAATAAAAGATATTAAGGGTTTTCAAGAGAACTCTTAAAATTGCCATTTGAGCAATTGGGCAAACTTGAGAGACTTGTTTCCAGAAGACCCTTTTGAACTTTTGCGCAAACAGTTTATGTAAATTTGAAACAAATGTCAAAAAGTTCCTTTAATAAAAATAAAATAAGAACATTTCAAGTAATTTTTAATATAAAAACATATTTATTTATATCTATAAGAATAACAAAGTGTGTGTGTGCCTCTAAAGTTCCTAAAGAAAGCCAAAAAAGCAAGAAGTTGTTGTTTACAAAATTCACAACTGCACTGCTTAAGTTTACGAGGGAAAATTATTGGGCAAACTTACCAGGTTTGTGTAAATAAATTTCTATGCAATTTTTGACATTTTATTTACGAGAGTGTAAAAATGCACAATTGCACAGTTTGCGACACTTTGAACATTCTCATAAAAACCCTTACTATTATTGCAATTACATATAACTTAAGTATTACGAAAAATGAAAGTTTGGTTTTTTCCAATTAGAAGAAATTATTGAATACAAGCAGCATTAACTTAATTAAACTTAGATACTACATCAATTAACGTGAGCCAATGAAAAAAAGTAAGCATTTTTTTGTGAAGTGGGGCTTGAAAAAATTTACAACAAAGCTTAAAATGCTTATGAAGTTTTAAAAATTGTTAAACAAATTACTTTAAAAAGATCCAGACAAAGAAAAAGTCATACCCCGAAATAAAACTCTTGCTGCATTTTTGTTTTCTGTTTGTTCTTATTTAAATACTATAAAGTATTATTTCAACTGAACTTAATTGCAAGAGAACAGGTAGCAGCTTAAGTCATTATAAATAAAGTAACAAATATCTTGTATATTTGTTACTTTATTTATTTACAAAAGCTTAATAGCTTTCCTTGACTATTCCAAGAAAATTAACAGTAGGGACTACTTACTCCTTACTTCATTGTCATACCGGTCATTTTAGATTAATTTTTATAAAACTTTCAAGGTAAATTGTAAAAAGCTTTAATGTTCAGGAAATCTGTATTTTCCAATAATAAAGTTATCTTGTTAATAAAATATATTATTTCACTAACCAGGAACATAGAATTAACGCTATTCACCTGTACTGAAACCTATTTCAATGCAAATGTGTCAGTAATTTGAATACATCTACAAATGCTGCCTGTTGGTGTTGTTCACTCGAAATGAATTAAAATAGACAAAAAGCCAGTTAAAATGTAGAAAAAATACAAACTTAAATAGTTTTCCAATTAAACTTTATCCTTTACGCTTCAAACTCATATAGAGAAAATGTGAACAAAAGAAATAAACACAAAACTTATCGGTTTCATGCCTTGTCGCCTCTTTTAACCGCATCGTAATTATTTTCATTTGCATTTTCTTAAATTCTATATTTATTGAGAAAATAAGTTTTTTCTAGCAATGAATATTAATAAGAAATAAGTCTATAGCAGCGCTCCTTACATCAAAATCTTTATTAAATAGAGAAATGGTGCAGATTATACCAAAATTACACTTTAAGGCCAGACTGCTCACAGTAGCACCAGAGCAGTGTTGTCAACTTTTAAATATCAAAAAGCACTAAAACTATGAAAAAAAACGCGTAATTTAAGTAAAAAAGCACTAAATTTAATTATTTTATTATATTAAAAAAATTGTTATACATAAATATATGTATATATAAGATATATAGGGATCGGTTGACCTTGCATTTTATACCTAAAACTTCAAATTTGAGGCATCCGATACACGTTTTAATTCTAATTAATTATTAATAAAATAAAATGATAACTATTGTTTAACTAATAGTTTTTGATTAAATTTATTATATTCTTTCTTAAAAATTGATAAAAATAAGTGCTCGCTCATCGCAGTTTATCGTGAAAGATATTAACTTAGTGCAGAAATTGGTTCGGGAAAACCAAAACATAATAGAAAATATAAAAAAAAGAATGTATTACAGCTAAACACAAAGAAAATGCTTTAAAACGTACATATGTAGGAAATGTATCCAAAATTGTTTACCACATGATATTATGTTGTTCACAAGACATCAATACTGATAAAGTTTACAACGAAGCAGCTGTTGTATAAAACTATTTCTTAACCAATGACGTTTGGCGGTTTAACTAATGTTAAACCAAAAGCTGTGAATCAAATATTATTGGTTAAACTATTGCTATTAGCTAACTTAATGACTGTGAATTTGGGCCTAAGAAAATAAAACGATCCAAATTTAAGAACAAAATTCTTCTTTCAATCTTGAAATTTGGTCAGTAATTTAACATAAATTCTTAATTTATAGAATGAATTCTTAAAATCAAAAACGTGGTCTTAAACTTTAACAGCGCAGTCTTAAAATCAAGAACGTAATATTAATTTTAAGATTATATCCTTAAATTGTTAAGAATATGGGCTTAATTTAAGATTTTTATTAAGAAAACAATCTTGAATTTGATCTTAAAAAAATCAACATTTTATTCTTGAATCAAGAATTTTCGCATTTAACAGACTATAAATATTAAAATGATTTCAGTTTTGAGCGTAAAATCTGGATTTTAGCACGTTTTTCCGCTTAGTGTATAAAAAAGTATATTCACAATTCAATTTTCTCGTTTCAGACCTTTTTTTATTATGAAGCGAAGTTATACCAAAGTGTAAGGATATATTGTTACGTTTGTTAGACTTAAATGGAGTCGTAGAGGTAAAAAATCTACTTCTGCGCGCTTAAGCATTGAAGTGACAAAAGATTGATGAAAATGCAGTTTTTGATAATGCCTCAAACGAGTTTATATCCATTAACTTGACATAAACTTATTAGATTTTACTTCTGCCCAAAAATCGACATTGGACTCAAAGTTTCTCCATTCTCCATCAATTGATATAGTAACTAGACAAAATGATGATATTAAACTATATTTAGGTACCTATTTGCTTAATGTCTTCTTTACATTAATTATGCTTAAAATGTTAAAGCAAGCATTTTACAACCTTATTCGAATTTTTTGAAATGTTCTGCTTTTTGAACGATAGCCTTCCTCAAAAAAAAAAATAGATATGAAAATTTATTTTTGAATTTTGCGTCCAGTGCCACCGCCACGAAACAAAAAGCACTAAATATTAATTTAAAAAGCACTGAGCACTAACTTCAAAATTTCTCGTGTCGAAAATTTCAAAAAGCACTAGAAACGGTGCGAAAAGCACCGAGTTGACAACACTGCACCAGAGTGGCGAACATCAATCGGCTTCTTATACAAATGAATACACATACGCGAATACATTTCTCTCCTGTTTCTCTCGTTGACCAGCTCTGTTTTAAGATTGGAGTTTGCATTAACCAAATACTTAAGCTATGTACAGACGGTTGTAAGATCTTACAATATTGCCAGTAAAATGTGCTCAAAATTTCTTACAACCGTGTGAACTGACAAATTCTGTCAGACGTCTTTGCCAGAAAAAGCATTGTCAGTCCATTGAAAGACTACCAGCTGACAACAAATTGTCAGACATCTTACAATCGTGTGAACACATTGTAAAATTATTGTCAGATATTTGTCAGGCATTTTAATATTGTCAGATGTGCAAAGTTTATGCATCTGACAATGGCGTCATTGTAAGAGAATTATTTCTATGGGCAACACTGCACACGCTTGGTTTTAAATAAAACATTCATAATAAAATATCTGCACACAAAATCATTGCAATTGCTTCTATATGGTCCATAATAATTTATACATTAGCTTTTTACATATAACACAAACACAAACGATTGATATTAAGCAATTTCTAAAAAATGATTTGAGTCTGGCAACGCATAACAACAGATTTGACAATTTGTGCATATGACAACCGTGTGAACTGACAAATTTTCGACTGACGATTTTGTCAGATGAATTTATTGCCATACAACCGTCTGGAAACAAATTGTAAAATTTTCTTACAACCGTGTGAACTGACAAGGAATATTGTACTGGCAATTTTCGATTGGCAGTACATTGCCAGCACATTGACAGATCTGACAATATTGTAAGATCTGACAATCGTCTGTACATAGCTTTATAAATTTTTTTTGTCTACCTGCTGTGGCTTTCTGTAGTGAACAGCAATACTTCTGCAAGGAGTGTTTCAATAATTTCTGAGAAACGGATTTCTAACAACGTGCATGCTCACCAAAAACTTAAATGCTCCAAAATTAATAATAAAAAGGCACAATCGTATTGTGTACATTGAGTATCTGTCATACTTAGAGTTGGAGTAGCCTTATACTCAGAAAATGTATAATTAGCTGGACAAAATAAATATCCACATAATACTCGGACTAGTTGTTAATCATACGACCCCGTGCTCATTTATGTGTATAAAAGAGAAGAGGAAATATGCTTTGCTTGTTTGAAAACATTAATTATGTATATAATAAGGAGGTAAGATTTTTAATAAATGTAACCTTTCACCAACTAAAATATATTATTCCTATTTTTTTTCCGCAAAAATTCCAAGTGCAAATCGTCATTGAACTGCTATGTGTTTCTAGTAAATATTTAGCTAGAAATGCTTTCATCACAATCGAGAATTATAAAATCGCACTTTCCATCCCTGTCGTGCAACCAGTTAAACTCCGTTGCCATTTGTCAGGCTGCAAAATTTTCAAGCCCATGAGACATTTGCGTCAGTTAAATCATTGCCAAATCGCTCTAAATTAAGTTAAAAAATGAGCTTTTTCTTGTATTCAAATGAATCGCATCAAAACACTAACATTCTTCTATATATAATATTCAAATGCTTAAAATATCTTCATCGACACTGACTTCCTTTTAACCCAGAATATATTTCCTCTTGGCAAACATTAATCAAACACTTGAGAAAATGTTGCTTTTAACACAAACTGATCATCATACGCCTTCAAAAAAAAAAAAAACATATTTTTACAAGTTAGTCAAACAAAAACTCAACTCATTTGAAGAGATCTTTAAAATACTCAGAACATTTTTTGTAATTTTCTAAAAAATTGCTTCCTTAGATTTTCCAGCAAATCATTTAAATTCAATTGTTTCATATTTGTTGTTTTTGTACACTTTGGTTTATGATCGTATAATTGTAGAACACCTGCTGTGCTTTTGTTAAATTCCTGCATTTGAAGTACATCAAGTCATTTATATTTCTATTTCTCTTAATCACTTTAATAGAAACCGTTGGCTCTACTATGCAGTAGAATAGTGAGGAATGCATTTTCTTTAGTGTTGAATTAACACTTTAATTTGTTATTTTAACCAAAAGTTAATGCAAAGCACAGCAACTAAATGAAGTACAAGTGCATATTGCACAGTGGGGCAGAATAAATATACTTTGGCCGAAAGAAAAATTTTTCTTGGTTTTTGATTTGCATCACTATTATCTCTGTCTGTAATGGGTCTATTAGTTAAAAAAGAAATTAGTAAACAAGATGAAGCCATCGCACCCTTATGATATCAAAATCATTTAGATAAACCGTTTAGTAATCGTATACAATTTCTAAGATATTGTGCTTTTGCCTCACTGTGAACTGTGTTACAGTAAAAACGTCTATGGTACTTCTCTTCTATTCCACATACTATTTCTTGGTCGTGTTTATTAAAAATAAGTTAATGAGAATAATTATAAGTTAAGTTTGTTTTTTAAAAATTTAAAATGTTTTTTTTTTTTTGGTTTTTTGTTTTTTTATTTATATTTTCACACCGAATGATTATAAGGCGATATCCATTCTTTTTATTAATACATTTTTCTATCTTTCTTAGGAGAATTATTTATCTCAACGGGGGACTTTTATGGTTTTATCATCACGTTTGTGTCTATAAATATTTATTATAATTCCCTCTTCTCTTAACAATTATAAACGATTCCAAATTGAAGTACTTTGATGTGGATTATGAAAATATTTTGTTAAATATGATCAAAAGATTTGAACAATATGTTAGACATTTATTTTTTTGCGTTTGTTTTAACTTGTATGTAAAGAAAATTATTACTTATTAAAACATAATATCACTCTTAATTAACAAGAGGGTATTAGCTCAAAATATTAAAATTTTCAGTAGAGACGAAGAAAAACTGTTTGTTTGTTTGAGAATTTGAAAATCCGAATACATAATAGCAAGCAAATTCCATTTGAAAATATATTTCCATTGATTTTATTTTAAAATCTTGCAATTATTGGGGAGGAATATTTATGTTTTCGAAAGAGTCACAACTCAAGCCAAAATTTAGCAATTTCATCACAACAACAGTCAGATTTCGAATTAGCAAATTTGATTAACAAAAGATTAATCGGAATACGCTAAAATTTTTATAGTATTGATGTTGTTAGTTGATATCTTGCAAAAAGTGAAATTTTAAAAAATGTGAGTTAATAGCCTTTTGTTGATTGTACGATACAGGGATGGCAAAGTTGGTACAATTGTATCTTTTTTGGTACTATTTGAACTCGGAAAGTACAATAGTACACCAATGACTAATTAAGTACATTTAAGGGTTTATTCCGTATTTCTTTTCAAACGATTGCATATGTTAATTTTCACACGCAAAGAAAAGATATGGTTGTAGAATGGTTGAGAAAACAATATTATGTTCTCAGAAACATATCTGTGGTCGTTGAAAACAAATTATTGTTATTTTAAACATTAGTTTTGTTACAGTAAGCAAAGTAGTGTTTGAATTTAATAACTGCATTATTATATTCATAAAAAAGTGTGATATGGTTAGAGTTTAACAATATAGTTTTGTTAGCAATTTATGACTGCAACATAACTTTTGTTATTATTTAAAAATAATATAATGTAAATAACAATATAATGTTATCCAAAACCATACTATTTTAAGTTTTTAAAAAAATATTTTTCAGAAACATCTTCTGTCAGTTCAGTGTTTTGTTTGTAAGCTATCGGTATTTCATGCATCATGTTAAATAAATAAATTTAGTGCAGACAAACAAAAGGGTAGATAAATAAAAACATATATATATATATATACGTACATATGTTTATGTGTTTATACAGACGTGTCTGTATGTAAGTGTACCTTTCTATATATACATTTAATTTCAATACTCTTAATTTATTTTTATTTCGAATTTAACGCACAGCTGGTTTAAACAAAAGATCTACCAATAAATATATGATTGAAAAACAAAATGTTATTATATTAAATAATACTGTTGTCGTATTTAACAATATTATTATAATATAAGAACATGGTATGGTGAGTCTCAATTACATTTTAGTCACATCTAACAATAGTGTTGCCATATTTGATAATATTATTATTAACTCAGATAATATTATTATTAAAAGTTTGCTTTTCTATTGACAATAATATGATTTAACTACAACCATATAATTCAATCATAGTATGTTGCTGTTTGATTATGGTTACCTCAACCATATTTTTTCTTTGCGTGCACTTTTGAACAATGAAACTCATATTTTTCTCCTTGAAAACAGTCTTGTGAAAGCAAAACGCAACAATGAAATCAAATGCGAACTAGTACATTTCCAAATCATCGGATGCTGGAGCACATGCTATTAATTTGTGTTTTTTAAATTTCTACTTAAAAAAGTGTAATTTACAAGCAAATTTGTGAAAACGCAACAAAACAAATAAAAATATGTAATTTGAGCTAAAAAAATATTTTAGTACAATAAATGTCAAAAAGTACATATTTTTAAAGTTGTTGGTATAATTTTAAAATTCTATATGCCTTCCCTGGTACTACGATATGTATTTTAAGCTTTCTAATCAAATTTGTAGATATAATTTTTTCTAGGGCGCATTATGACTGGTGATTTTAATAATTTATAATATATTACATAATTACAGGCATTTTTAATAATTCTAGGGGAAAGCAACAGCAAATCTCGGGGAGGCAATGCACCCCCAGAATGGTCTTTCTACCCCTATGATTACTAATGCTTTCCAAATTTAATTTTTATTATCTTTATTATCTCGGGGGAAATTTTTTTAAGTGTCCTCTGGCATTTAAAAAAATTTCACGCCTTCCGGGGAAATGAAAAAGTGCAGGGAAAAAGCTCTTGTTACAATTTAAGTTTAATATTTTTTAATGCACTAATATGTAATAGCAAATTTTTACTTATTCAGTCATTTTTTTTTAATACATTAAATTTGATTTTTGTGGTGTTAGCTGGATCCTATGCACATTTCACTGTTTCTAATGCAGATCATCAGGGAACCTTTGCAAGAAAATATCTAAGCACAACTATATATATATTAAGTTAAACTTCCATTTAAACAAATTAGAACTCAATAATCAAAATGTTTTTTATATTCTTATTTTACCATTGATACATTGTGCATACATACATACATATGTAAGAGTATTTCTGTCCTTACATATTAATTTAACAGATGTAAAAGTATTATTTCAAAAAGTGCCGCAAAAGTTCATTTACTCTTTTATGACAGCTTTAGCTTTCTGAAATTATTTTCCTTTGCCAATTTTTTGTTCTTCAACTTTTGCCAAAATTATTGAAAGTCTTGTTATAAATTCATTACTTTCAAACCATTAGTTCATAATAATATAAATATAGTAATTATATGAAGATCTCATACCGATTGTTTTACAACATGTTGCAGAATGAGAATGCAAGTCATAAATAGCAAAACACTATGGAAAGAACAATGAAACAAAAATATCACATCCCTTTCTTGCAAAAAAAAAAATTATTACTAGGACTGATGAAAAAAAATCCCATTCACTTAATAATCAATAAAAAAGGGGTGATCCCTCCCTAAGGCGACCCTTTTGCCTGCGTATTGAAATCGTTTTGACTGTCTAACCAACTGGTCACAAAGAGGTCGTATTACACGACCATAAAAAGCAACAAAAAAGGGTAAAAAAAGTTATTTACACCATTAACTCATCAATATTTATGCTCTTGTTAAAATCGTTGCTGGTTCATAGAAAACATATAAATGAAATCCTTTTTATTCATTCACAACAAAAACTAACAGCAATTGAATATTTATTTCAACATACATATGTATAAGAGAACAGAGCTAAATATATGTTGTGTGTATGTTTGTGTGTATGTATTGTATTGAATATGCATGTATGAAAAATTGTTCAAAAGTCCTGCAATAAATTTTATGAAAAGAAAAAATACAATGATACAAAAATCGATTCATCGTATTTCTTTTTCATGACTTTTATTCATTTTCCTCTGATACGAGACCGTCTTCCACCTTCTGTATGCGCCAAAGGAACAAAAGGTCACAAAAATGATAAACGGACATAAATGCTGTATGTATGTATGTACTCGTATTTCATGTTTCTTCTAGTTGTTGGTTTCTTCTAACGAAAACACTCTACACTTTGGTTGCTATTTTTGTTGTTCAAGCTTTAAGTTCTTGCTTAAGGTTATAATATATTGCACTTAATATGTTTGGAGTCATTGGTAGGGTTTGGGAAACGGGAATTCTCGGGCAGTATTATTAAAGGAAATGTCTACCTAATATACCCAGGAAATTGTTCATATTTTCCCAAGAAAACGGGAAATTGAAAGTGCACATTAATTTACAATTATATAGACTTTTTGGGCACACAAATAGCGTAAGTGACAGTGAAATTTATTTTTATTCGTCGAAGAAATTTGTATCATAATCCTGTTTTACTTTAGAATCAAAACTTTCAGTGGTTTTTAGGGTTCCGTACACCAAAGGTGAAAAAAGGAACCCTATTGTTTTCGCTACGCTGTCCCTCTCTCCGTTTGTCCGTCACACGGTATTTTCTCAGGAACCGTTAGAGCTACGGACCTGAAATTTGGACAGAGTATGTAGAACCTTGGCCACTACAACAACAAATACATGCGAATTAGAAATTAAAGCGTGCTCCAAAACGAGCGACGAAAAATGTTAAAATCTCATGTAATATACATACAATTGTATGTACATATGTATATTGACACTTGAAATTTGTAAAATTAGTGTATTTTTATATAGACTACAACAATAAACATCAAAATATTAAAAAATTTTAATTAAAGGGTGGTCCATCAGTTAATGCAATTTTGACTATGTAATTTTGACAACTTGCTATATCTTGGAGACCGTAAGAGGTAAACTCTTGAAATTTTCAAAAACGGTAAAACTAAAAAATCCGAAAATTATAAAATCGCCAAACCGAAAAAATCGTCAAAACCTGAAAAAAATCGCCAAAAATTTAAAAAAAATCGCCAAATCGAAAAAAATCGACAAAATTAAAAAAAAATTCTAGCACTAAAATTAATCGCCAAATTCGAAAAAATCGTTTAAATTAAAAAAAATCGCCGATATGAAAAAAACTCCAAAAACCGAAAAAAATCGCCAAAACGCGAAAAATGCGCCAAAACCAAAATAATTGTTTATGAGAAAAAAAAATCGCCAAAATGAAACAAAAATCGCCAAAATTAAAAAAAATCGCCAAATTTAAAAAAAATCGCCAAAATTTAAAATAAACGCCAAAAACCGAAAAAATCCTCAAAACGAAAAAAAGTGCCAAAACTAAAAAAAATCGCCAAAACCAAAAAAAATCACCTATATGAAAAAAACGCCAAAATTAAAAAAATCGCCAAAATAAAAAAATCGCCAAAATAAAAAAAACGTCAAAATAATAAAACTTGCCAAAATTAAAAAAACTTCAATAACCAAAAAAAAATCGCCAAAACGTGAAAAAAGTGCCAAAACTCAGAAAGCGCCAATAAATTCAAAAAACCCCCAAACTAAAAAAAACGCTTAAAACCGAATAAAATCAAAAATGCCAAAACTATAGTTTATATTGTTCGTATTGAATTACATATCTCGTGCCCGTACGGAACCCTTCGTGCGCGTGTCAAAGTCGCACTTCACTGAATTTATTTTTATATTACAAAAGTCCGTTTGAATTATTGTGTGACTAAATTTACACGATGAAATTGTTTTGAATTTTCTTTTATTAAATTAAGCATTCAAGCAATTTTATTTAAAACAAAAACAAATTCTAAAATATTGTTTTTGTTGCAAATGAAACTGTAAGAAAAAAGGAATTCCTTCGACACCGATAAACAAGCAGTAAAATGTGCATAATTTTTATTTCATATAAAATAAAAATCTGAGCTGTCCAAATTTATATGGAAATATCATAAAAATTTTATAAAATGGAAGTCATATAATTTCTCCTAGTTTGCCTACGTAAATTTTATTGCTTGATTAGAAAATTACTTGCAAGATGCATTTTGTAAAGACTGTTTTGTTAATACAAGTATTAACACTTTTGTGGAAAATTAAACTCTGACGTGCTGAGTTGCTATTGGTGTTTGAAATTTTTGAAACTGAAATTAGGTCAGCGAGGCATTAACTCAAAAATATTAATATTTATATTACAGTCTGAAACAGCCTTCTTAATGACTATCTTGTACTGAATAATTACATTTTGTGACAGAAATTAATGATGCGGAAATAACATGTGTGTGTTACTATTTTTCTGGTAGGCATTGCCGAGTATAATAACAATCTATCTTTGAAGTTTTCCAAACCTCCAAATCATGAGTTACGGGTAAAAACCGGGGTTTCGTTAGCCATTCGAAGTTATCAACCTTTAAGTAAGTTAAATATTAGTCGATTTAAATTAATAAATGGATTTAGATAGAAGAGACTTAGACCTTTTAGACGACATAAATTCTTTATCAGTAAATTTGAGTCATACGTGAGTATTTTCTTATTAACTTTATTTTTTCAGATTTTTTGGAAGTTTTTCTCCATTGGACTCGTTCATACATAGAATTTTTTTTACGGGAGTCATACTATTTATAACCTTAGTTGTAAAAAAATCCGATACAAACTGAGTTATTAAATATGTTATTACCAGACCTTAAGTGATTTTTCGGCGAATTAGCGAACAAATTGTGGAAATTTTAGTGAAAATTTGAAGCTCATAAAAGCTGTAAAAACTCTGAGCTGACAATACTTGAATTTATTATAAGTCAACGTTTTTTTTTTTTTTTTTGAAAGACTGAAGAAAATATTTTTGGTGACATAAAATGAAAATAGAAAGACATTTAGACAGACAGAGGACTTTGCTATGTAATTACTGATAAAAAAGTAATAAGAAAAATTACCATATTGTTGTTTTTAAAAGGAAGTATAAATTAAACATTGTTATATTAAAATTAGAGTTGTGCATTATAGTTCATTTTACTGAATTATTTAGATTGGTGCGAATGATGAAATGAACTAGTTCGTTCATTTCGTCCATAGTTCATCGTTCTTTACTTAATCTGAACGAAAGACCAGAACGAAATATCAGATTTGTTTGTTTTTGTCGTTGCTCTTGCTCTGATATTTTGTTAATTGGTAAAAAAAAGTAATCCTAATGTAAATGGAATTCACTATGTTTTCTTCTAATTGCTAACATTTTGAATTATATATAAAATAAAATTTCAATAATTTAACTGTTTTAACGAAAGTAAATTTCAAGTCTTTTTTTCAAGCAAGTCATTTATAACAATGTTGTCACTTAATAGCTAATTTGAAATATTTAATAATTGCATTTTGTCTAGTAAAATGCATGAAATTTTATTCATATGGAATACAAAACTAAAAAACATACATTGGAATACTTTCCATTATGAATGAAATTAAATCTAAGGCAAAAATCAGGAATCTTGCCAATTAAATTATTACAAATATATAAAATCTGGTAACATTTCACACATTAACCAATTAACTATTTATGTATGTTAATTGCATCCCTGTAGTGCGATTCAGTAACTTTTAGCGATCCGACAATCGTAATTTTTCTACATATATATTGTTGCTTAAAATAACAATTTTGTGATTCTGAAACTTTTTTTTTTTAACGATAGGACGCAGCTGATATCTACTGTTGATTTTTATCGATAAAATTAACAGCACATAAACTATTGTCGCTTAAATAACTACACAGCTGACATTAACCTTCAGCGAATATAGTTAAAAATGTTACTGAATAGCAAATTCGATAAATTTTCATTATAATTATTTTAACGAAGCGATTATCGTTAAATAAAGTTAGTGAATCGCACTACTGAAAAGAACAAACTGAACGAAATAAAGTTATATGATGTAAACAATGATTGATTCTTGTTTTTCCAGTTTTATTTATATGTCAGAAATCATACATAAATTTGTAATGTATAATTGGTGTAAATCTTAATATCGTTTCCGACGTTTTACAAACTTATGCAAAGAACTATGAACCATGAACTATAAAAAAAGACAACAATCTTAAAGTCAGAATCGTTCAATTTACTGAATCGTTGAACTGAACTAGTTTGTTCATGAACTACACAACCCTAATTAAATTATTTGCTACTTGATCATATTGGAAAAACTAGTTTACACTATGCAAGTCTTATTGCTGTGCTGATTAGTATGTTGTAGCGTGAGAGAGAGAGAGAGAGAGAGAGAGACGAGGGGAAAAGAAACGATACGTTTTGCTTTTACTGTCAATACGTTTAGCTTTCTCATTTGTGATGCTAAAAAAGCACACATGCATGCACAAAACTATGCATAAAAATATGAACTGAAAAATAAGACTTGCCTTGTGTGAACACCGATGAAAGTTCAAAGAAGAAAACTTGATAAGCTTAGCAATAAGATTTGAGTTGTGTATGCTGAATAAATTTGAATAAAATTAAAAAAAACTGCATTGATTTAAAAAAAACAGTTCTTTGAAAAAAACAGTTGAGTCCATTGTGACTTCATTCTACTGACCCATTAATAGTAATATTTAACCCTCATTTGTATCAGGAGTGCTCCTATGATCCGTCCGCCCTTGATATATTCCAGCTTACACTTACCGATATCACTAACGTCTGCTCAGCCGTCTAAGCCTCTGTTCAATATCTTCTGGTTCCTCTTCATTGACACACATTTTAAAGAAATCTGGAGTGTCAGTTTCCCAAATATTGGTTCTTGCTGTGACAGATCAGTGACCAGTCAATGAGCAGTCACCTGTCACAACTCGCATATCCTTCCTGTTCATATTCATTGGCAGTTTGGATCTTCTTGAGTTAAGTTTTTGTCACATACACCTCGAGACTATAGTCCTCCCTACTTCGCCGTGAACGCTTGGTCCTGTTCCCTATCGGTAATTTCATCGATCTGTAACACATACCCTCATCTAATACGAAGCGTGTTCCTGCCAGCTCATCGGCAATTTCAGTTCCCTCAAAACTGCTGTGACCAGGAACCCAACATAGTCTGATTTTTGATTAAAACAAATAATTTTCGGGAAATTCCCAAATTAACGGGTAAATATTACACACATAAAGCCACCCAAAAAAAAGAGACTCCAAAAAAGTCATGAAAATGTAGAGTTTACGATGCGGAAGTAGTGCAAATTTCGATCCGATCTAACGATTTTTACATATGGTTGTCATTGCAAGAAGTTCTCTTTTTCGATGCCTGGTCACTGAATTGTGTTCTGTGATAATATTTTCATCTAGGAAAAAGGGCAAATAGTTGCCTTTTTTAACAATTCGTTTCTTTTTATACGAATTTAACCCCCAAAACAGTGTTTTCATGTAAATTTAAGCAAATAACTTTTAAATTTTAGACTAAAATTATTTCATAAATTTTCTATAAAATCTGGTGAGTATTTTCTAACACTATGGAGGAGTTACAAGGTTTTGTGTGACTAAAATAAGCTTCTAAGTAGTTTTTTGCTCACTCTCGGCAAATTAAAAATATCGATTTTTTGGAAGCAATGAAAATGTAGTTCCACTAGAATGACTTCCATTTTTTTCACTGGGCAGTAGTAACTTTCACAATCGACCTTGTTTTCTCCTGACACTCACACATTCGTATTTAACAACTTTTATTTGCAGCATTTTATTATTTTCAACATAAAGTTATCATACCGAAATTACTTTATACCTTCTATGATTACAACTACTACTAGCCCGGTCCTGGCCGTCTGTCCAGTTCGTCCGTCCGTCCGTCCGTCTGCATTGCCTGATTACATTCAATACAAAAATTTGCTTTCACAATGAATGTCCGTCCATATGAATAACCGGAACAATTACACTGATACTCGTACAAGAAATTCTACAGTCGTCTATTTAAACAAAAATATGATATGAGGAAGGATAAATATCAACAAACAAAAAAGGAAGTATAAAATCCATTGGGTTGAGTATAATGGCCAAAACATTTCAAACTTATCAATATTTTGATTTCTTTTTATTTCTGTTCGCTATTGTTCGGGATTATTGCAATAAATGTTTATTGTCAAGAATATATAAAGCTTAAGGGCAAAAGCAATACATAAAGGAAATTATTATGTAACATAATAAAATGAAAAAAAAAAAAAATATACAACAATATATTAAAATGTTGAAAAGGGTTAAAAAAGCTTTGAAATTAAGAGCAAGTCGTATATATTTTTATTGCCGAATCGGTAAATATTAAAATGGTTGTTAAATTAAAATTTTCTAAGAAAATATTTGTCATGAAAATATATATGTATATGAAACTCTAATAAGGTTCTCTTTAACCGGTAAGATTAAAGGGAACCTTATTAATAATATCAAATCAATAGTTCTTGGAAAATTTATTTCTATATAGACATAGTTTCCAAAAATGTTGAGAGACGTAGATAAATTCAGAAATGAGGGCAGCATACCATGAATCCAGAACAACATTATTATAATTGCTAAAGCTTGGGAAAATGTGTCCTTGATTTCTGGACAAACTGGAAGTTAAAAACACTCCCTGCTTATAAATTATTAAGTAGTTTTTATTTATATTTATGCTGTTAGAGCTATTTAGTTTAGCTATTTAGCTGTTAGAGCTATTTAGTTCTGATTCATTAAACCGTTTTTCATTAACAAATCTTGAGTATTTTTTTAATTGAACATTTTGTTATTGGGCGCATTAATAAGACGTATCTGTTCAGCTCAACTGTTAGCAACTATTAACCCCAACAGTTACTTCTTAGAAACGTTTTAATGGATTTACTTCAAAACGAATGTAAAAAATTTAAAAGGAATAAAAGACGAACAAAGAAAATAGTTTAAATTGGCTAAATTAACTAGTTTAGCTAAAAAATATGGACAACAGAAAATTTGTAATGAAGTCAGCATCTCAGGAATATTTATTCCATTTTTGCATTAAAATTTGCTTCAAAAAATAAATATTCTGTATTAGCATAAAATGGCAATAAAATGAGAGACTTGCCAAGCCGCCATGTGCTAAAAAATCTTTGAATGCAATAGTGAATTAAATATGCAATATATTTATTAATATAAATATTTGATGAAATTAGTAATTTAATTTTGTTTGTTTTTAATTTTGTAACTTTATTGCATTTGAAATGTAAAATTTAACAAATATTTTCAGCCGCCGCCTAACAGAGCGGCGTTGCATTATAATATAAATGGCATAACTCTATTCGACCAGCTGTTTAGGCTTATCACAACATGTTGACTATAGGTAGCGAAGAATTTTACGATGGAAAAAATGGCAGCAATTACTCAACTGTTAAGTGGAGCGAAACTACTCAACTATGCGTTTCTAAGACAAACACTCAACGGTTGCTCAACAGTTACGTTTTATAAAAAAAGAATTTTATTTTGAAGTTTGTCAAAAAGCATAGGGGTCTTGTTAGCTTTTTAAAATTGTCGTTGAAATCTATTGATGAGTTGCCTAAGCAGGTAAGAAATGCATTTAAATATACTAAACGTGTAACAAACAAGTCTTTTTTTAATTCGTATTCACACATGTAAAGTGCGTTACTTAAAAATAAAATATTACAATATAATTTATGTTATGACAGCAGAATTCATTGTACTAATTAAAACTTTAATTGAAATCTAAAACTTTTGATTGAATCAATTGTAATTTTAGTAGAAAATATTATCTAGTTCATATATATTCTATGTAGACTCACTAGAACTAAATATTATAATTAAATAAATATAAAAGTGCACCGGAACCACTAAAGGGCTCTTAAAAGAATTTAGAAATATTATTACCTGAGTTGAAGTTATATTCTTAGTTATGAAAAGTTATTACTCACTTCTTGAAAAGGAAGCTCACATTCCTCAGTAATTATAACGGTGATCCCATATAAAATAAGCATTTGTGAATTTTTTCGCCTTAATAAAAACAAAAAGTAATGACTAAAGTATCCTGCAAACATTTTATTCCCACCAAAGAACTTAAACTCATATTTCAAATATTCTGTCAAATTCCACTTCATGCGATTTACCAAATTTTTATTCATATTCCATTTTGGTATTATCGTACATTTATATTGTATTTATGAAATTAATATAAAAAGTATAATGAAATAACAAAAACAAAGCTTATCATGTCAGACGCTGTATGAATTTATAATATTTGGGGAATATTTATGAACGAAATGAATTTCATTATAAGCAAGTAATCAGACAAACACATGTTAAATGTCATGTTTCAATTTTCATTTCGATCATTTATTATGATAAACGATTGAATTGAGTACGTTGAGCTACTTTATTATGAATTTTTATATTCACACAGACGAACATTAAGAAATTTATAAATTTTTATGGCATAAGTGAAAATTTGCTGTAATCAAAACACATGCAAAAAAAATATTATTTTGCATGCTCATGGCATACCATGAAAAAATGCATAAAGAGAGAGAGAGAGAGATTCAGTGAGTAAGAATCAGCAAATTTTATGTTATGATGAATTTATTATGAGATTTTAATGTCACTAAATATGTTATGACCTTAATTTAAAAAGATGCACTTGGGGCTTATTGGAAAAAAATTTATGATGGTCCGAGGTCCAAAACACATTTGCATGGGCCTGTTACCATTTATTAAGAAATTTATATTTTGAAAAAACTTAAAAAAACATTTTTCAAGATAAGTAGTAAAAGTTACAGTTTTTTATGGGATTTGTTACAATTTAAGTTTAAAATATGTTAACGCATTAATAATCCCAAATCAAAAAAGTGCAAAAAAACAATAAACTTAAAACTTTTTAATTTGTTTTTATCAGATCTGGGTATTTTATAAAAATAATTAATTTTATTTTTATTCCGATATTTCGTTGACACAATGGGTAACTTCGTCAGGGAATATACATATATTTTAATAATAATTGACAATCAAAAATATTTTTACAAAAAGGCGGTAAATCAAAAAACTCAAAAATTATAATATGAAGTTTGTTATACAGGGTGGCCCAGAAAGACCGAAGTGGTGTAAATTCCTTATAACTTTTTATTTAAGACATATTTTTTTAATTTTTTGTTTTTTAAATACAGTAAATTTATAGGGAATATTTTTAGATTAGTTGTTAAAAATGATATCCCGCAAGTGGAGGCCATTTTCTGCTTCGCACAAATGATCTCTTTTCAACACATTTTCCATGACCTTTCGCAAAACTTCCGGTGTTATGTTGTTAATTTCGTCTGGAATATTGGTTTTTAATTCCTCAATAGTCCTAGGCTTATTAACATAAACTTTCCCTTTTAAATAACTCCAAAGGAAACAGTCTGGAGCGGTTAAATCCGGGGAACGCGGAGGCCAATTAAAATTGCTTCTACGCGAATTTATTCTTTCCCCAAAGATGTCGCGTAAAATAGCCATTGTGGCCCTCGGAGTGTGCGCTGTGGCTCCATCCTGTTGGAACCATATTTGCGGATGGTATTCCACGGCTGGCCTTACAAAATTTTCCAATATGGCCCGATATCGATCACCATTGATGGAAATGGCGACATCTCTTTCATTTTCCAAAAAATATGGAGAATGATCCTTTCTGAAGAAACACTTAACTGGGTGTAATTGTCGTTGATGAAGTACTCTCGGGTTTTCCTTAGCCCATATCCTAAAGTTTTGCTTGTTAACAAACCCATTTAATTGGAAATGGGCTTCGTCACTCATAAATAAGTTATGAATAATGGAAATGGAAAGAGCACATTTGTGCAGAAAATGGCCTCCACTTGCGGGATATCATTTTTAACAACTATTCTAAAAATATTCCCTATAAATTTACTGTATTTAAAAAACAAAAAATTAAAAAAATATGTCTTAAATAAAAAGTTATAAGGAATTTACACCACTTCGGTCTCTCTGGGCCACCCTGTACATTGAAAAAATAGTATTTTAACTCAAAAAACACATAACAAAAAACTTATTTTAAATGTTGATATCTTTCACAGTTTGAAAAATGTTTCACATAATGTATTATTAAATCTGGATAATGATTTTTATCTCTGAAATGTAATGTTAATGTTGTTTTTGGTTTGGCAGTAATGTGTCTGTATTTTTTATCAGACTTATGTCCAGAAATCGTAGTTTTTAATTAATTTTTTGTAGTACCTACATATACCTTATTACAATTTTTTCACAAGGTATTTTATACACTAAAGTTGAAATTTCTGATTTGTCTATTTTATCTTTTGTTTTGCTAAATAATCTATTTAATGTGTTATACATTTAATGTGCTATTATATATTTTTTACTATCATAAATATTAGCATTTTTAATTCTTTCAGACAAAAGAGGAACATAAGTTAGTGATTTATAGATCTTTGGTTCAGTAACCATTCTTCTGTTCAAATTATTGCAGTTTTTATATTGTCTTATTAATCCATATATAAACGAAATAGGATAATTGTTATCAAGTAAGATCTCTTTTATTTTTTCTATGTTAATCCTATGAAATTCAGTATCACTAATCCTCAAAACTCTTTGAATTAGATCCTTTGCTGTATTGATTATTATCCTTTTTGGGTGTTTAGAGTAATAATTGATAATCCTCCCAGAGGAAGTAGGTTTCTGATACCAGTCTATACATAATGGGGGCTATTCTGGAAAACTCGTCGAAGAAGTGAAACTTTACATTAAAACAAAAACAAATTTTCAAAAATTGTTTTTGTTTGCCATGCATTTCTTAAATGAAATAAACGTGAGAATTTCAACGCGTTTCTCTTTCTTTTAAAAACGGTTAATTTTGTATGAGAAACAAAATCAAATTTTTTACATTTACACAATTTTGTTTTTGTTTTCCATGTAAGTTTCATCAAGTCGACGCGTATTTCAGAATAGACACCATATTTTCCTTTCTGATTACTAGTGTGTCTAAATAAGGATTCTAGAATTACATTCCTTTTCAATTGTAAATTTTATATCATCATGAAATGAGATTAGTGTGGTTAACATATTTTTAATTGATTGATCTGAGATTATAAGTTATGTGTAAATATACACAGTGCATATATATATACATACATATGTACATATATGGACGTGCATTTATATGTATACATACATACATATGTTTCATTATTTGATGTACATATTTACAATATTACATACACAACTTGTTACTAACTAATTCTTTCGACAAATTATTGATATTATTAAATACATATGTATGTATATACATATGTACATGAATATCTACATCTGTAGTTACGCATATTAATTGTTTGTTGCTTCCCTGTAGTAAATAAAATAGTCGATTTACAAAAAACACTAGCTATAAATTAATTATGTTGCAAGTGACTACAAACTGGTTTAAATCTCATGCAGATATCAACCAAACATATTGAATAGAAGCACACGTAAGAAATAAATAAAAGCAAAATAAGTAAATGAAAAGAAAATAAAAAAAATCATAAGAAGCATGTCATGAAATCAAATGCCAAATGTTTGTGTTGAAAAAAAAATAATAATTTCAATATTTAATATGTATAATATTTTCTATGAGCAGGACAAACTTTCGTATGAATGTATGTATGTATTTTTGTTTTAAATATAAAAATACAAATTATTTCTATATATCAATATACATATTTTCATTATATATAGTATATACATATGTATGTATGTATATGATATACAAATGTGTATGAAGATTTACGTAAATATTTATTTAACTATAATAGATATTAAGTGACTTCAAAGCGGTTGAAAAATAAGCAGTTAGTAGTCAATTTAAAAGTCATGCAGAGATGGCCAATTGACTACTGCCTATGACATGCCTATGTTAAAATAGTGAGTCGGCGACAAGTCACAAAAAGTCACTTAATCAACCAGTTGTGGTTATTAAAAAACCAGTTTGAAGGTACTTACAAATGAGTTTGAGTTCCTATAGGGTTTCTTTTATAAATTACATTTTTAAATGTACGTACATATATATGTATGTTTGTACTTATATATGATCTCATGTAAGAATATATATGTATGTATGTATGTATGTAAATTTTAGTTAGCAGATCGATCATGTTACGTTGTTACTAAGCAAAACGTATTTATTGAAAATTGGCATGCAGAAGCATGCAGTATTAATTACACAGTATTAAATCTTCTTTCTCTTGCTTACTTACGAACTTCTCGTAAGTAAAACCAAGAAATAAATTTGATCAGTCATTAAGGAACACGCATAAATCTTTGTCTTTAAGTAACAATTATCATAACTACATACATACATATGTACATATTCTATATAAAAACGAAAAACGAAATCAAGATTTTGTTCAGTCTTTTGATAGAGTTTTGTAAAATAGATAAATTTTGAATTGTAAGCCAATTATGTACATACCTATGCAGAATTAAATAAGAATTTTAATAAAACCTAAATAAATTGTTTTATTTTTATATAAAAAAAAGTGAAACGCAACTATTATACAGAACAAATCATCAACGTATTTTGTAATACTTAAAACTTTTTGTTATGAAAAAAATTTGCCAAGCAGGGAAAATAGTAACGGAATATTAAACAAAAATTTCCGGATGGTAGAGCGGGAACAAATTATTACTTTTCTGCAAAAAAATCCACAAAATGCTCCACAGCATTGAGTGAGATAATAAGATTTGTTTGGTGGACCCTCAATTCTAAAGAAGGTAACATCTAGTAATAGTAGTACGCATTCATGGCCTGAGTGTTAGTTGTCTTAAAAAAATTTGTAATTTTTTGGTAATTGCAAAAATTTTAAAATTCAATAAGTAAAATTTGTAGCAATCATATAGTGCATATTTTTGTTTATCTTTTAAAACCATAAATCTTCTTCACCCTACTATCACAATAAATAGAGGATTCTTACAAATGATGCAAACAGATGTTATCTACACGGATTTTAGAAAATCATTTGACAAAATTAATCATTTACTTCTTATTAAGAAACTTCAAATAATGAGATTTACAAATCTAAGCATTTTTTTTTTAAGAACAAACACAACTCGCAAAGCGTTTAGCTTGTCTGCAGAAAACACCCAGAGTCTATGGTGAGAATCGAACCCACGACCTCTGGACTTAGAGGCTAGCATCGCTACCACTCAGCCACAGGGGCACCCTGGGTATATATTCGTACTTAACAAAGATATCACAGGCAGCTCGTTTTAGAAGCACATTTTATAAAAGCATAACCGTACCTTCAGGTGTACCCCAGGGAAGCCATCTTAGGCGGCTTTTTTTCATTATTTATTAATGACTTGCCCACGGTAACAAAAGATTCGTCTGTCCTGAAATATGCCGATGAAGTAAAAATTTTTTTAAGTTTTAATAAATGTATGGATCATAAATTTCTTCAAATGGATCTGGATTCACTTTGTGAGTGGTGCAACGTAAATTTAATGAAGCTTAATTTAATTAAATTTAATGCAGCTTAATTTAATTAATGAGATTTGTACGATCTAATCAAATTATTGCAAACTATATTAATGGTTATCATCAATTGGATTTAGTAAAAAGTTTTCTGGACTTAGGTATTTTACTAGATCCTAAGCTGAGTCTCATCTCTCATATAACATTTAAAATAAACAAGGCTAGGGGTACACTTGGCTGTAGTAAACGCTGGTCAAAAGAGTTTAATGACCCGTACATTGGGAAAGCATTGTACATGTCAATGGTACGTCCGATTCCGGAATATGAATCAATCAATAATATGGGATCCTATTTATCAAATTCAAATTCTGGAAGGCCAAAGCAGTAAACAGTTTTAAATTTTTTCGAAAGCAGTAACGCCAATGAGGAGAATAATATTATAGCAGAAGTCCATAAAGCAGCAAAAAGTATGTCACCTCTCTAGTTAAATTAAACAGTTTCATACATAACTAATAGACAATTTTATGGAATCCAACATGATTGGATACTGTTTAAAACAATAAATACATATCTAAATCAAAAAGTTTTTCATTAGTAAGTAGTGGTTACGCATTTTACGGCACATGTGTGCCAGATGTGTACTCGGAATTAGTTACTAAATAGTCTGAGTCTAGACGGCCGAATATTTGGGAGGAAAATATCTGGAATTATCTTTTTTTTGTTGTTTCCTTCGCGTTCACACAGCCAAAAATGTTGCTGGCGACATTACAATTTTATTGGATAATAACAACTATACAATGTATAGTATACATGGATATGTATGAATGTGTTGTATATGTAGCAAAGAATATGAAAACAAAGCGTGTTGCCGAGTACCGAACACATAAATGATTCTCTCCGCCCCACCCGTAAATTGCACCAAACTAACGGTCTCTGGCCCATGATGTAGACAACAAGAAATTTTCTATCACTTCCTTATATTGAAAAAAATAAAAAAATTTCTTATATAGTTTTTTTCTCAGTATAAGTAAGTGATCGTGGGCCAAGCCGTAAATGTTTGCCTTCCTAATATTTTCGTACCTAAACGCTGACATAGATAAAGTGTGGATTTGTATACGTAATATGCAATTTTTACAATATGTAACGTATACGCATCTCTGCCATTGCACAATGGATTGTGGATTGAAATTGAAAAAAACCGTATTCTTAGCATAACTGAAACTACTTAGCTGACTGAAATGAATGCAAGTGTTGTTAAAAGAAGAAGTCGTATATTTTGAAGACACGGTATTTCCAAGTAGAGCAATTAGCAATGGTATGACGTGGAGACTTAAAAAAATTTACTACTATATTTTAGTCATGATTTTTTCCTATCTGATCAAGCAGAAATTATTGAAGAGCTTATATCACACAAATAGATAAACAGAACTACTTGAACTGAAAACTTTAGTTATGTTTAAAAGTGTGTGTCAAACCAAAAATTGTGGATACAAGAAGAAACCATTTCGCATTTTCTTTTACATTAAAGTTTTGTGTTCAACAGCTGTTATTCATAACTAACCCTCAAACAAATAGGCATAACTGATGGCTTAGTACGTAATAACACAAAAAATTGGTAATTTTCGAGTAGTAGTCCAAGTTAACCTTTTTTTTATCTTGTTCAGAAAATCAGATTAATAATAACGCTTAATGTCTTAAAATAACATAGGAAATTCCTGGATCCGGTCGATATTTACTAAAAATTTGTGCATTTTTAGAATGTAATAAAGAAAAAAAACTTAAATATTAGCTAATATTTTTCGTAAAATGTGGTAGAAAAATCAACATAATATTAAAACATTTTTTCTATTATATTACATGCCACAAATGACACCTCAATAATTGAATCTATGCGAACTTATAGAAATATAAGTACATAATTCAGCGAAATTTTATGAATATTTCTTTTTTGGGAATTTGGAAATGAAGCTGAAATATGATCGTTTATGTATGTATGTATATATATATATGAAATATGAACATTTTTATTAGTATTTTTTCTCGGGATTTGTTACTTTTTGCTTTAAAAAAAATTACATGTGATAATTATTAATGAACAAATAACACTAAAGTAAGTTGTAAATATTCTGACTAACGCATAGTTGAACGGAACAACTAGCTGTTTTCGAAGGCTACTAAACTTTCATCATCAGCGTTCTTTTGTGTTTGGTCCACTGTATGTGGTATCAATAGATGTATATTTCTGCTTTATATCGTAACTTTTATGCAAATGGAATATGTGAATTGTTTTGATTCACATTTACCATCTCTAATATACAACAGTATTGCCATAGACGTTTGTTATTTTCTAATTATGCACATGTTAGTTGACTTAAGACAAACTTTTTTGGTTTGTTACTATTAAGTATATTTATTTAATTTTTTCCACAGTCCCACGGTTATTAATTTTAGTTAATTGTTACAATTTAAGTTTAACATTTTGTTAATGCACTAATAATACCAAATTTTTACTTATTCAATAATTTTTTTAAATACATTTAAATTGATTATTGTGGTGTTAGCTGGATCCCATGCGCATTTTGCTGTTGCTATTGCAGATCATCAGGGAAACCTTACCCAAAAATTTCTTAGATTAGCTAGAGTTATTATGTTATAAACTTGCATAAAAAAAATCAGAAGCTCAACAAGAAAATAAATAAAAAAATTTTGTTGTAATTTTTTTTAATTGGGTAAAGTACAAATACGAACGCGACAATTTTTTTCCAATCCAAAATCAAACCTTTTGTTTAATAGTTTTCCCACTATAAAACCGGTTGATCGGTTTTTCCTGAAACCGGGTTTTTCATAATTTCAAGTATTAGAACTATTCGAGAATCGGTTTTTGGAAAATGTCAAATAACGGATCACCCTAGTTATAACTGTATGTGAAACCCTAATACCGGAAAGATGCTTCTAGACCAATGAACCCAAAAGAAAGTTTTCGTGAAAGTTTGCTTCTAAACGGATATATAGAGGAAAGAATAGGTTTAATTTTCTTGATAAAAGAGCTTTCGTGACCATAATAAAATCTTCCAGGCAGAAGCTCGTGCGATCACGGAGGCTTTGAAATGGCTCAGTGTGAATATTAAGACTACAGCAAATCGGTAAAACTAGACACTCTAGGTCATGAGGGTACTTGTACCAGATTTGAGCCAAAGACGGCAATCAATGCAGAGCACGAGAGAGGACTTTGAAACAGTGGAGCGCACTTTCTTGACCATTTCTAAGCTTTCACCCAATCGAGATCCCAATTTGTTGAGGATGATACCGAATGGAAAAGTCTTAAACACTAATTTAATTATACCGAGTTCCTGTGAACTAGCTTATGTTCACTGAATTTACATGACCCTGAAATAGATAAATAAGTATTTATATATACATACATATACATACACAATTACGAACTGCTTCTATACTTGGCAATATTATCTATAAATTGTTTCCATATTTTTCGATGTACGGCTATATCTTTGAGCTCTTCGATGGTGTTGAAAGTTCTTCGAAGACTTCTATATATGAAGGAGTTTCAAACAAGAGCAGTAGTTGAACAATTCTTTAGGTGGTTTTCCATCAAATTTTCTTTTACTAATTTTAGCGTTAATATCACACATATTTGTTCTATTCCAAGGTTGTTTCTTTGAATACATTTATGATTATTATGTACCCTGTGAAATTGTGCGAATAAGCCCATCACTTTTATGCGGCGTTACATGTCCTGTAGAGTTCTAACGATCTCTATAATGCGGTCTAAGTATTGGAACTCTTCTCCATTGTGGACTCTACTTAGAAGAAAGTTCAGTTCACGTGGGTTAAATGTGCATTTTCTTGGTTTTAACTAAGTTTATTCTGAGACGTACTTTATGGGTATCTAGAGATATGTTATTTAAGTTTTTGTGTGATAGCTCCCCATTAAGATTTGCGTAATCAAGAGATCCTTATTGGGTTGTAACTTTGAACTTTCATTTAAAAAGTAAAATGTAATATAATCGTATGATACCATTAATCCCTACAATTCACAATATACTCTTTAAGTTTAGAAACTTGTATTAATACGCGTTATTTCTAAACACAGGTAATCTACTTCAAGTTTTTACCTAAAAGTTTGTCTTATACAATTTTACTTACACGATAGATATCTGTACACTAATAGATATCTATGGGCAGAAATAACGGGCATAAGACTGAAACTTTACCCGTATTATAGATTGATATCGTAAATGTTTGCAATTTATATTTTCATCATACACGGGATTTTCCTGAAAATCTGGAGGTAGGAGTGCGGATGATAATTTTTACTATGCACTAAAATTTTTGTATTGACATTGTATCTACATAGATAAGTTTTATTTCGATATCTGCTCAATTTATCTTGCTGTACGTTGCCTCAAAATGCATAAAAGGTGAACTTAAGTTTCTCCAGTCGAAAATCTTGTATGTTTGGGGTAGCTAAAGATATATTCAACAATAAGAAAATACACTGAGTCTTATTTCTCTTAGTCTGGCTGATATATCGTTGAATATGTGGACTAGGAGATAATGTCGTTGGTATAATCGAGTTCTTCGAGACGTCTATTTAAAACCTTAAGCATTATAACGTCAAGTACAGCAATGTAGATAAAAGACAACCTTTCCGCAAACCTGCGTTAACTCTAAAATGTCTTCCCAGATTGCGTTAATGTAGCACCATGCATACCAAATGCTGTTATAAGGCACGGATTAGATCAATGAATTCATGTGGAACTCTTTTACATTGTAGTGCTTGCCAAATAGCCTGTTGGTGAAGGATATCGAAGGTTTTACCAAAGTTTATAAATATAAAATATAAAGGGGATCGTCATTCCATCGATTGTTCGATAACAATACGAAGGGTATTCACTAGATGTGCCCTAAAGCCATACTGTTCCCAACGAAGTTGGGAGGACAGTGAAGATGATATTCTGACATGAAGTATAGTTATGTGTAGTACTTTGTAAATCATTGGCCCATCGAATATTGATATTCAGTCAGACCGCCCTTTTTTGGAACCTTAAGTATTGCCCCAATATTTAGCTAAGGGGGTAGTGCATGTAAAGACCAGAAGTCTTCGATAATGGACCGTATTATCCTAGCATGTGGAGTTACACATTAACATTGCTGATATTGACATTATGTGGGCAAAGTATTCGGACCATATTCCCGATTGCCATTTCACAGATGAGTTAAAACACCCATAGGGTCCTTCAGGGAATAAGATATAGATTGGTTATTACCAAAAATATATTTTGCTAATCTAGCTGGACCCCTACTTCAATGTATTTTTGCCACAACTTAAGCGTCTGAAGCCACCCAAGATCACTTATTCCGTCGTGCACTGGGCTTAATCATGTTGTCGATGGACATATAAAGGTTTTGCAATCATGTTCTTGATGCTCTTGAGGTTTAGTTTTTCAACTCAGCTAAAAGTTCACCATTAACGTTCATTCGAACCATTCCTTGGGTGCCCATCACTCGTTTTAAGTTTGTACTATATGGGTGCAATTTTGCATTAAAGTCTCCCATTAATATCAGAATGTCGCTATAAGAGACACCCAATAATCTTCTCCAGTTGAATATAAAACGCCTATTTTTCTTTGAAGTTAGCCAATTCCGTGGGTGCATAGCACTGAATACAATTAATATTGAGTGTACGGGAGCGAAAAAGAATAGAGATGAATTTTTCCGAATGAGTCTTAAGCCCCCTTTAGTTATTGTAATCATTTTTAGTTGCTCGCTAAAAGAGGCAGGTGTGTATGAAAACATACATAAAAGTTTAATAAAGGTGTGATTATGATGACATTTATCGATCCATAACCACCAAAAAAGCTTAAGCTACATAATTTTTTAAATTCATTTTTAGTGCAAATCGATCGTTTACGATCACAAATGGTGGATTTTCGTAAAAAAATTTATTTCGAAAATTATGTCGCTTAAGCTTTTTTGGCGGTTATGGCACGATATATAATATTTTACTTTGGATAAAATATCTTTACAGCAGAAGTTCGTGGATCAGCTTTTTCATAACAAGTTGAGCTTTTTGCCCAACTTATTATTATTCCTTTCATATAAATTTTGAAAGTAATACAGCAATATTTCATATCATACATGTCTATGAGCATTACGGTTACCCGAAGCCACTAACAACAACAACTAATGCAAAAAGTAAAGCGTTAACAAAATTATGTCAAAATTTTCACATTAACAGTGAATAAAAAAACACGGCCATCGTTGTTAAAAAAACGGCATGAGTACGATTTTATTAACGTTGAGGGAGGTGTGTACTATGAAAGAGGAAATTAATTTACAGCAATAATTTCAGTTTTACTTATATTAGCCCAATTCACAAATTTTTGCAAATGGTCTTGCATCGTTGCATTTGCAAAATGGTATAGTATATTGATACTCACCACTAATAATTGTTAAGTGGTGAGCAAGGTTGGAAACCGAAACAAATAACGGTATCGGTATTCATACCGGTACAACTATTTTTTAAATTTCGGTATCGGTATTTGTTTTATTTCGGTATCGGTATTGCCGGTACATACCATTACCGAGTTTATAATACCGCTATACCGATATAACTGCTAAATTTGATAATTCAGACAGTGGACATAGCAAAAAAAAAATTTTTTTTTTGTTAAATTACTTCGAAAAGGGAGTATTTTTACATTAACATAAAAAGTATTTAAACTTATATGTTTCTATATACGTTTTTATAATTTTATTAAAAAATAATTTATTAAAAAAGTAAAATAAGAAAACTGCAGTTGAAACTTTGCATTTTGGTTAATTAAACAAAATAATAAAAATAAATACATACAGTGTATGTATTATTTATATTACACACGAAGTACATGTAGAATTGTATGCACTTAGTAAAAATCTAAAATTCGTATTCGAATTCTCGAATATTCGTCCGTTTTTAGATATATTCCTAGTCGCCAAATTCAGACAAAACGAATATTTCAATATTTCAATTCAAATTTTTTTTAATTTTTTTTGGAATTGCCGGGAACTGAAAGCAAATTCTATTTGTTATTACTTTCTACTTAAGAAAGACTTTTCAACCGAAAATATTTATTGGAAAATGTTATGTTTAATGTTACAAATTATATCCCTTCTTCATAATAAGTTTCATTTTCTAAATCTAACAACGTTTGCCTTCTCCATTTGCAGAACAGTGGACAAAGGTTGGTAAAAATGCCAATTTTTTTACACTTTTTCTCGAATATTTCCTAAACTGTAAGCGAAAACCCATAAATGTTGCACACTTTTTTTTAGCTTTTGAATAGAAAAAATCCACTTTCAAAATTCTTTTTTATCTGATCTGGCATCGATTTTAATTTTTCATTAACTAAAAGTTTACCCATTTTGGTGCTTTGTGACTTCGCCCCCTTTGAAGGATATATAGCATAGATTCCAGACTTGAGCTCTGTGACACCTCCTCAAATGCTATATAAAGTTTCATAAAAAATCGGCCAGCTAGTTTAAAAACTGCAGAATTATTTAAAATTTAAAAAAAATCCCCACTATGTATCGGGTACTTTAGGCCCCACCAGAAGGCAGCGTCGGATCGAGGTAAAAAATTAAGACCGCATTTATGGCAGCAAACCTCATATTTTAGACAGCGCACATATGTAGTATATCAATTAAAGAAAAAAATCTTTAATGTGCATACATAAAAAGCACTCTTCAAAACTTTAAATCTCCGCATTACCTTGTGTATCTGGAACAACCAATATACTAACTTTCGCGATTTCATATAAATAAGTTATTTATATAAAAAGTTATTATTTAAATGTGTTTGTAAGGGCTTTGCTCTAGAGATACGTTTTTCGTTCCTAAAGGCATTAAGCAGCTCATGAAGTTCGTTAGTATTTCGCACTGGTGATGATTATGATATGATTGCACTTTCCGGTTGATTAAAAAAAACAGTGCTGCATAAGAATGTGTAAAGGCGAAAAAAACGTGTTTATATAAGAAAGTTAATTGAAATATATTTTTGAAATTTTATTTTTGGTGGGAACCGGTATACCGGTACATACCGGTATAGACCTAAACGGTATTCCTGGTACCGGTATTTTCTAACCGAAATGTGTTTCGGTATCCGTATCGATACCGGTATCTAATTATAGCGGTATTTGAATCGGTATCGGTATTTTTACGATACCGTTTGCCAACCTTGGTAGTGAGTATCAATATACTATACCATTTTGCACATGCTACAATGCAAGACAATTTGCACAAGATTGTGAATTGGGCTTTTGTTTGTGTCAATTGGATTTATTGCTTAAATTTTAGGTTTGTGTCGTATTTTGTAGACCACACCTGCTCTGTATATGTGTGTGTGTATGTTTTATTTCACTATCGTTTTAGAAATTTTATTGATAGCAAAACTTAAAATATAAATTCAACATTTAATTATTAATACTGTGTGCTTTTGAATTGTTAATGGGATAATATTTATTGAAGCATTAAATTATTTGTTATCATTTTGGTTTTTTGTATTTTGCTCTATTTTTAAGTGTTATTTCAAAACAAATTTATACTTATAAGAATGGGAAAAGTGAAATCACAGTTTTATAGGCAATTTTTAATAAATTTAAGTATATCTGTAGCAGATAATACCTTATTTATTCATGGTTGACTTCAAGTAATTTCGCCGCCAATACAATTCCAAAACAACAAGTACAGTGGAGTTTGATTATAACGAGCGTTGGTAGTGATGAACCGCGTCTTCGGTCCCAAATTAGTACGTTTTTGACATACTTCATTAAAAGCAAACTTTCGCTTTAAAAGAACACTAAGTTCTTCTTTACGAACAGATCCTAAGATATAAAATATTTGTTTTATTTAGAATAAAACGAAATATTTCACTTTATAAATGCTTTATATCAATAAAACTTACAAATAAAACTACACACTCTGGTTGCTTGCTATACCCACAGATTAGTATTTCAGCCAAAAAATTGACAAAAAATGCAAAAATTAATTTAATGAAATCCTAACAATTAAGTACGCAGTTCGATATGTAACAAAATTCGACATCATATTATAAATTTAAAGGAGTGTAGGTTGTGATTTGTAGCTCTGAGACACTACTAAGGCCAGGAAAGAAAGTGAAGAAAATATCCTGAGTTGTAATGCTTTTCTTCGGTTTTACATGTTTGTACGATATTTTTTGTGGCTAAACTAATAAATGCATTACCTTTATTTTTTTTTGCTGAAAGAAGTTGTAAAAAGCTTTTTTTTGTATTAAAACAAAAAATTGAATATAATATAAATAGTATACACTTTTTTGAAAACAAAAAATAAGAAGAATATTTTTAAAAATGAAGGTAATTAAATTTACAATTACGTTTTAGATCACAATAAAAATAACAAAAGATTTAATTAAAAATATATAAATCTTTTTCATGCTAAATATATTAATTTATCATAACGACATCGTGGTAAAGTTCCACGAACTCAAATAAATATAATAGAAACAAATATTACTTTAATATAAAAGTAAATAAATCACTTTTTAAAAATATTACACAAAATAATATACTAATTATTTTACTCAAGAAAAAAAGTTTGCGCAAGTTTGCGCCATTTTTTAGTGATTTTTTAAAAATCACTAAAAAATGGCTCATCTTTCTTAGATAAATGTGGGTAAGAAAAGATTTTGTCAGTCATGAAATGTTTTGCTTTGCAGGCAAAGATACTCTTCCCTATCCATAACACCTAACAAGTTTAGTTTTTATGATATTAAGGCATAAGTTGTAAATTTTTTGTTAATATTTCCATTATTTTGCAAATAAAATTGTTTTAACCACTCACAAAATGATGCGGAGTTGAAAATAGCATCTTTCGGTGTCCTGGGTCAAAATTTAAGATTCTGAACTTTCTTCGACGCACAGTGGCTGAAAATCGTTTTTCATTGGCCAAAATTCTGTAACTTTTGAACTGATCAAAATATTGAAGTAATTTTTATTTTAGTGGATAGATATTTAGTTCAGTTTGACTCAGTTTTAATTACATTAAAATTGATTGAGGACTTTTTAAGGAATTCTAGCTCAAAGTTGAACTTTTGAATTTTTTTAACTTTTAGAGTGAAATATGGGTTTATTATTTTTTTATTTATTAAAAAATTTAATATATGGAAATTAGTAATAATTATAAATATGTTTTGTAATAATGGAATTTATTTAATGTTACACTCAAAAAAAATTTTACACTAAAAAAAATAGTAAAATCAACGATTTTGCTATTATTACAGAAAAATTAAAAATTTTTTGCTGTCTAATTTGCAATTTTGTTTACACTCAAAGAATAGTTACACTTAAAAAAAAAACTTTAATAATATTATCTAAAAATATTGCTATTACTACAGAAAAATTTATTATTTTTTGCTGTCAAATTTGATCATTTTAAATCATTTTAAGGCAATTATGATTATTATTCATTTGACTCAAATATTGATTGTAAATATTCCATATTTTGTTCTGTGCTATTTCTGTTCTTTAGTAGTTTTTTGGCTTCTTCATCTAAATCCCGATGTTCCACTTTCCATTGATTTCGAATACTGGAGATGAACGGATCTGACGTTGCCAATAATATATTAAATAGATCTTCATTTGTTGAATTTCGTGAAATTTTTCTAGTATTGTGCTCTCTATAAAATCTGTAATCCTTGTTTCTTTTTTCCTGAGCCTCCTCTGATAGATCTCCAAGTGGCACCAAATGATATTTAATGATATCTTCTCCATGATAAAGGATTTTATGAACTGCTGCAGACATATTTCTCCATGGGTAGTTGGTTGTATATATTTTTGCAGTTTCCTTAGCATAATCTCCAAATTTTCTAGAGTCAATTTCTTCATTGCACGCAAGTACTTCTAGGATTATTTTAAACCTGAAAATAAGGTTTAAATCCACTCCTGTGATTTCAGATGCTGTTTCTGGATCTGAAAAGAATATTCTTGCGGTATTGCCATCATTTGTATTGCCTGACCCTTGTTTTGGCTGATCTATAATCAATCCTAATTTGCGATATTCATCTAGAACATGTTTCTTTTTTGAACTTCTTAACTCTTTGTTGGTTTCGTTGTTTCTTATTGATCCTGAAGACCCGAAATCCAAATCATAACTGATTTTTAGTATGTGTTCCATAAGTCGTATTCTTGCATGTAGTGGTGATAATCCAAATTCATATGCATCGGTATTATCTAATGATTTTGTCGGGACTTGGTTTAATTGGGTTGATGTTGCTTGGCATATAATGCAGCTGGATGCAGCCTTCGTGTTAGTCAAAGCCTGACCTACTTTTCCATCTATCATTGTCAGCACTAATTGGTAGCTTACTTCAGTTTGCTGCCCATCTAACTGTAATTGTAATGGCTGTAGTGTTGCAATTTGGGCCTTGATATCACTAACTTCTTTGTTAATGGCATCATGAGTTTCTTTTTTGAATTCAAATTTAATTGGCCTGCAGTATTTCGTAGAAGATGGTGTCTCATTTTTCCAAATATCCATTGTTTGCGTTGTACTAGTCGAAGGCTCTGAATCTTCCAAAATCTTTTTCAATCGCAATGGTACAAATGATACCATGAACATATCTGAGTCCGAAATATTTTCACATACAGCTTGTTTGTATTGTTTTTGTCCCGAGGAACCATCACATCCCCATTTACAAAAAAGAATTAACTTTGTGTTTCCATATTTCTTTAACTCATTTCCTGTTATTGATTGTAGCAAGCGTTCGGCTGTGTGATCAAGTAGAGATTGTAGTTGTACCTCTGCCGAAATTGGTGTGATTGTAATAGTGTCCTTTGATGGCAAACAGTCTATTTTAGCAGCGGTTATGTAATGATATGCTGGATACATATTTGACCCTTTTTCAATCGCACGCAGTCTGAGCTTAATATATTGCTGTTTTGTTAATTTCAAATCCAGAAATAATGCTAATGCCTCCTCATTTGTGTACTGTATTGCATCACTCGGAGTTGGTATACTTTTAAGAATCCGTTTTGTTCTCACTGGACTAGCTTTAACAACTTTTTCAATGATATCCACTTTTGATAATTGGTTCTGTGATCGTAATTGATGTAGGAAAGATTCTTTTATATTTGTACAACCAATTGCATCGTTAAAATCTTTAAGTTTCCGCCTCTTAGATCTATCACTGCAGTTGCCCATTAATGATTTGCGTGGTCTTCCAGCCTTATCTTGCTTTGCTGTTTCTGCAGCGACAGTAAGTTGGCCTTCTAACCAGTTTGCACTTTTTATATAAAAGTTTTGTTTACTGTAGCTAACTTCTTTGTAGCGTTTTTTTAGTGCTTTGACGAAATTAGATAATTGCTCTTGCATTTCGGTGCTACACGAATTTAAGTTTAATTTTATTTTAACGTAACTAAGAACATCTTCCTGGTTTTTGTTTCTAAAATACTCTTCGGCCAGTTCTTTATAACTGAAGCTCTCCATATTTATCTGAATATTTTTATTTGTTATATTTTATCCGTACAATTAAAGGATTAACTTATTACTGAGTAATCCCTTATGGAATCCGTAGTTTTATACATTTTTAGATACATGTTATTCACACATTGATCTTCAATTTCATAGCAGGTAGTGCTTAAATTGAACAAAACTGCACATGTTATTCAGACCTTAATATCAGGTAAAACTGATTAGTACCTCGCCAATATGGGGTTGTTTTTTATCTTTAGTGGTTTAATGTCGCCATTATTGTTATAAAAATGTTTATGACTTTGGTTGACCCTAACATTTGATAACAGGTAAATTCAGAAAGAGATCATATGTTTACTGTAGAACCTATTGTGATAATTTTATGACTTATGTTTTGCTGATCAAAACAAAGCCATTAAACCCTTTCGCAGGTATTATATTTAATTTTTTTCGTTTTACGTAGTCTAAAGTAAAAAAAACAAACTTTTAGGCAAAAAATTGAAAATTTAAGACACTATTGTATACGAGTACTTATAGGGCTGTTTAAATTAATTTGAATTTTTTTTAGAGTAATTTCATTAAAATGAAAAAAGTGTTCTACCCACGGGTCGTCACGGGTGCAAAAGTATATATAGCGTTAAAGAGGACACTTTCACCTTTCTCCTGGTGGTATACGTTTCTTGTTCCCTTTTGGTTCCTAGAAGTTCTATTCCACTAAAATTTAAATTTGAGGAAAATATAGTAGTTTCATAAATATTTCATAACGCCCGTAATATTAAACGCTTGAGCTGTGACCACTTACAACAACTAAAGACTATAGTCCTACCAACATTATAAAAAAGACCGCAGGCCGTTATCGATGATAGCTTGCGAGTAGTAACCATTTATTTTTGATAAAAAACAAAAGAAAACACCTTTTTCTGAAATTAAAAAAACGGTTGAGTTTGACAGCATGCCACGCCCACAATTATCAATAGTTTAACCTAAGTTTTTGGCTACCTTAATCTGGATATATTAGCTACAAAAAGGCGTAAAAATTTTAAAAATCGGTGACAAAAAAAAATTAGACTTTTGGCCAATGAAAAACGATTTTCAGCCACTGTGCGACGTTAAAAGTTAAATTTGTTTAGCAAAATTATGAAAATATTTAAAAAAATTTATTTTTCAGAGGTGGGATTAACTTTTCTGACGGGCACTTTCTTCCACTTTGTTTGATTTTTCTTGTTTTCAAAGCTTAAGCACCTAGAACTATATTACATATTTCTGCCAGATTTTATTGATCTAGGAGCACTCAATAACTTTTCAAATACTTCTCTCTGCGTAGTTACCAGTTGGAATTTTTTTAACTAACTGCATATAAATAAATAAATTAAAAAAGGGGAAATGTCATTTCAGCGTTTAGTTAGTTCGTAAACGGGAGCTCCAGTATCCTATATTGTATTGTGCTAGGTAAACAGTGTCTGGTCGTGAGTCCGATTCTCAAAAAATACTCTGGTTTTATGTTTGACTCCAATTCGTCAAAATAAGTTAATATTTAACTTAATTAATAATAATAATATTTATATATAATAATATTTAATAATATTTAATTTAATTTATCATCAAAGTTCGACATAGCCTTCCGTTGCACTGTCCAATTCATAAAAGCTCTATTGTTCTTCATAATTACTTCAAAGAATATATAATATGTAAAAGTTATATTTTATTCCAAGCCAGTAAAATTTCAAAAATCGTCAAGATGGCCAGATATTGTAATAATTGGAAATCTTGTGCAGCTGGTTGCTTAAAAATATTTAGGCTGTGTGACTTTTCAGACACATATCTATCCATGTTTTAGTTTGTATCAAAATCGGTTGGATTGTTTCGCAGATGCAAGAATTACCTCCTGCCTCCTTCTTAATCTTAGTTTTAAATCTATTCCTGCGGAAAATTTGGTGACAAATGATGCAAACGAGCTCGATTTATGACTGGAGTATTACCAATAAGCGTTGTCGTAATCTTCAGTCAATTCAATTGGGATTCAGTCTAGCATTGTAGTAAACGGCACTGATCCAGTTCAAAGTAACTGAGGCCAGGACTGTCCGATATTATAAATATAATGTTAATTGTTCCTCCTACTGAGACCACCAAGTTACTTTTGAACCATTCCTGTAACTTTATTTAGATAATAAGTTTAGCTTAACTTAAAAAGCTCTGCTTAATTATAAAATATAATTGATGCAATATGAAATAGTTTTTACCACACAAAGTGGTCCAAATACAAGACGCTGATTATGAAGGTGTGGCGTCCTTCAAAAACAGCTAGTTGTTCCGTTCTGCTAGTGTTTGTCAGAATATTTGCACTGAACTAAAGATTTATTTGTTCCTTAAAAATCATCGTATGTAATTGGCGTGTCTTCTTGCAACAGGCGCAATGAGGTCATGTCCAACCTTAACCATTGAGGCTTTTATTGGACTACCACCCATACAAATCTTTATAAGATCATCTGCGTCAACGACTTAGCCTAATCGAATCCTAAACAGAAAAACAAATAAGTTCGAACGAAATAATTAAAAAAAATTTTATGCATAAATAAATTTTATAAGTTTGACTTTTATACAGAATGTATTTCATTCTATACCAATTAGGTCCCTATAAGATAGTTCAGGGACAAGTCACAAGGTGCTACAAAATTATATCACCCCTTCATAGGTCAACCTCTCGTAAAAGTGACTAGTTCTTAACGTTGAGACCTATCACGTAACTAGACTTGTGTCAGTTCAATTTACCGTAGGGAGGTGAAGCTTGTGTATCCTTTTACATGCAAATGTATCTATGTATGTATCTTTTCAATTTCATAAAAATCACTTGCATAGTTTCCATAGTCCATATTTTTGATGGGGAAGAAATTGCCCTCAGTTTCCACTTTCGAAAAAGAACTTTATGCATGTGATCCTTTGCACTCAGATATATCTGTTTCTTTAATAGGCCTCCGCTTAAACAAGAATATGCGGGTATATTTTTTGAGTACCCCTTGACCCTTTCCTACGCTCTGTGACGGGGCAATAAGTAAGGCACTATTTTACATTTAGCTGAATACATTTCAAAAATCGGAGCATTATTACCGCAGTATTACCTCTTACAACACATACTAGCATGGACATATAAACTCTAAGGGCGAATTTTTGAGTTCAATATTAGAGAGTAAATTAACCTAAATCTTTATATGTGATTTTTGGGTAGTCGATTAGATGGTTTTTTCTTACTAACAGTCAATCATGGTGGTTAAATCTCGCATCAATATTGACAACATACACTTGTGAAACATATAACTTTTTGTAAAAATTATATGATAAAATAATTTAAAAACATATAATTAACATTTTACTTGTAAATAATAAAATATGTCAGTTTATTCTTCTTCCCACAAAAAATCAAAGTGTGTTGATAACATGTATGACTTTTGCACAAAAAATGTTGCCACTAATTTTTCCCTCAATATGGTAATACTACACATAATGAGAAGTTTAAACTGCCACTCAAAAACATCAAACTCAATTAATGTGAGATTAAGTCAATTTTCAGATTAGCTAATTACAGAACTAAACTATGTAATATTAATCTCGAACCAAAAAAGTAACCCTAAGTGTGTCCAAGTCATAACTATTTGTGACTACTTTGGTGACTTCTTGGCGACATTTTTAACATAGCGTTTTTATTAATCTTTGTTTTTGATGAGAAGAAAACATTTTATCAGATACACATTTTCGGCGGCGTCAGCTGAGTAGTGATCCAAATAGAATTTTTCCAAAAGTAGTAAATAGTCTCATTATCAATAGTGTGGACTGGAGTTACTAGAATGTAATTACACAGAAAAAAGTAAAAACAAGATTCAATTAAAAAAAAACAAAGATTCAGTTAAAAAATTAATTAGTTTTCAACCAATCACGGAAATTGTAGTATTAACTCATCCATTTTAATTGAAATTTTTTTTGATTTTTTCAATTAAAAAAATATTACATTAACTAAAAATTTAATTGATAGTTTTTTAAAGAATCAGTTAAAATTTAATTGAGATATTTTTAAATATTTAATTAAAAAATTAATTGAAATATTTTTAAAATTGAATTAAAAACATACTTCAAATTTTTTAAAGATTCTATTAAAATAGTAATTGACATATAGAAAAAATCAAATAGTATAAAAAAATTTATAAAAAATTATGTTATGTAAATATGTATGTATGTATGTATGTATAATAAATTTAAGTGTTTGTGTATTGTACCAAAAACCTAACTGGCTTTTGAATTTTGAATGGTGCACAAAAGTACAATGGCCATATTCGTTGTTTGAGAGTCTTGCGTAAAGGTAAATGCAGAATATCGTACACAGAAAAAAAAGATTTGTAAATACAAATAATTTATTTGTAAATACAATTAAAATATTATTTAAAAAGGCACCTACAACGATTTTTGTAAATACAAACACACATTTGTAACATAAGAAAACTAAACCAACTCAATTATTTCCAATTAAAATTATTGTGTTATTAACAATTGAGTTGTTAACAGAAAAATAAACTTTTTTAATGAATTTGTTTTTCAAATTCTAATGTGTTGTTTCTTTGTTTGTATTTTTTTATATTATTTTTAGAATTTTGGTTTTTGTTAAATTTTAAAGATGTTTGGATGAGTCGAACCGGCAATCTCTTGAATAATAGACTGATGTACTTACCACTCAGCCAAAGCGCAAATCGTTATTAGATAAGCAAATAATGAATACACACAAAATGCGAGTTCTTCTGTTTCTTCTACATGTGCGTATTCCGTTATGATATAATTTAACAAATAATTTTGTTGAGTAATTTGATTGACTAGAAAAATTTTAATTTGTTGAATCAACAATGAATTTTTTTGAGTTTTTGCGCCATGTATAACATAAAATTTGGTTAGTTCAGTTTATTGAAAAAAATGTCTGTGTTTGTCATATCAACAACTTAATTTTTTATATTAACTAAATATATATTTTAATTTTAATTAACTATTAACAATTTGTTTTGCTGATTGCATTTTGATGATATTTTTTTCTGTGTAGCCGTACTTTGAATTGTGTGTGTATTTTGTGATTGGATTTTAAAGAAAGGCTACAATATTTTCCATATACTACATATACATACATACATACATACTTACGCAAGACCATTTGCATCGGACCCCAAATATCGGCAATATACTAAGATTACCATTCACATTTGGTCTATATTATAGACTCTATGGACTCTATAAGCTTGTGTTTCTTATTATGATCTGGTTGTTAAGTCGTCGTCCATACAGTGAAACATTTGCTGCAAAACATTTTTGTTTTCTCTTTTGAAACTGCATTCCTGTCCACATTGTGAAGTTTTTGTTTTGCAGGTTAATACATTTTCTCATATATTTTTCATAAGAATGAGGCGAGAATGACGTACTTAACAAGAACTTCGTGTACATGAAACAAAGTACCCTTTGCCATTCCTCTTTCCCCTCTCGTCAACAAACTAAAATGTTTTGCAGCAAATGTTTCACTGTATGGACGACGACTTTGAAATAAGGGATCAAAATGAATTTTTGTTTTTTTTAATATTTTATTTTTATTCCACGCATGTCAAAATTACTATGAATCAAAAAAAAAATATTTAAGCTGAGTAGTTTTTTAGTTTTTAGTTCAAAACCAATTAAAAGATTAATTGGGTAATTTAATTGAAAATATTTTTTATTCAGAAATAATTCATAGTTAGGCTCAAGTTCAGTAATTTCAATTCTTATTGAATGAAATATTTTTATTAAAGGTAAATCAATTGTATACACAACAATCGTTTCTCATATTCCGTTTTATTGTAAATTTAAGTTAAATAGCTGATGTTAATAAGAATCTCTACCCAAGTAGATAGACTAGGGTGCTGATGAAGTGCGTGCCTGCACAGAAAAGTATCGGTATTTCCCCCAGCTTAAAGTCTAAGTTTAATTTTTCTTCTCTTCTTTAGAAACTCACATTAATTAATAAAAATATTTCATTCAATAAGAATTGAAATTACTGAACTTGAGCCTAACTATGAATTATTTCTGATTAAATTCACTACAGTTCAACTAAAAAATCTAAAAATATTTTTTATTATAATATTTACATACAATAATTATTAACCATATCATACTATTCTGAGTTAAACTCTGTTGATAACACTTTTTTGATAGAGCAGTAAATTCAATTAAAATAAACATATATTCAATTAAAATATTAATAAAAAATATTATTTTTTCTAAGCAATAACATAATTGAAAAAAATTCAAGAATAATTTTTTCTGTGTTGTAAGTCTCTGTTTCCAATGTATATATATGGTCTCAAAAGGACCATATAGTCAATCTAAATTTCTGTAGAAAAAATCATTATCTGGAGTATATACAATTTATCACTAGTACTGGTGACAAAGTCATAGTGAATTAGTATTGTTTTGCTATTAAAACTTGCTACACTGAAGCTTTACCTCTTTATAATATTAGTAGAAAAGTATGAATAGATGCCTATAATATTCCATGTCTGATTGTACTTTTTCGTTTTATGTAGTCTTCACAAAATAACTTAATAAAAAACTCAATTCTAAAAAAATTTTAAGAATATATAAAATCAGACCAACTGTTTAGTTTAGCTTTAATACCCTTCACTGTAATCAAATGATAGTTAAGAAATAAATTTTATAATTTATTAAAATATGTATTAACACTTTAAACTTTCTTTTTTGTTTTGTTGATTTTAATATTCAGCACGATTTTACTACAAGTCAGCAAAACGCTTAACAAAGTAAACTTAAATGAGTGAACAACAGTGCAGTGCAAAAGATTGTACGTCAGTGATAACGGTTTGTCATGTAATAATTTTATTTTATTATTTTATATTTTTTTTTTTTTGATGGCTGACTGATATTTTTATATTTATTTTATTTTTCATTAAAAAAATACTTATGCATTTTTTGTGTAATAAATGCAAAATTAACAATTCATATGATTATTATTATGTATTGTACGAGTATGTTTATTTTTACTTTTTTTTTGTGGCTAATGAATGTTGTTCGTATTTTATGCGTTTTATGCGGGACAAACATCGCATGTAATGGCACCAATATTCTTATGAATTATGAAGAATTATGTCTAGGTTTTCACAGTATATTGTATTTAACACATACAGTATTTTATGTTTTGTTATTTTTTACTCTTTTTGTGTTTTTGCTTTGGTTTGTCGAATGATGGCCCCTGGTTCAGAAATCAGCAGAATTGATACGCGTCCAAGTGCCAAAAGAATGTGCTAAATGAGCCGCTTTATAAATATGCATTTCGTTTAATGCTAAAACGGCAAAGACTTTGTCAACTTTTGCTGCTGCTGATGTTGCAGTTGCATTATTAGTGGACAAATAATATATGAAAAAATATTATTGTGACTTTTCAAGAATAATAAATTAATTTGTGTAACAGCAGAAAATATTATTGTGATGTAGATGAAAATGAGGTAAAAAAAAGTAAAATTAATGAATTGACAAATAAATACCCTTCAGCATAGTTTGCTTTATTGTTTGTTACATGCACCGAACAGTGATTGAAACGACCAAAATTGTGAGGTTTAACATAAAAGTATTTTTAAAAAATATATCCCCAAAATGTATTTTTAAATAAATATTAAAAAATTTTTTTCATCTCTCTTGAAACATGAATGATGGAGTAGAAAAATAAAATTTCCTGATTTCAATGTTTTTATTTATGTTTTTCAAGGTCTGTTTTATTTATTCTTGTTCGTCTCTAGGTGTGGCTACATCAGTATATAATGTGAACTAGAGCGGGAAAATAGTTATTACCGGCAATAAAAACTTAATATTTCTTAATGAAATAAAAACATCTAAAATTTTTTATAAAATTATACACCTCCAAAACTAATTTATATTATATAAAATTTTATTGAGAACTTTTTAGATTACGATTCAATATTTTTTGTCTAACTTTTTTTGCAAAATTAATATTTAACTTCTTCAGGAAAATGTTAGTTCTTTCTTCAAATACATTGAAATGGATTATTGAGGGGTATCTATAATTGAATTAAAATAAATTAGTAAGAGCTAATAAATCAGTGCAAGCTAATCTCTCCTTTGGATTCAAAGTTGTTTAAACCAGCAAACTAATATCCTGGCCCACGATATCTGTCGTTTACTTATATGAATATATTGAAAAAAGAACAAATTTAATAATTTTATTATTGTTTGAGTGTACAGAACTTAAAAAGAAATAGATCCATCCACTGCTAGGATTAAATTTTACAAAATAAAATTTAATAATACCCTGAAGATGGCCAACAAAGTTGGTCTAAATATCGGAAATAAATAAACAAAAATTAATAATAAGTAATTTTATTTATTTATTAAAACGGACCTCAAGCCGAACACGTACATATGTATACACGCCAATTTTATTATTGTTTTCAATACCAGTTGTCGATCAACATATTCTTGTCGAATTAATGGAGCAGGCTGTAATAAATTATTACAGTATTTAAACTAGGGATGTAACGAATACGAATACCGATTCTGATATATCGGCGATATTTCTGATTTGCTGATATATCGAAAACAATTAAATTTTCAACGATTTTTTTCATAAAAACTAAGAGAAATAACATATTAAAAACAGAACATAAAGTCTAAACAGAAAAATTAAAGGTTTCTTTTGTTTTACTTTGCACCAGAGTAGTGAAATGTTCTCTCCATGCTAAATCATGTATGTATTAAAAAAAATAATTTGTTTTTTGTTAGGAATGAATTCAAATATCAATTTTAAATATTAATAATCTCTTACACTATAATTTTGTATGATAAAAGGTTTTGTTAATTTTTACTTAAGTTCAATATGTGTATCGGTATCGGAATCGGTATCGTCGATATTTCTTTTTGAATATCGGTACCGGTATCGGATCGGCAAAACGGCTTACCATCTCTAACCGCATAAGGTTGGGCGTTTTAACTAACAATAGAGGCAATATGACTTTGTTACATACACATCAAGCCTCTACTTTTTCGGTCTGCTTTCTTATACTCTATATTGAACGTATACTTTTCTACTTCGTTCAATTTCTGTCTCAGTAAAATTTGGCGATATTTTATTTATTTTTTTTTTAACTTTTTTGCTTTTTTGGTTGAGCAAAACCTGCGAAACAACTGTTTTTAACATTTATTTTAGTACTGGCAAAATATAATTTTTTGAACTACAAAGAAAAAATATCATCGAAATGCAACCAACAAAACAAGTTGTTAATATATAATATAAAAATTAAAAGTTAATTTAATTTTAAGCTCTTTGTGCCCAAATTAAAAGTTCTAATTGTACGAGATGTACAATTACATGAGGGGAGTTGCAATAAACTCGTATAAACTCAGCTTTATAGGAAAGACTTACGACTTTGGAGTTGAGGAAATAAAACAAAGTGATTTCAAAATTCTATTTAAACAGACGACGTTGTGTAGTTTTATTGACAACAGATTCGGATATTTGGTCTGTCTTGCTTGACTGTTCAAAAGGAAAAGAAAACAAACTAAATGGTAAACATGCTTAAACTAAGCAAGACCAAGTTACGTTAAAACGATTTAATTAAATTCAAGAAGTTACTATAAGAACTATAATGCAATTCACAATATTTAATTCATATACAGAGATGAGCCTATGAGCTTGTATAATATATAATATTTATAATATAAATGTGGATAATATATGTACAATAGCCCAATTCACAATCTTGTACAAATGGTCTGGCATAGTAGCATGTGTAAAAAAGTATAGTATATTGATACTCACCACTTAACAATTCTTATAATATAATGTACCATTTTGCACAAGCTACGATGCAATACCATTTGCATAAGATCGTGAATGGGGATAATAACTTCAATTGACAAAAAAAAGGGAAAAAGAAATCATGAAAATTTAATACATACATTTTTACTGTTGAATAATTTTTAAAGGAATCATTGTTGATATAACAAAATTAAAATGTTTTTTATCATTTGAACTACTCAACAAAATTATTATTTTTAAGTTATATCATAAAGGAATGACAAAATGTAGAAGAAACATAAATTCGTAAATACATCACTGATGTTCATCATACACACTTTTATTTAAAATGCAATACAAGTTCACCGATAATCTTTTTCAGTAGTTGTTTGTTTATTATATACTTTAGTGAGGTAATTTAGGTTATTTCAATTTCCATTTGCAGCGCATTGATATTTTTAGGAACAGGCCCCATTGTTTGCGTATCTAATAAAGTGTTGCTCTTTAGCTGAGAGAAAAGTAAGTTATTTTATTAGCCGCAGTTGCCGGTTCAACTCCGTCCAAAGACATTTACAGCCTGTTTCACAATGTCGAATGAAAACCTAAGCGAACGAAAGCGAGTCACTCGATATCAAGTAAATTTGTGTTTCACGAAATCATGTTCGTTCGTTCGCTTGAAGTTACGTCTCTCAATTTTTATCTCTTGCAGCCAAATCAAAAATTTCAGTAAATTTGAGAGATTTTCCGTTAAAATAACAAAATTGCTACTTAATCGCTTTGAAAGAAATGCAACCATTCATAAAAGCAATCAGCTGTATGTAACGAATATTAAGTAAATTTTTATCAACCAAGAAATAAACAAAAGAAACATTAAAAAGTGAAAATTATAAATACATCTATAAACTGCACAAGAGTGTGCAGTTTTTTTTTCCAAGATAATAAATGAATTTTTGAGGCCAAGAAATGATTTTAAGTAATAATTTTTGTTCTAGGATGTGTTTGTGCATTAAGTTACAACTTTTTATTTTTTAAAAACATTTTTTTTCAAATAATTTAAAAACTTTTTTACTCGGCGAATGCAAAACAACAAGTGAGTGATTTTGACATTTGCGTTCGCAATGTTGAGGACACGTTCGATATTGTGAAACCCAAATCTGTATGAAAACACTTACGTTTTCATTCGCATTATCGTTCGAGTGACTAGTCGCAGAACGATAAGATGAAGAAACAGAATTCGGTTTTCGTTCGCTTAGAATGCGAATGAACATGTTTATTCGACATTGTGAAATATGCTGTTAGTGTTTTTTGCAGACAAGTAAGAAATCGTTTCGCGGATTGTAATTGTTTTTAAAATACATTGTTAATATAGTAATTATGATAATCGAAATTTGTATGGAAATTAAATTGAAATCTAACATTGCAAAAGTTAAAAATTTTAAAAATCCCCTAGAAAAGATTTGATATCTTTTAAGCGGCTGGACCAATTTTCTTAAAACATAGCTAAGAACCTTTTCGATCTAGCCACCTTTCAAACAAAAGGATCAAGATCCGTTTAGCCGTTTGGTCGGTACGTAGACTCGTACAGACACACAGATACACAGGCACACACTGCAAACTTATAACAGCCCTTTTTTTGGTCAGGGGTTAAAAAATAAGTGTTGAAAAATAAACAAATTTCAACAAACTATTTGTTGATATATATAATATATAAATATAAATATTTTTCAGATTTTCCTATAACTTCGCAATTTTATTAATTGTATTTACATATATGTATCATTGCATTTTCAAAATCAGTTAATTATTTAGTTGATATAACAAAAAAATTAATTGTATTTACCAATCTTTTTTTTCTCTGCACACATTTACTTACCGCTGTTGAGTTTAAACTACATAATTCAACTAAAGCGGCCCATACACTACAACAGCATGCACGTGCAATCAAGCTATTTAGCAAACATGCTCGACCCACATAACATACCAGCAAGCTGGTACAATATTCACTTTTTTAAAAAATTAAAGAAGGGTGGTTCTATATAATGACTCAGATGTTTGCTTAAATTTTTATTGGAATTTTGTAAATATTAGCAGCTATGTACAACTAAAGTGATCCAATTCCAATTTTCATTGAAAATAATTATTTTTAAACAAATTACAATTTTTAAATGAATATTTACTCCTGGACACTTTACTCAACTGAGCTAACTTCACTATACACAATACCAGCAAGCTTGTAGCAAAATATCAAACTCTATTTGACATCACTACAGCAAAACGTACAATCACACAAAATGCCCATACACGACCCAACCGCTGGCACAAACACTTGATTGCGCATGCATGCTGTTGTAGTGTATGGGCCGCTTAAGTCAGCCTTTAAACTTGTACTGATTAATTAACCCGAGTTCAGGAAATTTAACCGATTACTTGCGTAAATAATGAACTCTAGAAATGTGGAAAAACGTGCGCCTTACTCATATCTTTTTTTAAGACATCCTATGTTAAATATATTGAACATTATAAGCAGGGTATAGGAAATTTGAAGTCGGCGTTTTAAATCTGATGATTTATGAAAATAATATTCGACTTTGACAAAAATTCTTCGTATGGCTATGGAAAAATTCTTTTGGGCAAAATATCAAAATTTCTTATATAAAATATTTTTTAACCACTGTGTCCGACTAATATATATAATTTTTTTCTTATATTTCCATTGTTAACACTGAGTGTTTAATTTATGTTTAGTGTGTGTTTTCTCAAGTTGTGTAGTATAATATAATAATTTTTATTTGTATAACTTTTCTTTTTCTATTTGTTATGCAAAATCTGTTTTGCAATTGTAATGTTGTTGATTTTTAAACGTAAAAAGAAGATGCGGCTGTAAATAACTGCCTAAATAAACTGCAATGAGACTACAAGTATCACATAGACGGACGGACAATGTAGACATGCAGACAGACATACAGACAGACAGCCTAGCGAGCGAGTGAGTGTATGGTTTTTATAAAAAACAAGACACATATAAACATAGAAACGTCGTTGCAAACTGACCGTTCGTCCATGTCAATGTCATTTGGTTTTGATGGAGTTTTGCTTTTCGTATGTGTACAATTTCTCGTAATTATGACAACATTTTTTATACCTTTTAATTTACAATTTTATTACACAGTTCGTGATTGTAATTGTGGTAGTTATAATATTAATGTCTACATGAACTGTTTTTTTTTTAATTTCTTTTTTTAAAGCTACTTACTCATGTTTTAGACTCGGCAGTTTTTCTTAAAGCAAGTCTGGGTTTATTGAAGAGAGGGGAAAGAAGAAAGAAGAGGCGTACTAACTTGCTTGTACAGAAAAGATACTTGAATTATCTTTTGTTATTTCATTCGCTTAAACAATAAGACAATTTAACAAGAAACCGTCTGTTTGTAAACAATCGAGCAGTTTTAAAAGAGAATTGAAGTGAACTGCTTCAAGAAAAACTGCCAAGTCTAAAGCATGTCTTAAGGTACAGTCGGATGGAGCATGGGCAAAAGTATTTGATATAAGCAACATGATACCATATTATTACCAAAAAAGCTACTATTCATTCCACACTTCCATATCAAATTTTGTGAATCAGCAACTTAAAAGAAAAGTTTTCTTTTAGGTTTGACTAGATAATGCTAAGAGTTTGGATATTGGACTTAATCAGAACATTCGGTCAATTGTGACATCACTGTCACTCTGTGTAAACGTATTCCTTACCGTCAAACCAAAAGAGCCCAATATGCACTTCAGAACCTGTAATGCCCGAAAGTACCCCAAATCAAACAGAATACACTCATCTGCTTGTTAGTTTAACGCGGCGATTTAAAAAGTGTTGCACACTTTCCCCTAATTTATTTCAATTTAGTCCAATAATATTGAAACAGTTAAACTCAATAAACATTTGTCTGAAATAAAAAGTTCTTCGTTAGTATTTAGTGGTTTCGCTTTTTAGGGCAAATACTTGCCAAGTCTGACCTAAAGGATGTTAAATCATAAGATCTTGGTGGCCAATTGTGATTGCTTCTTCGATAAATCACACTGCGAAAAAACTTTACACGCGAAAGACCGATGGTATCGTAACTTGCATCGTTCGATGAACGCCATCCACTCACCGTAACAGTTGCTTCAGCCACAATTCGGAGGAATTAAGGACCAATGACTCGCCAGAACAAAAAACGCACCAAAGAGCCACAAGAGCACGAGTTTAATCCTTCATATCACTAAATTGTCCCAAAACCAAAATTTTTTCCACCCAATTCATACCTGCCGGCCGAGAAAATGCTTCACGACGATCGAAGAATCTTTAGTTTTTCGAGTTTTGACCGCTATATTTTTTAAAAAATTTTTTTGTTAATTGTAATAATTGTTGTTTCTGTTGCTACTATCGGTGTAATTTTTACTTGTCGCTGATATTTATTTACAAGTCATGTTATGACAGCTGTCAAAATGGTGGGCTTTTGAAATAAAAATTCTTATTGGAACACCTTTACATACATTAAAAATATACACTAATATATGTATATTTAAAAATCTGTGAAGTCGATATGACTGCATTAAACCAGGGTTTGAACCCGTTGGCCATTTGTTTTATAGTGAACAGGGTACTTACTTCCACCTATAGCACACGCATTAAAGTGATCTGCCATTTCATTGATGGCTAAACGAAGTCTCGACTATCAGGGCATATTTTCATGGCAATAATTGAAGTGATTGGCCCTTAACCAACTCTTAAGGCTCGTCTTCTGCATGGAAAATTTGATTTAATATACAGATATCCAATGACCCCGGCCTTACTCTATCTAAGACATCTTGAGGGTCCTGGAGTCATCTAGGTATTTTTGGCTAATTTTTACCCCGACAACGTGTCTCTAGGTACATTTCATACTGAATTTAAAAAAATCTTGTTTTCATGAAGGGGTGTTAGGCCGATGTCAAAATTTTGCTTCAGATTAACTTTAAGCCGGTCTTCAGAATTCAAATTAGAAAGCCATTACGATTTCCACGAAATAATCAAACATAAAAACCTTGTTTTCTTTTCTCACACTTTAACGAAAAAAAAACTACTCCAGTAGCTACAAACCTTTTTCTCTTTCTGAGTAAAAAGAAAATTAGTTATGTGTATTTACAAGAACTAAAAAAAGAAATAAAAATTATATTTAAAGCTTTTTTTAAAGCCATAAAATATAAAGTTGATTTAATATTCAGCAGATGTTTGTGTTCTGATAACTTTTGATCACGTTCGACACTTTAGCAGAAGGAAAAATTATTCATTTATGAATAAATATTTATAAATAAATTTATTAATGTCATGCATATGAAATTCTCATGCCATTTTGGCAAAGAAATACTTATTTTGCAATAAACCGCTTGTCACAATTCTTTTGTTTGCATTAACTTTTTTCTCTCCAATTTCGCTTCGTCTTTTCTTAATACACTGTTGTATTGATAAGAAGAAAAAAAAATATTAAAATGTGTTAAATGAACAACTAAATAATGTGCAGAAAACATGTTCCAATGAAACGAGAACTGGGTCAATTTGTGAAATTACTAAAGAGGAAGTAAAGTCGAAGACAACACGTTGTACTTAGCAACATCGTAGTAAAGAAAGTTGTAATTGGTGGAATTTTTAATAATTTGGTATTATTCAAAACCTTAAGTCACTTGATTCTAATATAAAAATATTTACATATATGTATTTTTTTCACTGAAGGACAATCTTTTTTTTTCTAAGACCTTTTTCCTTATTAGAAAGATTATATATTTCTAACAAAACCCTTACTAAACAGAGGTCGGAGCTCAAATTATTAAAAAAATCATACTACAGTAGGAATAAAATGCCTAATTACAGCTTGCTCATTTCTTGATCAATATCGTTTTATGTTAAATCAAATTGAATGATAGAAATGGAATTTAAACGTCATAGTGTTAATTTTGTATTATACATATATTTTTTTGCACTGTGAAATCGCCACTGTTGTCTTTTAAAACTAAACTAATTCAAGCGCAGAGACCCAGCTTAAGAACAGCATGTAGATGTGGTTAGAAAAGTTGGAGAGAAATTGACAGGAGCGACGCCTGTTTGATTTCAATGCATAATATGTCGCAATCACGTGCATACTCGCACAACTTTTAGGCGGTTTTGGGTGTGAAGAAGGGGGTGGGGGAAGAGGACCATCGCAGCCTTTTGGAAATGTCGTTTTTTATTTTCCTACTAATTATGTAATTTTTACAATTTGTAAAAGTTCCATTTGATATATTACAATAAATGCCAAGATTTCCATCGCCAACGTCTTACACAAACATGTTGAAATAGTTTAATAAACACAAAGCAAAAATTAAAATTGGCTTGAATCATAAAAGTACTTAAATTAAACCGAAAGTTTTTAACCTTATACATATTAGCAAAAGTTGAGAACAGTCATCAGATATGGAAAAATCTGAAAAACCATTTGATTGAAAATACTTAATTGCCTAAGTAAAAAAAATTTTATAATAAATGAAAATAACAAGATATTTCGTTCGTATTAATCAGATAATTGACTCAATTATTACATTGATTGAATAAAACTTAAAGCCAATCACAAAATTGTTTGCAAAGAGTACATATTTATATATTTTTTTAAATAAAAAACAAAATATTGAATCAAATAACAAATTGGTACATTATTGATACTACACACAAAAAAATATAATAGGTAATATTAATTAATAACTAACATTAGGTAGTTTGTACATTACACTTTTTACCTAAAATCCAAGTTAATATAAATATTACAATAAGCTATATTCTTCGAAATTAGTTTTATTGAACAAATTTCTAGCAAATATAAAAAAAGCACAAAAAACAAGTTAAGTTTAGTAATTTGTAAAATACTTAAATGTTACGAAAACATTTGCATGAAACGTGCTTTTCCATAAAAATTTTTGAAAACATAAGAAATTTTTTTGGGAATTGTTACATTTTAAGTTTAACATTTATTAATGCACTAATAATACCAAATTATTATTTTACCCTTTCAACTTTGTTATTTGTTGAGCTTCACATTTGTTTTAATGAAAATTTAACATAATAACTCTAGTTGTTGTAAAAAAATTGTGGGTTAAGGTTCCCTAATCATCTGCATTAGCAGCAGCATTGCATCCAGTTTAACCCCTCAATAATCAATTTAAATGTATTTTTAACACTAAGCACATTTATTTGACCAGTTTTGTTTTTTGTTCCAGCGCGATTCTATTTAACAAAATATTTAATCAAATTTGCCAAAATAAAAAAAATCATAGAAATTTTAGTATAAATTCATTAAGGAAAAATTTGAAGAAGGAGCACCAAACTTTTTAATTTATAAAAAGAGGATAAAAATAAATCATAAAAAGTTGAACAATGGGTTCGAAAGGGGGTTGAACATTGTTAACTCTGCAGAAAATCGAACTGACACAATACTAATCATATGACCAGTCACCAAGTGATAGGGACTAGTCCGAGTTCTAACACTTCATATGAAGCGGACCAGTCACTTTTACATGGGGATGGCCTAGGATGGGGTTAATTGATACTTTGTATGCACCTTGTGAGTTGCCACTTAACTATTCCATAAAGAGATCTTCGGTGTATAATAACATAAATTATTTAAAAATTTCATTCAGACATTTAACTGTAACAATGAAAATTTATATTTTTTTATTGTTACAAATGCAATTATAATTTATATTTAAGCAGAAAATTTTTTGTGATTCAAACCGACAACCTTGTGCATGACAGGCTTGCACACTACCAAATCAACCACAGGGACACTTATATTTCAAAAATATAAATAGCAGTTAAGCTTAGGTTAATATCTCAGTATAGTAACGGGACTGGTTCCAGAGTCACATTAGACAGAGCAATTAACATTTTACATATACTATTTGATAGGTGCTTGGATTAAACCACATGGAACATGCTCAGTGCCGTTTACTACAATACTTTACATACTCCAAATTAAATTGGCTCAAGATCAAGACGATAGATCAGCACAATGGTGAATATGTAACCATTTAAACTATATGTCGTCTTTTTTCACCATACACTTCTCCGTACTTTTGATAATACTCGCATTTTCAAGTCATAGGACGAGTGCGTTGAGGATCAATTACAACCAAATTTTCTGCAGGGAATGGACTTAATTAATCCACTGATTTTGATTATTTGGTAAGTTCGGGAATTTTAAAACTTTTTGTATTTAAGAAGCCAAAAAGGAAGAAAATTAAATTTGGTACTTGTCTGGTAACCCATTTAACTTTTAAGGCATTGATGTCAGTTTCATGGCACAATTGTGGAAAAAAGTCACACATTCTTATTCCCTTTAATTTAGTCTGCAATGAGACAGCGACGATAACACATGTGAACCAGGCGTATTAAATTCTTTATAGCTACAGTGAAAGAAAAAAACTGGTATGCGAAAAATATTCTATGATCTGTAATGCTTTTCGCGACATTCAATGTGTTTTATGTTACAAAACTTTTAAGGAAAAAAATGAATGTGTATTAAAAAGATGTTTAGGTTTTTTTTTGAGCAGCTTCACTAAACGTCACTTAATATCAAAACTTGAAAAACAATAACTCGGAAAATATATGTCGCAGCCAATTTTTTTGTTTAATTTTTTCTTCTTATTTTTCAATTTTCTATCAGATTAGCTATTTAAAAATTTATTTTTGCAAATTCTTCACAGCCCCGTTAATCGAAAAATATGGGTGGAACCCAACTTTTTTATAAAATTTGTATTCCTTATTTTTTAGTTTTCTGTCACATAGGCTCCTTTTATTTTTTTTTGAGCAGCCTTACTAAACTGCAGATGTTCCAAATATTTATTTTTTTCTGTGTACTTCAGAGACGAATGAGACAATTTTGCTCAAACATACAACTATAGTTTTATTTTTGACTTCACCGATGTACACCAAAACTTCACTTTCCGTTGATGTTACGTTCGAAACAAAACGCGACGAAAATTTAAACGACGCAAAGTGAATTATGATTTTCTTAAGCAAACCATATTAAGATGGAAGAAAGGTTCTAGGGTTACGATAATACTACTTTTTATAAAAAAAAATTCAACAAAGTAAGCATTTAGAAATCAAAATAAATGTAAAATTGTATTACTTATATATAAAAAGCAAAAAGTAAAAACATGATATTAAAACAAAATTTAATATTCAATTAATTTATGAAAAATAATCCGCGCTAGTTTTTTCACTTTTCCCTTTTCTCCTATTATGAATGTATTTTTTCTCAGTTTTTACCAAATGCGAGAATAAAAAAACTCCCCGGGGAAAAAGTAGGTATTATAAAAGCAATTGAAATTGCTTTTTCACTAAAAATCTTTCCTTGCAAAACAGAAATGAGTTTACATAAAAACATATTTAATACTGCATTAAAACAAAATTAATGTATGTACATAAACTTGTGGAAAAACACAAATAATGCCAAAATAAATCATTTATAAACTTAATTTTACATACATACATATTTTTACAATTTGGTGAATTTTAATAATTTTGATTACTCCGTATACTCACTCTCTCACTCAGAAAAAGGGAGAAACACAATGTCAACAAACAAGCAAAACAACGAGTTTCGTCAGCGATGCCAACTTATCTATTTTAGAGCTAAATTTAGCTCTTTTTGATTCCTTCTAACTCGAAATTTTTCGCTTTAGCTCTTTTTTAATAAAAAGAGCCAACAAAGCTCTTTTCACTTGTGGAAACGGCACGTTTGGCACTTTTTGGATCTTATAGTAAATTTTCCCGCTTTTACCCTATTGTTTCTGCTTTTGGGCATTTAAATTTTTGGCAACTATGTTTTTGCAAATGCAGATACTTTTTTTCGCAATAATGTAAGATACATATATGTATGTATTTAGGTATTTCAAATTGTACAACCCCGTTTTTATTATAAAGTGTTCGTTTGTGAGTAATTAGAAAATTTTCCACAAATTATTGAAATGGATTCTTACTGCCAAAAATATAGGAAAGCTTGGAAATCAAATCCCGCGTTTACAAAAATGGATTAAACCAACAAAAGATCCTTCTAAAGCTAACTGTTTTTGAAAATGATTGTTCTTTTTTTGTAACTTAACGTATATACAAGTAAATGTAAATGTGTATGGTTATATTGTTAATGCAGATAAATATTTGCTTTAATTGCTGTGAAATGATTTGATTTTATATTATTATTTTTTATTTTTTATTACTATTATTTTTATTAATGTAAAAAAATCTTGAAGTGCAAATTGAATAATAAATATGTACATTCATAGATTTAAAACGGAAAGATCTTGAGTTTTTAAATTTAGCTCTTTTTAGCTCTTTTTGGCTACTCAGTTGGCTCGTTTTGCCTTTGAATTGTTGGCATTACTGAGCTTCGTAATGCGTGATGCCGCATATTACTCTTTTTTGTTCCCAAAGAATTTATGATTGGAGGAATGTTTTATCGAGAAATATATTTTCCGTGAGAATTAAATTCCGAGGGAATATTCATGATTGGGTTGACAATAAAAATTAATCAATGTCTGATGAGTCCATAGTGGCTGTTGTCGAAAATCGGCTTCCATTCACAAAAAATTTGTACAATGTTTTGCAGAACAGATTTTTTTAGCATAAAAAAAATTCCTTGTAGCAATTGATAGTCGTAGCTAACGAACGACGCACACTAAAGGCCCAACTATAATATGAATAAGCGGACTTAAGCAACTGTGCGATTATATATAAAACGTATGTGACAAACTATAATGTACTTATGGAACTTTTCGTCAAGTTTCGTCAAATGTCATTTGCTTAAGATATGTGCCAAACTGAACGCACATTCCGTATGGAAAACACTGTTTGTGCATTCTTTAAATTCAAGCCAAACAGCATCAGAAAATATTCATTGATTTTAAATATTTTTTTATTGTTTCTTATTTTAAACTCAGGAAAGAAAGCAAAACTTTTATTTTCAGTCTTTGTTTTACAATACACATATGCACACATACACATGAGTTTATTTATGTATGTTGATTGTTGTACTTTTTAGTAGGCAAAACAAATAAAGCAACTAATAAAGTGATGGATATAATTATACGTGAATTTTTAATGGATTAGGATATTCCAACAAGTTAATTTCATTGAATTGCATTCATTTAGTTGTTATAAAAAGAAACAAAGTTAATAAAAAAATTGTGAACAATACCTATATGTGCAGCTGTGGCTAAAGAATACTTAAGTGCATGTAAGTACATTTTGGCCACCTAAATGTCACATCTGAATTGCTTAAGTATTTGACAGACTTATCGTTCAATTCTGGCATTAGCTTAAGCCGGCTCACTCATATTATAGTTGGGCATTAAAAATTATTGCTAATTCAGCAGCGACGCAACTTCGAAAAACACAAAACGAAACGACGCAAACCGAATATTTGATTGTTTTTTAGCTAAGCAACTTACATATACATGCATTTCGTTCCTGCTTATGAAAATCATTTGAATAATCGAGCCAAAAAGTTTTTCAAATAAACTAAAAAATAGCATGTGCTTATATTAAGACTCTTGTGGCCTGTTTCACAATAACGACACGAAACTTTCGACTCATAATTTATATTGAAAACAAAAACAAATTTTCATATTTTATTGTTGTTTTCAAAATTAATTGTAAGCCGAAAGTTTCGTGTCATTATTGCGAAACCGTCCATTATTATGTTATGTTATTGTTCGATTAAAAAAAAAACATGAGTATACTAGATTTAAAGGATTAATTCAAACTTTGTTTGGACACAAATAACGCCAGGAAATTAAAAAACTATTATGCCCTCAACCATGGATAAAAATCCATACTTTCAATCAATTGGGAGAATTGTTTGCTATCAAAATTTTACAAATAATTTTCCAAACAAATTTTTAGCTGAAAAATTTTCACTAAAACGAATTCCCCTTTTTTCAATTTTTTAATATTTTAACATATGCATCTCACACATGTAAATACATATGTACATAATTTCAAAATGAATTTGACAAAATATGAATATCGTAAAAAACCAAATTTTAAGCAAATTTTGCAAAGTTGTGAAAACAAAATATTAAATTAAAACCTGATAATCACCGCATGATAAAATAGTTTCCGTTTAGCGAGGAATAACTAATATTAAAGAGGTTCTGCTGATGTAGTGAAAGATTGCTACGGCCGCATTCTGCCAGATGTCTAAAATGCGATTAGCGGCATCCCTTACGAAAAAAAAAAAAAAAACAAAAAATAAATACACTTGTCAGTTTAAGCAAATTTATTTTTTTTACTTTCAAAAGACAACAAAACACATCGTTGAGTTGGCAACACAACAAGAAGACAATTATAATAAACAAATATTCTTTTAAACATTTTAAAGATAAAAGCCGACTGATATGACAGTAAAAATGTCAGAAAATATGCTCATTACACGTGTCAAAACAAATTTATGCAAAAACTTGCCAGTTCGTTAAAAAAAAACATAAAGTAATAGGTATAATAAAAATTAAAATTTTATTTAAACAAGTAAATAATGTGAGTAAGTGTGTGTATGGTGTGAGGTTGTTATTCTTTATTGTTTATTTGATTTTTAAGGCTTTTTAAGGAGTGATATGTTAATCGTAAATCGTATTAAAATTAATATAACCACTCTTTTAGAGACTCTTGAAACGTTTTAACTTTTGTCATCAAATAAGGAATGATCTGTTGACGCTAAAGTTTCTTTTGAATTGTTTCACGAGACAGGTGCGTGTTTGTAAAGAGGGATTTTTTTTTTAAAAGACTACTAAGAACGGGGTTTTCAAATGTGAATTTAATATCTCCAAAATTAAAGCAGACAGACTTAAAATTTTAAAAACATATAAATGCAAAAAAAAACAAGCTGACAAATGCTTGATACTTTTTCCAGAGCAAAAATTGCAATTTTGTTGCAGTTTTTGCATCCGTTATATCTCCGTAACTATTGCAAATATAAGCAAAGTGTTTTCCAAATTATTTTCTCTCTGAAAACACATCGAAAGTATTTTTTCGTTTTTTTGAAATTCGAACGTAAATATATCCAGTCTTATTTTCGATTTTATCGTAAGCGACATGTAATCCAAATATACTTGTTATTGAAATTAAAATTTTATGGGTCTACCGATAATTTAGAATTATCAAAATTCCAAAATTATTGATAAGCTGGCTGAAAAAATTTTATCGTAAGCGACAATTTACATACTTGAATATTTTAAAAAAAACTTCTTTCTCCTAAAAACTTTTATTTTTGGCGCTTACGATTAATTCGAAAATAAGGCTCGATATTTGTCATATATTCGTTTTGTTTACAAAGTGTTTAAGAATATATGACATTTTGGCGTGCGGGTCGAAGAGTACTCCTGGGAAAAATTCCACGAATTTTATTGGTAATTTTTGACTAAGCCAATTATCTAGAAAATTGCTCGACAGAATTTTTGGAGCGGTTGTCCCCTTCAAGAATATATTTTGGAGTGGGGCACAGTGCGACCAAACAGCACAGTGTGGCCAAAATTCGATAAAATAAGTTTTTAGTTGGGGATTTTTGTCATTGTGTTGGCCAAAGCATTATCCTAGGAGATAAAAGATGTTCATAGTAAGATTTCTTGGCTAAAATGCCCTTTAGCAATTCAGTTTGAATGAGACCTTCACACGAATAGCAATACTACCGTAGGAAAAATTATCTAGTAGACAATTCCATTAAACACGTGTGGAAGTTTTTGTAATCAACCAAATTAAACAAATTAAAGTAAACACATTAAAATGGATTGTACACTGAAAGAAAACCACTTTGTAAGGGTAATGAAACCATTACGTTGAACTCCTTTCATTACTATAACGACAAATTTCATTAATAAAATGAAACATTACATTATACTAATGCAAATTTTATTAATGGTACTTAGTGCTTAGTATTTTACATTTAATAATATGAAAAATTCATACCAAAAAATATTTTGAATTAATAAGGTGAGCTAACAGAAGATGAAAGTATCAAACCACAGTTGAAATTAATCTAATTATAGATATTATAGAAATTATAGTTTTGTTGCATTTCATTTTCGTAACTTTAATGAAGAAAACTTCCTCCTGCACGCTAGTAGGCAGCGTGTTACCTTTGTAGTTGCAGGTTCGAGTCCTGGAGAGAAGGCAAAGTATTTTCTTAATATATATTTATATATTTTTATTTATAAATTCTAACTTTTCAAATAAATTAAATAATGTTGAATTAGTTAAATCAATTAAATAATGTTGAATTAAAATTTCTTTAATGATGATATATATGTACTTAGTGTTTGCCTAAATAATATTTATGGTTATTGTGGCTGCAGTGGTAAACACTTTAAATACCCCGCGAAGAAAATTATATCATATAAATATTTTTATGATGTCTGTGCCAATATACACACTTAAGTTTAACAATTAATAAAATAGAATGACTACATTATATTAACGATTCAGAGTCACGACAACAATGATTATGCTGTTAACACAATGATACGATATTATCAAAAAATTATTTATTACGTCTCAGTAATAAAATACTGTCAAGAAAAACATGAAAAATTTTGTTAATTCAATGAAATTGTTAATTTAAAAAAATATATAAGACTAACGTAACTTCATTGTATATGGGCATGAACGTACGTTCGTACGCTTTTTGATGTACAAAAAATATAGAAAACAAAACTTTTGCAAGCAATTTTTTTTGCCATATGATAGCATTTTTGGAAGCTCTATGCTTAGTGCAAAAGATGAATTTCATCGAGTTTAAGTTTTCATATTGATAGTTATAAACATGTTAGCCACATACGTGTGCAAAATCTGACTGTAGTGAAATGTAAAAATCTGCGAAATGGAACAAAATAATGAGAAGTGATTAATTTATTTTAAAAGTGTATTAATGTAGGTCTCTATCTAATATTTACACAATAAAATATCGCTTTTGGTTTTTGTTTAATTGGCTTAATTACCGGCTGCAAAGGTACGGGTCGCGAACGTACGATTTTTCCACATGTTGTTTTTCTATTATTATTACCATGCCTTTTCCCATTTTCGAACTTTTTTTGTTCTCCTTATACTTTTCTCTTCTTACTTGAGTGTAATAGAGAGATTTTGCAGAAAAAGTGCAAACAAAGCTTTTTTTTTGCACGTAAAATAGTTATATATAAAAACGTCTTTGGAAGTACTTTAAAAAGAAAATATAAAATTTTCCAGCTTCCAGCCCAATTTCCTGAGATATGCTATTAAACAATTCTGCTATATATTATTTTTTTTATAATTATAAACAATAAAACACGATGATTATCAAGATCTTATTTTTCCATCCTGGTAGACCCTTCGGTGGAAAAACCCATATACAAAAAAATCATTGCAATGATTATATTTTTTATTTAAAATATGAAAATATACGTTGCTAGTAAAAAACTTGTCGTTTATTAATAGTTATTTTTACAAACAATAGAGTTGGGCATAGTTGTTCTTTTTACGGATTGTTCCTTTTTATTCCCTACCAAAAAAAGAACTAGTTCGTTCTTTTCGTTCAGTTGTTCTTTTCGATCAGTTGTTAAGTGAACGACAGAACAGAGATTGCAAAATTATCAAATCCTTTTTAATGTTTTCTTTGTTTGTGTTGCTCTAAGGTATTTGCCTTTTATACTTTTCATTTGCTGTGAAATTAAATAAAAGAATAATTAATGCAAACGTGTTTTTAATAAAAATGTTTAATTAAAATTCCATATGTCCAAGAGGAACAGTTGGTGCTGTACTGTTGCCAGTATGACACGTTTATCTACAGAAGTCCGAAGAATTATTCCCTCTAGCATGATGTCTATCGGAATACAAATATTGGCCTGTGGTAATAAACAAGCTTTAAAACAAGCTTTAGCAGTAGCTAAAGGTTGTGATCTGCAGTATATAAGAGCTGAAGGCTTTGTCTTGGACCATGTTTCAGATGAAACACAAAAGCATGTGCTGGCGAGTTGTTAAGATATCGCAAGCAAATTTGCACTACGAACATTTTTGTGTTTAGTGATCTGGAAAAGGAAACATTCTTCCCATAGTATTACACAAGATATCAGCTTACTGGAAACGGCTAAAGCTGCCGAGTTCTTTCTAACAGATGGTGCAATAACAACAGGTAACATCAACATTTACTTACATATTTCTAAGCGAAAGCATTTTTACAATACGTATATATACATTTGCATATATTTATATGTAAACAGGAACTTCCACAGGTGTGGCTGTAAAACAGCAAGACTTATTAGATTTAAAGGAAAAGTTGGAAGTACCTTTGGTGTTAGGGTCCGGTATAACCAAAGACAATATAATGGACTTTTATCCTTATATACAAGCAGTAATTGTAGGTTCACATTTCAAACACAAAGGCAATTGGAAAAATGACTTATGTGAGAAGTCCATAGAAAAATTTATTACTTTGCGGTTGGCAACAAAGTGTTTAAATAAGCAATGAACTGTTTATTGACCAAAATACAAAATACAGTTATGAAATAAAATACTTGATAAAATGTTTTCATTTGGCGACTTTTTTCATGTAGGCGCTCTTTTTAGTTTTGACAGATTTTTTCTAATTTTGGCGATTTTTTCGGTTTTTGGCGTTTATTCAATTTGGTGATTTTTTTTTTTAATTTTAACGATTTTTTTTTCATATAAGCAATTATTTTGTAATTGGCGCCTAGTTCGCATTTTTGCGATATATCCGGTTTTTGGCGGCTTTTTTCATTTTGGCGATTTTTTTCATTCAGACGGTTTTTTCGAATTTTGCGACTTATTTTAGTGTTAGAGTTTTCTTTAATTTTGGCGTTTTTTTCGTTTTGTGTTTTTTTTAATTTTTGGCGATTTTTTTTTTGGTTTGGCGATTTTATAATTTTTGGATTTTTTTGTTTTACCGTTTTCGCAAATTTCAAGAGTTTATCTCTTACAGTTGTCAAAATTACATAGTCCAAATTGCATTAACTGATGGACCACCCTTTAATTTTAATGTTTATAAAATTTAGTGTTAATTGTTGTGGTCTATATAAAAATACACTAATTTTACAAATTTCAAGTGTCAATATACATATGTACATACAATTGTATGTATATTACATGAGATTTTAGCATTTTTCCTTGATCGTTTTGGAATACCCTTTAATTTTTAATTATCATGTATTTGTTATTGTAGCGGCCAAGGTTCTACATACTCTGTCAAAATTTCAGGTCCGTAGCTCTATCTGTTCCTGAGGAAAGAGCGTGTAACGGACAGACGAACAGCGTAGGGAAAACAATAGAGGTACTTTTTTCACCTTTGGTGTACGGAACCCTAAAAAGTATAAGTGCAAATTTTCAGAAAGAGCCAAAGCAAATTCGACACTGTTCAATACTTTAGAAGATGTGTCGAGTGTAAAAAAAGGTAAAAAAATTTACTTTTGAGCCCCTATTATACCTTAAAAGTACACATTTCGAAAAAGTACCAAGCACGCATCGGTTTAGTTTTTTAAGAAGCATCCGTATGCTTTTGGAATTTGGAGTCTATCTATCGTAATTTCCAAGATATAAGGTTACCGATTTTATCCTTTTTACCACTTTAGCATAGTAATTTGAAAAACCGCTTCTTAGTAGATCTATACATCAGAAGAGAAACCTGCACACAAAATGTCAGCTCAGCAGCTATAGTGGTTTGGGCTGTGTGATGATATGTATGTCTGTCAGTCAGACAGTAATGTTACTTATTTTTATAGATTCGCAAATATTGAATGTTGGTGTACGGAAGCCTAAAAACAAAACAAAATGAAAAAAAAACTCCAAAACCCGAAAAAATCGCCACTACATATATTTTATGTAGGCTAAAGTTCGTATTTAATTACATATCTCGTGTCAGTACGGAACCCTTTGTGCGCTAGTCAAAGTCGCACTTCACTGAATTTATTTTATAAATGATAAGGTATATATGGCATATATGTAAAAATAATATACTATTAATTGCTACTGCTCAATAGAAGACACAAAAGATGTAAGTTTTTTCGAAGAGCCCAAAAAAAGTATCAAGAGGGTAAATACGGGAAACTGTGCTAAAAATTTCAAATTCGGCAGAAAATCATATAATCGAAACATTTTAGTTATTGTTAAGAGATATATAGTGTATTCTTGAACATTGGCTTTTAAAGGTACTTTGAATATTAACTTCATACCTTTGAAAAAATATTTTAATAGTTCTTCGGCCTGTGAGACAGATACAGGTTTACGAAATTGAGAATGAAAACTTATTCATTTATATTATTTGAATACAAGTTTTTATTTTATTTGCTCAAATTCAATTTCAATAAAAAAATATAATAATAATTTTATATTATTTATTTTGGTGTGTTGTTATATCGTCATATTGCATTCCAGCATTTTTAATTTATTAATTTTTAGCAAATTTTCAATTGTATATGGTAATAATATCAAAACAGAAACTTTTAATCAATTAGCGAATTCATTAAAGTTTTTTCTTACATGACGCCATATTGGATTAGCCATTTTGAATTTGCTCATTCTGAGAACGGAATCGTAATCAGCGACAACAAAAAAGCACATACACCATTTTTTTTATAATTTTCTAAATTTTTTTTACTTTTGGCATACAAGGGCATTTGGACGCACTGAGTGGGTCCAACAGTGCTCCTGGGGAAAATCATCCACGGTTTTTGTCCTTTGAATGCCCAAAATCACTTTTAGATTTAAAATATACACTAACTTTTCCCATTTTTCTCCCGTTTTTAAATTCCCAAAATGGACGCTAATTCGTCGACGCTATCTTGACATACGTTCTTATTAACTGCAATTAACATTATCCGCTTTTCCCGGCTATTTTAACTTGGCAGCACTGAATTTAGTACAGCAAAAAAAAAAAAAGGATTAAGCACTTTGTTAGACCTACATATTTAAAGCCAATTCAAACAAGGTTTTAGGTTGGTGTTAACAGAATCATTTTGTACGGTAAAACCAGCTTTTAACAGTAAGTTTTAATGATATTATTTATTATTTAGTTTATGAATTGATTTAAAACCATGTCAAAGATTAAATGGCTCTAGTGCATGAATGCATTTTCGTGTGATCCTTTCTATTCATATGTAACATTTTAACCACTGCAAATTACAACTGTAACATAATACACAGCATTATAGGGCTAAATTATACTCAAGTCTATTTAAGGTTCTATTTTTATATAAGCAATTATTTAATTAAGTAAAAAATTTTTTGTTAGGTGTCACAATGAATCTTAGTATATAATTCATTTAAAAAAATTTGACAATTACTTCGCAGTTTGCTCAATTCAAATTTTATATTACATCAAGGACAGGGTGTCTGCGGGGAAGGTATACTACATACTTTGTTTTGCCACCACTTTGGTACACATTAGTCTTGACAGTTCATACAGCAGTAGTAAAGTAGACACGTGGAAAAATATTCGATAAACCAACGTTTTTTAATTCTTAAAAACTTTTATCGAAATCTATCATTGATTACTGTTACGATGAGAAAGTTATTGGAAATTTTTGGGAGAAACAACGTGCCAACAGAACGAACTATTTATCGTGTAGTGAATAATTTTGAAGAAAGAGGGTCTGTAGGTGATAGGCCCAGGCATAAACCACAACTTATTGCAAGATCAGCTTAAAACATTACTGCTGCTCAAGAAAGTGTTCAAAACAATCCATCTGCCTCAATTCGATGCCGTGCTTAGGAGCTTAGTCTTCAAAAAACAACTGGCCACAATTTTGCACAAGGATTTGCATTTGTTTCCATTTAAGATTCAGTTGACACAAGAGCTTCTTCCACAAGACCATTTACGCCGTAAACAAACAAAGTAGTATACCTTCCCGCCGGACACCCTGTATAATACAGATTTGTCAAAATTGAACATATTCAATCAGTGTCTATATTTACACTTAATTTCGCAAGTTTTTTCATTAAAAAATATACATATTTATGCTTTCATACATACATGTTTATTTAATTTAATTTATTTTATTTAATCTTAGAAAAATATTCCCTACTTCCCTTTTAAAAACGGCTTTGGCCAAAGTAAGCAAATACGTCGAGTAAAAAAAACGAAAATGAGCAAAAGCAGTAGCAATGCGACAATTAACATTACCCAGTGGACATTAATCATTTTAATCGCAATTCACATGACAAGAACGTTGGCACAATGAAGAAAACGGAGCTTTAACAATTTTTAGCTAAAGCCATCACACCGAAGGAAGTAAGGCCCAAACGTACACTTTAAAGACTAAGACGACCTCAGCCAGCCCAATCCCAGCACGAAGAAAGTCATTGTGCGCTCTCGCCTCGCGTTACTTTTACGCAATAAATGATCTCTAAAAGCACGCGTTTATGCCAAAATTAGCCCATATTTTGTTGTGTTAAGTTAATGTTTTGTATAAGACATGGAAATAAAGCAAAAAATATTAGTGAAAAAACAACATCAAATCGACGATAACAGCAGCAGTATAAAGAAAACCATAACAGCAGAAGCAATATTTATTATATTTTTATATTTCCTTTTGTACTTGATACATATTTTTGCAGTGCGTAAAGGAATTAAATCTTAATTTGTGCTGTATAGAGATTTCAATCTCTAAGCTTTTCGCTCATAGTACTACCATTGCTGATGATCGAGAATGCAATATTGCGAGATCGTTGAGGTCTACCCGTTGTCGAAATCAACTGACTGCTTATAATAGGCTCCCACTATTCCCATCTTAGGGAACAGAAATGTATTGCCAATAGCACAAAATTGTTCTTGAGAACGAGTAAACAGGCCCCAATTATTCGATATTGTATTGACGTGATGTTGATGTTTGTAACCGGAATAAGGGTGATAATGTTCAGTTAAGTTAGGTTAGCAGGTTGGTGGGAAAATAAGATGAATTATCTGAAATATTTTGTTTTGTTAAAAAAGTAACACTCAGGCAATTAATGCCTATTACTATTACTAAATATTATAACTTCTTTCGGAATGCGGGAGTATAGAGAAGAAAAGTGGTGAAGGAAGATATTTATTTATTTATTTATTTATTTGTATAGTTGTAACCTAGGACAACAAGATATATATATATCTTATAAATGAAAGTGCTGGTGAATCAATCAAAATAATAACAAACAATAATCAAGATAATGATAAAAAATAAATAAAAATAAAACGTACATATTAGAAACATATGAAATAATATTGCAGAAAAATATAACATAGTGAAAATGTTATAAAATAAATAGAGCAAAAAAAAGAAAAAAAAAGTACATGCATAAATTTTCAATAAGTACTGATTCAATTAATTAAGAAAAATGTTTTTATAACTCCTTTTTAAACGTCTATGCATTGCCTAAGGTTTGAATATTATATGGCAGATAATTCCAGAGACTTGTGGCATTAATAAAAAACTGACGTTGTGACAGAAGGGTCTTACACCTATGTTGAATGATTTTTCTTCCACGATTAGATCTAGCAAATTGTATTGTACAAAACAAATACATAGGTTACTTCGATGTAATTATTTTATGTAGGAACATTAGGCATTTAATTTTTTAAGAGGTTTTCAAACTCAACTTGAAATATGCGATACGAGAAAAATGAAATGTGATCACGAGGTATAGAGGAAAGCTTAATTTTTTTAAAACTCTGCATTTTGTACGTTTTTAATAATACAATGCTACACCGCCTCCGGTGTCAATGAGACGTATTACAATTTTTAAGCTGTGTTTGGTAGACCTTTTGTTGATTATTTCTGCTACGAAATACCGACGAAAGAGGGAGATCTAATGTTACATTAGGACAAGTATCCACTGAACCTGGTGTAGTTCAGTGACTAGTGTATATGCCTTCATCACTTGAGATTTCCTACAAGAACTGATACAAACGGACACTAAGGCACTTCAGAAAAATGGATGGTGTTGATATTTAATGACTTTTGGAGACTGGTATCGAACCCAGGATCTTTGGTTTCTAGTCAGCGTGCTAACTACTTTAGCCAATGCCAATATAGGGTTTGATAAGTGTCAAAGCTTAACTGAATTAATAGCAAATGAAGAGGAAAATATTTTACAGTAGAGCAATAAAAATCGAAACACCGGGTTAGAATGTCATGCAAAAAGTTGCTTTCCTTATGAGATAACGCTATAAATAGTTGTTAATCAACACAAATTTAGCCGGGTGTACTCACTTTGTTTTTAAATACAATAGTAAAAGTAAAACGCTTTATTTTTTAGAGTTGAATTTTCTGCTGAATAAGGGCCTAAGTCATAAAAATAATTTTAGTTTTCTAAAAGGTTTATTAATCAAACTTCCATAGAAAATTTGTGTTATAAACCTCTTATTAAACAGAAATATTTTTTTTTTATCAATAAGGCTGAAAGCAATTGAAAAATGTTGCTAAGCTGACTATCTTTGATGTAATCAGACTACCCGATTATTAATTCGTTTATCTAATAAAGGAGATAGCAAAAGTTTCTTAGATTTATTGCTGATAACTGCGAGAGACATCTGAAGTATATTTAGCTCAAAGAGAAAAGGTGTCGGCTTTCCAATGCAACACAAGAGTACATATAGAAGGTGAGTTAAGGCAGAATTAACCGACTGTAAATGTAGAACTGTAAACGTAAATGTGTCAGATGATTAAATCTGTTGCATGATGCAAATGCAAATGCTTATCTGACTGAAATGTCACGTAAATGTAACGTCTGAATCTGCAGAAAATAGAATTTCATGACGAGGTTACGTGACATTTGTAGACAGTGATGGGTTGTGTGTATATTGAATGGGAGTGTGGCACATTAGCCCTAGAGTGGTACTTTTGTTTCTTTTGATAACTTATGCTAAATTTGTATACATACATGGCATTTTTAATAAATTTTATTTTTCTAACAAAGATTTGTTCTTTATAAAATCTAATCTGAGATTGCCAATCGTGTTTTTGTTTTTTAGTTAATATACATACATATATGTATGTACGTATGAATATGTAAAATATATGTACATGTGTGAGTACAAACATACACACACAAGCCTAAAAAAAAATTTTTTTTTGTAATAATAATACCAATAAAAATAATAATATGTACGTATGATCATAACAATTATAATGATAATAAAAATATAAGTATTTTTATAATTATAATACATTGTAATGTATGTACGTGTTTATAAAGCTAAAATTGTAATTTAACTAAAGAGCAAAGTCATTACATTGTTTGTAAGTATAAAATAATGATTAAATACCATTTAATTACTTTTCGTACTTTTTTCACACAATCAAAAATAATGTGAGGACATTGAACTCCCATCAATGTTTCGAACAGCTGTTTTTTTTTCATTTTATTTAATTTTATTTATACTGATAAACATACAGCAAACAAAAAGTCCTAGGTTTGTGCTCTTGTTAAAAATTGCACACATTTATGAATACGTATATTGTTTGTGAGTAACAAAATTATTTTAAGTAGGTACGAACATTAATAACAAAAGGATAAAACGTGAAAGTGAAGATATAATAAGTTTTTTTTTTTGATTGAGGTGCTACTGGAAGCATAGATATTCTTTGAAATTAAAAAGCTAAGTACTTCGTCTTTTCGAATAAATTGCTCAAAATCTGTTCTGCTAATGTACAACGACAAATATTACGGTTAGAGACTTGAGCGTTACAGCTGCTATTAAAATTATTATAATTGAGTTCATTTAAATAAAATTATAACAATTTTTAAAAATGCGCCTAGGAGGCATTTTCGTTCTAAAAGTTGATACAACTTGTGTTTCAAATGCATCTACTTAATGGATTATACAAAAGCTTTTTAAGCAATTAAGACTCATGTTATCTCACGAAAAAGTTCGCAAAGCACTCTGGGCTCCACACAGGCAATACAGTATAATACAGATGATTCTTTTCGGTCGGACCACTCCACTTATCGGTGTCAACTTGTGCAGGACCATATCTCTATATCTCGGGTACGGTGATTGGTACTAGATTGGAGACATTGCTTGAAGATGCTGTTATTAAAGTACCGAAAGACATGGCTACCAATTTTGCATTAGAGTTGTTCATAGCAGAGCTAGCTCTAGCCATGGCATATGGCCCGAGCCATGCAGCTCGACCACCCTTGCGTTAGCTGGAAAATTTGTGTTTGCTGGAACCTAGATGAGAATGAAGGCATGCTGACCTCATCTTCGACAAAGATACCGACCTTGTCCTATACCTTTCTGTTGATAGGCACCATACCCGGTGGCCTTACAGCAAACATTTTACCATAAAATGCACTTAATTTGTTAAGGAGACGGAGGGACTGTTAGGCCGTATTCTCTTACTATTTATCTTCCTTACCGCTCCCACCTGGATAAAATTAAGACTTCAACTACTTTATCAACTTCCAGATCCTGACAATCTTGCCTCACTAGTTTACCATACTGCCAAGATATGAAGGTCGACCATCTGAGAGACTACTACTGAAATATACTGCAAATATGATACCAGTGGAAGCCCGCTGAGCTGGTATTAACTTTATTGGAAGGATCGTGGGTTTCACACCTGCCAGAAGATTTGGGTAGTTCAGTAGATAGGGCAAATCAACTTGGCTCTTCGTGTTGTCTAGAGTAATTCGAAATGATTCCTTCGAAACTTTACTCACATTTTAAGATTATTTTAAGACTTGACTATGGGGCTTAGGAAATTTGGGCAGAAAATAACAAATTTCAAGAATAGCATGAGCCAACTTTAAAGCACACAGTGAAAAGACATAAAATGTACATATTTTTGAACTTAAAATACGATTTCGAAAATAGGGACTGCTGTGGATTTGAAAATTTTTATATTTCTCAATTCGTTATGAATATACATTTCCATGAAGAATCGTCCAGGTACGAATTTAAGGTTCTTTTACTGCTCTTTCTTTATTAAAACAATAATACGGTCGTTCGGCAGTTCTTTTTCATAAAAGTTTTTGTTTTTTTCTTGTATTTGTATAAAGCAAATATTATATAATTTTTTACAAATCTTTACCGTACTTTTTATATGAATGTGTCTCCATGTCACATCATTTATTTGTATGACTGCATCATGGATTTTAATGTTGCCTAAATTATGTTTCATAAACGCTTTTGATTGTGACAATGATTTGTTACATTTTTTTATATATATTATTTCATTAAATATTGTTTTTGCTGCTGTTCTTCCTAAAGTATTTCTTGTGTTGTTCAGGAGATCTTTTCATTGATGCCATTTTAGTAGTTTTTTTTTGCTCTGCGACTGATGCCAAATTTTTGATAATATTTTTTTTGCATTGTGTTTGTTTGATTTTTGCTAAGTGTTTCACAAATAAGACTTTAAATTGTGTGTTAAGACAGGGTAGAAAATGGAAAAAATTGCTGCTTTAATGTCATTTCTTAAAAATTCAGAAGCGATTTGGGATAATATCATATTGCATTTGGCTGATGTTGGTTTCTTCTTAGTGGAGTCTTTTCGCATGTTTTTTTCTGGAGTATTTTATTTTTAGCCACAAGAAATATTTACGTGTAATGTTCGTTTTTTTCTTTATTGTTGCTTAAAAATTTACTAAAAAACTTTAGCATGTTTTTTTAGTAAGACATTGTTGATATTAATATAAAGAATTTACTTCGATAATAAAATCTTTAAGATAATCTTAAGGCAAAGAATCGACGATTTCTATAAAACAATTTTTTGATATAATCGACATCTAAAAAACCTGTTGAAACTTTTTGAAGTCGAATTTTTCAATTACTCGACTAAGAGTAGAATATTTTTTCTTTTTGTAAAAATTTAGTAAAGCCTAATTTGTAGTCGACTATAAAGTATAGATCACACTATCGGCTCAATGCATTGTGCAGAACTAATGTTTAAGGGTTCTTCAAACTTAAGAACGAGTGTAGTATTTGTTACCACGTTGAAGGTTACAGGTTTGGTGGCCGAGACTGTCGATAGTCAGGCAGTATTAAATGATTTTCTAGCCATTACTGGAAGATTGGTTGATTGATTTACTTGGCTGCTGGCTTTATAAAATCTTTCAAGAAGAACTAGTAGGAATCACTACAGAATGCCATTGAGTGGTTTAGCGTTATATATGTCAAGATATTGCAATATTGAGACTATATAGAAGTTCGCTAGATTAAGTTCAATGTTAAATAGAGGGAAGTAAAGGAGGTTTTTATAAAAACGTCAACTAGCCATTACCGTAAACAGGTGTATAATTTGGTACGACCAAATTATTCACTGTTTCTCCAGAGCAAGGATCCGTGATTCGCGTTGGCTTTGTGAGCAGCAGGAGCAGGAAAATGTAATGTATAAAATTTTTTTTATCTGTCAGTGGGCGAGACCATAACGCCAATGTCTTTAATGGAAATATACAACACAAGAATCTAAAGGACAAACTAAAGTTCGTCAGTCCCCGTCTAATAATATTTATGAGATAAAGGCATATAGAAGACATTTGGCAACATAGGGTATTGTCAAAAAATATGGCGTACATTTATTCAGTTTTCGAATTGAAAATGAACATATCCGGAATATTTTTTTTCAATTGGATACATAACTTTTTATAGATTATACAAATATGGGCGTTTCCCCCGAATGATCTACCAGGATGGAAAAATTAAATAATGATTATCTTAGTGTTTTATTGTTTATAATTATAAAAAAGTCTATGTTTATATAATAGAATGGTTTAATAGCATATCTCAGCTGTTTTAGTTGAGGAAATTGGGCTGGAAGCTGGAAAATTTTATATTTTCTTCTTAAGCTAGACATTTTTACACACATAAGTATAATTATTTTACATGAAAAAAATATGTTATGTTTGCACATTTTCTTGAAAATATCTGTATTACCAAATAGTAAGAAGAGAAAAGTGTAAGGAGAACAAAAAAAAGTTCGAAAATGGGAAGGAGGCATGGTGATAATAATAAAAAAAAACATGTGGAAAAATCGTACGTCCGCGACCCGTACGTTCGCAACCGGCAATTAAGCCAATTTAACAAAAACCGGCAGAGATATTTGATTGTGTAAATACTTGATAGAGACCTACATTAATACACTTTTAAAATAAGTTAATCACTTTTCATTATTCTGTTCCATTTCGCAGATTCTTACATTTCACTACTATCAGCCAAAGTTGACTTCTTTTTTTGCGTACGTTCGTGACCACATGTTTATAACTGTTAATATAAAAACTTAAATTCGATGAAATTCATCTTTTGCACTAAACATAGAGCTTCCAGAATGCTATCAAATCGCAAAAAAATGCTTGCAAAAGTTTTATTTCCTATATTTTTTGTACATCAAAAACGTATGAACGTACGTTCGTGACCCCAGGAAATGCCCATATATAATAATATTTTTATCGCTCTCACCACCGGTTACTTGAAATAACTAAACTCTTTGAAACCTTTTTAGTCATTGTTGTGCATGCACACACACACACACACACACACCGACACAAGAGTAGTAAGAATTTTAAGTATAAGTGATATGTAGACAATTGGTTACAGTATGCAGTTTATAATATATAGTAATTACTGCACAATCCATTCCAATCTAAACGAATCCCCACGTTATCTTTCACACGTACATATGTGTGTTATTTGGCTCTCTACCAGAATCCTTTGTCAAAACTCTCGTAATTTTAGAAAAGTTTGAAACTGTTGTCTTTTATGCTCCTTCATTTCTTTCCTATTGTAATGATATCTTTCTGTCCATAGCTGTTATCGCAAAAGGTACGCACTTTAAGATGAGTAGTCAAATTATTTGTTTTAAATCTGGTGTATAAGATCTCTGGGATATAAGCAATTGGCTAAACACTTTTCAAACGAGCAAAAAAACCTAAACATTTTATTAAAAAAAATCAACAACATAAACATTTTTCTCCCAGAATTGTTTTCGAACATCATATTAATTTGGTCAATTTATATTTTAAAAGGAATTTTTAAATTGGTAAAATTTTGTTTGGCCAAAAACCAAAGCAAGACTCCAAAAACTTATAAAATTAAAACAAAAAGCATATTGAATTTCCTAAAAATCCTCTAAAAAATATTGAGACAAATATTTTTTTTCTGTTTATCAGAGATGATGATGAGGCAGCGAGATTTTGGCTAAGAAGAAACAAAAAAGAAAAGAACAGCTGCTGCTGCGTTATTAAGCATACAGGGGTTACTCACATCAAGTCTGAAATAAATTCTTAAACCATTTCTTAAAATATTCAGTGGCTTTTTGCTTAAACTTCTATTTCGCATGTCTCCTGCCTTATGTGTGGATGTCGCTCGTTTCTTATCCACTTATTGGAATACCAAAAAATATTTACTGAAATTGATTGGTAGTGTCGCTTTGGTTTGTGCATGTGTGTGTGTGTGTGTGTGTTTTGGTTTTAATACCACTTAAACTTTTCTGCTGTCTGCCGAGTCACCAATAATTCAGCACAGCAGGTTCTTTTTTCCATACTGCTTGTTGCTGCTGCTGTTGCTGATGCTGCTAATGTTGGTGTTGAAAGTGCTCTTGATTGCTAGCAATGATTGTTCTGTTAACGGCAATGATGTTTCCACTTGCGGTTCGATGTAGTTTAAGATTTTGAAACCATAGTTTGCGTGATTGTTGCAGTTCTTCCTCGTCCTATCGATGTTATTGTTGTAATGGTTATGATTTTTAACAGATTTTGATTTGAAAACTTTTGTTTTGGTTTTTGTTGTTTTTCTTAGTTCAAGCTGCTGGTTCAAGATGCTTTTTAAGTGCTCAAAAATATTATGCGTTCTTGATTTTTTGTTATTAAAGGATATATGCATGTATTTGTGATGTTGTTGTTGTTGCTGCTGTCGTTGCTTTTATTGTTATAGTTGTTGGTTGGCTGGTTCGTATGCATACAGTAGCATGTGAGATAAATCAATGTGTCAACACCTCTTTTTGTGCTGTCAGATGTTTTTTATGGTTTTGCGCTGTTATTTACCTATTGTCGTTGTTGTCCACATCATCATCGTCATTATAATAATCATCATTATTATCGCTCTTTTCAGTACGCAGTAAAAACCTGCAAAAGACGTCTTATAAGAACTTTTAAGACATGAGGGCAATTTAAAATGCTTTACTACAGTGAAATCTTCTGAAACAAACGCTACCCAACGTGTTCGGCAATACGTTTGTTTAACTTATTGCAGGTAGAAGAGTAAAGAAGAAAATAGTTTGTGACTGAAGAATTTGTGGTGCTTGTGCTTTTTTCTCTCATTGACGCGTATACTAACGTCATGCATGTGCATACCTACATAATTTTTGTATGCTCTCTTATTTTTCTGCCCACATACAAACCCACACATGCACTTACATGAGTCGTATGCGCTTGAATTAAAAAACCTCCCTTAACCACAAGCTTAGCATATAAATCTTACACACACACACCCAAACGTACAAAATACAAAATAGCAAGCATACATGTATGAACAGTACTTATTTTCATTGTTTGTTTAAACAAGACGTCTTGGCGACATCGCTTGTTAACAGTCATATACACGTACACGAATATATCCATCGTGCTTCGTTTATACTGCGACAGCATTTATTATTGCCTTAGTATAATGCATGCCACGAGAATACATTTAAAAAACATGACTTATTTACATTTCAAGACTGCTTACGCAGGCCACTAGTACGCAGTATACATTAGTGACCTGCCCAAGACCATTTATAAGACATTTGAAAACATGAGAGATTTTTCGAATGCTTTACCAAAGCGAAATATTCTAAAACAAACGCTAAACAAAACTGTTGGCAAGCCATTTTTTCAGTTGTTTGTCTTGCCAACACAGTTGTTTAGCGTTTTTCTTTAGAATATTTCGCTGTAGTAAAGCTTTTTAAAAATCTCTCTTGTCTTGAGAGGTCTTATAAATTGTCTTGTGCATGTCACTAGTATACATACACTAATAGCGGACACATGTATACATACATATATGTAAATATATACATATGTACATAAATATCTGAAGATATAAAGTGATGTATACATTATAGGTGAAGAAATAATATCGGTTGCATTGGTACCTAAACTCAAAATCAATCCATCCGTACTTAAATCAATCAAAAGCGGTGTCATAAGTACGGTACGTACGGATTTACTCAAATCAAGTACAAAAGGCTTAATTCAAGTACAGACTATTCAAGAGCTAAATACTTAATTTTATCCATATATGATCCGGATTCCGTACTTGAAATAAATCCAAAATCAGATTGGTTTCAGAAAACCAGAAATAGAATTAATGTCAAAATACGATTAATTCAAGAATTTCTTAGTTGATTTAATGCGAATCCGTACTTGAAATACTCCCAAAACTAGATTGATTTAAGAAAATCTTAGATTGAATAAATCTAAAAAATGGTTTTATTTAGTCCATAATTCGAATTTGAAATAATCCAAAAACAAGATTCATTTTAGAAACAATTAGTTTGAATTAACCTCAAAATTTGGCAGTTTTAAGAAATGCTAACTTGATTTATTGAATAAAAAGATTAAATAGAATTTTTAATTAACTTTTTATTGAATTTCTACGGTATTAACAATTAAATTTAATGCAAAAGACCTAAAGCGGGTATTGTTTCCTTTACTTTCCTCTGTTACATGTAAACAACAGTGTTGGCAGAAAATTATGATGGGAGAATCCTTAATGAGTCCAAAATTTTTGTTCTGTAGAAGAAAAAATGCTAGATTTTAGATTTGTATAGGTTATTTTAGTAGTTTGTTGAATGCTTTTTTACTAAATAATAGTAGGCACTTGGCCTGCACAATACTGCTTCTTTGTCAATAATGAATAAATTATCTGTTTTGCTCTCAACTAAAGCCCACGTTTCTAAGCTGATTACATTTATAATCGTCATCGCTCCAAAAGTGCACCTTCAGTGCTCTAAGGGAAACTATGTCATTAAGAAGCTAGGGGTTCTTAGAGCGATAACATATTTCTGAGTTCGGTCTTACTGCGAGTTGAACATAAGAAAATATTTATTCAATGAGAACTCATGAAACATGCATATGCAGAAAGTTTTCGTACCTATTACTATTTTTAACTAATATGTACGTATCTATATTTTTTATCTGTAGTTTGATGGGGCAACTACAAAAAAAACTACAGATTAAAAAAAACATATGAATATGTATACATACATGCATATGTATGTATGTAAAAATCTTTTACGGAAATTTTCATAATGTTAGCCTTAACAAAGTGTGTACTTTGTTTTGTTTTTATTATTTGCAAAGACGAGAGGAGAAGCAATTATTATACTGGAGGCTTATTCTGAATTGCGATGCGAAAATCAATGCGATGCGCAAATGAAATGCGATGCGTAAGAAAATTGGTATTCTATAAGGCTTTCGTAACCGCATTCGAGTTTTATTTTAAATCGTGGCAACGCCGGTCAAAAATAACAACGCTGGCCAGAAATAACAACGCTGGTCTGGAAAGAAAAAGAAATTTGTGATTGTGCTTACAAAATAACATTAATTTATATGATATATGTGTAATTTATCGAAAATGGATTCTGTGGTACTATGGTTTGATGATGAAGAGGCGCATGACCAAAATGAAAGGGTGCAAAGAAGATTGCTTAGAAGCAAATCGGATATTCTAAGCTTGAATGCAAAAAGGTAATTTATTTTGAAGCATTGAAAACAACAATGACCCTTTGCTAGTTGGCTGTGTTTCATCATAAATTCCACAATTATTTCAAATTGGTGCGATTTGGTGGTCTTGTTGTTTGATTCCCTGAATAATTTTAACAATTAATGTAACAATAAATAAACAAAATTATTATTTTTCACTTACATTTGTTCTTTGCGAATGCTGTTTTGCTGTCGAATATATCTTGCGATTTTCGTATGTATCTGACATTTGCTTTCGCAATACAGAATACCGACATTTTAAATGCGAATAAAAAAATTACTTTGCGAACGTCGCTTTAAAACTTAAACGTTGCTCAACTGAAATTTTCGTGATTGAAATGGGACTTATTAACCCTCAGATGTATAACCAGGTCTGCGCAGACTTTTTCATGTAAAAGTGTGTATACCTTTTTTTGTTCTTCACGTTAGAGACAAATCCTTCCATGACTTTGTCGAGCTACATTCTCCGGACAAGATAAGTAAAACTTTATTCCGATTGTGGGTCCGGGTTCGGGTTCGGGTTAATCCATTTTTCAAATTTTTTGGTCTGAAAGACATAACCAGGTCTGTGCAGAAGGCCACGAAGACAAAAGATCAAAACCTGCTTTTGAACTGATTCAATGCTATTAATATGAATAGAATAATATGGATCCCATATAATAGATCCGTATTCAAAAATAGGTCTGACAAGTGAAGTAAATAAGAGCTTTGTAGATATGGATCGGAAAATTCTTTGGACCAGCATTTCATAAATCCAAGTACACCATTAGCTTTACTAATAATTACAGAGATGTGATCACTAAAGTTGAGCCTGTGATCTAGCAATATAGCAAGGTCCAGAATGTTGTTAACTTTTTCCAGTATAGAGTTATCAACAAAATAAACTGAATCAAATTGTATCTGTCTTAAGAAGGACATGTGTTTATATATTTTTTAATATTTAAATTCAGTAAATTGATTTTGCACCATCTAGAGAAGTTTTAAACATCATACTGTAGTAAATTTTAACCATTGATGTCATTAAAAACGTTGAAAATTTTGACGTCATCAGCATACATCATTACTTTGGAGTGTAAAATAACAGACGGAGGATCATTGATAAATAATGTGAATAAGATAGGACCCAGATGACTGCCTTGAGGAACTCCAGAATGGACTTGGATGACTTTTGATGTAACTTCTCTAAATTTGACTTGTTGTGTTCTATTTGTTAAATAATATCTAAGCCGAGGTGCTAAGCCCAAGTGATAATTTTTGCAGTAAAATATCGTGATTTACTTCATCGAGTGCTTTGCTAAAATCGGTGTATAGCACATCTGTTTGCAAGTTATTTATATATCCATCATTGACAATAGTAGTGAGCTCTAAGATATTAGTAGTTGTTGAGCGCGACTTACGAAAACCATGTTGACATGGAAATAAAAGAGATAAAATTTTATGATACAAGCAATCAGTTACTATCTTTTCCAGGAGCTTAGGAATAGCATTAAGCTTTGCAATTCCTCTGTAGTTTGATACCTCAATTTTACTACACTTTTAAATAAAGGAATAATAAAAGATTTTTTCCATACAGATGGTAAGTAACATAATTCAATGGATTTATTGAAGATTTCTGTAAGTGTACCGGATAATGGATCAGCATACATTTTGGTATTCCATCAGGACCATAAAAGAATGAGTTTTTTTAGCGATTTTAAATTCAATAACAAAGTTTCAATGTTCGTATACGGAAAATATATCCCAGTTGAATGTGATGTGATGTGATGTAATATATGGATAGGAAGTTTCATTATCATAATACTCAGTGGAATAAGTTGTTGCAAAAAAAATCTGCAAACATATTTGCTAATAGATGTATCATCATCAGCACTACGAGAACCGTATTTCAAATGCCTCGGAAAACCAGAAGTGCGGCGTTTAGAATTGATAAAATTATAAAAGTATTTAGGATTAGATTTCATTTCTGATTTCTTACGATTTATGTACCTGCAATATGCCAGTTTATTTGCCATATTGTATTCAGACCGTGCAATAAATAGCATAGTTACTAAAGTCAACCGATAAGCCAGTTCTTTTAAATTTAATGTAAAATTTGTTTTTCCCATGATGTAAAACAAAATAGAAATTCAAGATAACACTGTCAAAATCATCGCCAGAAAATACCGATTCCCAATTAACATTAAATAGTAAATAATTAAGTTTTGTATAATTAGTACGCGCGAAACAACAGCTTTTAACGTGTTTAGACTTATTCTTATTTGAAGCCAAAGAAGATGTAAAAGTAGAGTGTAAAATATCCATATCTAATGTAGGATAGGTGACGGGATGAGAATTACGTAAGCAGATATCCAGCGGATGATTGAAAAAAAAACAAGATCCAGTAGCTTACCAAAAGCGTTAGTTACATGGTTTATTTGAAAAAATCCACAGCTATGGAGCGATTAAATGAATTCATTTGTTATAGTAGGTAACATATAATTACCTTCCAAAGATTTAATCCACATTACATTGGAAAGATTAAAATCACACAAGTACAATCATTACAATCAGATGGATGAGCTTGATTCAAAACGAAGTTAATTGCAGAAACGTGCATATTATAAATGAGATTAGATGAACTTGGAGGAATATAAGAGCAGGTGATATACAAGTATCTATAGTCAATATTAATTTTAACAACAATAAATTCAACCTCAACATCGTCATTTTGTGAAGCATTGACAAGTTCACAGTGAACATTTTGCAAAACCGCAATACGAACTCCACCACCAAGTTTTTGCATACGATTACATCTAAATATTTGATATTTGGAACATAAAATTTCATTGTTGTGAATAAACTTTTTATCATTCAACCAGGTTTCGGACAAGACAATCATATGATGAGGAAATTTAAGACTATTAGCATAGAGATCGATTAATTTAGTATTAAGGCCACATTTACCACATTTTGGTAAACTAAGTTTACGGGGTTATCTATCGGCAATTGTATTATTTTTTGAAACGGTATTTTGTGATAAATGTACAATGCCAGACTGCGAAGTATTTCTGTATTCATATTCACGGATAATTGCATTAGTCGGCCAAAAATCTTGGTTTACAATAGCATCAGAATGTTCTTCAGGTATAATAATTTTATAAGATGATTTACTCCTTTTCTCAGAATATTTAAATTTAATAACTGCAATTTCAATGTCGTAACCAATCTTGTTCATTACATAATGCTTAACGTTATCAGTAGATGTATCAGATGCTAATCGAGCAGCAAATATAGATTTTTTTTGGTGATATCCTGTAGGCTTTAAAGTACTAGGAGCAGATACATTTTGACCTGGTAGACTTTTTGAAGGTAGCGATAAACATGAAATTGATGATGAAGATTGGAAATTTTTCTTATGAGATGATGAAGGATTGTCAGTAGATTGAGTGGAAAAATCGGAAGAAGCCGCATAATTATGATTTTCCAATATTTGTGACTGCACGTAAGATGAAGTGGAACAAAATGGAATAGGAGTAAAAAGCAAATTATCTTCAGCGATTTTAACAACATTGGCAGTAACTGGAGTTTTGGATGTTAGTGGAGAAATTTCTGTAGCTGATGTTTTTTTTATTTATGAGTGAGGAAGATGGGTTTTTAAACAGTTCATTAAATTTAGTAAACTTTTTTGTTATATTGATTAAATCATTATTTATATCATTTAACTGATCTCGACTTTTTTTTTAAATGAATAAAATTCGATATCAAAAGCAATTTATTTCTTGCAACACCAGCGGAGTGGAGTCCCTTATCTTCACGCAGATTATCAGCGGTCCGGGTGCGAAATCATCACACTTAGCATGATAAATAATGTCACTTAGCCAGCAAGAAACCATCATATCATCAGATTTAACACGGCATTTCGGTTTAGAACAAGACATATTGTAGATGTTATTATTTATTTATTTGTATTATTTTTATATTTATTGTTTTTTGATGATATTAATTAAGTTTTTCCACTCAAATTAATTAATGCAGTTAAAAATTTAATTTTGTACCAAACTAAATCTGAATCGCAAACACAACTTTTATGTTTAGTAAAATAAACTACTGTAATCTATGGTATTAACTCTAGCATTTTCTGGAACGTTCTTCTGCCATGTAACGTCAAATTTCTCAAGAAAACGCCAAGTTTGGCACAATCACAAAACTGTTTAATTATGAACCAAATTTGCGACAAAGGAAAATTGTTCCAAATCAAGCCATCAAAATATTTAGTATAATTTACTTAAAATTAATAGAGAAAACAATTGTTAATTGCTGCGATTATATATATCAACATAGCAACGATATCAATATAGCAACATTAAAAAAAATTAATAACTTATGTTCCAACAATTTGAAACAACTGTTGCAATTGGTTATATTAACCTGAGAGATATTTTTCGTCACCTGTTGCTCGTTTCTGTTTTTCTCACATGAAATTTGAAACACAAAACTCCTTCGTTTCTCGTTATGTGAGAAATTTTTTTTTCTGAATTTGAATGCGAGAACAGACAACACCGACAAAACAAGAACTTGGTCGAAATTTTTATTTTCTAACTTTTTATGGCCAAAATTTGTAAAGAACTTGGCCTTTTTCACATTTATTTATTTGAGTACAAATATTTGTTTCCAATAGTTCTACCGGTGCAGCAATAGTTAGTGTTTAAGGGTTTTAGCTTGGGACTTCGCACCTGTACTTGGATTCAGTAACTTTTTGCGAGCCGAAAATAGTAGTATTTATTCGTTTGTCGTATCGATAATGTGACTCTGTAGTTTCTTTTTAACGATAGTGTGCAGCTGTGTTTTACTCATCTTTAATTTGTTACCATGTAGCATCCCTGCATAGAAAATGGCAAAAAACCACAAAATATCATAAAATTAAAGAACTAAATTAGTTTGAGTTTATGATATTACATTAAGACCTCGATTATCCGTGATTCGATTAACCGGCCACATCGATTATCCGGGAAAGAAATAGTGTAATTGTTTTCTTTCTGTGCATCCGTTTCATTTTTTTTTGCATCGATCAACCGTGATTACCATTTTTATCCGGGATTGCAAGCACGTAACCGTTTTTAGTCAAAATATTTTTTCTCTTAAAGTACATATTTATGAATTTTTTGATTAAAAACAGGCATAAAATCCATGAATTTTGCTTTTATTATATGTGGTATATACATAAAGAGATATGTAAATAAATACAAAAATACGAATAATAAATGCTGTTACCCGATTAACCGGGAAAACCGATTTTCCAGAATGCTCCCGGTCCCGATCATTACGGATAATAGAGGCCCAAATGTATTTTTTTTTTGTTTCAACTGACGGCGAATATCGTTATACTATGTTAATGAATAGCAAAGTCGATAAATTTTCGTTAGATTTATTATAGCGATACATTAACATAATAAAGGTTACGGAATCCAGGTACTAGTTTGACTACTATAACGAGGAAAAGCTTTATGCTTATGCTTATGATTTCGGCATGATACATTTTTTATCTGCTTCAGCTATTAAAAAACTACTTTCTCCCTTATCCAATAATTTTTTAAGAGTATTGGACATAGTGAGCATTTATGTACGTGTGTATGTAATCCTCATCATCACTTTTGTCATTTGATTTCTTTTTGGCCGACTCGCAGCAAAATGTTCTTCACTTGCTTCAATTGAAAGCGTAAATGTGTTCATGCGTGTGTGGTTGGTTTAACGTAAAGAGAGCGTTTTAAGCTTCAATCTATAAATGTTTATAAGAATTATTGCTTTCGATGATGAAACACTTCATATGGAAGGAAGGATTCGAGGATGGATGTGTAAATTTGTAAGTGTGTTAAGCTTTGTTGTTGCTGCCGCTGCCTACTTTAACTATTGTTGCAACTGGATCGATTTCGTTTCAGTTTGTGTGCAGCTTAACAATTCAGAATTTGTTTCTTTTGGTTTTGCCTGCTTCTTATTGGAACGTTTGTAGGTTGTTGTTGCTGTTGCTGTTGCTACTGTTGCTGTCATTATTAACTTGGCCTTTTTTGCTTCGTGTATTCAGTTGAAATATTTGAAGTTTTTTTTTTGCTGCTGGCTGATATTTGTTGTTATTTTTATGTTGGTCTTTTTTAATGTTTTTGCGGTTTTGTGAAAATTTGAATTGTCGTCTGCTCTTTTTAGGTAAAGATTTATGGCAGTGTTGTTAAATTTTAATAAAATAAAAAATGTTTAATTTCTTGTTCTTTTTATTTTATGTATATTTTTGTTGACCAGAAAAGGATTTACGTAAATCACTTGATGGTTAAGCAAAAATACTTATACAATATTCTCACCGAAAGCCAAAAAAAAAACAGAGCAACATGAACAAAAATTGATGCAAAATTAATGGCTGAGTAAGTAAGTTTGACCATGAAAACATAAACATCAAATTAAATGGAAGTTTTTACATCTGAATCTGAAATATTTACTTGGGGAATCTAACAAAAGAATTGTTTAATTTTTGCAGGATTTATCGGGTATTTCGTGAGTTTTGTCTGTCAAAAAATGTGTGTTATCAAGTAAGAAAAGTAGATCTTAATGATTTGTGTGCATTATTTTGGGTTTCAACTGAAACCAGATTATAGGACAGAATGATCGTCGGGAATTAAGTTACTCAATTGTGGACATCGTTTTTGGATAAGTTTGCAATGCTGCCTGGAAAAAAGCACGAAATATATTAAAAGAAAGCTTAGAAAAACAACTAATGGATTATTTAATAGATGAAGCAGCAGGAGAAATAATATGAGGAGCTTAAAAGCAAAGTGCTAGAACTAAAAACTTTTGTTAGAAGCAGCAATCAACACTATAATAAACTATAAAAATTCATAACTGTACGATAACTTCAAATTGCAGTCTATTTACTGAAAGTTTTAATGCTGGCAACAACTTAACAGGATAAAACCTTTCAAGCTAAATTACTCAGAATTTTCATTTTTGCTCTTGTACCCCTTTTTATTAAAGCAACAACTTAACAGGATAAAACCCTTCAAGCTAAAATACGCAGAATTTTCTTTTTTCCTCATGTAACCCTTTTTATTAAAGCCCCTCATAAACAACGTCCTCTTTTTATTAACTTTTTTAACTGTTTTAACTGTTAACTGTTTTATTTTTTTTATTATTATATATTTTCAGGTGTGATGGTGCATTTAAGTGTTATATATCGATGGATTAATGTAAGAAAGATATAACTCGAATTTTCAATATTTTACAGAAGAAGGAAGAAACCGACTAAAATCTAAAGTGCATTAATATATCGCTCATTTACTTCAATAGTGTCAAACCTCAAAAATGCGTTTTTTTGAGTCAATAATTAAAAACAATTCATCATTTCGTATTTTATCTTGTGTAAAAATTTCACATAAATAGCTTGAACTACTACTTCGTGAGAGATGAATATTCTTTCATGTTTTCATTGAGTTGTATATAAATGTGAAGCTTTAAACGATATGTTTAACTCAAATTGTGACAATTCACAAAAAAAAAAATAATTACATTAAAAATAGTAATTAAGTGGCAATAAATCATTTATTTTTAACTGTAATATATACGTATGTATATATTTAGCTCCTCAAAAAGGAGATAGGTTACTTCCAAAGGTGGTACCTTTAAGACCAATTTTAAAATATATTTTTTCGTCTGAGAGGGTATAGCGTCCATTTCGTCCCACAGTCAAAGCATGGGGTTGAGATTCACCCACAAATTTGTTTCTTTGATTTTATTATATTTTAATTATCTGATCGCGCAAAACTTAAGACACAGTTTGGACTTCTGTAATGACCCAATTTTAAAGTTATACAATTGAGCAGAGCCACCAGAGCTCCTGAAATTATTAAACAGGCACCAAAAATTTTGATATAAAACTTAAAAAAAATTTAACCAACTTTAAAAATTTCCTCTAAATAATTGCTATTCAAAGTCACTGACAGCAACAATGATAACTAAACGTATAAATAAGTGAATATCTAATTTCCTAACCTGATTGGCACCGTCTTTAAATAGCTTTATAGGTAACACATATAGAAAATGTTTTATTTTACTGAATATAAACTATTTTAACTTCTTAGTGCTTGTTTTTGAGATCAGTTAAATTTTTTTAATACACATAAGACTGAAAATTGCTCTATCTATGGACTGCGAACTATATATAGTATCCACTTCCCAGAAAAAAAAATCCAAAAATTATCCAGGTGGCCCCAAATATGAAATGACTCATGAAACACATATTTTAGAAGAAATTAAACACACATACGAAATCCACAGAAAAAAAAAATTAATATAAAAAAAAACATTTTTAAAGCAATCAAGTTTTTTTGATTTTTTTTTTTCAATTAAAATAATAATTAAATAAGCATGTATTCGAAGTTTTTTTAAAATTCAATTTAAATCAAATAGAAATATTTTTACAGAGTCAATGAATCAAATACTTCAAATATTTTTATAGATTCAATTAAGAAACTAATTGAAATATTCTTAAAGATTAAATTAACAAAATGAAGTATTACAAAATATTAAAAAAGTTTCCAAAAAGTTAAAACATTTGTGTATTGTCCCTGCAATGGTATACAAATGTAGCCAGACAAAAACACCCCAAAAAATATTTAAAATGTCAAGTTTTCTATGCCGATTTAGTCCAAATTTGGACCACCTCTAAAGATTTTTTTATGAGGTTAGTATTGCAAAAAGTTCGTTTTTATTTCTAACATAGGGGATGCATTGACCCCCTTAAATTACTGTTGCCCGTCTAGCAATATTGAAAATTGCCTGTAACTATTTACTTTAAAATTATTAATGAAAATCATCAGTTATAAACAGTGGCCTAGTACTGGCACTACAGGTCATCGTGGTATCGTGTTCGCACACGCAAGGAAACCAATAGAATGTGGATTGGTTGAGAAAAGAATATTATATTCTCTGAAATAAATGTGTGGTCGTTGAAAACTAGTTATTGTTATTTTAAACATTAATTTCGTTACGATAAACAACGAAATGTTTGAATTTAATTATTGCATTATTATATAAAATACAGTTTTGTTAAAAATTTATGACTACAACATAAATTGTAATATTATTTAAGAACAAAAATTTAAATTTTTAAAAACCTCCCATATATGTATACAGAAAAGATTTGATATTCTAAGCGGCTGGACTGATTTTTTTCAAACGTAGCTTATAACACTTTCGATCAATTCGCCTTTCAAGTAGAAAAAATCAAATCAAAATCGGTACATCCGTTTGGTTTGTACGAGTAGTCGTACAGACACACAGATACACAGGCAAACACTACAAAGTTATAACACCCCTTTTTTTGGTCGGGTGTTAAAAATAATACAATTTTATATAGAATAATACTGTGGGCGTATTTAGCAATATTAGTATAACATTAGAACATTGTATTGTAAGTCTCAATTATATTTTAGTCACATCTAACAATAGTGTTGTCATATTTACAATACTGAGATTAGATATAACAAAGTAAATTGCTTTTGTAGATAATATTATTATTAACTCAGGGGGTCTATTGTGTATTTCGAAACGAAATAAATTGATTTCGAATATTCATGTTATTAACATACAAATTCGAAAGCATTTTCTTTCGTTTCGACTTACAGAGTAGATACCCAGATAATAATATTATTTAAACTTTGCTTTTCTATTGATAATAATATGATTTGACTGCCACCATTTAATTCAATCATAGTTGCTGTTTGATTATGGTTACCTGAACCATATTTTTCCTTTGCGTATATCATCTATCGATTGAAAGCCGACGGTGAGCTTCGTTGAACCATGCGCTGTTACATAGATAAAGCTCACTATGACAAGTATATGTTGCATGATTTCATGTCACATGTTGATCAGACCCCAATATGGTCAGCGATGATCTGCTTGTGATTGATTAGATTTTCTCTTGCTCTCTAGCTGCTTGTATCAGTGATGCAAAATGTGGAAAAATTCAGCCATTTCTTACATTTTGAATGTTTAAGGGCCTTAGGCACTTTCGTAGTTCTTTTGGCTAATTTAGCTCAAAATTCAACTAAGTTCTTAAATTTTTTCCAAATAAAACAAAAAAAAAATTAACAAACAAATTTTTGCAAGTTCCAGAATTTAAAAAGTTCGAAGATTTAAGTACAAGTAAATTTTGGAAAAAGATTGAAACAAACAAAAATCATTTATATAAACAATTGTATATAAATTTATACAGAATTCTTCAAGGAATTCTTACTATTCCACGCTCCTCAGCATGTGTGAAAAGAATCTTTTATTCCCAAAATATGATTAAGACTAATATAACAAAGTCTTCATGTAAATACGGTATCATCTAATACAATCGCAATATTAATAATAACTTATTGTAATAATTGTTATGACAAAGATATTTTAAAAATTATAATTAAAAAATTTTACAAACAGTAATATCACAATTGAGGAACTGTGGGACTAATAAGTTAGTTAGTTATGCAATAAAATTGGAATTTCACTGGCTTTTTTTCTCTAGTTCTGAAGAAAATAAAACACATGTAATATATTACGATTGCATACTTTTATTTTTATTTAAATTTAAAATAATTTAAATATTTTTTTTGCACATATCAAAGGGGTTTGCCTTTTTAAATCGTTAATTCGCCTTAAACCAAAAAAAAAAATTCAAAATGTATCACAGGCTTACGTATTGATTGTGGTTGCTACCAAATTTGCTGTGAGAATAGCCTTGAATTCCCCGTTTTATATCAATGCCGGTGACACTTTTTGAGGTGCTGAGGCCGTAATGGAAAGTGCACATGTAAACCTGTAACACAATTTTTCCCTTTTACCTTCCATATTGAACGTGGGAAAATTTTTATAGAAATAATCGCGTTGCTTATTTTATTAAGCTTATTAAAAAGTTTATCAAAAGTGGAAAAGAAGCCTCTAAAAAAATGTTTGTTACCAATTATTCCGAACCGTATGAAAAAGCATGAAGAGCATTTCTCTAATTAGTTCTCAACAAAATGATCAGTATTTAAATATGCTTTTATCTCTTTGCGTGCAGATAGAAATTCTCACAGACCCTTTGCTACAAATGAATTGTACTCGTAAATGTCTAAAATTCCAACAAGAGTTTAAATTAAAAATCCAATAAAAATCATATGAATATAAATACAAACTCTAGTCTCTTTTTTTCTATGAGTATGTTTTCAAAAGCAATTGAAAATTTTAATTAACAAATTATGCCGTAATCACAAACATGTGCAACAAATACGAAAACAACTTGGTTGCATAAACTAAAGACAAACACCCGAACATATTAAGATAGATCTATACTTGTAAGACTAACATCTCATCTGAACTTGTAACAACACCGACAAGTCTAGCACTTGTCTGCTGGAGAACTCAACTGAACAATCAGCAGCACAGAACAGCACCACCACTTGCTGATGTATCACTCGCAACAGAAGCAGCAACAACGAATTGTAACATACAGCAGCCAAAACTCATACACGGACGACAAACACACACACACACACACACATACATACATACATACACTCACCTGATTATTTAACTAAGTCAGCCAAAAGTAGCAGCAGCATCGGCATCAGCAATATGGTTTGTTAACAACAACAAGATTGTATGTAACATACATCAGCAACTGTTGCCGTCATACCGCAAATGCTTTATGCGCACCTTTGTGTGAACAAGAGCACACACACATTTTATGGACATGATGTGGAAATTGATAAAAATGGTAGTACGAGTACAAGCATTTGGAATGGATGCCACAAAAAATATAAATAAAATAAAAAAGCCAACTTTTACATACATAGATTTATAAAAAGACAACAACAAATGCTTAAATGGATGATGATGATGATGCATGTGCATGAGGATGGCTGGATGTCTGGCTATTTGGCTTGCAATCAATTCATTCAGATGGTTGGTGGTTTTAGACAGTAGAAATAGAAAAAAATATCCTATAGAATTTGTTTTTATTTTTTCAAACCGCAAAAAATGATTTCAAAAAATAATCGCCAGCAACCATAAAAATATAAATAGAAAATTGTGCATAATAAAAAAAGAAACGAAGGAATATTTCATAGAAACCAATGAAATTAAAGCAAACGTAGCACACGAACGTAAACATTTTAGTGAACAAACAAGTTGGTAACAAGTGGGTTATATAAAACCCTTTAGAAATTGATTTACAAAGCGTTAATTTTATTTGTTATTTCTTTGATGTAAAATTCATATCATTATAAAACTTGTAGTGACTTTTTTCTACTTTTCTTTCGTGAATCAACAAAATTGAGTTTAAATATGCATATAATTGACGACAAGCGACAATGAAAAGCATTTAATTGGCATTTTAATATTTTCAAAATATCAAAAATTTATTATTAACCATTTTACAGAATATCCAATTTTCTTTCATATAATAATAAAACAAGTAAGAGTGCTATATTCGGCTGTGTCGAATCTTATATATCCTTTACCAAAGTGCTGTTTATGAAGTATAGAAATACATACATAAGCACATAGATATATAGGTACATATTTATTTTGTGAAAAAATTCATAATTTTTGCTCTAGTGCAATTTTTAGTAAGTGACCTCTTGGTATTTTTGGATTGAATATTTTTTTTGGATATTAGCAATAAGTTGAATATCGATGCCTTCCTTTCTCAACCTCGTATCTTAAAAAATACAAGCTTTAAAGAGAGAAAAAAAGAAACGGTTTATCTCTTTATACTTCAGTGTTTGGATAAAAGTTCATATGCAATTATTAAGGAATTGATTACATCTATATATATGTATTATTAGTAATAATACACTAATCTTTTCTAGTTTGATTGTGAAACGCATTTTATTAAGTTACGAGTTTGCTGCATTAATTCTTGATACTTGATGAATAAGTTACTCGTTTGTGGCATTTATAGCTGTATAAACAAAAAACTCCGTTATGTCAAAACTATCAAATCAAAACAATATTTAGTATTTCACTTGACCATTTACTAAATATAAATTCAGTAAAGTGCGATTTTGACTTCAGCACGAAGCGTGCCGTACGGACACTAAATATATAATAATATATGAGCTTCAGCCTATATAAAATATAGTTTAAGCATTTTTTCGTTTTTGGGGGTTTTTCGGTTTTAAGCGTTTTTTAAAAGGGTTTTTTTTAGCTTCGGCGTGTTTCTGCGTTTTTGGAGTATTTTTTATTTGCCCAGCTAATAAAATTATATATGGTCCATATATTTTTAATATATGAATGTATATAACTCTATATGAATATGTATGAATTCATGTATGGAAATATATGGGATTATAACAGGTGTTTTTTTAGAGGTATAGAACTTCGAAATGAAATAAAACACAAGAAAATCGTTTTAATGTCCATCAATTTGGCTTTATTGGAAGGATAATTTTATGCCATTAATGTTTAAATATGATTTCGGGCATGTGGCCGCCACGGCTGGCTCGAATAAAGCCAATTCTACAGGTCCAATTTTCAACCACTTTTTCGAGCATATGGGGCCGTATGTTGGCAATAACGCCACGAATGTTGGCTTCCAAATCCCCTAACGTTTCTGGTTTGTTGGCGTAGACGAGCGACTTCACATATCCCCAAAGAAAATAATCCAATGGTATCAAATCACACGATCTTTGTGGCCCATTGACAGGTCCATTCCGCGAAATTATGCGCTCATCGAATGTTTCCTTCAATAAATCGATTGTGACGTGCGCTGTGTGGCATGTAGCGCCGTCTTGTTGGAACCACAACTCATCCACATTCATGCCATCCAATTCGGGAACAAAATAGTCGGTTATCATGGCTCTATACCGGTCTCCATTAACGGTAACTGACTCTCCAGCATTATTTCGGAAGAAGTATGGCCCAATGACTCCACCAGCCCATAGAGCACACCAAACAGTCAGTTTTTGTGAATCTAATGGCGTCTCAAGGGTCTCATATGGATTCTCTTCACTCCAAATGTGACAATTTTGCTTGTTGACGTAGCCATTCAACCAAAAATGAGCCTCATCACTGAACAAAATTTTGCGATGAAAATCAGCATCGAGATCAATCTCATTTTCGGCCCATACACCAAAATCACGACGCATTGCATGGTCTCGCGGCTTTAATTCTTGCACAAGCTGGATCTTGTAAGGTCGCAAGCCAAGATCTTTGCGCAAAATCTTCCAAAGCTTCAATTGCTGTGCACGGTGGCGAATCGATTCATTCGGGTCCTCTTCAACACTTTGCTCTACAGCGGCAATTGTTTCTTCGGTGCGCACTGTTCGACGTCTCTGCGGATGCGTATTATCACATAGAGTAAACGTAGTGCGAAAACGATCCATGGTTAACCGAATTAATTGCTCGGATGGACGATTATGTCGACCATAAAATGGACGGAGCTTGCGGTAAACTTCGCGAACTGAACCATTATTTTCGAAATAAATTTGCACGATTTGCAAGCGTTGTTCTTTTGTCAACCTGTTCATGATGAAATGGCAAACCAAACTAAATATTAATCACTTGACAGCTGACAAAATGGCCGCCAGTTAAAAAAGTTATGCCAACTTAAAGTTCTATACCTCAATAAAAAACACCCATTACATGGCAAAACTATTACATATGAAATAATATATGGACTAATATATGAAATGTATTATAACATATGAGCTCTTCATATGTGTATCCATATATAAATATAAGATTTTATATATTGAGCCATTTTGCAATCAAAAAAGCTTGGAATTTTATCACTGCTGAATTGGAAATCCATTAGAAAATACATACGGTATCCAAAGTTTATATCCGTACCCTCAACGTTTAAAAAAGAAAAACTTTTTATTCATGTATGATTTTATAGATTGTGGCCCCATTTAATATATCAAGTAATCAAAAGGATAATCCAGTCATTAATGTTATAGAAAATAACAAAATTCTCTACATAAGCAACAAAGTTCATATTACTGTATTGAAAACTATTGTTAGAGGGATTATTTTTTCTTTTATAATTAATTGCATTAGTTTTTAATCTGATTTCTTAAGCCAAATGTTATGTACGAATATGATTTATGTGTTTTTTAAATAATTGATTCACCTTTTTATGAATGAAATGACTTTTAGTTCGTTTTGAATTATTTGTCCAAACAAATGTTTCATTAAATGCAACCTCTCTCTCAAGTCTAAAAAAAATTAATTATAGCAATTTAATTTATTGCACAGCAGTGCACTTTTGTGAATCAAGAGTGTATGAATATGAACTTTGCATACTGTGGAGGGAGTTTACACATACATGTATGAAAATGTATGAATGTATATAATCATATACGCACATATACCCTCATTTTTCGGATCCGAAACATATATGGGATATCATATATGCTCCATACATATTTTTTTTAGCTGGGTGGTGCTTTTTTTAGTTTTTGTGCTTTTTTTCTTTTTAGCGATTTTTTATGTTTTTGGTATTTTCTTTAATTTGGCGATTTTTTAGTTTTGATGTTTTTTTTCGTTTAAGCTATTTTTTTAGGTTCTTGGGTTTTTTTCTATTTTGGCGATTTTTTCATTTTGGCAATTTAATTTAGTGTCACATTTTTTTTTAAATTTGGTGTTTTTCGGGGTTTGCGCGTATATTTTTTTAGTTTTTAAAATTTTTTTGGTTTTGGTGTTTTTTTTTAATTTTGTGATTTTTTCTCGTTTTAGCGTTTTTTTTTAGGTTTTTGACAAATTTTTATTTGGTGTTTTTGTGCTTTTTTCTCGTTTTAGCTATTTTTTAAGTTCTTGGCGTTTTTTTTTGTTTTGGCGATTTTTTTTAATTTTCTAGATTTTTTCATTTTGGCGATTTTTTTAATTTACGGATTTTTTTCATTTTTGAAACATATTTTATTTTTTATAATTTGGTGATTTTTTCGTTATGGCAATTTTTTTAATTTGGTGCTTTTTTTAGTTTTGGTGATTTTTTCTCGTTTTAGCGATTTCTTAAGGTTTTTGACTTCTTTTATTATGTCAATTTTTTTTCATTTCGGAGATATTTTTCATCTTAGCGATTTTCTTCATTTTAGCAATTTATTTTAGTGCTAGAATTTTTTTTCAATTTAGACCTGTTTTCGTTTAGGCGATTTTTTTTTGGTTTTTGGCTATTTTTTTGGTTTTGGCGATTTTATAATTTTGGGAATTTTTTATTTTACCGTTTTTGAAAATTTCAAGACTGCCTCTTACGAATTCCAAGATACAGCAAGTTGTCAAAATTACATAGTCAAAATTACATAAACTGATAGAACACCTTTAATTTTTATAAATTTTAGTGTTAATTGTTGCAGTTTGTATAAAAGTACAGTAATTTAACAAATTTCAAGTGTCTATATACATACATATATATGAACATACAATTGTATATATGTATATTACACGGGATTTTAATATTTTTCGATGCTCGTTTTGGAACACCCTTCAATTTTTATCTCTCATATTTTTGTTGTTGTAGCGACCAAAGTTCTACATACTCTGTCCAAATTTCAGATCAGTAGCTCTTACGGTTCCTGAGATAGTAGCCTTTTTCTTAAAACATAAAATATGCTTAATTATAAGAAAAAATATTAAAGTTTTCCAACCCTGGAAACGTCTTTTTCATTTTTTATTTTTCTTTAATTTTTTTTTTTTAATTAGAAACATCAACTTTATTCATATTAAAGTATAAAATAAGTTAATTTAATAAAAAAGTAATAAAAACTAGTTTTCGGTAGTTATTTGGTATATGAAAATAGAGTTTGAGTTTTCCAGTTCTGAAACCATCTAACCGATTTTGCTGATTTCAATACCAAAATTGTTCGAAAAATTTCTGACACACCAGTCCCAGAACGAAGTCTCTAACTGTTCTGGGAGCTTGGGAAAACCGATTTCACGTACAGACAGACGGACAAACGGACATCGCTTTTTCGTCTTCCCTATGCATAAGGATCCAGAATATATATACTTTATTGATGGTATATTAATATTGTAGAAATTACACACGGAATGACAAATCTATATATACCCTTTTACCATTTTTTGGTAAAGGGTATAAAAAGTAAAGATGTAATGATGTGTTAAATTACAAACATGGACATTTTCCCTTTCAGCACTTTAAAGCAGAGTATGAAAACAAACAGAAGTTAACGTTTGTTTTCGTTTTATTTATTAATTTTTCCTTTTTTGTAGTAACTAAAAAAAATAAACAATTCAAGCAATTGAACCATTTAGTTTTATAACTAGGGGCCTGTTTCAAACGGTAGCAAAGTACTAGCGTAAGCAATTTTTTTGAACCCTCTGACGTGAATAAAATTTCTCTAGCCCCAGGGGTAGTAAAATTTTGGACACAACAGGTAAATTTTTGACAAGCAGCAAATGAGAAGCATTGTATCATAAAAGGTAAAACCACCGCCATCACTTCGAGCCGTCGCCCATTACATAAATTTTTACGTCCCTTAAATGTAGTTAGACTATGAAAAATTTATGGTTTATTTTGATTTGCGAAAATTTTTGCATCATATAATTTTATTATACAAGAATATTGTTTTTGTATAAAAATCTTCTTTTAAAAAATTGTTGGTAGCCAGCGGATTGTAGTAAAATTGTTTGCTTCGCCGCTGCAGATATATTTTCATCAGCATCTTTCTATGCTAAAGCGAATTAGTCAAAATTTTACATTGTCAAAAAAAGATATCATTAGGCATAGCGGAAAAATTAAATTTTTTCCCCACAGGCAATATTTTTATACCATAGTATTTTTCTACCGTTTGGCACACGCTCTATGTAGTTCCTTTTTCCATAAATAATAACTGTATTTCATTTCACGTGTATGTAACTTAAAAAGCGTGAAAAAAATAAATATGCCCAGCAAAAAATTTAAACACAAATTATTAGTTACAGCACTGATGAACTTAGCTCCAAGTATTCAATGAACACATGGTTGTGATAGGACGGATGTGATCCAAATAACCGATATGTATGTGCTTTAAAGGTTGCCTAGAACAATTTTTGATATTAACAACATCATTATAATATTGAATTCAGTACCTGTAGTGTTGTTATGCAATGAAAGCCCTAAATATTTGGAACTAGTTCTGAATTTTTTTGCTGGGTAATTATTAAATAAGTCGTTTGGTAAAAGTTTGCTGCTTGATTTGCTCATTACACTGTGACACATTTTTGAAGTCACCTAGAGCAACTAGAAAAACTAAATTTTTCCCAGCAAAGTGTAATATTCCCACGGCTATATCTCAGGTAGCAATTGGAGTTTTTGGCCCATAGCTGCCAATGTTAACAACGTACTCTTCAGAACAAATGTTTTACCTGTAGTATGATATAATTCGTAGTTCTTCAGAACATTTTAATACCTTTTTAAAACTGTTCAGCTTTATTTTAAATCAAATTTTCAGCTTATAATTCATAATTATCAACTAGTGCAGTTTATTCAATAGATTTTAATTTAAAAGTACAGGAATTAATTTTTAATTTAATTCTGCATGCACCCTTAGTCGTTATCCATACTATGAAAGAATTGCTGCAAAAACTTTTGAGTTTGATTATGAAGGGAAAAGACGAATGAAAAAGGGTACATGAACTTTTTCTGGAGCATCTCATAAAAAAAAAAAATCTCATGAGAAATATATAAAAAATAAAAACATCACGTTGTGAACTCGATTGCAGTTTCAAATGAGAATTTAAAATATTTCGTAGAAAAGATTTCATAGTGAGGACAATGATTTAGATTTCTCCTATTTCGTTGCCTTTCGGAGTAAAAGAATACTTAAAGAAAACAAGAAAGGGTATCCTTGTAAATATTTTTGTGACTGAATATAAATGACCGATGTCTTCACATAGTAACACTCAGAGTGCTTCTCAATCAAATTCTACAAAACAACTGCAAATTTTACAGCATTTGATATCATTTAATCAACTTGTGCGACCGACAAGCAAAACTCTCGATGGCCAACAACAACAACAAGTCAAGCCTGATTGAACTTAGAGATAATCACCATAATAACGAAAATGCTGTACCAAAGCTACTTTACGACTGAGTTATATATAAATTATTTCAATTAAATTTGATTTATAATAACTTAAGTATTTGCTGTATTAATAGATCGTTGTCTGCTAATACAGTCCAGTGTCAAACGCGACATCAGCATCATTTAAGAAAAGAAATCACTCTACTTCGGCGAAATAAAATAATTAATAAATTGGCTGCACATTGTACAAAATTTAATACTCCCACTTTGCACCAGAGGCGCTGCAAAAATAGCCCAAACATTTGGATATTATCTCTTTCTTATTGTCCCTCTCAAAGAAGATTAATCAAATAATAGGAATTATTTTAAAGGTTACCAAACCTTGGACTAAAAATTCGTAATTTTATGACCAAGTTGTAATAATGGCACTGGTGGATGAGGAATGGTATTCGGTGTCAGCTTTGGAGTTTTTTAGACATTTATTATTTATATATATTTTTATGGCTAAAAATTTGGTGGTAAGGGAAACGGCTAAATTGCTGATTGATAGGAGCAGTACAGGGTAAAGTCTGTCTGTTTGTCGACAACCAAACAATGCATCTATCCCTAAGATCATACACCACTTCCTTCTTTCTAGTTGGGCAGTGTAAGTGTGTGCTACCTAGACTGGATAGTCAGATTGACTTCAACATCATCTGGGTTCCAGCACATATCAATTTTTCAGATAACGAACAGGCGGATGAGCTGGCTAGAGCTGTCTCTGCTATGAATGCCTCCAACGCTGAATCGGTACCCATGCCGTTTAGTACACTTAGAAACTGAATCTTAAAGTGTTACCTCCATAAGGCTGAGCACAGATGGTGCAATATAAACATGTGCAAGGCTGCTAAGAAAATATTGCCATGCTACAAGGATTTAAGGTAAAAAATGTTACCAACATAATAAATAGGGAGAAGATCCCCCAGCCTCTATTTCGTGTTGAATTGGAGCCGAATGATATACAGCTGAAAAAAAACGAGACACACCCAATTTATAGCCTAAAATACCTCTTATACCGAAAAATCACAGTTGAAGAGCCACATAAGCGATCAGGTCCCGTACAGTGCCATAATTGCCAAGAATATGGCCACACAAAAACATACTGTAAATTACCCACTGTTTGTGTTGTGTGCGGCGAATTACACGGCACTGCTAGTTGCAATAAGCCAAAAGATCAAAGTGATAAAAAATGCAGTAATTGTGGAGGTAATCACACCGCTAACTACAGAGGTTGTCCTGTGTACTCTTCTGTCAAACAGACTATGGTGCAAAAACCCAAATTAGCTCCATCTCAATCAGGAAACGCTTACTCCGCCACTTTTGTGCAAATGAGCCAACCAGTTACTTCCCGTGTATCGTATGCCGATGCTGCTAAAACAAATTCTATTCCCCCACAAAATGTTCCACCTCCAAATAATTCAACGAATGCAAACTCAAGCTTTAACTTTAGTCGCCTTGAAGCTACTATTGACAATTTGGTGCAAACTATAAACAACTTTACAACAAATATGACTAACATGATGCAAGAAATGCTGAGAATGCAGAATACTCTGCTTCAAGCATTAATTAACAAGCCATGAACATGTTAAAAATATGTTTCTGGAACGCAAACGGCATTCGCCAACATAAAAATGAACTTGAGCACTTCCTTACTGAAAAAAGTATTGATATAATGTTGGTCTCTGAGACACATTTAACTTCGAGAAGCTTTTTCAAAATAAATGGCTACACCATGTATGATACAAAGGACCCTAGAGGGAGAGCATGCGGTGGATCTGCAATTCTAATTAAGTCAAGACTCAAGCACTATATCCTTGACAACGTTAGTGAAGAATATATGCAAGCTACGAATATTTTTGTAGAAAATTTTTGTTCTAATTTCGTAATATCATCAATTTACTCACCTCCCAGATTTTCAGTTACCGAAGATCAGTATGAGAAGTTCTACAAATCGCTTGGATCTTGTTTTGTGGCAGCTGGAGACTACAATGCAAAGCATACGTACTGGGGATCGCGCCTTTTAACACCTAGAGGTCGAGCTTTGTTTAATACAATTTCAAAAATGGGCTTAGATGTTATTTCGAGTGGGGAGCCCACTTATTGGCCTACTGACGTACGAAAAATTCCAGATGTTATTGATTTTGGCGTAATGAAAAATATTTCTAGGGATTTAATTAATGTTGAAACTTCTCTACATCTGTCCTCCGATCACTCCCCCACTATCGTTACAATTTGTAACCCACTAAGAAGTGACTTACCTCACCCATATACGAAGATGACCAATCGTGTTAATTGGCTGGGATTCAAAAAATATCTTAGTAGTCATTGCACGGAAAATATTGCGTTAAGAACACCCAATGACATTGAAACTAACATTGCCAATCTTAACGAAATTATTAAACAGGCTGCTGAACATGCCACGACCTCCCATCCGCAGTCTGGGTTTAATAAAATTTATTCCAGGAATATTGAACATCTCGTATGTGAAAAAAGAAGAGCTAGAAGGGAATGGCAACAGCACAGATCACCCCTAACACAACATCAGACTTAAAGAATGTTCTAAACGACTTCAAGAGTTGCTTGCATCTGAAAAAACTGCATCTCTTAAAAATTATTTGGAAGGTCTTGATGTCACACCGACATCTAATTACTCTTTGTGGTGCGCTGCTAGAAAGCTTAAAACCCCCGTTGAGTTTAAGCCACCTCTGCGCACATCTACCGGAGATTGGGCAAGAAGCGATACGGAAAAATGCAAAATATTTGCTGAGCATTTAAAATCCGTATTTACCTCAAATACATGTACTGGTGTTGCTGATTGCAAGTGTAGTTGCTCTACCCCCTCGAGCCTTAAAGTTTAAGATGCGTGATGTACATAAAGTAATTGCTGAACTCAAGCCAAAGAAAGCTCCAGGTATTGATGGAATTAGTAACAAGATGCTGATGAACTTGCCGCATATTGCAATAAGAATCTTGCTGCTTATTTCTAATGCCATATTACGACTGGAGTATTATCCACAACTCTGGAAGCTTGCAAAAATCAAAATGATTCCAAAGCCGGGAAAAGATCTTACTAAAGCTGAGTCATATAGGCCAATAAGTTTGCTGTCAACTATGTCAAAACTCTTCGAAAAGCTGCTCATGACAAAATTGTCCCCAACCTTAACTGATAGTGGGTGCATCCCAGACCATCAATTTGGTTTTAGAAGTCAGCATAGCACCATTGAACAAACTCATAGATTGGTTCAATTTATAAGAAAAACATTTGAGGAAAAGAAGTATTGTTCTGCCCTGTTTATTGACGTTTCTCAGGCATTTGATAAAGTGTGGCATGAAGGTCTAATTCTAAAATTAAAATCATATCTACCAATAAATTTAGTGAATTTATTAGAAAGTTACATCACTACCCGGAAGTTCACGGTTGTGGAAGGAGAATTCATGAGTGTGCCCGAATCTATATCATCCGGTGTGCCACAGGGGAGCATACTGGGGCCAGTTTTGTATTTGATCTATACTTCTGATATGCCTTTGAGCAGCAATATCCATACATCTACGTTTGCCGATGATTCAGCCTGCCTTAGTATGCATGAAAACCCTCACGAGGCTTCCCGATATTTACAAGAACATATTACACAATTGGAAATGTGGTTGAACTTATGGAGAATTAAGGTAAATGAACAAAAGTGTGTCTATATAACGTTTACCCTAACAAGAGATACTTGTTCCCCAATTCGAATCAATAATCAAAATATTCCTTAACACTCCCAAGTGAAATACCTTGGTATAAACCTTGATCGAAGGCTTACATGGAAACATCATATTGACTTTAAGCTAACTTAGATGAAACTTAAGTTATCTCAAATACACTGGTTAATTGGCAGAAATTCAACACTTAGCCTGGACTGTAAACTTTTATTATACAAGTCGCTTTTAAAGCCAATATGGTGTTACGGTATCCAGTTATGGCGCACTGCTTCAGCTTCCAATGTAGAGAGAATCCAACGAAGGCAAAACAAAATTTTACGGTTATTAACATCGGCTCCATGGTACATCAAAAATTCGAATATACATCGTGATTTAAATATGCCACTAGTGATTGAAGAAATTGCAAAATACGCAGGCAAATATTTAACAAAACTCGAGTCACATCCTAATCCGCTTGCTCGTAATATTTTGAACTTTACTGGGCACATTCGCTTAAAAAAGAGGGACACAAGGGCTCTATTACTCAACACGCCAGATGGGATTTCTTGAAAACACTTTTTTTTTTTTTTTTGATTATCACTACTTATGTATTATTTATAACTATTAACAAGTTTATGTCCGACAGTGGTCGGTCCTAATAATTATATTTTAGATTTAAGATTTGAATACTTATTGTTAGTTTATATTTGAAGATACAATAAATAAATACATGTATTAAAAAAAAAAAAAAATGCTACAAAGATAGGCACTCAATAGCATAAACAAGTAGAAAGCGTAGGCACATCTAAAGGCTCGTTGCAGTCGTAACGGAGCACTGAACGGTCAGTAGATATACTAGTAGGGTAGGCCTAACCTATGATGAATTCTTCCGAAGTTGTCGAGAAGAAAGCAAAGAAGGGACAATCTCTCAATTTCTGTATGAATTTCTAGCTTTGCATCTCTCGGTACACAATTTTTTATGCATTCATGTACTAGACGACCTTTCTCATTTATCTGAGATTTACCTGGTTTAAATGACCTTATCAGACATCTCAACGCGAATGACTGGATCTAGTCCTATCACCGTATTCGTATATTTAGATATGGTTCTACAAAGGTTGACACCGATTAGTGGAGTGGTCTCTTCAAAAACGCATTAGTTAGATATTCACCCTTATTCTATTTGGCGTCGGCAACATCGTCGTCAATTTTTAAACAACATCAATTTAACACAACATCAATGCGATCTTTGTATTCACTAAAAATGTTACGACGACGTTGCCTGTTTATCGATAAATGCAATACACATATCCAATATCTGAGACAGCTGATTAATTTTGTTTACTATTTTTGGTAGAAGTGTTTTTGAATAAGTAAAAGGTTTGTACATAAATTAAAATAAAATGTTTTTCTTTCGTATCGGGACGAAGAAAATAAAAAATTTATTAGTGAAAAGAAGATTTCTCAGACAAAAGTCATTGCATTTGTAATTTACCCAATGAAAAGTAAGTGATAAATTTCGACATATTTTTGTGAAATAATGAGAAATGTTCATCGTTTTAATATTTTAAATTTATTTTCGGCTGAATAAAACATCATTTAAGCATGTATTGGATACAATTGAACCTGATTTTGGAAACAAAAGGGATCAGATCAACGTTTATTGGAGATTGCAGCTTCCTCCAAGGGGCTTATTGCTAATTGTTTATATACGCTGCCTCTTGTTGCTTAACGCTCAGCATTGTTTGCAACCTTTTTTTAATTTAAAGCTCAAGTCCCGTCAGATCTGTAAAAATATTTCTTTCATACAGTATACTTTCCCAACACCCTATTTACTTTACATTTTGCCATTTACCACTAGTTCTAATGGTGCACCGAGGGAATTTAGTGCAGTCACAACAATTTCCCACTGTATCTGGAAAGTATTAGGAACACTGCCCCTGCGGAATCCTCTAACTTAAAGAAGGACTTTTTTCAACTGCTAAACAAGCTTTTCAAATTAATTGGGTTTGGTAATTTTAATTTTGTCCATATTAACATTTTTCCCTTTTTTTAACTTTTTTAAATAAATATGTATGTACGTATGTATGTATGTATATATACTTTTTTATTTCTTATATTTTCACATTTTTACTATTTCAATTATTTTTCAAATTCATTGAGGTATGCACACAACAGAACACGACATCAAAAACACTGACGACAAAATGAACGGCAACATCAACATCAATTTTTCGTACAGAATGCTAAACATATGCTGACAGTCATCGATAAATGGCAATACTATCTACGGCAATACCGATGTGCCAAAAAACATTAAAAACGGCGTCGTGTTATGTTGCCGACGCCAAATAGAATAAGGGTGATTATTTGAAAGATTTATAATCATTCAAATATCAGCCAAATGAGAATTCTAACATTCAGTATCATGCCTATTTAACGTACCATAAGAACAAGAAATGAACGAATTCCTTTTAATACATTTTATTTTATATTACTTTTCCTTACCTTTTTCTGCTTAATAAACTATTTTTTTAGACAAATTGAATTTCCCCTCTAGTAACCGATTGTGATATAACTAACTCATTTGTTACTTTCATAAGAGTAATTTGCCTCTAAATAATTAAGTCTCTGTGAGCTTTATGATGCGAAACTTATAATATGTGCATTTTAATAGCATTAAAGCCTCTAAGATATGAAAATAAGTGAAAACTTTTGTTTAATTTCATGTGAAGCATTTTGCTTCAAGCATAATTTCTTTCTAAATGCTACAAGAATAAAAATCAATTGTAAAGGTAATCTTACTCAGGACATGTGAATAAAAAATAAATAAAAATAAATCACATACATATTTAAATATGTATGTACATGCATACGCACATACTTAGCGTATACATATCCATATGTACGGTATATAAAAAAATATTGTAAATCAACACACAATATGAAGGTTTTTCCTATCTAAATTACAAACTCTTTGAAGTTCACAACAGCCAAGACACACATACGGTGGCACAAACCATGTAACACACACACAAACACACATTCAAACATACACCAAAAGATATTTAAAAGGTGCTGCTGCTGCCCAAGTTGCTTTAGCAAATTTCACACTTCACAGTGATGGGTTGGTTGGTGAAGTAGCAAGTCGAGGGGTTATGGGGAACACTTTGGTGTTTATTGTCAATATGTTGGCGTTGATGTTGTTGTTATTGGTTGCTTTATTCTTTTTGATGCTGCTTCCTCCTGCTGCTGCTGTTGCTATTGTTGTTGTTGGTTGTTTGCTATTTAAGGTACTCGGTAGTTAAGCAGTTTGTTACGCGTAGGTCAACAGGTTGTATACTGTTGTTACAACAATTACAAAAAATTTTTGTTGCAAATGGCTGTAAATAAGTATTGTTGTGACTGTTGTTGCCAAAGTAGAAGTTGTAGCTGCAATGCCGCCAAAAGTACAAGTATAAAAATGCCTTATGTCTTTTTGACTAGATGCCAATTGTTCAAATTTACACAAACTTACACACACACACACATGCATGTACATATGCACATGAAAACTATGCTACATATTTTAGCCTCCAGCGGCAGAGATGTGTACTCGGATGGGAGACAAGTTAAGCAACAGCAAATTTAGTTTTGGGTTTTCTTCAGTTTTATTTACATTTTAACGTAAACAAACCATTCTTGCCGTTGCTGTTATTTTTTGTTGGTGTCACTGTTGTGGCGGCCGGCCTGTTATGGTTGCAATTGCAATCGCTGCTGGAGACGAGTATCTTTTGTCTTTTAGTTTATGTTGTAAACAGTATGTGTGTGGAGTGTGTAAAGTGCTACTCACTAAATATTTCATTTATCCATTTCTTATATATTTATGGGATTTTATTCTTCATTTCGTTTTAATCTTAGCACAAATATGTTGGTTTGTTTGCTTAGCCGCCTGTCTGTCCGGTCTTCCGTATGCCTGTTTGGTTGTTTGTTTGCAATAGTAACAACACAACAAGAACAACAAAACAAAAATGTTGTCAACAGTCTACAGCATGTGAAAATTCTTAACATGTTTTTGTATTAGCCACCGGTGTTGATTTTAAGCTTTAAAATCTTTCTTTGGTTTCAGCATTTTAACCGAATTTTGTGCCCTACTCAAGGGTCTGATATTGCGAATCACATGTAGCAAGACGACACAGAAACAAATTTAGTAGGTATGTGTAACGTATTACAATTGTGAAGTTTTGTTATATACTAAATTTGCTGGGAGCTAATTTTATCACGCTAGTAAATTGTATTATATATATCCAGACCAGTGGTGCATAGTGCAGGGATTTTTCCCTTTTTGTAGGGATTTTTTTCGAAAATCTGACATGTAGGAAAAAATGGAAAGTTTTACTACTTTTATCCAATTAACCCGGCGTTGGGCAGGTGATGAAAAAACACCGACAGTCAGCTGGTGGATTTTAATCAGTTGCAAATTTTTTTAACAATTAAATATTATATTTTCCAATTGTAAACCTTAAAATTAATATATATACACATAATTTTTTTTAAGTGTATCATTAGAAATTCGTAAATGCGGTAATACTACTATAATCAGAAGTAAGTACCATACAGGAACACTCCAAGTTAAATAACCGGTCATTTCACCGACAGTGGTGATGGATTTATCTATCTATCACTTTCTTAAGGGCAATGTGGAAAAAGTGATATAAGCTTTTATACTGCTAAAGCACTTGATGAACTTTTTAAATAATGTATTTGATGCTACTTTTTTATACTTATGTATGTTATTTATCTTATATTATTGTATAACATTTTGTACTATTTTAAAATAAAGATGAACTTACATGGTTGGCACAATAGAGAAATCTCTTTCTGCAGGTGAATATACCTTTGTAGCCTTCGTGGATATTGAGGGGGCTTTTAATAGTATATCTCCAGATGCGATAATTGATGCATTGTCGAATCTGGCGGTTGGCGCGGGATTGTGTAAGTGGGTTCAAAATCTACTAACTCACCGTAGGATAACTGCGGCTCTAGGAGCTTCTAGGCAGACCCGCTTTGTAAATAGGGGTACACCACAGGGAGGAGTTCTTTCGCCACTATTGTGGAATCTAGCTTTGAATCCTGTGCTGCTATCTCTAGAATCGCGGGGGTGCAGAATCGTGGCTTATGCTGATGATGTGGCAACTGCTGTAAGAGGAAAATTCCTCACAACTTTAAGGGACATCCTACAGGATAATCTTTCACATATAACAAACTGGGCGGAGAAACGAGGGCTCGCCGTTAATCCTAATAAAACGGAGCTAGTCCTTTTCTCCAGGAAGTATAAGATACCTGATTTCCGACTATATAACACTTAATAATACGGAGATAAAAGTGTCCAACACTGCAAAATATCTTGGTGTTATTCTTGATTCAAAGCTGAGTTTCAAGGCGAATATTCTAGAGAGAGTGAAAAAAGAAACAATTTCACTATATCTATGGAAAAAATCCATTGCGAAGAATTGGGGTCTTACCCCAAAAATTTTTCATTGGATCTATACTGCAATAGTACGTCCAATTCTCATGTATGGCATCATCGTGTGGTGGTCATCCCTGGAGAAAAAGACGTATCTATACACCTGCAAAGACTTGCATCCTTGTATGTAACCAGTGCTATTCGCACCACTCCTAAGGATGCACTGGGGATGCTTCTTCATCTACCACCTTTAGATCTAGTAGGGAAGGAGATTGCAACGTCCTCGGCAATCCGTCTGAGATGTGCCTCTCTGTGGAACGGAAATGGAACCGGCCACTGCAGAATACTCGATGGTGAAGTTAGGGGATGAAGGATTGACCAAAACTCCCCTGCTCTACTACACGAACGTCTTTATAAAACCTGGATACCATCTACAGAAATGTGGATGAATGGAACTCCAGGTAGAAGAAAAAGTGTTGATTTTTATACGGACGGCTCCAAAACACATGAGGGTGTGGGCTATGGGGTCTTTTCGAGGGCTTTAGGTTTTCGTATTGCAAAGCGACTTCCAGATCACTGCAGTGTCATTCAGGCAGAGATCCTTGCTATAAGAGAAGTTGCGAACTGGTTAAAAGTGAATGTCACATCGACGACTTTAATTAACATTTACACCGATAGTCGGGCAGCTATTATGGCCCTCGAATCCCCGCTTCTAAGAACAACAACAGCCCTCGACTGCCGATCATCTCTAAATGAGATGGCAGAGCAGTTTGATATTAGGATCATCTGGATCCCGGGGCATAGAGGCTTACAGGGGAACTCCAGGGCTGACGAGCTTGCTAGAATTGGGACAACCTTACAGGTTCCACCGGATTTGAAATGTGTAGGTCTACCCCTACTCTCTTGCAAACTCAGACTTAGGCGCAAGACAGAGGACGAAACAAATAGAAGGTGGGTCACAAGAAATGATTGCGTGATCACAAGGCAGTTATGGAATCACCTAAACAGAGAAGGTATGGATTACCTAATTTCAAAGAATAGGAAACAAATCTCGATTCTAGTGACCGTGTTAACCGGACACTGTCTCATAGGTAGGCATGCACAAAGGCTAAGAGTTGAACACAACGACTTTTGTCGTAGCTGCCAAGATATTGATGAAAAGGAAAGCATAGAACATTTTCTTTGTCACTGTCCTGGGCTTGCAGGAAAGAGAATGGCCACAATGGGCGCTCTTGAATTCAGGGAAATTTCTGACGTTGCTGGTGTTGAACTTGAACGTATTAGCAGCTTTATACTGAGCTCGGGATGGTTCGACGGTGGGGGCTCCGTATAAGCAGAGTCTCTGTGGTATCACAATGGACCAAAACGGTCTAAGTGAGTCCGGGTTTCTGACTGCCACCCCTACCTAACCTATGACATAAATTGGAAATGTACAAAATATGTACATATAAATAACATTTTATTTTATTAACTATATAAAAAAGTAGCGTAATAATAATTTGTAGATCTAAACCATCCAGGGCACTACCCAAACGCATACAAAAAAATTCATTAAATCGGTTTAGCCATTTTGAAGGAGTTCTCTGACATACATGCGAACAGTAGAATTATATATATAAGTTTTTGGGTAATCTTTTCAGACTTGACTTGTTATTTTATTTTTAAATGAAATTTTTATTGCACAGATGTCTGAATCAAGAGGTTTTTCATTAGTATTATATATTAGTGTTTGCGCAAAAGTTTGCCAGTTGTGACCATGTCTTTAAATATATGCCTCCAGTTTTCGCTTTCCTACGAAACCAGGATTATGCCCACTAAAATTTAAGATTTAACTTTATGTACTTCTGCACAATTAATTTCTACGAAACTTTATAAACGTATTCGGTTAATAATAGGAAAATCGGCTGCTTAAAAAAGGTCACAGTGGTAGTCTCCCGAATGTTATTATTTTATTTTAAGTACTTCTGCCAAACTATTTTTACGCAAGCTAGCACACACCTTAAGCAAGTGGAATAACTTAATATTCTGTTGGAGTGAGTTGGTGAGGCCATGCCTTTTGAAATTTCATCTTATGTTTTATTTACTTTCAACAAACAGATTCGTACGAAATCTAGCACATATCCCAGTGTATTAAAGTTATACAATACTAAATTTAAAAAAGTGGACAAAGCCACGCCCAATAATTATTAACACTTTTTGTACGCACTTCTACTCAGCGATGCCAATTTAGCACGTTTTAACTATGCCAAACGCGCTTTTTTCGACTTAGTGCTTTTTATAAAAAACGCGCTAAGTTAGCGCATTTTGAATAAATTCGATAACATCATTTCAGTTCAATATTTTTTTACTTTTTTCGTACAAGTTTAACAAATTTCTAGTATCCAAAACTCTTATAAAAATTTTCAAGTTGGTCATTGATTCAGCTGTCGCAAATAAAATTACCTTGACTTTACCTTAGAAGTAAAAACGCATTTTAATACCGTAAATGGCAAATGGTTTTGAAATTTCACAGCTAAAAATATGTATTAATGATCCAAAAAGTTTAGACAAAATATTAAGCATCTATTCTAGGTAAAATACAAAAAGCATTTGCATCTACAACTTATATGTTGTTACAAAGTTTGACAAATAAAATTTAAATAAAAACTAAGGATTTGGATTATTTGGAAGGCGATTGTGATTCTGTATTAAATGATTTTAGTTATTTAGGATATAATTTCGAAGGAGCAATATTGCAAAATCTGAAAAACGGTTACTAAAAAAATTTTATTTACGGATACTCGTACATACATCGACTTTTATTAAAATTTAATTTAGCGCGCTAGAAAATAGCTCGTTTTGGCTGTAAATAGTTGGCAATCTTGTAACTTAGCGCGTTCTAGCGCGTTTTGAGAAGGGCAATACCACGTTTGGGTTGTAAAAAGTTGGCATCGCTGCTTCTACTCATCCTACTATAAATCCACAAATAACATGAAAATCAATTACTATTAAATATCAGTTTACGGACACCGCACTCATGCACAGAAAAAAATGATTTGTAAATACAATTAATTTTTTTGTTATATCAATTAAGTAATCAATTGATTTTGAACCTACAACGATTCTTGTAAATACAATTAACGAAATTGTAAGTTAAAGGAAAATCTGAAAAATATTTTTAATTACATGTATATCACCAAATAGTTTGTGAAAATGTATTAATTTTTTTCAACATTTATTTTTGTTAGCTTTCAAACTTTTTTTAGTTAAAGATATTGTTTTATTAACAATGTGAATTGTTGAATTTCCGCACAAATTTTGATTATCACAATTGTTATATTAACAATATTATTTTTGTACACAGTCACAATCCTCGAAACGATTTTTTGCTTGCCTGCGAAAAACACTAAATGTCTTTGGGCGGAGTTGAACCGGCATAATAAACTAACTTTCTTACCTCTCAGCTAAACAGCAATACTTTATTAGGTACATAAATAACGAGTGCACACAAAACATGATTTCTTGTTTTTTTACATGTGTGCATTCCGTTATGAAATAATTTTACAAATAATTTTGTTGTGTAATTTAATTGACTACAAAATTTTTTAAATTTTTTAAATTTTTTTTTTTTTAAACAGCGAATATTGCTAATTTTTAAATTAAATATTAACAATTTGTTTTGTTGGTTGCATTTCGAAGATATTTTTTTCTCTGTACTTAGTGGTCCACGATAGATATGTCATATGTATTCGCAAACTTTTGATATTGGTTATTTTTTAGTAGCGTATTATGTTTACCTCAATGCTCGACTGAGATGTTCGTATTTATTTGCAATTGCTTGTTTTTTTTTCACTGAACATTAATTTTTGTTCATCTAATCGATTGTTTAAATTTGTGGTTTAAGCTCATGGCTAATGTTCCTTTTGGCCGGGTGTAAGAGATGTTCGCTTGTATGCATGTGTTACAAGTCAGGCTTGTTCATGAGGTCTTTAGCGCCATCATGTCACGGGGAGAACTTTCAAAATGTTACGGACAGGATTCGTTGTTGCATTTGTGTGAGTTTAAGGTGTGATGTTGGTTCCAAGAAACTAATTATAAAGATTAAATTTTTAACAATTACGTAAAGCTATTAGCTCAAAATAAAATTAAGCGGCTTCAATACATTTTGCAAAAATATGTTAATAAACATGTGTGGAATTTTTTCACATGACAAGTAACTCAAAAGCATTTTTTATATCGCATATAATTTGGCATACAGAGTGCTACGAACTTTAGTCTAATCAAAATCGAGCATAGGAACAAATAAAGTTGGAACAAAGATATTTAAGTATACATTAGAGACCTGCGTAAACAGTCTTGGAATATAAATACGTCATGCTTTTTAAATATATTCTCATGGCATGTATTATCCTAAGCCAATAATAAATGATGTCGTACTATAAACAAAGCACGATGGATGCATTGGTGTACGTGTATATGACTGTTAACAAGTGATGTCGCCAAGACTTCATGTTTATAACAAACAATCAAAAGAAGTCCTGTTGATACATGTATGCTTGTTATTTTGCATATTGTACGTTTGGGTGTGTGTGTAAGATGTAGATGGTAACTAATTTCGTGACTGAAAAATTTGTGGTGCTTGTGTTTTTTTCTACGCATTGGCGCGTATACGAACGTCATGCATGTACATACATACATACCTACATAATTTGTGTATGCTCTCTTATTATTCTGCGCACATACAAACGCACACATGCATTTACATGAGCTGTGTACGCTTGCTTAAAAAACCTCCATTAAACACATAACACCTTACCATCTATATCTTACACACACACCCAAACGTACAATATGCAAAATAACAAGCATACATGTATCAACAGGACTTCTTTCTTGCAAATGGAATACGTGAATTGTTTTGATTCATCGTATTTCAATTTGCTGAAAACGTGTTTTGTAATGAAAGCCCAAATTTACCATGTCCATTTCAGAACAGACTTACCATTGTCGTTTATTCTTTACTAATTATGCACATGTTAGTGTCAATATACATATGTACATACAATTGTATGTATATTACATAAGAATTTAACATTTTTCGTCGCTCGTTTTGGAGCACCCTTTAATTTCAAGTATTTGTTGTTGTCTAAATTTCAGGTCCGTTACTCTTACGGTTCCTGAGAAAATACCGTGTGACGGGCATACGGACATACGGACTGACGGACAGCGTAGCGAAAACAATACGGTTCCTTTTTTCACCTTTGGTGTACGAAACCCTAAAAATTGACGATGTATAGTCCATTAAATTTTTTTCATAAAAAATTTTTTTTCATAAAAACTTGATGATGTATATTTCATTAAATTCTTTGCACGAAATAGAGACGACTTATATAGTACATTTAAGTTTTTGTATACGAAATGGACAATTTATAGCCCATTAATGTTTTTAATAAAAATTTAAAAAATCAACCATGTATAGCCCATTATATTTTGTATCTATAGCCCATTTAATTTATTTGCATGAAAAACAGACGATGTATAGTGTTTTTAGTTTTTTGCATATGAAATGAACGATTTATAGTTCATTAAATATTTTCATAAAAATTTGAAGAATTGACGATGTATAGTCCATTAAATTTTTTGCATAAAAAAAAAATTCTTTGTCTATTAAATTTTTTTCATAAAAAATGGATGATGTAAATTTTATTAAATTCTTTGCACGAAATATAGACGACTTATATAGTCCATTTAAGTTTTTGTATACGAAATGGACAATTTATAGCCCATTAATATTTTTCATTAAAATTTGAAAAATCAACCATGTATAGCCCATTATATTTTGTATCTATAGCCCATTTAATTTTTTTGCATGAAAAATAGACGATGTATACTGTTTTTAGTTTTTTGCATATGAAATGAACGATTTATAGATTATTAAATTTTTTCATAAAAATTTGAAAAATTGACGATCCATTAAATTTTTTTCATAAAAAATTTTTTTTCTTGATGATGTATATTTCATTAAATTCTTTGCACGAAATATGGACGACGTATATAGTCCATTTAAGTTTTTGTATACGAAATAGACAATTTATAGCCCATTAATGTTTTTCATAAAAATTTAAAAAATCAACCTGTATAGCCCATTATATTTTGTATCTATAGCCCATTTAATTTTTTTGCATGAAAAATAGACGATGTATAGTGTTTTTAGTTTTTTGCATATGAAATGAACGATTTATAGTTCATTAAATTTTTTCATAAAAATTTGAAAAATTGACGATGTATAGTCCATTAAATTTTTTTCATAAAAAATTGATGATGTATATTTCATTAAATTCTTTGCACGAAATAGAGACGACTTATATAGTCCATTTAAGTTTTTGTATACGAAATGGACAATTTATAGCCCATTAATGTTAAAAAAATCAACCATGTATAGCCCATTATATTTTGTATCTATAGCCCATTTAATTTTTTTGCATGAAAAATAGACGATGTACAGTGTTTTTAGTTTTTTGCATATGAAATGAACGATTTATAGTTCATTAAATTTTTTCATAAAAATTTGAAAAATTGACGATGTATAATTAAATTTTTTTCATAAAAATTTTTTTTCATAAAAAATGGATGATGTATATTTCATTCCATTAAATTTTTTCATAAAATATTTTTTTGCATAAAAAATTGGATGATGTATATTTCATTAAATTCTTTGCACGAAATATAGACGACGTATATAGTCCATTTAAGTTTTTGTATACGAAATGGACTATTTATAGCCCATTAATATTTTTCATTAAAATTTGAAAAATCAACTATGTATAGCCCATTATATTTTGTATCTATAGCCCATTTAATTTTTTTGCATGAAAAATAGACGATGTATAGTGTTTTTAGTTTTTTGCATATGAAATGAACGATTTATAGTTCATTAAATTTTTTCATAAAAATTTGAAAAATTGACGATGTATAGTCCATTAAATTTTTTTCATAAAAAATTTTTTTTCATAAAAAATTGATGATGTATATTTCATTAAATTCTTTGCACGAAATAGAGACGACTTATATAGTCCATTTAAGTTTTTGTATACGAAATGGACAATTTATAGCCCATTAATGTTTTTCATAAAAATTTAAAAAATCAACCATGTGTAGCCCATTATATTTTGTATCTATAGCCCATTTAATTTTTTTGCATGAAAAATAGACGATATACAGTGTTTTTAGTTTTTTGCATATGAAATGAACGATTTATAGTTCATTAAATTTTTTCATAAAAATTTGAAAAATGGACGATGTATAGTCCATTAAATTTTTTTCATATAAAATTTTTTTTTCATAAAAAATGGATGATGTATATTTCATTAAATTCTTTGTACGAAATATAGACGACGTATATAGTCCATTTAAGTTTTTGTATACGAAATGGACAATTTATAGCCCATTAATGTTTTTCATAAAAATTTAAAAAATCAACCATGTATAGCCCATTATATTTTGTATCTATAGCCCATTTAATTTTTTTGCATGAAAAATAGACGATGTACAGTGTTTTTAGTTTTTTGCATATGAAATGAACGATTTATAGTTCATTAAATTTTTTCATAAAAATTTGAAAAATTGACGATGTATAGTCCATTAAATTTTTTTCATAAAAAATTGACGATGTATATTTCATTAAATTCCTTGCACGAAATATAGACGACGTATATAGTCCATTTAAGTTTTTGTATACGAAATGGACAATTTATAGCCCATTAATGTTTTTCATAAAAATTTAAAAAATCAACCATGTATAGCCCATTATATTTTGTATCTATAGCCCATTTAATTTATTTGCATGAAAAACAGACGATGTATAGTGTTTTTAGTTTTTTGCATATGAAATGAACGATTTATAGTTTATTAAATTTTTTCATAAAAATTTGAAAAATTGTCCATTAAATTTTTTTCATAAAAAATGGATGATGTATATTTCATTAAATTCTTTGCACGAAATATAGACGACGTATATAGTCCATTTAAGTTTTTGTATACGAAATGGACAATTTATAGCCCATTAATGTTTTTCATAAAAATTTAAAAAATCAACCATGTAGCCCATTATATTTTGTATCTATAGCCCATTTAATTTTTTTGCATGAAAAATAGACGATATACAGTGTTTTTAGTTTTTTGCATATGAAATGAACGATTTATAGTTTATTAAATTTTTTCATAAAAATTTGAAAAATTGACGATGTATAGTCCATTAAATTTTTTTCATATAAAATTTTTTTTCATAAAAAATGGATGATGTATATTTCATTAAATTCTTTGTACGAAATATAGACGACGTATATAGTCCATTTAAGTTTTTGTATACGAAATGGACAATTTATAGCCCATTAATGTTTTTCATAAAAATTTAAAAAATCAACCATGTATAGCCCATTATATTTTGTATCTATAGCCCATTTAATTTTTTTGCATGAAAAATAGACGATGTACAGTGTTTTTAGTTTTTTGCATATGAAATGAACGATTTATAGTTCATTAAATTTTTTCATAAAAATTTGAAAAATTGACGATGTATAGTCCATTAAATTTTTTTCATAAAAAATTGATGATGTATATTTCATTAAATTCCTTGCACGAAATATAGACGACGTATATAGTCCATTTAAGTTTTTGTATACGAAATGGACAATTTATAGCCCATTAATGTTTTTCATAAAAATTTAAAAAATCAACCATGTAGCCCATTATATTTTGTATCTATAGCCCATTTAATTTTTTTGCATGAAAAATAGACGATATACAGTGTTTTTAGTTTTTTGCATATGAAATGAACGATTTATAGTCCATTAAATTTTTTTCATATAAAATTTTTTTTCATAAAAAATGGATGATGTATATTTCATTAAATTCTTTGTACGAAATATAGACGACGTATATAGTCCATTTAAGTTTTTGTATACGAAATGGACAATTTATAGCCCATTAATGTTTTTCATAAAAATTTAAAAAATCAACCATGTATAGCCCATTATATTTTGTATCTATAGCCCATTTAATTTTTTTACATGAAAAATAGACGATGTACAGTGTTTTTAGCTTTTTGCATATGAAATGAACGATTTATAGTTCATTAAATTTTTTCATAAAAATTTGAAAAATTGACGATTAATCAATTAAATTTTTTTCATAAAAAATTTTTTTTTCATAAAAATTGGATGATGTATATTTCATTAAATTCTTTGCACGAAATATAGACGACGTATATAGTCCATTTAAGTTTTTGTATACGAAATGGACAATTTATAGCCCATTAATGTTTTTCATAAAAATTTAAAAAATCAACCATGTATAGCCCATTATATTTTGTATCTATAGCCCATTTAATTTTTTTGCATGAAAAATAGACGATGTACAGTGTTTTTAGTTTTTTGCATATGAAATGAACGATTTATAGTTCATTAAATTTTTTCATAAAAATTTGAAAAATTGACGATGTATAGTCCATTAAATTTTTTTCATAAAAAATTGATGATGTATATTTCATTAAATTCCTTGCACGAAATATAGACGACGTATATAGTCCATTTAAGTTTTTGTATACGAAATGGACAATTTATAGCCCATTAATGTTTTTCATAAAAATTTAAAAAATCAACCATGTATAGCCCATTATATTTTGTATCTATAGCCCATTTAATTTATTTGCATGAAAAACAGACGATGTATAGTGTTATTAGTTTTTTGCATATGAAATGAACGATTTATAGTTTATTAAATTTTTTCATAAAAATTTGAAAAATTGACGATGTATAGTCCATTAAATTTTTTTCATAAAAAATTGATGATGTATATTTCATTAAATTCCTTGCACGAAATATAGACGACGTATATAGTCCATTTAAGTTTTTGTATACGAAATGGACAATTTATAGCCCATTAATGTTTTTCATAAAAATTTAAAAAATCAACCATGTATAGCCCATTATATTTTGTATCTATAGCCCATTTAATTTATTTGCATGAAAAACAGACGATGTATAGTGTTTTTAGTTTTTTGCATATGAAATGAACGATTTATAGTTTATTAAATTTTTTCATAAAAATTTGAAAAATTGACAATGTATAGTCCATTAAATTTTTTTCATAAAAAATTTTTTTTCATAAAAAATGGATGATGTATATTTCATTAAATTCTTTGCACGAAATATAGACGACGTATATAGTCCATTTAAGTTTTTGTATACGAAATGGACAATTTATAGCCCATTAATGTTTTTCATAAAAATTTAAAAAATCAACCATGTAGCCCATTATATTTTGTATCTATAGCCCATTTAATTTTTTTGCATGAAAAATAGACGATATACAGTGTTTTTAGTTTTTTGCATATGAAATGAACGATTTATAGTTCATTAAATTTTTTCATAAAAATTTGAAAAATTGACGATGTATAGTCCATTAAATTTTTTTCATATAAAATTTTTTTTCATAAAAAATGGATGATGTATATTTCATTAAATTCTTTGTACGAAATATAGACGACGTATATAGTCCATTTAAGTTTTTGTATACGAAATGGACAATTTATAGCCCATTAATGTTTTTCATAAAAATTTAAAAAATCAACCATGTATAGCCCATTATATTTTGTATCTATAGCCCATTTAATTTATTTGCATGAAAAATAGACGATGTATAGTGTTTTTAGTTTTTTGCATATGAAATGAACAATTTATAGTTTATTAAATTTTTTCATAAAAATTTGAAAAATTGACGATGTACAGTCCATTAAATTTTTTTCATATAAAATTTTTTTTCATAAAAAATGGATGATGTATATTTCATTAAATTCTTTGTACGAAATATAGACGACGTATATAGTCCATTTAAGTTTTTGTATACGAAATGGACAATTTATAACCCATTAATGTTTTTCATAAAAATTTAAAAAATCAACCATGTATAGCCCATTATATTTTGTATCTATAGCCCATTTAATTTTTTTGCATGAAAAATAGACGATGTACAGTGTTTTTAGTTTTTTGCATATGAAATGAACGATTTATAGTTCATTAAATTTTTTCATAAAAATTTGAAAAATTGACGATGTATAGTCCATTAAATTTTTTTCATAAAAAATTGATGATGTATATTTCATTAAATTCCTTGCACGAAATATAGGCGACGTATATAGTCCATTTAAGTTTTTGTATACGAAATGGACAATTTATAGCCCATTAATGTTTTTCATAAAAATTTAAAAAATCAACCATGTAGCCCATTATATTTTGTATCTATAGCCCATTTAATTTTTTTGCATGAAAAATAGACGATATACAGTGTTTTTAGTTTTTTGCATATGAAATGAACGATTTATAGTCCATTAAATTTTTTTCATATAAAATTTTTTTTCATAAAAAATGGATGATGTATATTTCATTAAATTCTTTGTACGAAATATAGACGACGTATATAGTCCATTTAAGTTTTTGTATACGAAATGGACAATTTATAGCCCATTAATGTTTTTCATAAAAATTTAAAAAATCAACCATGTATAGCCCATTATATTTTGTATCTATAGCCCATTTAATTTATTTGCATGAAAAATAGACGATGTATAGTGTTTTTAGTTTTTTGCATATGAAATGAACAATTTATAGTTTATTAAATTTTTTCATAAAAATTTGAAAAATTGACGATGTACAGTCCATTAAATTTTTTTCATATAAAATTTTTTTTCATAAAAAATGGATGATGTATATTTCATTAAATTCTTTGTACGAAATATAGACGACGTATATAGTCCATTTAAGTTTTTGTATACGAAATGGACAATTTATAGCCCATTAATGTTTTTCATAAAAATTTAAAAAATCAACCATGTATAGCCCATTATATTTTGTATCTATAGCCCATTTAATTTTTTTTGCATGAAAAATAGACGATGTACAGTGTTTTTAGTTTTTTGCATATGAAATGAACGATTTATAGTTCATTAAATTTTTTCATAAAAATTTGAAAAATTGACGATTAATCAATTAAATTTTTTTCATAAAAAATTTTTTTTTCATAAAAATTGGATGATGTATATTTCATTAAATTCTTTGCACGAAATATAGACGACGTATATAGTCCATTTAAGTTTTTGTATACGAAATGGACAATTTATAGCCCATTAATGTTTTTCATAAAAATTTAAAAAATCAACCATGTATAGCCCATTATATTTTGTATCTATAGCCCATTTAATTTTTTTGCATTTATAGTTCATTAAATTTTTTCATAAAAATAGACGATGTACAGTATTTTTAGTTTTTTGCATATGAAATGAACGATTTATAGTTCATTAAATTTTTTCATAAAAATTTGAAAAATTGTCCATTAAATTTTTTTCATAAAAAATTTTTTTTCATAAAAAATTGATGATGTATATATCATTAAATTCTTTGCTTGAAATATAGGCGACGTATATAGTCCATTTAAGTTTTTGTATACGAAATGGACAATTTATAGCCCATTAATGTTTTTCATAAAAATTTAAAAAATCAACCATGTATAGCCCATTATATTTTGTATCTATAGCCCATTTAATTTATTTGCATGAAAAATAGACGATCTATAGTGTTTTTAGTTTTTTGTATATGAAATGAACGATTTATAGTTTATTAAATTTTTTCATAAAAATTGGAAAAATTGACGATGTATAGTCCATTAAATTTTTTTCATAAAAAATTTTTTTTTATAAAAAATGGATGATGTATATTTCATTAAATTTTTTCCACAAAATATAGATGATGATGTATATTTCATTAAATTCTTTGCACGAAATATAGACGACGTATATAGTCCATTTAAGTTTTTGTATACGAAATGGACAATTTATAGCCCATTAATGTTTTTCATAAAAATTTAAAAAATCAACCATGTATAGCCCATTATATTTTGTATCTATAGCCCATTTAATTTTTTTGCATGAAAAATAGACGATGTATAGTGTTTTTAGTTTTTTGCATATGAAATGAACGATTTATAGTTTATTAAATTTTTTCATAAAAATTTGAAAAATTGACGATTAAATTTTTTTCATAAAAAATTGATGATGTATATTTCATTAAATTCTTTGCACCAAATATAGACGACGTATATAGTCCATTTAAGTTTTTGTGTACGAATAGACAATTTATAGGCCATTAATGTTTTTCATAAAAATTTAAAAAATCAACCATGTATAGCCCATTATATTTTGTATCTATAGCCCATTTAATTTTTTTGCATGAAAAATAGACGATGTATAGTGTTTTTAGTTTTTTGCATATGAAATGAACGATTTATAGTTCATTATTTTTTTTTTATAAAAATTGGAAAAATTGACGATGTATAATAGTCCATTAAATTTTTTTCATAAAAATATTTTTTTCATAAAAAATGGATGATGTATATTTCATTAAATTCTTTGCACCAAATATAGACGACGTATATAGTCCATTTAAGTTTTTGTGTACGAATAGACAATTTATAGGCCATTAATGTTTTTCATAAAAATTTAAAAAATCAACCATGTATAGCCCATTATATTTTGTATCTATAGCCCATTTAATTTTTTTGCATGAAAAATAGACGATGTATAGTGTTTTTAGTTTTTTGCATATGAAATGAACGATTTAAAGTTCATTAAATTTTTTTATAAAAATTGGAAAAATTAAATTAAATATTTATCATAAAAATATTTTTTTCATAAAAAATGGATGATGTATATTTCATTAAATTCTTTGCACCAAATATAGACGACGTATATAGTCCATTTAAGTTTTTGTATACGAAATGGACAATTTATAGCCCATTAATGTTTTTCATAAAAATTTAAAAAATCAACCATGTATAGCCCATTATATTTTGTATCTATAGCCCATTTAATTTATTTGCATGAAAAATAGACGATGTATAGTGTTTTTAGTTTTTTGCATATGAAATGAACGATTTATAGTTTATTAAATTTTTTCATTAAAATTTGAAAAATTGACGATGTATAGTCCATTAAATTTTTTTTCATAAAAAATGGATGATGTATATTTCATTAAATTCTTTGCACCAAATATAGACGACGTATATAGTCCATTTAAGTTTTTGTGTACGAATAGACAATTTATAGGCCATTAATGTTTTTCATAAAAATTTAAAAAATCAACCATGTATAGCCCATTATATTTTGTATCTATAGCCCATTTAATTTTTTTTGCATGAAAAATAGACGATGTATAGTGTTTTTAGTTTTTTGCATATGAAATGAACGATTTATAGTTCATTAAATTTTTTTATAAAAATTGGAAAAATTGACGATGTATAATAGTCCATTAAATTTTTTTCATAAAAATATTTTTTTCATAAAAAGTGGATGATGTATATTTCATTAAATTCTTTGCACCACATATAGACGACGTATATAGTCCATTTAAGTTTTTGTGTACGAATAGACAATTTATAGGCCATTAATGGAAAAATTGACGATGTATAGTCCATTAAATTTTTTTCATAAAAAATGGATAATGTATATTTCATTAAATTCTTTGCACCAAATATAGACGACGTATATAGTCCATTTAAGTTTTTGTGTACGAATAGACAATTTATAGGCCATTAATGTTTTTCATAAAAATTTAAAAAATCAACCATGTATAGCCCATTATATTTTGTATCTATAGCCCATTTAATTTTTTTGCATGAAAAATAGACGATGTATAGTGTTTTTAGTTTTTTGCACATGAAATGAAATGATTTATAGTTCATTACATTTTTTTCATAAAAATATTTTTTTCATAAAAAATGGATGATGTATATTTCATTAAATTCTTAGCACCAAATATATACGACGTATATAGTCCATTTAAGTTTTTGTGTACGAATAGACAATTTATAGGCCATTAATGTTGTTCATAAAAATTTAAAAAATCAACCATGTATAGCCCATTATATTTTGTATCTATAGCCCATTTAATTTTTTTGCATGAAAAATAGACGATGTATAGTGTTTTTAGTTTTTTGCATATGAAATGAACGATTTATAGTTCATTAAATTTTTTTATAAAAATTGGAAAAATTGACGATAGTCCATTAAATTTTTTTCATAAAAATATTTTTTTCATAAAAAATGGATGATGTATATTTCATTAAATTTTTTGCACCAAATATAGACGACGTATATAGTCCATTTAAGTTTTTGTGTACGAATAGACAATTTATAGGCCATTAATGTTTTTCATAAAAATTTAAAAAATCAACCATGTATAGCCCATTATATTTTGTATCTATAGCCCATTTAATTTTTTTGCATGAAAAATAGACGATGTATAGTGTTTTTAGTTTTTTGCATATGAAATGAACGATTTATAGTTCATTAAATTTTTTTATAAAAATTGGAAAAAAAGAATTTTTTTTCATAAAAAATGGATGATGTATATTTCATTAAATTCTTTGCACCAAACATAGACGACGTATATAGTCCATTTAAGTTTTTGTGTACGAATAGACAATTTATAGGCCATTAATGTTTTTCATAAAAATTTAAAAAATCAACCATGTATAGCCCATTATATTTTGTATCTATAGCCCATTTAATTTTTTTGCATGAAAAATAGACGATGTATAGTGTTTTTAGTTTTTTGCATATGAAATGAACGATTTATAGTTCATTAAATTTTTTTATAAAAATTGGAAAAATTGAATTAAAAATTAAATTTTTTTCATAAAAAATGGATGATGTATATTTCATTAAATTATTTGCACCAAATATAGACGACGTATATAGTCCATTTAAGTTTTTGTGTACGAATAGACAATTTATAGCCCATTAATGTTTATCATAAAAATTTAAAAAATCAACCATGTATAGCCCATTATATTTTGTATCTATAGCCCATTTAATTTTTTTGCATGAAAAATAGACGATGTATAGTGTTTTTAGTTTTTTGCATATGAAATGAACGATTTATAGTTCATTAAATTTTTTTATAAAAATTGGAAAAAAAAGAATTTTTTTTCATAAAAAATGGATGATGTATATTTCATTAAATTCTTTGCACCAAACATAGACGACGTATATAGTCCATTTAAGTTTTTGTGTACGAATAGACAATTTATAGGCCATTAATGTTTTTCATAAAAATTTAAAAAATCAACCATGTATAGCCCATTATATTTTGTATCTATAGCCCATTTAATTTTTTTGCATGAAAAATAGACGATGTATAGTGTTTTTAGTTTTTTGCATATGAAATGAACGATTTATAGTTCATTAAATTTTTTTATAAAAATTGGAAAAATTGAATTAAAAATTAAATTTTTTTCATAAAAAATGGATGATGTATATTTCATTAAATTATTTGCACCAAATATAGACGACGTATATAGTCCATTTAAGTTTTTGTGTACGAATAGACAATTTATAGCCCATTAATGTTTATCATAAAAATTTAAAAAATCAACCATGTATAGCCCATTATATTTTGTATCTATAGCCCATTTAATTTTTTTTGCATGAAAAATAGACGATGTATAGTGTTTTTAGTTTTTTGCATATGAAATGAACGATTTATAGTTAATTAAATTTTTTCATAAAAATTTTAAATTTTGGCGTTTTTTTTTTTTTGGCGATTTTTTAATTTTGGCGATTTTTTTAATTTTGGCGTTTTTTTTATATGGGTGATTTTTTTTTTGTTTTGGCGATTTTTTAGTTTTGGCACTTTTTTTTCTCGTTTTGAGGATTTTTTTCGGTTTTTGGTGTTTATTTTCAATTTTGGCGATTTTTTTCGTATTGGCGATTTTTTTTTAAATTTGGCGATTTTTTTAATTTATGTGATTTTTTTCATTTTTGGGGATTTTTTTTCAAATAGACAATTATTTTGGTTTTGGCGCATTTTTCGCGTTTTGGCGATTTTTTTCGGTTTTTGGCGTTTCTTTCATATTGGCGATTTTTTTCATTTAAACGATTTTTTTCGAATTTGGCGATTTATTTTAGTGCTAGATTTTTTTTTTTAATTTTGTCGATTTTTTTCGGTTTGGCGATTTTATAATTTTCGGATTTTTTAGTTTTACCGTTTTTGAATTATTCAAGAGTTTACCTTTTACGGTCTCCAAGATATAGCAATTTGTCAAAATTACATAGTCAAAATTGCATTAACTGATGGACCACCCTTTAATTTAAATTTTTTAATATTTTAATGTTTATTGTTGTAGTCTATATAAAAATACACTAATTTTACAAATTTCAAGTGTCAATATACGTATGTACATACAATTGTATGTATATTACATGAGACTTTAACATTTTTCGTCGCTCGTTTTGGAGCACCCTTTAATTTCTAATTCTCATGTATTTTTTGTTGTAGTGGCCAAGGTTCTACATACTCTGTCCGAATTTCAGGTCCGTAGCTCTTACGGTTCCTGAGAAAATACCGTGTGACGGACAGACGGACAGCGTAGCGAAAACAATAGGGTTCCTTTTTTCACCTTTGGTGTACGGAACCCTAAAAATCTAAAAATGTCTCACTTAATTGAAAACAAATGAGACCCATCCAATTTATATTTAAAATATCTCTTTTACCACAAAATAACAGTTGAACAACCACAAGCGTTTTGGATCCGTGCAGTGTCGTAATTGCCATGGCCATACAAAAGCTTACTGCAATTTACCTACAGTGAGTGTTATCTGCGGTGAATTGCACGGTACTGCTGGTTGTACTAAACCTAAAGATCTGTCACAAAAAAAATTTAGTAATTGTGGAGGTAATCATACCGCTAACTACAGAGGTTGTCCTGTGTACTCTTTTGAAAAGCAGACTATGGGGCAAAAATATTAATTAGCTCCAGCTCAATCAGCAATTGCTTACTCTGCCACTTTTGCGCAAATGAGCCAACCAGTTACTTTCCGTCTATCGTATGCAAATGCTGCTAAAACAAATTCAATTCCCACACCAAATGTTTCCCCGCCAAATAATTCAAAAAATACTGACGCGAGCTTTAATTTTAATCGCCTTAAAGCTACTATTGATAATCTGGTGCTCTAAATAATTTTACAACAAATATGACTAGCATAATGCAAGAATGCAGAAAACACTGCTTCAAGCATTAGTTTAGCAACCATGAACACGTTAAAAATATGTTTCTGGAACGCAAACGGCATTCGCCAACATAAAAATGAACTTAATTACTTCCTCACGGAAAAAAAATTGATATAATGGGAGTATGTGAGACTCATTGGACTCCAAAAAGCATTTTTAAAATGTATGGCTGCACCTTATATGATACAAAGGACGCGAGAGGAAGAGCATGCGGTGGATCTGCAATTTTAATTAAGTCAAGACTCAGTTACCGAAGATCAGTATGAGCAGTTATACAAATCGCTTGGATCTTGTTTCGTGGCAGCTGGAGACTACAATGCAAAACATACGTACTGGGGTTCACGCCTTGCAACACGTAGAGGTTGACCCTTGTTTAATACAATTTCAAAAATGGGCTAAGATATTATTTCGAGAGGGGAGTCCACTTACTGGCCTACTGACGTACGAAAAATTCCGGATGTTATTGGTTTTGGCGTCATAAAAAGCATTTCTAGGGATTTAATTAACGTGGAAGCTTCTCAAGATCTCTCCTCCGATCACTCCCCCACTATCGTTAAAATCTGTAACCTACTAAGAAGTGACTTAACTCACCCATATATGTTAATTGGCTGGGATTAAAAAAATATCTTAGTAGTCATTGCACGGAAAATATTAGGCTAAGATATTAGGCCAATGATATTGAAACTAACATTGCCAATCTTAACTAAAAATTAAACATGCTGCTAAAGATGCCACTTCCTCCCGTCTGCAGTTTGGGTTTAATAGAACATACTCCAGCGATATTATATATATCTCGTGTGTGAAAAAAGAGGAGCTAGAAGGGAATGGCAACATCACAGCTCACCCCAAAATAAAATTAGATTTAAAGAGTGCACTAAAAGACTCCAATATCTGCTTGCATAAAGAATTAAAACACGCGTTGAGTTAAAACCACCTCTGCGCACTTCTACCGGAAGTTGGGCCAGGAATGATACTGAAAAAGTTAAGTTGTTTGCAAAGCAGTTAAAATATGTTTCTACCCCAAACACATGTACTGGTATTGTTGATTTGCCGACTGTAATTGCTCTACCCCCTCGACCGATACAATTTAAGACGCGTGATATTCAGAAACTAATTGCTGACCTCCACCCGAAGAAAGCTCCAGGTATTGACGGAATTAGTAACAATATACTGATAAAGTTGCCTCATATTGCAATTCGAATCCTGTATTATCCACGCAGCTGGAAGCTTGCCAAGGTCAAAATGATTCCAAAGCCGTGCAAAGACCTTACCAAGGCTAAGTAATACAGGCCAATAAGTCTGCTATCAACAATGTCAAAACTTTTCGAAAAATTACTCATAATAAAATTGTCCCCAATTCTAACTGATAAAGGGGGCATCCCAGACCATCAATTTGGTTTTAGAAGTCAGCAAACTCATAGATTGGTTCAATTTATTAGAAAAACTTTTCAAGAAAAGAAGTATTGCTCTGCACTGTTTATTAACGTTTCTCAGGCATTTGATAAAGTGTGACATGAAGGCCTAATTTTAAAATTGAAGACATATGTACCTATAAACATTTTATAAACATTCTAAATCTTTTGTAAAGTTACATCATTGCCCGGAAGTTCACTGTTGTGGAAGGAGACTTAATGAGTATGGCTGCAACTATCTCATGCAGTGTGCCACAGGGGAGTAGTATAATGGGGCCACTTTTGTATTTGATATATACTTCTGATATGCCTGTGAGCAATAATATACACACTTCTAGATTTGCCGATGATACAGCCTGCCTTAGTATGCACGAAAACTCTTACGAGGCATCTTCAGGAACATAGTACCCAGCTGGAAATATGCTTAAATTTATGTAAAATTAAGGTAAACAAACAGAAGTGCGTTCAAGTAACATTTACCCTACTAAAAGATAATTATTTCCCTTTTAAAATCAATAATCAAATTGTTCCTCAACATTCACATGTGAAATACCCTGGAATACACCTTGATCGAAGGCTTACATACATGGAAACACCAAATTGATTCTAACCTAACAGAAATGAAACTAAAGTTAACTCAGGTACATTGGCTGGTTGGTAGAAATTCAACTCTCAGTCTCGATAGCAAACTTTTGATATACAAATCGCTTTTGAAAGCTGTAAGGTGGTACGGAATTCAACTATGGGGCACTGCTTCATCTTCCAATCTCGAGAGAATCCAACGAAGGCAAAACAAAATTTTGCTGATAATAACATCGGCTCCATGGTACAATTATACAGATAAAATAATTAGATAAGTAAGTACCACTAATTACTTTGTTAGCAATTAAAATAGTACTGCCTAGTACAAAATCTTAAAATTTATTTGCTGTGAATGTGATGTCGTAGCTGAATGAAAGTTCACGCAATCCAGTGTGATCAATTTTAAGTTCACTCACCAGCGATTCACATGTGATGCTAGGAACACAACTGGGACGAACGACGAATTTTTCGGTGCGAACTTACGTCATAAAAAATAAAACACATTTATTTATATGGAAATGAACACAACACCGCCGTACAACGAAATTTGTAGTGCGTGACAAACTCTGAGATAGATTTATTTCTATTTTGTACGGCGACAAACGATGAAAAAACAAAATTGAAAGAAAATTCTCTCTCTCTCTCTCTCTCTGTTTTTTTACACACAACAAACAACAGACAACTTTATCAAATATGACAGAGGAATTCGGTGAGTAAATTCGTCGTTATTGTGCTTCACACGTCGTTCGTCCCAGTTGTGTTCCTAGCATGCCACTTTCAAATTACAATCAGGGCTGCCGTTTTTGGTTATTTCTAACCAAAAGTGGTTATTTTTTTCTTTAATGTGGAGATGTGAATATTTTTCTCATATTGGTTTTTTTTTGCCGTATGTATATTATGTACACATGTACATAATATACATACGGCCTGGCTCACGATGTCGACAAAAATTTTCATTCGCTTATTTATATTGCAAACAAAAATAAATTTTCTTATTTTGTTTTCAATATAAATAAGATAACGAAAATTTCTTGTCGACAGCGTAAGACAGGCAGATAATGTTATACTTTTTAAGCTTTTATATTCTTCAATCTTTAGTATTGCTACCAAGGCAACTGAAAATAAATTAGCTGTGACGAAAATCGATAGTGCAGCCACCTGTTATGAATTCGCCTTGATTGCTACTCACTTGTTTACAATACTTTTCTTTTAAAACACTATCAACAACTTTTAATTTAAATAAATGGTCGCAACTCTGTACTACAGAACACTATGTGGTTCACGTTTGTCCGCCCGTATCGCCTCCTTCTTAAAAAAAATTGGTCACATCTTGGAAAATCCTAATTTTTTATATACATACATGTAGAAGCGTTAACTTATTACATACACACATATGTCGGTAAAATAATTATATTCATTTTGTTGTTATTATTATTAACTGTTGTTTGTTGTTGTGTGTTTGTGTTATTATTAATCACATGCGTTACATTATAAATATGTATGCATTTTATATCCCAGTAAAAAAATGGAAGTCATTCTACATTTTCGTTGCTTCCAAAAAAATCGATATATGTATTTAATTTGCCGAGAGTGAGCAAAAAACCATGTAGAAGCTTATTTTAGTCATACAAAACCTTGTAACTCCTCCATAGTTTTAGAAAATACTCACCAGAATTAAAAATATTTATTTTTTTAAAGAAATTTATGAACTAATTTTAGTCTAAAATTAGTTATTTGCTTAAATTTACATGAAGTCACTGTTTTGGGGTTAAATTCGTATAAAAAGAAACGAATTGTTAAAAAAGGTAACTATTTATCATTTTTCCTATATAAAAATATTATCATAGAACACAAAAAATGTAATTTTTCTTAATATCGCTTCCAATTCAGTGACCAGGCATCGAAAAAGAGAACTTCTTGCAAAGCCAACTCTATGTAAAAATCATTAGATCGGATCGAAATTTTCACTACTTTCAGATCGCAAACTCTACATTTTCAGACTTTTTTGGGATGTTATTTAATAAAAATACTACATATTGAAATTTGGTTATATTTTTTCTCATTTGGTAACTTTTAAAGCGAATTTTGGTTGTAAAAATTTTTCGGTTGTGGCAGGACTGATTACGATATTGCCAAATAGCTGGTTGAATTTGTATTGCGTCGCATTTCCACGAAATCGGTATCTACTTAGTCTCTTTTTGTTTCTTTTGGGAATCAATAAATAGTATATCAAAATAGTCATTAAAAAAAATTAGCTGCATAACCCTCGTTCAAATTAAAACGCCGTATTCTGCAAGTGAATAATATGAATCATTATTTTGAGCTACATAAATTTTGCGTCTGGCTGCCGAAGGAAGTCAGGAACAATATTATTGAAATATAACTCCATAATTTACTTATCAATGTATGTGTGTATCTATGTGCTTTGATAACACATCTCAATTGGTCATGTCCTTCAGACATCTTGCAAGACGGAGGAGAACCTCTTGCTGAGAGCTCAAACAGATAAGTCAGGAAATTTTCGAACAAAAATGGCCGCTTGGTTCAAACATAATTCATATTTTCCTTGACCCTGTAGAACTGACAATTACTATGACATATTGATTAATGAAGCTATAAACACTTTTACATTGAACGTTGCGAGATTACCTTGCGGAATGTATTCATCAACTAGTTTGATGCATGACCAGTTGAGAAGTTCTTCTACCGAGTTTTTGAATACGGTTTCTGTTGGATTGTCTTAGAAAAACTCGGCAATCGGCATATAACGTGCATGAGAAATAAAGAAATTTATCTGAGAAGTTGTTGATAAAAGTCTCCTCTGCGACAAGTTGGCCAACTGGGGTACTTAAGCAGCTATTGACACAAAACACACATTAAATTCTTGAGTGCAAATATTATTTTATATTCACCATGTTTATTGCTACAAGTCATGTTATTATTTGAAGTTGCAAATGTTATTGTGTGTTGTTATATTGGTATTTGCTTCTTAATGTATAATAAATGTTCAAGTATTATTAAAAAACATCTATGTATTTTGGCAATAGAAGTGAGAACAGTAAGTGGTAGCAGTAGAAATAAGCTAACACACACGTCAGCTAATAAAATTTACTAATGACACTTGAGTATAATAATTTTGTGGCAACAATTTTAGATACATATAAAGTATTTATACTTATGCATTAGTGAAATCAAACGTGTTTGTGTATGTGAAGTTGTAGTCCGCATGCTTTGGCAGGTATTGGCGTTTGCTTGGGCACGTAGAAAGATTAAAGAAATATTTTATTAAAAATAATGCTTTAGGTTTTCGTATAAATAAACATGAAATTTAAATTTTGTAAACATCATATATGTATTTAATAAACATAAAAAATATTTATCAGCATAAAAAATATTTATCGTATTTTGCTATACTTTTAATATGTATGTATAATCGCAAAAAAATAAGACAAACAAAAAAAAAGCATAAAAAATGCAGCATTAGTTTGATTGTGTCTTTCAAGGAGTGTAGATATAGGTCCACAAGGTGAGTGTTTTTGTAAAATAGTTTTGATATAAGATCTCAAAATTACTAATGGGAACCTTAAAATGAAGTTTTGCAACAATTCAGTGCATTACTGGCGATATTGTGCATAGTAAGCCCTAATTTACACTACGCAAGTCTTATTGCTAAGCTGATGAGTTTGCTGAACAGAAACGTCTCTCTCTCTGTTTAGTTATCAGCTTAGCAATAAGATTTGCATAGTGTAAATTAGGACTAACAAGTAGCCAGCGTTCCAGGAAATTCAGATAGCACAATTGCGTTGATCAGTCACAAGATGCCTCTATGTTTTATGCTCACTTTTTGTGTTATGTGATGTTGACTTCAGCGACGATGATAACGCTGCTGATGAAACCTGGAACCCTTTAGATGAAAATGCAGGAGAAGAAATTAATAAAAGCATTGAAAATATTTACATGTTTGAGTCTACCAATAACAAGCCAGATAGACCGACTGAACAATTAAACTCCTCTGATTGAGTATTGGGTTTTCGATATCATCGGGTTATCAACAATCAATCTTCAATCTTCAACAAAGCTCCACCAGAATATCTATTATTGTAATATTATATTATAAATATTTTCTAAAAACTCATTATGAGGACGTTACTAAGTATACTTATAATAGGGTGGTCAGGAAGTGGCTTTCATAGCTTCGAGCACTTAACATTTCTACGGATGCGTGCTCGTAGTGGTGTGGCTTGTTCACCCTGCGATCAAGATTTACTGGTCCCACAAATATAGAGTTTCCACCTTATTTAACTCCACGTACGATCTTAAATTCCAGGAGCTTCGACCAAACATGCATTTTCCAAACTATTTGCAACCATACTCAACAAATAAACGATGTAAGGAGCCATCGAAATAGTTAGAAAATGGTCGCATATTAGATATTATTATTAGATTAGATATTAGATCGCATATTGTTCAATTGACGAACAAATTATTCATTCCCTTTAATAAGAGGTGTACTACTCGACAAGTTATTAAGTCAAAGCCATGACTAGTTGGATTGGAAATCTGGTATGCGCAACTTTTAATGGTATCGTTGTCTTTGAAGTTAGCAAGAGTTAGATTTTATTTAGACAAAGATATAGACCGGAGTGATATTTGTCAATTTGCAAACGAACACTTAGTTGCTAATAACTGGAAGCACAAAAAGTGACAATAGTTTCCTCAAACATGTCTGGCAAGGGTCCTGTTGGCAAAATCTTAAGATGGAACAAAAATCGTAAGCACAGTTGCCCGGGCCAAGTATCAGCAGTTAATAAAAATTAAAACGCTTTTAAGGTTACGGAGGATTTGTGCGACCAAATTCTGGAGTAATACAGGATTAAAATAAAAACCATGAAAAGTATTTTTCCTGATATATAACTACCTCTTGAATGGAATATAGAAAAGAATGCAAACTTCTTCCAGTCGTAAAGTATAGCATTTTTTAACTTTCAAAATGGGGATAGGTATAGTGTTAGAGTCTTCTTTGAGGTTTCTGGGAATATTGGAATATTTGTAAAAAATTTTATGGTACGAAATATCGTCCACATAATGCAACTGACGATATTAGAATTTTGGAATCCACCAAGAGTATGTGGCAATAGTTGTAACTTTCAGTCCAGAGGACGATGCTAAATAGATTTTTTTTTATGCATGTTTTTTTTATTTATTGTATCTTCATATATGAACTAACAATAAGTATTCAAATCTTAAATCTAACATATAATTAATAAATAATAAAGTGGTGATAAGCAAAAAAAAAAATATTTTTTCAAGCAACTTCATTCGGAGTGTTTAGTATTAGAGCCCTTGTATCTCTCTTTTTTAAGCGGATGTGTCCAGTAAAGTTCAAAATATTACGAGCAAGCGGATTAGGATGTGACACGAGTTTAGTTAGATATTTGCCTGCGTATTTTGCAATTTCTTCAGTCACTAGTGGCATATTTAAATCACGATGTATATTTGAATTCTTAATGTACCATGGAGCAGATGTTATTAACCTTAAAATTTTGTTTTGTCTTCGTTGAATTCTCTCTACATTGGAAGCAGAAGCAGTGCCCCATAACTGGATACCGTAACACGATATTGGCTTTAAAAGCGACTTGTATATTAAAAGTTTGCAGTCTAGGCTGAGTGTTGAATTTCTGCCAATCAGCCAATGTACCTGAGTTAATTTTAGTTTCATTTGAGTTAACTTATAGTCAATGTGATGTTTCCATGTAAGCCGTCGATCGAGGTGTATACCAAGATATTTCACATGTGAATGTTGAGGAACAACTTAATCCGAATGGGGGAACAAGTATCTCTTCGTAAGGTAAATGTTATATGGACACATTTTTGTTCATTTACCTTAATTCTCCATAAGTGTAACCATAGTTCCATCTGGCTAATGTGTTCGTGGAGTTTTCGGGATGCCTCATCAGGGTTTTCGTGCATACTAAGGCAGGCGGTATCGTCGGCAAATGTAGAAGTGTGGATACTAATGCTCACAGGCATATCACAAGTATAAATCAAATATAAAAATGGCCCCAGTATACTCCCCTGTGACACACCGGATGAGATAGTTTCAGGCATACTCATAAAGTGTCCTTCCACAACTGTAAATTTTCGTGCAACAATGTAACTTTCCAAAAGATTTAGAATGTTTATTGGTAAATATGTCTTCAATTTCAAAATCAGGCCTTCATGCCACACTTTATCAAATGCCTGAGAAACATCAATAAACACGGCAGAACAATACTTCTTTTCCTCAAATGTTTTTCTGATAAATTGAACCAATCTATGCGTTTGCTCAATGGTGCTATGCTGGCTTCTAAAACCAAATTGATGGTCCGGAATGCACCCATTATCAGTTAAAATTGAAGACAATTTTGTCATGAGTAGCTTTTCAAAAAGCTTTGACATTGTTGACAGAATAGATAAAATAACACTTTGCTTAACAAAAAACAAAGCTTGCTTCGAAAAATATCCTTCAAAATTTAAAATTAAATAATAACTAATGTATAAATTTTCATTGATTTCAAACTGTATTAAATTGTTTGTTTGTTTTTTAAATAATAATTTTTATATCATATTTTCATTTGGTTTGTTTAATATTTTTTATGCAATGATCTGAATGCTTTTAAGGTCAAAACATCACATTAAATAATAAAACAAATAAAATATTTTAATATTATTCACAACATTTTTTAAATGTTATGCACAGAAAAAAATACCAATGTAAAATCAACATGCAAAAATGTTGATTCAAACTCATTCAACTTACATTACATTTACAAGATATAATATGTTGTTTGAGTGTGTTGGTGTTTATTTGCTTTGTTTTTTGTACTGTTGTTATTTTTTTGATGTTTGTAAGCAGGCGACAAACTGCCGCTTGCTGGTAGGCAGTTAACTAGTCTTGCAGTCGGATGATCGTAGGGTCGAAAACTGGAGTCAAGTCAAAGTATTTTGTATTTTTATACCCTTTACCAAAAAATTATAAAAGGTTATATAAAGGTTTGCCATTCCGTGTGTTATTTCTACAATATTAATAAGCGACATATAAAGTGTATATATTCTGGATCCTTATGCATACGGAAGACGAACAATCAATGTCCGTCTGTCTGTACGTGAAATCGGTTTTCCGAAGCTCTCAGAACAGCTACAGACTTCGTTCTTGGACTGGTGTGTCAGAAATTTTCCGAATAAGATTGGTATTGAAAATCCTCAAAATCAAGCAGACGTTTTCAGAGCAGGAAAACTAAAATTCTATACCTAAAAATTTAAAATTAAAGGGTGCTCCAAAACGAGTGACGAAAAATTTTAAAATCCCATGTAATATACATACATTTGTATGTACATACATATGTATATTGACACTTAAAATTTGTAAAATTTGTGTATTTTTATACAAACTACAACAATTAATACCAAAATTTATAACAATTACAATTAAAGGGTGTTTTATTAGTTTATGTAATTTTGACAACTGTATCTTGGAAACCGTAACAGGCAAATTCTTGAAATTTTCAAAAACGGTAAAAAAAAATTTCAAAATTATAAAGTCGCCAAACTAAAAAAATCGCGAAAACGAAATAAGCACCAGATTAAAAAAATTCTAGATGCAGAAATGAAAAAAAAATCGCTAAAATGAAAAAATCTCCATAATGAAAAAATATCGCCAAAATAAAAAAAACGCAAACAACCAAAAAAATCGCTAAAACCAGAAAAAACACCAAAACTAAAAAAAGCAGAAGATTTAAAATAACGAAAAAAAAACTAAAAAAATTGCAAAACAAAGGAAAGCACCAATTTGTAAAAAAATCTGGCATTTAAATAAATCGCAAAACGGAAAAAATAGAAAAAAAAACAAAAAACCTAAAATATCGCTTAAACAAAAAAAGGACCAAAATTAAAAAATTCGCCAAAATGAAAAAACCCAAAAAAACCTTAAAATTGCTAAAACGAGAAAAAGAACCTAAACTAAAAAAAGAACCAAATTAATAAAGACGCCAAAAACGCAAATAAAAACTTAAAAACTAAAAAAACCTTAAAAAACGCTTAAAACCTAAAAAAATCGCTAAAACGAGAATAAAGTACCAAACAAATCTGGGACTAAAATAAATCTCAAAAATGGAAAAAATCGTTTAAATGAAAAAAACACCAAAACGATATAAAAATCGTCAAAATAAAAGTTAGCGCCAAAAACTTAAAAAATCGCTAAATCGAGAAAAAAAGAACCAAAACTAAAAAAAAACAAATTAAAAAAAACGCCAGAAGCCTAAAAAATCGTTTCAACGATAAAAAGCTCCAAAACTAAAACAAAGCAACAAATTAAAAAAAACACCACAAACCTAGAAAAATCGCTAAAACGAGAAGAATGCACCAAAACTCAAAAAAAGCCCCAACTTAAAAAATAGATGCCAAAACCCGAAAAAAAAACCACCGAAAAAACGATAAAAATCTAGCACTAAAATAAATTTTAAAAATTAAAAAAATCGCTAAAATGAAAAAAAATCACCACAACAAAAATAAGCGCCAAAAACTTAAAAAAAAAAAATCACCTAAACGAGAAAAAAGCACCACAACGAAAATAATCGCAAAAAAATTAAAAAACCTAGCAAATCGCTAAAACGAGAAAAAACACCAAAACTAAAATAAAGCAATAAATTAAAAAAAAGTCAAAAACGCAAAAAAACGGCATATTTAAAAAACGTTTTAAAAAACGCTTGAAACCGAAAAAAACCCCAAAACCGAAAAAATGCCAAAATTATATATTATATAGGCTAAAGTTCATATAGTATTACATATCTAGTGTCCGTATGAAACCCTTCGGGCGCAGGTCAGAGTCGCAATTTACTGAATTTATTTTTAGTAAAAAGAGAAATACAATTTATTGCTAAAATACAGTCCTAACTACAAAATTATTTAAAGAATATGTTCCGTTTCATATCCCTGAAACCGTTACTTTGTGCTGAACAAATTCGAAAAAATTCTTTATATACACCTTTTGCAATGGGATGTTTAAATTGAAACACTTAACAATTTTGCAAAATCAAAGATTATTAAATAATAAGGCTATATATATATAAGATATTCAACTTATTGTTCATATCGATAAAATATATCGAGGGTTTATATTCAAAAAGTGCTATCTGCAGTTCTTGAATATTTAAGTAGACAAAATAAAACTGTTATTTTCTCGAAGTCCAGGAGCAATAACTGCATTAGATTAACATTAGTAGAATTAAGATGTCTTCTGTAAATGTTCCAAATTTAGTTATAACCCTTGCACTTTGAGAAAATAACAGATTTTTGCGCTCTTCTAAAATTTTCAATTTTCAATTTGCAGATAGCACTTTTTGAATATAAACGCTCGACATTTATTACATTAAATTAAATTCATGTTGTTCCAACTTTAAATAACTTTGATTCAACATTCTTCATTTTGATATCAACAGTACATAAATGTTTAATCAACATGAAATAAAATTACTTCAAAAGGAAAAATTTTCTTTGACAATTACTATAAATCATGTCAGATTAACAGTAAACAAATATAAAACTAAATCATTACCGAAAAAGATTAGATTAGCCTTGTTTAAGTAGATTCTGCGTTGATATTTTCAGTGTTTGACCGAGAATTAATTAAAGAATTATTTTCATATTGATCATTAAAGAAATTTGTACACAAAATAGTGTTCAGGTCTGAAAGGGATAAAATAAATACTCGAATTATTGCTGTTCATCCTAAATATTTTTAGAAACTTATGGCTCTGACTTAAGATGAAGCTGGGATAGTAAAATTTATGTTTTTTTGAAGGGCTTAAGAGGGACCAAAAACGGTAAATACAGGAAACGATCCTAAAAATTTTAAACTCAGGAAAATTCATATAATTGAAATATTTTAAATTTCAGTTAAACTTTATTAACTGATATAGTGTATTATTTAACACTTTCATCAAAGTAGTACTTTAATTAGTAGATTAGTACTTTTAATAAAACACTTTTCGGACAAAATACCCTTCGAAAAAAGTACTTTAAAAAGACAATGGAGATAATTTCAATATCATTTTTGTAAACAGCATTTTTTGATAAAGTGGTTTTGAGAAATGTCACTTTTTTGAAAAAGGATACTTTAAGAGAAAGGTACTTTTTGGTAAAAGTACTTTTTGAAAAAGGTACGTTTTAAAAAATCTATATTTAAGATATCACCAAAATTGGTTTAGCTATTCAGCCGATAATGCAAAACAAACAAATAAAGTTACTTTTACATTCGGTCAGCGAAAGAGCTCGAAGGCGAAAAGCGTTAAATTAAGTTTTGTTGTCATTCTCCTCTTTCTACCTGCATAGTTTAAAATAAAAGATATATTTTGATATTTTGAATCGATTTCATTGATTTGGAAGCTGATGTTTTGTGTTGATACAATTTCATATTTTTGTAATTTTTATCACGAGATTTTTAAATTGAGACTTCTCTAAATAATTTTGTCATTTTGATTTAAAAAAATTGTATTAGGAGTGCCTTGGGTTGCCCCACTTAGCAATTGGTCGTCTGTATACTTTCAAAAAATATTAACTGTGAATTTGTTTATTTTACTGTGATGATTTTTAATCGACCAATATGCCAATAAACTAATATATGTATATCTCACATTTAAATAGATTTTTTTTTAGCTTTTAACTAAAGCAAAATCAGATTTTTTTCTGTTATTTAAACAAAAGCAACAACAAGAAATAAGAAAATAATATTTGAAACTAAAACAAATTTTACATTTCACTAGGTTTGTGAAATGAGAACAAAGTGCTTAAGAGAGATGATATGTATGTGTATGTGATTATACGATATTCATATCATTTCAAATTATTGAATGAATTTTCATTAATTTTTATTTATTGTTTACTCGCTAGCACATGCATAAATACATATGCATACATACATACATACATATTTATCAATAAATTTCTACATATTTATGTATGAGTTTAAATGTTGGAGTGATACTCAACACTAAACATTGAAATATCCGTTCTATATAATCATAGCTCAGCACACACACATACACTCAGAGCATAGTTTCTCGTTTCCGGCTGTTTGTATGTAAGTTTATTTTATTTTTAATTGTTGAAAAATAAATAAAAATGAAACTGCAATAGAAAATCTGAAAATTTGTGAAAACAACTGAAATGTTGTTAACAAAATATTTTAAATTTATAACATATTTCGTTGTTTAGTTGAGCTTGCCGCTATGGAAAAAAATTATTTGTCGGTATTTTGTAATCGCAATGTATAAAAAGATTTTGTGTTTGCTTTTTAGATAATTTTTATTTTTGTTTGATTTTATTAAAAATTTATTGGGAGCGTCTAGTGGCAATTCAAGCGTTAAGCATTATTATTGAAAATTAAATATTGTTTTGTCTCGTTCGGTTTTGATTTGACTGATTTTATTATTTTAATAGAAAAATGTTGTGAATTGAAACTTTTAAGGTGCAGCTTGATTTATTGTGCAGGTGTATGTGTAAACACAGATACACATGCATGCGTCTATAATTTTTTTATTGAAATGTTACTGCTATATAAATTAATTTATTTTTAAATAAATTAGCGGAAATTATGTAATTTGAAACTTTTACTAAACAAAAGTGAAATTCGCTTGGAAATGGGGAGGTAGCGGTGCTCCCTTATAGCAACAATATTTATTTGGAAATTTGAAAATATGTGTTTGTAATTATTGGATTCTGTTATTCAAATTATCACGTTGACCTAGAACACCCACATTTACCATCAGTGTTACCAGTTGTTAAAAAAGTAATAAAATAAATAAAATTTATAAACCTTTATATATAAGTACATCGCCTTGAGAAAATGAGAAAATAAAAGCTAAAAAACTTGCTTAATAGATCTTTTTTGTTTTAAGCTTTTAATAGTAATTCCTTTAGTTATGGTTGAAACCGCTTAAGAATATGTTTCTATTCGAAAGTTGCGACCTTAGATTTAGCACGGAACTGAAAGATCTTTCCATAGAATTAAAAAAAAGTTTGTAAATTTCGTTCGATATATTATGACGTAGTTTTATGTGAATATTTATTTATTTATATTATTTATTTTTATAACTTACAAAATACAATTATTATAACTAAATAATAAAACAGAATAATTCCGCAACTTCAAGAAAAAACGCTGTGAAATTAACAAAGCCCATAATAAAAGCTACGGCAGTAACTTCAAATGTTCTCTAATTTTTATTTCATTTTCTTTTGTGCTTATATTTCTTTGTAGTTTTGTTCACAAAATGTATGAAATTTATTGAAAGTATGGTAGTATTGTTGAGAGAATGAGTATTTATATGTGAGAGCATTTGAAAAAATGCTGTCAAAATAAAATAGATTCTATTTCTCGATTGCTTTCCGGTGTTACTTTTTTGTATCAATTTGTTTGGAAAATGTGTTTATGCCGCAATTATGTTTGATCATTAATATTTTAATTATATGTATTTCTTAGGAAAATTAAGGAACGTTGAGACTCTTTTGCCTGACATATTCCTGAAGTTGTTAGTTAAATGAAATTTTTTCCAACAAGTAATTCAACTGCATATGTATGTAAGTACTAGAATATAGTATTTTATATATACTCATATATTTTAGATACAATCATATAAGTATACTAATTTAAGGTCTAAAGAATGCACGAAAACACACACCCACAAAACATGTTTTCAAAACTTTCCATAAGGATTAATATAAATTAATATTAAATTGCTTTAAACATCATATCAATTACATTTTCAATGAAAAATCAAAATTAAATGTTTGTAATTGGATATATAAATTTCATTGCTGGCTCATCGTTAGAAACAAAATTAATTCAATATTGAGTCATTAATTTGATATATTCTGTGTTTGAACAAACTTATAACTTTCTTAGTACTGACGAGCTCGATTTTCTAATTTGTTAAAATTGTCGGATGATTACGCTAAGCAAGGATCACCTGATGATCGAAATTCGGTCGTCTTTTACACAAACAGGCCATTTTTTACCTTCTACTTGTAAGTATCTTATTGTCCACCAATATTGGAGAAACAAACATGTATATATTTTAAGGTATTTAACTCTGGATATTTTCTTGCCTAAATATTGACTACGGCAACACCGGAAGTTTGAAAATACCACAGCGCCAACGCTGAATCTCAAATATATAATAATAATATAAAAAATTCAGTAAAGTGCGACTTTGGCCCGCGCACGAAGGGTTCCGTACGGACACGAAATATGTAATTCAATACGAACTTTTTTAGTCTATATAAAATATTGTGTTAGGATTTTTTTTCGTTTTTGACGTTTTTTTTTTAATTTTGGCAATTTTTTTTACTATGGCGTTTTTTTATTTTGGCGATTTTTTTTTGGTTTTGACGATTTTTTTCGGTTTTTGGAGTTTTTTTTTCATTTTAGCAATTTTTGTAGTTTTGAAATTTTTTTCTCGTTTTGGCGATTTTTTTTTGGTTTTTGGCGATTTTTTCGTTTAAGCGATTTTTTTAATTTTGGCGATTTTCAGTTTTTGGCGTTTCTTCATTTTAACGACTTTTTTCGGTTTTAGGCGATTTTTCAATTTGGCGATTTTTTTAATTTTGGCAAACTTTTTTTATTTAGGCGATTTTTTTTTCATATTAACAATTATTTTGTTACTGGAGCCTTTTTCCGTTTGGCGATTTTTTTCGGTTTTTGTGCTTTTTTTCATTTTGGCGATTTTTTTCATTTGGACGATTTTTTCGAATTTTGCGAATTATTTTAGTGTTTGAATTTTTTTTTAATTTTGGCGTTTTAAAGATTTTTTTTAATTTTTGGTGTTTTTTTGGTTTGGCGGATTCTATAATTTTCAGATTTTTTAATTTAACCGTTTTTGAAAATTTCATGAGCTTATCTCTTACGGTTTCCAAGAAATAGCAATTTGTCAAAATTACATAGTCAAAATTGCATTACCTGATGGACCACCCTTTAATTAAAATTTTTTAATATTTTAATGTTTACAAATTTTACAAATTTCAAGTGTCAATATACATATGTATATACAATTGCATGTATATTACATGGGACTTTAATATTTTTCGTTGCTCGTTTTGGAATACCCTTTTATTTGTTGTTGCAGCGGCCAAGGTTCTACATACTCTGTCCAAATTTCAGGTCCGTAGCTCTTACGGTTCCTGAGGAAATACCGCGTGACGGACAGATGGACAGCGTAGCGAAAACAATAGGGGTCCTTTTTTCACCTTTGGTGAATCAAGAAAACCAGATTACGCACTCAGCCGTACAAAAAAAATTTCTACTGCGCATCTACGTCAATATAGAATACACGCGTGTGTTTGTTGTAAAAAGTGTGTGAGAGATAGCACATTCCACAAAAAAATTTATATACTTTGTTTACAACAAAATTATACATCTACGTCACCGGAAGAAAAAAAATAACGGATCTGCGCAATGTGCAATATTGTTTTCTTGATTCATGAATATAAAATAATAATAACGAATGGTACTTTTAATAGCATTAACAGACATTGGTGGAATTGTAAGTATATATACAGAAAAAACTAAGAACAAGATTAAATTAAAAAATACAAAGATTCAGTTAAAAAATTAATTAGTTTTCAACCAATCACGGAAATTGTACTATTAACTTATCCATTTTTAAAGATTCAGTTAAAATTTAATTGAAATATATTTAAAGATTCAATTAAAAAAAAAATTCAAATATTTCATGTGATTAAGTTAAAAAAGTAAATAAAATTTTTTTCAGGTTGCAATTAAAATGGTAATTGAAAAATAGATAAAATTTAATAGTATACATATAAAAAAACTGACCCGTGTAGTAAATAAAATAATCAATTGACAAAAAACACTTACTTATAAATTAATTATCCTGCAAGTGACTATAAATTGGTTTAAATCTCATGCATATATCAACCAAACATATAGAATAGAAGCACACGTAAGAAATAAATAAAAGCATGCCATGTAATCAAATGCCAAATATTTGTGTTGAAAAAAAAACTAAATAATTTCAATACTTAATATGTATAATATTTTCTATGAGCGGTTCGTATTTTTATTTTTAGTGAATAAAATAATAATAAATATTTTTATACATATATGTACATACATATGTATATGTACGTATTTATATATTTAAATAGATATATGTAAATATACATATATATGTATGAAATATATAATGGGTGATTTTTTAAGAACTATCGGAAATTAAAAAAAAAGAAAACACACAAAATTCAGAAAAATGCATGAAATATTTATTTGGATTGATAGTTGGGTCGATATAATTTAATGTTTGAAGATTATTTCATGCAAATGTTGGCCGCGGCTGCGCCTCAAATGGTCCATCCGCTTAGTCCAATTTTGGCATACTCTTTCCAACATTTCGGCCGGTATCTCACGAATAATGTTGGCAATGTTGGCTTCCAGTGCGTCAATCGAAGCGGGCTTGTCGCTATAGACATTAGCCTTAACATAGCCCCACAAAAAATAGTCTAGAGGCGTTAAATCGCACGATCTGGGCGGCCAATTGACTGGTCCCAAGCGTGAAATAAACTGTTCACCGAACTCGCCTCTCAATTGGTCCATTGTTTCGCGTGCTGTGCACATGTCATGCAAATCAAGCTCTTCCATTTTGGGCAAAAAAAAGTTTGTTATCATCGCACGGTAGCGCTCACCATTCACAGTAACGTTGTGATTCGCATCATCTTTGAAGAAATAAGGCCCAATGATGCCGCCAGCCCATTATCCGCACCAAACGGTTGTTTTTTGTGGATGCATTGGTAGCTCTTGCAATGCTTCTGGCTGCTCTTCACTCCAAATACGGCAGTTTTGCTTGTTCACGTATCCATTCAACCAGAAATGAGCCTCGTCGCTGAACACAATTCTTCGATAAAAAAGTGGCAAAAAAGAGCACGCATTTTGGTAATAAAATTCAATAATTTGCAAGCGTTGTTCGTTTGTAAGACGATTCATGATTAAATTATAGACCAAACTGAAGATGTTTGACAGTGACACAAGATACAAAACGTGCGCGAGCTGTCAAAACTAGTGTTGCCAAAAAGATAATAGCAAAAAAATCACTCGTTACATACATACATATGTATACATCTATATAATATATATACTTACATATGTGTGTATACAAAAAATACACACATGGTCTACCCTTTTTGTATTTACTTTATTTATTTATTTAACAAAATGCGTGCACTACCAATATATTATAAACGAAACCATGAACCGACTGAAGATGTTTCTGAAAAGGATTTTTTAAAAACTTAATATAGTATGGTTTTGGATAACATTATATTATTTTTAAATAATAATAAAAATTATGTTGCAGTCAGAAATTTTTATCAAAACTATATTGTTAAACTCTAACCATATCGCACTTTCTTATGAATGAAATAATGTCATTATGAAAATCAAACATTACTTTGCTTAGCGTAACAAAATTAATGTGTAAAATAACAATAACAAGTTTTCAACGACCACACATTCGTTTCTGAGAACATAATATTGTTTTCTTAACCATTTTACAACCATATCTTTTGTTTGCGTGTAGTTTAATTGTGAAACGCATTATTTAAGATACGAGTTTGCTGCATTAAGAGTAATTATAATTTTTGATACTTGATCAATAAGTTACTCGTTTGTTGCATTTATAGCCGCATAAACAAATAACGCCGTTGTATCAAAATTATCCAATGAAAACAATATTTAGTTTTTCACTTGACCGGAAATTCGATATTAACTAATGCTCGCTAAAGCGAAATAATTTCGAAACAAAATTGTTCAATGTTTGTTCGCAAATCTAAAAAAGTCGAATATTAATGAAAATTATAATTTTGTCTAAGCGCTTGTGGCGATATAAGTGAATATAGTAATAAGATAATAGTGAAATTGTTGAGGAGTTTCAAATAAATAAACGCTGTTCATAACTTTGATAATGAAGATCTGTTAGCAGGGTCAGTTAATCAAGTGGCATCTTGCAATAAAAACGACGATCACATTATATTTAAAGGTGCTTGGATGCAGAATATATGAGTACTATTCGCTGCCGTAATATTTAGACTAAGTAACTTTCACTCCAATAGTGTATCTACTCTTGTCTTTGATAACGTTACGTTAAGCTAGACTTGCAACGTTTTTTTCTTTTCTTACACAGAAAAAAAACAGATTTTGATATTTGAAGGCGAAAATCGTTGATTCAATAAAAAATATTTCGAATTTTCTGTGATGATGGTTTTTGCATTATTGATAAATAAAATTGTATGCACGTTTCACAGAAGAAAATGATTTGTAAATACAATTAATTTTTTTGTTACATCAATTAAATAATTAATTGATTTTGAACCTACAACGATTTTTGTAAATACAATTAACGAAATTGTAAGTTTAAGGAAAATCTGAAAAATATTTTAAATTAAATATATCAAGAAATATTTTGTTAAGATTTATTTATTTTTTCTACATTTATTTTTGTTAGATTTCAAAGTTTTTTAATTAAAGTTATTGTTATATTTACAATGTCAATTGTAAATATAACAATTGTTGCACAAATTTTGATTATCATAATTGTTATATTAACAATATTATTTTTATACACAATCACAATCCTAGAAACGATTTTTTGCGTCTCTGCGAAAAAACACTAAATGTCTTTGGGCGGAGTTGAACCGGCAACCTCAGGTATAATAAACAAGCTTGCTTACCTCTCAGCTAAAGAGTAACACTTTATTAGATACACAAAAAATTAATACACACAAAACATGATTTCTTGTTTTTTTACATGTTTGCCTGCCGTTATGATATAATTTAACAAATAATTTTATTGAGTAATTAAATTGAAAAATTTAAATTTGTTATATTAACAATGGTGATTGTTAATTTTTAAATTAAATTTTAATAACTTATTTTGCTGATTGCATTTCGATGATATTCTTTTTTGTGTTTATTGAATGTATTTTATTTCAGTCACTAAAGAAATTTAATGAATGAAAGTAAAAAGTTGAGTGAAATTTTAATTTTCAGTAATAATTGTTATTGTAGGTATGGATAAATACCCCGATCTTCAACCACTTTTGGTTTGTATATACAGTTTAATGCTTGCTTGCAATTTTGATAAGCAATGTGTTTGAATCAAATACAGATTTTGTTGACTTCTTTTTTCATATTGAACAATACGAGTATTGAAAATATTTTTGGAATATTTTTTCTGTGTATGCATTCAAAAATCTTCCACACTACTCTCCATAATCATGTTCTTACGCGTGGCGTTGACTGTATGGCAGCATTACTCCTATTTATTTTGCATCTGGTATTCAACTCAGCAGTGCGATTCGCAAACTTTTTTTTAACGATAATCGCATCGTTAAAATAATTATAACGAAAATTTATCGAATTTGCTTTTCAGTAACATTTTTAACGATATTTGCTGTAGGTTAATGTCAGCTTTGTCGTTATTTAAGCGAAAATAATTTATGTTCTGTTAATTTTATCGACAAAAATCAACAGAAAATATCAACTGCGTACTATCGTTAAAAAGAAGTTTCAGAATCACAAAATCGTTATTTTAAGCAACAAAATGTATAGACAAAAATTACGATTGTCGGATCGTTAAAACTTACTGAATCGCACTACAGATGTCGACTCATCTTTGCATGAGGCATTGCACCTTTCATTATGCATCACGGCTCAAGAATTTCAGAGTGATATGCTTAGTATATATTGAACATTTTCTGACATCGTAATAGTGTCTGGCAGAGGCAATCTTGGTCATTTGTGATATTCTTCATTGTGTGGCGTTGCGTTGCAAACAAAAAACGTAATGTGAACATTGCATTGCAAACATTTTGAATATTAAGTTTTGAACTTAGTAATAAAGTCTTTGTAATAAAGTGTGTTCTACTTTTTCTACAATATACTTCCGAAAATCACCACTTACATCAGAACAACATTTACAAATCGTGGCCATTTTTCTGCAAAATTTGCCCATGTTTCGTATAATTTTTCATTTGAGCAGCTAATTCATGAGCACATTAACTTTTTTGGATAATATTTATCCAAATTGAGAACGTACCATGCGTTCGGAAGAAGAAATCGAAACTGTATACGTGAGTGTGACAGAGCACTGGAATTTATCCGATCCGACGCTGTTTTAAGCAACTCAATCTCTGCGCAGTCAGTACTTAAGGAATTTGAAGAAGGATATAATATGTTGCTAGATTTAAAGCATATGTGTAGCGTGTTCGAAGAATTGAACCAGATTTTTATCATCAAATCATCATCAGCGATGCAGCTCATTTTCGGCTTAATGTGTATGTAAGCAAGCATGTATGAGACTCGTGTTACTCCATTATATCCCGAAAAATTACTGTTTGGTGCGGTTTAAGTGCCGAAGACGTCATCGGCTCGCCAGTCTTTGAATCCGAAACCGGTGCCAGCAATACCAGAAATAGCGAACGTTACATACAAATGAGTTATGATTTTTTTTTATTCCTCAGAAATATACGGAATATGTAGAGTTCTTTTGAAGTTAGTGAGAGGCCGAAATTGCGGCAAAACTTTGTTAAGAGAAACCCTGTTGCTAGTATAGACATTTTAAAAAAGTAACAGGCCCATGTATAAGCAAAAATTTGGCATGAAGTTAGCATAAGTGACGAAATTGAATTAGGTGTCAAAGAATTCATCGATACATGTTGACATTAAAAATGGTCGCATTACCTAATTTTAACCCACCTCAAAGTCCAAGCATGATTTATAATGTAAAATTTCATGGCAAAACTATTTAAGATCATGTTCAATTTTACCACTTTTGCTAACTTCATGCCAATTTTCGATTATACATAGGACCATAAGTTTTTGACCACGCAAAAGTTTGAAAACTAAATTTAAGGATATGAAAACATTCTCATTTAAATAGAGCTGCCAACTGGCATACATTTTAGATATTTATGCCGACGAAGCTTAGGAATTAAACCGTGGATGTTGTTTTTTGAAACTTTTAATTTTCGCCGCTATAATTGAAATTATACAAATAGTACAGTTGTACAATGAGACTGTGTGTAATTTTCATATAAGACTTGTTGGAAATTTGTAATTCCAACACCAATGCTATGGAAATTCAGAATTTCACATACCCGATGAATTCAAACTAAGCCAGAACAATATGTTTTGTGTTTGTCCTGCAAAAAGAAAATTAACACATCACAGCAACTCGATTTTTGATCAAACTATTGTAATGATTTTGCTAATAAAAAAAAGCAAATATATTTTTACAACAAACGAAAAAATTTTTAAAATTGACAAAACTTTACATTATTTTTAAAATTCTGCACATTTTTTTATTTACTGAAAAACATTAACAACAACTTGCCGGAGAAAAAACAACTTGCAAAAATTAGTAAAATGAATCTTGTTGTTTGGGACAGAAAACATACAGTTTAGACAAACTAGAGAGGATAAACTTGCAAAAATGAAACAACACTGAATAAGAAATGAAAAAACAAACAACAAACTCCGCCAAACCAATTGAATGCAATTGGTCTTTGGAAGGAGAAACAATTTAAAACAAACAAATAAATAAATACTACCATCAAATTACTATAATACGCTAAAAAGTAAAAAAAAATAAGAAAATTACTTAAGATGATACCTTAAGTTGGAACGGCCACAACTGCACAACACGGTATAAAATACATTTAAACATAAACGACAACAAGACAATCGACAACTGCGACTTCAGGAAAAAAATTTAAGGTTAAAACAAAAAAAATAAATAAAAAAACTTTCAACAACAATTGCAAGTTTAACTTTGACTTCAACTTCCAACGATTTGACTTCTTTAAAGCCAGGCTTTCTAACCAAAAGCAAAAAGTCACACAACGGAAGAAAAAACGAGCGACAAGAACAACGAGCATCTTAACACGAGTAACACGTATTGTCACCAGAAAACTCCTTCAGCCACCTTGAGTCACCAGAAAAATTGTTCTTAAACCTAAAAAGTTGTAGCAATGCAAAAAATAGTAAAAATTCTGCACACAAGTCAGTCCATAGATTACCACCATATTGGCGACAATTATTGTCACAAAACATTGACTATTTGCAACATGTAGACACGAATATGTACGAATGATTTGGACAATGATCATGACAGGCCTGCTGCGAATGATGACTCCGACGTCGATGCTGATGATGATGATGACGGTGACGGTGACGACAACAATGACGACAGTTACGATGTTCAAATTTTTCAAGTGATTTTCATTTCGCATTTTTTTCTTTTATGAATTTGTTCGATGGTGTAGATGGAAATTAGGAAAGATGCGTGATTTTTGTTTTGCTTGTAACTTTTATTTATTCCTGAATAGTTTGATTAAAGTTGGATTGGCTAAGAAGCAATTCGCAAGGTTTAATGAAGACAGACTTTTTAAAATTTTTGAATGTTACTTAATTGAACCAGTTCTTAAATTTGTACCTTAAACTTTGAAACAGAAAAATAATATATATACATATATATGTAATTAGAAAATACATTTTAAACACTGAACAGAAAAAATTTATTATGTACAAAATTCCCGGACTATAAAATAAATTGTATTAGTTTTGCATATTGAGTGTAAAATGTACAACAAAAAATTGTGTTAGAGTTGGGCAAAATACATGGTTTGAGGTATTTAAAATACGAAATGCAAAGTATTTGTATGTATGTGTCCTCAGCAGATTCTAGTGATAGGTATTGTGCGAAACAAGATGTTGTTCAACATTTTTATCTCACTAAAAGGAAAGGAAAATCATTCATTCAGAGAATGAAACGGTTTCATTAAATGTTCTGCATTATATTAATGAAACTTTTCATTAATACAATGAACAATTACATTGTATACATGAAATCTTTCAATCTCTGCTCTCCATGTGTTCTTCATAGTTCATTGTATTAATGAAAATCGTTACATTGTTTAAACGAATTTTCTTTTTAACAAATTTGGGACAAATATAAGCAATTTACACAAATTTTATCTGCTTACTGTATAAAGTTTGCAAACATAATAATTTAAATTTCTCTTCAACTTATGTTTGTGTATTGTAATTCTCAACAACATATTAAGAGTTTTACTATAAACATGTAAGTTTTTGGGCTTATTTAAAACATTATTTGGGTTGAACTCTAATGATGAGTTCCTTAAATTTTAAATGATTTACTTTAATAAATACAAACATATGTACATATATTAAGTACATGTATACTTGTATATATTAAATTAAATAAAAAAAGCTATATATTTTTTTTAAGTAGGTGGTTTGGAAGGGATATGAATTCATATTTTTTATAGAAAATTTTCATTATTTACTGCTTATATTTCATTATATTTATGAAAATTTCATCATAACTTAATGGAAATGTTCTTTATATTAATGAATAAACTTCATTTATAGTATGTAAAAACTTCATTAATTCAATGAAACAACTACATTATAGCTATGAAACAGTTTCATTGAAGTAATGAAATAGTTTCATTCTATTTATGACATATCCGCCAAAATTAACTTCATAAATACAATGAAACATTCTTCATTGATCCAATGAAGGGCTTCATTAGCTGACTTTTAATGAAAATTTTCATTAATACAATGAAGAATTTCATTGTCTGAATGAAGAGTTTCCTTTCAGTATACTTATGATGGCCTAAATTTTGGATAGGAACCTTGGCCTCGTTTATGTATTTGAGAGGATCGAACGCATTTTTGGAAAGTTTTTTTAATAACATTTTTAAACTTAAAATTTTTGGTCTGCTATATTTCTATCCATGATGAATGAATGTGCCAGTTGAAAAGAGCAGAATTACATAAAATAATGGGGAAGAGCGTATGAATGAGTGTAGACTTGCATGGCTTGAAAATGCACTAATGTGTCATTACAAAAGCCTAATTACGCACGAAGTTTTGTAAGAATCGTTTGGGTAGAAATATGTTAAATATAATTCAATTTTTGGTGGACCTGACCAGAAGTATATAAAGCAAAATTATAGAATTTTATCGAAGTTTATATCCACTGTTGATAACGCAAAATTGTAGTCTTGCGTGAGTGCAATGTGCATGGAGGTTGTAGCTTGTGTTTTAATTTTTGTGTCTTCTGACTTTTCAAGTTGTTAACTCATCTAAGCCTATTTGTCTATCAAATTTCAGCTCTCTACCGCAAAATGTAACACACAATTTTTATAGATGTGGCACCACCTTTCTATCTCAGCATTATATTATGCCCAGAGCTTATGTTGCATGTAAATCTTCATTTGAAACGGCTTATTAGAAATACATAAGCAATAGATTAAAATCTGCTAAGCAGAAGTACATGAAAGATAATGTTAAGATTTTATCGGCCCTATGTATAAGAAAAAATTGGCATGAAGTTAGCATAAGTGGCAAAATTTAACATGATCTTAAAGAGCTTTGCGACGAAACTTCACATTAAAAATAATGCTAGGACTTAGAGGAGGATTGATATTAGGTACTGCTACTGCTAATGTCAAATTATATTGAGGAATTTGTAAACACCTAATTCAATTTCGTCACTTATGCTAACTTCATGCCAATTTTTGCTTATACATAGGGCCGTATGTGTGTTGTCATAGCCACGTTCTAAAACAGGAACTGTTGCTTTAGATAAAATGAATGTCTACGAAAAGTTTCAATAAAATCAATCAAGTTTGAACGCCGTAATTTGAACTCTTATCTTTGCGTTTAAAGAGTGTGTCCCCCCGCATCTTATTGAAATGTCCGGGTATCTAGAATTTCCTAGATTAATTATACCCTTTACCAAAGAATAATAAAAGGGTATATATAGGTTTGTCATTCCTTTTGTAATTTCTACCATATTAATATGCGACACATTAATTATATATATTCTGGATCCTTATGCATAGGGAAGACAAACAAGCAATATCCGTCTGTCTGTACGTGAAATCGGTTTTCCCAAGCTCCCAGAACAGATAGAGACTTCGTTCTTGGACTGGTGTGTCAGAAATTTTCCGAAAAATTTTGCTATTGAAAATCAGCAAAATAGGGCTGATAATTTCAGAGCTGGAAAACTGAAACTCTATTTTTCCATAGAAAATAACTACCGAAAACAAGTTTTTATTACTTTTTTATTAAATTAACTTATTTTATACTTCGGTATGAATAAAATTGGTATTTGTAATTTAAAAAAAATCCAAAAAATTTAACAAATTAAAAAGACGTTTCCAGGGTTGGAAAACTTTACCTTTTTTTTCTAATAATTAAACATATTTCATGTTTTAGGAAGGCTATTTTCTCAGGAACGGTAAGAGCTACGGGTCTGACAGAGTTTGGACAGAGTATGTAGAACTTTGGTCGCTACAACAACAAATAAAAGTTAAATAATAAGGGGTGGTCCAAAACGAGTGACGAAAACTTTTAAAATCCTATGTAATATACATACAATTGTATGTATGGAGGTACATATGTATATTGACACTAGAAATTTCTAAAATTAGTGTATTTTTATATAGGCTACAACAATTGACACTCAAATTAAAAAATTTTAATTAAAGGGTGGTCCATCAGTTAATGCAATTTTGACTATGTAATTTTGACAAATTGCTATATCTTGGAAACCGTAAGAGTTAAACTCTTGAAATTTTCAAAAACGGTAAAACTAAAAAATCGCCAAAAATTGAAAAAAATCGGTAAAATGAAAAAAGCAAAACCCGAACAAAATCGCAAAAATGAAAAAAAAAACTAAAAACCGAATAAAATCGCCAAAATCAAAAAAATCGAAATAATTAAAAGACAGCCAAGAACCGAAAAAATCGGTGTAACTAAAAAAAACGGCCTAATTAAAAAAATCGCCAAAATTAAAAAAAGCCAAAAACCGAAAAAAATCGCCCAAACGAGAAAAAAGTGTCAAAACTAAAAACATTGCCACAATGAAATAAACGCCAAAAACCGAAAAAATCGCCAAAACCAAAAAAAATTGCCAAACAAAAACTCCTAAATAAAAAAACGACAAGGTTAAAAAAGCACCAAATTAAAAATAATGCCAAAAACCTAAAAACGAGAAAAAAGCCTAAACCAAACCTAAACCCGAAAAAAAAATTACAAAACCAAAAAAAAGCACTAAATTAGAAAAAAAAAATCAAGCACTTAAATCACTAAAATGAAAAAACCAAAATGTCAAAAAACAACCAAATTAAAAAACGTTTAAAAAATCGCTAAAACGAGCGAAAGACTAAAATAACTCGCCCAATTAAAAATAATGCCAAAAACCTAAAAAAATCGGTAAAACGAAAAAAACACGCAATTTAAAAAAAATTTGACAATAAAATAAATTGCGAAAATGAAAAAAATCGCTTAAATAAAAAAGACTACAACAATTAACACTAAAATTAAAAAAATTTTAATTAAAGGGTGGTCCATTAGTTAATGCAATTTTGACTATGTATTTTTGACAACTTGCTATATCTTGGAAACCGTAAGAGTTAAACTCTTGAAATTTTTAAAAACGGTACAACTAAAAAAAAACGCCAAAATTAAAAAACAAACGCAAAAAACCGAAAAAAATCGCCAAAACAAAAAAAAAAGAAAAAAACACCAAAAACCAAAAAATCGCAAAAAAAAATCGTGAACATAAAACGCCAGAACGAAAATTAAAAATAAACGCCAAAAACCGAAAAAATATTGCCAAGGCGAGAAAAACGTGTCACAACTAAAAATATATTGCCAAACTGAAAAAAAACGCCAAGAACCGAAAAAAATCGCCAAAACAAAAAAAAAGTGTCAAAATTAAAAAAATTGCCACAATGAACTAAAAACGCCAAAAACCGAAAAAATCGCCAAAAAAAAATCGCCAAAATTAAAAAAAGCAGCAAATTAAAAATAATGCCAAAAACCTAAAAAAATCGCTAAAACAAGAAAAAAGCACCAAAACTAAAAAAAGCACCTAATTAAAAAAAGCCAAAAAATCACAAAAACGAAAAAAATCACTAGATTGAAAAACAAATCTAACACTTAAGTAAATCACTAAAATGAAAAAACCAAAATGTCAAAAAACATCCAAAATAAAAAATCGCCAAAAACTCAAAAATATCGATAAAACGGGAAAAAAGCACCAAAACAAAAAAAAATCGCCCAATTAAAATAAATGCCAAAAACCAAAAAAAAAATTGGTAAAAGGAAAAAAGGCACCAAAATTAAGGAAAGCACCAAATTAAAAAAAAAAAACTCAAAAACGCAAAAAACGGCAAAACTAAAAAAACCATATTAAAAAACGCTTGAACCGAAAAAACCCCAAAAACGAAAGAAATGCCAAAATTATATTTTATATAGGCTAAAGTTCATATAGTATTACTACGGAAAGCTTCGTGCGCAAGTCAGACTCGCACTTTACTAAATTTATTTTTAGTAAATGGAGATGGAAATAAAATTTATCTCTAAATTACAGTCCTAACTATAAAATTAATTAAAGAACATTTTCCTTTGTGGTCAAGAAGTTCAGAAAAATTGTTTAGTGCATAATACCACTATATATACCTTTTCCAATGGGATGTTTAAATTGAGGAAATTAACAATTTTGCAAAATCAAAGATTATTAAATGAAAAAGTTACATAGTTTACTTGGTATGGAGGTACAATATTAAAACTATTTTCGAAGTTCGAAGCTTAAGCGAACATTAGATCGAATCTCATGTCAAGTGGGATATTAAATATTGTTTTCATTTGATAGTTTTGATATAACGGCATTATTAGTTTGTTTAGCTATAAGTGCAACAAACGAGCAACTTATTGATGAAGTATCAATAATTAAAATTACTCTTAATGCACCAAACTCGTATCTCAATAAATGCGCTTCATAATTAAAGTAACTACTAATATAGATAGACGTAATCAATTCCTTAATAATTGCATATGAACTTTTATTCAAACACCAAAGTATAAAGAGATGAACCGTTTCTTTTTTGCTCTAATGAAAACTTGTCTTTTTTTTAGAAAGTAAGGCATCGATATTCAACTTATTGCTAATTTCAAAAAACAAAAAACATATATAATCGAAAAATACCGAGAGGTCATTTATTAAAATTGTACTAATAAAAAATTATTTTTTCACAAAATTAATATCTACATACATATCTCTGTGCTTATGTATGTATCTCTATACTACATAAACATACTTTGGTAAAGGATGTATAAGATTCGGCACAGCCGAATATAGCATTCTTACTTGTTTTTGTATCAACTCTCTAGTGCGCGTTCGAGTTTTAAGAATGTGACCCCACGCACTGGATAAATCTTACATGTTTTAAAGTTTTTCCATTGGGCCACTCATCCACACCTACTTGAGTATAAAATTTCAGCTCTGTAGCGTGAATTATAGCTTAACATTTTATGGGCGTTACTATTTTTAACTCATCGACGTAACTTTAACACAACACCAAAAAAGTGGTGCTCGTGTATCCGTTATGGAAAACAATTGACTCCTGTTTGCAGGTTTAAGCTATTTTCTAAACCTTAGGGAACGGAAATAGATTGTCAATTGCGCAAAATTTTTCTCGAAACAAGCCCCAATTCTTTGGTGTTGAGTTAAAGTGATGACGATGACGACAACTGAAATAAGGGTTATCATTTTTTTGTAGTATACGATCGAAATACGGAAATAATATATTTAACTCTGCTAAACCACTTTTTTAGATAATAGTTTAATGTCTTGTACACGTGCAACGTGCATGCATGGTTTCAATAAAATGCCTTGAGTTGAAAGCTGTATATTTAGTTTTTAATTTCGAGCAATATTAGCTTGGTCCCACCCACCTTTTTTTTGCTTACGTATTTTTCTAGTTGATTTCTCATCTAGACCTACTTGTGTATTAAATTTCAGCTCATTGGCAATAAATTTGATTTTAATATTTATGGGCGTAACACCACCCCTTAGCCAACATTTTCGGGTTTGCAGATTTTTCTAGTTGGTTTCTCACCTAGACCCACAGCGCGTAGGTCCGCCCACTTTTTCACACTTAAGATTTTTTGGCAGTGCTAATCATTTGTGTTAAGTTTCGTTGGAAATATAATAACTATATAAATAGTGTATTTAAATGTCCTAAGCCAAAGTACATAAAATAGGAGGACTACATTTTATAGGCGTGTTAAAACCCACTTCTTTAACAATAATTTATCGCCTTGAATTATGGCAACATGTATGTTAAACGCTTTGTATTTTTATGAGTTTCAAGGGCGTAGCCCCACCCCCTTGCTAAAATATCCGAGTTTTAAGATTTATATAGGTAGGAATTTACCTAGACCTACTTGCGCTTGTATTTTAAGCTCACTAGGGCAAATTTTAGTTTTTTAGTTAAGAGATCGCTCGATTAATTAAATAAATAATAACTCGATTAATTAATTTAATGGGTTAACAATCAGTTAACTTTGTTAACCGATTAAAACAAATTATTATTTATTATTTAAAGATTTTATTAATGAAAAAAGCGATAACACAAGAAAAATAAAATTTTTCGAAGTAGTTGGTATAGTTGTGTTTTTTAGCGATTCTAATTTTTTGTTATTGGTTTGACGCATGATACATTATAACTTGATCAGAATGCAAAACACCAACAATATCCTGGCGAAATGTATTTTTAAATTATGTATTTAAAATACAAATGTAGGTATTTAATCTAAGTATTTAAAATACAAAAAAATTACCTCCACGTCATGTATTTAAAAATACTGTGCTGTAAATGTATTTATTTATGTATTATGTACTGCCCAACCCTGGTTATAATGAACTTTAAAAAATTTCACCATTCGCTGCAAAGAAGTTTAATCAAGTCTCGCAGCATGACCACGCCTATAATTGTCGGACAATGGTACAATGGTACAATGCCATGGAGTCTTTTTTTGCTCCTTGTAAAACTTTCTGTCATATATGATACATGAAGATATATCTTCGATATAATTAATAGGTATCTAGGTTTTTTGTAATCCCTTAACCGCAGTACTGCTGCACCGATTTTGAAAAGATATTTAAGCGATAAATAGAAGGAGAAAATGGGCCTTCTATAAGCCTTTATTTAGTATACGCAAATCCTGATAGTCTCTCTTATTTTTTATTTCAGTTTTTGTTTTTATTCTTTTCTTTGTAATGCTATTTGGTTCCTATAGCTGTTTTCACGCAGTTTAGCAATTATTGCTATGACGATATATTATGAAAGAAATAACTTCTGTGCCTCTTCTAGAAGAAGTGAATGGAGAATGTATATCGAGTTTGAAGTGAATATGGAGGCTTTATAAAAGTTCTTCCTTATACTCGTATTTTGCAGCTTTGTTTATATTATCGTGCTTTGCCAATGTCTCAAACTCGTATGTTTAATCATTTAAAGCAAGTGAATTAAGTTGCCAGACATATACTAATTTTAACTGCGGTTGCGTGGAAAGTTGACAAGCCAACTGAAGTTCGATTGCCATTCATAATCGAGAAATAATTTTATATATATATATATATGAAATAGAATTATGTTAGTGATGTATCATGAAATATATAATTTTTTTTTTCAAAATCCATTTGCTTTCTAAGGTACACAAACAATATAAAATATGTTTAGGCTGTCCCAAGATGGCTAATGCTTTCGTTTGCGAGCTTTCTAGCTGACAAACAGCTGTCTTGCATCCCACTAACAACTACCAGTACGACAATCCAAACGAAAGCCAAAGCGAACAAACCGATAGCACTTCTATGGAAAATTGGCAAGCCAAATGTCTAAATAAATCAGTTTCCACAATCACTTATGCGCTCTGCAAACTTTCAACGCAAAAAAGATCACTTATCATACGATCATAACGCTGTGAATTTGCGTTAACGGTTCTTCAAGCGTGTTAAAAAAAAATATTACTCAGTTATACCTACATACCATAATGCACACCAAACAGACACATTTTCTGGATGCAATAGCTTTTCCACAAATACTTCAAGATCCCTTGAGCCCCATATACGACAGTTTAGCTTGTTGATGAGACCATCTAGTAATAAATTAGATTCCTCACGAAAAAATTTTGATAAAAAAATCACCATTGAAACCCCTGTTGCTCTAGCACCCAATCAGGATATCTATGGCATTGTGAATGATCAGCCGGGAGAACTTGTGGAGTGGGTGGAACTTGATATGTATTGTGGTGAATATCCAAATGAGCCACCACACTTTCACTAACAAAAGCGATATTTTTGGCAGTGCACACATTGGGATGATGCACAGGATACATATCTAACGATTCCAGTCTTTTAAAATTTCTTTATCATCTTGCCAATTCCTTGCACAGTAGGTCAATTATAATGACCAAAATCATTCCGTGATGCTCGAAAGGTGGCCACGTTTTTAGTTAGTTTTCACTATTTTGATGCGTTTTTCGGTTGTTAAAAAATCCATATTAAATATGGAAAGCATTTTACTAAATCAATCATGCTTCAGATATCAGATATGTAAATAAAATAAAAAATGGTTAAGTAAAAAAATAAAGCTTACTTCAATTTAAACTCTGCAATTTGATTATTAATTTTACTTCGGAGACGATTCATTTCCACATATATATGAAGGAGGGCGTAGTGATATTCAAACATTAGCATAGACACTCACGTATATCAGAGAAATCTATGACGCAACATGTCTGGCCAGACATTTGATTCAAACTCTACAAAACCGTCATTTGCTTTGTAGTCAACGCATCAACTACTTTAGCCAACATAACCTCAGAGCAATTTTTTCGCTGACAACAATTTATATTAGACACAGAAAAAATAGATTTGTTGTGATAACCGAATTTGTAGCCAATCGCATTTTGTCGTTTAAAACAACTAACACACAATTCTGTGGTAATGAACGAATATCGCTTTTGCAAGCACCAATGTTTCATTGGCGATATGTGAATTTTTAGAATGAAATTACTATTGCAATAAAAAATTTAATTGTGACTATTAGTTGATACAACGAATATAATTGGTATTTTTAAAGGAATCATTGGTAGGCATGACTCATATGCATACATACATACATGTGAATATAAAAACAATTTGTGCAGAATAAAAAGGTAACTACATTATTATCTTTATCTTAAATTATCCTTAATTTTTTGCTTATATTTTGAAGTGAAATGTGCAAATGTTTTATCGATGTGGTGCAATGTAACATCCTTTCATTTATTCGGCTTTATTACACAGATACATTTTCCTATCAAGAAACTACAAATTATTTGCACAAATAATTTCACTTCAGAATACTAGTAATAACACTTCGAATAATTTGCGATATATAACTACACAGAGAAAACAGATTCGTTGAGACAACCTAATTTGTTGCCAATCGAATTTTGGCGGTTGCACCAGAGTAGCAAGCCGTACCGGCGCGGCTGCCGGCTAGCCAGTCAGCCGATTTTTTTCAACAAGCCGAGCCGCCGCCGAACCACACGGCTTATCGGCGACTTGTACTCAGCCGATATTTTGTCTTTTATTTTTTATATTTTTTCAGATTTCGTATTTAATATGATAGCGAGCGTCCCGGAAAGATAGTTGTTTTTGCTTCCACATAAAAAGAAAATGTTTATGTGAACGGTAACGTAGTTGCGACAACACTTACGTTCTCTTTTGGAGTCCCTTCTTAAATACATGCACGTTTACTAGACTTTTTTGTTTAAGCAGTCAGTCAGTCAGTCGACTTTTTGATAATTAATTGTTCAAAGCTTTTTGTTTGTTGATCCGTAGCAGTGTTCCAATAAAGTAATTAATTTTTAATTCAATCGGAAAGCTTAAATCAAATTTATGTAGAAGGCAATCAAGAATAAAATTCCTCGAGAAATTTTTCACGGGAAAAATTCCAACTAATAGCAAGTAATAAGGAAAAAAATTGTAATATAAAAAATGAGAAATTTCTCGCGAAATTTTATTCATAATTGCCCTGATAGTCTAGAATATGCTTCTATGGTTTAACAAATAATTTACGAAGCTAGTTATTCTTAGGACATCAATTACTGCAATATTCAAAATATTGCAAAATAAATAATGTTACAACGTGGTGATTCAATAATTCAAATATTTTTCTAAAAGCAGACTGTGTTAAAACTTTTTTTCAAATGCTAAAACAAATCGGCGTTAAGCCGTTCAGCCGCCGCCGCGGAAAATATTTGTCTTTCAGCCGCCGCCGAAATTTTATGCTCGGCTTGCTACTCTGGGTTGCACCAACTACATAGAATTCTGTTATAACCACTGAAATTTTCTTGTGCTACTACCATATTTCAATTATAACCCTTAACTAAATAGTTGCAGCAACAGAAAAAATTGGTTAACAGTATTGAATTGAAAGAAAAATTCGCCTTCCTTACCGAAATAAAAATACATAATTTAAGAAATTTATTATTTCACATATTGTGATAAGTTTATTTTAATTGAAATTTATTTCCTGGTGGTGAAGCATGTTTATATGCATTTCTTAAACCACATATTTTAAACAGCCACAAACATGTTTTCTTATGCACATACTTTCAAAAACCATTTGAGAATTCATAAATCATAATACCTTTGACAATCACAGAAGTTAATTTTTAATTTTCTGCTATAAACTATGATAGTAAACTCAACCTCGTAGTCAGTTGCAGCAACTGATAGAAAGTGTTTATTTTTACCTTAATATAGAACGACAACTTTTTTGTTGCCAATACCAAACGTTGGTAGTAAAATCCAATTCATAATATTTTATTCGGTTGTGTTAACCAATAAGTTAGTTAGTCATGACAAAAGAATACGCTTGGTTGATGCAATCAATTTAAGAATTATCCGAATCATATATATGTTACAGTTATGCCTACATGGCAATGAACATGGATTGTTGTTTGGATTAATAGAAAATTGATAGCATGAATTGAAATATAGTTTATGCAAATGATATTTTATTGGCCTAACCGTTTTTCAACCAATCTTTTTTCTGGGTGTAGGTGGGAGCGCTAATTCAGCTGATAACTTTTTGCTCTATGTGCTTTATAGCTCTAGAATGTCAAAAGCTTCGTTTTGTTTTGGGTTTGGTACAATTATTTTTGTGCTTTTGACATTCTTCGGTTCTTTACACAGCTATGGTTGCCGAATTTTTGTGTAGCAAATCCTTACGCAGTCATAATTACACCATTGATATTTCTATGTACATATGTATGTATATGACATTTCTATTTAATATTTATTTTTTGATTATTATATTCGACAAATTTCAAAAGCCATTATTCAGTCACGTTACTTTCTAACTTATATTTTAATTCAGTTGTGTCTACCAATACTTAAAAATGATTATTAGAAATGAACGGAATCAATTATTATTACTAATAAAATATTGTGAGAATTCTATTTGAATTATTATGGTTTTTACTTATAAATGTGAAAAAATCGAACATTTGATTGATAATTAATAGCAAATATGGAACATTGGAATACATTAGTATATATTTGTTGCTCCAACAAATTTTTAACCAATCTGTTCTCTCCGTGTACATACAAATAAACTGAACAAGAAATTTTTAAAAAAATTTAATTTTTTATTGCACTTTATCGAGTAATGAATTTCAAATGCTTTTGAATTTAAGTTTGAAAATCTAATATATTTTCAAAAGCATAAAATATGTATGTATATGTATTTCGTCAAATTTAAGTTCCTCGTATTTTAGTGTCAAGCCGAACTATGATGATTTATTTTTGATTTGTAATATTAAAATATCAAATATGTAACGAAGGAAGAACAACAGTTTTATAATTAATGCAAACTTGTAGTTTCTGATAAAAAAAAATATAGAAAAAAAAAATTATGGAAAGGTATGACTGCGATACCACAAACAAATCGATATAATCAACATCACTAAAACAACATCAGCAATTTTGCATATTTTTTTCTTCCTCCCAAAGTTCGGTTCTCATGCTGCTGCAACTGAAAAACAGAAACAGAGTTAAGAACATTATTAAAGGAGCAAGAGGAGATGATGCTTTTAAAGGGGTGCAGAAGATGACGGGAATAGAGTTGGTTAAAAACAAAATGGAAAAAGTTTTCAAAAATAACATCTTCAGCGAAATAGCAGCGTGTGTGTTTTTACGAATCACGGTTTCGATGTTTCGCATGAATACGTAATTAAATCTATAAATCGGCCAATTAAAATGCTTTGATATCGTGACAACACTACATTCAGACTCTATCGATTCTTATTCTCTGGCAACGGTCTCAATGAAATCCACAGAAATATTTTGTAAAGACAACAAAAATAAAAAAGAAATTAAAATTGAAACAACAACATGACACTAAAAATAAGGAGATTGCATGCTGATAATATTGGTCCAGTTTGTCGACATTAAAAAAAAAACTAAAAATTATTACTGGTATATGATCAAAAATGTGTGTACATGAAACACAAATACAAGCGCATTTACATAAAACATTTAGTTGAACTTAAGAAATTGTAAGTAATGCAGATCAATGAATAGATGCAATCTCGCTTCACGGGTATACTCAATTATTTCAAATCAATTTTACTGCAATAATAAAACATATTATTTATTCGATTCCTTGAATCAGTCCCATTTTAATTTAACGAAATTAATTAAATTAACGAAAATTAGTCGATTAAAAATTATACTAATTTCTTAGCTGATACCGCGAAACTATATTTATATACACATATTATATAAAAATATATTTTTTTTTTAATAACTTGAAAAAATAATATACCAAATTGTGCGATGAGTTTATTCGTTTGATCTAAAATATATTTGAAACTTTGATCAAATTCTTTAAATCAGTGACACGATGACATGTAATTAAAACGCGTATCAAATTTCTTGCTTATTTTTTAAATAAACCTCAAAGTGTGTTTTGATGTCTTGCTTAAAAATAATTGCCTATAATTACCAAATCTACCTTCTGCTGCATTATTGCTGAAAACCCCGCAGTTGAGGCATAAAATAATTTTCGAGTAAGCCAAATATACATGATATGCACGTGTCACTATTTTCTTGAGTTCCCGGATCTATACTTTAAAATCAATATTAAATGTTTTAAGTTTGAACCCAAACTGATTTGTAGCCATAGAAAAACATAATTCATAGCCTTCTATCATTTAACGAAAGATTCTTTTATAAATAAGCCTTTTGTGCCCCTTTGGATTACGCATTGGAAATATCCTTCGAAAATAAACATCAATAAATTTTTTTTCGCTCAAAGTGTAGTGCGGCACTATGAACCGCAGTACAAAATGTTGACAATGTACACCATTTAAAAATGCCGCAAACAAGCAATGAACGCAGCGGATTAAAAGTTGATGCTTATGGTCACAAGGTTTGCAACTTTGTATTTCTACATAATATAAGTATCGCATGAAAAATATACACAAACTTTTTGTTGACACGTTTTGAAAGTCAGCCATGCTTTCAAAATTTCAGCACCAAACTATTTGAACAATTACTTAGAAAACAAAAAATTCTATATATCTGATAAATTCAATGTTTCAGGGTTTCTCCGCGGTTACCATAATGCGATTCATATATAAATCACTAGAAGTTAGTAGAGTTATTCTTATAAATTATAGGCAGCGTACAAGTTAACTATCACTTTGCAGGCGTGGATAAAACTTTTAGAGAAGTAGAGACTTTGTTATAGTCATCTCAGCAATAGCCACAGATATACATATATACTGCTAGCCAAACTTCTATCATGATCCAAGAATCTCTGCTTTCAACAACTACAATGGCTCTCAACTGTCAATCATCTTTTAACCAGTTAGGAAAGTTATTTTAAATATTTTAATCACTTATATCCATTAGTTTCATATAAATTTATTGACCGACGACATATAGAGGATGAAGAAAGTACTAACAAAGACTAGCGGAAGGAGAAGAAGATCACACATTTGGCATTTGTCAAACTTCTTGATCGCAGCTTAACTGATCTCAAGTTATAAATTTCTATATTGATATTTGTGTTTCCAATCTAACCCAACCAGAGCTAACCTGACCCAACTCAAACTTGTCTAACTCAACTAAAGTTAACTAACTAAACCTATCTTGAAATACTCGTATTGTAGCGATAGGGTGAATAAAAATATCACTAGATTATAAAAATTTTAGTGTTTGTGAGTTGTAACCTAACAAGCTAGTCGGGGTATGGATCAGTTAAGGCCCAACTATAACATGAATAAGCTAATGCCAGATTTGAACGACAAGTCTGTCAAATACTTATGCAATTCATATGTGACTTTTAGGTGGCCACAATGTACTTACATGCACTTAAGTATTCTTTAGCCACAGTTGCACATATAGGTATTGTTCAAAATTTTTTAGTAAGTTTGCTTCTTCTTATAACTACTAAATGAATGCAATTCAATCAAATTAACTTGTTGGAATGTCCTAATCTATTAAAAATCACGTATAATTATATCCATCACTTTATTAGTTGTTTTATTTGTTTTGCCTACTAAAAAGTACAACAATGAACATGCATAAATAATCTCATGTGTATGTGTGTATATGTGTATTGTAAAACAAAGAATGAAAATAAAAGTTTTGCTTTCTTTCCTGAGTTTAAAATAAGAAACAATAAAAAATATTTAAAGTCAATGAATATTTTCTACTGCTGTTTGCTTGAGTTTAAAAAATGCACAAACAGTGTTTTCTGTACGGAATGTGCGTTCAGTTTGACACTTAGCTTAAGGAAATGACATTTGACGAAACTTGACGTAAAGTTCCATAAGTACATTATAGTTTGCCACATACGTTTTATATGTAACCGCACAGTCGCTTAAGTTCGCTTCATCATATTATAGTTGGGCCTTTAGTCATCGTCTTATTTAAATTCAGGGTTTATTTAAAAATAACTTTATTAAGTTGATCTAAGTATGAAGAGCTAGGTATGTCTCTTTATCGAAATGATATTTATTATTTATTTAAATCAGTAATTGGGTAATTTATGATCGATATTGTTATGTGAAATGTAATGTAATTGTAAGGTAACCTAATTTTCATATACAAATATTGATCAGCTGTTTCCTACGTTGCAGTTACTTTACATTACGGTCAGTTAACTGAGCCTTAACCCCGACCAAAAAAACTGGTGTTATTAGTTTGTAGCGCTTTTCTATGTATCTGTGTATCTCAGTGTCTGTCCGTGTCCACGTACTGACAGTTTTTTTCTGGTTGAAAGTTGATGTGATCGAGAGGGTTCTAAGCTATGTTTGAAGAAAATCGGTTCAGCCGTTTAGATGATATCACATCATCTCTTGATATATTCGGTAGTTTTTAACGTTTTTAATTTTTGTTATTTATAAATATTAAAATACACATATACCTTCGTGTTGGTAGCAATTATTGAAATTAATAGTAAATTTTTTTGTTGAGACCAGACCTTCGTTGAAGTTTTTCACTACTCAGACTTCAGACTTCAGTCTTTGTGTATGATGAAATCCAAAGCACTTGAGCGCTTCTTTATTCAAATATTTGCAGCATCTAGAATATGCATATATTTTTTTTTTAAAAAGATAAGTAACACTCAAGCAATGAGTGCCTAGTACTATTATTAGGTATTTCCTTCTTAAGGAAAGGGATAATAATAGAGAAAACAAGTGGTGCAGGAGATAGAGATAGAGGAAAGTTTCATTTTTTACAACTCTGTTCTTTTATTTGCACGTTTTTATTTAAATTTTCAAAGCTGTGTTCAGTTGCCATTTTATTGGCTATTTTATTTCGCCGATAGTTCTGCTACATAATACCGACGAACGAAGGAGCTCTGATGTTACATTAGGATTAGTATTCGCTGATTTATACTTTACACGTATGTAATAAATGCCGTTCTTGGGGTTTCCAATATTGTGCAAGACACTTTTTACTCTCTGAATTAAATTCAAATGAGAGGTGACCTTGGCACATAATTAAGTATTTCAAAACTATTCACGTTGTCCTGCTTAAAGATTGAACTCTTAAAACCTATATTGTGACTTAATATACGTCTTACGCTTCTCAAATTTGTTCCATTCACGAATAAGTTAAGTATATAAAAATCCTTGCTAACACCCTGTACTAATATATTAGTAGCTCTTTGGAACAGTATAGAACAGCTGACAAAATAAGACTGCTTGCTCAACCACTTGTTTGAACTAGCTACTGGAACGTATCATATCAATGAACTTATTCATGAAATTGATGGTTTAAGCAGATCACCGTTGAACTAGGTGAGCCTACGGCTAGACTGACCCTATCATTCTACAATTTCTGTAAAAGATTTCACAAAAAACTTGGTACAAATGCCGGTTCACAGTTATGAAAACTGCTAATCGATCAGCGCGAGATAAAACAGACATTTAATACGAACTCTTTACTAAGTACTAACTTACACTGTGCAAGTCTTATTGCTATGCTGATTAGTTTGTTAGGAGAGAGAGACAAGGGGAAAAGAAATGGTTCTGTTCCCCTCGTCTCTCTTTCACACAAACTAATCAGCTTTGCAATAAGACTTGCATAGTTTAAATTAGGACTTGCGAGTGTCTATCGCTCAAGCAGCATAGTTTAATAACATATGCCCTTAACTGGACTATTTACTGCAGATATTCAACTATGATTAAGTTGAAGACCAAAATTGTAAGCTTCATTTGATTACTTTAGTGTTGATCTAATGTCTAGATGCACCCCATTGCTTTGAGTTACCGCGTGAGATCCCCTGTACCAATAAATGTTTTTCCTAGAAGTTTTTATTGCGTAGTGCGTAATACCGGGTACTCGCAGAGCAAGTAAGCAACTGCCTCTTCTTTTTCTGTTGATCGCCGAGTGGGTTATCAATTCCCGTTTACTATTTGATGTGAGGACTTATCAAGGAATCATGTCCACATTTCTTTTGCCACACTTATACGTAATCAGCTAATTTCATCTGTCTTCTGATAATAATGTTGGAAAATTTACGACTGACAATGCGTTAGAAGCATCGATATCAGATCCAGCTTTGGCTAGTTCATCCTCCCATTAATTGCCGATAAAGTTACTATGTGCAGGAATTGAGATAAGGGTGGTTTAAACCTTAAGACAAAGTCGGGATACTACATCCCTACATTTATTAATAAAAAATGTCCTGCCCGGCTGTCGACAAAAAACACATTTCTTTCGTATAGTGTAAAATATGGCTCTGTTATGGCCAGTATTTCATCCTGAAATACAGTTTCATTATCGGGAAGACGGTAGGATAGCTTTTTGGCCCAGATCGCTAGAGACCCAACAACACAGATCTCTCATGATCTGGCAGTTTAGACTCTGGTGTCGTAATCAGTTGAAAGTTTTGTCATATAATCTGAGACTTTCTTTAGTTCTCGGATATAGTTATGGGTATCAACCGTAGGCAATTTCACAAGAAAATAAACATAATTGGTAACTGTTTTTAAATAGAAAAATATAAAAATGTATATGTATGTATGTATGTACTTATGAATATAAATGGATATATCTACAAATCTAGTATATTTCATGTCGTCACTTAACATTTTCCACAGATTCGTTAAATTTTTTATGAATGAATTTACTCTTTTAATTATTGGCATTTTAATATTTATGCCTTTGTGTGTAACGAATAATTAAAGGACTTGTACTTTTCGGATTGTGGCAGTTTGCTTTTTAGTTTTTGAAATTTTTATTGTGTTATGATTAAAATTAATTTAACAAATTCGCAGAAATCGTTTAAACTACATACAGATGTCTTATTCAATATAAATTAAAAGTCTCTCTTTGATTGTTTATGTAACTGTGTGTGTGTGGGAGAAAGAGAGAGAGAGAGAGGGTGTTAGATAGTAAAAATGTGTTGCATTCGTAAATTCTGCAGTATTAAGGAAAAAGTGCTTAAGTCATATTTTGCTGTTTTGTAGAAGTCGATTCTAGAGATTTTGCTTCTTTTACAGTTAAATTCGGAAATTCTGTGTAGATATTTAACAATATAACTATTACATTCTTTAAAGTTGTGATAAACTATCCTAAACAATCGCACGATTTAAGAAAAAATAAATACAACCCTGATCTGATGAATTGTTATTGTCTTTTGAACATTTTCTTAATTTCCATCATACCATTGTTGTATTTTCTCAAAAATTTTACGATTGTGTAGGACAGTGAGTCATGGCATATAGATACATGACAAAGTGAGTATCAGTTAAATTAAGCTATAATTCAATATTAGTATAATGCCCGTTATTTCTACAAACAGGTAATCTATCTATGGTTCTTACGCACAAGTTTTCTTTATAAAATTGTGCTTACACGATAGATAACTGTACACTAATAGATATCTATGGGTAGAAATAACTGGCATAAGAGTGATAAAAACAAAAGCAGCAATTCATTGCACTATAACTTCCTGAAAAATCATACAAAATAATTAAAAATTTGTTCAGGGACACTTTTGAATAAGGGGATAGCATTGGTGTTTTTGAAAATTAGTTTATCTCGACTTAAGCACTTTTTTCTTTTTACCACAGAATTAACAATTTTAAATTGCAGCAACATGTTGCTGTTGCAACAGTTCTACTTAATGATAAATATCTTATTGGTTGAACAGAATTTATTTTCTTATTCTCCAAATATCTTCTATTTTTCCACGTTGAGATGTTCATCTACCAACAAAAAAAAAGTAAAAAATGCATTAAATAAAAAAAAATTGGTTGTGATTAGTATTTGTATTAAGATTTAAATGATTTTGGGTTATTTTTCTGCGATTTTAATTGTGTGTGTGTATCTCTTGGCTGAAGTAAATGAGGGTGTTACTAGAGGTGGAAAACTATCGATAGTATCACTATCGAAAGATTTCGATAGTTTAACAAACTTTATCGATATATCGATTCAAGACTATCGAAAGTTAGAAAAATTATCGATATATCGACGATACTATCGTGATAGTATCGAAGTTGATGGTTCTCGTATAATGTACATATTTATTTACACTAAAAATTCATAAAAAAATATTTAAAAAAAAAAATTCAAAATAAAATAGAATTTTATTTGTCAGATCAATGAATAACAAAACTTAAAAAATTGTATGAAAAATAAGTGAGATCAGCAGAAAAAATGTTCCAGTCATTCATGTATTTTTTTTAATGAAAAACAATATATTTAAATTTTTTGGTTTTAGTGGTGTATCACTTACTATCGATAGTGACTAAAAAATATCGATTGTTTTCTAGTATTAATCGATTGCAGATTTAAAACATCGATAGCCACAAAAAAAATTAACTATCGATAGTATCGATAGTGCAATTGATAGTTTTCCACCCTTAAGGTGTTACGATTTCAGTTGTTGGTTAGAAATTGTATTCGTGTAAGATCTTCGTTGCTGGTGGCACTGATGTTTGAGAGGAAAATCTTTACTATCAGCATTTGTACATTATTTTCATGCATATTAATCGTACAGCGACGCACAAACGTACATTCATGTGAAAGTTTTAGACAAGTATCTATTGTAAAGATCGCAAAAACTGTATGAAGATTGTCAGGCCTGTAAGTATGATTGCTGGACAAAAAGTATTAACGAACAATGTTGTTCATAGACCAGATGTTCTTAAACTTGCCAATTGTTTCATGTGATATTTTTAGATATTGCTCAAATTAGGCAATATTGTGTCCTTTTATTAAGTGTGAATGACACAAGAAAAGTGCGTGAAAGTAGATAAGAAGAATTTTTCACGTGATTGTTTCTTGTTAATCCGATATTAACAGGGCAAAACGGGTTAGATGTGTGGAAGCAGTTAGACAGTATTCTGACACCTTGAGAAATACATAAATTTTAATATCTTCACTGGGTTGTATAAATAAATTTTTTCTTGTCGTGTTTTTATCCCACTCATTAATTTGTTCCTGCAATCACTAAATTATGAAACTTAAACCATAATTAGAATTAAATATATGTGAAGTTTTAAAGCTTTACAACAGAAACTTCCGAAGTGATGAAGGACTTCCACTGTAGCCAGAGAGCTGAACCTTTGTACAAAAGTGTATTTCGATGAGCAATTAACTAGAAAAATCTGAAACCTAGAACTTTTAGTCAGTGGGTCGGGGAAACGCCCAGAAAAACTACAATTTACGCTAGTAAACTGAAATTTGATACACAAGTGGTGGATGAATTCACCAGGGGTTGGGGCTATGCCCATGAAGCTCAGAATTACAAAAGCAAATCTAAAGCGTTTAACGAAAGCGATTTTATTGATATATGTATATCATACATGTTGCAATAATTCAAGGCTATACATTTTCGTTTAGAAAAGTGGGCATTAACTTAATGAACTTCGGTGCAGCACATTTAAATATACGATTTATGTAAGTATTATTATCCGTTCCCACAGAAAGTTGACACGAATGATAAGCAGTTTCCAAAAAAATCTATAGTTCAAAAAAAGTAGGTGGGGTTACGCCTACTAAAATAAAATATTACAAGTTGCACTAATAAGCCTCAATTCGATACAAATGTAGGTCTAGGTGAGAAACCAATTAGAAAAATCTGAAAACCCAAAAATGTGTACCATAGTGGGCGGGTCACGCTAATTTTTCTAGAAATTACAAAATAAATACATATACAGCTTTTAACTCCAGCCCTTTTAGTGAAACTTTTCATACACGTTGCACAGATGCAAGACTTTAAGGTATCACCTGAAAAAGTGGGCGTGAGTACTTCCAAAAATGTTAGCCTCGTGTTAAATCTGCTTCGGTTTAGCATTTTTTTAGCAACAAATTAGCAATACCTTCAGTTCAAAATACTAATAAATAATAGTGCATTTTAACGTGTACCATCAATTATATACCTATCATAATGTAAGCCATTGTTTTATTTAGCTCTGCCCTTTTCAACTGGCATAATGAAATGATCATCAATATAAATAAAATATACTAGAAATTTAAACCCCCTGTTTCTACAACCCGAACGGTCGAATGGAGTAGAAATTTTTTATGAAAAGCTTTCATTGGTTTTAGTGATTTTCAATTGTTTATCTAATTTCTCGACCCTTTGTATATGTTCAAAGAATCTATATTTTTAAGCTATAGGTAAATTTTATATATTTAGTTTTTTTCGATATTTCGTTAATCTTTGGTTAACTTTTTCAGGATATTTGCTATTAAGTGAGAAATTATTAGATTCTTTAATTGAATTGTATTGATATTTGTTATTTTCTTTTTTTTATACTTAATTTTGGTGATAGAAAGAAAAAAAGACAAAAACTAAATATCAGAAAAGAAAATCAGATATAGCATGAAGAAGTTAACTCAAAAATAAATGTATAAAATTTATCTATAGCTTAATATAATAGTTTCATTGAGTGATTTTCATACAAATTTTTTAGACGAGTCGTCAGACTGACTAGTGTTAACAGGGTGTAAGTTTAAAAATTTTTTTATATGATTTTATCTAAAAAGTGGTCATATCCTCCTAAAAACATAAATGTTAAAAAGGCCAAGTTCCTATTCAAAATTTTCGTCATTAAAAGTAGGAAGATAAAAATGTTGGCACAGTACCTATTTATAACACTTTTAAGCAATCTGCTTACTTGACAATATTTCAATCTTTGTAATACAAAAGATAATAACGGATATCTATTTATATTTTAATTTAAGGAAAAATATTGTCAAATTAGCAATTTGCCTAGAAATAATGTAAAACCCATACGATTACAAATTTAGATAATACTTGTATTAAAAGCTATTGTGCCTAACAATAATGACCGAAATTTTTGGAAAGGAACTTGGCCTTTTACACATTTATGTTTTTGTGAAAATGATGTTATTACAATAAGCCTTCCAATTTAAGGTTGGGTTAACTTGGTATAAGAAAAATTTTTTAAATAATACTTTAATCTTAAAAATTGCTTATGATCACAATTTTATAATAAATTACCTTTTCATTTTGAAAGTTAAATAAGTTAATTTTTTACAAAATTGTTTAATGAACTAATTTCGGGGAAACGCTGAAAAACCGGAACCGAATGCTTTAATCTTATAATCTTATAAGCGTATTGAAATAATCACAGAGCCTTTATGTTTGAAAGTGAGATAAATGAATATTTTGAAAAATGGTTTAAGGAGCGAAATGAAATATTAAATGAGCTTTTCATTTTGAAAGAGAGATGATTTTTTATTTGCAAGTAGTTTGCAAAAATTGACTTGTTTCACTACAAAACTAAGCGGCTAATATAGTTAAATATGTCTACAGAATATCCAAATGCCCCAACATTAAGAATCTCTGATCAAACTGCCAGAAAACAATTATCATTGCGACTATTTGTCGCCACTTTAAGCCTACTTTAACAATTAAACTGTAACCATTTAAATAATACCTGCATACTCGTAAGAAAAAATTTATAAAAAATAAAAACGTTTATTTCTTAGCAGTGCATATGCAAATAATCTCTTTTTTTTCTATTTTTATGGTTGATTCTTACGAACACTAGCGCCACCCAAACAATCAATGATTTCTTTAACTGCCACTATATTTATACTTAATTTGAAAAAAAATAAATAAAATTGTTTTGTTTTATTTTATTTAAGATGGCATAAAAAGTATGCATTTTTTAGCTACACACAGGTTACCAGCTAGTTACTGTCTTCGCCAGTAGTATAAAAACTTAAATAAAAAATAGAACCCATAAACTAAACCGATGGCAATTAAGAAAATTAAGCACAAGAAACTGGAGCGACAAACAACAAGGACCTTTTTGACTGCCACCCACAACTCTTGTGGGAAACAAATTATTAAGAAAAAAAATTTTACACTCACACACATGCAATCGCTTAAGCTTTTGCTTTTGCTCACATAGATTCTCTATTAAGTCGGAATAAAAACGATTAAGCCACAATATTGTTGTTTTTTTTTGCTGTTGTTGTATCATTTTCTGTATTTATAACCAGAATGTGCAACATGTTTAGGTAACGAAGCCGCCAATAAGGCGTCTTCAAAAGACTTAAGAATTAATGTTTAGCCACTACAAGGACCAGCGGGATGGAAAACTGTTAAAGGGGCCAAAGGGCTCAGAGAAAATGAATGGTGAATGCTTAACGAAAAAGAAGATTTCATATAATAATGAAAAATTTTTAAACGTATTTGTCGTTTTGGAGAAGGGATTAATACCAAAGACTCCAAACATGCCGTAATATGTTCAGCAGTGATGTGTGTTACAAAAAAATTCCACATCCCCACATAGCGAAAGGAGTTTTTGCGCATTTGAGTCTCTCTGCCTGAAGAACATTAAATGTTTTGCAGGCACCACCACCCTACACTAAAGCCTTTAACTCTACTTCTGGCTTCCAAAGATTGTCTAGTATTTGTTACTTGCTGTGTTCAGTTTGGTTTCCTTTTGTTTTTTGTTCGATCTTTGAAAAAAAAAATTCCTAACATTGCGCGTTATTGTTGCCACTTTGTGTTGAATGTATGTTTGGTATGACTGCTGGTTTTATCGTTTGGTCTAGTCATATGGTAGTTGAGATCGTGAGAGTTTTCGGCGGCAGTTATTGTTGTTGTTGTCTACAATTTTCGTAGTTCTGTTGTTGTGTTGTCTTTTATATCGACATAACTTTTCCGCACTTTTATTTAGACAATCTCTTTTGGCAGTGCACCTGTGGAGAAACTTAAGTTAATCATGCGATTTGCAACATCAAAAAAAATTTTGACACATTTCATTGGCAGAAACTTATCCAAAATTTATAAACTAATTACCTATTTAACGAAAATGAAGAAAACTTTTGACTTACAATTAATTTTGAAAACGAAGACAAATTTTCAAATCGTATTGTTGTTTTCAATATTAATTCAGGAAAAAATTAGACTTCACCATCACAACTACTTGCCATGTAATGACTTACTCTGCTGATGGCCAAAATTTCATTACCCACTTGCAAAACACATTACACAAAATCTTAAAAATTGTGTAGAAATTTATTGATGAGAATATTGATTTTTTTAGTATTAATAGATAACGTGAACATGTTGCCAACTAAAAGAAGTAAGTAGTTCTTAAAATTTGATTACTTTAGTCTCATGCCTTGTTAAAATGATCAAGTTGGTAATCCAGTAAGGAACAGCTTAAACTAGAAATGCTTAACTCCTGTAAGCAGGCGTGTATTAAAGAAGGGACTCCAAAAGATAATGTAAGTGTTGTTGCAGCTAGGCCACCCTCCATCTAAAAGGGCTCAGAGAAATCTACCGCTGCGGCTTAGTTTAGCTTTAATGGAACGGAACTGCGTGCTGTTTTCGAAGTATTTCATCATCAGCGTTCGCGTGCTGGGTCCACTGAGTGTTATGTCAGTTAATGTAATTTTTAGCTTTCTATAAAAAAATTTCAATACAAATTAAATGCGTCAGTTATTTGTATTATATTTTGTTAATATTTCTCATTCATTGTTCGACTATTCAAGCCGCATTATCATATGTTTCCAGCTGTTGATTGATATTTGTCAAGAATAGTCTTATAGTTACATAAGTATAATATTTATGCAGTTCAAAGCATTTGTATTGTATGCAAGCATGCTTTCTGCTTTCTTGATTAGTTCTAATTTGGTGTACATTTTGTTTACCACAAGAGATCAAGGTTTTGTATTGGAATTGGTATACGATTCCTTCCCTGTGGTAATTGTACGTGTTGTAGTTAAGCCAAATCTTAATAAGCCGAACAATGTCCAAAGTATTATATTGTTTGTAGTATAGAAGTTAGCACGTTGACTATAAAACTGAAGGTCCTGGGTTCAATCACTATATCCGACAATCATTAATAATAACAACACCATGCATTTTTCTGATACACATTAGTGTCCATTTGTATCAGTTGTTGTAGGAAAGTTCAAGTGATGAAGGCATAGTCACTCTGTACCCCACTTTTGTAACTTGTGAGAAGTTCTCGCATCGAGAAAAATTAAATAATTACATTGGTTGTCCTATTTGATACAGGGTTACTCACATAAAAATTTATATAAACTTACAAAAAGTATCAAAAAATATAGTTTTTTCCTTATTCACCCTGTGTTTCATAGGCTGATAACAATTTTTTCGACGCGAAAAGTTCTCACATTCCTTACAAAAACGAAGCACTGGTTACTGAACTACACCGACTTCAGCAAATACTAATACCAATATAACATCAGAACGCCCTCCTTCTTTGTGTAGCAGATCATTGGCAAAGTCAAATAAACAATAAAAAATGGATACTAAAGACAGCTTCAAAAACAAATTAATACGCCTATTTTAACAACAGAGGCGCTGCAACACTGCATTATTAAAAAATAAAAACGTGCAAAAAAACTGAGTTGTAAATGAATTAATTTTTTCTCTTTCTCTTTCTTCACCGCCTGTCTACTCCATCACTATCCCTTTCCAAAAGAAGGTAACAACTAGTAATAGTAATAGGCATTCATTGCCTGAGTGTTACCTCTTTTTATTTAAAAAAATATGTATTTAAACGGAACCAAATTTAGTCGAACAATATCCGAAGTATTATATTCTTAGTAGCTGGTATGTGGTCGAACAATATCCGAAGCATTATGTTGCTTATAGTATATATATATATATATATATTTTATTTTTCCTAGTAAATTTAAATGGAACCGTAGTTAGCCGACCAAGACACGAAGAGTTCATCTCATAGTAATGCATGATTTATTTGGAATTACGTAACTAATCTGGCTATAACCGGGGATTACATATCGTTTCTACTGTCTCAAACTATCGAATATGAAAATTCTTTTATTAAAATTCGTCATCTTGTTATCATAATTTATACGATATTACTCGTTTCAAAATGCTGAATACGCCGAATTTAAACTCACAACTGATGGGTCTTCGCGCACTTCTGAAAAGTACAAATTTGTATATTGGATAGTTTGACTTGGTAGGGATATATGGTACCAGTAATGTTTGGGATTTCCCGACTTCCCGGGAAATGGGAATAAAAAAATCACGTTCCCGGGAATTCCCGGGACTCCTGGGAAAAGCAAATTTAATAAATTAAGTACATTTATCAAAATAAAATTTAAAAAATTTCGATTGTTTTATTAATGTAAGCATTGCTTTTAAATAAAATTTTATACATAAGCACTCCTAAGATCCATTTTGAAGAATTTTTAGGTGAATTCAAGCAAATAAAATATAGCTACTACATAGTAAGAGATCATTACTAAACAATTTTATAATAAAGCTTCCCAATCACTTTATTAAGAATTTTCCATGCTTGTTTTTCATTCTTCTTGAAAAATTTCCAGGAGAATTCTTATCGCTACGTATTATACAAGCAAGTTACAGTACTATACTCACCTGGAACGGATTTTAAATACAATGAGCCACAATATGTCCAAATGATTTAAATTTTAATCATTTAATTTTTATTCAAATATTTCCTTCAGTGTTTCAATAATAGTGTAGACTTATAATAAATTTAAGTACTGTCAATTTAAAGTTTTTACAGCTTCTATCGGCTCACTACACTTTCCAAAATTTGTTCACTAATTCGCGAAAATTAATTCAAGTTTGTTTAACATCGCATTATTTACTTAACGAAACTATTTGATCATTGCAATCATTGATAATCTTACATACTACTCCACTTCATTAATTAGTCTGAGACTCTAATACAAGTAATAATACTTTTGACGACAATGCCTCCCTGATTTAAATTCTCTTTCAATTCTCGCGATTTAACAAAAAAATAACTCAACATGTCGGAGTTTTTTTTCCACAAAAGTATTGAAGTCTGAAACAGCCATTACTAAATGCATCTAGTTGTCGAATAGAGCAATAATTTTTCTTGTAGTTAGACGAATTACTTCAATTCTATTCTTATGAAATTTCCCTATAAGTTTTAACAGCTCATATTTTTATTTTATATTAAAAAAATTAATCGACATTTTACTGCTTATTTATCGATGTCGAAGATATTTTTTCTTTTTTGCAGTTACATTTGATACAAAATCAAAATTTTAGAATTTGTTTGTTTTTTTAAATGAAATTGTTATAATGAAACATTTCCTTCGACATCGATAAACAGGGTATTATTAACTTAAACAATTCCATCGTGTAAGTTTAGTCATACAATCATTCAAATGAACTTTTATAATTAAAAACAAAAAAACAATGAAAATTTTGATACAACAACGTTTTTAATGAATTAAAATAAATTTGACTGCCACTTATGATCCTTTGGGTCAATATGACCCAACAATAAAATGTTAACAACATTTCATATTAAATATAGGAAATTTTTCTGTTTTGTTATTTTTTATTTAGTATAATAATAAAAATTACAAATTTTAAAAACCCCCGATATATCCAGAAAGGATATGATATCTTCTAAGCGGCTGGAACAATTTTTTTCAGATATAGCTAAGAACACTCTCGATTAAGTCGCCTTTCAAACAAACAAAAAATAAATCAAGATCGGTCCAAGCGTTTGGTATGTACGAGTATTTCTACAGGCACAGATACATACATAGATCTGGGTTTAAAAAATTAAAACTTAAATAATGATGATCGAATATATTGCCTCAAACTGCACCAACCTCGAAATGGAACTAATTGTTCAGCTATAGTAACATTTTCATGTGCATTATAAACTTTGAGCTGATTACTCCAAACGTTTCTTATCGGTGCTAGTTTGTCACGAAGTATTTTTTTTTCTATCTTCAGAGCTGTCAAATTGTAGGCACATTGAAATGCTCGCAAATTGCTCGAGACTCATCGTTTCTCAAAAAATAGGTCTTCCGTTTTTTAATTTCACAACCTTGTGAGATTTTCTCCATGAGATTTATAAACTCCTACCATTACTTCTAATCCAAAGTGTGCATCAAGCTCTATCATATCGACACCTTTTTGATTTGTCAGTTGAATAACAATTATTTTTATACCCGTATCTGGTGATATAAGCAAATCGAATGAAGACAATATCTGTAACCATAGATGTTGCTCTTTTGATAGCTACAGGCTTATTCAATAAAATTTGATTTTGTTTCAACGCGCTTGTTGGAAGTGGTGTCTGTCTACTTTCCAAACTACACTTTTGTCCTTAGATAAATATGTAGCTGAAATTCTGTGATATAATTATTTATTTGTACTGCACCTTCCACCTCCTATTTGATGATGAATATGATTCGACATTCATTTATTATTTGTTGCAACTGAAGATCAGTAAAAATACAAAGCAATTTCATTATAGAACAATTGTACATTAAAAATTTTATTTTACAATACTAGCTGTTTTTCTTTGTGCCATTATGTAAAAATACTCAATTATGATGAATTACAAAAAAAAAATAGGTATGCACGCTGATCACTAAAAATTAATCACAACTCATTGAAAGAAAATACTCAAATGACACAAAAGTTCTAGCAAACTCATAGTTTTTTCACACACAAACCGGGGAATCACCGAATTGCAATTTGAATGAACTCTTTTATTTACAAGTGTTAACGCATAAAACTAATTTCAATATTTACTTTTACGGGATTCTCCAAATCCTACTCACAGTTTGAGAATAATAAAATTTTGGGAAAAAAAGTATTCATGAAAGCGATTTTAGTGATTATTTTACGAAAAAAATTATTGATCGATGATTCTAAATGAATATGAAACCAGTTCAATTATGTTCAATAGGAAAAAAATGGTAAAGTATAATTAAACTCCCAATATCGATTGTTGGGTCATATTGACCCAAAGGATATCAAATGTTTGTAAATCGTGTTTTGAAATGTGGAGGGGGAAGGAAAAAACTAAATTTTTATTATTTTCTTTTAAAAGCATAATTTTTGTCCCTATAATGGATAAATTCAAGTTTCACATTCATATCTTATAATAAAACGGAAACATTTTGCATCTGAAACCCAAAGTTGGGTCAAATTGACCCAAGGAGTGCAGAAGGGTTAAGCCTTTATATAAATATGTGTCACAAAAGCCTACATATATATGTATGAAATAACGTGTACTTTTAATTTCCCGTTTGCCCGGGAAAACCTAAAAAATTTCTCGGAAATATCATGTAGACATTTCCCGGGATTTCCCGCCCGGGAATTCCCGTTTCCCAAACCCTAGGTACCAGGTATCTTCAAACCGTAGTAAAGCATCCATATTACGAGGTGTACATTATCAGCATCCGGTAACAGTCTCATTACGAATATCAATTAAACGGCTGAGAAGCAACGTATTTCTTTCGTCGAGTATAAAGTGTGCGCCACTTAAACTGAAATTGAGCTAAATGAGTTTATAAGACTGCATTACGGTGGGCACAATCAGAAAGGAAGCAAACCTTGAACGATCCTGGACAGACTGAGCATACTTAAGCTGGAAAAGAGAACACAATGCATTACAACACAAGATCAATTCGTGAAAGACTTAACACAAAAGTTGTTGACAGCTATGCATGCTTCAGTTAATGTCGTTACAGGCCACTAACAAAGTCGACCATGCTGGCCAATAAATGCATTCAAATTTTTATATGTATGTATTAAATAATATCTCTTCTTATCGACTTAACGTTCGTATAAGCTTATAATCGTCATACTTTCAGTGAATGTGATGTTGTGTAATTGTCATCATTTTATAATTGTCTATTTAGTTTGTTTGGACGTCCATTCTTTAATTTCGCTTCAGTCTCCCATGCAACATGGAGCAGCAACAGAAACATCAAATGAACCAATCATCATCAGCATCATTCGCGTCATAGTTGTAAGAGCCGAAAGACGGACATATGGAACGATGAGCAGACGGACATACAAAATGACGGACAGACAGACATTCATACATGTTGTTGTGAAATATGTATTTTCCTTTTTTTTTGTAGAATCGCAGTCATCCCAGTGACCCATGCTACGACTACCAGACGCCTTGTATGATGTTTGCTTCATTTGTCGCATTTGTAAAGAGAATGTTTCTTCCTACCTCAAGGATTGTGTTTTTTGTCTGTTTAATTCTTTTACAAATGCATTCGAGAGTTAAAAGTTTATTTGTATGCATATGTATGTATGTATGTATGTATGTATATGCACAAAGTTTTATGGAAAAAGTTCAAATGGAGTATTTCTTTAAATTTTGCGTTTTGTGTTTGTGTGCGTATGTGTGTTGAGGTTGTTGTTTTGTTTTGAAGTTATTTTTGTAACTTGTTGGAATTTTTTAAATTTTTCTCGATGTATTTGTTACTTTTTGCCTAAATCATTTAATAAGTGCGTGCATATATGTATATCTACTTGTGTGTGTGTGTGTGTTTATTTGGGAATTTTTACGATCAGCAAACATAGAACAAGAAAATTGTTTATGTTTTTCATATTTGAAATTCATGAGTAATGGAATATATAATGTATTGTTTTTTATCAGGATTTTTTCCTTTCGCATAGGAAAGTACGCGGACTGGCCATTTTAGCGGCTAAAAGCTACAGAAAACTAGAGTTACTCAATTGAATTTATATTTTATCCTAAGATATATTTGTATGTACTTTTAAGGCTCAATCAGACATGCCATACCATAATGTAATATCCATTCATTGCTATAATTATAAATATCTGTGGCAATATGGAATAGTAGCTTAAGTAGACTTAAGAAATTTAAGCTTATTTGTGCTGCATTTTGTTCCAGTTGGAATTTGCAGGGTTTAAAATGTTACTACATATGGAAAGAAAGAATCACAAGAAAGTAGAATTATGAATTAGAGCCTTCTAATCTTTCAGTGAAAGCGTAAAAACTTCCGAAATACACTGCTTTGCTTAAGTGGACTTAAGCTATTATTCCATGTTGCCACAGATATATTTGCTTGATCTATTACTGCTGCCGTAACAACAAACAACTGCTTAAGTTGTCATTTGTTTATTCATTCATACATACATACATTTAAAATTATTATCTTCTCATTTGGAAAGAGATGAAAGAAAAAACTCGGGCTTTTCTATATAAAAGTTGGACAAAAACAAACACAACAAAAAGATAAAATCATAAAAATAAATAAAAAAATTGTTACAATAAAAAACTATAAAATACAGTATATTTCAAATAATATATGAAACAAAAAATAAACTCTAACAACCTTGTATACACACAGAAAGATTTCAAATAAAAATCTACTTAATCAAAGTTAATCTAATATTTTTCGGCAATGACTTTGCTTTATATGTGTTGCATGTTAATTTAACACGATTTGTAGTAATTTTCAAAGAAAAATGTTCCTTTTGAAATAACTTTATTTCACGTTGAATTAACATTTACGTACTGTTAAAATCAAAATGAAGAATCATGTTGAATCAAAGTTATTTCAAGTTAGATCAACATAAATATATAAATATATATATATATATTATAAATAATTAAATAATTTAACTTACGTGTGGTTGACATAGACATCAGAAAAGTTTTTGAATATATATTAAATTGCTTCCCCGGGCAAGATTTAAACTCGGAACTGGTTGCGTGGTAGTCAACGTACTTACCCCCGCAACTACCACAGCTTTAAATATTCTTAAGATACACAGTAAATATGCACCATCTTGAAGTAAATTATAATTTAACATTATTTCTTATCATTTAAAATACACTTTATTTGAAAGGTTTTAGTTTTAGCTAAAAAACAAGCAAAATGCTTTGACTTGAAAAGTTTTAGTTAAAAACAAAAACAAAATTCTTTGACTTGACTCCAGGATTCGAACATCCGATCCTCGTAATGCAAGACTAGTACACTGCCTACCAGCCAGCAGCAGTTTGTCGGATGTTTACAAACATAAAAAAACAACAACAATACAAAAACAATCTACACAACTGAGCACAAAACTGTATTGCAGCTATGAACAAAGCAAATAAACACCAATACACGAGAACAACATATTATTTTTTTGTAAATTTAATGTGATTTGAAGAATTTGAATTAACCTTTGGCATGGTGATTTTACATTGGTATTTTTTCTGTGTGTAGGCTTTTTACATTGTTTCGCATCTAACATCTACCATCAATATGCGAAAATGTTAACCGTATCCCACAAGAAATACACAGTACTAAAAACTAACATTATTTTACATCTTAAAAATGAAATAGCATTTTGATTCATCTTACAGCTTTCATTATTTTTAGTGTCATCACTAGCACAATAACATATTTGTGCAAAAAACTAAAAAAAATTCCACATATGCATATGTACCTTTTTACCCCACTGCGCAACGCAAAGATGAGTAATGTTCCTTTCAGTCTATGTATGTATGTATGTCTGGATGTGTGTTCCTTTGAGCTACTATATAAACCGAACGCATCTGGCGATTTTGATGATTCTTCCGTCAATCGATTTGTATTAATCCCGGGAGTGTCATTAAGATGTGACAGTAGTCAAATTTTAATATGGAAGCAAAGTTAAAATAAAAAGTCGGCGAACTATATCAAAATGGATATCATTGGACATTTAGGAATCTCATGCGATTATTCTTTTCTAATTGCCTTTAAGGATATTAAACGTTTTGTCTTTTGTTGGATTATGTTCAAATGCGTGCAATGCCATTCACATAACATTTTTCGACAATACACAATTTTGTTGTTTTATTGTGGCAGGAAAGTGTCCCATTCCTAAATAATGACAATGCGGTAACATTGTCTTCATCAAGAACCAATTTTGATATAATGACATTTAGTGTCATTTGATTTAGAAATTGTGAGAGTTGGTTTTTCGTATTGTTTGTTAATATTTATAAAAATTTATACAAATCACAAAATTTTTAAATAATAAAAAAAAGTTAAGACAATCTAAACAAGTAAGAGTGCTAAAATTGGCAGTGACGAATCTTGTATACCCTTCACTAGTATATACAGATACATACATACATAAGTAAATACATACTAATCTGTTTTGCGAAGTCTTTGTCTTAAGTAGAACAAAAATAAGCAAATTAACTAAGATGTGCATAATTAGTAAAGAATAAACGACAATGGTAGTAAGTCTGTTGTAAATTAGAGATGGTAAATTTGGGCTTTCATTACAAAACACGTTTCAGCAAAACTGAAATACGATGAATCAAAACAATTCACGTATTCCATTTGCAAGAAATTTTCGTATATAAGGCAGAAATTTACATCAACTGACACCACACACAGTGGACCAACACAGAAGAACGCTGATGATGGAGGTTTAGTGGCCTTCGAAAACGGCTGGCTGTTCCGTTCAACTATGTGTTGTTGTCAGAATATTTACAACTAACTTTGATGTTATTTGTTCATTAATAATTATCACATGTAATTTGGCTTAAAAAGCGTTACGAACTTTAGCCCCTTTCAAATCATAAATAAAGAAAGAACAAAAAAAAATTATAGTTTTTCGTTATAGTGCAATTTTTAGTAAGTGACCTCTCGGTGTTTTTAGACTAAGGAATTTGATTGAAATATTTTACTTTCGATATTAGCAATAGTTGTATATTGTATTGTATTGTAATATTGTATATTATTTTGCACTCTGTATTTAAGAAATATTTAAGGAAATTAACTTGTTTTACATTTTCCCGTGTTTAATAATCTTTGATGTTGCAAAAGATTTTAGTGTCTCATTGCAAACTGTGTATATCGATATTATGTGTACGGTTTGTTCCTCAAGAACTTTCTAGGTTTTGCTCAGCAGACAAGAATGGTTTAAGGGAAATTAAATGGGACATTTCCTTTAATTTATTTTATAGTTACGACTGTTCTTAAGCGATAAATTTTATTTTTATCTCCATTTACTAAAACGGGTCTAAAAAGAACTTGTTACAAGCCGTCAACGAAAGACCATCGATTTGAAACATAACTGAGCATAACCAGCATCACAGCACAAACCTTCGTTTACACTTAAATTAGATATCCACATAAAAATTTAAGAAATATAAAATAAATCTGCAGTAAAGACCTTCCTAAAACATGAAATATGTTTAACAGAAAAAAAAAATTGATTTTGGTTACATTTTTTTAATTTCTAAAATTTGGAACAATAATTTTGATTTTTCTGGTTTCTAATATTTTTTTCTTTCTTTCTAGAATATATAATATGACTTATTCCATATAAAACCAACCAAAAAATCAAGATTTCGGGACCGACCCCTTCCAAATCAACCAAAGTAGGGTAGTTAAGTTTTGCACAACTAAAATTTTTACCAAAAAATCTTAATAAAATTGCCAGTGGTTCCCAAATTATGATGCATTCAATATACGAAAAAGTACAAACTTTTCTTAAAACTGCCTTCATATAAATTGTTATAGCTTTTTTAATATCTAGGGTAACCGAATGGTTTATGCCTGGTTTTAAAGGTATTATAATAGTGCTTCAATGAATATTAAAATCAAAAAGGTCACTACAATTATAGATGTCATTTTTTGTCATTTTAATCCACGATTCATGATGCTGTAACTAAAAAAATGGTACTTTGAAAATTAAAAAAAAAAATATATATTATAGTTTACTCCCTTCGCTATGCCATCAAAAGAAAATTATTTAGCTAATTTTGTTTTTAAAAAACTATCAGCTGCTCAATTCAAAAACAAAAGAATTTTGTAAATCTATGCCACTATGAAGAAGATTTTGGTTGTACTGTGCTGAGTTCAATTTTTTTGCCACCAATCAAGGGAAAGTCCCAAGTGATGGCCTTGGCGACACAGTGAAAAGACAAGCCAGACGTTGTAGCCTACAACGTCTCTTAGAAAATAATATAACCAATCCACGACAACTATATGACTGGTGCTGGCAAAATTTAGTAAACTGTTACTTCAAGTTCTTATCAGACGAAGACCATAAAAACGAAGACCAGTTTTTCTATAATCGCTTTAATTGAATAAAAACAATACCTGGAACGCAAAAATATCATTGCTTTTTTCCTGAAGGGAAACGTCAAATAAGGTTAAAACTTTACTCGGAAGATGAAAAATTTGAAGTTGAGAATATATATTACTAAGATTTTACAATATTGTGTTATCAAATCTGCGTGTTAATTTGTTTTTTTATTAAACATTTTGTTAAAAAAATAAATAAATAAATATATATTTTCAATGTACACAAAATTTAATTATTTATCCTACTTTGCTGAAAGTTGTATTTATATCTCAGAAACCTACAAGATTACTATATAGAGTTTCTGTGATGACTTGGCGAAGGGAGTAGACAATAATATATATATTTTTTTAAATTTTAAAAGTACCATTTTTATAGTTACAGCATCATGACTCGTGCATTGCAAAAAAATGACATCTATAATTGTGATGACCTATCTGATTTTTATAGCCGTTGAAGCACTTTAAAACAAGACATAAATCATTCGGATACCCTAGATATTAAGAAGTAAGATTGCTTTATTCGGCTGTGCCGAATCTTATGTACCCTTTACCAAAGTGCGTTAATGTAGTATAGAGATACATAAATAGGCACATAGATATGTAGGTACATATTTATTTTGTGAAAAAATTCATAATTTTTGATCTAGTGCAATTTTTAGTAAGTGACCTCTCGGTATTTTTCGATTAAAATTTTTTTTTGATTATACCAGTAAGTTGAATATAGACGCCTTACTTTATCAACCTCATATCTTAAAAAAAAAGTTGTCAGGAGAGCAAAAAATGGTCAAGCCTTCTATACTTCGGTGTTTGGAAAAAAGTTCTAATGAAATTATTAAGAAATTTATTACATCTATGTATATTTGTAGTAATAATATACTTCTTCTTTTTTAGTTTGAACATAAAGAGCATTTATGCTATCGTTTTTTGCTTATAGCTTTTTTTCGTTTTTGTGATTTATTCCAAGTTTTTGGTTTTCTTAATTTGGTGCTTTTTTGTTTTGGTGCTTTTTTTCTCGTTTTAGCGTTTTTTAGGTTTTTGGCTTTTTTAATTTTGGTGCTTTTGTAAGTTTTAGTGTTTTTTTTTCTTGTTTTGGCTATTTTTTATGTGTTTGCGCTTTTTTATTTTGGCGATTTGTTTTTTCGTTTTGGGGATATTTTTATGTTTTTCTCGTCTTTTTTTTATTTGGTGACTTTTTTAGTTTTCTTTCATTTTGGCAATTTTTTTATTTTATAGCGAATATTTTAATTTTGGTGTTGCTCTTTTCGTTTTGGAGATTTTTTGATATTTTTTGCGTTTTTTTTTAATTTGGTGCTGTTTTCAGTTCGGGTGCTTTTTCTTGTTTTAGCTAATTTTTAAGGTTTTTGGCGTTATTTTTTATTTTGGCGCTTTCTTTCATTTTGGAGACTTTTTTCATTTGAGCGTTTTTTTTAATTTTTGCAATATATTTTAGTGATAGATTTTTTTTAACTTGGTGCTTTTTTCGTTTTGGCGATTTTTTTTTGGTTTGGCCTTTTTTTTGGTTTGGGTGTTTTATAATTTTCGGATTTTTTAGTTTTGCCGTTTTTGAAAATTTTAAGACTTTGCCTTTTACGGTTTCCAAGAAACAGCAAGTTGTCAAAATTACATAATCAATTTTACATAAACTGATAGAACCCCTTTTATTTCTAATTTTTATAAATTTTAGTGTTAATTATTGTAGTCTGTATAAAAATACATTAAATTTACAAATTTCAAGTGTCCATAACATATGTACGTACATACAATCGTATATATATTACATAGGATTTTAAAATTTTTCGTTACTCGTTTTGGATCACCCTTTAATTTTTAACTTTCATATATTTATTGTTGTAGCGACCAAAGTTCTACATACTCTGTTCAAATTTCAGATCCGTAGCTTTTACGTTTCCTGAGAAAATTGTCTTCTTCCTAAAACATGTTTAATTATAAGAAAAAAGTTAAAGTTTTCCAACCTTGGAAACGCCTTTTTAAATTGTCTAATTATTTTTAATTTTTTTTAAATAAGAAATACCAATTTTATTCATACTGTAGTATAAAATTAGTTAATATAATAAAAACAAGTAAAGGGTATTTTTTTAACCTAGATAGAACTTTAAATTGTAAAAAGTAACACAAAAAATTAAATTTTGATAAAACATTTTTTTTTTATTTGTTTCAGTATACTCTGACAAATCATCATGAATAGACTCACGCTTGAACAACGCTACGAAATTATCCAAATTTACTTTGAAAATCAGTCGTCGATTCGCGCAACTTATAGACGACTACGTCATTTTTATTACATAATCGTCCATCTGAAGAAGCCATTCGTCGAACTGTGGATAGATTTCGTACCACATACTCTCTAGAGGATGCAATAGCACCAACACGTCGAAGGAATGTGCGTAGTGAAGAGAATATTGCCGCTGTACCTTATTTCTTCAAAAATGAGGCCGGAGCTCGCGTTACGGTCAATGGAGATCGTTACCGCACCATGATCAATGATTTTTTGTTTGAAAATATGGATGACATTGATCCGGAGGAGATGTGGTTTCAACAGGATGGCGCTACGTGCCATACGGCGAACGCAACCATCGACTTATTGAAATCAAAGTTTGGCGATAACTTGATTTCGAGAAATGGACCTGTCAATTGGCCTCCAAATTCGTGCGATTTGACACCTCTCGATTATTTCCTGTGGGGCCACGTGAACTCACTGGTTTATGCTGATAAAGCAGCAACAATTGACGCCTTGGAGGCCAGCATTGTTCGTGTTATTCGTGACATACGGCCAGCAGTGCTCGAAAAAGTGGCCCAAAATTGGACGTCCAGAATGCGCTTCGTCAAGAACAGCCGAGGTGCCCATATGCCCGAAATCATTTTCAAATGTTAATGTCACGTATTGATCTTTCGAATAAAAACAAAATTTTGATTACAATTTAATTTTTTGTGTTATTTTTTACAATTTCAAGTTATATCGGGCTTAAAAAAACACCCTTTAATAAAAACTAGTTTTCGGTAGTTATTTTGTATGGGTTTGAGTTTTCCAGCTCTGAAACCGTCTGGTCAATTCTGCTGATTTTCAATACCAATCTTATTCGGAATCTTGGACACAACAGTCCAAGAAAAAGTCTCTAGCTGTTCTGGGAGCATCGGAACACCGATTTCACGTACAACCAGACGGACAGACGGCCACTCGGACATCGCATAGAGAAGACGAACCTATGCATAAGGATCCAGAATGTATATATACTTTATGAGTCGCTTATTAATATTGTAGAAATTACACATGGAATGACAAACCTATATATACCCTTTAACAATTTTTTGGTAAAGGGTATAAAAAAGCTATAACAATTTATATGAAGGCAGTTTTAAGAAAATTTTGTATTTTTTTCGTACATTGTATTTGAGAACCACACAATTTTTTGGTAAATATTTTAGTTGTGCGAAACTTAACTAAAATATCGAGTTTGGTTCGATTTGGAAGGGGTCGGGCGCAATCACTCGTTGGTTTTATATGGAATAAGTCATATATTTTATTACCAAAGAAATAATTAATTAATTATTTATATAATTTATTTTATATATCACAAAAGGTGTAAGTTTCCAAACCCTGCTTATTTCTTACGCCAATATATTTCTTTTAAAGCTGTTAAATATGTGTAATTAATAAAAAAGGAAATATTAGTTTTAGTATTTTACTTTTATATAACAAAAAAAGGTAAAGGAAACCCTGGACACGCCTTTTTTAGGGTTACGTACACCAAAGGTGAAAAAAGGAACCCTATTGTTTTCGCTACGCTGTCCGTCTGTCTGTCTGTCCGTCACACGCTATTTTTTCAGGAACCGTAAGAGCTACGGACCTGAAATTTCGACAGAGTATGTAGAACATTGACCGCTCCAACAACAAATACATGAGTATTAAAAATTAAAGCGTGTTGCAAAATGAGCAAAGCAAAATGTTAAAATCCCATGTAGTATACATACAATAGTATGTACATATGTAAATATATCGACGCTTGAAATTTGTAAAATCGGTGTATTCTTATAAAGACTACAACAATTACCACTAAAATTAAAAAAAAAAAATTAATTAAAGGGTGGTCCATTAGTTAATGCAATTTCGACTATGTATTTTGACAACTTGCTATATCTCAGGAAACCGTAAGAAGGCAAACTCTTGAAATTTTCAAAAACGGTAAAAATAAAAAATAAAAAAATACAAAACCGCCAAAACGAAAAAAGCGCCAAAACTAAAGAATCGCCTATATGAAAAAAATAAAATAAATATATAAAAACAATCGCCTAAATGAAAAAAAATCTCCAAAATGAAAAAACGTCAAAAACCGATTAAACTGGGAAAAAAGTATCAAAAAACGAAAAAACGCCAAAACTAAAAAACGCTCAAAACCGAAAAAACCCAAAAACGAAAAAATGCCAAAACTTTTTATTATATAGGCTAAAGTTCTCATTGAATTACATATCTAGTGTTCGTACGGAACCCTCTGCGCTTTGGTCAAAGTTGCACTTCACTGAATTTTTTTTCCTTGTCTTTATTTTTAATACCTTTTTTATTTGTACTGTAACTAGGGTTTCTAATTTCCCGTATTTTTTCAATTACCGGGAATTGAGAAGTAAAATTTTTTATTCTCATACATTCAAATTAATAAGAAAAATTTAAATTTTATGAACCCCCGACGTACAGACCAAATGTCTGGACCAGTTTTGATCAAGTATAGGCGTGAAGATATTAGATCAAGTCACCTTTCAAACGACAAACCAAGCTAAAGTCGGTCTAGCCATTTGGGAGCTATAGCTTCAAAGACACACAGATTCAACAGAATACATTTAGAGAAGAAGTGATATATTTTAAAAGGCTAGATCGATTTTGTAGCAGTCTCGAACAAGTCACCTTTCAAACAGAAGAACTAAATCCAAATCGGTTTCGCCGTTTGGTCTGGACGTGAACTCATACAGACACACCGATACACAGACACACACTACAAACTTATAACACCTCTTTTTTATACTGGGCTAAGAACTAAACAACTTTATTAAATAGGTTCATATGCCTTGATTTATGGCATAGATGGTAATTCCATCTACATCTGCCAATCTAGATTCTACTCGCATTTCCTATAAAGACTTTTAAGGTTGAAAATATTTCATAACGCTTGACGTTGTTGGAGTCACCTCGGAAACCTCTATTAAATCTGCTTCCATGCTTATATTATGTATCTTTTTAAGTAATAAGACCACGAACAGCAATGTAAAAAAGGCAAATTTAAAAAACGTAAATATTAAATTCCCGGTGAAAGTGTTCCGGGATTTGTACAAAATTAATTTCCGAGAATTCCCTGGATTTTTTCCGGCGTAGAAGCTCTAACTGTAACATTAAATAATTAGAAAAAATAATTTTATCGAGTTACTTTTTTATGGCAAGTTCAAGCTTAAGTTTCCCACCTCTGAAAGCGTCTTCTCAATTTTGCTGATTTTCACTTAAGAGACCTATATATAAATAGTTACAAGTTTTCCGCTAGAATTTTAAAACTTTGATTAGAAGATGTGCACATTTTTTAGTCTTAAGTATTCCCTTGAAATATTCGCATACATTTTAGCCAATGCAAAATAGCAAATAGCAAAGGTAAGCGAATAATTTGCGAATGCGAAAGCGAATGCGAACATTCGTTACATCCCTAGTATGTACATATGTAATCCATGCGTACGTCGGTAAACGCTATATACGAGTACTATTCGTCAAAGCCGTCTGTAAAACTCTTAGCTATTTTTTTTTGATTAAATCATGTATGTATAATTTTACAGTAACTGTAAAACTGTTGTATTTTTTCACTACCAAAACATATTTTTCAGCGTCTATCCACGATCATTATTTCATTTCAAATTTGTCATACGAGTATGATCAAGTAAATATTAAAGTTACAATTTAAAATAAATTTAATATTTTATTGCCGCTGTATGCATGTAATGTTTTAATAAAAATCTCTGTAGACATTGTAATAATTTCTTAAATTTATTTTTTCGTATTATTTTTGAAATTCATGTTAATGTCCAGGTAGTTGTATGTAGTTAGTTTAATGAATGCTTAAGCGTGTATAAAGCTAAAAGGGTCATAAAAGCATATCAAATCGTCATGATACAAAATCATAAATTTACGACTAAAAATTGTTCGTAAGTGCGTGGAGTGGATGAAGTCAACTACGACTAAAACATTTGGAGGGTTTTTAAGTAAAATTGTTATCATATGCGTGCATAATTTGTTAATAACTTTTTTTATTTTGATTTCGTTTATATGTCATTTTTTTGTATGCTGACTTGTTTGCTTTGCAACACAACCTGCAAATAAAAAAATAAACGTTATTTATTTGTAATTCTTCTGCATGTAGAAAAGACGGTTATAAAAATGTTCAAATTGAAAATTATTGTTATGAATTTGTCATGAGTGAACTCAATTTAATTGAGTGCTAACAGAAGTTTGTACAAATATTTAATATGACATGACGTGACTCTGCATCTGTTTCTGCCTCAGCCCGTTCATCGATAACTTATGATTTGAATTGGGATTTTTTTTTCCAATTTGAATTAAAAATTGTTAACCAAATCATAAAAATTAGTATTCATCTCAGTTTGAAAGAAATTTTTAATAATAATTTTTATGATGATTTTGTGGCCAGAAAACTAATAAAACAAAGTCTAATTTCTCATTTTTAAAATACGACTTAGCTTTGTATTTATGGTAAATTTTTTGTTTTATGATTTTTATGATGGCCAATAAAGTTATTAATGAAAGCCAAGTTGTTTAAGTAGAGGAATATTTTTAAATAATACGCACTTTATATGGTTTGAAATTATTATTGTTATTGTTATTTGGCTAATTAAGTCATATGTGGGATTTTCCAACACAAAATATTATATTCGTGACAGCACAAAGCCTTATTGACATTGTACGCATTAAGGTTTACTTTACTTTGGATTAGAGAAAGCTACGAATTTTGTTAGTAACGAAAGTGAATGTGTAATTTTAAATGAAATTTGTTTGAATGAATATCTAGTGCAACCTTGAAAATGCTACTGTGGACATGACATATTAATACGGTTTATTTTTTTATGATCAGACCCCTCCAAAAATTTCAATATATTGCAGCTTTATGACTACACTGAACCAAATATTTACCTAAATACTGCAAAATGGGTTGTAGAATTGAAGAAATGTAGGTCATTATACAGCTAACAAATTCGTTATTCAAGTCTACGGATTTTTTTGTTAAAGAAAATAATTTTCGTAAATAGTTAAACGGAATAAATTTCTTCATTTTGACTCTTATTGTTTCGTTATTTAGTGAGTGGTAAATATTACTAAATTTTTGTCGAATTGAGTAAAACTTCTTATTTGTAATAACTAATTAATGTTGTTAATTTGAATATTATTTTATTTACTTTGAAGAAAATTTGTTCAAATGAAGTAATGAATTTAGTCTGTATGAATAATTTTTTTATTCACAATGAAGAATTATTATTTACTTTAACTACGCCATTTTAATCAATTACTAAGACCCTGTAGGAAAAATTTTATATAAATTGTAAGGGGTAAACTACTTTACAAATCGTATAAGCAGTTGTGTGTTTGTTTACTGTTAACAAATTATATAAAATTGTCTTAGTAAGTGAAAGATAATGTTATTAAAGATACAAAATTTAATAAAGTAATATTGTATTAACTAATTAAAATAAGAACAATACAAATTACAAAAGTAGAAATTTATTATACAAACTATATACTTGCAGTTTATAATTTATTATACAAACTATATACTTGCAGTTAATATTAATTGATAATAAATACGTACTTAAATATACATATATAAGAACAAATCTTCAAACACGGAGTGAATTTTTAAGCCGAACGTTTCAAAATTATCACGAAAGCACTCTGTTTTTGGATATATACGTACATATACATATATATCTACCTACAAAAGTACAATAACATGAATTTATTAAAAATTTTATTTTATTTTTATTATTAATCAAATACGTACCAACTTGAAACCAAATAGCTTTATGTAATGTGTCCATTTGCTTCGTACCTCAGAAGCATTGGACAGTTCGTGGAGCCGGTAATTTTTGATTCCATCTTGAAATTAGCAGCATTTGCAGGAAAACAGTTTTCCGAAACTTGTAAAATATTATTATCAGTGGTACTAAATATTTGGTCAACATTTGGAACACTTATTTAACTTTAAACACATTTACTAATTGTCTCTTTTATAATCCACTTTTTTAAACTTTTCAAAATTAATTTACAAGAATATATTTTTTTATAATGACACTACTTATAAGGAACCACAATATGAAATAAACTACCCGTCAGACAAGCTTAACTGTTTTTTTGTACGAAATGAAGAAATTTCTTCACTTCTATGTGTATTTATTTAATGTAAATGAAATAAAATTGTTAAACTGAACGAAATTTCTTCAATTATACAGCCCATTTTTCAATTTTACGTATTTTTAGTTATTTAAATTTTTTTATTCAATTCTAATATATTAAATTAGTTGAATTTTACAAAATTTGTTCAAATCTACAACGTTTTAGTTCATTAAGTCTTCTTCGTGCTTTGACGAACAGATTAATATTCAAAACAACACTGTTTTGGGAGTTAAATTAACAAAATTTATTAAAATAAACGATACATTATTCTAATTTACTTCCTTTAAAGACGTTAATTTAACTATTTTAGGTGAAGTTTTGATTACCATGCGATTCTACTATTTTACCACTGTTTCAACTAAAATTTAAATTAAATTTAAAATAAAAAGCCAGTATATTTAACGATTTTTTTCGTTAAGGGTCTACTAATTTTTTTTCGTTAATATTACCTGCGACATTTGGTTCAGTGTACAAGTATTAGGGTCAATACTAGAGATGTGCACGTGAGCGTTTTCTGACTCAAGCAGAAAAATATTTTACTCACGCACGAATGATATTGAAAATATTCACGATCACGCACGTTCACGAATAAAGTATTCTTAATCACGCACGATGGGTTTGCAACGATCACACACGCTCACTAAAAAGTTTGTTATCCAATTTGTATGTTTTTTGGTTTGAAAAATAAGTTTTTACATATACATATGCATTTATATAGTATCCCTGCAAGCAAAGTAACACGAAAATTATACGAAATCGTATTGCTTGGAAGAAAAATATTATTGCGGCAACAATCATATTCGTATTGCGGAAGATTCCCCCTTCGGGAGAGTTTGTGCGGCCCGGGCGATACTTCGAAGAAATACGAATTAAATACTTCTAGAAGATAAAATTGTGATATTGCTAGATAATCATCTAATAGAATTTTGTATGATATTGCCAGATTATCTTTAGAAAGATAAATTATTTATAACGATAGATTATCTCCTAAAGTACAATCTGAAGGAAGAAAAAAATATAAATATAGATATATACATACATACATATATATGTATGTATAAATAATACTACCATTAATTTAAATTTAAAGCAATTTTTTATGATCAACTAAATTCAATTTATCATCGCGGGAGTCATCATATGTTTAGTATAAAAAGAAATTTCCTGACATAATGTTTTGAGAATTTTCTGATTGTTATTATTTTAAATTAATTTTTTTTATCTTCTAGTTAAAAACATATTGATATTATAAATTTATTGCGCAAGTGATAAAACGCCAGGCTGAAAAAATGCAACATTTTAATAACACAATATACGTTGTTAATGAAAAAAATAATATTTTTATCTTCTGGGTAAGATATCTTCCAACTGTTTGTAGGGATGTATGTATACCCGTATATATCGTCACCTTAAATAAAAACGGACGTAACTACACTTATATTTTTACAGGAGAACCAAAAAAAAACTTTACACAATCAATAATAGTAAAGTGTTCTTGAAAATTGTCTTCGAAATTTACTTGTAGTATGAATACTTATAAGTTTTTAACCATTTCTTTTCATATGATATATATTTGCGATTTAATGTTAGTTACTTTCCTTGCAATAAAAAAAGGATTTTAGAGTCCGATCACAGGGGAGATTTGTAAACATCTAGTAATGAATTTTTTTTAATATTGGCCTATGGTAACTAAAATAAGATATATACATTTTTTACTCTACTGTATTTAAAAATCTATGGAAAACTGCATCTATAGTAGTGGAATTTTTACTTGTGGGGTTTTGTGGAGAATTGCTCATATGCAAGTGGAAAATGTCAAATAAAAATTTTGATAAAGCTTGCGACTGTGGGTTTGCAAAATTTGTATTAAAATCTCCACCCATTGTTACCCAATTGTAGTGCACCAGCTTTAGGGTAAGGCAATAGTACGTAATGGAGATATGTTATTATATCATATTATAAATTCTTTATAAAGACTGCTAATATCTTTTGAATACATATTTGACATTTAAAACGCTCTTTTATTTAAAAGTTTATATTTATTTAATTTATTTTATATTTTTTAACTTTTTAAAAACATTATCCGCACTGGCAACCCTATTACATTTCACAAGCAATTTCTATTAAAATAAACATTGCTCCTAAAGGTATGCTTTAAAATTCGGTTGAGTGTATTTCTATGCAGCTTCTCTGAACTTCTTGTTCGTATGATTACACTAATCCACTCATACATAGCTCACACAGATTTGATAACGCTTTACGATCTTACTCAAAATTTGTGATTGTATTGTGAAAAGTATTTTTAACCCTTAGCGTATAGATGTTTATTTACACATCAAAAATAAATGCATTCGTAATTACGTCCGTTTGAATTTTTTTAACACAGTTGTCATTTTTGAACGTAGAGGTCTAAATATTTGCGTGAACATGTAGTATAAGGTGGTATAAGGAATCAGAAAAAGCTAAAAGGATTATTCCAGGTTTGGAATATTAAATTTTTTTGTATATAAAAGTAACTAGGTCAAATTATTAATTTTTTTTGTGTACAAATTATTTATTCTTTATTTTTTAGAATGAAATTGTTTGGCATACAAATTATTAAAATTAAAAACATACCTCCAGACCTGGAAAACTTAAACTTTTTCTAGTATGTAAAACTATTTATATAAAATTATTATTTCTTTGGTAATTAAATATATTGTATCTTTTGTAAAGAAATATATAAGTATTAAAAAAAAGAAAAATCAAAATAATTGTTTTAGGGTTGAAAATTGAAACAAAAAAAAATTTGGTAAAAATATAACCAAAAACAATTGTTTTCAATTAAACATATTTCATGTTTTAGGAAGATCTTTACTCTAGACTTTTTATATCTGTTCAATTTTTATTTATGTAAGTATAAACGTAGTTTAATGTCATGTTACTTATTATGCTCTCAGCACAGTTTTGTTTCAAATCGATGGTCTTTCGTTGACAGGTTGCAACGAGTTCTTATTAATTTTAGTAAATAGAGATTAAAATAAAATTTATCACAAATAATTTTTAGTCAGGCTTAAGTTCAGTAATTTCAATTCTTATTGAATGAAATATTTTTATTAATTAATGTGAGTTTCTAAAGAAGAGAAGAAAAATTAAACTTAGACTTTAAGCTGGGGGAAATACCGATACTTTTCTGTTCAGCCACGCACTTCATCAGCACCCTAGTCTATCTACTTGGGTAGAAATTCTTATAATATCAGCTATTTAACTTAAATTTTCCACGAAACGGAATATGAGAATTGATTGTTGTGTATAGACTTGATTTAAACACATATATTTTTATCACTATTAATTTTCTGTTTTTCAATTTTTCTACTTAGGTTAGCACGAAATTATATTACTGTGGTTTATTATATTAAGTGGTTTTAATTTTTAATGATCCACCGGGTATGAGAAAGCTTTTCGCAGAATGGGTGACGCGACTAAAATCGATCACAAAGGGAATCATGTGACATTTGCCATTGTTCAATATGTACCGTTTTGTATCCGTTAACAAAACGTGGATTCACCTCAACTCACCAGACACCAAATAGTAGCCAACACAGTGGGTTCTTGGTAAATCGGCGCCCGTTTTTTGAGATGAATTCGATATATTGATTATCTTCAAAAAGGTAAAACAATCATTGGCAAATACGATGCCATCTCATTGGGCGATTTAATGAGAATTTAAAAAAAAAATCGACAGCATTTGAATAAGCATACGAATTGCTCCCTCGTCCACCCTATTTTTCTGATTTAGCAGCAAGCGACTATTTCTTGTTCCAAAACCTGAAAAAAATACTCGTTCGAAATATATTTGAGTTCAATTGTAACGTTGATCACCCTATAAATAATTCGTATTTATCTTGTGATCACCGGCTACATAAGACTATATTTTGTAGAACAAAATAAAACAGAAATCATACAACAACAAGAATACATTTTAATTTTTTTTACTTATATAAACAACACACACAAATATATACACACACCAGTTATATACTTACATACCAAAGGCCATAGCCAAGCAAAAAATACAAAACCAATAGGAAACATAACCATTTACGTACACAGTGCATACATATTCACACTCTACATATCTATCCATAACTATGGCCAAGCAAACTATGCACAACGATATATACAAACGTTTTGCACATAAGTAACGAAACCAGTTAAACAAAGTAATAAGTACCGACTGTGTGAATATTCGCTGGGATACCAGCATGCACACAAATAATTATTGTTTAGTCTCTTTTATGAAATGTATGCATAAGTGTTGCAGTTTTGGTAACCAAAGGCTTGTTCCGGCAAGCACAGCAATTCCGCTGTAAGGACTCGTACAATGTATTTTGTTGAGCCAACTAACCTCCAGGAGGAGTATGTCATATTTTTTGGACTACAAGTGTACGAAAGTGCCTTTGTTGAAAAATTTTCACAGCGGCTTCAGCTGACTGTTCTCACAGCGGCTTCGACTGACTGTTCTAACAGCAACTCCGGTTGACTGTTCTCACAGCAATTTCGATTGACTGTTCTCACAGCAATTTCGAATGACTGTTCTCACCATGGCTTCGGCTGATTGTTCTCACAGCAACTTCGGTTGACTGAAACTTCGTTTGAATGTTCTCACAGCGGTTTCGACTGACTGTTCTCACCGCGGCTTTGGCTGACTGTTCTCACAGCGGTTTTGACTGACTGTTCTCACAGCGGCTTCGGCTGACTTTTCTCCTAGTCTAAGCAAGTATCGCATCTTTTGTAGAAAGTAAATATCTTACTAACCTGATACTCACCGCACTAAATCCCACACCCGAACCTGCATCAACATAAACCGAACCTGCACCTAAAACGCCTAGCTAATCAACGAACGAAGTAATTGAGCCGAGTCTACAAGCGACGAACATGCATCAACGACAATAAACGAACGAAGTCATCGAGCCGGGTCTACCAGCGACGAACTTGCATCAACTACAATGAACTAACGAAGTCTTCTAGCCAAGTATTCCAGCGAGGAACGGGCATCAACGACAATAAACGAACGAAGTTATTGAGCCGAGTCTACCAGCGAAGAGCCTGCACCAACGACAATAAACGGACGAAGTCATCTAGCCGAGTCAAGCAGCGACGGGCCGACGTACAAAGCAATCAAGCCAAACCTACCAGCTACGAGCCTGCCTCAATGATACACAACGAAGTTATCATATTTATTTATATTTTTATTCAATAAAGTAAGATCTTAGTATGAAACCCGATAGAGGGATAAACAAAGGTCTTTTTATTACTTAAGGTTCGTGGATTCGTAAGTCGACCTTGGACGCGGCTAAGCTACCTCAGCCGACGACAAAACCACGTTACACAACGATGAAATCATCTTACAAAAACAAAACAACGACAAACCTCATTCTTAGAAGGTATGAAAGAATTGTAGTAAAATTATACAACAAATAATAATAAAATGATTTTTGTCCCAAACCTTTTGTGTTATTCAAAAACTCACAAGCATGTTCATCATCAGCTCCTTCATAAAGACTTTGTATATCTCAATCCAAATATTTAACCAGTTTTTTTAATAATGAAACACAAACCCCTACCACAAAAAATTTTCATCACATCTAAAATTAATTCTTAGTTTGAACACATTTTTGTTATCAATTTGACTATCGAAGTATGTAATGGATTGTAATGTTCTTTTAATTTTTTAAAAAGTGATATTTATTCCTTTACCAAATTAGTACTTGCAAGGACTCTTAAATTATAATGAACCTACAGTGACCATCAAACAAAGAATTTAATACATGAATATTTTACAGAAAATTACAATACAAACTGAGGCGCACTGGAAATTCTCTGAACATGTGATAGTATATGTATATATGTATGTGCATATAATTTGGTAAATTATTGCAAAAATCTGAAATGGTTTGTAACACATAAATTTACATTCATATATGTACATATACACACCTTTGTAACTATGGGCCCAAAGCTGAATATTTGTTTCAATGTGTTTGTATCAATCAATATTTAAACTGTTGAGGTCAGTAATTGACAGTGGCAGGTAGTAAAATGTAAAAGGATATGAATGTTAATTTAACATCTTATTAAGTATACAAGTACATGTATACATGTGAGTATGTATGTAGATATCCATGACTGAAACTTACATGCAGTTAATAAATAGTTTGATTACAATAACTATACAAGTACAGTGAAAGATTAAAGTAAAACTACTACAACCAATTCAGAGTATTATCTAGAGCGAAGGCATTGCGCCAAGGCAACTTTGCGGCCTAATATATATTCTTATAAGACTAGTGCGTATATTTCACATGAAGCCATTTTTGCTCTCTGATACCACCTCTGTGGAAGAAAGGAAAAAGTTCTTGAATAGATATAAACTATTTTTGAGTTGATGGAACACCTATTTTCCTTTATACACAAAATTTCAATTATGATGTGAATTTTTTTCAGGAACTTAAAGCGCAATTACTTATCTCTTTTCAACTCATAATCTCATATGGAACAGTAGCTTAATTTAGCTTAATATACTTTCATATATTTCAAGTTGAATGTATTGTTTATAAAGTGTAAAACGATGTTTTTCGAAAGTGTATACTGAATTCCCCAATTTAAGTGTAAAATACATCAATAAATAAAAAAAGTGCTATGCTGCAAAATATTCAAATAAGTAACATAAATACTTTTTCTTTATTCAACAAAGAATATTACCACACAACTTTATACCACACATCTCAAACAAACAACAAATGCGGTTTCTATGACAAAGAGAGCAACCGATCATTCCATTTGCTTGCTTTGATATACCGTTAGAATCGTTCTCACTGGCTGCTTTTCTAGCTGCATAAGGTTCAAGCTAAATTCACTATATGTGAAAGCTATGCCGAGTATACACTATTACATTTTGTGGCATTTGTCATTTCTAATCCCCCCAGGGGAGTCTATTTTGACTAGGGATGTGGCTTTTTCCATTTACGTACCTTTGGTACATTACCCATAGAACTTATGTTGTTACTACCCGATCTCTGAAATAACAGAGCAAAGGATGTGCACATATTTATAACAAAAGGAAGACAGGTCCTGTTGATGTCAGTTAGGTGCAGCGTCACCTAGAGCTGCCCCTGAGTTCAACAGACAATAGAGGTGAAGACCTTGTGGTGGAACTTCGAGGTCTCACCAGAGGCTACTTCTGGTTCCACGGGTGCCGGTGGCCCGACAGCCGAGCTGCTTTGAAGTTTTTGAGTGCATGTAGTGGTCGTCAGTGTTCTTTGCTAAACGCCGAGTTCGGGGTTTAAGGGATGATTTTGGTATAAGTGGGGTAGGCACTGGATATTTGGCGACACAGGCATGCGTTCTTTTCGGATGAGTGGTTGAGCTGTGCCGGCAATGGTTGAGGAATTCTCTTGGGGACCTCGCTATTGGTGTATACACAACACCTTAGCGTGGAAGCCGGAGAATTAACGTGGTGGCTGTAGTTGCTACCAAAATCGCTGGGAGAATAGTCTTGACTTCCCAGTGTTAAATCAATGGTAGTGATTGGCGTGATGCGGTCAGCCAGACACTATTCTAGGTGCTGTTGCCATTCAACAGAAGCTGCTATGGGCACGGACATAGCAGCAGCTATGACTTCGACAGCAGAGTTTAGATAGCTCAAAGTACCTAAGCAAGGTACTTGAATATAGTACAAAGATTGCAACCTATGTGCCTTTGAGGAGTGGGCATAGGTTCATTCTAAAAAGGGTGCATGGGGGCGATGGTCTGGCGTCTAACCTAGCACCCGGTGCCTTGGCACCCGTGAGATTAGGCCGTCAAGGCAGGTGCTCACGGAAAGCTATTGCACATCTGTCATTTCCAATATTTTTCGTTGTTTGGCATTTCTTTCCATATAAAAAACATAATTTAAACACAATGTGAAAAAAAAATTTCGAATAATTTTTTTCCATAAATTTAAAAATTTTTGTTCATTCATTAAAAACAAAAAAATTTAATATTCGGATATTTACTTAAATCTTTTTTCATTTATCCGTTTATTTATTTAGGGCACTGTAAAAATATAAATGGATAAAATATATAATTTAACGGTATGAGTATATGCAAGAGTTTATTTAATAATACACAGATACAACACAAGGTGAATACAATTAAAACTAATTCCAATCCAAACATAAACACATACGTAAGTATAATATACAATATGTGTACAAATGGATAATTTACATTTTGTATACTCTTATTAAAATAATTAACAATAGTCTTACTATACTGTACTATACGTACATAGGTCTACAATATATTTAAATTAAAGCAATATGCATTCGACTTGAAATCTTTAAGTAAAGCTATGTTGAACATTAAAGGCCTTATTCAGAAAAAAATAATTTAGGTTTACGAACCGTTTAATAAACAAATTTCCATACAAAATTTGTTCTGTAAACCTTTTGTAAACCAAAAAAATTTTTTCTAAATACGTAGTAAGACGGTTGCACCGTATCTTAAATTTACAATATTAAGGAAAATACAGACAAACTACTTGTCACTCTACTTCAATATAGAAAAATTGGAAATTATTGTTAAAAAAAGTTTAACTATCAAATTATTCTACATGGTTTGCTGTTTCTGTATTCAGAAATTCACGGATTTCTTAAATTTTTTCAATATGTATTTGGAACTAAGTACGACGTGTTATCGAATGCACTGTGTACGTGTTATTGATTGGAAAAAACGGTAATGGTATTTGGAAAGCGTTAGATTGCTGACTGTGGAATACAACTGATAAATTGTAGTTTGAACCTTAGAAGAATCACTTGAGCAACTCATATATCATTTCAAATTACCGATGTGTAAATTATTTTCGTTTTAAATTACTTGCATCTTCTTGATTTCCTAGGAAGGTATTCTTTGCCAGAAATTGGAGTACTACTTCATGAACTTCTCTCAGAATTACTTTATACCTAATGCCCGAAATCCAGTAGAAAAATGGTGATGTAGGAACAGGAGAAGGACTTTCTCCCATACCAAGTAGTCATTAATTACCGCTTATCTTAAATATTATTCATCTTAATTTATCTTATCTTCAAACTTAGTAAAATGTTAGCATACTAAAGCACAATTATAAGTGGATTGGAATGAGAGTTACCTTCCCATACAAAGCAATATTGCAAAAAATTAAACCGACTTTAAATAGAATCACTAAAGAGCAAAAATATAAACTTAAAAATTGAACCGAATATGTTAAAAATAAGAATAATATTATTATATGCTTTAACTACTTGACTATTTATAGTAGGCGCACAGTCGCACATTTGAAGAGATGGCGGCCAAAAGTCTTCAAAAAAAATTTTTTTGTGTCACCGATTTAATATTTTTTTTATAAAAGTTAACACATAGGAACCTCGAAATCCAGAAATTTAAGTCTTCAAAAAAAATTTTTTTTTGTGTCACCGATTTAATATTTTTTTTAACACATAGGAACCTCGAAATCCAGAAATTTAAGTTTTTATTTCGATTATTTCTCTTAGAATAGGGTGATCAAAAACGCGCTTTTTTAAGAGCAGCTGAAAATCAAAATATATTAGAAAATTTTTGAATTTCAAGTGAGCATAACTTTTTTGGTTTTATATATTTTTGGAAAAAAGTTTTTACCCAGGTAGCTGCTGCTCATATTAAAGTTAAAATACGATAAACACATTAGGTTTTCTTGAAACAGGTCTCTTTAATTCTCTTTTAAACCTGCCCGGTTGTTAAGACACAGACTATTTGTGTTCAAGTTTTTCATGAGTTGTGAATATGAGAATGAAATAACAAAAGAGAATTGAAGTAACTTGTCGATACAAGCATGTCTGTACTCCTCTTCTTTCTTCTTTCCTCTCTCTCGTTTAAACACATACCTGGTTCAAAAAAACTTGATGTGTGTAAAAACAGTCGAAATTAATAAAAACGATCAGTATTGTCAAAACGATGGCTAAGCTCAGTTATAACGATCTTGCTTCAATTTATTTTGAACAAAAAAACAAAAACCAAGTGATATTTCACATTTTAAAAGACCCTTATTTTGAGTTGTGCGACTATTAAAAAAATAATAGTTTTTTAACCCGATTAAATAATCGGTATAATTAATGTTACAGAAATAAGGAAAAAATGTTTAACTGCAACAAACAATGGCTTACAAGCGAACTTGTATTTGAAAGCCAACCAAATGATGACAACACAGAAATTTTTTTCTGTTCCTGAAACTGCTGCTGCTATTACAGGAGTAGATTTTGATTTAATAAAACGCTACAAAATCTTACTGCAAGTAATATCATGCAATAAAAAGGTAAATACAAGAAAATTTTGTCAGTATGCTAATGAAACAGCGAAACTATACAATGAAAAATATGATTGGAGGAATATGCCATCGACCAAGGCCTATTTATTAGGCCTATGCAACTCTACAAAAACACAGCAATACAAAAAACAACTTTGTGTTTAAGTTGTCAGAAACACACACAAACATGAACTATAGTATATGGTACAAGCAACTTTTGACAGCTTAAACACGAAAACACAGAATATCATCAGGACGATTGCATTGACCTGATAAATAGGCCTTGCCATCGACAGTCCATAAAATACTATATCATGGGGAAAACATTATTCAACACAATATGCTGCCGATTGGAGATCTTTTTGAAGAAGCGCAAGAAAAAATTAACAAAGATTATAGATATTTTCGCGAGCACAACACAAGAAAAATATCTAGATATAGTACCAATGAAGACCTCTTTAATATTTTACTATGCACTTCTGATCCATATATCTCCAGCGTTCGACAAAAATGGAATTCCACCTCCATGGAATTGGACAAAGACGCCTAGCAGCTCCTTGAAGATAAACAGGAGACATACTTAGATGAAATTTTCACTAACCCAGTTAAATGAAAAATGTATTCTATGCAAAAAAGCACAATAAATATTGAAAATTTATAAAAGAGATTTTATTTTATTTGGAATTAAAATATTTTCTTAGAAAATGGTAAAACGGATATGGATCTCCTACATATCTGTTATGGATTCACGTTTAAAATATATTTTTAAATTGATCTCGTTGTACATTCATAGTGAACAGTCGATTTAGCGGAGTTTTTATTTCATACTAAACAAAAAGAAAATCGTACGAAAAAATATTCGGAATACATATTGTTATTGACAAATAAACTTTATTTGCATTGCTAATATTTTTTACATAGTCATAATTAACAAAAACAAAAAAACCCGTAAACAAAAAAAAAACAAACAAGCAAACAAAAGTGCCCTTGAGGAATACTCTATATGAGTACCTCAAAAACAAATACCTGTGAAGTGAGTTCTAATGGCAGAAATGCCTATTTTACTGTGAGTTCTGAAGCTCTTAATGAAAATAATAAAAATTAAAAATCTGACGATAAGACTTACTGAGAGCTCTGAAGCTCTTAATGAAAACAAAATAAATAAGAAATCTGATAATAGACTTTTTTTAACGGCGAGGCCACTTTTTCGTCAGCGATCAACTTCGCTTTGTCCAATGCCAACTACTGATTCTTTAACATTACCGTTGCCTAGTACTTCTACATTTAACTCAGCGATATCATCCGCTTCGGGCTAGTGGTCATCACTTAATCAAGTTTTCACTGAAGTTAAAAGCAGCCCAAAACCCAAGGTCCAAGTCGGAATGGACAGATATATAACTGTTGTAAAGCGCTTCTTCGAAAATTTCATCTGCTCCAAAAATGTCTAGGGATAACAGCGTATCCTCTATTAACCACCAAAATCGTTTTGAAATATTACAAGTTGACAACAACGAACCCGATGTATCTACGAACAAAACATCCAAGCCGCCACCAATCTATTTGAGAGAAAAAAATTCAAACGCTCTTATAAAAAATTTAATTTCAGTCATTGGTGAGAATAAATTTCACATCGTTCCAATAAAACGTGGTAACATTGATGAAACCAAAATTCAAATTTATGAAGGTAAAGGTTTTCGCTAAATGATTACTGAATTTGAAAAAAGTAAGAAAAGTTTCTACACATATCAGCTTAAAAGTGCTAAGCTCCTGCAGATCGTATTGAAGGGCATCGATTCCTATGTTGCTCCCGAAGAAATTAAAGATGCACTCGCCCTACAGAGATTTAAGGTAAAAAATGTATCTAACATAATAAATAGGGAGAAGATTCCTCAACCTCTATTTCGCGTCGAATTTGAGCCAAGCGATATCAAATTGAAAAAAAGCGAGACTCATCCAATTTATAATTTAAAATATCTCTTATACCGAAAAATAACAGTTGAAGAACCACACAAGCGTTCTGGACCCGTACAGTGCCATAATTGTCAAGAATATGGTCGCACAAAAACTTACTGCAAGTTACCTTCAGTTTGTGTTATCTGCGGTGAATTGCACGGTACTGCTGCTTGTACCAAACCTAAAGATCTAGCAGAAAAAAAAGTAGTAATTGTGGAGGTAATCACACCGCTAGCTACAGAGGATGTCCCGTATAGTCTTTCGTTAAACAGACTATGGGGCAAAAACCTAAATTAGCTCCAGCACAAACAGCAAATGCCTACTCCGCCACTTCTGTTCAAATGAGCCAACCTGTCACTTCCCGTGTATCGTATGCCGATGCTGCTAAGACTAGTTCTATTCCCACACAAAATATTCCGCCTCAAAATAATTCAACGAATGCAAACTCAAGCTTTAATTTTAGTCGCCTTGAAGCTACCATTGAGAATCTGGCGCTGACTATAAATAATTTTGCAATAAATATGACTAGCATGATGCAAGAAATGCTACGAATGCAGTCTACACTGCTTCAAGCATTAGTTAACAAGCCATGAACACGTTAAAAATATGTTTCTGGAACGCAAACGGCATTCGCCAACATAAAAATGAACTTGAGCACTGCCTCACGGAAAAAAAATATTGATATAATGTTGGTTTCTGAGATTCATTTGACTTCAAAAAGTCTATTCAAAATCAATGGCTACATTTATATGATTCAAAGGACCCAAGAGGAAGAGCTTTCGGGGGATCAGCTATTTTGTTGAAGTCAAGACTTAAGCATTATATTATTGACAACATTTTTGAAGAACATCTACAAGCAACGAATATTTGTGTCGAAAATTTTTGCACAAAATTTGTCATATCATCAATTTACTCCCCTCCTAGATTCGAAATTACTGAGGATCAATACGGGGATTTCTACAAATCTCTTGGCCCTAGTTTCGTAGCAACTGGCGACTATAATGCAAAACATACTTTTTGGGGTTCGCGTCTTATCACACCTAGAGGACGAGCGTTGTTCAACACAATTTCAAAAATGGGCTTGGACGTCATTTCGAGTGAGGAGCCCACTTACTGGCCTACTGACATACATAAAATTCCGGATGTTATAGATTTTGGTGTCATGAAAAATATTTCTAGGGAATTAATTCATGTTGAAGCTTCCCTAGATCTATCTTCCGATCACTCTCCCACGATCGTTACAATCTGTAGCCCACTGAGAAGTGCTCTACCTCACCCATATGTGAAAATGGTCAGTCGTGTTAATTGGTTGCGATTCAAAAAATATTTTAGTAGTCATTGCACTGAAAACATTAAGCTAAGAACTCATGACGATATTGAATCTAATATTGCTAATCTTAACGAAAATATTAAGCAGGCAGCTGAACATGCCACTTCCTCCCACCCGCAGACTGGGTTTAACAGAATATATTCTACAGATACTGAACATCTCGTATGTGCAAAAAGAAGAGCTAGAAGAGAATGGAAACAGCACAGATCACCCCAAAATAAAATTAGATTTAAAGAGTGCACTAAAAGACTCCAAGAGCTGCGTGCATATGAAAAAACTGCATCTCTAAAAAACTATCTGGAAAATCTCGATGTAACACCAGCATCTAATTACTCTTTGTGACGCGCTGCGAAAAAAATTTAAACACCCGTTGAGTTTAAACCACCTCTGCGCACTTCTACCGGAGTTTGGGCCAGGAGTGATATTGAAAAAGGTAACTTGTTTGCAGAGCATTTAAAATCCGTATTTACCCCAAATACATGTACTGGTGTTGTTGATTTTCCGAGTGTAGTTGCGATCTTACCAAAGCAGAATCATACAGGCCAATAAGCCTGCTATCAACAATGTCAAAACTTTTCGAAAAACTGCTCATGTCAAAATTTTTCCCAATCCTAATTGGTAGTGGGTGCATCCCAGACCATCAATTTGGTTTAGAAGTCAGCATAGCACCATTGAACAAACGCATAGATTGGTTCAATGTATAAGAAGAACATTTGAAGAAAAGAAGTACTGTTCTGCACTGTTTATTGACGTTTCGCAGGCATTTGATAAAGTGTGGCATGAAGGCCTAATTTTAAAATTAAAATCATATCTACCAATAAATTTGGTGAATTTATTAGAAAGTTACATTACTACCCGGAAGTTCACGGTTGTGGAAGGAGAATTCATGAGTGTGCCCGAAACTATACCATCCGGTGTGGCACAGGGGAGCATACTGGGGCCAGTTTTGTATTTAATTTATACTTGTGATATGCCTTTGAGCAGCAATATCCATACATCTACGTTTGCCGATGATACAGCCTGCATAAGTATGCACGAAAATCCTCATGAGGCTTCCCGATATCTACAAGAATATATTACACAACTGGAACTATGGTTAAAATTATGGAGAATTAAAGTAAACGAGCAAAAGTGTGTTCAGGAAACATTTACCAAGCGAAGAGATACTTGTTCCCCAATTCGAATCAACAATCAAGTTGTTCCTTAACATTCACATGTAAAATAACTTGGTATACACCTTGATCGTCGACTTACATGGAAACACCATATTGACTCAAAACTAATACAAATGAAACTTAAACTAACTCAGATATATTGGTTGATTGGTAGAAGTTCAAGACTCAGCCTAGACTGCAAACTTTTATTATACAAGTCGCCTTTGAAGCCAATATGGTGCTACGGAATTCAGTTATGGGGCACTGCTTCAGCTTCTAACGTCGAGAGAATCCAACGAAGGCAAAACAAAATTTTACGTTTGATAACATCGCCTCCATGGTACATTAAAAACTCAAATATACATCGTGATTTGAATATGCCACTAGTGATTGAAGAAATAGCAAAGTACGCAGGCAAATATTTAACAAAACTCGAGTCACATCCTAATCCGCTTGCTCGTAACATCTTGAATTTTACTGGCCACATCCGCTTGAAAAAGAAGGACACAAGGGCTCTTATACTCAACACTCCAGATGGGATTTCTTAAAAATATATATATTTTTTTCTTTTTTTTCATTATCACTATTATGTATTATTTATAACTATCACGAAGCTTATGAACGACAGTGGTCGGGCCTAATACTTTTATTTTAGATTTAAGATTTGAATACTTATTGTTAGTTCATATTTGAAGATACAATAAATAAATAAATGTAAAAAAAAATTGTTCATACAGTAATAAGATGTAGAACTGTCGAACTTACATTTGTTAAGAGAATTATGAGCACCAAGGCTAGTTTACGAAATTTGACTTGCAAGGGCCCTAAGAGTAAATGTGGACCGATTGCCCTAAAATTTCACAGGGATATCAACGACTAAAATACAATTAGTTTTAGTAAATATTATATCAATATTAATATATTTTCAACAATTATGAGCTTAAAACCCGTATTCTTAGTGGTCCATTGGAGAAGATGGCTAAAGGTCAAAATAAAATTTTAAAATTTATTTTTTAGTTCAGTTAAAGCTACGATTTATAAAATGCAATGTTAAATCACTACATTCACAAATTTATTTTTTTTAAGGCCGTAAATACCCATTATTTTAAAATTCATTTTTCAATCATATATAAGTGTACTTAAATATAGCCCGATTTTAAAGTTAATATATTAAATTGAAGCATAAGATGCCTTCTATCCAACAAAAAAAGTTTCATTAAAAAATTTCAACACGGTCAAAAGTTATGGAATTTTGACCGCCAACTCACAAAATATGCCACTGTGCGGCGCCAAGAAGGATATTAACTAAAGGCAGAAATAAAATTCTAGCGGCCATATGTATAAGTAAAACTGGCATGAAGTTAGCATAAATTGCAAAATTTTAAATGATCTTAAAGAGTTTTGCCATGAAACTTCACATTAAAAATCACTCTAGGTCGTAGTAGTGAGTTAAAACTACCTATTTCGAACATTTTTAATGTCAAATTGTGTAGAGGAACTCTTTAACATCTTTCAATTTCGTCACTTATGCTAACTTCATGCCAGTTTTCTGCTTATTTTCAACTAATAAGATACATATATTCTGCCTTTTTTTTTTTTTTTTTTTTTTTTTTTTTTTTTTAATGAACAAACACAACCCGCAAAGCGATTAGCTTGTCTGCAGAAAACACCCAGAGTCTATGGTGGGAATCGAACCCACGACCTCTGGACTGAGAGGATAGCATCGCTACCACTCAGCCACAAACCAACTTCAAATAGTTAAGCAGTTAAATCATATAATAATAATTTTGTTATTTTTAACCTTTTAGTGCATAAAGTCGGTTTACTGTTTTTTAAGTTTTTATTACAGATACAATAAATAAATATTAGTACAAAAAAGGTATTGTCAAGATATTGAGAGAATAAGAATTCGAGGACATCAGGGTATTGTTGGAAGAGATAGATAGGCTAACAAAGATGGGATCATTAGTAATTTAAATAAGATTAAAGTATAAAATGTCAAACCATTTAAAAAATTGAAAAGTAAAACAATCAGCTACAGAATAACACATCATACAATTACAGAGCTCTTCTCTTAGAAAAGTAACCGAAATTGTGTGGGGGAACCCTGATAGTGGAAAGACAAAAGGTTGTAAATGTAAAAAGGCCAACACTTTGAAAATTGGTTAATTTAAGAACAGAAAATATAGAGTTAAATAATTATTGCCAGAAAGATTCTGAATTTCTCGAACACTACTAAAAGCACTGACCAGACACAGAATTCAGTCAGATCAGATTATAAATCTTAATCTTAATATTATTGCTTTTAGCCTGACCACGCTTGGTATCATAAGTGTAAGGCTCAAAAGATTGGACCAACTTTTATTGCCCCTCTTTTCAATCTAACATAACCTAACAGCATGGTATTCCAAAAGCGAATTATTTAACATTGTGTCTTTTAAAAGAGTGCTTAAAGCAATGTTGAGTACACAGAAAAAAATGATTTTGATATTTCAAAAAGAAAATCTTTGATTCCATAAGAAATCTTTTTAATTTACTGTGAATACGATTTTTGCATTATTGATAAATAAAATTGTATGCATGTTTATTGAAAATAAAGAAATTTAATGAATCAAAGAAAAAAGTTGTTGACTGAAATTTTATTTTCAGTGATAATTGTTATTATGTGTGTGGATGAATGTCAAATTTTTCAATTGGTATTGATAAATACAATATTTCAGTTAGTGACAATTATTATTGAAATTTAAAATTTTATCCAATAACATGGTTTTATTGAAGAATAGTTCTTGTCTTTTTTCTTTTTCTGTGTATATAGTTTTCCGATTTGATACACTTGGTACTTTTTTAATCCAAATTTTCTAACCAACATTTATATTTTTTTATTATAAGCTTTTAACAATTCAAGAATAATACTTTAAATATCAGACCAATGCCATTCCCTCTGTAAAGCCTTTTTGGTACACGAATGAATCGTACATGTTATGTATCTTTAAAATACATCCTAAAAACTTAAAAGTAAATTGGAATAAAAGATAAAATATATTTCAATAAAAATAATTCTCCCTGAAGATGTTGGAAAATCCCAACGAAACGTCGGATACATTAAGAATGAAATAGCAAACGTCTTTTATTTACATTTTCAAGAAGTTATATGACCTTGAAAGCCTGAATACATAGATACAATATCTATAAAACTACATTAAATGAATCGTTCTTTCGTTATACATAAAATAAAACAAGGCCAAGATAGTTAAACAAATTCAAGTGTATCAAAACTATGCAACAAAATAACTATGCACCTTCATGTTTCGGCAGATTCAATATGTGTTAAATTACAATTTAAAATTTTGCGAAAATTCCCTCCAATAATATTTCCCATACTACCACGTATTTAAATACATTTAAACAGAGTATAATGGATTGAAGTCAGTTCATGTTTACAATTTTAGTAGATATGGAGATATTTTCTAGGTGGCTAAAAATTCATCCTATTAAAGGTTAGATCCTCCTCTACAATTTGTATTTGGCCATCGTTCTCGTGTCTTAAAAGAGAAAGACTCAATAGCAATACTCTTGCGATCAGCAACTGTGATCCTTTTTATTGCCACTTTGAATGCTTGAAGCTAGACTAAAAAAGAATTTATTGCTAGATTTTTTAAAACAAATCCCTCTTCAACCCTGCTATTTTGGTAAATTTTTTGTTTTCTTTTCGCTTTGACAACGGAATGGTTCATTATGTAAACTTAAAACGTTAGCTAATGTAGGGATTTTACATTTTATTACTTCTGCAAAATTTTAAAAAATTAATGATGTAAAGGAAGTTAGGAAATTAAAAAGTTACAAATTTTAGGTTTAAGACCATTTTGGTCCGTTATTGCTTATTGATTTATAGACATGAAAAAAATTTACAGAATAAGTGAAAATTTTATCAGTACATGTAGAAAAATTATATTACGTTTTAACTTGCATATAAATTTGTTGCATATGATGCATTTGCTATCGCACTTAGATTAGCAACAGCTGCAGTTTGCTCATTTCTAGCAGCTGCCATTTTTGGTAAAGTGCTCGTTAATGACTTACAATAAGAAAGTGATGATCTTATGTCGGTAAACAAAATTTAAAACCGGTTAGAAAAAGATATGAAAATTAGCTTTATTTGTCTGCAGACTATTAAATAAATTCAGTGAAGTGCGACTTTGACCCGCGCACGAAGGGTTCCGTACGTGCACGAGATATGTAATTCAATAAGAACAATTTAAACTATAGTTTTGGCATTTTTTCGTTTTTGGGTTTTTCGGTTTTAAGCGTTTTTTTAGTCTGGGGGTTTTTTGAATTTATTGGCGCTTTCTGAGTTTTGGCACTTTTTTCACGTTTTGGCGATTTTGTTTTTGTTTTTAAAGTTTTTTTAAATTTGTCGATTTTTTTATTTTGGCGCTTTTTTTATTTTTGCGATTTTTTTATTTTAGCGATTTTTTTTTTAATTTTGGCGTTTTTTTCATATAGGTGATTTTTTTTTGGTTTTGGCGACGGTTTTTAGTTTTGGCACTTTTTTTTCGGTTTGAGGATTTTTTTCGGTTTTTGGCCTTTATTTTAAATTATGGCAATTTTTTCGATTCGGCAATTTTTTTTTAAATTTGGCGATTTTTTTTGAATTTTGGCGATTTTTTTTTCATTTTGGCGATTTTTTTTCCCATAAACAATTATTTTGGTTTTGGCGCATTTTTCGCGTTTTGGCGATTTCTTTCGGTTTTTGGCGTTTTTTTCATATTGGCGATTTTTTTTTCATTTAAACGATTTTTTCGAATTTGGCGATTTATTTTAGTGCTAGATTTTTTTTTAATTTTGTCGATTTTTTCGATTTGGCGATTTTTTTTTAAATTTTTGGCGATTTTTTCAGGTTTTGGCGATTTTTTTTCGGTTTGGCGATTTTATAATTTTCGGATTTTTTAGTTTTACCGTTTTTGAAAATTTCAAGAGTTTACCTCTTACGGTTTCCAAAATATAGCAAGTTGTCAAAATTACATAGTCAAAATTGCATTAACTGATGGAGCACCCTTTAATTTAAATTTTTTAATATTTTAATGTTAATTGTTGTAGCCTATATAAAAATACACTAATTTTACAAAATTTCAAGTGTCAATATACATATTTACACACAATTGTATGTATTTATATTACATGAGATTTTAAAATTTTTCGTCGCTCGTTTTGGAGCACCCTTTAATTTCTAATTCTCATGTATTTGTTGTTGTAGTGGCCAAGGTTCTACATACTCTGTCCAAATTTCAGATCCGTAGCTCTTACGGTTCCTGAGAAAATACCGTGTGACGGACAGACGAACAGCGTAGCGAAAACAATAGGGGTCCTTTTTTCACCTTTGGTGTACGGAACTCTAAAAAAGTAAAAAAAGACTAATTAATTTGTGCACTTATCAAAAAAACCAATGTGGACCAAAATGGTCCCATACCTAAGATTCGTAAGATTTTCTTAACCTAACAGCAGGGTTAAATAAGAAATACCTATAGTAATATAATTATTCTCCTGCTTCCTTGTTTTAAAATTAAAAATTAAAATTTTAAGTGTCTGTTAAAAGCGTTCGTTTCCACTGTGCAGCAAAAATCATTTACAACTTTTAGCCTTAGCAAAATTATTATGTTTAAGCCCTAACATTATACTTTGATGTACATTTTACTAAACTTTAATATTTTTCGATAGAACTCAATGTTTTGGAAAATTTACTTTCGCCTGGTAATCGATATTGTTAAGTTAACTGGTAAATTGTGTACTTACAATAATTAACAGCAAAATAATACTCGTGCAGAAAGTAAACAAAAATAAGAAAGACAGCAAATGCAAGGCAGAAAATGTTTCTAATGAGCTTAAAACATTTAAACTTAGACAAATGGAAAAGACACAAAGTCTACGAAGAACAACAAAGGTCATGGTTGAGTAACAAGAAAAACTTAAAAGACGCAAAAAATAACAAATAAACAACTTCTTTTTTCTTGGGCGAATAACAAAAGACGATGATAATATTACATTGCGTTACACTGAATATTTAAAATGGTTAAAGGAAAAAAGGGGTTAATTAACACGATAATTAGTGCGTAATCCAATACATCAACAGACAGACGGCACTTAGAGAAACTAATACAACCATGCAAACAAACACCCAGAGCAACGAAAAGCCATGTATACAACATGCATATAAGGAGGTATTGTTTAACAAAAACTTATTCAATAGACATGATAGACATGCAACTGATAATAAGGGTATGCGTTGAACTAGAGGCAATAATAGCAATTGGCTAAAAGCAACAATAAGTTAACAGGCTTAAGTTCAGAGCATGAAATATTAAAGCAACAAATTTAAGGCTACTTAAAAATTTACAGTGTAATTTAAATAGTTGCAAACGTTTTTGTTAATTGTGCTAAGAAAATTTTTAGAAATACCGAAAATTATTTATTTTGCCTTAATAACCCAGTGAAAAAAAATGGAAGTCATTCTAGCGGAAGTACATTTTCATTGCTTCCAAAAAATCGATATTTTTAATTTGCCGATAGTGAGCAAAAACCAATGTACAAGCTTATTTTAGTCACTCAAAACCTTGTAACTCCTCCATAGTGTTAGAAAATAATTTTTTTTTTTTTTTTTTTTTTTTTTAATGCATGTTTTTTTATTTATTGTATCTTCATATATGAACTAACAATAAGTATTCAAATCTTAAATCTAACATATAATTAATAGGCCCGACCAATGCCAGACATAACTAAGTGATAGTTGTAAATAATACATAAGTGGTGATAAGCAAAAAAAAAAAAAATTTTTTTTCAAGCAACTTCATTCGGAGTGTTTAGTATTAGAGCCCTTGTACCTCTCTTTTTTAAGCGGATGTGTCCAGTAAAGTTCAAGATGTTACGAGCAAGCGGATTAGGATGTGACACGAGTTTAGTTAGATATTTGCCTGCGTATTTTGCAATTTCTTCAGTCACTAGTGGCATATTTAAATCACGATGTATATTTGAATTCTTAATGTACCATGGAGCAGATGTTATTAACCTTAAAATTTTGTTTTGTCTTCGTTGAATTCTCTCTACATTGGAAGCTGAAGCAGTGCCCCATAACTCGATACCGTAACACCATATTGGCTTTAAAAGCGACTTGTATATTAAAAGTTTGCAGTCTAGGCTGAGTGTTGAATTTCTGCCAATCAGCCAATGTACCTGAGTTAATTTTAGTTTCATTTGAGTTAACTTATAGTCAATGTGATGTTTCCATGTAAGCCGTCGATCGAGGTGTATACCAAGATATTTCACATGTGAATGTTGAGGAACAACTTGATTATTAATCCGAATGGGGGAACAAGTATCTCTTCGTAAGGTAAATGTTATATGGACACACTTTTGTTCATTTACCTTAATTCTCCATAAGTTTAAACATAGTTCCATCTGGCTAATGTGTTCCTGGAGTTTTCGGGATGCCTCATCAGGGTTTTCGTGCATACTAAGGCAGGCGGTATCGTCGGCAAATGTAGAAGTGTGGATACTACTGCTCACAGGCATATCACAAGTATAAATCAAATATAAAAATGGCCCCAGTATACTCCCCTGTGGCACACCGGATGAGATAGTTTCAGGCATACTCATAAAGTGTCCTTACACAACTGTAAATTTTCGTGCAACAATGTAACTTTCCAAAAGATTTAGAATGTTTATTGGTAAGTATGTCTTCAATTTCAAAATCAGGCCTTCATGCCACACTTTATCAAATGCCTGAGAAACATCAATAAACACGGCAGAACAATACTTCTTTTCCTCAAATGTTTTTCTGATAAATTGAACCAATCTATGCGTTTGCTCAATGGTGCTATGCTGGCTTCTAAAACCAAATTGATGGTCCGGGATGCACCCATTATCAGTTAAAATTGAAGACAATTTTGTCATGAGTAGCTTTTCAAAAAGCTTTGACATTGTTGACAGTAAACTTATTGGCCTATATGACTCAGCCTTGGAAAGATCTTTACCTGGCTTTGGAATCATTTTAACCTTGGCAAGCTTCCAGCAGTCTGGATAATACTCCAGTCGTAAAATGGCATTAAAAATGAATAACAGGATTCTAATTGCAGTACGAGGTAACTTAATCAGCATCTGGTTACTAATTCCATCCATACCGGGAGCTTTTTTCGGGTTGAGTTCGGCAATTAGTTTTTGTACATCACACATCGTAAATGTAAAATAAAATAAAATTTAAAAGTTATTTGCTTAAATTTACATGAAAACACTGTTTCGGGCTTAAATTCGTATAAAAAGAAACGAATTGTTAAAATAGGTAACTATTTATAATTTTTCCTAGATGAAAATTTTATCATTGAACACAAAAAAGGGAATTTTTCTTAATATCGCTTCCAATTCAGTGATCAGGCATCGAAAAAGAGAACTTCTTGCAATGACAACCCTATGTAAAAATCATTAGATCGGATCGAAATTTGCACTACTTCCGCATCGTAAACTCTACATTTTCATGACTTTTTTGGAGTCTCTTTTTTTACTGGGAACATAAAAATAAAAACTATACATAAATAAAAATTAATTTCAGAAGTCTTTCCACGTATCTCAGTTCCTTTTGCAACATAATTTCCATGTCAGACCAAAATAAAAAATTTGCATCGCTTCAAATTTAAGAAGAGCTTTATATACCATACCCTGTGAAGTTTACGGTCCCTTCTCCCTTTTTCATTAGAATAAGAAGCTCAAGTTCAGACCCAGTCTACTTTTTAATTCGAATCGAAAGAAAATGCTTTCGAATCTCTATGTTAATAACATGTGAATTCGAAAGCATTTGCTTCTGTTTCGAATTACAGAGTAGACACCCTGAACGAATTTCTACCTCTGCCAAATATAGTCACAACAGATGAGCCGTAAAAAATTTAAAAATTCCATTTGCATAGCACAAATTTAAATTGAGCTAACTCCACAAATTCCTAGAAGCAATTGAAAGCAAATATAGCAATCGGTTGACCTTGCAGGCCATACCACATTTTTCAACAAAGCTTCACTTATCTCGTCAATCTAGCGCCGAATTTCAACTGTCAGGGCGTCAGTTGTTTCTGTTTTCTTCAAGTAAATACGGTCTTTCAAATTAAAATTCACAAATTTTACAATTAAAATTTTTTTTTCAATGGTGTAGCATTCTATTGTTAAAATTTGCAAACCTCTTACTAAATATATGTCAAAGGATGAGAGCTAAATTCTTGACATTTCTTCTTTAGGTCTTATGTTATTTTATTTGTTTTTGATCCTTTACTAATTACGAACATGTTTGTTAATTTGCTAATTTTTTCTACAGCAGACAAACTTTTTTGGTTTGATACTTTTAAATATTCGAGGATGGATCAATAAGTCCGTGACTTTTCAAACTTCCCTCTTATATGAAATGCAACCTGTTTATAGACTTCAGTCAAATTTTGAGCAAGTGTGGTCATTTACTTTGCGTTAACATCTGTTAAAAGCATACAACCTCATGTATTTCTTTAAAAATGAAAAAAAGTGAATTTCGTGTGCTCATTAAACATTATTTTTTGGAAAAACAAACTGTCAATCAAATCAAGGAAAAGCTCAACAAATACTATGAGGACTTTCGATTTCAATGGTAAAAAAATGGTTTACTGAGGCTGAACGCTCTGGATGGCCAATTGAGGTCAGTACACCCGAAAATTTCGACAAATTCCATGATATGGTGTTCCCCGATTTCATATGGCAGTGTCGATTTTAAATGAACAGCTGGGTATGAGAAAGTTGTCTGCAAGATGGGTGCCCCGTTTGCTCTCAATTGACCATAAACGTAAACGTGTGACAACTTCAAAGGATGGTTTGGAATTGTTTAACCGCAATCCGAATGCGTTTTTGCGGCGTTTTGTAACTGTGAGAATGAAATGTATAGAGTCAGTGCTGAACAACCAGCAAAAGGATTTCAGATTAAAAATAAGTTTTACCACTTAAATTAATCCATACAATTAAAAATTAGTGTTTTTTTTATGGGAATTGTTACCTTAGCCTTATTTATAAAACTTATTGAGTCCTTATAAAAAAGTTTGTCATACAAAATTATTTTACAAAGCTTATATAAAGCTTTAATAATTTTTATAAATAAGGCTGTTGTAATTGAAGTTTAAAATATGTTAACAGTCGTTAAGCAGCTCTGGGTCGGGGAACATCTCTCGCGTCATCGTAATTATTTCTTAAGTGCGGTCAGGCTTGTGTGTGTTATTTGGCCTTCGAGAGTTTTTCGTCTCGCTCGCACTGGTTGACTGATCTGCCACGGATAACCGTATAATCTTGCGGTTTTTTTTGGAATTTCTTTAACAACCACGTTGCATACTTCCTATGTGAAGGCATAGGTCGTGTACAGTCAGTCACAAAACCTTATACAATTCTGTTAATACCATCTTGGGCATATGGTCTACGTTACTCCGCCCATATTTATGCAACTCCATATTATGCAAATTTACTTTGCATTAATATGTTTAATAAATAAATAAATAAATAATAAAAATTTTTAAGGCACTAATAATCCCAAATTATTATTTTACTTATTCAGTAAAATAGATTTTATTAAAAATACATTGAACTGGATTATTGAGGAGTTTAGCTGCATACTCGCATTGTGTTTCACTATTCCTACTGGAGATCATAGAGGACTTTTTACCTAAAAATTTCTAAGAACAACTAATGTTATTATATAAATCTTTCATTAACACAAATGAGCAGCTCGACACAAATATCAAAGTTAAAATAAGAACTCAATAATCAACGTTTCTTTTTAATTTCTTACTTTACCATTGCTATATTGGCTGACTTTCTTTAGCTCGAATTGAAGGCGTAAGAAGAAAATACAAATTTAATCAATTTAATTCCTAATTTAAATTGCTGAATACGTTTTTCTGTGTATGAAGAACTTGCTGTTAAAGTTCATGTTAACTCTTAATCATACATTGTGAAAAGGAGCGTAAAACGTTTATTTATTTATATTTTTTAATCAGTTCCTGCAATTATAATGCACATTTTTGTGCGAATAAAATTAGAAGTTTGAGTAATGAAAATTCCTCAATACCCAAAAATATTTTTAAAAAAATTCAAAATGGACATCTATCAGTTTTCTTTTCTGTAGAGTCCATATACTACTATATATTTATTTTATTATTATAATATTTCGTAAACATATAATTGTATAAAACTCTAATGAATTTATATTCAAAGAATAATTGTATACTATTGTTTTTCATATTTCAGGCACCTGAGTATCAAACTTATGTATTTATGTATCTACGACATGGTAAAATCACAGCAATCCACCAAAAATAAACAATCCCTTATGTGGTTTTAGTTATTTGCAACTAGTTGAAATTTTTCAATATCAAAGAACTGTCCCTGTGCTATTTCGGTCTTATGGGCAAAAGAATTTTTGACAGATGGAAACACCTTCTCAAGTTAGTTTACGTCCAAGTATAATTATTTGCTTAGAAATAAAAACGAGTTTTATTAATCAAGGCAATTTCATTAAGGATACAAAAAAAGTTAAAATAGATTCATATTTTAAGCCTGATTTTTAATGAGATAAATTAAATTAATATATTAGAGCATTACAGAAACTTTAAAAGGTCTTATAACGAAACCACTTAAACAAAATAAATATTATTTTCATGAGAACTCTTAAAATTGCCATATGTCCAAGTGGGCAAACTTGCAAAACTTGATTCATGAAGCACCTTTTGAACCTTTGCGCAAACAGTTTATGTAAATTTGAAAAAAACGTCAAAAAGTTAAATCAATATAAATTTAAAAAAAGAAAATTTCAAAAATGCCTACAGAAAGCAAAAAAAAAATAAGAGGCTGCAACATAAATAATAAGGACGCGTCACATTAATTTAATAATTTTCCATATAATAGAAAATGTATGTTAAGATACTTAAAAATAACTAAAATTAATAAATTAATACTGTAAATTAATCAGGTACATATGTGATGGAAAACGATTTAGACACAAAACCAACTTGAAAACGATAAAAGGTGAAATGTGTTTTCTATAGTCGTTTTGTCATTAATTTTAAATTTTGTTTTTTAAAGTTTTTAAAATAAATTTTGATAATTTTTTTTCACAACCATACTATATTGTTTTTATATTATCATCTAGTGTGCATTTAAAATGTCAGTATCTTAAGATTGGCTGAAAACTTATGCATCAAATCGGTCTAAGTTCATCACACCTTTTCAAAACGATCGGTTTGAAATCGTTTTGAAAAGGATCGTTTTCCAGCACATACCTGAATATTTTTCTATATTGAAATAAATAATCAATATGACTACACTTTCGTTAATGTTTCTAATTAATTCAATATGGTTTTTATTGATTTTAAGCTGTTTTTTCCCCGGGTGTGCTACATTAACGGAGTAGATCTTGCAATAACCTCCAATAATTCCAGGTCAGTTGCATCAAACAGTAACTACGCAGTTTAATGCTAGGAACACAACTGGGACGAACGACGAATTTCGTCCACGTCAACGAATTCGTCGATAAGCATTCGCTGCGTAAGTTCGTCGTGTGATGCACAATAATGACAAATTTACTCACCGAATTCCACTGCCATATTTGATAAAGTTGGTTGTTGTGTGTACAAAGACAGAGAGACTGCGAGAGAAAATTGTTTTCCGTCGTTCGTCGGCGTATAAAATAGAAATAAATATATCTCAGACTTCGTCACGCATGACGAATTTCGTTCGACGACGGTGTTATGTTCATTTTCATATGCTCAAATGTATTTTATTTTTTATGACGAAATTTCGTACCGAAAAATTCGTAGTTCATCCCAGTTGTGTTCCCAGCATTAGACTTTCCGGCCAAAAACGTCAATGCAAATTACGAGTAAATGCCAGCAAAGAAAAAACATGGTTGAGGTAACCATAATCAAATGGGGTCTTTTCGAGGGCTTTAGGTCTTCGTATTGCAAGGCGACTTCCAGATCACTGCAGTGTCTTTCAGGCAGAGATCCTTGCTATAAGAGAAGTTGCGAACTGGTTAAAAGTGAATGTCACTTCAACGACTTTAATTATCATTTACACCGATAGTCGAGCAGCTATTATGGCCCTTGAATCCTCGCTTCTAAAAACAACAACAGCCCTCGACTGCCGATCATCTCTAAATGAGATGGCAGAGCAGTTTGATATTAGGATCATCTGGATCCCTGGGCATAGAGGCTTACAGGGGAACTCTAGGGCTGACGAGCTTGCTAGAATTGGGACAACCTCACAGGCTACCCCTACTCTCTTGCAAGCTCAGACTTAGGCGCAAGACAAAGGATGAAACAAATAGAAGGTGGGTCACAAGAAATGATTGCGTGATCACAAGGCAGTTATGGACTCACCTAAATAGGGAAGGTACGGATTACCTAATATCAAAGAATAGGAAACAAATCTCGATTCTAGTGTCCGTGTTAACCGGACACTGTCTCATAGGTAGGCATGCACAAAGGCTAAGGGTTGAACGCAATGACTTTTGCCGTAGCTGCCAAGATATTGATGAAGAGGAAAGCATAGAACATTTTCTTTGTCACTGTCCTGGACTTGCAGGAAAGAGAATGGCCACAATGGGCGCTCATTAATTCAGGGAACTTTCTGACGTTGCTGGTGTTAAACTTCAACGTATTAGCAGTTTTATACTGAGCTCTGGATGGTTCGACGGTGGGGACTCCGCATAAGCAGAGTCTCCGTGGTATCACAATGGAGCAAAACGGTCTAATTTAGTCCGGGTTTCTGACTGCCACCCCTACCTAACCTAACCTAACCATAATCAAAAAGCAACATACTATGATTGAATTATATGGTTGTAGTTAAATCATATTACTGTCAGTAGAAAAATAAACTTTTAATAATACTATTATCTGAGTTAATAATAATATTATCAACAAAAACAATAAACTTTGTTACACCTAATCTTATTATTGTAAATATGACAACACTGTTGTTAGATGTGACTAAAATATAATTGAGACTTACTATATCATGTCCTTATATTATAATAATATTGTTAAATACAACAAGAGTATTATTTAATATAAAACAGCTGTGCGTTAAATTCGAAATTAAAATAAATTAATATTATTGAAATAAAATATATGTATATATAGAAATGTATCCTCACAAATGTGTGTATACACGAAATACAGACACGTCTGTATAAAGAGATATACATATGTACGTATATGTTTTTATCTATCTACCCTTTTGTTGTGTTGTTCTTTATTTATTTAACACGACGCGTACAATAGCGATAGCTTACAAACGAAACACTGAACTGACAGAAGAGGTTTTTAAAAAAGATTTTTTTAAAAACTTAACATAGTATGATTTTGGATAACATTATATCGTTGTTTACATTATACTATTTTTAAAAAATAACAAAATTGCAGTTATAAATTTTTAAAAAAACTATATTGTTAAACTCTAACCATATCACACTTTTTTATGAATACAATAATGTAATTATTAAATTCAAACATTACTTTGCTTACCGTAACAAAATAAATGTTTAAAATAACAATAACTTGTTCTCAACGACCATAAATTTGTTTCTGAGAACATAATATTGTTTTCTCAACCATTCTACAATTATATCTTTTCTTTCCGTGTGGGGCTTAAAGAACTTTTGATTCAAACACGAACGTACTACTTAAAAAGGAGCTATTGCGCACAACTATAATTCACCCCCCAGAGACTTCCCATGAGGAATTTGGCCTGTGCAAATGTGACTTTTATCACTACGACTCAATAATACAGCAATCTGTAATAACTGTAAGACTTTTGAAGTTCATTGTAGAAAAAAAGAAATGTTTTGTAAAAAAATTTTAATTTATAATTAATGCTTGAGGCAAATAAAATATTTATTTAAGTAACGTCAAAACAAACATCACACATATCAATATTTATATGATTTTAATTTTAAATGATTTTAGTGGCGCCCAATTAAATTGCACATGGCACATTATTAAACACACTCTCATAAACACACACACACACACACGAACGAATGCACATTCTTTATTTATGTATCTGTATAGAAGCGCCACCAACGCCAAATTCACGCAACACACAACAACCATCAACATCATCAGCAGCATCAGCCTTTTTTCAGTTTGGTCAATTTCACTTGTCAATGGACACTTTTCTGGTTTCGTATGATTTCATCTCAAACCACTCATAAACCATAAAAATCTTAGCTTCTTCCTTTTTGCTCTCCCATTAAACTTTTCGCTGCTTTTTCTTTTTTGGGTTGTATTTGTTAAGAATTGCTATAAAAATGTCAGCAATAAAAGCCTTCAACTAAAATCATAGTCATCATCGTCATCATTAAGGCGGACGTTTTAGAGTCTTTGACTTTAGGCTGTAAAAGATCTTGCGCTTGCAAATAGTTTTATTTTTTTGGCTTGTGTTGTTTTATGGATTTGTTTGCAACAATTAGAAAATTATTAAAATATCATAAAATTGTCACTGCACAGTGGAGCAAGATAAAAGTTTTGTTCCATTTAAAAAAAATCCGTGATGAGCTGGAATAAGGCCAACGTACATCTGTCTCTGTGTCTCTCTGTCTATTTCGGTTTATCTGCGGAACAGCTGGACCGAACTTGGCGGGATTTTCACAGGCAGAAAAGTATTTATAGGGTAATACTTGGGTTAACTTGTTTTTTAATTAATTTAATGGTACGCCCTATACGGAGTAATTACGAACTAAAACATTGGAAGAGTTGGAAAAGTAACCGAAAAGAAAACGAGATTACAACAAGGCCAGCATTTCAGAAATTAGTTAAAATAATAACATAAAGATGTAAAGAATCACCTGGCTGGCAAGGATGTTGATAATGATATAACATGTTGAGGTTTCCAAAATATGATGGAACTCTCCAACACTACGTGTGTCACTGTTCAGCATTCAGTCAAACAGGGAGACAAATCTTCTATTTAGAAATGGAATATCTCAGCTGTTCAGATTCAAAAAACTCACGAGAATACATTGAAGATATTCACCATTTAATGTTTTCAATTAAGAATCTAATTGATTCAATTAAATTTTTAATTGTATTAATTAATTTGAGTGAAAAAACTTAATTGATATTATCAAATTGTTTATAGGTGAAAATTTAATTAAGTTTTAATTGATATTACAAATATTTTAATTAATATTACAAAAATCATTCATATTACTTTTTTGTGTGTATGTTCTAAACCTGACCATTAATTCTTTTTTTGTAACTGCCTCCGTATTCTTATTTTAACAGCGCACTATATGCTTTGCATAAGTGTAATTCAAAATGGATTGAATTACTATAGTAGTTATTAATTATTCTACTACAATAATGAGAATTTTAAAATTTTTTCATTGAAGAGAATGTGAGCAGTCAGGCAGAACACTGGAAGTAGAATAAGGGTAGGCTTCAAAAAAAAAATTTGTTATCCAATGCCTAGAGAGCTTGATTAGTTAGAACAAACAAATTATTAGTGTTCTATATATGGAGAACTACAACAGTGAGATTCAAAAAACTTGGTATTCGTTACTTTCGAAAGAATGTATATAGTCAAGCAGAAAACTGGCGGGGAAGAAGGGTATCCCTCATACCAACAAAAAATAAAAATGTAGTTATTCCATATTTTATATATCCTACCCTACAAGAATACTACCAGTCAATTGACTGCTCATTTGATCGATAGTCAGGCAGGATATATTCATCATTGCGTAGAACAAAATTTCTATCACTTTATTAAGGGCAAAATGAAAAATGTGATGGAAACTTTTGTGTACGTGTGATCTTGCATCTCTCTCTAACTAACGAATATAACATATAGTTGAACTCCCCACTCCAGTACTTTTTAATAATCAATGATAGCATAAATATTACTCAAGTTTGACTGATCATAATTGAATAATATATCCCCCACAATTGAGCAATCATACATGATTGATATACTGACAGAAAATATACTTTTTCTTTTATTTTATTTGCTTTTAAAATACACAAGTAAATATCATATTTAAAACAAATATACAACAAGTTAACAAAAACACCAACTAACTTAAGCGGTAGCCAGACCTCTTCACACCTTTTCATCACCAACGCACCTTGCTCTTTACAAATATCTAAAATTTTAAAAATAAATATACATATTAAATTAAACTTTGTGAATTTCTTTTATTCATTATTTTATTTATCTTTTTTAAATCTTATAAACTTTAATTTGCACAAAATGAATTGTATTAAAGCCTTCTTCAACCACCAACACATCATGCCCTTTCCAAATATATAAATATTGAAAAAACGAATGCATACATATGTACATATGTATATTTTTAATTAAACTTTATACAATTTCTTATGTTCGTTATTATTTTTATTTTACTTTTTCACAAGCACCATTATTTTTTTATACTTTTATAAATTTGAATTTTACAAACCGAACGAACTTTAAATTATTTTCAGTAAAATTCAATATTTTAATTGTTTTGACATATGTATATTAGATGTTCCACTCTAGCATATATGTTAGAGTAGAGCAACTATAATAACTGTTGAATTGAATGTAAAATTGTTGTAAGTGTGTTAGTAAAAAAATGTTGTTTGTGTTAGTTTTAGTCATTCATTTCTTGTAGGGTATATTCTATATATTCAAAATAATATGCATAGTCAAGCAGAAAACCGGTGGAATAAGAGTGTGAATAAGATTACCCCTCCCACAAAGATAGTAGTTCACCTATACCTGCTGAGCTGCAATATTGACTATACTCAAATTTAGTTATTTTTTCTTTAAAAATAATGTGCGTAGATAAGATTAAGGTTGGAGACTCCAACTTGGAGTATGTCAATAATATAGAAGGTCTTAAATTTGGTGTGGATTATAAAGATGAATATAATGCGATTGGCAGTAATACCATTACTTTCGATAATATGTAATTATTAATAACCATATATCGTCGTTGCTCTGACGTGATCGGTTATGTGCAGATTTTTGAAATTTTTTTATATCACCATTACAAAACTTGATGTGTCAAACATTTACCCACCAAATAGTTTAAAGATACCTTAATTGGCTCAGCAGTTAGCAAACTTACAATTTACATATTTATGAAAACATATTCAACAAAAACAGTTATGTGCAATAAAAAATAACTTTATTGGAAATGCTCTTTTTAAAGCTGAACAACAAAATTAGTTATATGTAGTTTTACAGGCATTTCCGATAGATATATATATATACCAAATCTATAATTTTTTAAGATTAACTTCACGAAATACTTATATAAATGCTAAATATGTTTCAATATAGCATTGCAGTTTACAAAAATATTGAAAGTTTACAAAATAAAGCAGTTTTTTTATTTCCTGAAAATTCAGTAAAAAACACATAACTGATCTTGTTGGAGCAACGACGATGTGTGTATAACTATTTCAGAAAGTTTTTAAATTAGGGGAGTTGCTTTGAAAACAAACTGCGTATTCTAAAAAAAAACCTGGCGGGATGGAATCCTGGTGGAATTCTGCGGGAACAAATTATGTATAATATGATTTAAAAATTATTGAGTTGTATTGTTTCAAAATATTAGGGTTATTTTTATACACTGCGGTCAAATATTTTACTGTCGTTAAAGACATCGACTTCGAATATACTCGTATCTCGAACATTTGTCATGCAAAATTATTGGGAATGACGCTCAAATATGAATCGAAAAAGTTTATTTGTCGCTCAGTTTTGTTCTAAAAAATATTCGAATTCAAATGATTGCTAACAATATCAAAAGTGAACCAATATCGAACTTACTTCGATATCGCAAAAACGAAGCAGAAAAAGTAAAAAAGTATTTTATTTTAATTTATTTATTAATAATTAGTTAGTTACAATAACAGAATTTTTGGTTTCATATTAAATATTGTTTACAAGAATAGTTTTTTTAATTTCAAAAGCCAATATTCTACTTCAAAATTGTTATTAGAAATGAACGGAATCAATTATTATTACTAATAAAATATTGTGATAATATTATGTGTATTGGAATTATGGGTTTTTGTTCATATATAAATATGAAAAAAACGTACATTTGATTGATAATTGATAGCAAATATGGAACATTGGAATACATAAATAAATATTTGTTGCTCCAACAGATTTTGAATCCATGTGTTCTCTATGTGTATAAAGCTAAAATTTACTTCAAATGATCTAAATGTGTGGTCTAAACTTAAAAGAGTGATGGCCTTCGATTTATAATTAACTTTGAAGTTATTTGTTTTTAGCCAAATTGCATGGCTTCCAGCAATATGAACTTTATTTACCCTAATAAAAACCAAAAATAAAAACAAATAAAGTTTGAACAAAACGAATTAAACTAATCAAAATTTAATAATACAATAACTGAGTCTGACAAATGTAGTTTTACCCTCAATTATTTTTTTAACTACAAATTACTCCACACAGTGGTCATTTGTATGATCAAAAACAAAACGAAAACCTACCGGGTATTGATCCGAACCCTTGTTAAAAGTTTCAGTTGCACATCTCTTATAGTTCCAGAGATCATGCGTTGCGAACTAAAGACCTGCACAAGACCATTTATAAGACATTTCAAGACATGAGAGATTTTTAAAATGCTTTACTACAGCCAAATACTCTAAAGCAAACGCTTAACAACACTGTTGGCAAGACATTTGTTTAAGTTGTTTGTCTTGACAACAGTGTTGTTTAGCATTTGTTGCAGAATATTTCGCTGTAGTAAGGCATTTGAAAAATCTCTCATGTCCTTAAAGGTCTTATAAATGGTCTTGTGCAGGACATTATTACGAACAAACACACAATAGGATTTTATATTTGTATATACATACATATAGATTTAAAATTTTCCCAAGTACATATCTTTAGTGTTGTCATCTATTTAGGTAAAATGTTGGTTACATGTACGTACATTAAAAAAGGGCTTGAAAACTTAATTAAAAAAATTAAACAGCTGTAAAAACTTTTTATGTATAAAATGAGTTACCAACTTGCATAAATATGTGATAATTTTATTTTATCCAAAGAACTAAAATTCCAATTTTTGGCGGTAAAAATGGAAATGGACAAATAGTGCACTCAATGGTAAAAATATTCGAAAACGGTTAAAGGATAGTGCAATAGAAGACTTCCTTAATTAACTTGTCTATTTTTTCATATGAATTTGGAATACAATTTTTAAATTATAATTTTATTGAGAACTCATGCCCCACTGTTGCACATTTCGTAGTTTTGCTCCGTCAACAATCTGCACCATTCATAAGCGTTAAATAAATGTCATAAATAAATGTTTGCTGCAAGCGAGAAGTTCATTCCTGGTGTGTGCAGGATCTTAAAAAAACTTCCAACGAAGCCTTTTGGAAAGTTTTTCAAAATATTTTATAATCGAATGCGTGCAGTTATTTAATGCCCATCATAATTTAGATTTTTTTTATTATTTCTGGAGAACTTGTGTGTGGTTGATGTGCTGTTTGGATTGTATTTTAAATGTTTATGTTGGCCAATAAAAGTGTTTACTTTTCTGTTTGTTTAAATCATAAATTAAAAATTTATTAATTGCTTATGAATTTATTATGGGGTGAAATTGTTAAAAAACAATCTTTTTAATCGTTTCGAAAATCAAATTTGATTATAAATGTCTTTGTCTGTGGGGCCTTTTTATTGTTATTTATGTATACATACATGCATACATACTTATCTACATATATGTATGTAGATATGTACATGTATATTTTCTTCTAGAATTCCAGCTGATTTATGACTGACTATAAAATTTTTACTAATGAGTTGTGGTTGATTTAAATATTTAAAAACCTATTTATAAAAAACACTTTTTCATAAAAATTTTGGATTTTTATGTGACACAATTAAAAAAAAATATATACTTAAATACAAACATACATACATATGCATATGTATTTCATAAGTCAATGTATTCATTGAAGTTATATCTGTGCTGAAAAGCGATAACAACATAAGTCAACTTGATGCAAAATCGACTTATATAAGCTCAAAATTGTACAAACGAAATTTTATCTTTACTTGAAATCCCAAGGTCTAAAACGAAATTTATAATTATGATATCACAAATCAAATAAAACCAATATAAGTTATTAAAAAGCCCTATGCTGTTTATAAGGAGCCAAAGGAACCAATATATGTAGTATATATAAGGTATTAAAAAAGTTCTATAAAATTTATAGAAACTAAATTTGTATAAAATCTTGAGTGCATTCTTTACTACAGTGATCTTTACTTTACGTAAAATTCTTTTGATTTGCAAATTTGGATTTTTTCAAAAAAATTTAAATTGATTTTTTTCGAAACTTTGTTTTTCAACTTACGCTGTTATAGTAAGTGAACACGGATTTATCAGAGATAAATTAAAGGTAATTAATTTTGGCAACTCATTCATATTAACTAACCTCTAGGCTAGTTACCATAAAAATACACCAATTAAAATTTTAGGCGAATTTATCTATTTCAAAAAAGATATCTTAAGACACCAAATTTAAAATTTCCAATAAAGTAAGATATCTTTGGTTAGGAATGAAACCCTTAAACTTTGATTAATAGCCAAGCACTCTTTACATTAGCATACTAGGGCACACAGAATATTTGCATACTGAACGATATTAGTTGTTCTGGAATTCGTTTTTTTTTTAAGTTGGTTTTTTTATTTACAACTTATAATAAATATACTTACACCATAATAAACAATAGTATACATATTTACATATTTACATAAATACATTGGCCCGAGAACGGGCACTCGAGTATTTACATAGGTAGTTTTTTATTTTGAAATAAAATATATTCAAAACGCATTTAACGAGGGATTTTATAAATTTGTAATGAAAAAATATAAAAAAAAGATTATATATATATATATGACGTTAGGATAAAACACTTTTTTTAAAAATAAAACCTAAATATAAAAAAGAACAAGTTCTATAGAACTATAGCTTTATCATTAATTTTAACCTAACCAAAACCACATTAAATTTAAGTTAAATAGCTGATGTTAATAAGAATCCCTACCCAGGTAGAAAGACTAGGGTGCTGATGAAGTGCGTGGCTGCACAGAAAAGTATCGGTATTTCCCCAAGCTTAAAGTCTAAGTTTAATTTTTCTTCTCTTCTTTAGAAACTCACATTAATTAATAAAAATATTTCATTCAATAAGAATTGAAATTACTGAACTTGAGCCTGACTATGAGTTATTTCTGATTAAAATTCACTACAGTTCAATTAAAGAATCTAAAAATTTTAAACTATAAAAACCTAAAAAATCGCTGAAACGAGAAAAAATCACCAAAAATTAAAATAAACACTAAATTAAAAAAAACACCAAAAAAACGACAAAATTAAAAAAAAACCCATATTAAAAAAACGCGTAAAACAGAAAAAATCCAAAAACGAAAAAATGCCAAAACAATGTATTATGTAGGCTAAAGTTCGTATAGTATTACATATCAAATGTCCGTACGGAACCCTTTGTGTGCTATTCGGAGTCGCACTTTACTGAATTTATTGAACTTTTATATTTTATTTATTTGTTTTCTGTTCATCATATTATTAAATCTTTTATTTTTTCAATATTTCGAACACCCTTCGGTGCCCTTCTGCATGGTGGACAGCTGAAGAGCTTACTCTAAAATTTTTCCGCAGAAGGGCTCCGAAGGGTGTTCGAAATATATAATATAAGTGATTTAAAAAAATTAATTATTTAATAAAACAAAAAGATATGACCTTGAGCCTGATGAACAGAAAAGAAATATTTAAATATAATTATTAGTCCCCGACCAGTGTCGGACATAAGCTTAGTAATTAATAATACATGCGTGCATGTTCAGTGAGGAGTTAAATTTTTGGCTTAATGTACAGCAGTCAAATCGGCACATCTATGAAACTTCAAGTACCTCTTCCTTACTATACTAAAAGTTATTGAAAAATACTACTTTCAACATCCAATGAAAATATCTACTCAATACACTATCACGTCTTAACCATAATTTTTTTTGCAAATACTGTCCGCAGTTATCGCAAATAAGTTCAAAATTGAATATCTTTCGAAAAGTATTCCATCCTCTATCTATATCATTCACTCTCTGTATCTCTCTCTATATATCCATCTTATGTAGCCTAACATCCTTATTTATAAAACTTAGTCCTAATTTACACTATGCAATTGTTACTGCTAAGCTGATTAGTTGGTGGAAGACAGAGACGAGGAAAACAGAAACATTTCATTTCCCCTCGTCAACCACTCCTAACAAACTTATTCTTTATAAAGCCTTAATATAAAGACTTAATAAGACACATTTTGTATGAAAGTTTTTCTTTTCCTTTATAAGGCCTTTATAATTTTTATAAATAAGGCTGTAAATGTTCAGAATACATTTGAAACCGAACTTGCAGAATATGTTAATATTTCCATCTCCGCAATTTTTTTATTTTCTCTACAGCAAATTCCGTATTGCAACATTTAAATGCTAAAAAGACATGAATATATGATTTCGCTAACATATTTCCGTTACACGTATTTAATGCATTCAATCCAATCCATTTCAAAACAAACCGTGTAATGAAATGTAAATCATTTTTATTTAAACATAAATCAGTATAAAAGTTGTTTATTGTTTTGTTTTTCAATAATTGTATGACTTCTTTCTTAAATTCTTTTTTTTTACATATTTGCAAAACCCAACCAGACCGTGGGGATTGTCATCATTGATATGGGAGAGGGAATTTAAACCTACAAATTGACCTTTTTAACACTTATTGCTTTTTTTTATAACCATGAAATGTATGAATATTAAGTTACACATTTTATTAAAAAATTTGTTTGTTTGGTTTGAATTTTCAAGCTTTTTTGCTTTCATTTAATTCCACAACCGACTTCCTTTTTGTCGAACAAAGCAAAGAATAAAATGTAATAAATAATGAACTTTATAATGGTCACATTTTAGAGACAACAAAATAACGTGCAAAAAAATTTTATTTAATATTATGCACATCAATTGGACAGTGGGACATGCAGTGTGGATTTATTTGAAACAAAATATCTTAAAAACATTTTCATTGCAAGCAAATAAACAAGGCTCATTCATAATATTAACGACTTAACAACAAAATTGATCGCATTAAAAGCTTCTTGGCAAGAGTTCCATTGAATGCCTCTTCACCACAGTGCAACAGTGATTTAATTTAAAACAAATAACAATTCGCCTATGGACTAGCGTAGTTTACACAATACTAAAACAGCACAAACATTATAAAATAAATGAATGAATTTTGTTATAATAGAGGGTAAATTAAAAACCACATAATAATGCCCAAGATTTTTTACACTTTTATTTTTAATATTATTTTGAAGAATAATAGTAGATTCATTCTCCAATACTTGTAATATTATTCATACAATATCATTTTTGACCGGAAGAACATGAAAATTGATCGTCATGGTGGGAATTTTTGCAAATTGCAAATATATTTATGCAAACACATTCGAGCTGCTTTAATACAAACATTGACATTCACAGTAAGACCCTCAAGTGTTTAATCGTTATCATAAATATTCAATATTAATGTAATAACTTTAAAAGCATATAAATATGCGGTAAAAATGCTTAGCAAATTTTATGAAACCACAATATGCAAAAATTCTCATGGAGAAGCTTGTTTGCGTATGAGCGCCAAGGGTTGCAACTGCTCATGAAATGGTTGTGGCAGTTAATACATAATTTCTTACTCGTAGAACCAGTGTTGCCAGAAATTCTAAGGCTAAAATCTGCAAAATTTAAAATTTTTCAAAATCTGCATTTTATTTTTAAAATTTTCAAAAAATCTTCAAAACTATTTTTAAAACAACTTTTTTATATATTGTTAAAAAAATTTACATAAATATGGATGTACATGTGTAATATAAATATTTTTTCAATAACCCATATTCATAAAATTTAAACTCGGCTTAAAATGTATTTTATTTAAATTTTTTAGAAACATTTTTTTTTAAATATCTTTCAATCACATTTTATTTTGTTTTTATAAATATTATCCTTTAATGTTCGAAGAATGTGCTTATACAAAAACGAAACAGATCATAAAAAAATTGTCTGTATGTCTCTTCATAGATATGATACAACAAGACACCTCATAAAATCAAGATTTCCTTATTAAAAAAATCAATAAGTTGCCTTAAACATAATCATATAGGAACCTAATAAAATGAAGAAAAAAACCTTTTAAAAAATCAATTGGGCAACGTAATGAAATCAATAAGAAATCCCTATAGTTTAGAATTTATTACAATTTATCGAACGTGGAGAATAAATCTGCCTCATAGAATCAAGAAGATTTTCACTATGGATTGTTTTTTTGGTGCCAAAACTAACGGAAAATGAGTAAAAAGAATTGTGAATAATAAGATTTCTTCTTGATTTTATGTAGTTTTCTTCTTGATAAAATTAATAAGATTTACCACATAAGAACAATAAGGAATCTCTATGAAAAAATCTTCGCTTTTTTCTGCTGGGATACCCCTTTGCCTAAAAACGTTTCATAGAGAAAATCTTCTTGATTATACGAGGCAGTTTTTTCTCTGTGTTCGATTTTGAATCCACTATTATGTTCTCATTACCTTGATGTGTTTAGTGGCTGATGAGCAGGGAAACCACAAATATGCAATTGCATGTTTTTTCTTGTCGGATATATCAATGGGGAATTAAGATATTTATCCGTTTCAGAACTTTTTATGAGTTTTGGCATCGATTTGTTAGTGCATATTTTCGCATATTTTACCCTTTAAAGCATGTTTTTGCATATTTCCGTCTAACACGCATATTTTGAGCATTTTTCGAATTTTCAGAGCATATTTGGCGTTTTTAGAGCATATTTTGGTACCTTAAAAAATTTTTACTTTTCTCAAACTTTAACTTAAACAGGTGTAACATGTCTTTTTAACATCCTCACTGAACGTTAATTTCAATAAAAATTTGGTTTGCTAATTGTGACGAACGCTGCCCCGATTACATCAATTGAGGTTAAAAAAAAAACATTTTCAATGTATGTATAAAAGTTTCTTTAGATTCGGCGATCTTTATTTAAAAAGCTAAGTGGAAAGTTTTTGTTTATTGCAATAACAATTATAAATAAAATACTTGTCTTTTTCTTCAAAATACAGTTGAGAAGTTTTAATTCTGATATCGTGATCGCTTTTGAAGTAAAAGTGCAATTTTTAAACTTAATTATTTTTTTTATACAGGGTGGCCCAGAAAGACCGAAGTGGTGTGAATTCCTTATAACTTTTTATTTAAGACATATTTTTTTAATTTTTTGTTTTTTAAATACAGTAAATTTATAGGGAATATTTTTAGATTAGTTATTAAAAATTGTATCCCGCAAGTGGTGGCCATTTTCTGCTTCGCACAAATGTGCTCTTTCCATTTCCATTATTCATAACTTATTTATGAGTGACGAAGCCCATTTCCAATTAAATGGGTTTGTTAACAAGCAAAACTTTAGGATATGGGCTAAGGAAAACCCGAGAGTACTTCATCAACGACAATTACACCCAGTTAAGTGTACTGTTTGGTGCGGTGTTTCTTCAGAAAGGATCATTGGTCCATATTTTTTGGAAAATGAAAGAGATGTCGCCATTTCCATCAATGGTGATCGATATTGGGCCATGTTGGAAAATTTTGTAAGGCCAGCCGTGGAATACCATTCGCAAATATGGTTCCAACAGGATGGAGCCACAGCGCACACTCCGAGGGCCACAATGGCTATTTTACGCGACATCTTTGGGGAAAGAATAAATTCGCGTAAAAGCAATTTTAATTGGCCTCCGCGTTCCCCGGATTTAACCGCTCCAGACTGTTTCCTTTGGAGTTATTTAAAAGGGAAAGTTTATGTTCATAAGCCTAGGACTATTGAGGAATTAAAAACCAATATACCAGACGAAATTAACAACATAACACCGGAAGTTTTGCGAAAGGTCATGGAAAATGTGTTGAAAAGAGATCATTTGTGCGATGCAGAAAATGGCCTCCACTTGCGGGATATAATTTTTAACAACTAATCTAAAAATATTCCCTATAAATTTACTGTATTTAAAAAACAAAAAATTAAAAAAATATGTCTTAAATAAAAAGTTATAAGGAATTTACACCACTTCGGTCTTTCTGGGCCACCCTGTAGTTTCCTTCTGTTTATTTTATTTTTGTCTTGTTTTATATGCAAATTTTATTGAATTGCTGTATTAAAATTAGATTTTCATATCCTAGTAATCGAATTTATCTTATTTATAAGAGCATATTTTTTGAGTTTTTAGTGCATATTTCAAAGTTTTTAGTGCATATTGAATGTGCATAAAACACTTTTTTTGGAGCATATTTCTGGTTTCCCTGCTGATGAGTTTAGTGGCTTTTCCACACGCAAAGTTTACTTTGAAAAGTCTTGAGTTTGTTGAATAAGATATATTTTCTCTTCTCTCCTACAAACTCAAGCCTTTGCAAAGTAAGCTTTGCTTATGGAAACCCCGACTTTCTTTAGGACAAACAAAATTCATATAACCAACAAACAAATAAAAATTTCCAATAGTTATGTGCAAACAATATAAAATTAATGAGAAAACAAATCAGATATAAAAAAAAATTAACAAAAATTAATTCGAATTTTTGTTTTATTCAAGTTCAAAAAATTCTTTCGATATAAGCAAATGAATGTGGTAAAGACATTAATTAGGGCTGCAAAATCGTAATCAGAATGAGCTCGTTTTATATCAGATATTCTATTCCAGAAGCTTGCCAAAGTTACTTCTTCTTTTTCTTTAATGATGTCTTGTAAGTTCAAAAATTCTAACTCTCTAAACTATGAGTCGTTCACACATAAAAGACACAAAAAGTAATAACAGTAATAGGAAAAATTTAAAAAAAAATCACTATAATTAGAGTTGAAAAATCTGCGTTTTTAGGCCAAAAATCTTCACATCTGGATTTTGTCTTTTTGGTGGGCAAAAATCTGCCAAATCCAGATAAATCTGCACTTCTGGCAACTGTGCGTAGAACGTATCGCTATTTCTTTGAAATGTGATAATTAGGCTTGAGTACATTAAATTTTTATATGTACATATTAGGGATGCCAAACGGGAAATCCCGAATCCCGAAATCCCGATTCCCGGGATTTGTAAAATTCAAGCCCGGGATTTCAATTTCGGAATTTCTTAGCAATTTTTATATAAAAACCATTTGTAAATTAAAATTTTCATTGATTTTATGGTATTTTTTTATAAAATATAAAGTTTCCATACAATTTTTTACTTGCAGTTTTAAAAATTTAATGACTATTCGTGACACATTTCTTATAAATTAACAACAAGAGCAAATCAAATCAACTACTTTTTCATTGTTATTTTCATCAAAGGTGCTACAATATACAACTAAGAATTATTTTGAAAACAAAAAGAAGCTTTTGAGCTTTGGAAGAGAAATAACATTTGGAAAATATTTACCGAATAATGCATTTCGTTTTTCAAAAAGTCCATAGATATGTATGTATATTCGTTTTTTCTAAGATTATAGAAAAAATGTATATATATTGAAAAGAAAAACAAATTTTCAGATTTAGTTATGGTTTTCAGTATAAATTCTCTAACATCAAATTCAACATAAAAATAGATGAGAAAAATTCTTTTGATTTTTATTTCATACTCTATTAGAAGATTGTTAACTTTAAAAAGAATTGTGTAATGATATATTATGAACATAAAACCTTTTAAAATGCATAAAATTTGTTATTAAAGTAATAATTATTAAAAAATATAATTTATTTTCACCAAAAATTGTAGATCCCGAAATCTCGAAAATCCCAAAATCCCGAAAAATCCCGGGATCCCGAAAGTCCCGAAATACCGAAAATCCCGGGATTTCCAAAAATCGATCCCGATTGGCATCCCTAGTACATATGTACACACTTGAATCGCAGGCATTGAGTCTTGAATATGTGGACATTAGTTTTGTTATATCCAAAATTGTGGAATGAAAATGGGTTTAATTTTTTTGCCTTAACATTAAACGATGAGGAAAGACAGTGAAAGAAGAAAATTGTAAGATAATTTGCTTCAAATAACGGTATTCAGCGTTATGCACTAAACAATCCTAAATGACATACATACTAGTGGCCTGCGTAAGCAGTCTTGAAATGTAAATACGTCATGTTTTTTAAATGTATTCTCGTGGCATGTATTATACTAAGCCAATTATAAACGCTGTCGTACTATAAACGAAGCACGATGGTTGTATTGGTGTACGTTAAAGACCTGCAAAAGACGTTTCATAAAAGATCATACAAAAAGTATGTAGGTATGTATGTGTGTACATGCATGACGTTAGTATACGCTTCAATGACAGAAAAAAGCACAAGCACCACAAATTCTTCAGTCACGAACTATTTTCTTCTTTACTCTCATACCTGCAATAAGTTTAACAAATGTATTGCCGAACACGTTGTTTAGCGTTTGTTTCAAAAGATTTCACTGTAGTAAAGCATTTGAAATTGCCTTCATGTCTTAAAAGATCTTATAACATGTCTTTTGCAGGTCTTTAATACATACATAATTGGAATTTTACCCAGAAAGCTCCATTATGGATAACATAATTACCTAGCTAACATTTAGGTAATAATTTTTTGCAGAAATCTGTATATGACTCTCCTCAGATCACTTTTGATGACTAAAAACTGATTTCATCACTTGGTTGATTCACTTATGATTAAGCTATTTTATCAAATAAAAATTTCTTGAATATAGAGGAAAGAAAATGCAAGGAAACCGCAAAAATGTGATTTCATGATTTGATATTACCAGAAAAATGGTAAAAAATTAATCAACAAATCGTATTATATACGATTCTTCGGTATGATTCATCTGTAGGGTACCATTTTCTCACAATATTAGTATCATTCATGATCGAAAAGTTATCTCATATGCGGTTAATTTTCCCGTCAAGTTAATTCGGAAATGATTTGATTATGTTGCAAACTGTTAGCTGGGAATATGGCATAATTTATGTAGTGTGTACATTTATATGACAATCTTACCTATATACTGAGTTAAAATTCTGATTCAATTGATGTAGAAATTCAAAATAATCTAAACGTTAATTCTAGAAATACATAATAGAATGAATATATGAAAAGAAAATGAAAATGAAATGAAAATAAAATTAAAATGAAATGAAAATGAAATGAAAATGAAATGAAAATGAAATGAAAATGAAATGAAAATGAAATGAAAATGAAATGAAAATGAAATGAAAATGAAATGAAAATGAAATGAAAATGAAATGAAAATGAAATGAAAATGAAATGAAAATGAAATGAAAATGAAATGAAAATGAAATGAAAATGAAATGAAAATGAAATGAAAATGAAATGAAAATGAAATGAAAATGAAATGAAAATGAAATGAAAATGAAATGAAAATGAAATGAAAATGAAATGAAAATGAAATGAAAATGAAATGAAAATGAAATGAAAATGAAATGAAAATGAAATGAAAATGAAATGAAAATGAAATGAAAATGAAATGAAAATGAAATGAAAATGAAATGAAAATGAAATGAAAATGAAATGAAAATGAAATGAAAATGAAATGAAAATGAAATGAAAATGAAATGAAAATGAAATGAAAATGAAATGAAAATGAAATGAAAATGAAATGAAAATGAAATGAAAATGAAATGAAAATGAAATGAAAATGAAATGAAATGAAAATGAAATGAAAATGAAATGAAAATGAAATGAAAATGAAATGAAAATGAAATGAAAATTAAATGAAAATGAAATGAAAATGAAATGAAAATGAAAATGAAATGAAAATGAAATGAAAATGAAATGAAAATGAAATGAAAATGAAATGAAAATGAAATGAAAATGAAATGAAAATGAAATGAAAATGAAATGAAAATGAAATGAAAATGAAATGAAAATGAAATGAAAATGAAATGAAAATGAAATGAAAATGAAATGAAAATGAAATGAAAATGAAATGAAAATGAAATGAAAATGAAATGAAAATGAAATGAAAATGAAATGAAAATGAAATGAAAATGAAATGAAAATGAAATGAAAATGAAATGAAAATGAAATGAAAATGAAATGAAAATGAAATGAAAATGAAATGAAAATGAAATGAAAATGAAATGAAAATGAAATGAAAATGAAATGAAAATGAAATGAAAATGAAATGAAAATGAAATGAAAATGAAATGAAAATGAAATGAAAATGAAATGAAAATGAAATGAAAATGAAATGAAAATGAAATGAAAATGAAATGAAAATGAAATGAAAATGAAATGAAAATGAAATGAAAATGAAATGAAAATGAAATGAAAATGAAATGAAAATGAAATGAAAATGAAATGAAAATGAAATGAAAATGAAATGAAAATGAAATGAAAATGAAATGAAAATGAAATGAAAATGAAATAAAAATTAAATGAAAATTAAATGAAAATGAAATGAAAAGGAAACGAAAATGAATTGAGAAAAAATTTACCGTTAAATGTGTTCCCCTTCCCTGAAATTGTGATCGCCAAATTTTCTTTGATGTTGTGTCAGTATAATATTTGTTACTTTTGTTCACCATTTTTTTGTTCATGAGAAATATTTCAAAATGTTCGCAGTTTATTTGCAATAAGAGTGACTTGATTGAATTTTCGTAGGAATATTTGTATTAGGAACTAAAAAAAATGTCTTTCTAAATTTACGTTAAAATAAATACTTTCTATCAGTTGTTAGAACTAAATAGTGGTTAATCTTACAAAATCGGTTGTCTCTGGTTTTACTGTGTATATACAAGTTTTTCAACTATTTTAAAAGCTTCAATAAAAAAGAAAGTTTTTTAAAATCAAAAGAATTTTAAAATTTTTTTTCTTAATATTTAATTTTATTTAAGATTTTATATGCATGTGTGTGTATTTATGCATGTATTCAAGCCTATTAATTTACTCCATTTACTCTTTGGCTACTCATAGAAAATTTAATTTGCTAACAAACATAAAGAACACTTAAATTCTTGTTTATGAGCACAAATTTGCAATTGATTTTCTTTGTCATATCCTGAGTACTGAATGAAAATTCTTTGCATCAAAATGGACAAAGAAATTAAGTGTGAAAAAAGTCAACAATACGTGAACTAAATCACGTTTAAATTTTCGCCATAAAATGAATTGAATTATGGTTAACTGTCATTGGAAATGACAGAAAGACACGATAAACTATGCTTAGAAAAAAAATTGTTTTTTTACTAAAGGATTAAAAAAGAAATGTGATTGTACATAGTATATACACATGTTTTCTTTTATTAAAATATAACATATCGCTCATTTGCGAGAAGAGTGGCATAATTCAAAAAAAGCGGTTCCGAGATAAATGCATTTAAAGTTTTCAATTGAAGCTAACTGCTGAGAAAAGCACAAAGCACCACAAACAGATATGCTGAAACTTAAATTTTTTCATTATTTTAAACATAGGTACGGAATAATTGGCGACAAACAATTTTTGTCCGAGTTCTGGAAGAGAATTTATCAATGCTTTGAATTATGTCATTATTGTTGCAAAAAAATCATCATTATACTGTCATAAGTAGAAATGTGTCTTTGTAATTGAAAAAAGAACTTAACAATCTAAGTATGTTTTCACAGTTGAATAGTAAATAATACACAAATGCATAATAAAAATCAGATAGCTTTATTTTCAGAGCTCTTTAAACTTAAGAAATACATAGTTCATAAAAGAAAAAAGAATTAAAATTATTTTAAGTTAAAAAAAGCGAGAAAAAATTCGGCAAAAATTAAAAAACTGTATTACAAATTTTCATAAAATGATTTATAAAAGGGTGGAATAAGCTTTTTATTTAATAATTCCATTAAATCCTTTTTTTTATTTTGGGAAATAGCAGGTTTTTCAAAGAAAGATTTAGTGAGTTGTATTTCTAAATTGTTTTGCTTTTTTGTTTTTTTAATAATTATAGCCTCTTCAAATTCATCTGCACTATATGAATTTTTGAAAAAAACGGATGCCGGTGATTCTCGACGTATTTCCAGAATTTTGACTTCCGACAATTTAAACTTGTTCATATATAAAGGACCAATATCTGTTGCCAATATTTTTAGGTCAACAAAATCTGTATAGCACATTTCATTTACCTTAAATGGTTCACCTTTTTTTCGCGCTGAACGAATTATTGACATGTAAGATTCGGGCGAATAATTTGGACCACTCCTAAGCATACGCTTTGTTTCTCTTTCGATTAGAGAATGAGCAGAGTCCCCCTCATTTTGAGTATGGCCTTTTATTAAATATTTATGGGTTATTGACTTGATACCCAAGAAGCGCACAGCATAAATGTATAGCGCTACCATAAACTTATTTTTTTGTTGGCCAGCGCAATTGTCAGAATAAAATATTACCTCTGCGTCTGTGGTTTTTGCTAAATTTTGTAGGTATTTTAGCACGCAAGTCCCCAATTCGTTGACTCCGCGATGCCCATTTGCCTCAAAGCATTCACATTTATTTGTTTTCAAATCGTATATAGTGAAGTTATATACATTCAATTTAGACTTGTAATAAAAAGATGACAAGTCACCTTTTGGTAGTGGCATTACTGCTTGTAAATCATATACAGCCACAAATGAATTTTTATCTTTATCACTGTTTTTTTCCATTCTAGATAAATTTTTTTCGTTCTGATGAAGCTCATACATGTCTTTTTTAGATATTTTTTCATTTTCTTCCAAATTATCGTAAACTGAACATGTTTCGCACAAGTCTTTTTTAGGAACAAAAAACGATATATTAAACTCCTCAGTGAAGATCCTATAAAAATATATATAATTTGCAAATGGCTTGTTATCTCTTTTGCAAATATCTACATAATCTTTATGCAGATTGGATATACTTTTGCTTCCGTCAATAAATGTTTTTGACGTGTTAGCACGGGTAGTGACTTTCAATTTTCGGTATTGATTCAATGAAATCTTTGATATCTTTTTTTATCTGTGGGTCTATTGTTCTGTGTTTTCCATGTTTTCCTCTTTGATCTGCCTCTAAAACATTATTTAACACTTTATGCCTTTTTTCGAGGACAGTGCGAATTACGCGATCACTAATATTAAATGTGTTCTTAAAGAATAATTTGCAAACGCGAACTTCCTCATTATTACGTTTCAAAAAATATGCATTGTTATTTTGTCTGCTAGGTCTGGTTCCACCAATTCGTACGTAGCGGTATCTTGGTTCAATGGAATACATACAATTCGCAATATATTGCCTTTGTAGCTCAATGTTACCTAATTTCCAAAATGAGTTAAAATACATTTGTCTTTCTTCTTCGTTAAAACTGTTTGAGCACTTTAGTCTACAATTTTCTCCACACGGAATTTTCATTTGTCTCGCGGGCTTATTATTTTTATGTTTTGAGTTCGATTCATATGCTTGTCCAATATTTCTTTTTTTTTTGGCCAAAGATTTTTTCAAATTTTCCAGGTTTTTTTTCTCTTTATTCCTTTTTTTGATGGACTTACGTAAATTGTGGTTAATTGTGTGTTTGTGGAAGATCTTGTATTATTTGTATTGGACAGACATCTATCCAAAATATTTGTGAATTTCGTGGTAGAATTTGGTTTATGTGTAATAGTTTCTTGGTCGCTGTCACTTTTATCGTCATTACTTGGCAAGTATGTAATGTCCCTATTGGAATCATCGCAATCTTCTGAAAATGATGACGTACTTGATGATAGGGAGTGGGTAGGTTGTATTCTTGATCGTGATTGAGCTGATGGCGTGCTTCCTGATAATGCCCCTGATGGAGAAGAACAATTTTCCTGCTCCGACATGTTCAAAATATCTAAAACGATCAGTAAGATTAATTGTCCTGAACTTAACTATAATATTCCAATTAATGATTTTCATCAAAACTGAGTCATTTTGAGTTATTTCTAGCGTGAGAGGTTCAATTCTCACAATATTTTCAACAATACCGGCACATTGTTTTAAAATGTGAAAGAGCGAGATGACCATACTACGTACATCAGTATCAACAACGACATAACACGAAATATGCAAACGAAAGTAATTTATTTTTCATCAATAACGTCATAGTTAGTGTTAAGACAATGGTAAATAACAAAAAATTTATCACTTAAATTGGCACAACACAAAATAACTCTATATAAATGAAAATTACAAACGATAAAACTATACATACTTTTCTAAGAATTATGTCGCAACTTGAATTATGTCATTACTTTGGATAAAGGCAAGCACCTTCCACTTCAACGACCAACGCCAAACTGATATGTGTCGTTCTTGTAAAAAAATAAATGAACAAAATTTCTAAAGAAATAACGGCACTTTTGGTCGCTAGTCAATAAAAAAAAGTGATATCAATACCAATTTTTTACACATTGTAGATTTTGGTGTGACGCATGTTTCTGCATCAATAACTCAAAAATCGCGTTTTTTTAATTATGCCACTCTTCTCGCAAATGAGCGATATGTATATAAGTACATACGTGTGTATTATGTAGAAAGATTCTTAAACAATGTTTAAAGAGCTATAATTATGAGGAACTACAGTGTACCATAGCTACACACATACTAAAGTATGTATGTATGTGTATAGCAACATTTTGTATATTCCTTTAACCATAAACGATTTCTTAAGAAGTTCGTATCTATTAGCTAAACCCATTTATTTCAATATTTCTGATTAAAGTTTCATATTTGTGCTAACAAAACACCCCCTCTGCTCTGTGAAGATGATTAAGTGCTGGTAATAGAAATCTTTCCACGAAATGTTGTAAGTGATAAAAATCTATTTTCGTTTGTTTTTACTGTGTCTGTTTTGTTTCATGTCATAAACATATTTTTTTATTTCTTGGTCAGTTAGGGTTTTCTTTATTTTATTTTGCCACGATAAATATAAAATTTTCTGGGTTCAGTTGTTTACATTTTTCCGCAGAGTTTTTTCTCTATCGTTAAAAAATTATGAAAAAAGCTTTTTTATGGCTGCTCTCATCTTTTTTATGATGATGCCATTTCGCTGTAGTTTGTTACATTCTGTAATTTTTTATAAGTACGTATATATTGTATCTCTTTCAGCCATTGTCATCATCATTATTTTGGTTCACTTTTTTCATATATTTCCTTTCTGTGATATGAATAGATGACCATTGAAGTGTACACAAGTTATCACTAAGAAAGTTGTGCCGGAAATTATAGCAGAGTTTATACAATTATTATACCCTTCACCGAAAATGGTTAAGGGTATATGAGGCTATCAGCACAGAAGTGGTGTACCCCACATTTGATTTTTGCTTGCTCTTTTGGTCATTACTAAATAATTTACGTTACCAAATATCAAACAAAATTAGAGTAAACAAAATTTTGGTATTCTAAAAAATATAGAGTTTTTGTACAGATGATAATATTGCAAACTAAGAAAGCAATTAAATAACTAAAAAGAGAAATTGTTTAATAAAGTAGATATTTGTTACACCACTCCTGTGCTGGTGACCTCATATGTATATAGGTTCAATGTGTGATTTCCATAATATTAATATGCGGCACACCAAATATATATGTATGTAACTATATTATGGTCCTTATGAATAGGGCAGACGAATAATCGATATTCTTCCGTCCATCTCTTAGTTTGTCTACATGTGAAAACGATTTTTCGGAGCTTCCCTAAAAGCTAGAGACTTCGGTATTGAACTGATGTGCCAGAAATAGTTCCAAATAGATTTTTATCGGAAATCAGCAGAGCTGGAGAATATAAACTTTTTGTATGTTTAACTAACAAGCTAAAACTAAATTTGATTTCTTTTTTTTATAAGAATTAAAAATATAGAAAAATCAAAAAAATTCAAAATTCGAGGTTTGGAAAACTGGAACTTTTTTTTGTAATATTTTGTATTTTAGACAGATTGCGGAGAGTTCTCGAATTAAACTCGCTCGCAAACGAATTCAATTCGAGCGAGTTTTATTTTTTATATTGAAAAGAGCTTCTCTTGTCCACCAGTTAATTAGCTGATGGTTGCAGTCGTAAAATATTTACAAAAGCAACATGAGTGTTGTAAAAGTGTCAACAAATTCAATATATACATACAATTAGTGTTGTCAATGTTTAGTTTGTAATACACCTCTGGTGTGATAAGAATACTTAAGTTGCTAAAATGGTTTAGAAAATAAACATTTATCGACCGCTTGTCAAATTTTCTGTCCGTATTCTCTCATACTCGATATATTTTTCATTTACATGATACGATTTTGTATATTCTACAGAAGTTTTTATCATGTAGAGACACCATTAGTTGGTATGGAGGTGCAATACTAGGATTGTTTTAGGACTATCATATAATAGCACGGTTTTTGAACATCATGTACAATTATAATCAAAATAATCTGCAATGTTTCAGTATTGCCATAGTTTGTGTTGCTTTTTGTAAAACCATAGTTCGATGTTATCAGATTTTACAGGCATAATTTTTTGTCGTTCGGCATCAAAATAAAATGCATGTTAAATGGCGCACTATGAGTCGTTTTCCTTTTGATTGTGCTGCCAAAACATAGAAAAAAAATTTTAAATAATAATACGGGACACACAAATGCAGGTGTGCAGTTAATTAAGTTTACTTGCAGGTGTTTTAAAACAGATATTTGGTTTATGCCCTAATTCTCTTCGACGATTTTGCCGTCTTTTGTATGGGCGTAAAAAAGCAGCAGTTGAGATTCTTTAGAACAATAATTATTTATTGTCTATGCTAGAGGGTTCGTGTATTTGCTTTATGATTTTGTTCCAAAAATTATATCCAATACAAATTTTTTCATATATTTTTCAAACTTTTGTATAATACTTTAATTTAATTTTTATTTATTTATTTATTTATAATAATATACCTTAAAAATTAATTTTTAAAATATACAAAAGGCGCCGGGTAACTAGACCATGTGCGCTCAAAAAATAAAATAATTGTTGTTCAGATAAAAAAAAAAATTTTTTTCAAATGAATGAGTGACAGATTTAAATTAAATTAAAAATATTAAAAAAGTTAAAAATATTGAATTTACGAATTTTAAAGTAAATATTAATGAAATACATACATACATATGTTCATATGTATGTAAAAAAGAATTTCGAACTTAATCTATACATCCCGAATACCATGGCTCAGCAGGCTCTGGCGAATAGATGATAAATTTGCGATCGTTCTGCAGTCTATTATTGCATCCAAGTTTTCACCAATCCTTGATATTGGGCATTCTGTTAAAATGTGCGAAACGGATAGGATAATATTACAATGGGAGCATTTTGCCGGATCAGTTCGGTCGAAATAATGTTGCGTATTAAAAATTGCTTTATCAACTCTCAAACGACTCATCATCACACAGTCGCCTCTGGTATAACTAGAATTATATCTGGGTCTTAGTTGTATAGGATAAAGTTGTTTTTGCAGGTTACGGAATTGGTTCAAAATAACATTCGGAATGCATGGTATGTCTGTTATCTCAGTTAAATTTTGTGCTTCCTTTGCTGCTTTATCAGCGTATTCGTTCACCTCAATACCAATATGTGATGATTTCCATGTGGTAAATTGATGATGTTGTTGTAAGTTCCATTATGGTTCTTAGCTAAAGCCCTAATAGCACTGAGACTATCCGTACAAATAATCGTTTTGATCTTCTTTTGAATAGCATATGATATTGCGGCTTTTATGGCACCCAATTCTGCAGAAAAAACTCCTGAATCATTAGGTAAACGAGCTTTAAAAACAGTAGTAAAGAGAGCTGGACCAGTTTGTTGAACAACTGAGTATGTTATTACACCACTGTTGAAAGAGCCGTCAGTATAGATTACCATTTCAGGACCATAAGATGCTAATTTACTTTGTAAACTCTTTTTGAAAATAATGGGGTTAACATTGATTTTGCTATGAATACTTAGGCTTATGTCTGTCATAACGCAGTCAGACCCCCGAGGAATTAAGACGGGCTTATCTGGTAATGATATGCGATGTTTCGCAAGTAACATTAGAATTTCCTTGATGGCAGAAGGTAATCGTGTATCGTTGCGCCCAATGTGGCTCCAAAAGTTTTTGTGCAGCCCATCGGAGGTAATTGTTATAGCCCTAGATGCCATATTGACAGCAGTTCTTTCCAACAAAAATCGGAAATTACGAAATCCGTCCTCTTGTCTGAGTTTACCCAGTGGAGTAGCTCTTAATAGTCCAGATGATGTTCTATAACAGTTATTCATAGCAGTATCTAACGTTCTAACATTTTTCCCTGAAGTCCATCCGTAGATCGTTATACCGTGTAATAGCGTGCCAGTGACAAGAGATTGACATATTCCAAGTGCAGTATTAAAATGCGGGCCCTTGTTACGTGAGCAAATTAGTTTCAGTAGGTTGTTTATTTTGCTAAGTTTTGATGATACGTGTTTTACCTGGGCATTCCATAGCAAATTTCTCGTGAATAAAATTCCCAAAATTCTCATCTGATCCTTAATGGCAATGTCAATGTTTCTGATACTAATTCTATCAAAATTACATTCTCTTTTCCTGCAAACATGTAGAATCTCTGCCTTCTCAATTGGTATAACGGTGCCTCTGACTTCTGCCCACTGTTGGATAGCTTCATCTAGATTTTCTAGTTTCAAGCAAACATCACCATGATTTCCTGAAGCGATTGCAAAAATATTATCAGCATAAACACCAACGTAGTCCATGCCAGGAACAGCTTCAATAGCCCTTGCCAAAGAGTTAGCGTAAATTGTATACAAAACCACAGACAATGGTGATCCCTGTGGCACCCCATTATCAATAGTATAATTTCCAGAAAAAAATCCATCTATTCTGACATTAACTCTTCGATTGGAAAGAAACGATTTGATCAATCTCATAATGCCCTTAGGTATTCCCCATTCATTCATTTCAAGTATAATGAAAGTAAGCACCACCCTGTCAAAAGCCTTTTCCAGATCTTCAGAAATAACCAGACTATTACTACGATTCTTTATGTTATTTCGCAGTACTTCCTCCATCTGATGGCATATAGTATGCACACCATGTCGAGGTATGAAAGCGTGTTGTATTGTTGAAACTTGAAACTCCGCTATTATCCATATCCTTTTAGCCAATATTTTCTCCAAAATTTTTGAAAGAACTGGTAACAATGATATTGGACGGTATCCATCTAGTCGGTTGGGATCCTTACCTGGCTTGGGAATTGGTGCCAAAATTGCAATTTTCGAATCCTGAGGAAAAACACCTTTTGACAATATGTTATTATACAATTCGCATAAGCGGTATTTTAAACTGCCAGGGAGATTTTTAATCATTGAATAAGTTATTTTGTCTTGAGCTGGTGTTGATCCTTTTAAAGTCATCATAATATTATCTAGCTCTGAAACACTTATTTTGAGAGACAAGAAATTCCATTTTTCAGAACACTGCGTAAGTTCATCAATACATAAATTTCTCTTTGATTCTACTATATCACGATGAAGAGTACTGTCAGAGCTAATCGAAGTCCAGTATTCAGCGAATTTCTTCGCAATTTCCCGAGGATGTGTAAAGCTGCTGTTACCAGTACATATTGGAGGAAAGTTATTCATCTTTTCAGACCTTATGTTATTGACCTTTTTCCATAAGTAGCGAATGTCCATTGATGGTTTTAAGGAGTTCAAAAAGTTATCCCAAGTTGTCTTTTTCGCAACTTTACATTGTCTTTTGACTTTAGCGCATATTTTCCTGTACTCCAAGGAGTTGGACTGGTTTCGACATCTCTTAAAATTTCTCCAGGCTATTTGTCTTAATCGAATCAATTTAGCAATATGGGAGTTAAACCAAACCGGGTTATTTTTTTTTGTTTAGGCCTTCTACTCAAAGGTATACTTTCATTTGCACACTTTCTGATGATACGTTTAATTTGGGCCGCTTCTCTATTTATGTTTGTTGATGTTGGAAACTTCTTAATCACTTGAGACACTTTATCAGCAAAAAGGGGCCAATTTGCTTTAACGTCATTAAATCGTGGCCAAAAAATTTTTTTTATATTATTTGTGTTGTTGGTAATCCTTATAGGAAAATGATCACTAACCTCGGGTATAGGTAAAATACTCCATACCAGTGTAGGTGCTAAATCAACGGTAGCCATTGTGACATCGACGGCGGTGAGGGTGTTCCTGGTGTTGAACAATGTTGGCGATCCATTGTTCATAATCACCAAATTATTGTTATCAGCAAAGTTTTCCTAAATCCTTCCACTAGTAGAGTTTGTACTTGATCCCCATAACGTATTCTGCGAATTTAAGTCTCCCATTATTAAATGGTGCATATCATCAGCCGGAAATATATTATCCACCATTGATGTTGTTAATTTTATGTCGCATTCCTTGTATATGTTGGTTATACGAATTTTTATATTCGATTTTATTATTATTGTTTGAAAAAGAACGTCTCCAGTTGATATTATATGCTGAGTTACATTTATGTTGTTTCTAACTAGTAGAGCAATTCCAGATTTTGCATACGCGAAATCTTTGTTATGGTGATACACCTTACATCCAGGTACATGAAGAAAATGTTTATTATTTTCTATGATGTGCGTCTCTTGTAGGGCTATTATATTCGGTTTTTGCGATGCGATTAGAAGCTCAAGTGCGTATTTGTAGTTAATAAACCCTTGTATGTTCCACTGTAAAATATTAAGTTCAATATTCATAAAAATTTATAAATTATTTTTTTCCAACTGCTTTGGATTTTTTTACTCTCTTGTAGGTATTAGTTTTTATCATTTTATTTAACTCCGAAAAAGATTTGTGCAATATAGATGTTGGTGATTTGCTATTTGCGTCTGTGCTAGGTGGAGAAGCAAGACCCAAACCATAGTTTATTTCGTCAATAATAATATCTTCAGTAAGGTTTACATCGATATTAAAGTTCATGTCATTATCTGATGCATTGTCATCACTGAAAATTGAGTAATTTACGTGACTATATTCTTTAATTGCGTTGCTATCATCCCTTGTGTAGAGAATTTTGCCTTGTGCATTTGTTTCTTCTGTAGAAAAATTTAATTTTTTGGGTGTTTCTAGATCTTCTTGATTATTATTTGTTGTTGGTATTTGTTGGATTGAAAATATGGTGTTTGCTGTGTTATTGGCTTGTATTTTTTGGTTATCTTGAGCAGCGATTTGCATATATTTATCTGTGGTAATTTGTGTTGTTGGAGTCGAAGAAATTATATCCTCTGCTAATTTTGGTGAAGCAGATACATTTGATGTGTTGTCAAAAAGAAAATCTGTATCTTTTTCAGTTACTTCTGCTGAAGCAGAATTTATATGTTGGTTCCTATTGGTGATGATTTCTGATATTAGATCGTTTTTCTTATTTTGTTTTGTTTGTTCGGTTGTAATCGGTAAATTTTTTGATGGTTGTGCACCTAAAACTTGTGCGTAGGTTATTGTATTTTTTGCAGTTCTATTTGTGGGCTTTAGTGTGTTAAGTGTTGGATTGTCATTAAAGATTTTCCAAGCTTCACGATTAGTGCATCGTCTTGTTATTCTGAGATAGTTAACTGACTTATGTTTCCAGAATGTTGGACAGTTTGGATCATTCGATGTGTGGGACTCTATTTGACAATTAACGCAAAACTTACGTGCACATGGGTTATGTGGTGTTGGTGTCCCGCATTCTTTACATATCTCTACATTACGGCAACGTTTTTTGGTGTGACCCAATTTTTGACAATTTTGGCACTTCATAGGGTTTGGGATAAACTCATCAATTGGGACTATTTCCCACCCGAGTTTAAGAGTATCTGGTCGATATATGAGATCAAAAGTCAAAACTGCAGCACCTGTTGGTTTCATTTCCTTGCCTTCTAGTCGTATTATTTTCCTTACTTCGACTACTTTTTGAGGTTTAAGTGAATCGAGAAGCTCTTCTTCAGTTATAGAGATGATTTTTCTTGAGAATATACGACCTTGAATTGTATTTAAAGTCTTGTGGAGAATGATTTTTACCGGAATGCAGTCTATATAATTAGCCTTTAAATATTGCTCAGCAATTTTTTTATTTGGAACTTTGATTAAAAGGTCGCCACTTCTCATCTCAGTGACTTCCAAACGTTCCTTGCTTATATAATTTAGACCTCTCTCGACTTGGAAAACGTTGTAGGATGCTAGAGAACGTGTTTCAACTTCTGTATTCACTGGTACAGTGGACGCAACTAGGTACCTCGGTAGATGTTGTTCATTGCTAGAAACTTCTGGCAGAGGGATGAAATCATCGGGACGTGGGCGTTTACTTTTATTGGATTTGCCTTTTTCGGCCAAAGAACCAAGTACCCTAAACCGATTATAATTTGGTTGATGAACCCCGTTCATGGCGTAAAACTTGCACTATAGCTTGTATTTGTGAAAAGACGCACCCAGAAAATAACTTACTTGACCGAATTTATATATAAAAGATTTTCTTTTCTTTGCTTTCTTACAGCGAAAAGAAAGAATAACACACAATATCAGAGCAAACACGATATTAATAAGGCGAATGCAAGACAGCGCTGATTTTTGTTGTTTTGCTTATAGATATTATATTTTTAAAAATTTAAAAATTTTAATTCAAGAGACAAGCAAAATAATTTTCAACTGACTTTTACGACTAATGTGTGTCGTGTATTTGCTTTATGATTTTGTTCCAAAAATTATATCCAATACAAATTTTTTCATATATTTTTCAAACTTTTGTATAATACTTTAATTTAATTTTTATATTTTAAAAATATGGTAATGAGAAATTTATATTTTTCATTATCAAAGATAACAACCATTTTTGAAGAAAATAATTTAGAGAATTCAAACACAAGAACTCAAAAGTATTTTCAAACAAAAACATCCTAAATCTGCTTACTGAATTAGGGCATTAGTAAAATTATGGATACTTAATTAATTCAGTTTTCGGTGTTGGTATCAACATATCAAAAGCTGGAAAAATCGTAAGCTTATGCAGATTCAAGTTGGTTTAGATTAGAAGATGCTGATCTCTATTAGAGTTATAGAGTGCAAAATAAAATATTCAATTATTGCTAATATAGAAAATAAACCACCATATGTAAAAAAAAAAGAACGCACAGTGTTGTGAGCGTGGCCATCTATTGAAAAATCCAATTATGGAAAATAAATAAATTCAGTGAAGTGTGACTTTGACTCGAGCACGAAGGGTTCCGTACTGACACGAGATATGTAATTCAGTACAAACTTTAGCCAATATAAATTATAGTTTGGGCATTTTTTTCGTTTCTGAGTTTTTCGGTTTTAAAATTTTTTTTAGTTTTGGGGTTTTTTGAATTTATTGGCGCTTTCTGAGTTTTGGCACTTTTTTCACGTTTTGACGATTTTTTTTTGGTTTTTGAAGTTTTTTTAATTTTTGCGATTTTGATTATTTTGGCGTTTTTTTTATTTTGGGAATTTTTTTTATTTTGGGGATTTTTTTTAATTTTGGCGTTTTTTTCATATAGGATATTTTTTTGGTCTTGGCGATTTTTTTAGTTTTGGCACTTTTTTTCTCGTTTTGAGGATTTTTTTTTTTGTTTTTGGCGTTTGTTTAATTTTGGCGATTTTTTTCGTTTGGCGATTTTTTTAATTTTGGCGATTTTTTTTTAATTTTGGCGATTTTTTTCATTTTGAAGATTTTTTTTCATACAATTAATTATTTTGGTTTTGGTGCCTTTTTAGCGTTTTGGCGATTTTTTCCGGTTGTGGCGTTTTTTTTATTTTGGCGATTTTTTGCTTTTGTGCGATTTTTTCGAATTTTTCGATTTATGTTAGTGTTAGAAATTTTCTTTTTAATTTCGGCGATTTTTTTAATTTTGGCGATTTTTTTTAATTTTTGGTGATTTTTTTTTTAAATTTTTGGCGATTTTTTTTTTGTTTGGCGATTTTATAATTTTTGGATCTTTTAGTCTTACCGTTTTTGCAAATTTCAAGAGTTTACCTCTTACGGTTTAGAAGATATAGCAAGTTGTTGATGGACCACCCTTTCATTAAAATTTTTTTAAAATTTAGTGTTAATTGTTGTAGTCTATTAAAAATACACTAATTTTACAAATTTCAAGTGTCAATATACACATGTATATACAATTGTATGTATATTAAATGGGACTTTAAAATTTTTCGTTGCTCGTTTTGGAACACCCTTTAATTTTTAATTCTCTTGTATTTGTTGTTGTAGTGGCAAAGGTTCTACATACTCTGTCCAAATTTCAGGTGCGTAGCTCTTATAGTTCCTGAGAAAATACCGTGTGACGGACAGACGGACCGACGGACAGCGTAGCGAAAACAATAGGGTCCCTTTTTTCACCTTTGGTGTACGGAACCCTAAAAATGGTAAGTGGTATTTAATAAAAGATACTTTTAATAATAAGCTTAAAAAAAATTAGATTAACATAATAATTTTTTCTAAAGGCATGGCTCTTCAAAATTGTGATTTGAAATAACAGCAATTTTGTATAAAAAAGGAATTAAAATGAGCATGTACTTCATAGGGTTAAATAATTGAATTTAGTTGACAAATAAACAAAATTTGTACTTTATTACTTGTTGTATTATGTTTTAAGTATATAAACGGTATTTTTTTATTACAGATGTCGATAACAGTGTATGCATCATTATAAGAATGATATTAATAAAACCAATCAAAACTTGTTATGATAAGAAAACATATAATAGTGAAGAATAAAAAATTTTAAAGTATTACCGGGATATTTTTTCTTTAATTTTATAACAAAAAGTATGTTAATTTATAAAAATTATAATTTAGCTGCGCTTAAGTGCGCCAATTTATATAATTGTTATTTTTTTAGTGTCGTCTCAAAGAAGAAAGGTGCAAAAATTAATTTCAGCCAACTTTGCGGAGGCAATTAAGAAAGCAGCAACGAAGCTTGATCCCTGTATAGAAAAAACAATTTCTGAGGTCTGTTGTAAATTCCGTTCATACGGGCCTTTTCTACAAATCACGAAATCTCAAATCACGGTGATTTGAAGAAATTAATGAAAACTAAATCAATGCTTTTGTAAATTGCACGATTTAAAGCGTTAGAAGTTGGAAGAAAATATAAAAATATAAATGACAAAAACATAAAATACAATAAAAACCCACTATCAAGTCAGCTATTAGCAGTTTACTTTTAAAATCACGTGATTTAAAATCACCGTGATTTTCAGAACAGGCCAGATAAAAATAGTTTTCCTTCATATTACTGTATTGCTAATGCAAAAGAAAAATTTTATACCTGATGATATTTTTGCTACAGACAAATCCGCGGAAGTTCATCTCCAAAGCATTTTAAATATAACTGCAAAAAGTATTTTGGATTTACATCATTTTGATTTAAAAAATGGTATACAATTAGAGTGCAAATGGGGATTTGACGGTAGTTCAGGTCATAGTATATACAAACAAAAAAGTAGTAACGCAAATCTAATGGATGAATTTTTATTTGTTGTATCAATTGTTCCAATAGGATTTTTAGATTGGGAAAATGAAGAAGTAAATTTAGTCAAATTATAATATAATAATAATTATTTTCGATCATACTAAGAACCTTATCTTGTTAGAAAGAATATAAATGTACTAAATTTTTAAAAATTGTTAAGTGAAACATTTTCATTATACATATCACTATATCCTTGTTACTGCATGCCAACAACAGTACACAATATATTAGTTCATGGTATAGAATTTATTAAATATTCCACTTTATCAATAGGGATGTTATCTGAAGAGGCTTTAAAATGTACGTATAAAGTCATTAGAAAAGGAAGGTTAGACCATACTCGAAAAAATAGCAGACAAAAAAAAACATGGATTTATTTTTGTATTTGATTTTGCAATCAGAACCGGTAATTTCATTACATAGTCAAGTAAAGAAAACCGAACAAAATTGGTTAAAGAACATAGAAAATTATTTAACTTTAGGAAAAATAATGAGTCCCAAAATGTGGAGGATGATAATATAGAAGATATATCTTTTGTAACTGTATCACTGCATAGTGAAGATATGTATAGTTTAAGCGAATCGGAAGTTATAATAAATCTGTTAATTATTTTTAGATATTTATGAAATAAAAATTTATGATTTTTTTTACAAAATTTAAATTTATTGATTCACTATAGTATTTTACTCCCAATTTAATATTACTTAATAAAAGAGTTATATTTACATATTTCGTAACTTAGAACAGTTCCTAAAATCTCTAATATATTCTACATTGATACATATACAGATATGTATATTTTTAAGCTTAAGGATATATTGAAAAAATATAAGTGTCTTGTCTTCGGAATTAATTTAAAAAAATTTATTTAACTATTAATTTATTTTAATTTTTTGAAAAAATATATTTTTTAGCCTAACGTGAGCTTTGCTTATCTGCATTGAATCAAATTTGGTCAAATTATTAAAAATATCACATCCAAAAAAATTTCATAAAGTTAGCATTTTTTCTCACTTTTATGACACTTTTAAATTTCAGGATATACGGGAAGGACACGAATCCTTGCTTCTAATTTTTTTAAATTTTAAATTTTGTTACGTTTTGCCAACCTAAATATATATATAAATTTCAGCTCTTTACAATAACTTTTTCTATTTATGGCCACTCGTTCTATGAAGTCACGACACTGTGCGAACGTCTGCTTGAAATGTAGGATAAAACAAAATTTCCATAAAAAAACCTGTTTTAAAGTACACTTGAAGCACACACTATATGTGGGAAAATCTTTAAATCAAATTCTTTAGTCGAAAAATACCCATATATTGCTTACCATAAATTACACGAAAGCAAAAAACAAATGATCCATTTCCATCCATACTTATGTTTGTAAGTATATACTCAATACTTATGTACGTCAGTGAAAGATATACAGGGTGGCGCAGAATGAGCTACATGGTTTAAATTGCTTATAACTAGGGATGAAACGATACCACTAAGGTATCGATACTTTTACTAATTCGTAAAGAATTCTTAACGACTAGTCGACAAAATCTTCTGATTTCGGAAGCGATTAATATAAGAAAAAACTAATTGTTTAAATTTCTTGTAGACGAGTTTTGGTAGAATTTATTTATGAAAATACTCCTTCAACAAACTAATTTTCCTGAATAACAAAAATTTTATAGTTCAATTTTGTTAAAAAGATAGCTATAAAAATTGCCAGCAAAATTGACATTTCGCCAAATCAAAAACTTAGACCCCAAACAGAGTGGAAAAATTGCCACTTTTGGGCTGGACTGGAGCATGAGAAATAGCCGAGATGACATTTTAAATGTTTGCGCAAATTCGTTTTGTTGAACGCTTTTAAAATAATATTTGCAGATCGCAAATTTTATCGTCTTTTTTTATAAAAAGTTTGATTTATATAATATATATTCCAGATATAAGTTTACATTTAACACGAACAAATAAAATTGTGTTAAACTGGCGTCATCTTCAACTTTTCTATAGCCAATAAGGAGTGAGTACATTTTACCGACACGAGTACTTTTTACCGATACCTACTTGGTACTCGGTAGTAGAGTATCGATACCAAAAGTACTTGGTTTCTAAGAAAAACTATCCAGTATTTACTTGTATTTACTCGTATCGTTTCATCCCTACTTATAACTTCTTTATTTATGCGATTATTATAATTTTTTTTTAAATACAGAATATTATTCGGGAATTTTTCGCAATAAGCTTTGCAAAATGATGACAGGATGTGAGTGATGTTCATTTTCTGCTTCGCGCATACGTGCCATTTTATCATATTTTCCATAACTTTTGGCAAAATTTCGGGATTAATGGCCATGCTTTCATTTCGAATGTTGTTTTTTCGTTGGAGTATTGTTTTTGGTTTGTTAACGTACACTCTTTCTTTCAAATATCCCCAAAGAAAACTGTCAGGAGTTGTTAAATCTGTTGAGCGTGGAGGCAATATGACGATATGCACGCTGTGTCAACACAATAGACTGTTGGTTTGAAAAATAAAATTCAATTATTTTTGCACGTCGTTCGAGCATGTAATGATTCATAGTTAATTCCTCATGTCTTCTCCACAAAATTATGAAAAAAAAACAAAGAAAGAATAATAATTAAAAAAGTTGTAAGGAAATCAAACAATATTGTTACGTTTAAATTTTATTAAACGTGTGAGTTCTTTTGATTGCTCAAAAATAAAAATAATAAACAACACGATTTTCTTATTTACAACTGAACTTGCTTTTATTCTTGACTAAACAAATTACAGCTTGTCTTTTCTTATTTACTACTGAACGTTATTAACCACGGCACGATGTCTTTTACCTTCAACGATGGAATTGGAATTTAGTAGAGTGAAACTAAATTCCAATTTGTACTGACTGTCTCTCACATACGGCAGCTCTTTTTATACTACCAAACCGGATCTAGAATATTCGCAAATAGATGGCGTAGCAACATGTATGTACTTAGTAAAGACCAACTGGAAGAAACTATTTCCGCTCAAAAGATATGGCTGTTTAGGCGTGTTTGTTTATTGGTAGCCAGATGTTCAAACAGTCTTCTAGCATAATCGGGAAAATTCATGTCGCCGTTTCTAGATGTTTGTAGGTGATTCGATTGGCCGTTAGTTTTTGAATTTTCAAAGTAACGACTTGTATGTTGGTAATGCAGTGTGCTATTTTTAGTACAGGGTGGTTACAATAAGTGCTCGCACTTTTATTTGTATACGTGTATGTCTGTAGCTTTGTACACAATTGTTGTTGCTATAGTGCTTGCACGTGAATATGTGTGTACGTTTAGTGCTTTAGTTAAATACTTCTAGATAGTTCTTTGAATTAACCCTGTAGGAATATTTTTACGTTACAATATGTATAGATCATTCTGCGACACCCTCAATAATACGCGACACAGCTTGTTTTTTTATAAAACGACATCAAAGGGGCGGAAAGGTGAGCTGTTGCTTAAAATTCATATTTCAGCTCTCTGATACTAAAAGAAAACTCCAGGACAGGGAAAAATGAAATATTTCATTTACTTGCAGCTTCAAGGAACAAAATGGAGATACAGAGGCAGAGATGTACTGCTCTTAGTACCAAAGGATCATTCCCATAACCACATACCATACGATTTCCCAGGAGGAAGTTCGAGACCTTTTTCAAATTAAACGAAACCATTTTCAAATTGAATAAAACTATTTTAGAATTAAACGAAACATTTTTCAAATTAAGCGAAACCTGTTTCAAATTAAATTAAATACAACTTTATTCAATCAGAGTACAACTTTTTTCAAATTAAATAAAATTATTTTTATAGTTTTGTTGGAATTTTTATGGTTTTTGCTTTTCAGTGATTTTTTTGAAATATTACATTGTTGCTGGCATTATTATTTCGCTTTCCACTGTGAACTCGACTCGTTTCCAAGAATTTATTCGGGAGCTCATACATAAAATTGAATGAAGGCTGGCGTTATAAACCCCATTTTTTAATTATGGAAAATGCTCAAATCCATAAATTCCGAGAAATACGGCATTTGGTGGACAAAAGTGAATGTACATTTTCTAAGTTAAATTTCGATGCCCGATCCTTATTAAGTGATATAAACACTAAGCAAAAAATAGTTAGTATAATTGAGGAAAGCGTCGAACAAATTAATCAAAATAATTATGGGAACTATGTAATGTACATGCTCATCCAAATTCCTAAAACGACGAGTGGACAAGCTCTTCATTAGTTGTATAAATCAATATGTATTAATATTTTTTTTTTATACTCGTACTTTGTTGTTTTGAAGTTTAATTTACTTTGAAAAATGTTTTATTTTATTTGAAAAAAAGTTCGTTTAATTTGAAAAAAGTTTCGCTTAATTTGAAAAAGGTTTCGCTTAATTTGGAAAAGGTTTCGTTTAATTTGAAAAAAGTTACGCTTAATTTTAAAATGGTTTTGCTTAATTTGAAAAAAGTTTCGTTTAATTTTAAAAGGGTTTCGTTTAATTTAAAAAAAAAGTTTTATTTAAACTGAAAATGCTATATTTGCTTTTAACTAGAAAATTATTAGCCGGGTTTTGTAAAACATAAGCCCTTTCGTTTTTAGGTTTCGTTTATAAACAATAATGTTTAAAATTTGTTTTTTGTAAAACATATTTGAAAGCTTTCGTTTTGACATAAAAAGAGATTTTTAGGTATAATGAAAAAGAAACACCCACAAAATTATTACAGTAATGGAATAGAAAAAAAACTGGAATAAAAAAATGAAATAAAAAAAAATAAATTTATTAAAAATTTGAAATAAAATTCATTTTAATTTCTTTTAATATGGGAGTAAGCAATTTTATTTTAAATTGATTATTGCACTTTTTTAAAAAACTAAACAAAAAAAATTTACGGGATTATTTTTAAAACCTAAAAGGTTTTTAGGACAAATTTTCATAAAAATTTTTTCTTTAAAAGCCTTTCTATGAAGCCTTAATAAGTTTTATAAATAAGGCTGTTAATGTTTTAGACAATAATTTTAGCTAATTTTACATACAGAATTTTATGAGTGTAGGAAAACTGAAAGCTCTTTTGTTTTCACTCATATGAAAATTATTCAATACATACATACACCCCCGTATGCATTTATGTCCAAGTAAATTAAAAATGTACTATTTTTAAACATTATCCTCATAGTTACGAAGTAAACCTTTAAGAAACTGATATTATTTCTAAAAATACGTGCACACTTGTGCAAAAATTTAAAAAAAAACAATAAATACTAAGCAAAAACCTTTTTATTCTTAAACGTGCTTATTAAGTAAGTACGTCACATGTAAGTTTTTTTTAAAACAAATTTGCTATATTTATTAACTCTACTGTTCAACAACCATACATCCATATGCGTGCGTCTGTAGCTGAGAATCTGAAAAAATTATTTTTTTATCTGTGTGTGTAAAGTTATATGTATGCAAGGACGTGTGGTGTTACTATTTGCAATATGTTTGTATGTATTACGAGTATCATATTAAATTTAATGGAAATTGATGATGTTGCCATTATGAAATGTTATGGTTCTTCTATTTTTTTTCTTCTATTTACTAACAGCTTTTACTACTATTGACTGACCATCTTAATAGAAATAAGGGGACAAATTTCATGAACATACATATTCGAAAAAAAGCAAGTAATGAGAGTTATAATTTTTTCATTATAATAATATTGTTTAACGGTGGAATTAGGATTGATTTAGAGTGCTTTAAATGTATATGGGACAGGCAATTGATTTTTTTGGACTCTGTGTTTAAAACAGAACCGAAAATAGCAGAAGCACAGAGTATCCCACTTCTAGCATCTTCCAGCGATATCTTCTAATGACCTAAACCATTGTAGTCGGAGTTTTCAGAATCCACTTCTAGACTTTTTATAGTGTGCAATCGATAATGAAAAAACCACAAAATAAATGTCACGAGTACTCATACAGTTAGTTGAGGTAAACATTAACAAGTTTCGCTGAGCTGCAACTCTATCGAAGACCTAACAACACCAGCGTGAACGCACTTAAGAAACACTTACGCTGGCTGGAGAAGTGTTCTTCAGCCCAGACGTACTTTACGACTGAAATTTTATATAAGAGACTATGAGGAGAACAACGCTCGTATTACCACCCAGCAAAAAAAGTGAGCAAAAAACACTCACATTATCACCAAAATTTACGGCCATTACTTTTTTTCATAATTTTTTGTAATCTAGATAAATTGAATATATGAAAGGCGTATTTTTGAAATCATTTAATCTCTCTTCGTATGATCTTCAGCCTCACAAACACTAAAAAAACATACATATATAATTTCTTGTATATACCATTTTTTTTATTTTGAAATTAAGGTCTAGTTGGTGTTTATCTTCCGAATGGAATAAGTCTTAAAATTTATAGTGAGCACAACCATATCATTATACCGTTGTCCAAATTTTGTTCAAAAATATATTATTTTTCTGAGTTTTTCAATATATTTTTGGATTTTCATTTGAAAAAAAAACGTTCGTGGATCCAAGTGGATCCACCAGATTTCTGTCTGGTGATAATGCTAAATACTTTACAAAAAAAAATGGTACCTAATTTTCTTGAGCTTTTCTGCGCCTTTTTGAGATTTCATTCGGCTTCATTGTGTTACAGTAGTTTTTGAAATTTTTCTACCGAGTAAATAAGGTAATTATCGACTAACTAATTCACATAGTATATTAAACTTAAAACATCAAATCTTCTTAATTACAATTCAAATATAAAATTATAAGTGATTTACAAAACTAAACGCTTTTCGCAAAAAAAGAACAAAAATAAAAGATACACGATGACGCAAGAGAGTAATGCCCTAATTCTGTTCGACGCTTTTGCCGTCTTGTCTATGGACGGAAAAAAGCAGCAGTTATGTTTCTCTAAAACAATAATTAGTTATTGTCTATACTATAACGAAAATTACATTATTTCACTGGAAAAAACAGGTTACTTTTTAAAATATCAAAAATCGCTGATAAACTTGTGTTTTATTTTTTATTATTCAGGATAATCAGTTGCAAAAATTGTTAACAAATCTTTATTTTTCATGTGGTGCTGTTCTTTAAAAGTCTTGACTTCCGAGTGTAGGGTACCTACGTCTAGTGCAATTACATAAGTTAAAGTTGTACCACACAATTCTCTAAAAATTTCTATAAAAATATTCGAAATCTGTGAACTTTTACTAATAACAATGGCGGTATTAAGTGAATTAGGCGATGCGAGCGTTTTTACTAATTTTTACCTACGTACGGCATCAATAAATTTCAATCAAAAAAAATTTACAAAAGAAAAGAATTGATTCATTCCAATTCTTTGGATACTGTAAAACTTTTTCGCGATTAATTTCCTATTTAACAAAAGTATTTTTTCTATATTTATGATTTGAACCGGTTAAAATTCGTATCGCTTTTTAAGCCAAATTACATGTGATAATTATTAATGAACAAATAACATCAAAGTTAGTTGTAAATATTCTGACAACAACACATAGTGGAACGGAACAGCTTGCCGTTTTCGAAGCCACTAAACCTTCATCACCAGGGTTCTCCTGTGTTTGGTCCACTGTGTGTGGTATCAGTTGATGTCAATTTCTGCCTTATATACGAAACTTTTTTGCAAATGGAATATGTGAATTGATTTGATTCACCGTATTTCAATTTGCTGTATTTTTTCCTTTTTTCCATTATGAATTACATGAGATTTGTTATTATTCACACTCCAATCTGATGCCGTATTTCGACAATGGATATTAAACCAAATTTTAATATATGTACATATTAGTGTTGTAACGAATGTCAATTTTTGATATTAGCGAATACGATACGAATACTTCAAACGATATTCGCGAATACGAATACGAATATTTGAAACGAAATTCGCGAATACGAATACGAATACGAATATTATATGCAATATTTCATATTGCATATAATATTCGTATTAAAAAACTGTTATGAAAAAGGACTTTACACTCTTGTTGGCGTACTTTAAAGTTAATAAAAAGTACCCAAAATTTTAATGATCATCATTGAATAAAATTTAAAAGTGATACAAAGCACAAATTTCTATAAAAAATTAATTTATTTGTACAAACTAAAATGTGTAGTCATTTATTTTAATTCCGCTTAGGATTTATGCATTTATTTATTTAATTTCCTTGGAAAAATATTCGTATTCGTATTCGCCTGAATTTGACGTATTCGCATCCGCCTGAATTTAGCGAATCCGAATACATTCGTATTCGCCTGAAAATGGCCGAATATTCGACAATTCGAATACGAATACGAATAGTCGTGCATCACTAGTACATACATATATCGAACGAAATTTCAAATGAAATATTTTTAAGTTTCTTTCGATATTAAAGGACGTAATTTAAGTATTTTCGATTAAATAAAGAAACGAAAACATTTTAAACTATTTAAATAGCAAATTTTCTCACGATCATTATCTTATAATAAATTATCACACCAGCTAGACTTAAAACATTTCGTTACATTCCAATCCACAAAACAGCAACAGCCAATCTGCACATCAGCGCATCCCATCCCATTCCATCCCATTCCTCTGTATAGACAAACATTAAAAGAATACCGAACTTTGGTTTTAGGTTTTCTTTTGCTACTCCAAGTGAAGTACAGAGGGAAAGATGAAAAAATTAAACTTTAACACAGAGTATATGTCACTTGCAACAAATTTCCAAGCGATTGAGTTGCCTTAAAACACCAACAACAAAAATCCAACAACCGCACTGACAACAACACAAAAACAAACAGTAACATTACAGCTCACAACTTGGCCAAAGAAAATTAAGGGAAAAGTGTTCTAGTTAGAGACAAAACAACAGCAATAAACTACAAAGCAAAATACCCACCATATGCCAGCGAAACGAAAGAAACCAAAACAAGCATAGAAAAAACCCAAAAATCACACGGCTAAATTTAAGATTTTTCTGTAAGACTAACAATCCACTTAACGAAATAAAATTTCAATATCGAAAAGTGCGCTTTTTTTCAAAAAGGAAAACAAGAAGAATCTCACCGTCATCAGCATCATCATCCTCATCCTCATCGTCGTCATTGTTGTCGTTTTTAACAACATCAAGATTAGTTGAACCGCAAACAGTTCAACCTCATAGAACAACTAGACTCAAATATCACACTATCATAAGTGGTCGTAGTAGATATATAAAGACAGACAGATACTTACACACTCTTTTTTTAGCAGATCTCTTGTATACGTGAGCCAGGTGAATATTATATTTGGACAAGGTCGTCTTAGCACATGAGCTACAACTTATTGCATATTTTGCATTTCAGCCAAGCTTCGTTTCAGAAGCTTCAACAATATTATTATGGTCCACTCGAGTCTGTAGGTCTACTCTGCCATTCGAAAAGAATGATAAGAATAATACATTTAAATTTTAAAGCAATTACTCTCAGTGTGCATGATAGATCAGATCCCTTAGTCTCTTTAAAATTTAAGGAATTTAAAGCTTAAATATTTTATTATCCTATATTTAAAATACGCCTCCCAATTTCACACGCTTCTCTGACTCCTTATGAGTATCGCATAGGGTACTAAAATGATTTTAAGCTAAACGCAACTCGTGATCAAAAGAGATCATGGCTGAGAACAAACTAATGATACCGCACACTTGTGTTACAAAGTGTTGCCTTAAAAGCAACAAAAACATGAATGCGGTTGGCTTTTCTTCTTTCCAACGCCTGAGTCTTAAAAAAAAAGGCAAAAGGAGCTGCAGCCAAGAGTTGCAAAATAAGCATCATCACCTTATTATTGCAGAAGCGTGCTTATTTTTTCGGTGAGTGTTTGAAAAATTGTCGGCATCTTTTGAGCATTCATGTCTTCTAGATATTGCTGGAAACAAACTAGGATATTGTCAAAAGTATTTCAATAAAATCCTATGGACAGCTAATAAGAGGTTTTTGAATAAAAACCAACACAGATTTCCTTTTTTTTTTACCACAACGTCTTACAATTCACACTTGAGTCACGATATTTGGTTTTTGGGTTTGTTTTGTTAGTCTTTGACAATTTTTTTACTCCTTTTGAAAATGTGTCAGCCAGAGTTTGAAGTTCATAGTTAAATAAGTGGATAAATAAATGTTTATATACATATTCGGATAAATATTACACAAGCGTGTGGTATAAGTTCCAATCAGATTTACTTAAGAAAATTTACAGATTATACACGCCAAGAAAATATTATAGAAATTCATGACATATTATTGTACAATATACAATAATTAAATTTATTGAAGTAGTATCAAGGTCTTAAAAATTGCTAAACTTAAAAAAATAAATGTTCAATCGAATAAATAAGAAACTATTAATTTTTTAGCTAACCATATTTAGATGATTTTAACTAAATTTTCTAAGTCATGCGATGGTATTTTATTGGTCAACGTCGGACATACTGACTTCTAATTATACTAATATAACTTGTGAAATATTTGATAGGACTTAAAAAAGAATTCCGACATGATGGAGAATGCCAATGATGTAGTTTATTTTAATATAAATACTTACATATATACATATATGAAAAAATGGAATGAATTTTTTAAGGCGAAAAAATATGTGCCTGAAGTACTAAAAACTATTTTATATTTATACTTAATCGCCAAATTTTGGTATGTCTGACGACAAATGCGTACATACACACACCACTTTGTCACTCTTTTATGCTTGTATTTGGATCTTCTTTTTCTTATCCTCGACAAAATTAACTGAGCTACTGAGCAAACTGAATGCTATAATTCAGTAAAATGAGCTATTTTAAAAAGACTGGTAAGTCAAAACACCTGGGGTTTAATCGTCTCTTTCAATAACGAGCTGATTTGATCACATTTTTCAGTTTGAAATTATGTCATTCGCTAAAGAACAATTTAATAATATTGTTCGATATCAAATGCCATAATCTCAAATTGGAAAAAAGTGATCGAATCAGCTCGTTATCGAAAAAGACGATAAACACAACTCTAATCTTTTTGAGCGCCACCACATCGTCATCGCCAGAGTTCTTGTAATTGGTCTACTTTGGTTGGTGTCAATTAGTGTAAACATATTTTTAAATTAAAATGTAGTACGTGAATTGTTTTGATTTATCGTAATTAAACTTTTTTGATGTTGGATGAATATTTCAGTTCTTTTAAATCAAAATGAAGAATTGTTTTGAATCAAAGTTATTTCCATTTTAAAGAACATGAATTTAATTAAATATATTGATTTTGTATATTTATGACTTGAACAGGCTAAAGTTCGTATCGCTTCGTAAGTCAAATTACACAGGTGAATAATCTTGGGATTATTGCCTTTGAATCTCCCTTTATGATTTTGCAGAGGGTAGCGGGGGAATTCTATTTATATCCTCGTTGAGCAATCTAAAGGGAAGATTTTTATTATCATCACTCCGAGAGTCGTGATCATAATTATTGGGTTTATGGGAAAATAAAAGAAACAACAATTAGTAACTTTTATTTTTTCTTTAAGGGTTTGGTTGAGATTGGATGCTCACCTTTATTATTTGAGAAATTAATACACAAGCAGGTATTTCACTTCAACAGATTTTTTATAGGTTTAATTTTATTATAACACTTGAGTTTTTGTTTACACTTCGATAGCACAAGGGTAAGTAAGTTAAGATACAATTCAAAGGGATCAACAAAGGTAAGTTTATTTATTTTTTAGGTAAACTTCGGGTTTTAATAACCGATTCAAAGAGAAGCTACAATATATTTTTGTAGCGCAAGTTATTTAAGTGTTGCCACTTTATAATTCATGGACGGGAAACTTATAACTTTAAACATTTCAAATATATATAAAACAAACTTAATAAAAAATATGAATTTATACTTAATTTTGTCCAACTAGTTTGGACAATAGGATAATTATTAATGAACAAGTAACCCCAAGGTTAGTTGTAAATATGCTGACTAAGGACAATGGCAAGACTGTTGTAAATTTAGAGATGTTAAAATTGAGTTTTCTTTCAGCAAAATTGAAATACAATGAATCAAAACAAGTCACATATTCCATTCGCATAAAAGTTACGTATAAAAAGCAGAAATCTACACCAACTGACACCACCCACAGTGGACCAAATATAAAAGAACGCAATGGAGGTTTAGTGGCCTTCGTGAACAGCTAGTTGTTCCGTTCAACTATGTGTTAGTCAGAATATTAACAATTGACATTGGTGTTATTTGTTCATTAATAATTATCATACGTAATTTGGCTTACAAAGCGATACGACCTTTAGCCTGTTCAAATCATAAATATGAAAACAAATGAAGTTCGAACAATAATGGTAATAATTAAAAATAATTTTTTATTCGGGCTCAAGTTCAGCAGTTTTAATTCTTATTGAATGAAATATTTTTTATTAATTAATGTGAGTTTCTAAAGAAGAGAAGAAAAATTAAACTCAAATTTTTTTAGCTGGGGGAAATACCGATATTTTTCTGTGTGTATTAATTATTAAATTAAGTGATTGTGTGTATTTTTTGTATTGGGACAGGCATCAGAAAAAGTGTTTGAGCGTTGTTAGTTGGCGTTGCAGTTTTGTTCCTCTGTCAAGGTTTGAACTTGAACTAGAGGAATGCGTAAGTTTTGTTGAAATGTAAATACATCTTACTTTTTAAATGTATTGACGTGGTATGTATTAAATTAAACCAAAAATAAAGTGATGATGAAGTGATGTTGGGAACACTTTTTGTTCGTAAAAAATACTCCAAATACCATAAGAAGTAGTAGTGTCTTCACCTGGTTATAAATGCTGGTAACAACTACACAACATGATTTTCAGTGTAGCCGTCATTTTCCGGGGAAGTTCCATTGAACTTATGGGACTTTTGGGATTATTAGCTTTTTAAATTTCCAATATGGTTTGTATATTTGCCGAAAGGTTCGTGACTTGGATAAGTGATTCGTGACAGTGATAGTTGAAGGTGTCTCTGCTGTGTGTATGTACCAGTGCTGGGATACTATCGATAGTACTATCGATAATATCGATAGTTTTAAAATATCGAAAATATTTATAGGAAAACAATTTCGATATCGATATTACTTAAAATGCAGTTTTGAAAACGCATTCAATAAAGTGATAATAAACTAACTGTAACCTGATGAAAAATTAGTTAAATTTTCCTTTCTCAAGTGCAAACATTCAGTCGATAGTATTATCGATAGTATCGATAGTGAAATCTGAACTATCGATAGATATCGATAGTTGAAAATATAGATAGTATCCCAGCACTAGTATCTACATGCATGAGTTTTGAATACGCACCCATGCGTAGAAAAATGCAAACATCACAAATTCTTTCGTCACAAACTATTTGCTTTTTTACTTCTATACCGACAATAACTGAAAAAAATATTTTGCAAACAGTGTTTTTCAGTATTTGTTATTGAAGACAAATCCCTCATGTCTTGAATGTTCTTTTAAATAGTGTTCTGCAGGGCTCTAACACGAACTCATCGCTTGGTAGTCAACGCGCTTACCGCTGCAGCCATTGTATCTTAGATACACACTAAGTAAATACCATCATGCATATAATTTTAATTTAACATGATTTAATTGGTGCTTAACATAAAATTTACTTTAAATTAAAGTTATTCTAAAAAAACCCAGACTAAATTTCGCTTTCCTGCAGAAACACCCATAGCTACGGCATAACTCGAACCTGCGACCCTCCGACACCAAGGCCAGCACACTGCGTACTAGCCAGCAGCAGAAAGTGCTGGTAATGCGAAGCTTGTGGGCTATTTACACAAACCAAATATCAATACAAACAGTAACAAAATAGGCGGTAGGAACTAAGCCCCCAAAACATAAATGAACTAAGTCCCTAAAGTTTGGGGAGTTAGTTCGCTATGAACTAAGTCCCCAAACATAAAAATGAACTTGGCCCCCAAAAATTGAACTAAAAGAGAACTAATTCCCCAAAAGTCGTTGTTTTTTTTTCATATAAAACTTTGGAGGCTTTGTTCATATTTGTTTTGGGGTGTTTGGTCATTAAAGATGTATCACCTACCGAGACTGGCAGTAGAAACTAAGTCCCCAATGAACTAAAACCCCAATAAGCATTTGGTATCCATCAATAGTATTTTGGATCTTAATGCCACAAAAGAACTTTTTATTAAATCAGGCGGTAATAAAGGAAGTGCCAAAATTTTGTGGTAAAGTATTGACGCATATTTTGATACCTAATAAAATCTAATAAGGATTTATGTTTTGTCACATTTCGTCCAACTGCCTGGCAGAAATGTAACCTATAATTAAGAAACCATATTTTGAGATTTATATATTAATTTAAAGCTTATGAAAGTATGTAGTGAAATTATAATTATGTATGCTACACTCACCTAATTTTTTAGAAACACTGTTGTGATTCAGGCAAATTTCAATAGGTAATATTATTGTATTTGTATTAAATAACTTCTTTCCATACAAAATTAATAGATTTTTAGTAATTAATTTTTAATTTCGCGCGAAATTTTAATTTACAACCCATTTGCACTCAACCAGTTTTTTTTCACAAACACTATAATGATTGAAGTTTTATCAACATAGATAACATTATTGTAATTATATAAATTATCTTTTTATATGGTATGTGATAAAATGCGTTTTAAAACTTTTCGGTTTTAGTGTTAAGAACTTTTTAATGTAAGTGGATTAAAAATTAATCACTAAAAAGTTTTGACCAAAAATAATTATAATTTCACTACATATCTTCATAAATTTTAAATTGTCAAAAAATTACTTATCAGCATCCTACAAGTCTTGCTCGTGTAAAAACTGCACTTAACGAATTTCTTAGCGCTTGTTCGTAGTCGGTTATAAATATATTTGGATCCAAATTAAACATATTTTCCGTAATATATTCAAAGAGTGCTTTGTAAATTTCATTTGTTTTTTTGTCCATCAGAACAAAGAATATGGGAAAATCTAGAAAAGAAATTGTTATTTCTGTCGCTAGAATAAATTTTACTTACTTACCTCTTCACAATATTGTATGTAAATAAAAAGAAACTGCTTAAAGCAGCCATGTGGTACTATTTTAAACGTAGCATCAATGAGATATGTTCTCTTAGTTGGAGATATATTTGCTTTTATTAATTCTATTGTTTTCAATGATGAAAACAAGCAGAATGAAAAATTTTCCTCCTTAATTGCCGCGGTGAACAAATGCCTTGGTTTTGCCCTGTCCTTCGACAAGCCAAAGCCGTTCCACACGCTTTCAATATTAAATGCTTCGATGATATCTATAACTCTTTACGTTGGTTGGGAATTAGTTCGTTTTTTTGGGACTTAATTCATAGAGGACTTACTTCCTATGGCCTTCAGACGCTAGGAACTAAGTCCCTAATGAATTTTGGCCGAAATCAAATTTGAACTAAGTCCCCAAAGTTTGGGGAGCTAGTTCGCTATGCATTAAGTCCCCAAAAATAAAAATGAACTAGGCCCCCAAAAATGTAACAAAAAGAGAACTAATTCCCCAAAAATTGTTTTTGTTGCCATCCATATAAAACTTTAGGGACTTAGTTCATTTATGTTTTGGGGACTTAGTTCATTGGGGACTTAGTTCCTACCGCCAACAAAATAACAGCAAGTCTCAGAACTGAGAATTGTATGTGTGAATATTATTTCGAGTAAATTTTATATGATTTCCAAACAATAATTAAAATCTCTTTTTGCATGTTTATTTTACATTAGTGTTTTTTTCTGTTTCTGACTAAGTTTTTCAGTGTATTTTATTCAAACAAGAAACAATCATCATTGCTCTATCATCTTCATTTTAATAGCCAGATGATCATAGAATGATTCAAATGTTGATAGTGATGCAATATCGTCACTTACCACTAAAGAAATGTGACACAAGGAAGTTTTTTTTGTAACTTTAGCAAGATTAAATTCAAATATAATAAGAAAACAAATCTAAATGCTAAATAAACAAATACGAAAATAAACTCTCAAGAAAGATCAACGATATGACCAATTTTAAATGACAATCCTTTTGTATGGTATGGCAGGTCATTCAGAACATACGAGTGTGCTGTGAAGCTGTGAAGCTACTTTGCGAAAGTTATTATAACGATGTGTGTGGACCAATAAGGAATAAGAACTGCATACATGTTCAAGCCGACTAGGAGATTTTGGAATTATTCGTGGAGAGGCGGCACATTGTTTTTTACACCTATCAAACATGCTTAATCAAATGTCAACATAATTGCTGTAAAAATAATCTATTTTTATGGTTACTTTGTTTGTGGCTGCTCCGATCACAAAATTGGAGAAGCACAATAGTACAGAAGACATGACAAAATTAAAAAATTTCAAAATTTTCTTACATTCTTGGCTTTTCTTTGGCGTGAAAACAATCACACACTCATGGAATCGGCAGCAATAGCAGAAGTAATCGCAATATAATCAGTTTTCATTTATAAGTGAAAAATCGATAAATAAATGACAACAAAACCATTTCTTCAATAAACATATTTTGGGTTTAGTGTTGTTTGTTATTCGATAACAACTGCGATTTTTTTCGAAATATTATATATTAAAGAAATGAATGAGCCCAAAAGCCGGACATTCTGCTAAGTCATAAGGCATTTTGATTCTTTCTTTATAATTTGTAATAACTTATACGCATGTTTTGGACTTTCAAGGCAAAAAATCTCCCAACGATTTATAGAAAGGATAATCTAATGTTTTTAAGAAAGAAAAATTATTCATTTATATAGCTAATGAGGCGGTTTCATTGCTATTTCTTCATTAATGAAATGTTGCATTATTTTTATGAATGAAATGTTGCATTAATACAATCATTATTTTCATTTGCTTAATGAAATTCCTCTCTTTATGCGTTTGTTCATTTTTTATCTTTCGTTGTGTTTATGATACTATTTTCGTTGATATTATGAAATTAATTTTTTTCTTCTAATTTTAAGAAGACTTAATTAAACCTTATTGCAGTAGATTTGATAATTTCTTGCAAAAACACTTTAGAGTAAGTACACACAGAAAAAAACAATGTAGAATCGTTAAAAATAGGGTTAATTTTACATTTTTTGGCAATGATTTTGCTTCATGTGTTTTTCATGTTAATTTAACATGATTTATAGTAATTGTCCAAAAAAATTTTTCCTATAGAAATAACTTTATTTCACGTTGAATTAACATTTAAGTACTGTTAAAATCAAAATGAATCAAAGTTATTTCAAGTTAGATCAACATGAATTTAATTTAATATAGTAATTTTATTTTATTAATTATTTAACTTGTGGTTGACAGTTACATCAGAAAATTTTTTTTTATATTAATTAAATTGGCTTCCCCGGCCAAGACTTGAACTCGGAACTCATCACGTGGTAGTCAACGTGCTTACCCCTGCAGTCACAAATGTATCTTAAATATTTTTAAGATACACACTAAATATGTACCATCTTGAATTAAATTATAATTTAACATTATTTCTCATCATTTATTTAAAAAGTTTTAATTTTAGTTAAAAAAAAGAACAAAATGCATTGGCTTGAAAACTTTTAGTTCGAAAAAAAATAAAAATAAAATTTAGCTTGACTCCAGGATTCGATCCTGCGATCCTTCGAATGCAAGACTAGCACACTGCCTACCAGCCAGCAGCAGTTTGTTGGCTGTTTACAAACAAAAAAACAACAACAATACAAAAACAACCTACACAACTAAGCGAAAAGTGTATGGCAGCCAGCGTGACCGTTTGTGCTAGTAAAGTATTAATTTGCAACTTTTTTACCTTCTTGACACCTTTAGTGCCACTTTTTTAAAATGAGACAAATCTGCTACTTTTTATTATACTTTAATACTTTTGACCCTTTTTAGAAATTTCATAACTTGATTTATTTTTTCGCAGCATTCTGCTTGTATATTCACAATTTCTTATGACAGATTATTATATTTATCTCATCTTATACAAAAGATAAACTTTTTGTATCAAAGTTTGAGTTGATTAAAAGAAATAAGCAACTGTCTCTGATTTTGTCCCTTTATTTTCAAACCCAATAAAATTTATAATGAATATTCCTCTGACTGAGATGCACGGATTGTAAGATTATATACATACATAAATATACATACATTAGACCGACTTACTGAAAAAAAGTTTTTGTTACCCCCCTCAAATCGGTGTTTTTAGGGGGTCTATCTATGGCCGTTCATGGGTTCACTGCCTCTAAAAAGGCCAATTTTTAATTTTTTGTTGCATATTTTCGTAAAGTATATCATTTGAAAAATTTTTCCTAGTCGCTTCCAATGGTGTATTAAACTTTACCATCAGCAATGCCTTATTCCATACGTACGACAATTTTTAAGCATTTTTAGGGATTATTAGATTTTTTAATTTATATATGTATGTTGTTAGTTCTTGAGCGAACTTTTGGGAAAACTATTAACAGAAATAAATTATTAATGACTAAAACCAAATACTACTTAAACAAGTAAGAGTGCTATATTCGGCTGTGCCGAATCTTATATACCCTTTACCAAAGTGCGTTTATGTAGTATAGAGATACATACATAAGCACAGAGATATGCAGGTACATAGATATTAATTTTGTGAAAAAATACATACTTTTTTCTCTAGTGCAATTTTTAGGTTTTTGGCATTAGGTTTAGTTTGATGCTTTTTAAATTTTGGCGATTTATTTTGTTTTGCTGATTTTTTAGTTTTGGCGATTTTTTTTCATATAGGCAATTTTTTTGGCCTTGGACATTTTTTTCGGTTTTTGGCGTTTTTAATTTTGGTGACTTTTTTCCCTCTGGCAATTTTTTTGATTTTGAAAATATTTTTCATATAGGCGATTTTTTCGGTTTTTGGCGTTTTTATTTCTTTTTGGCAATTTTTTTAGTTTTGACACTTCTCGTTTTGGCGATTTTTTCGGATTTTTGGCGTTTTTTTAATTTTGACGATTTTTATACGTTTTGGCGGATTTTTTTGATTTTGAGGATTTTTTTGTCATTTAAGCGACTTTTTTAATTTTTGGCGATTTTTTTCATATTGGCAATTTTTTTGTTTTGGCGATTTTTTTCGGTTTTTGGGCGTTTTTTTAATTTTGGCGATTTATTTTCGTTTGGGCGATTTTTTGATTTTGGCGATTTTTTTCGTTTGAGTGGATTTTTTTGATTTTGACGATTTTTTTTTCATTTAAGCGATTTTTTTAATTTTTATCGATTTTTTTCATTTAGGCAATTTTTTTTTTGTTTTGGCGATTTTTTTCGTTTTGGCAATTTTATAATTTTTGGATTTTTTAGTTTTACCGTTTTTGAAAATTTCAAGAGTTTAACTCTTACGGTTTCCAAGATATAGCATTTTGTCAAAACTACATAGTCAAAATTGCATTAACTGATGGACCACCCTTTAATTTAAATGTTTTTAATTTTAGTGTTAATTGTTGTAGCCTATATAAAAATACACTAATCTTACAAATTTCAAGTGTCAATATACATATGTACATTTGTACATACAATTGTATGTATATTGCATGGGATTTTAAAATTTTTCGTTGCTCGTTTTGGAACACCCTTTAAGTTTTAATTCTCATGTCTTTGTTGTTGTAGCGATCAAAGTTCTTCATACACTGTCCAAATTTCAGACCCGTAGCTTTTACCGTTCCTGAGAAAATAGCCTTCTTCCTAAAACATGAAATATGTTCAATTATTATGAAAAAAGTTAAAGTTTTCCAACCCTGGAAACGTTTTTTTAATTTTTTAAATTATTAAATTTTTTTTCAATTATATATACCAATTTTATTCATACCGAAGTATAAAATAAGTTAATTTAATAAAAAAGTAATAAAAACTTGTTTTCGGTAGTTATTTTCTATGGGAAAATGGAGTTTGAGTTTTCCAGCTCTGAAACCGTCTGCTCGATTTTGCTGCTTTTCAATAGCAAAATTTTTCGGAAAATTTCTGACACACCAGTCCAAGAACGAAGTCTCTAGCTCTTCTGGGAGCTTGGGAAAACCGATTTCACGTACAGACAGACGGACAGCGGACAGACGGACATTGCTTGTTCGTCTTCCCTATGCATAAGGATCCAGAATTTATATACTTTATGTGTCGCTTATTAATATTGTAGAAATTACAAACGGAATGACAAACCTATATATACCCTTTTACCATTTTTTGGTAAAGGGTATAAAAATAATATAATTTAATAGAACTAATCAGGACTTTCGTAAAAAAATTTTTGCTTTATATTTCCTATTTTTACTGTGAAATAATCAAAATCAAATTTCGTATAAAGGAATGATTTTTGCCATACTTTCCATAATCTAACTGTAACTACAAAAACTTTTATTTTGTCAAAATAAGGTTGAGTTTTAAGGGAAAAAAAACTTACCACCAGTTTATAGAAGGCATGTAACAATTCTCGTCTGTCTATTTATATTGAAAACAAAAACAAATTTGAGTGCTTTGTCTTTGTTTCCAATTAAAATAGACAGACGAGAATTTTTACGAGGAATAATTGTACCAAAACTAAAACAAAACGAAGTTTTTGACATTCGTCAGCTATAAACCATGTGCACATCAGAGTAGCAAGCCGTACCGGCGTGGCTGGCGGCTAGCCAGTCAGCCGATTTTTTCGACAAGTCGAGCCGCCGCCGAACCACTCGGCTTATCGGCGGCTTAGTACTAGCCGTTATTTTGTCTTATTTTTTACTTTTTTATACTTTTCAAATTTCGTATTTAATATGATAGCGAGCGTCCCGGAAAGATAGTTGTTTTTGCTTCCACATAAAAAGAAAATGTTTATGTGAACGGTAACGTAGTTGCGACAACACTTACGTTCTCTTTTGGAGTCCCTTCTTAAATACATGCACGTTTACTAGACTTTTTTGTTTATGAAGTCAGGCGACTTTTTGATAATTAATTGTTCAAAGCTTTTTGTTTGTTGATCCGTAGCAGTGTTCCAATAAAGTAATTAGTTTTTAATTCAATCGGAAAGCTTAAATAAAATTTATGTAGAAGGCAATCATAAATAAGATTCCTCGAGAAATTTTTCCCGGGGAAAAATTCCAACTAATAGCAAGTAATAGGGAAAAAAATTCTAATATGAAAAATGAGAAATTTCTCGCGAAATTTTATTCATAATTGCCCTGATAGTCTAGAATATATTTCTATGTTTTAACAAATAATTTAAGAAGCTATTTTTTAGGACATCAATTACTGCAATATTCAAACTATTGCAAAATAAATAATGTTTCAATGTGGTGATTCAATAATTCACGTATTTTTCTAAAAACAGACTGGGTTAAAACTTTTTTTCAAATGCTTTAAGAAAATCGGCGTTAAGCCGTACAGCCGCCGCCGCCGAAAATATTTGTCTTTCAGCCGCCGCTGAAATTTTTTGCCCGGCTTGCTACTCTGGTGCACATAGAGCAAAAAATTAGCAGCTGAAGTAGCGCTGCCACCTGGTTATATGGTGTATGTATGTTATGTGTTTTTGGTTATAGGGGAAAATCAAATAAAGTACATATAATAAGTAGCAGCTTTAGAATGTTAATAATGATCAATCTTTAAACGTTATTGGTAACAAACAAAACCACAGAAAATGTGGTTAAACAGGCATTTGCGCCAAATAAATATGAGTGATGTTTTTTATTTTTGTCATCCCATGTCAAATAAATATATTTCCTAATTTCTTACTCATGAGCTGGTATTTAGTTTTTTATCTATAAATTTATAATGGTTTCGTTATGTTTCTAAAATAGCACTTGTAAATAAAATTTAATCTATAGTAAAATGATTGAAATTAATCGAACAGCTAAAGTTTCTGGACGAATTACATTTCAAATTGTTTCAATACATACTATAAATGGTATTAAAATGGAAAGAGTTCCTTGTGGTACTAAATGTGCAAATATATCATGCTTTTTCTTTGAATTTTTGTTCCTAAAATAGTTGCACCTTTTATGAAAAACATCCCCTTTTTTGTACCACTTTTATTTCTTAAGTACCTTTTTTGTGCCAATTTTTTAAATTTCTCGACGGTCACACTGATTGCAGCTATGAACTAAGCAAATAACCACCAACACACTCAAACAACAAAGTAAATTTAATGTGATTTAATGAATTTGAATTAACCTTTTGGCATGTTTATTTTACATTGGTATTTTTTTCTGTGTGTATATGAAATAAAATAAATTTTGATAACAAAAATATACCATTTAATAGATTTTTTTTTCAAAGTCCCTAAAGTCTAAGAAAATGTTTCACACATACAATGAAAATATTTCTTACATACATTGAATACACGCTGGTTTTATAGTGCGGAATTGGTTAAGACGTTGTCTACAAATCTAATAAAAATGAAGAGTGCAAGTTCGGTGAAAGAGCTCCACGAAATCAATAAAGTGTTTTTTAAGAAACTTCATGAAATATTTTTATTAATACAATTAAATCTTACGTCAGCTCGTTATCACATTATTCGTAGTAATAAAAAATAAAATTAAGAATGGTTCTATTTTTGTTTTTAAAATGCCCGAATTAAATGTTATCTACTCCAGTTGGTATTTTAAAATCATTCCATTAAAGAACTGGAAAGTATTGCTGATCTTTACGTTGAGACTTGATCGTAAGCCTTGACATTTTTATGAAACCTTTTTTAGTATCAAAGCAGCTTACTGACATTTTAGGAAGTTAAAAAAAGAACTCCTTGAAAGATTTATTTTCCAGAAATCATTGAAATTTTGTTTTAGTTAAGTTAACTTGACTAAAAATTATTTCTATATATGTCGAAGTATGTGTAAGGGCCATAATTTATTGTGCAAACATTGAGAGTATTCCTTCAAAAATTTCTTTAAAATTTACAAATTTTAACTTTCTGCATTCAAAGTATAAAATTTGTTCTTTTTTAACCGAAATAAAGCTGTTTCCATACAATAATTATGACATTTTTTTTTCATAGTTTGGGGTGTCCTCCATATGCAAAAAAAACGCTTGCTTGAAGTGTACGTTAAACCCGGTTTTTATATGTAAATTTTGTTTTAAGCACGCTTCAAGTACACGTTATTTTTTCAGCATAAAGGGGATCTATGTATATGCAGAGTTTAGTAAAATAATCAATTAAAGAAATTTTTCATTGCCGTAAATGTATACCTTAAAAATGTCAAATGGCAACAATGTGTATAATTCCAAGTAATTATAAAATTTTAAGATACTTTGGGAAAATAAAAGGCAAAGTAGTTTTCATTGGTTTATTTTTTTTGTAAGTTATGCTTTAACAACTTTATATATGTATGTGTCTATAATTATGAATATATAAAAAAATATTTTTATACTATGGAAAATTTTGCCAAAACGTTTCTCAGTTTTTTGTTGCTAACCTAGGGTTTACACTGCAAGTGCAACTTTGATAAACTCAAACTCTTTTACTACCACAACTAAACTTTCGGCACTTGCAGTCTACTTCCAACTCAACTACCAAGGGATTGTACAAGACAGAGACTTTTTTTCACTTGTAGCAAGTAAATGAAAAATTAGTGAACAGTGTTGTCTTATTAACAATTAAGTACAAATAAACTGGATTGCAGTGTACACATAAAAAATTATTCCCAAAAAATTTTCAAACAAACTTGTGTTGAAATAAAATTTAGTTTCAATAAATATTTTTTACTGTTCCATTTAATTAATTAGGTCCAATTTTATTTTCTGTAAACAAACTGTATAGAGTGAAAATTCTTATTCATAAAAATTTGTTCACGTCTCAACTATGGCCGTTGTCCGTACCTGACATATCGGGTGACACCAAATTGACCTGAATTGACCTCTAAGGGGCTCTGCTATCGTTACATTATATATTTTTAATTTATTCTTATATACTTCTTGTTATTGTAGTTTATCATAATTTGGCCATTGTTATTTGCACATTCACACTAGCAAGTCAAGTTTTTAGTATACAGAATTTTGTAAATTCTGATTCGCCATCTTGGATTATCAATAATTCACATAAGTTTATATTATAAAAACCCATGGAAAGCTGTGAAATTTATCTTAACATAAAAAATTCAAAACTATTTTCTAGTTCATCGTGACGTTGAGGTTCCATTTTGTATTGATCACAAGTACTACTTACTGCAAAATCCACAATTTATATAAAGTAAAATTTGTAACAAAATTGTTTAGATTTTTTTTTATGTTTAAATTTTTAGTTTTCAGTTTAGTTAATTTTTATATACTGTAAAATATTTGTCTGGTTTTTTTAATATTTTCTACAAATTATTTCATATACCTGATTTACACTAAGCATTTTTTCATGAAATTTCATGAATTTTGTTGCACGCAACTTTTTCTATTTGCTAATTGTAGCGATATAAAAGATAATTTTATATAAAAAAGGACGTAGAATGATTCTCTGATGCATTTTGGGCAACGTTTTTGATATAAATTTCTCTTCCAGGCCTCCTATTGCTAAATAAAATTTTTTCATGCAACTAATTTCATGAAAAAAATGCTTAATGTAAATCAGGTAATACATCTAAAAAGCATTTTATTTACATGCATGACGTTAGTATACGCTTCAATGAGAGAAAAAAGCGCAAGCACCACAAATTCTTCAGTCACGAGCTATTTTCTTCTTTACTCTTATACCTGCAATAAGTTAAACAAATGTATTGCCGAACACGTTGTTTAGCGTTTGTTTCAGAAGATTTCACTGTAGTAAAGCATTTAAAATATCCCTCATGTCTTAAAAGTTCTTATAAGACGTCTTTTGCATGTCTTTAACGTACACCAATACAACCATCGTGCTTTGTTTATAGTACGACAGCATTTATTATTGGCTTAGTATAATACATACCACGAGAATACATTTAAAAAACATGACGTATTTACATTTCAAGACTGCTTACGCAGGCCACTATTGGCTAGTAGGCAGCGTGCTAGCCGTATAGTTGCAGGTTCAAATCGTGGAATCAAGTCAAAGAATTTTTCTTATATATAACTTTTTATATAACTTTTTTTAAATATAACTTTACGAAAAAATTTTATGTTAAATGATCAATTAATTAATGTTGAATTGAAGTTTCATTAATGATGCTGTATATTTAGTGAGTATTTAAAGAATATTTAGGCTTGTTGTGGCTGCAGTGGTAAGTGCGTTGACTACCACGCGATGAATTTCAAGTTCAAATCTTGGCCGGAGAATAAAATTATATTAAGCAAAAATTTTTCTGATGCCTGTGCCAATATGTACACGTAAGTTAAACAATTAAACGTTACATTAAATTAATGAATACAGAGTAATTACGGCATTGAATTATGTTGTAACACAATGATACGATATCATCAAAAATCGATGTTACGTTCAGTAATGAAATGTTGTTTGTTATTTATTCAGTGAAATAGTTCGTTCAAAAAATTTAGAGCTAACGTCACTTCAATGTATAAACTAAAAAGTTTCATTGCAAAAATTATATTTTTCATTTAAAATATGCAAATGTACGTTTTTTAGTAAAGAAAAATCATGTCCCTTACAAGAATGGAAATATTTCGTTGTATGGCATTTTTTCAGCTGATGAAACAATTTTTGTAATGCAAATCAAATGTTGCATTGGTTGAAAAATATTGACAAAATCATAAATATAATGTAAAAAATCATTGCATTTACGAAGGTTTTTCTCTCAGTGTTTGCCAACTTATTGCAGCGTTTGTTCCATCAAAACAAAGCACCAGCTTGTACATTCACTACTGCGATGGACACAATTAATTAACTAAATTTCAAATTGTTTCATCACTTAATTTATTTGTCAGACTTAGTTCCCTGAGAATAAATTTTATTTCTAAGCTGTCGAAAATGAAAACTGGAGTCTGCGGTTGGTCACTGTTTTAAAGACCCAGACGGTTATTACATTAAGGGAAAAAACGTGCTAAAATCAATTCATTTCAATCTTAATAGTCTGTTAAATGCAAAAATTCTTGATTAAGAATAAAATCTTAATTTTTAAATTTGAGAACGTCAATCTAACTGACCAAATTTTAAGATTAAATTCTGAAGATTTCTGCAATATAATTCAAGATTTTTGTTCTTAAATTTAGATCGTAATTATTCTCTTAGTGTAGTATCAACAGGTTATAGAAGCTTTTGAATATCACAAGAAAAATTTTATCGAGCTGAAAGTAAATTATATTGAGAAATAGAGAAAATTTTTCCTTTGTAGGACCCCTTTTAGACAAACAAAATTTACTTTGACAAAGTTTTTTTTGCTAAACTTTAGGTTTGTTTGTTGTTAAGACAAGCAAAATTTACATTAATAAAATTAATTACAAGAAAAAACCTTAGAAAAGGCACAATCTAAATTTTTTGGCTATATTCTGGTCCCACAATGTCGTCGAAACGAAACGATGACGCATTGCAACGTTCGACTTTATATTTTATTATTTTGTTTCAAATGTGTGTGCAATGCCGAACTTTGTCGACATTGTGGGCAGTGTTGCCAAAATGTTACAGGCATTTCCCACCATATAACCCCTGAAAACCCGCTAAAAAACGCTGTCTGAATAAAAATAAACGCTAATATAAGCGCTGAATTTTTATAACCAACATATGTCTTTTTTATGGCTTATTGGTAAAAAAAAGAATAAGATAAATTTTATAAAATATTTATACATATGCATAGACGTATCTATGTTATTCCCCAATATTTGTAAGCAAAACTCAGTCTACTCTTTAAGTAGGTATTTTATTTCCTGCAGAGTTTCCATACACAAATATCCAGCCAGATAAAAGTAGAATCCAAGGGACTATTCCATCTGATAATATTAAAGTTTAAGCTGATTCAGTATATATTCAATATTTTCTGCGATAGACCCTAATTATTCTACACATGTGGAATAATATCTTGCCGTTTTGCTTGAAGTATTTGTAAAATATTGTTTAAATTTCCTGACTTTTTGACTATCTGAAATTAAAAAAAATAGTGTTGACAAAATAAACTCCATGGCTCAATTCACATTGGCTTGAAGTTTAATTTCGAAGGAGAATTTCAATAAAAAAAGTCTTTAATCAAAAACAAATTATTCAGAAAAAGTTATTAGTTTGAGAGATTTTGGTTGATATTATGTTTTCCTCATACTCAGTGGTCCAATCAACAAGTTTTCGGTTTGTTTTCCGTTTGTTTAAAGATTTGTTTACTATTTTTTTAATACCAAAAGAATGATTAAATGTGTTTGTAATATAATTATAATCGAATTAAATTTTATTCACTAATTGTGAGATTTATTAACTTTTATACTCGTATGTATGTATGTTATTTTTTTAACCTCTTAAATTTTCACATTATAGTCGTGTATTATATTATATTACACGACTGTCAATTTTTTATTTGCAAAAAAGTGACGTTAGTTTCTTTTCGCTGTACGTGTTTATATCGAGAAAAAAAAAACTCAACATAAATACCAGGGTACGTGTCGCACAGCTGCGTTAAATTTAATTTATTTTGATTCAATACTTTTCTTTATAAGTTTCAGAAAAACGCTGAAAATCCGTCAACTAAGAAATTCTTTCGCTAAAATTGCCGCTGGTGGTTTTTTAAATAGACTTGCCGCTAATGACAACAAAAAACAGTCATATATAGCGGGAAAACCGCTGTTTTGGCAACACTGATTGTGGGACAACCCCAATTTTATAAACTGGCGCAATGTCAATTACTTCTCAATTTCACGTTCAAATCATGCTTAAAACAATAAAAAGCGATTGCTGAATGCCGAATCTGTGTATAGAAATCGGCGTAGCTTCAAGCGATATTAGAACTATTTCCACCCGTTCCAGACATACATATACATATATGCATATTCAGCAATTATTCGAATAAACAATAATAAGCAAAATGCAACACCAGCAGTGACAGCTTGTATCTGATGTCAATGAGCATTTGCATACAAATGTCTTTTTGCATCCATACCGAGTACATCAACATCAAAATATCAGCATCATACGTTTTAAAGAGCGGTGTGACTTTGTATGACAGTTGTTGTGTTGACTTTTTCCTTGCTGCCCTGTTTGTTACAGTTGCCGTTGCTGTTAGTGTTTTTGTTTATTTTTTATTATTTTATCAGTTGTTTGTTGGTGCTACTCGTATTGATTTTAAGACTTTAACAATATATGTATACTAAAAACTTTTGTTTATGAATGTATGTACATAGAAATATTGCTGCTGCTACCGTTTCTGAAGGCAAAGATGTCGAGATGCAACTGTTGTTCTTCTTGTTGCTGCTATAATTTTTGGTTGGTTGGCTGCGTGTTTGTTGTTATGTACATGTTTTTGGTAAGTTCTTTTTAATTCTTTTTTTTTTTTTTGTTCTTGCCTCAAGTTGCAAATAAATGTATGCAACACCATTTCTTTAAAAGTTATTTTCGCTTTAACTATTTGATGTTTGTTGTAACGTTGTTGTGGTTGCTGTTGGAGTGTGTCGGAGTGTGGATACCGCTTGATTTTATAGTTGTGCATGCCGCTTGTCATCTTCTATTTCTGACACAACATAAATAGTAAAGTTTCAGGAAAATCGAACAATATAAAATCTGATTTTTGAAAAAAATTTATTTTTTTTTCTTGCAATGTGAAAATCTTACTCAGCTTTTCTTTATGCTACTCTCTGCATTCATACATTTTGCATTGTCAACTTTCACATTGTGACATATTTATGGATATCATGTGTCACAATTTTTCGACACATATATCCATCTTGATGTCAGATATAAAAATATTATATGTAAGTATGTATCTGTGAATGTACGGTCATGTGAACTGAAATAGTGTAAGATATACTAGAGATGGTTAAATGTGCTCTTCTTTTAAATTTTTGAAATCTCAACTCGATAAATTATTACAGTTAGATATTTAACATGCAATTCAGCAGTTGTGTATGTATGTACATACATTTTCTAAATATACATTTTCATATTTACTTAAATAGTATATATACATCATTAAAAATTAAACATTTGTAAATAATATTAATAATTGTAAATAATATAATTTCGTGCTAAACTAAATAGAAAAATGAAAAAAAATGGAAAACAGAAAATTAATAGTGATACTTATAAATATGTTTACCAAAGGTAAATCAATTGTATACACAACAATCGTTTCTCATATTCCGTTTCATTGTAAATTTAAGTTAAATAGCTGATGTTTATAAAAATCTCTACCCAAGTAGATAGACTAGGGTGCTGATGAAGTGCGTGGCTGCACAGAAAAGTATCGGTATTTTCCCCAGCTTAAAGTCTAAGTTTAATTTTTCTTCTCTTCTTTAGAAACTCACATTAATTAATAAAAATATTTTATTCAAAGAGAATTCAAATTACTGAACTTAAGCCTGACTAAAAATTATTTCTGATTAAAAATCATTAAAAATATCATCTAATTCACCGATCAAATGCAAGTTATACGTAAAATTATTAACACATTCACGTGTGATGTGTTCTGAAGGTCTCGTGTCATCACAAACGATTCCATTGGTCAAAGCCACAATATTATTTATTTCAGGAAAAGGATTGTGCTATAAAAACTGCTCCACTATAAACGGGGAAGAAATGTTAACAAACGCTATGCTGTGAAGATCTTCGCACCTGAAGCCGAAGCAACAGCATTATAACACGAATTTGGACTGTTGCTTTTGTTGTAGCTTTATTTTAGATAACAAGAAAATGTCAATTCAACTGTGCTGTCACATAACTGCAGACGTATGCAGCAACGCACAACAACAGGAGTTTAAAAAATATTTTTTTTTGCAGCACAGCAACAGTAGATTATTTAATGCATTTACTGTTTTGCTGACAATTTTTCAAACATTTTCCAATAGTGTTCAGAAACAGCGTAGTCATGCATATTAAGTAGAAACAGCTTCAGTTAACTTTCGAATGGCTTTTTCTCAGAAATGGTAGATCTTAAAGAAAAAGTATGATATTTACCTGCTTAAAATTTTTGTCTGATATATTTTTATTGCAAACTAACAGTTTAACCAAAAAATCAAACGAAACCAATTTTTGTGACATTTGGACCTTGAATTAAATTTTTTGCACACACGTGATCAATGGGAGTTTTTTTAAGATTTTATTAGAGTGGTGCCTGCATATTTTCAGCTTGTTGTGAATTTGGGTTTACTTGACTGGGCTAAAAAATAAGAAATTACAATAAAATGAAACACTTTATTTATAAAATTTATGAAGGCCGTAAAAAAATTTTTTAAAACAAATTTTCATACAAAATTTTTCTTAAAAATTCTTTACAAAACCTCAGTAATTTGTATAAATATAACTGTAAGAATTTAATAAATTATTAGTAAATTACTTAATATTACTATTTTATCAATAATAATTTTTTGCCTTGTCTGATTAACAGTGAAGAGTAAAAATGTGCAAATGCATCATGTTTAACGGATGATAAGTGGAGAAATTAATTTTGTACCAATCAGTTTCTTAAAATTTACTTTTTCAATAGCAATATTGTTTGCTTGTACTTTATATTTAATTAGCTGTGCGCGTCAAACGTTGTCTTACGCCCACATTTGAATGCATATTCAAAAATTCGTTCAAGTCGATGCAGCCGTTAAGTGTCAGTATAGATAGCGACTTCATCGCCATCTGCCGGGCTGATTTGTGAATCTAACCCATCCAGGGTGCCAGCAACCCAAACGCATGTAATAAAATTCATTTAAATCTGATCCAGCCGTTTAGGAGGAGATCAGTGAGATACACACGTACAGTAGAATTATATATTTATAAGATATCACAATTAATCTCTTTACTCTTATATATTACGTCTATACACACACTATTTGCACATAAATTAGTTCACTGTTTATACGGCATAGCAAGTGTACAAAAACTTAGTACCATTTCTATTAAAAAATTGCTTATATTTAGAAAATGATTGTGTAAATGTATAAAGTAAAAAATTATTATTTGTTTTTATTGGCATTAGTTGCTTCTATAAATGGTTTTCTTGTGCAATATTTAACCATTTCTGGGTTTTTTCAGCAATAATTTGTAAACGTGACAAGCTCAGGCATTTTATTTGCAAATATTGCGTTAATCTGCAATAGTTTTCAATCTGTTTTCTGCAAAAATTTACAGTTTTATGTGCGTATAAAGTCGTGCGTATAAACATAGGAATAGTAAAATTTTACTTGATTCGACTTAAACAAGTCAGTTATTTATCCCTTTTTTGTTATCATTTAATTCTTCCGAAATTTATTTCTAAACTTCAAAATGTTTTCTAAGTAAGCATTTTTTACTAAATCGTCACCTTAAATGCAAACGGACGTAAACGCACAAAAATTCAAAATCAAATTTTTTATTGATTATCGTTCAATTTATCAAACTACATGTTCACGCAAATATTTAAGCCTCTGCGATCAAAAAGTATTACTTTATTTAAGAAATTCAAAGGGATGTAATTACCAGTGCATAATTTTCAAGGAACGTAACTAACATAAAATATTAAATATATATAAAAAGGAAATAAATGGTTAAAACATATGAGTATCCATACTACAAGTAAATTTCGAAGAAAATATTCAAAAACACTTTATTATTATTGATTTTGATAAATTTCTGGCGCATCCTGTAAAAAATATAAAATTGTAGTTACGTTCGTTTGCATTTAAGGTGACGATATGTACATAAGTACTTGCACTTATATGGATAAGTAAGTATATACTTATGTAAGTACGTTAGATTCAGAAACTTTTTTTGCTGAACCGGAAAGGTTTTGAAAATTATATTTTTGTTTGTTTGTGACGTTCGCTAAAAAATGTACGACTATTTTTATAATGCATATACATTAGGGTATTCAATCGGTTAACCGTTAATCGGTTAACCGTTAATCGGTTAACCGGTTAATTACTACCCGATTAACTGATGGGTTTATTTAAAATTCACTTTTAAACCGGTTAATATCAGTCGATTAACCGATACACCGACGTAACAAATTTTTTCTTATTTTATACTATTACAAATTATTTTTTGTGTGAATAATTATTTGTTTCGTTTCATTTACAAAAGAAATTATTCATACAAACAAAAAAGTATGTTCAATGATCCTAAATTAAGTAAAATTTCAAAATCTTTGCACATGGCTATAAAAGAGTTTTCTAGAGACTCTGTTACTCTAACCAGAGGGAATTATTAAATTATTATTTAATTATTTAGTAAAAGCCAATAGTAATGTTGCCAACAATTTAATTAAGGATTAGATTTAATGGGAGACAGTACGGAAACGAAAGCTAAGAAATTCAAAGATGAACTTTTTTGCAGAATGTTCGTCACTCAGCTCTGCCATTATGAGTTAGATGATGACCCGCCAACAGAAGGAACTATCGAGATTAATACAAGAAATGTTTTAACAAAATTAACCGAATTAGTTAAAGAATAATTATGTGTGTTTTTGGTTTTACTAATAAACTCAAATTATTAAATATTTTATGCACTTTTATTTGTTGAAAATCCTTGATTTATGGAAAAACTTTATGAATCGGTTAACCGGCTCTTACTGAAATTAACCGATTATTAACCCATTAATCAAAAACCTCGATTAATTAATCGATCGATTAACCGATTAAAGCGAAACCCCGATTAATTGAATACCCTAATATACATATAAAACAATAAAATAGAAATTATATTTAAATTGGGAAACTACCAAAAAATAGCGTGAAATACTATTAAAAGTAGATATAGAAAATATAAGTATAATATAACCAAGTGTTATGACGACTACATATTATAGCATTTTGTGACATCGCAATAGTATGAACTAGTGCCAACGTGTGTCATTTTCGATAGTTTTCGTTGTGTGGCATCGTTTTCCATATAAAAATGTAATTTGAACTGCGTTGCGAACATTTTGAAGATGTCAGATATGTGATCAGCAGGGAAACCACAAATATGCAATTGCATGTTTTTCTTGTCTGATATATCAATCCGGAATTAAGATATTTATCCGTTTCAGAACTTTTTATGAATTCTGGCATCGATTTGTTAATGCATATTTTTGCATATTTTACCCTTTTAAGCATGTTTTTGCAGTCAGTCTAACAGGCATATTTTGAGCATTTTTCGAATTTTTAGAGAATATTTGGGGTTTTTAGGGCATATTTTAGTACTTTAAAAAAAATTAAATTTTAATATTTAATAAAAAAAATTTGATACTTTTTTTCGTAAAAATTTCATATTGTAGTGAAAGAAACAGTAGTATGGGGATGCAATATTTTGCTACCATTATGAAGTTAGACTTTAAAAAAGGCCATTGTGTATGTTCTGGCTTCCGAATCGATTTCACACGTTTTCTTGTGAATTCTAATGTTAAAACACATGCTACACGTGTTAAAGTTGAAATTTAGAATATACTTATTATTAGTATGTGTTCTAACATCTTGTGAAAGAAAAACGAAACAAGAAAATAAAAAAAAATTAAATCGCACATGTCCAACTTTTTTCTGCTAAATTTTAATGCTGAAACAAATACTATTGATTTGTACTTTCAAAATTTCAACTTAAAAAGGTGTAACATGTGTTTTAACATCCTCACTGGACGTTAATTTCAATAAAAGCTTGGTTTGGTAATTGTGAAGAACTCTGCCCCCAATTACATCAGTTGAGGTAGAAAAAGAACACTTTCCATGTATAAAGGCGGCGATTTTTATTTAAAAAGCTAAATTAATAGTTTTTGTTTATTTCGATAACAATTATAAATAAAAAACTTGTCTTACTGCCAGTTCATAGAAACCATGCAAAGATTCTCGTCTACCTATTTATATTGAAAACAAAAACAAAGCACTCAAAATTTGTTTTTGTTTCCAATATAAATAGACAGCCAAGAATTTTTACGTCTATGAACTGGCAGTTATCATTTAAAATACAGTTCCAAAGTTTTAAATCTGATATCGTGATCGCTTTAGAACTAAAAGTTAAATTTTTGTTGTTAATTAATTTTATTATTGTTTCCTTCTTATGTTTATTTTATTTTTGTCTTCTTTCATATGCAAATTTTATTGAATAGCTGAATTAAAATTAGATTTTCATTTCCTAATAATCCAATTTATGTTATTTTTAAGAGCATATTTTTTGAGTTTTTAGTGCATATTTCGAAGTTTTTAGTGCATATTGAATGCGCATAAAACACTTTTTTTGGAGCATATTTCTGGTTTCCCTGGTGATCAGCATATAACAAATTTGCCACTTTTCTAACTGTCAAACTTCAGATATAAAGAAAGAGCGCTTATTTTTTGATTTTGCGTAGGCATGTTCATTTTGTATAATATCAATTGAAAACAACTGCTATTATTTATACAGGGTGGCCCAGAAAGACCGAAGTGGTGTAAATTCCTTATAACTTTTTATTTAAGACATATTTTTTTAATTTTTTGTTTTTTAAATACAGTAAATTTATAGGGAATATTTTTAGATTAGTTGTTAAAAATGATATCCCGCAAGTGGAGGCCATTTTCTGCTGCGCACAAATGATCTCTTTTCAACACATTTTCCATGACCTTTCGCAAAACTTCCGGTGTTATGTTGTTAATTTCGTCTGGAATATTGGTTTTTAATTCCTCAATAGTCCTAGGCTTATTAACATAAACTTTCCCATTTAAATAACTCCAAAGGAAACAGTCTGGAGCGGTTAAATCCGGGGAACGCGGAGGCCAATTAAAATTGCTTCTACGCGAATTTATTCTTTCCCCAAAGATGTCGCGTAAAATAGCCATTGTGGCCCTCGGAGTGTGCGCTGTATCTCCATCCTGTTGGAACCATATTTGCGGATGGTATTCCACGGCTGGCCTTACAAAATTTTCCAACATGGCCCGATATCGATCACCATTGATGGAAATGGCGACATCTCTTTCATTTTCCAAAAAATATGGACCAATGATCCTTTCTGAAGAAACACCGCACCAAACAGTACACTTAACTGGGTGTAATTGTCGTTGATGAAGTACTCTCGGGTTTTCCTTAGCCCATATCCTAAAGTTTTGCTTGTTAACAAACCCATTTAATTGGAAATGGGCTTCGTCACTCATAAATAAGTTATGAATAATGGAAATGGAAAGAGCACATTTGTGCGAAGCAGAAAATGGCCACCACTTGCGGGATAAAATTTTTAATAACTAATCTAAAAATATTCCCTATAAATTTACTGTATTTAAAAAACAAAAAATTAAAAAAATATGTCTTAAATAAAAAGTTATAAGGAATTCACACCACTTCGGTCTTTCTGGGCCACCCTGTATAAACACCACTCCAAACAGATTTTTAATCTTTATCCCTATATCTTTTTGTGTTTTATTTTGATATACGAGTACATAGGTATACATATATGTTAGAATAACTAATTTTCCTAACGGATGAAGGCCAAGTTTAAACAACTTTTACAAACTTGCAATTCTTACACAGATATATAAGGGTTCATATACATATTAATAAACTGGCTGATGTGCAACAGTATGATACATATTTTTATTCATGTATTTCAATAAATTTTTATTTAATAATAAATTTCAGCATGATCTGGTTTCTATGCAAAATAAGATTTATAACTTGACACCTGTAAAATGCTTAAGGAATCAAAACACTAAATATAGTTTTATTTAATTAATTAATTATCTATATTTCATACGTGCTTTAAAGTTAAAGTCTAAAAGCCGGATCTAATAACAGATATTAAGTTCTAATTAAAAAGTCATGTTACTTAATCACCTTTAGGAACACGTAGTAGACACAACAAACTCTTCTAGATTAAAATATAGTACGAGGTATAGAGCACTGAATTGCATGTTTTCAATTAATTTTATGCAAAAGAATTTCATATTTTTCTGACAACATTGTTTGTACGCTTAGTTATACGAATGCGATAAACAGTTTCTATAAAGTTGTTGAATGTTTGTTGTACTAACTCTTAAATTGAATTAAATTTATTCATTTTCACAGTTAAAAAAAAGTAACAACTTTATATCGTCTAAGCAACAACTCATTAAAAATGTCATATTTAATAATGTGCAAACAAAATTCATGCCACCCTTTCTTTGTAGCACTTAGCATTGCAAACAACAGCAAAAGCATTTTGCACTTGCTGCTCGACTGAAAAGTGCAAAACTAAATAAAATATTAACACAATTCTAGAACAACATCCACTAGACGAGTGTAGTATTAAGATATTAAATGTAATGTGTTGTTTGGTTTGGTTCTACATTTTGTTGGTATCGCTGTAATAACATACGTAGTATGTATACGATTTTGAAGCACCATTTAGTAATCGTCGCTTGGCTTATCGCTAGCTGCAGAACATAAACGTTTGTTAAGCATTTACTAACGCTATCTGTCAATACGGGAAGTCGCTGGAGCTCCACGCCTACAATATTTTTAAGACTAATTGAAAAAAAGGAAAGCGTTTTCCTGGAGCCTGAAATAAGCAAACGACGTTGCATGTTGGAAAGCTGAAATTATTGAAACGCGAGTTTTCATTAATAAAAATGTGTAAACGTTATTTTATGGAGGCTGCTGTAGATTGCCAACAGAACTAGAGCGACCAGCGGCTAAATTGTGAGTTTATATGAATATGTGTTGTTATTTTAATATAAAAAACCAAAATGATAACTAGAATTTTTTTGCAATTTCATATTATTGTCAAGAACAGATGGATTTTAAAAAACCGTGACAAGAAGGATTGAAAATCGGTACTTTGAAGAAAATATTATAATAAGAAGAAAAAATTCAGTGAAGTGCGACTTTGACCCGCGCACGAACACGATAGTTTTGTAATTTTTTTAGTTTTTGGGTTTTTTCGGTTTTAAGCGTTTTTTTTTTAGTTTGGGGGTTTTTTGAATTTATTGGCGCTTTCTGAGTTTTGGCACTTTTTTCACGTTTTGGCGATTTTTTTTGGTTTTTGAAGTTTTTTTTAATTTTGGCGATTTTTATTATTTTGGCGTTTTTTTTATTTTGGCAATTTTTTTATTTTGGCGATTTTTTTTTATTTTTGGCGTTTTTTTCATATAGGTTTTTTTTGGTTTTGGCGATTTTTTTGGTTTTGGCACTTTTTTTTTGGTTTGAGGATTTTTTCGGTTTTTGGCGTTTATTTTAAATTTTGGCGATTTTTTTCGTTTTGGTGATTTTTTTTAAATTTGGCAATTTTTTTTTTTAATTTTGGCGATTTTTTTCACATAAACAATTATTTTGGTTTTGGCGCATTTTTCGCGTTTTGCCGATTTTTTTCGGTTTTTGGCGTTTTTTTCATATTGGCGATTTTTTTTTCATATAAACGTTTTATTCGAATTTGGCGATTTATTTTCGTTCTAGAATTTTTTTTTTTTAATTTTGTCGATTTTTTTCGATTTGGCGATTTTTTTTAAATTTTTGGCAATTTTTTTCAGGTTTTGGCGATTTTTTTCGGTTTGGCGATTTAATAATTTTCGGATTTTTTAGTTTTACCGTTTTTGAAAACTTTAAGAGTTTACCTCTTACGGTCTCCAAGATTTAGCAAGTTGTCAAAATTACATAGTAAAAATTGCATTAACTGATGAACCACTCTTTAATTTAATTTTTTTAATATTTTAATGTTTATTGTTGTAGTCTACATAAAAATACACTTATTTTACAAATTTCAAGTGTCAATATACATATGTACACACAATTGTATGTATATTACATGAGATTTTAACATTTTTCGTAGCTCGTTTTGGAGCACCCTTTAATTTCTATTTCTCATGTATTTGTTGTTGTAGTGGCCAAGGTTCTACATACTCTGTCCAAATTTCAGGTCCGTAGCTCTTACGGTTCCTGAGAAAATACCGTGTGACGGACAGACGGACAGCGTAGCGAAAACAATAGGGTTCCTTTTTTCACCTTGGGTGTACGGAACCCTAAAAATGGGGGATATAAAAAAATATCTTGATGAAAGCGGAATGTTCTAAGTACACTCCATTTCTATGATTATAAGTACGCAGAAAAGTCAATTATATTTTTAATTTTATTAACTAATTTTAGTGGTAAAATTTATTTGATTTTATCATATTGTTTATATGTGAAACTTTAATTAATTTTTTAATTGATATTACAAATATTTTAATTTATTTATATAATACATGTGTATATTCTATGGTAAAAAATTCAATAAACATAAAAATTAATACGTATAAAAGCCCAATTGAAAAATAAACGAGAAAGTGGAAATACAAGATGTAGAATACAAGATTTATATTTTAGTTTCGTCCTAAAAAATGCATACCTTCTCATTCTGTTATCGCTACAAAATAATTTTGATCAAATGAATGAATGAATGAATTTTGTGCCAGAAAGTGTCTAATTAATTTTATCTTTCGTCGTTATTTTACTAATTTTTGAGCTATAAATTATTTTTAATTTCATTAAGCAATCTAAGTTAGTTAAAAGCTACAACAAACATTATCTGCGTCGATTTGATTACTATAAAAAAGCCACTCACACCTTGTACCTAGAAGTCTTAGTATATCTAAAAGGGGTTTATTTTTTCTAAAAATAGCTTTAAAAACGGAAATTTTCAAAACCTTATTTTTAAAATACGCCCCTTTTTAAATAATAATTTAAAAATTTTAAAAAGTTCCTCCTAATACAATTTAGAAAAAAGTTATATGTTAAGAAGAACTTTTTAATAAAGTATCTTTTAAAGAAAAGCAATACCACAAACAGTACTGTGAAAGTAATACTTTTTAAAAGATATACATTTTTATAAATATCAGTTTGATGTCGTGAATTAGGACAACATGTCCAAATTATATTGAGAATTGTCTGTAACTTCAGACGAGATAATGAACAGTGATGATAGTTTGGTGCGTTTCGAGAATTTACAGTGCTTTTCAAAAATTTCTCACAGTGCTTTTGGTGCTTTTTTTTTCAAAATAAAAAAATTTTAATTTACAAAACTAAAATACTTTCAAGCGATAATAGCAGCATCTTTTGACTGAGCCTTCTTAAATTATTTTTAATGACAATAACGAAAAAAACAATGTGGAAAACTTTCATTATTGGGATTGAAAAATTAAAGTTTTTCTTGCAATATAGAAAACGGAAGTGATTAAATTCTCTGCATAATGATTGATTGAAATTAGTATGCAATAAGTAATTGTTAAGGCTTACAAAAAAAATTTTATTAATCATCCTAAGAATAATTGTAGAGCTGGCGAACGGGACTAGTCCCGTTAACTGTTTTCTAAAGGACAGGCAAATAACTGAACTGCTTAGATAGAGACTAGCAAGGAAAAGTTAGTTTTCTTAATTTTTTTAAGTTAGGATGGAACTGGTTTTGAATGAAAATATTTCGTGACATCATAAATGTGTATTTGGAGGACCCCAAAAAAAATTAAAAAAAAAATTATGTACTCAGGACATGTCTAGTTTGTTCGCCAGCTCTACAATTGTTAGCATGAGGTTGTCAATAGCAGTCAGTTGTTTTAGACAACGGGTAGACAAGATATCACATATTCTCTAGATATATTCGGGTGTTTTTAAAATGTTTAGTTTTCATTATTATTAAATTAATCGTGATTTTGATTTAATTAATCACCCTTATTCTATTTGGCGTCGGCAACATAACACGACGCCGTTTTTAATGTTTTTTGGCACATCGGTATTCCCGTATATAGTATTGCCATTTATCGATGACTGTCAGCATATGTTTGGCATTCTGTACGAAAAATTGATGTTGATGTTGCCGTTCATTTTGTCGTCAGTGTTTTTGATGTCGTGTTCTGTTGTGTGCATACCTCAATGAATTTGAAAAGTAATTTAAATAGTAAAAATGTGAAAATATAAGAAATAAAAAGTATATATACATACATACATACGTACATACATATTTATTTAAAAAAATTAAAAAAAAAGGGAAAAATGTTAATATGGACAAAATTAAAATTACCAAACCCAATTAATTTGAAAAGCTTGTTTAGCAGTTGAAAAAAGTCCTTAGAACTAGTGGTAAATGGCAAAATGTAAAGTAGATAGGGTGTTGGGAAAGTATACTATATGAAAGAAATATTTTTACAGATATGACGGGACTTGAGCTCTAAATTAAAAAAAGGTTGCAAACAATGCTGAGCGTTAAGCAACAAGAGGCAGCGTATATAAACAATTAGCAATAAGCCCCTTGGAGGAAGCTGCAATCTCCAATAAACGTTGATCTGATCCCTTTTGTTTCCAAAATCAGGTTCAATTGTATCCAATACATGCTTAAATGATATTTTATTCAGCCGAAAATAAATTTAAAATATTAAAACGATGAACATTTCTCATTATTTCACAAAAATATGTCGAAATTTATCACTTACTTTTCATTGGGTAAATTACAAATGCAATGACTTTTGTCTGAGAAATCTTCTTTTCACTAATAAATTTTTTATTTTCTTCGTCCCGATACGAAAGAAAAACATTTTATTTTAATTTATGTACAAACCTTTTACTTATTCAAAAACACTTCTACCAAAAATAGTAAACAAAATGAATCAGCTGTCTCAAATATTGGATATGTGTATTGCATTTATCGATAAACAGGCAACGTCGTCGTAACATTGTTAGTGAATACAAAGTTCGCATTGATGTTGTGTTAAATTGATGTTGTTTAAAAATTGACGACGATGTTGCCGACGCCAAATAGAATAAGGGTGAATATCTTAATAAATTCTGTTATTACTCATACATCTCAAATACTTTGCTTATTTTGAAGCAAAAATTTTAAATTATATTTTTAGCTTCTACACACTAAATTCGCCTTCTTTTAAATGGCTTAGGGCCATTTTCATAACTTGCCTTTAGCTAAAGGCAGGGCTTTGTCTGTCCGATAAACCGCTTTGTATTATAAAACCTTCATTTATTTTTTGTTTATTCATTAAATATTATTATTATTATTATTGATAATAATAACAATACAAATTTAAAGTTGTAATAGTGGCAAGATATTTATCGGGCCGACAAAATCCAACCTTTATTAATTAAAGGCAAGTTGTGAAAATGTATTAAAGTTAAAAAAATGGTGCTTTTGTATTTTCTTTTTCGTATTTTGTTGCGCTTTTTACACTTTCTCCAATAGACACTGATAACGAGTCAGATTTTAACATGAAATTTTTTGCATTCTCAGAAATCCAAATACGAGACCTTGAACTTCGTCACGGCTACTACAAGTTTTTTGAGCTAATTTTAAAACCTCCCATAAAGCTCTTTTATCAGAAGCGACTATGATTATACCTTCCGCTTGTGACCCCAGCTAAACAAAATTAGTACACTAAATTGCTTCGGCCGTATTATCGTCTTTATTGCCATTCCGCAAAAAATGCCCTACTTTCTCGCATTTTCCACCTTCAGCATTCTAAAAGTTTAAATTCGTGTTTATCTACTAACCTGCCTTTGGTCGCTAAATACAAGTATTGTAAACCTTCAGAAGCATAAACTCTTCTCCGCATCTGGTGTAACATAAGAACAACTTCATAACTTTAAACAAAGCCAACATGAAGGTTTGTAAGTTTGCAACAACTAAATAAAATAAAAAATTTACAGAAGTCTATACATTTAAGCACGCAATATGCTTTGTGTAAAATTTAAGCATTAAATTATAGACCAACATACGAGTGCAACAATCACATCCACACTAAACGCCAAACAAGCAAACAAAAATTCAAAGATACTCGTTAAGTTTTACTAACCTGTTGCTGGTCTTTAAAATATTCTTTTTTTCCCTGCTTTCGAAATATGAATTTATTTTAAATGCAATTTTGGTTTAGTTATTTTTTATTTTTTTTTTTGGTATCTTACTAGTTTTAGATTTCTTACACTTTTCAAAGATACAAATGCATTTACAATGGGTTTATCGTGCTAAAATCAACTTTATCATTCTCTCTCAAAATTCATATTGTGAATGCGCGACACACTTGACTTTCAACACCCAAATGTGAAACCAAAGATAATTTTAAATTAGTTTTCGTTTGCTATTATTTTTTATTTATTTATTTATTTTTTTTAATTACTATTTATGAACGATCAACAACAAAAACGTGTAGAACAAAAATTACAACTACTGGAATCGCAAGACATGAAAAAAGAACCAGAAGGAACTTGTTTATAAATAGAGTTGCCAATTTTGCAATAGGACGAATTTGTGCTTTAGAGGGAGAGAAATAGAGAGAGAGAGAGAGCGATAGCATAAATAAAATAATCCAGGATATAAAAGTATATTTTGCAGGCAGGAAGTGACTACTGTTAGCGCCTCATTAAACCTAGTGTTAGCAAGAACTGCAGCAAAAATCAGCTTAATTAAATTTTTGAAAAAGCTAGATATTTAAAAATAAAATAATCAGAGAAAGTGAAAAACTACTTTAGTCTTAAGATATTTAAAAGGGTTTCCAATCACCATTTTTTTATTTTTAAATTAAAGAATTCAGCCAAAGAAAACAATTGCAAAATTACTAGAATATTTTTATGTAAAATATATTACAACAAGAATACTGATAGACGATCAGTATAACAAAAAGAAATTTTAAAAGTCGAAAGTTTTTCAAGTCGAAAGCATCGCAGTGAGAAGACCCTTTGGAGCAAGGTGAGTATGACGTAGAGTTGTGACATAGTGAGTATCGTTTAAGTGATTTTATAGTCACGACAACAATAGAGTTATAGGAGCAAGTTTAGTCAAAGAATCGTTTGGTGATTATCTAGTTATGAATACTTTTATTTAAGTTCAGTCTTAGCGTAGGTGTGTTATAATAAATTAGTAGTGATTCTCTAGACACTTAAACATTAACGAGGGGTAGATCTGTATCCGTCCAGTGATTTACTAGCCACAAAAGTGGGAGAGTAGAAAATTATAGAACCTAATATTGTTTAGTGATTCACTAGTCACGAAAACAGAGACAGGGAGCAGTAGTTATTATTAATACCGAGAACAATCACGTGAGTGATTTACTAGTCAAGAAGGCGGACATTAGTAGTTGTTTATATCCTAGAATGTAATTAACGACATATCCTAAGCCCCGTATGTTTACGTGAGTGATTTCTAAGACACAAAAGTGGACATAAGCAGTTAATAATTAAATTCAATATCTCGTGTATCCAAGTGTGTGATTTCCTAGTCACAAAAAGGGACAGAGCAAATAAGATAACTAAATTAAACCGACATAAGTGGAATAGTTTTGAACAAGGATATATCATGCATAAGAGTACTATTCGACACTAGCAACAAGGAGTAAAGGGCAGCATAGCGGCGTAATACAGAAATAGGGGTCTAGTAATGTAAGAGTTATGCTACGGTTACACTTGTCAAACATTTGCCTAAAAAGGCGTAACCAACAGAAGCTAATGAAAAAAGTTTTGAGCCAGTATCTTGTTTATCAAATTAAACAGTTTCGAACACAACTAATAGACAATATCATAGAATCCAACATTATTGGCTACTCTTTAACTTTACAAAAGTTTGTCTGGAGCAATTTTGAAATTTAAAGATATAATTTGAATGCTCTGTATCCCAATAAGCAATTTTGCTTGAAATCAATTGTAAAACAATTGTAATTCAAGTCACATATTCAATTGTCAAGAGTTGAATTATGCTTGATTTACAATTTATTTGAATAGCATTCTCCAGTGAAATGGGTACAAGAATTCAATTCGAACATTTCAGTTCAAGCCTCGAATTATACTGTAATTCAACCTTCTATTACAATTGAATTCAAGTATATTTCAAGCTTCAAAAACAATGCTTTTAAAATAGAAAGGAAATGCAATCGACAAGGTTTCTTATAATTACTTTCTGCATATCTACCTTCACTATTACCTTTTGTTTTTCAAGAAATCACTTTTTTAATATATTTGATATTTTTTACCACAATTTTGATTTTATTAAAAAATAAATAATTTATTTGACAAGGTTTGAACATGCTTATGTTGTTTAATTTTTTATTTCAAAATATTTTCAAACTTGAATATTACTTGAAAAAATTTTTGAATTCAACTTTGCTTCCAGTTAAATTTCAAGTGCTTAAATTTTAATTTTTTGAGTGCTTATTGGGATTATAATATAAGGAAGGGATTTTAAAATGAAGCTCTCAAATCAAAAATTTAAAATATTTACGCATTTTAAAGGATCAGTATAACCCGGAAAAATAAGCCGTTCAAATAAGTGCTGATTTTTTCCAGAAACAATTGCCCTAGACAGTATAAATAGTACAATAAAATAAAAAAGTATACTATACATAAATTAAGATATTATTCCATATGAAAATATAATTCGAATAAAAAGCTCAAACTTCTAAAAGAGAAAATCGCACCAAACAACTGAAATTTTGCTCAGTGGTACTTTGGGATATGCAAATTACGGTAGTGGCACTTATTCAAAGAAAGGTTTCTTTCGACTTAAGTAGTTTTTCATTTTAACCACAAAAATTAATACATAAGATATTTATTACATTGTTTAATAGTTGAACTTTGATGGTCGAAATTTTAAAAGTTTTATGTCAGACAATTTTTCAAAACAAAAAAAAATTTTAATAAATAAATAAACCAATAAAGAAGAGCAATTTTGGGATTATGAAAACAAAGAATTACTTTGGAAATTATTGAGCCATTTAAAAGATTTGAATCGCATTTGCTGATTCAGCCGGATTTTTTAAATAAAGGTAAACGACTTGACAAGGAACTTTATTCAAATTCAAATTATTCAAATAAATTATTATATTCGAAAGTTTTCACTAACTTTAAAATTTATTTTAATCAACAAATTAGGAGATATATGGTTCAAAATCACCTAGGGGGATAATTGGGTTTGCATGCAATTTAATGTATTAAATATTAACTTTATTGAGAACAGAAAATTAATAAAATACTACAACTAATCTGCCTTATGTTTGCATCAAACAATACAATTAATTGAAAAATAAAGGCTCAGTTAGCCGAATGTAATGCAAAGTAACTGCAACGTAGGAAACAGCTGATCGATATTTTTGTATGAAAAGTAGCTTACGTTACATTACATTTCTATAACCATTTTCATTATTTTTTATAACAATATCGATCAGCTGTTTCCTACTGTTGCAGTTATTTTACATTACAGTCGGCTAACTGAGCCTTTAGTCGACTATACTGGAATGTAACTGCAATAGTAGGTGTCCCAAATTGTGGATTTTTTCGTGATTGGGGATGAAAATTTCGTATTGGGGATCTGGGGATTTATTGGGGATGTAACCAAATTTGAGGGGATTTTTTGCGGATTTTTTTATAACTGAAGATCAAACAAGAATGATTTTTGAACTAAGAAATATGCGTCTGGCAAGTTTAAAAATGTGTGTTACTATTCATAGTATTCTAATTTAGACGAAGTATGAAGTCAGATCAACCCATAATGAATACTACCAAAACAAAAATACGCAACAAAATGCTAAACGACTTTTTTGAAGCACTTCTTAGAATAAACACACACTTTAAAAATAATTCAATTTGTTGTTACAAATTTAAACCTTGTGCTAAATGCTAAAGCTATTTAATACAAGTACTATGTACAACAAAGTTTCTGAGGCTGATGAATCAAAAGGTTTCGATTCTAAAATTTTTGATATGGTAAACTTTGGTTAAAAATTTTTTTATACTTGTGTATATTAAACTAAGTGTATTTTTTTCTTTACAAGCTTTATAAGTACGAATTAAATCCATATGAACGTAAATATTCTCATAACTATCGATATAAATAAATTTTACTGAATAAATATGTTATGTTTGTCATTATTTTTCAGATTAAATTAAAAAAAAACTAAAAAATTTTATTTTTTTCACAAAAGAAAAAATTTTAATAAAAAAAATTAATTTGGGGATTTTTGGGGATGAGAAATCAAAAATTGGGGATAAGTTCTAGAAAAAAACTGGCAACACTGTCTTGCATTTTTAAATTCTTTTAAACTTTTCTATAATAAAAACCAGAAAATAGACATTTATGGCATTGAAGTCATAGCAATTGCCTGAAGGTCTAAACTTAACTTTGTTGCATTTGGTCTCGGGCATTTTAATGGCAATACTCAAGGTTCCGTTATTTCTTGCTGGGTACAAAATAAAAAATCATGCATGCCACCATATAAACATTTAATAAGTTTGAAAACTTATTAATTTTTTTATTATAGCAAAAACAAACAGCTAAATTTAAATCGCATATTGTAACAATTATCACGATATAATAAAGAAGAATTTAATAATAATATTTTTACTATTGTAGGAACATGTTGCATATAATATCAGAAAAAAAATTCACAACAATGTACGGCAAATTCACGTTTATTTTCCCATTCCTTAAAATATAAAACTCCAGTTGGCTTTTTAACAATATGTACATGATGAGTAGGAAGTAGAGTCATTTGCTTGGTAGTGTTAAAACTTAATAGCTGCTGTTAAGATAAGAGACTTAGGTCCAAATTCACAGTCAATAGCTAACTAACGTTCGTGGTTTAACTAACGATTTTTCTTATCAATTTCATTGGTTAAAACACTTTCATTAGTTAACTAAAGACTGTGAATTTGAGCCTTAGATTTCTTTAAAAGTGTGGGTTTTTTTGTTTGCCAGATCTCATCTCGGTGTTTTTGTTGCCTGTATGCGATTTACCGGCTGTTGTTGTTGTTGTTGGTTTCATTTTGGATCGAATTAACGTTTCATATTTAACTTTCATAGTTTAGTTGGTAGTGGAATTGCCAGCCTGTCTGTTGGCCCGGCTGTTAAAATTATGGTGGATGTATGATGTTATCGCCAACATGGCGTTTTAATAGCATATAAATACTAAAATTTTGACAGTTTTTATAGCTTGTAATTTGAACTTTAATGTATAAGAAATGCACACAAACAAAAATACACATATTAGCATATAAATTGTTCATTAAAATCGTTAAATATTAATTTTCATTACTTTATTTAGGTGTCTGCACCATAGATTTGCAAAACATTAAAGATGAATAACAAATACATAAATATTTGCATAAATACTTACATATATATGTATTTACATATTATGTATGAAAAATTTACATATGTACATATACATATGTATGCATATGAGTGAGTAAATTTCATAAATAGAAATAAAAGACCAGAAGCAGGAATGGTAAAAAACATTTTATGAATAATTTCGTAATTACATAACGCACACTAAATCATAAACAGTCAGAACTCAAAAAATTTCAGATACTGAATAGTGGCAAACAACTTTTGATACTGTGGGAATGGCGCAAGTAGGTAACATGAAAACAGGCATAATGGTATTTTATATTCAGAAGATTGTATTAAGAAGAAATTGTTTTGTTCGTTATAGATTTCTGACTGTTTATGATTTAATTAATAAACCATTTAATATTTATTCTTGGGTATTTCAATTTGGTATCGAGATGGTGTCTGAACTTTGCAGCATCAAGAGTCTGGCGAAGACCAAAAGGCCACGTTAATTGAATGCTACTTTTGCTTTGTGAATTCACGTAAAAGACTTAGTGGTACAATTAAAAAATCTATTGAATATCATGTTCTTAATTCCTCTTCTGCTTTTGATATGAACCTCCGAAGAAACTAATAGTATATCAGAACAGCAGCTGAACGCCAATATAATGAAAATATGATGAAAAACTATATTTGGGGTTTATTGAGTAGTAGCTAGTTATGATTAAACAAGAAACATTTTAAGTGTGCATGTTTACATAAATTATTTTCCACTTTCTTGTGCCCTATTTTTATAGTAAAAATTAATAAAAACAAGTAAGAGTGCTATATTCGGCTGTGCCGAATCTTATATACCCTTTACCAAAGTGCGTTTATGTAGTATAGAGATACATACATAAGCACAGAGATATGTAGGTACATATTAATTTTGTGAAAAAATGCATACTTTTTTCTCTAGTGCAATTTTTAGGTTTTTGGCATTATGTTTAATTTGGTGCTTGTTAAATTTTGGCGATTTATTTTATTTTGCTAATTTTTTTTAGTTTTGGCGATTTTTTTTTCATATATGATTTTTTTTTTTGGTTTTGGCGATTTTTTTCGATTTTTGGCGTTTTTTAATTTTGGCGATTTTTTCGTTCTGGCGATTTTTTTGATTTTGACGATTTTTTTCATTTAGGCGATTTTTTATTTTTTATATATTTTATTTTTTTTTTTATTTTTTTGTGGCATTTTTTTAGTTTTTACACTTTTTTTCGTTTTGGCGATTTTTTTCGGTTTTTTTTTTATTTTGACGATTTATTTTCGTTTTGGCGATTTATTTTGATTTTGCTGATTTTTTTTTTTCATTTAGGCGATTTTTTTAATTTTTGGCGATTTTTTTTCATATAGGCAATTATTTTTTGCTTTGGCGATTTTTTTCGGGTTTTGGCGTTTTTTTTATTTTGGCGACTTATTTTCGTTTTGGCGATTTATTTGATTTTGGCGATTTTTTTAATTTTTGGCGACTTTGGTTAAGTATTTTCGTTTTGGCGTTTTTTTTAATTTTGACGATTTTTTTCATATAAGCGATTTTTTTATTATTTGGCGATTTTTTTTCATATAGGCAATTTTTTTTTTGTTTTGGCGATTTTTTCGGTTTTTGGCGTTTTTTTTAATTTTGGCGATTTATTTATTATCGTTTTGGCGATTTTCTTTTGATTTTGGCGATTTTATTTTCATTTAGGCAATTTTTTTTTAATTTTTGGCGATTTTTGTTTATATAAGCATTTTTTTGTTTTGGCGATTTTTGCGGTTTTTGGCGTTTTTTTGTCATTGTGGAAATTTACTTTTAGTTTTGACACGTTTTTCTCGTTTTGACGATTTTTTCGGTTTTTGGCGTTTTTTTTAATTTTAGCGTTTTTTTTCATTTTGGCGTTTTTTTCGTTTTGGCGATTTTTTTTAATTTTTGGCGATTTTATAATTTTCCGATTTTTTAGTTTTACCGTTTTTGAAAATTTCAAGATTTTAACTCTTACGGTTTCCAAGATATAGCAGTTTGTCAAAATTACATAGTCAAAATTTCATTAACTGATGGACCACCCTTTAATTTAAATTTTTTTAATTTTAGTGTTGATTGTTGTAGCCTATACAAAAATACAGTAATTTTGCAAATTTCAAGTGTCAGTATACATATATACACACTTACATACAATTGTATGTATATTAGATAGGATTTTAAAAGTTATCGTCACTCATTTTGGAACACCCTTTAATTTTTAGATTTTATATATTTGTTGTTGTAGCGACCAAAGTTCTACATACACTGTCCAAATTTCAGTGCCGTAGCTTTTACCGTTCCTGAGAAAATAGCCTTATTCCTAAAACATGAAATATGTTTAATTATTAGGAAAAAAGTTAAAGTTTTCCAACCCTGGAAACATTTTTTTATTTTGTTAAATTTTAAATTTTTTTTTTTAATTATAAATACCAATTTTATGCATACCGAAGTATAAAATAAGTTAATTTAATAAAAAAAGTAATAAAAACTTGTTTTCGGTAGTTATTTTCTATGGGAAAATAGAGTTTGAGTTTTCCAGCTCTGAAACCGTCTGCCCGATTTTGCTAATTTTCAAAATTTTCGGAAAATTTCTGACACACCAGTCCAAGAACGAAGTCTCTAGCTGTTCTGGGAGCTTGGGAAAACCGATTTCACGTACAGACAGACGGACAGACGGACATCGCTTGTTCGTCTTCCCTATGCATAAGGATCCAGAATATATATACTTTATGTGTCGCTTATTAATATTGTAGAAATTACAAACGGAATGACAAACCTATATATACCCTTTTACCATTTTTTGGTAAAGGGTATAAAAATATTATTCTTATGTATTTGCGAATTGATAAAAGATATCGTATAAATACGATATTATTTTTGTTGTTCTTTTTAGGTTGAATTTCAGAACTCACAACAGTTGTGAACAGCTGATGTGTGATTAAAGGGAAAGAAGTTAAGCCCAGTCTATACATTTCTTGAATTGGACCTCACAATCGGAATATCTCGAGATCAGTTAAATATATTGGAAAAACTTTTTCAGTAACATTAAAAAGACTCATATGGAAGTCAAAATGTCAATTTAAGTCAATAAAATTAGGTTTGTTCATTTACTGAAAATTTTTACGAATTTGTAACAATTGTTACTGGAAAGTGTTCATTAACCCAAAAAGTTTGCAAGGAGAGAGCGTCAAAAGAGAGAAAAAAAAATATTACTAGTAAAATTTTTACTTGCAAGAATTATCCAACCACCTGTTATGTGTTTTGTTGTCAAATAAATTATTTAAAAAATATTTGGAAAAAGAAAAAATGGAAAAATGTGCATTTCTTTAAAAAAAAAACATGTACACGTATGAAAAAAGAAAGCATGTTAAATATTAAGTATTATGTACTAAGTATTAAGTATTAAATATTTTTAGTGGCAAATAATTTTGTTTGTTTCTCATATATGATCAGAGATGAAAAATCGAATTTTTGGTATTTGTTAATGGAATAAAATTAAAACAGTATGAAAAATGCATAAAAATACATGGAACTGTGTAAACAATTTCATATTAAATATCAATTTCTAAAAAAAATGTAATTTAAAATATTAAAGGTATTCATTTCAGTGTTTTTCCTCGTTGGAAAAATGGAAAAATGTAATTTTTTACAACAAACACAGGAAAAAAAATTTGAAAAAAATTTTTTAATTTTTTTACTTGTGTTTGTTGTCAAAAATTAAATTTTTCCATTTTTCCAACGAGGAAAAAAACTGAAATGAATACCTTTATTATCAAACAAAATACATCAGAAATATTACATTGGTATCATGATTTCCATCCATGGTTCTGATATGAATAAAATTGTCTTGCAAGTTTTTACAAGTAAAGCGTTCATTTACTTTTTCATATTTGGGAGAGAAATTTGTTAAATTTCTGCCTTACTCTCTAGTTTCTGCTGGGAAAGTAAATGAACAGACCTATTATTTTAATATATATATTTTATGGTACAAAACAATTTTGACTTTTTTGCGCGTAGCTATGTCCGCATTTATGAAAGGGCTCTCTTAAATTTTAGTTTAAAAAGTTTTTTAAGCTACTTACGTAATTAAATCTTATCGATCGAATTTTCAAGATCTACCGTCACAATTTGTATAAGTACTTAAACCCAAAAAATATTTTGAAAATTTACGATTTGTTGAATGATTGCTGAATGTGGGGTACATGCTCAAAATACAAAATAACTGGCTGTAATCACATTTTTATTATATTATTTTTAGCGCTATGTAGTTGAAAAGTGAAAAATTTAAAATAATGGAGGCACTTTTTTTTAAACATGCCTTTTCAGAGAAATTTTAAAATTTCGATTTCTTAGTCTTTTCCCGATTCCAAACTGCAGATATTAATAATTTTTTTTTTAGTTTTCTATTAAATATTTTGTCAGAAATTGAATGCGGTGTTTTATTTTTTTAATTTAAAATCCAACTCTAAACTAAAAAGTTATAAAAAATAGTTAAACTAATAAAAGATATGGAAATACATCTGAGGAAATTATTTCTCAAGAATGTTGAGCTCCGTGTATCGGCACCATGTACAGATTTTCATCGACTCACTGCAATGAGGTAATAATTAATAAACCAAAATGACATTACGTCTTAATTCATTCCGGAATAAGTCTATGTATATGGCTTTAATATCACTGCACTATAGTGCAGTCACGGCCTTATTTGTCAATGATCTGCAAAATGACACCATTTTGGAATACCACTCATAATTTTACGGCAGTTAGCAGTGCTGGGTTTACGTATAGGGCCGTGATAACCGGGCCTAGGGTGGCATTGTTTTAGGGGCGGAAACATATTCAGATCCCTAAAAATTAACATATTAAATAGTTTGAAATTGATTTTTGTGAACTACTTTTGCTTTATACAGTGAACAAATTTTAATATAAATCTCACCTTACCCGTTAATTTATCAGTGCAATGTAAATTTTTTTTTATTTATATGATAGTATTCTAAAGCGCTTGATTAGACCATTGTGCATTTTTAAGATTTAACGATATCGGGTTAGTGTATTTACATCCCAGCAAAAAAAGAGACTCCAAAAAAATCATGAAAATGTAGAGTTTGCGATCTGGAAGTAGTGAACATTTCGATCCGATCTAATGATTTTTACATAGGGTTGTCATTGCAAGAAGTTCCCTTTTTCGATGCCTGGTCATTAAATTGGAAGCGATATTAGGAAAAATTACCTTCTTTGTGTTCTATGATAATATTTTCATCTAGGAAAAATTGTAAATAGTTACCTATTTTAACAATCCGTTTCTTTTTATACGAATGTAAGCCCGGATTAGTGTTATCATGTAAATTTAATCAAATAACTTTTAAATTTTAGACTAAAATTAGTTCATAAATTTCTTTAAAAAAATAAATTTTTCTTAAATTCTGGTTAATATTTTCTATCACTATGGAGGAGTTACAAGGTTTTGTATGACTAAAATAAGCTTCTACACGGTTTTTTGCTCACTCTCGGCAAATTAAAAATATCGATTTTTTGGAAGCAATGAAAATGTAGTTCCACTGGAATGACTTCCATTTTTTTTCACTGGGATGTTTTTTACGAAACCAGAGCATACTCTAGTTATGTGAATCAGCGTTTAAAAACTTCTGATTTGTGTGTTCGTTTTTCCTTCTGCTAATGAAAATGTAAACTATCGCAGTCAAAGCGAACACATAAAACGAAAAGCTATACACAACGGACAGTTTCAGTGTTTGACATGTTCAAAGAGCTATCGGTTTGACTGACTGCTTCTTTAAATAAATTTGGATGTTAAATTTTCTTTTTTTTACTTGACTATGCTTTTTTTACAAACAAAAAAAAATTATATGATTTTCAAAAAAAAATTTTTTTAAGGATACAAAAATTTTTGGGATAAAAAGTGGTTTGAATGACACGTTCAGATTACATTGCCAAATATTGTTTGCAAACAATTAATTTTGCAAAAAAAGTGCATGTAGTGTATTAGCTACATTATTTCCAAACGCAAAGAAAAGATATGGTTGTAGAATGGTTGAGAAAGCAATATTATGTTCTCAGAAACAAATCTGTGGTCGTTGAAAACAAGTTATTGTTATTTTAAACATTAATTTTGTTATGGTAAGCAAAGTAATGTTTGCATTTAATAATTACATTATTATATTCATAAAAAAGTGTGATATGGTTAGAGTTTAACAATATAGTTTTGTTAAAAATTTATGACTGCAACATAATTATTGTTATTTTTTAAAAATAATATTATGTAAATAACAATATAATGCTATCCAAGACCATACTATTATAAGAAACATCTGTCAGTTCAGTGTTTCGTTTGTAAGCTATCGGTATTGCACGCGTCGTGTTACATAAATAAATAAAGCAAAAACAAACAGAAGGGTCGGTAAATAAAAACATATTAATACGTACATATGTTTATCTCTTTATACACAAGTGTTTCTATTTCGAGTATACACACAATTGTAATTATACATTTCTATAAATACCCAGCTAAAAAAATATGTATGGAGCATATATGATATTCCATATATGGTTCGGATCCGAAAAATGAGGGTATATGAGCATATATGATTAAACAGGATGGCCCAGAAAGACCGAAGTGGTGTGAATTCCTTATAACTTTTTATTTAAGACATATTTTTTTAATTTTTTGTTTTTTAAATGCAGTAAATTTATAGGGAATATTTTTAAATTAGTTATTAAAAATGATATCCCGCAAGTGGTGGACATTTTCTGCTTCGCACAAATGTGTTCTTTCCATTTCCATTATTCATAACTTAGTTATGAGTGACGAAGCCTCGTTAACAAACAAAACTTTAGGATATGGGATATTGAAAACCCGAGAGTACTTCATCAACGACAATTACACCCAGTTAAGTATACTGTTTGATGCGGTGTTTCTTCAGAAAGGATCATTGGCCCATATTTTTTTGAAAATGAACGAGGTGTCGCCATTTCCATCAATGGTGATCGATATCAGGCCATGTTGGAAAATTTGGTAAAGCCAACCGTGGAAAACCATCCGCAAATATGGTTCCAACAGGATGGACCCACAGCGCACACTTCCAGGGCCACAATGGCTCTTTTACGCGACATCTTTGGTGAAAAAATAATTTCGCGTAGAAGCAATTTTAATTGGCCTCCGCGTTCCCCGGATTTAACTGCTCCAGACTGTTTCCTTTGGAGTTATTTAAAAGGGAAAGTTTATCTTAATAAGCCTAGGACTATTGAGGAATTAAAAACCAATATTCGAGACGAAATTAACAACATAACACCGGAAGTTTTGCGAAAGGTCATTGAAAATGTGTTGGAAAGAGCACATTTGTGCGAAGCAGAAAATGGCCACCACTTGCGGGATATAATTTTTAATAACTAATCTTAAAATATTCCCTATAAATTTAATGTATTTAAAAAACAAAAAACTAAAAAAAACATTTTCATACATGTTTGTGTAAATTCCCTCCACAGTATGCAAAGTTCATATTCATACACTCTTGATTCGCAAAAGCGCACTGCTGTGCAATAAATTAAATTAGTAAAATCAAATTTTTTTAGACTTAAGACATTTGAAATATTTGTTTGGACAAATAATTCAAAACGAACTAAAAGTCATTTCATTCATCAAAAGGTGAATCAATTATTTAAAAACACATAAATCATATTCTTACATAACATTTAGCTTAAGAAATCAGATTAAAAACTAATGCAATTAATTATGAAAGCAAAAATAATCCCTTTAACAATAGTTTTCAATACAGTAATATGAACTTTGTTTCTTATCTAGGGAATTTTGTTATTTTCTGTAAAATTAAAGACTGGATTATACTTTTGATTATTTGGTATATTAAATGGGGCCACAATGTATAAAATCATACAAGAATGGCTTCTTTGTAACAAAAAGTTTTTCTTTTTTAAACGTTGAGGGTACGCATATAAACTTTGCATACCGTATGTATTTTCTAATGGATTTCCAATTCAGCAGTGATAAAATTCCAAGCTTTTTTGATTGCAAAAACGATCTTATGTGAGATATCATGTATGTATACATTCTTATATGGCTCCATATATAAAATCTCATATTTATGGATCCACATATGAAGAGCTTCATAATTAAATTTTCATATATGAGCTCATATGTGATAATACATTTCATATATTAGTCCATATATTAGTTCATATATAATAGTTTTGCCATGTATAATTCCATATATTTCCATACATGAATTCATACACATTCATATATAGTTATATACATTCATAAATTAAAAATATATGGACGATATATAATTTTTTTAGCTGGGTACATTTAATTTCAACAGTATTAATTTATTTTTATTTCGTATTTAACGCACAGCTGTTTTAAACAAGAGATCCACCAATATATGATTGAAAATCAAAATATTATTATTATATTTAATAATACTGGTGTCGTATTTAACAATATTATTATTATATAAGAACATCGTATAGTGAGTCTCAATTATATTTTAGTCACATCTAACAATAGTGTTGTCACATTTACAATAACTAGATTAGGTGTAACAAAGTTCATTGTTTTTGTTGATAATGTTATTATTAACTCAGATAATAATATTGTTAAAAGTTTACTTTCGTATTAACAATAATATGATTTAACTACAACCATATAATTCAATCATAGTATGTTGCTGTTTGATTATGGTTACCTCAACCATATTTTTTCTTTGCGTGCATATATAGTAAAGCGCTATCACTATTTCTGAATTAGGTGTTTGCCAAAAAATGATATCACCATTTTTTGAGGGCGCACTGTTTTTCGGAATCCTTGGAGATTTATAAAAAATTATTGGTCACCACAATCGACAAACTGTGTACAGGGGTTTACTTCCCTTTGCTAATACTATCGAATCTATAGTGTCATGACCAGGCGGATTTTTTACAGTTGGACAAAGAAATTTAAATATTTATAAATTTTAAAAAACTTTTCTTCATAGAGCAAAAAGGGCGGCATATCTCATGGGGCCTATTTTGCAAATCACTTTAAAATAGATATCACAAGGATTCGTTCTTTTAAATTTGTCTGAACGATCATTAATGTCAAACGAGTACAGTTTCTCGGAGAGCAGAAGCACTTGCCAGTCTTTTTTATTCTAATTTTCATACCTGGTCAGCGTGACCGTTTGACCGACTAAAGTAGCAAATTGTCACTTTTTCGACTGCCTTGCCACTTTTTCGAGTGCTTTTGCCACTTTTTGTCTCCCTTTTTTAGAGTGAATTATTATATAAAAATACATTAAAAATTAAAAGTTTAGTGTAGTTTTCTCGTTATTTTTAATTTTGCCCCTTTTTTTGATAAATCCCCTTTTTGGTGCCACTTTTTGAAAAATGTCATCGGTCAGCCTGTACCTGGTTTCATGAAAGATTGCATTGCATTGCATTGCATTGCATTGAAATTTTTTATTAAAACTCTAACGAATAAATGTAAAAAAAATAAATGACATGCAATATGTCTATTTGCATACTCGAATTTTATTATTATCCGAATGTAATTCTCTTTCAGATTATTTATCTTACAACCTTCTCAAAATGCTTTTATGCTGCTTATTGTGGTGAAATATTGTTGTCTTTAGAAGTACAGAAAACATACAAATATTTATACCAAAAATGCATAATAATATTTTATAAGCAGTTACTAACTAAAGATGACTAACGAAAGTTAAAAAGGATTAAGATTGACCTTGAGATAAAAAAATAACTACAAAAATTATTCATTTAAATAAATACAAAATTTACTGCTAATAAGCAACATGTTTTTTAGCATTGCCAAGTGATATCTTTTAAATGAATATTCACAAATCTTGTAATTAAACAACATTTACAAAATATGTCCTCATTTCAGACAGACAAGATGGGCAGACGGACAAATAGTGATTACGGCTGTGGAAAGGAATACTCGTTTAAACATTCATATAACACTCGTATGCCACATATTTTGTACATATTTAGCTGCAACCAGTCAATATTGCAGCATAAACATTCATATGACAATCAATTGTTACCATCTCCTCTTTTCTCGAATTTTACATTACACAGTGTTTACTAATTAACGTACCCACTAATTTTTTCTTACTGTTTTTATTCTTGTGCATTTGCTAAACTAAACTAAATATACTCGCGTATGATGATGATAACTGAGATGCAACTGCTAACAGCAAAACCAAACAGCTGAAGAATAAGCAAATGAAATAAAATCTTTAACTGGGTCCCGTACTGGTAAAATAAGACGAAAAGAGAAGAAGAAATACCAAAAAAAAAATTAAAAACAACTGATCGACCATCCGTCCAAAGAAACCGACCAATGAATGCCAATGAAGAAGGTATTAAACGACAAAAGAATTTGCATATCAATTTGTACTCAAACAAAATGGCGTAAACGGAAAAAAGATTGGAAAACAAAATATCCCATAGCTGACAAAGTAAAAAAAAAAGTGCATTTCAAATACCCTACAATCCTCCAGATTATAAGGGAATGTCTATAAGCCGTATATTGCGGAAAAATAGGACTGGCTCTATAGCTACACTAATGATAACCACACTACTGACCAAGCTTCTTTTCAAATCAACGCAGATTAGAATTAATCACATAAATTCAGTTCCTTTATTCTCGTGACTTCATTGAGGAATAATTATTTTGGAAATATTACTACTGGGACTTTATAGATGAACTCATTGAACTTTTCTAAAATAACTTTCAATTAACTGCTGTTGTTGGTCAAAAGTCTCAAGCATACCAGCTCAGTAGTTCGATTTAATTAGGTTAGGTTAGGTCAACAAGAGGGGACTCACTTCCATATGATATAACACTTATATCCAATACGGCATATATACGAGGATGCTGGTTACCTTCATTAAATGTACATATTTATCCAGAATACACTAGTCGATAAACCGGTGATGCACAGAAACTAGTCTGTTCTATATATTATCATAAGCAGGGAAACAGCAAATATGCAATCGCATGTTTTTTATTGTGGAACGTATTTATGCTAGGACAAGATATTTATCCGTTTCAGAGCTTTTTATTAATTTTGGCATCGATTTGTTGCTGCATATTTTTGCATATATCAGTCCTAGGCGCATATTTTTAGCATATTTTTTTTTATTTTTAGAGCATATTTTTATACCTTATAGATTTTTTTATTTTAACCCACTTGGCGCAACCATCCTTTCAAAAGGACACTCCATTCGGAAAAAAAATATTTTATTTTTCTAGAAACCTATTAAATAATATGCTTACAAGTCAACAGTTTTATTTTTAATTTTAGCCATCTAAATCTCTGTTCCAATGTTCCATGTATTGTATAAATTTTTCATATATATTACTAAATTTTATGGACGTCAGTTTCAATACAAATTCAGTTTTGGTATTTGTGATGGACTCTGCCACCAGTAGACATTAAAGGAACATTGTCAATGTATAAAAGGTTATTTAGACTAGTCCTAAACGATTTTTATTTGAAATTCTATGTCAGTATTTTGTTCTTTATTGAAATAAAAATTATAAATAAAAATCTTGTCTTATTTATCCAGAATACAGTTCCAAAGCCTGACTTCTGATATCATGATCTTTTGAAATTGAAGGTAAATTCCTATGAGAGCATTCAATAAAAATTAATTTGTATTATTTGCTTTAGTCAAAATACATAGGTATGGTAATTTTGTTTTAGCTTGCACTTCAAACCCAGTTAATCTTTATTTTATTTTTAATTTATTTAAAATTTTTTTTATTTTAAATGCAAATGTTGTTGAATTTTTGAATTAAAAATGCATTTTCATTTACAAATAAACAAATTCATTTTATTTTTAAGAGCATATTTTTTTACTTTTTAGTGCATGTTTTCAAGTTTTTGGTACATATTGAATGCGCATAAAACAATTTTTTTAGAGCATATTTCTAGTTTCCCTGATCATAAGTTTATCTAGCAAGATTCCCTAAGACATTCCAAGCAGTGTTGCCAGAATTTCTAAGGCTAAAATCTGCAAAATTGAAAAATTTTTCACGAAAAAATCTTAAAAATCTGCATTTTATTTTTAAAATCTTCAAAAAATCTTCAAAGCTATTTTTAAAACAACTTTTTTATATATGATTAAAAAAATTTACATAAATATTGACGTACATGTGTGATATCAAAAACAGCAGAAAAAAATCAAGCAAAAATCTTTGCAAGATAACATCTTCGATTTTGCGACATTCGTGGAAGTGTACTGATAAGTTTGACGGTTTTTTCACGCGCAAAGTTTACTTTGTAAAGTCTTGAGCTTATTAAAGAATATAGAATATAGAATAAGATCTCTTTTCTCTTCTCTCCTATAAACTTTAGACTTTGCAAAGTAAACTTTTGTGTGGAAAACCCATCTTTATTTAGGAGAACCGAAACGCATAAAGCCAACAAAAAAAAATTCTTCATACTTATGTGCAAACAATATAAAATTAATGGGAAAAGAAATCGGATATATAAAATATTATACAAAAAGTGATTTAATTTGTTACATAAATATCCAAAGGACTTTTTGTTTTATTCAAGTTTATTTCAAATGAATGTGGTAAAGACATTTCATTCATTTTAATTTAACTTAGGGCTGCAAAATCAAAATCAGAATAAGCTGGTTTTATATCAGATACTCTATTCCAGAGGCTTGCAAAAGTTAATCCTTCTTTTTTTTCTAAGTTCAAAAATTGTGACTCTCTAAACTGTGAGTTGTTCACATAAAATAAAAGAAAAAAAAAGGAATTTTTTTTTAACAAGCACAACCCGCAAAGCGATTAGCTTGTCTGCAGGAAACACCCAGAGTCTATGGTGGGAATCGAACCCAAGACCTCTGGACTGAGAGGTTAGCATCGCTACCACTCAGCCACAGGGGCACTAACACTAGTAACAGTAATAGCAAAATGTAAAAAAATTCACTATAATTGGAGTTGAAAAATCTGCGTTTTTAGGCCAAAAATCTTCAAATCTGGATTTCGTCTTTTTGGAGAGTAAAAATCTGCAAAATCCAGATAAATCTGCATTTCTGGCAACCGTGATTCCAAGTTAGGTATGTTAGCTCGATGACAAAGACAAGCAAAAGGTCGCCCGCGGTCACCTCGTTATGCTCTTCTTTACACGTATGTACATAAACCCATGTATAAAAGAAAATAAATCAATATCTCATAAGCATTCAAAGCAGCTAAATAAATATATAAATAATATAAAGATGTATGTGTGTGCCTCATTTTCCTCCATGGAATCTTTGTCTTCTAGACTGACTTAACGATGATCATTGATACAGATAGTGTTCCAATATTCCATCTTTCTCCCAGTATACTCTGCTTGGGATATCATATATCAGTTCCGTGCAAGCTATATGAGACCTCATATCACAGAATCCGCCTCGCACTTGCTTACCATTTTTAAAACCGTCTAAGAAAATGTTGATTCCTGGTTTATTCACCGCTTGTTTTATTGTGTCCCATTCTTATACTAGTGTTTAATTATCGAGTTGGGTTTCTGCCACACATTTCTGTAGTAGATTTACCTCATGATACCATGTCCCCTATCTTTTGCTGTCTAGTTACATGTTCTGTTTTCAGTAGTTCTCCCATCACTATCAGCCTAGAATATACCTGACACTGGTGTGGAAAGGGAATACATTAAGCGGCTACTCATATATTATATACTGTTTCGCGGAAGAAATACTGGATATAAAAGCGTGTAGTCGTGCAGCCTGTTGTGGTCAATGTGTTCAATGCACAATAGAGGCCTGAGTAAACAGTCTTAAAATGTAAATGTAAATGTATTCTCGTGGCATGTATTATACTAAATCAAAAATAAATGCTGTTGTTTAATAAACAAAACACGATGGATGTATTGATGTTCGTATATACAGTCAAATCCCGATAATTCGTTATCGCAAGGGACAGGCCATTTCTTCCGAATTAAAGGGGTTTTCGATTTAGGGAGGTTTCGATTTAACGGGGTTAAAATAAAATAAATACGAATTAACGGGGTTTTTCAAACTTATTTACTAAAACGATAAAAAACATTTTTCTTTATTACTCATTAAAAAACTGGGGGCAAATTACGGCACTCGTTATCGAACGAAATTACGAAATATTTCAATAGAGTTTATATGGAAAGATTTCGTAATTTCGTTCGTTAACGAGTGCGGTAATTTGACCCCTGATCTTAAGAAAATAAACACACACTCAAGCAAAAGCAAAAACTCATGCAAACAAAAATAGCGGTGAACAAAAAATCATTCTTTCCATGTTTCTGATGTTTTTATTACGAATTATAAGTGGTAGTTAACAAACAATCACGATTTATAAGAGGTAAAGAAGATATCATTTAAAAAAAAAAATTAAGAATTAGCGAGGGGACCAAAATTTATGGAAATTTTCCGAATTAATGAGATTTTTTTGAGGAACCGACAGTTTATTACGAATTATCGGGAATTACGATTTATCGGGGTACGAATTATTGGGATTTGACTGTATAAGTGCTTACAAGCAGCGAAGCTTTTCGCGCTAGACTTAGCGCGTTTTAACTATGTAAACGCGCATTTTTTCGTCTTAGCGTTTTTAATAAAAAAAAAAATTGCGCTATTTTAGTGCGTTTTGAATAAAGTCGATAACACACTCAAAAAAAAAATAAACTAAAACTTAGGAAAATTTTCTAAATTTGAATAAAAAAAACTTGTCGTATGGCGCCAAAGCTGTTTTTACTTGAAACCAGTAAAATATTTACTAAATTTCTAGTTCATTAATTAACTAGTTTATAGTAATTATATTTTCATATTTTAGTAAAATTTACCTTAAATTAAGCCAAATTTTCCCATAAAATTATGAGCTTTGCAAAAAAAAATTTTTCGTCTTTGATCTAAATTTAATTATTTTCCAATTTTTTTTTTGTTTTTAATTCTGGTACTTATTTTTATTTTTAACTAAATTCTATACCACATTGTATGTTTTTTTTATTTTCATGTTATATTCTTAATTATAATTATTCACCATACATACATATAAATTCCTTGAGAGGAGAGACAATTATTGAACCAGCAACCAATTGCCTAACAAGGCAGCCTGAATAAGCATTTAAATTATTGAGTTTTAAAATTTAATTTTATTTACAAAACAATAAATTTCAAGTTCAAATATTCCTGGAAAATATAAAAAATTTACTTAGATTTTTTGCTAGATGCAAATTAATAATAAATTCTATAATTCAAAGAAACAATAATTAAAACTGGTAAATATTTTTCTAAAATTTAGTATACCTCCTTACATCTCTTAAGTAAGTCAAATTTCATGAACTAATCAGGACTAATTCATTTCCTAATTCATTTCCTAAGTTTACTAGTCCTTAATATAAAATTTACTTCAGTTTATAACCATTTTCTTACTTTTAGTAAATATTTCTTTTAAGTCAGTAAACATTTCCTGACATTTGAGAAATTTATTGTGTATTTTTATGATCTATTTTTGAGGATATGAACTTTTTATTTTTTATTACTCATATTAAGTAATTTATACTAGATTTTTGTAAAAATTTACTTAAAATTAGAAAAAATTACTTAAACTTAAAAATTTTTTTTACTTGAATTTAGGAAAAAAATTCTTAATAATAGAACATGTCTTTTTTTGAGTGCATAACTCCAGTTCAATATTTTTTACTTTTTTTGCATAAATTTAACGCAATTTAATACTGTAAATGACAAGTGTATTTGAAATTTCACAACTAAAAATATGTACTAGTAAAATGATCCAATAAGTTTATATAACTTATTAAGGCATCTATTCAAGATAAAGTACAAAAAGCATTTGAATCGCAAAACTCTGCGGCAAACTTATATGTTGATGCAAAGTTTGACAAATAAAATCAAAATACAAACTAAGGATTTGGATTATTTGGAAGGCTATTATGATTCTGTATTAAATGATTTTAGTTATTTAGGATATAATTACGAAGGAGCAATATTGCAAAATCTGAAAAAGGTTACTAAAAATTTTATTTACTAATACAGTCAAATCCCGATAATTCGTAATCCCAAGCGACCGGCCATTTCTTACGAATTATAGAGGTTTTCGATATAGCGAGGTTTCGATTTAACGGGGTTAAAATAAAATAAATACGAAGTAACGGTGTTTTTCAATTTATTTACTAAGGCCGGGATCACACGATTGGCAGAATGTACCAATTTTCGTCGGCTCACTGAAATAAAGTCATACGTAATAAGGTAAATTTGCCTTATTTCTCAACTAATTGAAATATAATCACATATCTGCACCAGACTACATTAGTAATAAAACCATATAGACTTTTTCAAGAATTAATTAAAAAACTAAGCCATTTTGGCTGATTACTTATAACTTTATTGCAGTGAGCCGACGAAAATTGGTGCACTTTGCCAATCGTGTTATCCAGGCTTAAAACGATAAAAAAAACATTTTTCTCTGTTATTCATTGACGAACTCATCTTAAGAAAATAAACACACACAAAAAAATAGCGGTTCACAAAAAATCATTATTTTCATGTTTATGTTGTTTTTATTACGAATTATAAGTGGTAGTTAGCAAACAAATACGGTTTATAAAAGGTAAAGGCCGTGATACACCATCATACAAAGTCGTGCGATCTACGAAAAACTATAACCCTGGTGTGATGAATTGTTATTGAAAATGTCTTGAAAATGTTCATAAACACCATCATACCAGGAATATACTTTTTCGTAGATCGCACGACTTTGTAGGATAGTGTATCACGGCCTTAAAAAAGACTTTAGGTTGTACATGGGTGGCATCGCTGCTTACAAGCGGTGTTGTGAAGAATTCTTGTTCGTAACAAACACTCAAAAATACTGCCTAAAAACGAGTCCAAAGTAGAATAGTGTCGAAAAAACAAAAAAAACTGTATTTAGTGCAAAAATACAGACATATATCTGAAATTCACTGAAACAAACAATATATATATATATATATATATATATATATATATATATATGGCTCCAAAGGTCTAAGTCTATTCTTTATAAATCCGTTTATAAATTCAAAATCGATTGATATTTAACTTAGTTAGAGGTTGATAAGTACCTACGGGTATGAAAAACTGGTTTTTTACGGTCTCCAAAGATTTTGGAAGTGTTTCGAAAATTTCAAATACAGATTATTATTATACTCGACAAGATCTAGCAGCAAAATAGTAACACGTCACAGGTATTTCGATTTCATTAAAATTTGTTACACAGTGTTATTTCTGTAAGGGTGGTTTTTAAAACAAGCGCGCACAGTTAATGTTAATGCGTGCGTTTGTATGTGCACAGAAAAATAAAAGATCATACACACAATGTATGTGAGTATGCATTGCATGACGTTTGGATACACGCCCATGTGTCAGAAGAAGCAAGCATCACAAATTCTTTCGGCACGAAGTATTTTCGCTTTACTACTATAGTTGCAATAACTGAAACAAATGTCTTGCCAACAGTGTTGTTTAGCGTCTGTTTTAGAAGACGTCGCTGCAAAATGCTTCATGTCTTAAAAGTTCTTGTAAGTGGGGTCTTGTAGGGGTCTAATACACAAGATAACCATTGTCGATATCAGTGTTTTATCAATAAACTATTTGTAAAATTACCCATGTGAATCTTAATTTTTATTATGATTTAGGGTGTTCACTGTTTTCCTCTAACTCTTTCCTGAAAAGCTTAAATTCCCTTTACTTTAAAAAAACCATAAGGAAATCATGATTCTCATTATTTAAAATAAAATAGCAAAGAAATCAGAATCCAAAGTACAACAGCATAAATACACATTATATAATACACATATGCATATATACAAATATCTTTTGCAGTCTCTTTAGTTTCTTTTAATTTTAAGGAACAAAACTGCAAATGAAGATATGTTTGAGGATAGTAACAAATATTTAAGACAATAACAAAAAAAAACTAAAAGAGAAAAAACAATATTCAGCAATTTGAAAGGAAGTTATAGTTTTAAATTTATAAGCAGCCAGCGAAATGAATATACCAACCAACTCGCATAAAAAATAAGCAAGAAAAAACTATCTATATCAGCCTTAATATATTATGGGAGTAGTTATTATTTGATTGTGCTTTGGAAAAATTACAATGAGCATTAAAGAACATTAAAAGACTTTTTAAAAGCGAAAAGTTTAAAAGTACGGGCAAGTCCGCGCACATCTGCAGCAACAACTACCAATAACTTCTGTTACCCGATTCAAAAATTTGGCTGGCAAAAATGTAAACGTGGGTAAGATTTAAAAAATCAACATAAAAAGTCTAAAACACTTAACAGACCGTATGCACATATAAGCAGTTTAAGGATAATGTTTACTAAAGCTAACCGAAGGTAAAATAAATTTGATGTATATAAATGTATGATAACAATTGTAGAGTGTGCAGAGGAGAACAATCATACCGAAAAGGCCCCTTTCAAATTAGGCAACTTTACTTGCGCAAGTCTTGTGTTTGTGGGTGTGAGAGGAAAGGTCGGTTGAAGGGGAAAGAATTGCCGAGATTTGAGTACAGACTTGCTTGAACTTGGCAATTCTGCCACAATTCTTTTTCAGCTGTCATTGTTGCCTTGGGATATTGATTTGTTTTTGACATTGTCTTTTATTTCTTCTTCGGTGTGTTGTCTAATTTTGTTGTTAAGAAAATTTTATATTACATATGAATACAGAAATGAAACAAAACGTCAACAAATTAAGAAAATTCGAGCATAAAAAAATTAAACTTGCTCAAGAAATGAACTGAATGTGAACATAGAAGCAAGTTCAAAAGAAAATAAATAAAAATGAAAATTATACTTGCGCAAGTAAAGTTGCCTAATGTGAAAGGGGCCAAACTATTGAAACTGTTCGCATAAATTCGTTATCTGTATGTGTATGTATGTGTATATAAAACAAACAAAAATATTTCTATTTACTTCCAACACATTGTTCATGGATAAAAGGAGAAATGATCTATTGTTTGTTATTTTTAATAGAAGGCCGTATTGAAATGAGATATTTAAAGGGGCTAAGAAGTCTATCAGATTTTTATATTATAATTAATAGTATAACAAGAACACAATAATATTGTAGGTGGCGAGGCTGACAATGGCGTTGGCTGAAGTAGTTAGGACGTTGCTTACAAAACCGAATGCCCTGAGTTCAATACCGGTATCCAACAGTCATTACATAACAACACCACGCATTTGTTTGATGCGCATTAGTGTTTATTGCACTCAAAAAAAATTAACGAAAACTTTAGAAAAATATTTACTAAATTTCTAGTTCATTAATGAACTAGTTTATAGTAATCATATTTTCATATATAAGTAAAATTATTCTAAAATTAAGTAAAATTTTCCCATAAAACTTTGCAAAAAATAATTTCGTCTTTGATCTCAAATTCAGTAAATTTTTTAATTTTTTTTCTTTAATTCTGGTATTTATTTTTTATTAAATTTTATACCAAATGATATGTTATTTATTATATCTTCATATTATATTCTTAATTATAATTTACCATACATACATATATATTCCTTGAGAGGAGAGACAATTATTGAACCAGCAACCTTCTGATTGATAGGCAAGCACTCTAACCAATTGCATAAACAAGGCAGCCTGAATAAGCATTGAAATAATTGAGTTTTAAAATTTTATTTTTTACAAAAAAATAAATTTCAAGTTCAAATATTCCTCGAAAATATGAAAAACTTACTTAGATTTTTTGCTTAATGCAAACAAAATATATATTCCATAATTTAAAGAAAAAATACTTAAAATTGTTAAATATTTTTCTAAAATTTAGTATACCTCCTTACATCTCTTAAGTAAGTCAAATTTCATGAACTAATCAGGACTAATTCATTTCCTAAAGTTTATTTTTTGATTTAAGACGAAGTTTACTAGTCCTTAATATAAAATTTCCTTCAGTTTATAACCATTTTCCTAGTCTTAGTAAATATTTCCTTTAAGTCAGTAAACATTTCCTGAAATGTGAGAAATTTATTGTGTATTTTTATGCACTATTTTTGACTCATATTAAGTAATTTTTACCAAATTTTTGTAAAACTTTACTTAAACTTAAATATTTTTTTTACTTGAATTTAGGAAAAAAAATTTCTTAATAATAGTACGTCTTTTTTTTTTTTTGAGTGTGGTATCAGTTGTTGTAAGAAAGTTGAAATGTGGAAGGCATAGTCATTGGTCACACTGACTTGAGCAGATACTAATCATAATGTAACATCAGAGCGCCCTCCTTCGTCGCTTCATCACTGCAACACCGCATTATTAAAAAATGTGCAAAATACAGAGTTGTAAAGAATGAAGTTTTCCTCTATATATCTCTTCCTTCACCACCTGTCTTCTCTATCATAATCCTCTTCCTAAAGAAGGTAACATCTTGTCATAGTAGGATTCATTCAGACCCTCTCTTATAAACAAAAATCAATTTTACATCAAATCAAATCAAATCAAATAAAGCCAGCAATAATTAATTTGGTAATAAATGAATAAAAAAAAGCTAACTCGTCCCGGGAGTTTAAAGTAGTGCAACTGTCTACCTTTCTCATAAGTATTTTTGACGTTAAAAAATCTTGGTTCTTGTTGCTTTGAATTAGGTCAAAAATAAATAAAAGTAAGGCTTGCTAAGCAACATTTAAGAAAGGTGCTTTTATTTATTATAATATGAACCAAATGAGAATTATATCATTAGTAAGTACACGAGTACATGTTTATTATTAAATAAGCAGATTGTGTTCATTTTATTTCTCAACAGGTGACATATACCTATTAGTATATTGCAAGCAGAGGTAATTCCTCTGGTTAGAAAGGGAATTGCTTAAAACTAGTCGCGTGACTGGTCCCCAAGTAGTAGAGACTAAGTCAAGTTTCATTAATTGCTACGAAGTGAACTTATCACTTTTATATAAAATGGCATATGAGGGAGCTAATTGTCACTTTATGATGGAACTAATTGGCAAAAGAATATTTTGAGCTGGCTTTCTATCTGTCAGCCCATTGTGCAAGTGATTTGCCTTGTTGACACCAATGGGTTGGAACTTATCGTTTGCTGTCAACTTGTATTTAAGGAACTGTGCTGTTACTACTTCAGGCACGACGCTTACATAAATTTTACTACTACTAGTACAACACAAACGACATTTTTCATTTCCCAAAAGAGAGCTCCTTTTAAAACATGATGGTATAAGACGTTGGTCGGCGAAATAAGGGCGCCGCGACTTTTAATATACTCTTCTATTACGTATGTATACACACGCATTGATGAGAAATAAACAACATTATGCTAGTAACACAATTGGGACGAACAACGAATTTCGTCCACGTCGACGAATTCATCGATAACCATTCGCAGCGTAAATTCGTCGTGTGAAGCACAATAACGACGAATTTACTCACCGAATTCTTCTCTCATATTTGATAAAGTTGGTGGCAGCGTTGTCAACTTTCAAATTTCAAAATGCACCAAAATCGAGAAAAATGCGCGCCATTTACAAAAAAACCACCAAACTTAGATTTTTTTTATTTTAAAATGTTTATTGAATTAATAATTGTGCATAAAAAGTGTAATATTATTTTTTTGTATATGAGAAATTTTTTTAGATTAATTTAACTGTCGGATAATTAAAAAATATTTTTGGATTTGTTCATATGTAATATACTAAATATCTCGACCAAAGAAATATATGACAAGTTTCATAATTAAGGGCACATGCATTAATTTGTAAAAAATTATACATTTTTGTACATTAATTTTATAAATTCTGCTTAAAACTTTTAAAAAAGAGATCAAAAATAAATTATTCCATATTAATAAATCTAATATTTTGATCATTATTGTTATCATAGGGTCATAAAAAATATTTCACTTCAAATTGTGATGTTTTGTAAACATCATTACTATTAATATGGTAATTAACACTATCAGGAAGTTGGTAAAAGTTTTTTTTCCAGTTTTAACCCACTGTCCTGTTCAACTTGCGTTGGTGCCACCAAAAATTTAAAAACGCACCAAATTTTAAAAAAAAGCGCACCACGCACCAACTTAGGACAATATTTGCCATTGATTGTTTTCATTTTTTGTAGGTAATTAATGTAGATTATACCGTGTGCTTCCAAGAAAGTGGTTGCCTGTATTTTAATACCTGACAAACCCACGTTGGACTTCTTTGTCAAGGATTAACCCGTAAAAACACTATGTTTTGACTGCAGAGAAACAAGCTGAGGCAAAAAAGTTGGCGGCGGTGGCTGGGTAGTTTTGAGGTCGGCGGCGGCGCGCAGGCAAAATTTTCGGCGGCTCAGCTTTTTAGAGCAGTAATTCGTACGAGTGCCCACAAAATATATTTGCAATATCTGCAATACTTTTTCGTTTGGAAAAAGCCGGCGGCGCAGTTTAAGCCGGTGCAAGCCGCCTATATCGGCGGCTGGTTTTGAGCCGATGCGAGCCGACTACATCGGCGGCGGCTGAATGGTCCAAAAAGTAACCGGCGGCGGCGCGCCATTGGCTCAAAATCGGCTGGCTTGATTCTCTGTTTGACTGCTGTTTGTTTTTTGTATTTTGTATTATATAGCGGTTGCACAACGCTAAAAACTCTCAGGAAGTTCTCATACGATTGCATTTGTGGCCAATTGATAGCAAACGTGGTACTCATCTTGCAGAAATATTTCTAATACTTCCAGAGATCAATCCAAATTAAGCCCACTGGCCCATGTAAGTTTTTTAAAGCTTCATTAATCTCTCTCATTTTCGATATCTTAACTAGGCGTCCAAAACGTTTGGCATCTTCCGTGCTTATTCGGCCATAACGAAATTCGTTATACCAACACAAACTAAGAGAAGCAGTTTGTTTCATAGTAAGAGACAGGACTTGGCACATAGTATCCGTCATACATTAAATTACGCCGTTTTCAACTGACTGACGTGTCCATCAACGCAAAGTACAAGAATTCGTCAACTTTCAACTTTTTGCGTGAGTTGAATAGTTTGGCAGATAAACTTTAACAAGAAATAAACTAAATAAATAAAAAAATAAATTTAATAAATAAAATGGGGAACCAACATGTTGAAGCTGTTCAAATGCTTCCGTCAATAAACTTAAAAGGCGGAGTTTAACGTATGCCTATGTTGACCTTCATCGTAATTGAATATAATTGAAAGATTCGAAACCACTTACCGCATTCATTTTATCAAGTCATGAAACGATTAAATTTTGAGCAATTTAAAAAATATTCTGACAGAGGCTTTACAAATCCCTAAGTAGATTTTTTTATCTCAACATTACTAAGAGCAGGCAGGAGTTTAGCAGACTAAAAGGCGGGGCACAATGAATCCGCCTAGCGTTACACTTTTTCTATTGCAACTGACATTAACGCATCGATGGAGTAGGTTGGCACAATGCGTACTTTATTGACGGAAGCATTTCAACAACTTCTATAGATTGAATCCCATTTTATTTATTAAATTCAACGTTTATTTCTCTTGTTTAATTTTATTTTTGCTGCCACAAAACACAACAACTTAAAACAAAACATGTCACAAAAAAACAAGTAATATCTGTCAAACTACTCAACGTACACAAAAAGTTAAAAGTTTAAAAATTTTTGTACTTCGCGTTGACGTACTGAATGTAACCTTATAAGTAACTATGTATTTTAGCTAGATGTCAGTTGAAAAAGCGAAAGTTTAACATATGACGGATTTATTGTGTCCTGGCCTTAAGCAGTGCCATAGTTTTCTCATTTCAGTCAAGAAATAGAATATATATACTCGTATTACTGGACGTTTTATTCATAGTTACGTTTAATTCTACTTTGAGTAAGCACATCATTTTTCTTTCTTTCCTTTTTTTAATTTTTATTTTTGCTTTTACAAATTCACAAATAGGGAATCCTCCTTTTTCTCTCTCATTTTTTTTCCAAAGCTCAGCAGCATATTATCCCAACATCTGTAACTCCTACTCCGGCGTCTGTTTATATGAATTGTTTCTTATTATATTTGTTTTTGGAAATTTAATTTTTGTTTGGGTTTTATTTTTGGTAAATGTTGGCGGGCGGTGGTACCAAAAGTCTCTACATGTGTCTTGCACAATATTTCTAGTCATATTGTGTACATGGCGTTTGTTAAACAATTTGCAGCGGTACGTTTAAGCAAAAGCCCAACTTCAATGATCTTGAGAAAATAAATAAAATTTGCTACAAAAAAACTCTAAAGGGAAAGCATAAAGGAACAAGTTGGCTGCACAGTTATAACAGCTTGAGAGTATTTTGTATGTCGCAAAAGTATTAAGGTTTGTTTTCCACTATGAATTGTAACCCAGCAAACATTTCACTATTAAAGTCAGAAGCTATCTCAATTTTCAAGGGATTTTCTGCATATCAATGAAAACTTACATTTTTAACCAACTTCAAAAAAAAGAGAAGGTTATATGTTCGTCATGTATGTATTTTTTTTTATATGTTCACCGATTTCTGCGCCATTTATGAAGCGAGTTTAAAAATTGTTTTTTTATATAAAATGGTATACTCCACAGTTGGTCTCAGAGCGACAGGAGCAGGGGAATGAGTACCTCCAACACAAATTAAATTACAGCATATGTGCCCTTAATTATGAAAGTGGTCTAAGTCATATATTTCTCTGGTCGCACTGAACCAAAAAGGTGCATAAGTACAACGAAAAAATTCGTTGATTCAACGAATTTATTCCTTATTTTTTACCTCAGGAACCAGTGTTGGTATATCTCTACGAAGAGCAAACCACGTAAAAAGAGCAAAAAAATAAGAAAAAGAGGGTAAAGAAGCACAAAATTTTTTTTTTTTTAATTTTAATACATTAAGCCACTTAAAAAAGGAGAGTTTGGAGTGCAAACATCATAATATAATTTCAAGTTTTTGCCTCAAAATATTTAATACATATATGAAATATATGATATTAAAAACTGCTTGAAATTTTCTTGTGTTATTTTTATTAAATTAATTTTTTTTTTTTGACATTTCATTCAAATTGCCTTAAAAAGTCAAAGGGGCTTCATGAAACAAACATATTTCCCCAATTGCACAAATGACAATTTTAAAAATTCTCATGAAAACCCTTATTAATTTCTCAAAATGTTAGTAGTTATATGATCGGTGTTAGTTATTTGGTAAGTGAAGCTTAGGCTTAGATTAAGATACATATGTGTGTATGTTACTGAAAAATATTTTAAGCATACAAACTTTTTTTTCCTTAAGTAACTTAAAAGTTTTTGTTTTTGCGATATTCACACTTATTCCAGTTGCCAACATTGACAGCACGTTAATACGATACCAAAAAAATTGGGACTTGGCTACCCGTTGTCTAAAACAACTGACAACCTCATGCTGTCAATTGATCTACTATCAATAAATTATTATGCAGAGAATTATGTGGTACTTCCGATTTCTATTTTGCAAGAAGTATTTTAATTTTTTAATCCCAATTATGAAACGTTTTCTAAATTGTTTTTAACATAGTTTCCGTTATTGTCATTAAAAATAATTTAAGAAGGCTCATAAAAAAGGTGCTGCTATTAGCTCTTAAAAGTACATTAGGTTTGTAAATTAAAAATATTTTTATTTTACAAAAAAAGCACCAAATGCACTGTGAGAAATTGTTAAAAAGCACTGTAAATACCCGCTTTTTAAAAAAGGGTATTAACCAAAATTTCGCGTTTATGAAGAGGCAAAAAGCACCCAAAAATACCCGAAACGCACCAAAATATCATCACTGACAGGAACAGGTTCATTGAATTCAACGTATGTCAATAATTCGCTTGTTGAATTCAACGTACCAGTTTGTTGAAGTTAAGAATCCATACATTGAAAGTTTACGTAAATTCATTAAACGTATATATTGAACGCAACGAACTTATTCCTTGATCCAACGTACTTATACATTGAATTTAATGAAATTATTTCTTGAATTTAAGGAACCTATTTCTTGCCTCAATGATTTATTGATTTTTATGAATTCATTCATTGATTTTTATGAATATATTCCTTGACTCAAAGTATACATACTTTGAAATTAATGAAATAGTCAATTAAATTTAAAGAACCTATTCCTTGGCCCAATGAATTTATTTCTTGATCCAATGCACCTTTACATTCGCAATTTCACTTTTAACAAATGTAACAATAAGGCAGTTCATTTTAATTTGAGTATTTTATTTTAAAATTGATATTATAAGAAATAATTTACATATAAATATATACATATATATAAAAATAAATGTATATGTATATATGCAAGTATGTATGTATGTACATTAAAAAATTTGCTCGTGATAATATCATAGTCTACTAACTTATTAGTGCCTTATTAATAAAAGTTATTAAGGCTTTATAAAGGGTAAATATGAAAATCTGTTTTATAACCCCTTTATAAAGCCTTAATAATTTTTATAAATTAGACTGTTAATTGATAATTCATTTATACGTTTAAAAATGCAGTTGTTAGTTTAAAATAAAACAAGTTTAAATTTTTGGATGCTCTCCGACTCATCCGGTTAAAGAAAACATCACTTCTTTATTATTTACTTAATTTTTAAGAAATTAGTACGTTGAATAGAACCAAGTAAAACAAAAATTCGAATGGTAGTTCCTTGAATCAAAGTACTCGTTTATTGTATAAAACATCTTCTTGTTCTTGAATTCAAATTCAAGGTACATTACTTAAAATCAATGAACAGGTTTTTTGAATCAAAGTTCAATTTCTTGAAATTTAATAAACTTTATTTATTCCTTAAATTCAACGCATTGTACGTTAAATCAAAAACTTGTTCGTTTTTAATTTCAACGAATAATAATAAGGTATGGTTTCAACGTTCAGTTTATATCTACATAAAATTTTACGTTGAATCTTAATGAATATTTTTTTGAAACAACGTATAGTGCATTGAATATGTAAAAGTGTTTTTTCAGTGCGGAATATTTAGTATATTACATTTGAACAAATTAAAAAGTATTTTTACATTATACAGCATTTTAATTATAAGTTGTACTACTCTCGATTTATATAAATTTATTTAATATTTTTTAAATATTTATTGAAGTTTTTCAAAGATTTATTTGATATTTTTAAGCAAAAATGCACATAACTTAGACCACTTTCATAATTAATTGCACATATATGGAACAGTATATCATTGAGAGGCTTCAAACTTAGTGAGAATTACTTAACAGTTAAGGGCCAACTATAATATGAATAAGCGAACTTAAGCAACTGTACGGTTACATATAAAACGTATGTGGCAAACTATAATGTACTTATGGAACTTTACGTCAAGTTTCGTCAAATGTCATTTCCTTAAGCTAAGTGTCAAACTGAACGCACATTCCGTACAGAAAACACTGTTTGTGCATTTTTTAAACTCAAGCAAACAGCAGTAGAAAATATTCATTGACTTTAAATATTTTTTATTGTTTCTTATTTTAAACTCAGGAAAGAAAGCAAAACTTTTATTTTCATTCTTTGTTTTACAATACAAGTACATATACACACATACATACATGTTTATTTATGTATATTCATTGTTGTACTTTTTAGTAGGCAAAACAAATAAAACAAGTAATAAAGTGATGGATATAATTATACGTGAATTTTTAATAGATTAGGATATTCCAACAAGTTAATTTTATTGAATTGCATTCATTTAGTATTACAAAATTACTAAAAAATTGTGAACAATACCTATATGTGCAGCTGTGGATAAAGAATACTTAAGTGCATGTAAGTACATTGTGGCCACCTAAAAGTCAAATATGAATTGCTTAAGTATTTGACAGACTTATCGTTCAATTCTGGCATTAGCTTAAGCCAGCTTATTCATATTATAGTTGGGCCTTTAATGCGCGTAATCCAGCCAAAAGTTAGTGGTGTTAGAGTAGATTAAGGGTCCCTTCCTACACAAGGTAATCACTAATTATTGCATGTTCATAATAGTATATCAGTGAGCGTCTAAAAACTGGGTGCGGTTTACTTTATAGTTAACACCCGCAATCCAGCAGAAAGATGGTGGTGTAAGAGCAGGAGAAGGCTTCCTACCAAACAAAGTAATTATTAATTTAGAACTTAAGGGTAAATAATAAAAACTTAAAAAAAATTAACACGACCTTATGCACTAAAAAGTTAAAAATAACAAACGTATTATATGCATTAACTACCCAGTAAAAAAAGAGACTCCAAAAAAGTCATGAAAATGTAGAGTTTACGATGCGGAAGTAGTGCAAATTTCGATCCGATCTAATGATTTTTACATGTGGTTGTCATTGCAAGAAGTTCTCTTTTTCGATGCCTGGTCACTGAATTGGAAGCGATATTAAGAAAAATTCCCTTTTTTCTGTTCTATGATAATATTTTCATATAGGAAAAATGGTAAATAGTTGCCTTTTTTAGCAATTCGTTTCTTTTTATACGAATTTAAGCCGGAAACAGTGTTTTAATGTAAATTTAAGCAAATAACTTTTAAATTTGAGACTAAAAATAATTCATAAATTTCTTTAAAAAAATAAATTTTTTTTAAATTCTGGTGAGTATTTTCTAACACTATGGAGAAGTTACAAGGTTTTGTGTGACTAAAATAAGCTTCTACATGGTTTTTTGCTCACTCTCGGCAAATTAAAAATATCGATTTTTTGGAAGCAATGAAAATGTACTTCCGCTAGAATGACTTCCATATTTTTTCACTGGGTACTTAACTATTTGCAGTCGGTGGCAAGAAGGTTACTAACTATAACTAGGTTGTCAACAAATAAGATAGATTCATAGAATACTTTTGTTATTTTTAACTTTTTACTGCATAAAGTCGGTTTAATTTTTTTAAATTTTTATTGTGTTTATATTGGACTTCTGATGTTTCTTGATTGAGTTATTTTTATTTTTTGGAATATATATTGGGCTAATTTTTGGAGTCTCTTTTTTTACTGGGTGGGCTTCTTATTGCCCATTAAAAGTAAGAAACTAGTCAGTGCACTCATAGAAACAACGCAACAAAAATACTTTTTATTTAAAATGGCACAAAAACAGACATTTGACATTTGACTGTCAAATTTCATAACCTGCAAAGTTTTACTAATCTAATTTTTCAATCGGCTCTATAATTTCGCAGGAATTCATTAATTTTTGGAAGAAATAAGGTATTTGTAAAGCCTGCTCCACTGTGTCACCAGAAATCGTTCGATCGAATACTTACATTGAAAACAACAACAAATTTTCTAATGTTATTGTTGTTTGCAATACAAGTTGTCGATCGAACGATTTCTGGTGACATCGTGGCACTTTGCTTGTTGGGATTATATGTACATATATATATAAATACATATGTGTGTATGTATGTGTCTGTGTCCTAGGCTTTTCATAGCACAAAACAACAATTGTTCTGTTTGCTGTGGCAAGAGGGATTTTGTTGTATCGATAAGCGTCAGTAAAAGCGAGTTAATAGTAACAAATAAATGCTAAACTAAACACACTTAAGTTTACTTTTAATTCTGTTTTCCTTTTGCTAGCGTTGATATTGAAAATGTTCATTGATTTTTTTTTTTTTTTGTTGTTATATGTATATCAGGAGAAGCTCTGCTAGTCATTGGCTGGCATCCTGGCTGGCTACTGGGGTATATAAAGATATCGAAAATAACGACACAATCCTGCTGTTGAATTTTGGCAGATTGGTAATTCTGTGGTTAAAAGTCATACAAAGAACCATAGAGTGCAAGATGCTCGATTTGGAATGGCAAAAGTTTTAGAAGTTTCTTTGCAATAGCAACAAGTCTATTGTTTCTTTCTATTTTTTTTTATTCTTAGCAGCCACCTAAGCCTGGCTACTGACTACTTTGTTGTTTCTGTGCATTTGTTTGCGGGAATATTAGTTCTATTCCTCCATATATTTTGCATTATTATATTTTCAATTCTTCTAACAAAAATATCTCGCTAACTGATAACAACGAAACCACGGAAAGCGCATACAAAATTACAACGAAGAACTCACTTTAAAGTTGAAAGCATTGTTTCAAGCATAAAAATGGTGAAGTAAATGGAGTTAATGGTATAGTGTAGTGCATTAGTTAATAGATATTGTGTTTTTGTCGACAGTTTTGTTGTCTATATTTGGTTATAATTCATAATTCATTGTTTTCGGCCGAAAATGTCGTTTTTTGCTTAAAAAGTTTATGGGAATGAAAAAGTTTAGCACGGCAGAAATGCATATAAATGCGCCATTATTTGCTAATAAGAAACCATAAATAAAGGTTAATATCTTACTTAAGAGGCAGCATTAAAAAAAGGCTTTTGTTACTCACAACATCAATTTGTAAGAGAATTATTTTTTATCGTAACGAAATATCTCATGCCGCTTCTCTAAATGTCTTTATGTTTACGGGTATTTTTTTTTTTAACCTACACGGTGCAAAACTGCAGACTTACATACAATGTAACCAAGTGAGAGCCTGTAAGATCACCAAGATTATTTTCATAAAAAATTTTGTAAATAGTCACTTTAACGAAAACATTATTTTGAAAACAGCAAACCATTTTTGTGTTTTATTGATGTTTCAAAAAAAAAAAAAAATCCAAAGAAAGTTCCCTTTTGTTTAATGAAAAATAGTAGCAGGTTTAAAGATAAAACATGGCTGACTTCCAAACTGTTAATTGCTTTATTTTCGAGCAAAGTGTAGTGTTTCGGAAAGCCGCAGTATAAACCAGACAATGCCGCAATATAAAACATTGACAATGCACCCGTCGTGCCTTAAGAAAGCCGCTAACAATCAATTCATTTCAATGTTAATGTTCATGGCTTTAATGTTTTTTAACTTTACCTTATCGGAAAATATACAAACCTTGTATTGAAACGGTTTGGAAGTCAGCCCATGTTCTCAAGTCCGATAGAAAATTAGAATTTAATACAAACAATTTTTATTTCAAATATTAACGCTAACTGACGCATATGGAATGAAACCAATCCCTAAACAGACACTTCGGACTACATTATGTTCGAAAAAATAGATTCAGTGAAGTGCGACTTTGACCCGCGCGCGAAGGGTTCCGTACGGGCACGAGATATGTAATTCAATACGAACTTTAGCCTACATAAACTATAGTTTTGGCATTTTTTTATTTTTTGAGTTTTTTCTGTTTTAAACGTTTTTTTTAGTTTGGGGGTTTTTTGAATTTATTGGCGCTTTCTGAGTTTTGGCACTTTTTTTCACGTTTTGGCGATTTTTATTATTTTGCCGTTTTTTTTTTATTTTGGCGATTTTTTTAATTTTGGCGTTTTTTTCATATATGTAATTTTTTTTTTTGGTTTTGGCGATTTTTTTAGCTTTGACACTTTTTTTCGTTTTGAGGATTTTTTTTTCGGTTTTTGGCGTTTATTTTAAGTTTTGGCGATTTTTTTCCTTTTGGCTATTTTTTTTAATTTGGGGATTTTTTTCAATTTTGGCGATTTTTTTCATTTTGGCGATTTTTTATTCACATAAACATTTTTCGCGTTTTAGCGATTTTTTTCGGTTTTTGGCGTTTTTTTCATTTTGGCGATTTTTTTTCATTAAACCGATTTTTTCGAATTTGGCCATTTATTTTAGTGCTAGAATTTTTTTTAATTTTGACGATTTTTTTATCTCAAAACCTACCGAATGCAACTCGAGTCTGTTTATCTTAAGAACCGCCGAGTTTCTCGCACCAAAAATGATTATACGACCTCAAGACCGACGATAACACTAGCTTACACCGAAAATGTACATTTGATGAGAGGTGATTTTTCTTATGTATTTTCTTCCGCTGAATTCGAAAATCAAGCTGAATTTTTTTCTATGGAACAGTTTTTGAGATATTGTATTTTTTTAATTTTTTCTACCTTTTTTCACTTGACAGAGTGAATATGAATATAATTCAAGGTATTAAGATGACGAATAAATATGTTTAATCCGATCTTTGATTGGTAAAGCGGTTCAAAATATATCGTTGAAAATATGGCACATTTTTAAAAAAAAAATCTTATTTTACAGTGATTCAATGCCGAAAGAAAAGTACAAATCGTTCAAAAAACATATGGTTTCTGTTCGTGTGCGTAAAGACTAGAAAAAAGTCGACCGAAAAATTACAAAGTTATAAGCAATTGAATGAATAAATAATAGTAATAATCAAGTCAAAATACATAAAAAATAATATATAATCATTTCAAAATATTTGCGTGTGAGCAACTGAACTCATAAATTGTGGGAAAAAAAATTAAATATTCGGAAAAATGCGATTGTAAGTCTCAAAAAGCAACAAAAAAATTACCGAAAATTGTGTTTTGTAAATCTTTCTCATTCAAATTCAAACCATACTATAATTAATATAAGAAAAGTCATCAAAATAAAGTTGTTTTAATTTCTTGCAGACGAGTTTTGGTAGGATCTATTTTTTTAATTCCTCCTACAACAAACTATTTAACTGAATTGCAAAAATTTTGATATTGAATTTTGTGAAAAAATAAACAAACAAACTAATTTATTTATCGCCAGAAAAATAAAAAATTTGGACGGCAAGGCAAACAAGTTAAAAATCACCATATCTGATTGCCCTGCTGACGAGTTGTATTTGTGTCACTGAAAATTTCGGGAAAATACATAAAATTTTTCCTTGTTCTGTAATTTGGCTTAAAAGTTATGGTCACCGTAATAATAATGCAATATTTTTTTTTACAGATTTTCAAAAAAAATTTCTAGATCAGGGGGAAAATTATGGTAATCCATGTCGATCGAAATTTAAAAATATTTCTATACAGTTTAAATGGAAGTAGTTTTAAATTTTTCACGATGCTGTAATTAGTTCATAGTTGTCTGTCAGACTTGTGGAAGGAGGGGCTAGGTCCTAAGGTTTAGATAATTATTTGAGAGAATATAAAAAACAATAACTACAAATCCTTTTCATACTCTTACCGACGTAGTCCAACTTCCATTTTAACGCAGCCACCCTAGATTATAAAACGAGAAAAAGAAGAAAATAAAAGCATTTCATCATGAAAACTTATCGACTTAATTTTCATCCAACTGTCACTCATTCCACTGTGTTGTTGTTTCACACAGTTGATATAATGTTCACAATGTTAATAAAAATCGAAAAGCAACTAAAACAAGTTTGCATAAAATATCAACTTGGTCATAAACTAAACTAAGGAACATCGACAGAAGGAGTAGCATCGGCTCCACACCAACATCTAATTCAACTAAAAGCGGCACATAAACAAGCCAAAGACAGTAATACACACATGATAAAAGTATCAATACACACTACTAAATCTAATCGCACAGAAGACCTCCCCTCCCCCCACCGGCAAACATTCCGGTATGGTCTGAGCGCTAAAAACAGATAACTAAGTATGAATAAAAAATTTATTAAAAATACTAATGACAAAATCGTATCATGTGTTATGGCAGAGAAGCTCCTGTACAAGTCGAAGTAAAATTATAGACAATGCAAATAATCATGCATAGTAAACAGTTGAATTGGAAGGAGTCGCACTCCACCATGCCAGTGGCAATGGTAAATGTGTGGCACCAATAAATATTTTTAATAAAGTTAAACTTTTTTTTACTTTTCATTTAGAGGCCGTTTAGATGAAGGGTGGCCTCGCTGCGACACGTCGCCTGCGAGTCGAGTTTGATGGCAAGAAGTGAAGAGACCAGTGATGCCAACAATTCAAAGGCAAAAGGAGCCAACTGAGTAGCCAAAAAGAGCTCAAAAGAGCTAAATTTAAAAACTCAAGATTTTTCCGTGTTAAATTTATGAATGTACATATTTATTATTCAATTTTCACATCAAAATTTTTTTACATTAATAAAAATAATAGTAAGAAAAAGTAAAAAATAATAATTTAAAATAAAACCATTTCACAGCAATTCATGCAAATATTTATCTGCATTAACAATATAAACATACACATTTACATATACTTGTATATACGTTACAAAAAAGTTACAAAATAAGAACAATCATTTTCAAAAAGAGTTAGCTTTAGAAGGATATTTTGTTGGTTTAATCCATTTTTTAAACGCGGGATTTGATTTCCAAGCTTTCCTATATTTTTGGCAGTAAGAATCCATTTCAATAATTTATGGAAAATTTTCTAATTACTCAGAAACGAACACTTTATAATAAAAACGGGGTTTTACAATTTGAAATACCTAAATACATAAATATATGTATCTTACATAATTGCGAAAAAAGGTATCTGCATTTGCAAAAACATAGTTGCCAAAAATGTAAATGCCCAAAAGCAGAAACAATTACCCTATTACCTAAACGGGAAAATTTACTGTAAGATTCAAAAAGTGCCAAACGTGCCGTTTCCACAATTGAAAAGAGCTTTGTTAGCTCTTTTTATTAAAAAAGAGCTAAAGCGAAAAATTTCGAGTTAGAAGCAATCAAAAAGAGCTAAATTTAGCTCTAAATGATTAAACAGAATACCGGCTTAATGATTAAACAGAATACCGGCTTAAACACATTTTCCATACAAATTGACACAAAAAAGCAGCCACAGAAACCAGTCGTGAGATAGAATCTATTTTATTTTGAGAGCGTTTTTTCTTATGCTCTCGCATATCAATACTCATTCTCACAAAAATGTTACCATACTTTTGATCAATTTCATACATTTTGTAAACAAAACTACTAAGAAAAATAAGCACAAAAGAAAATAAAATAAAAATCAGAGAGTATTTGAAGTTACTGCCGTCGATTTTATTATGGGCTTAATTAATTTGTCAGCGATTTGCCTGAAGTTGCAGACTTTACTCTGTTTCATCATTAAAATAGCTAAGTTGGCATCGCTGTGAAGAGAAGCTTGCGGGGTAGTAAAGTCGGACGTACTGGGAATTGAAGCGACAATTTTGTCTCTTCTTTCTCACATATTTCTTTCTCTCGTATTTTTGTTTTGTTATGTATGGGCAGTGTTGCCAGTTTGATTTTGTTTTTGTTTTGTTTTTGAAAATTAGTGATTAGTTATGTTACGGCAATACTGCTACGAATGAAAGAATAAAAAGAATAATATCTAAAAGTCGCTTGTCTATTGCGACAAAAAAGTCTTCATGTAAACGCGCGTGGATTTAAGAAGGGACTCCAAAAGAGAACGTAGGCGTTGTCGCAGCGAGGCAACCCTTCATCTAAATGTGCTATTACTGTTCCACAACACTTAGAGCAAAATACAAGGCTGTTTTAACCATATAAATAATATGGGCAAAGAAGGGCTAATTTCTCACTTTTAATTTTTTACACGGTTATGGTGAATAGGAGTAGGTAGGTGCAGGATTTAGTGCTACTGTTACATATCAGTTACATATATGATGTGATCAGCTGCTTTATGCAAAATGTGGCGAGCAACATTAAACACCATAGCTCTTCTATTCATAGGCAAGAGTCACACAAGTGCTCTTAAACGGGGATATGACCGAAAATATAAATAATTTTGTATGCAATGAATTAATTTCTCATATCTAATTTCATTAAAAATTCATATTAAATAGCTGATGTTAGCAATCAATCTTTGCTCAAGTAGAGAGTATTGGGTGCTGATGAAAATCGTGGTGGCACAAAAAAAATTCCGGCATTTTCCCCCTCTAAAGTCTAGTTTAATGTTTTTTTGTCTTTTTTAAAAACTTACACTTATTGAGAATAATATTTCATGATATAAGAATTAAAAATACTGATCTTGAATGCTACAGCACCTCGTATTAGTGTTGTTATTGAAATATGCCTTCCTATGCCAGGTTTCCATCATTAACCATATTTTTGAAAATTTTTCTATTATAAGTTTCACTAAAAAACGTTATGTATGTAAAACATTCTTTCATGCATATAGAAAAGAAATGTCGGTAAATTAAATTATAATAAAAATTGAAGTAAAATATATGTATTTAATTCGTTGTTTTTATGGATTTACTCTGATAAAAGTTATTCGAATACTCCGAGCTCTATAATATTTCTATAATCGAATGATATAACGTATCGCTCTGAGCGGACATTAACTGATGCTGAAACTTCAAAGTTTTTTTGAGGCCCACGATGATTTCAATTTTGAAGACAAACTTGAAAGTAACACAAACGATGTTGACGTAATTTGAAGTGGATTCTTCCAACGAAATCGGTTCGAACAGCTGCCACCCAGCAAGGAAGTACGAAAAACTTGAAAAAAAAACCTTTGATAAATACTTATGAAAAGTACTAATGCAAGGCGGGCTCTCTTTAACAAACCAGAAGATTTTCAAAGCAGTAACTTTTTATCTGAGTACACAAAGATTATATATTATTACTTCTGTGAAGCACTTGAGTAAGGCAGAAAATTCACGACTTTTTGGAGAAGCTCAATGTATAGCTTTAAACTTGCTCATCTCTCGACCAAAAAATACCTTATTCATTGGCAGCAGCATTTTTAATATATTTAAAATAACCTCTAGGCAAAGGATTGCCTTAGCATGATGGACAAATTTTGAGCTTGTGCCTCTCACTCAAACTGAATTTTTAAACTCTTCTATTATTGGTTTTTCTTTTGCTGTGAAAGTTTAGATATTAAATGCTTAAATTGTGTTTTATCTCATAATTTAGCAATAGCGGGTTTAACTTCCCTTTATGTGATCCCAAAATTATAAAAAATACGGATTGAATTTCTTAACATATTATCCATCATTAAATTCAATAATATTCAAAAGTTTTTGATTATATTCTACAAAAAAAGTCTTGTTTTGAGTTTTAACGTATGTAAATTGTGATTAGTACCATAGGGTTAAAAACAGTGAGCATCATGAATCAACCGTGAATAATCTATTAATCTAATTATGAAGAAAGTCATTGACTAGAAACTTTACTGCCATATTCATAAGAAATTTATTAAGCGCTTATTTGACATATTTCTATGTAAAATTTTTTTTTATTTATATTTGCAATTCTTTTTTACGTTATGTGTTTTATGTTGTACATGTTATGTCTCTTTAAAATACATCCTAAAAACTTAAAAGTAAATTGGAATAAAAGATAAAATATATTTCAATAAAAATAATTATCCCTGAAGATGTTGGAAAATCCCAACGAAACGCCGGATACATTAAGAATGAAATAGAAAACGTCTTTTATTTACATTTTGAAGAAGTTGAGTGACCTTGAAAGCCTGAATAGATACAATATCTATAAAACTACATTAACTTAAATATTTTTTTTATGAATTAGACCATTAAATAACAATATTTAGTAAATAAAGTGTAAAAGTTATATTAATATTGCTAAGTGTGACTTTTATTGCATTTGCAATATCGAACTTGAATATAAAAGGTGAAAACGTAATAACATAACACAGAACAACTTAAGTGTATACGTGTGGTTGAATTCTACAGATGATTTGGTAAAGCACCAATAAAATTTTTAACCAACAAATTTCAATTAAATTTTAAAATATTTTAAAAATTTCTTACGTTTTTCCCACATATTCTTCGTAACAAAAAAAAACATACAAATTAATAAATATTTTTGCCAAAACCAAAATTTTGAAATTTGTTTTCCATACAAACTTCACTTTGGTGAAGCTTAATTTCCTGCTAACTAAAGTTGCCCATTTCGGAATATAATTGGCTTGTGAGTTTGCTTAAAAAATACGTAGTAGACTGCCTGAACTGAACTTATCTCCATACACTTTGTGAATCAGAGCCTCAAGGACAGGGAATTTTTAACACTTGGAAAAATCTAAATGATATTTTTTCAAATGTTTAAAATATTTTTCTAAAAATATGTATATGTATTTATATACAAGTGTACTTACTTTTTTAAAATTTCCGCATTAACAATCAAATAGTATATAACGAAAACCTACGTTCCTGTCTTAAATACTGCACATACAAATATTTAGTTACTGCACACTAATGCAAAAAAAAAAAATATATAACGCATGCATTATGATTTTGTTACAAAACCAAAATGTATGCTAATGCAAGAGCAGCAGCAATGCACAACACAACAAAAACCAATGCTAGTATATATAAAAATTAAAACAGGATTAATCAAGTCCCCCTAAAAACATGCACGGAAAGTGCATGAGGTGGACAGAGCCAGCCCAACATACAATGACTCCTCTCATATTCCGGCAAAAGCATGATAAAACGGCAGCCACGAATGCTGTCATATGCATGTTACGTGATTTTACTTCATAGTTGTGTCTCTGAAACATCCTTCTGCTTGGACTTGTGCTTAGTTTTACCCTCTCTCTACCCTTTTCATTGTTCATTATTGGTATGTTGAATGTCATACGGTAACATGGAAACAATTTAACCAACCATATTGGAGTTTATGCCAATGCCATATTCTTATTTACTGTATCACTTTAGATGTTCACAATAACGATTAATCGTATTCGTTAGATTTGCCCGAGTTAATGAAATAACTGTTCTAATTCCTTTTACCAGAAATACTTTTTTATGCTTGTGAATATACTTGTCTTGCCCTTTTTGTTGTACTTTTATTGTAAAATATAATAATTGGCTTAATTTCGAGTATCATATTTCAACTTCGAGCATTTATTTATCCTTTTAAAATTTTAGGGATTTATTGGCAAATTTTAGTGTAAGTTTCCTGATTCAGGTAATTTTTAATTAAACTTATTTTTCTTGTGCATAATTTTAAAAAATTAGGGGTGACTCAACCCATTTACGTTATTGTCTGGTAAAAAAAAATTTTTTAGGGCTTGTTTGCAATTTATCGCAAATTTTCGCTATTTTTGCGATAAAAGCTATTTTAAGAAAAATCTTGCCTTTTAACCTTTTTACCGACTTTTAATCCATCTATCTATTTGATGTTAGCAATTTGGTGAGAATTTTTATAATTTTGGCAATTTCTTCAAATTTTTTGGAATTTCTTATATCTTAGTAATTTTAGGGCTTGTTTGCAATTTTGCAATTTATCGCGAATTTTCTTTAATATCGCAAAAAAATTTATTGTTCCCAATTCTTTTTTTTAAATCCTTTTGATGTAGCGAATTTTTACAAGTTTCTTGCATTTCTTTTAAATTTTGGCGTTTAAAAATAAATTTTAAGGTTTTTTTAATTAAAAAAGTTGAGAATTTTCGCAATTTTTTGAACACGAGATTTTTTTTTTGATTCTTAAAATCTACTGAGTTTCTTCGTTTATACACAAAAAATTATATTTTTTGTTAATATTTTAATTGAATATATGTTTGTTTTAATTGAATTTAATGCTTTATCAAAAAAGTGTTATCAACAGAACTTAACTCAGAATACTATGAAATGGTTAACAATTATTACATATAAATTGTAAGTAAATAATGAAACGAGCTGTTTTTTATAGTATGCCACATTGTTTTGAAAAAAAATTTTCAATTAAAATACCCAATTAATCTTTTAATTGGTTTTGATATTTTATCTGGGAGAAAAAAACTACTCAGCTTAATTTTTTATTTTTTTGATTCATAGTAATTTTGACATGCGTGGAATAAAAATAAAATATAGAATGAAAAAAACGGAAATTAATTTTCTTCTCTTTTCTTGAAAAAAAGCATATAATAAAAATAAATACAAGCTGATAGACCAAATATGGATGGTAAAGTTCGTACATTGGCGGTATTTATGGTTCGATGCAAATGGTCTTGCGTGAATATGTATGAATATGTTGTGGAAAATATCGTAGCCTTTCTTTAAAATCCAATCACAAAATTCAAAGGAAAGCTGCGATATTCTACATTTACACTTACAGAACACTATCAAACGCCAAATACGGTCATTGGACGTACTTTCGTGCACCATTCGTACACTTGAAAAACTATACGGTGCATGAGTTGTTTTTTTAAATGAATCGTCAGAAATATTTCGATTAATTTTTTAAATGAACCTTTAAAAATATTTCAATAAATTTTAATTGGATCTTCAAAAAACCATCAATTAAATTTTTAGTTAATGTAATATTTTTTTAATTAAAAAAATCAAAAAAAAATTTAATTAAAATGGATGAGTTAATACTACAATTTCTGTGATTGGTTGAAAACTAATTAATTTTTAACTGAATCTTTGTATTTTTTAATTGAATCTTGTTTTTACTTTTTTCTGTGTAGTTTTTACGGATATGGAATTTTTTTTACAGATATTCACAATTTGGCAAGTTTTCGCCATTAACATATATGTACATATGTATGTTGTAAGTTATTAAATTTTTAATATCTATATAATCAGTTTTGGGAGATATTTTCAATTATTTTCCCTTTCCCTTTCCTTTGCGAATTAGTATAATTTTTGCAATATGTAATTGGGGTATTCAGAAGGTACTCATAATTTAACACGTTTTAAAGTAATAAAACGAAAAAATATGACTGCTGGGAGCGACCCCTTATAATTTACAATTATAAATATTGTACTTATTTGTATTTTGGTTTTAACATCTTTGTACAGTGTTGTCAACTTTTAAATTTCAAAAAGCACTGAAACTATGAAAAAAAAAGCGTAATTTAAGTAAAAAAGCACTAAATTTAATTATTTTATTATATTAAAAAAATTGTTATACATAAATATGTATATAAGATATATAGGGATCGGTTGACCTTGCATTTTATACCTAAAACTTCAAATTTGAGGCATCCGATACACGCTTTAACTCTAATTAATTATTAGTAAAATAAAATGATAAATATTGTTTAACTAATACTTTTTGATTACATTTATTAAATTCTTTCTTAAAAATTTATAAAAACAAGTGCACTCTCATCTAAGTTTATCATGAAAGATATTAACTTAGTGCAGAAATTGGTTCGGGAAAACCAAAACATAATAGAAAATCAAAAAAAGAATGTATTACAGCTAAACACAAAGAAGATGCTTTACAACGTACATGTGTATGAAATGTATCCAAAATTGTTCACCACAGGCTACTATGTTGCTCACAAAACATCAATACTGATAAAGTTTACAACGAAGCATCTGTTGTATAAAACTATTTCTTAACCAATGACGTTTGGCGGTTTAACTAATGTTAAACCAAAAGCTGTGAATCAAATATTATTGGTTAAACTATTGCTATTAGCTAACTTAATGACTGTGAATTTGGGTCTAAGAGCATAAAACGATCTAAATTTAAGAACAAAATTCTTTAATTTAGATTGCAAAGATCTTAATATTTCAATCTTGAAATTTGGTCAGTAAGATTGACGTTTTCAAATTTAACATAAATTCTTAATTTATAGAATGAATTCTTAAAATCAAAAACGTGGTATTAAACTTTAATAGCGCAGTCTTAAAATCAAGAACGTAGTATTAATTTTAAGATTATATCCTTAAATTGTTAAGAATATGATCTTAATTTAAAAATTTTATTAAGAAAAAAATCTTCAAATTGATCTTAAAAAAATCAACATTTTATTCTTGAATCAAGAATTTTCGCATTTAACAGACTATAAATATTAAAATGATTTGAGTTTTGATCATAAAATCTTGATTTTAGCACGTTTTTCCCCTGAGTGTATAAAAAAGTATATTCACAACTCAATTTTCTCGTTTCAGACCTTTTTTATTATGAAGCGAAGTTATAACAAAGTGTAAGGATATATTGTTACGTTTGTTAGACTTAAATAAAATCGTAGAGGTAAAAAATCAACTTCTGCGCGCTTAAACATTGAAGTGACAAAAGATTGATGGAAATGCAGTTTTTGATAATGCCTCAAACGAGTTTATATCCATTAAATTGACATAAACTTATTAGGTTTTACTTCTGCCCAAAACTCGACATTGGACTTCAAGTTTCTCCATTCTCCATCCATTGTTATAGTAACTAGACAAAATGATGCTACTAAACAATATTTGGGTACCTACTTGCTTAATGCCTTCTTTACATTAATTATGCTTAAAATGTTAAAGTTTGAGGGTATTTCTGCAACCAAGCATTGTACAACCTTATTCGAATTTTTTGAAATGTTCTGCTTTTTAAACGATAGCCTTCCTCGAAAAAAAAAATAGATATGGAAATTTATTTTTGAATTTTGGGTCTAGTGCCACCGCCACGAAACAAAAAGCACTAAAAATTAATTTAAAAAGCACTGAGCACTAACTTCGAAATTTCTCGCGTCGATAATTTCAAAAAGCACTAGAAACGGTGCAAAGCACCGAGTTGACAACGCTGCCTTTGTACATTGCTTACTCTCTCTCTCTCTCTCTCTCAATTCCTTTGGTAAACTCTCACGCATTTCTACATGTAGTTATGACAAACAATAAACATAGCTGAGAAAGTCTTATTGTCTTATTACTTTATGACTTTTTGTTTGAGCCACAACAACAGTTTTTGTAAACTCTATTAAAATGTTAAGACATTATGACACTTAGAACACTTAAGACACCCTTGTAAATACCTCAAATATTTTTAGTAGAAATTTGCTGAAGAAAAACGCCACGTACTTAAACATAATTGGACATTTTGTCGAAAAAAGAAAAATGCAAAATAATTATTATATTTATGAAGTTGATAAATGTTTCTTACAAAACTACCCGCTTTGTCAACTTTGCCAAAGATATTTAAATTTATTGTCCTGCATTCAACTTTTACATTTTTACGTATTTTAGGCAGCCATAACCAAAAAATTTAAATTCTTTAGATAATAGTTATTGGTAACCAAAAAATTTTTTTGGTTGCTATAGTAGTTATTAGTAACCAAAATAAAATATTTTTCGCTCAAATTGGTTACAATGACCAAAAATAAATATCTCTTACGATAATGGTTAAAAACAACCCAAACCAAATAAAACACATTTTACAGTAACCTTTTCATTTCAAATAAAAAATAACAATTATTTTCGGTCCCTGGTGTGATATTTTTTTATTTTAAATATACAAAAATATGTGTGAAGGCAAACAAAGAAAATTATGATATACATACATATATAATTATATATCGTAAACAATCGTACATTTATGAAAGTTTTCAAAGTACAACAAGAAAGAATTCGTTAAGTCAGGGTTATATTTTTTTCAAATAGACTTTCTGATAGACTTGCTATAAAAATTACATGTGTGTAAAAATTGCTCTGATAACGTGTAAACCGGCACCTTTCACTCAAAAAATAACGTATCTTTACTATAAACACTTTTGATACCATACATTTTAAATGCAGTGTTCTTCTGAAAAATGTTGTATAATAATTTTTGTTTAGAGTAAATAGAACAACATCTTTCTCCAGCATAATTTTTCCCTAACTATGGCTTATCATGTAATGGTATGAAACAAAGTTTTTGGAAAAAAAATTTCAACTGCTCTTGCTAAAAATTGGAAATTGATAATTATAATCCGTTTTTATTATTTTATAATGTTAGATATAAATATATTATAGCAGCTCCATCACAATTGGACCAAATATCTATAATTTACTAATTCAAAGTTGAAGCATCACATACCAGCTTATTATAAGCTTTGTTATGTATTTAAAAGTTATTCTAAATCTCGTGATCCATTAACTATTTCTTAACAAAACTAAGAACAAATATAGATGATAGAGGAAATATATACGATAAAGGAAACTATATATTTGTATTAAAAAATCTGCCTACGTACTTGCATATATGTATTATATAAATTCACAAACAAATCATTAGGATTCCTTATAAAATTTAGTTTCGTCATAGTTAGGGCAAAAATATGCACAGGAAAGATGTTGAGTTGCATATCATAGCCATAACCAAAACTAAAATTCAATTGGTTTCTATGGTTATGGCTATGGCATAATAGATCTGTCAGCGTACGTTTCCAGTAGCAAATACTCAGTAAACTTTTTTGGGAGAGTAAGACCAATTTTACCAATTTTTTTAAAATATCTTTAAAAGTACGCAGACAGTATCCAGTAAAATCTTTGCAAGAAAACAGCTGATCGGTGTGTAAACAATTGAAATAATAAAGCAAAAGAATTTTATTTTTATTTTATTTATTTATAACAATAACCAACCGATCCCATAGGGCCATATATAGTTGATGGACTACAAGAATACCATAATAATTAAACATGTGGGCAACTAATAAACTAGACACAATATTCATGAAAAAAATAATAATAATATGTAGTTATAAAATTATTAGATGAAAATATTACTTATAAATTGGAAGATATATTGCGCATGAAGTTAACTATATGTATTCGGAATCTAGATCAGTTTAATTTTGAGAAATGATCAACAAGCTTACCTTTGAATGAATTACGAGTAATATGGAATGCTCCTAAGGATCGTGGCAGTGAATTCCAACATTTGGCGACTCGTACAGTAAACGATCTTTCATAAATAAGACAATTTCGAATGGAGAATAGAAGCTGTGGGTTTCTATCACTTTGCAAAAACGTAAAATGTCTATGGAGATAGTCTGGACAGTCTGTGAGCATGACATTATAAAAGAAAAGTAGTGATCTAATCTGTATGAAGTTTTTAAAACTACAGCCCAAAAAATCAATAACATGCATAGAAACATGATCGTTAATTCGTAGTTGGTATATAAAGCCAAATGCCACACAAACGTAAAAAAAGCGTATCCAACTAATTACTAATGAAAAACTGTTTGACTTAGACATATAATTATTAAGTTAAACAGTTTAGTACATAATTAATAGACAATTTTATAGAATCCAAAATGATTGCAAACTATTTAAATCAATATATATATGTCTGAATCAAAAAGTTTTTCATTAGTAATTAGTTGGTTACGTTTTTTTGGGATAATGACACAAGAAATGTCAGATGTAAACTCAGCCTAAGGCCTATTTAAATTTTCAGCGCTACAACCAGAGTATACCTCAATACAATATAATAAATTAGACATCAATAAGGAGTGAGCTATGCTCTTTCTAATATGTAAGGGCAGGTATAAATTCATTGCATAAAGTCTTCGTAAGGTGAAGTTTATTTTAGAAAATAGTCCATTAATATCGTGTCCGAAACTAAGAGTATTGTCTAGTAAAACACCAAGACATTTCATACGATCAAAATAGCATTATTGGAATCATTGGTTCTGCTTGGACGTTTCTAGCATGAAATAAAGTGTTTTGTTTATTATAATTTATTATAAACGTTAAAAATCAACACAATTGTAACTATTTACCTCTGCCATTGTTACATTTCAATTTCTATTTTCATTTCACAAAAATTATTTCATTCAAAAAGTAATAAAAACAGCTGTTCAAACTAGTTGCAAAATCTTGCAAGAAGAAATTTCTCCAGTAAAATTTTGCAAGTTCTCTAACTTCCAACTGTCAAAAAGTTCTCTTTTTGGCTCTCTCGCTGCAAGAGATTTGGAGTACGCAGGCAACATTTTGTAAGATTTTGCAACATTTTGCACAAAATGATGCAAAATATGTGTACGCAGACAGACCTAATGTTGAGTCAACTATAATCAAATAAGTTTTGATCATTTGTTTGGTTCGATCAGCTCTTTATGGCCACAATGAGAACGCGCATATTTAGATGGTGCAAAGCACTACCAACACCTCTATAGCTGCCAGTCTCATCAAATTTCTTTACAATCTTTCCAATTCTTTGTGCAGTAGGTCGGTTATGAAGAGTATAACTACCTGGTAATACTGGAAAAGTGGACACATTTGAAACATCACTGTTTTGAACACAAAAGTTAAACGAATCGTATTGTTAGTGAAAACTCATGCGCTAAATAAATGACACTGCAGATGACAGATACTTAACAGCTAACGCCCTTTCCAGACGGGAAGTCAGTAAAAGAATAACCCTTCTTTATCTCACGAAATCTAGATCAGGTCATGTGTATATGGTTAACAGCGTTGTCAACTTTTAAATTTCAAAATTTAAGTAAAAAAGCACTAAATTCTTAATTATTATCATATATTAAAAAAAATTGTTATACACAAATCCGTTTGATGAAGCCTTTTGTAGATATTATAAAAAAAATTTATGTTTAATCATTTTTCGTCAGGAAACAAACGTGTTTTTCGAATTCAATCAAATTATAAATATCCGATAATTCTCAACTGAAAACTCGATAGTGGACTAGTTATATTTTCGCTAGACTAGACAAAATTTCGATATTAAACTATACTTGGGTAAATACTTCTATTATGCCTTCTTTGTTGCGTGGCAAAATATTTTTTATATTAATTATGATTTAAATGTTAAAAATTAACGGAAACATGGCGCTTATTTCTTCCACCAAGCCTTGTACAAACTTGGTAGAATTTTTTTAAATGTTCCATTTAAGTTCACAGCTTATTTTTTTATATATATGTATGTACATTTCCTCGAAAGAAAAAATAGGTGAGGAACTTTTTCTTCGAATTTTTGGTTTAGTGCCACCGACTCGAAACAAAAAGCACCGAAATCAATTTAAAAAAGCACTGAGCACTAACTTCAAAATTTTTCGCGTCGAAAATTTCAAAAAGCACTAAAAACGGTACGAAAAGCACCGAGTTGACAACTCTGATGGTTAAGCCATATACACAAATATGGATGTCGATAATCTTAATTAGATCAGTATCAGATGTCGATAATCGTGATTAAACCAGTAACTTTAAATGTAATCGATTAAAACTCGACAAAACTAACTTCTTGTTGCCATATGTAGTTGTTGTCGCTGGCGATATATTTTACGACCATAACGTATGACATGAGCAATTTGCATTTTCAACATTACTTCTCTTTTGGATTGGTTATTAGCGAGATTTATGGATTTCATATTTGTTCATGTAAATGTGAGAGTACAATGTAGTGTTGTTGCATTTTTTTTATGTTAAGTTCCCGACAATGACGTTGCGATGACGGTAGAATGAAGCTGAAATCGGGCGAGAGAAGATGTGTCTGTGAGTGTGTGAAACGAGTACCAACCCTGCAGTCAGACTGGGGCCCAGAGTCTCTATGTCAACACTAAAATTCTAGTTGTAGTTACATTGTCTACAATTTTTCTTCTATTCGTCAGTATAAAAGAAATAGGAAAAACAGATGTGGTGTATTTCTGGTGGATTTTGCAACAACTTGTCAACATACATATGTATATAAATTTGTATGTACGTAAGGTATAGAAATGTACCAATAAATGTCTGGTTGGTATGTTTCCATGTTCCCATAAAAACTATGAATTCACTACCTAGTCAATTGTTTTAGTGTTACTAGTAGATTTTCAATGACAAGCACATGCTAAATGTCAATAGCACAAAGTATTGTAAGGGGGATAATTGTAGAGTAGTACTGGTGACAAAGTCAGAAGCGACTCAGTACATTTTCACCATCGACATTTCCTTCAGGGAAGTAATATTGAGTTTAGTTTACTAAATATTTGCTGTTGTTGTTTGATTGTTTTTGCGTATCGCGAAAAGGTAAAAAATGCGAGTGCGATTGTGAATGTGTAAATGGTCAAGCAGGTATGTTGTTTTTGTTCTTGGATATTTTGTACACCTTCATAGCAGCATCAGCAGCAGCGGCAGCAGTAATTTTTCTGCATACCATCAATAGCATCGCCACCATCGCCTTCACCAATGAATATGCCATCCATATCATTGTTAATATCATCAGCCATGGTTGCAAATATTGTTGGGCCTTTAAAAGCAGAACGAAAGAGCCAACGAACGAACCAACATGTTTTAACTAAACAAGAGAATGAAAAAAAAAATATAAAAATTAAAACAGAACATATCAAAACTCTTAGCCGTACTGTTTGAAATTTAATAAAGAAGAATTTTGCGCGATGTCGTACCATCGTCAGCGTCAGCGTCAGCATCACAATCAATATCTTTGTATTATACTCATCATAGTCCTCGTCATCATGGACAACAATAACAACAACGACAACGACAACATTGTCTTCATCGTCTTCCATATGTACATCGGTGCTTATAGCCAGTGTCTGTGTGAAGACATAAAATATTCCTTCTTGACCAGATAGATATTAACTTCAGACTCAGAAGCTCACAATGATTATTGGATTGAAAAGATATTAAAATGAATATTGTTTTGGTTGCTTTTTTTTTATTTTTGTAAATCTTGAAACTTCCTTTTTTTTTTGTTATGCTGTTCAGAGTTGGTGGAACATAAAATTAAAATTACCTTGTTGCAGATTTGATATTTACTTACCTCCATTTTTATTTTATGTTGCATGTTTTTCCTGCTGCACTTTTAATATTATTTCGCTTTTCGCATCATGTTCTTTTGTATAATGGCGGCTTGTATAAGAAAATATGTATGCAATTTCTTTGCTTCTTATTATTTTTTATAATTCGTATAATTTCCACTATGAAACGGCAGGTATTTTAACAATTGCAAACTATTCGACCAAAACTTTAGATTGACTGAATGAAGGCTGTGGGAAAAATAACACCATGTTGTGAAATGCAAATGAAAAAAACAGCAATTCGCTAATATACATACATATTGGTGAAATTTTTTGACGAAACATCAAAATCGAGTGAACCTTAGCTTAACAAAAATATTCTCTCCAACTAAAATGTTCAACAAATTATGGTCGCAAATAAATATATAAAAAAAATCGACATTTTGCATCTTTATTGAACTTCGTAAAATAATTTAAAAATAAGTAAAAAATCTAATAAAATGTAATACAAAACATTTTACACTCTCTTACCAGTTTTCATTTTAAAAATTATAAGAGAATTTATATATCAGAATTGACCCTCGTTGTAACTAACAGAATGAAAGGTTTCAATTTATCTATTATTAAAGACAAGGTTTTGATCGTCGACTGGAAGTTGTCATTATCATTTATTAAATAGAAGATACATTTATTGATCCTCAAAGCATCAATACTGCAGAGCAAGCTATCCACAAAAATAAGAATACATATGTTGATGAAAATTTTATCTACCCTAAGCATGATAGTTCAGTTTCTTAAAAATTTCTGAGCCGAGTCAACAAAAAAAGCCTACATGGAAACCATCAGGAAGGGCCGTGTCTATGTCTATGTTTACTGAGGCCTAAATAAGTGATAATTGATCCAAATGTAAGGGAAAGTTCAAAAATTTAATTAGGAAGACCCAAAGACAGTCTTAGTCGGCTAAGAAAGATTTTGCATTTAAACCCAATTATAACATCCATCCTACATGCAGAAAACAAACAAAAAATGTTTACAACTAATAGTTGAGAAAAACTAAAACTTAATACACTGGCTGCCAAGAATTCTTTTTTTCAGTCTAGTGTCCACATCGAAGTCCAGTCATATAATATTGCATACAACAGGGAGGAGGAAACTGCAAAGCATTAACATCGCCTTATGGTATAATTCCTACAGACTTTCAAGAGAAAATTGAGACTCTGATACTATAGCTATTAAATACAAGGTTGTCTTCGTCCCTTAAGGAATAAGAACATCCTAGAGCATGCTGTACTAAATAAATGGCTTCACATCAATCAACCTTTTATACCTTCTACCTGAAACTCTGAAAGGTATAATTGACTTTGTTTGCGATTAAAATATTTCAATATCAGATCATCTCTTAAATCAGGTACTTCATCCAAAGCTCATCACGCCTACACGTAGGGCAATTATACCGACATTGCATTATTTTGTTTAGTCAAACACATCATATTATTATATTTCTGGGCATAAAAGATGCCTTCAGTAGTGTCAAATCGGGTTCAACTAACAGGACAACTCCACAGTCATCTTATTTGTCAGTTAAATTTTAACCTCCATTTTATTCAAGGTAGCAATTAGAAGAACACCACAAGGACAACACCACAAGGAGAGATTCTCTGGCCACTGTTTTGCAACCCTATAGTGCAAGACCAATCTCGGAAAATTTGTACTATTTACTACACTAAGTGCAAAACTTTCGCAAATGTAATGATTTTTGATATTATATTAATGATTTGTTTATTATTTTATAACCAATACAACGCTTCATTCCCATTCCGAAAATTTTTTCACAAGCTGAAAAACTGTCATATATACAACGAAATAAATTCATTCACATTCCAACACGTTTATAAATGTGACGTAGTTTTAAACTTTTTTTACGAACTATTTCATTGAATGAACAACATGTTTCACGTATATCATGACAGTATTTCATTACTGAGACGTAGAATATCATTTGTTGATCATATTTTATCATTATCATTGTTAATACAATATGACATGTCACATCACGTGACAATGATCCTGATCATAATAAGAGGCATATTTAGAATTAGTCTCTTTAATGCCCTGTCTACCATACTTAACTGATATTTTGGTGAAAGAGGTAGCAGCAAACATCGTAATACGTCTAATGGAAAAAAAATTTAAGAACCAAAACTAAAACAACCACTTGTTTCTGATGTTACTCGAGCAGAAACTATTCACCCTCATTCCAGTTGTAAACATCGAAGCCTCGCCAATGCAATACTAAAAATTTGGACCTTGTCTACTAGTTGTCACAAACAATTGAATGCTATTGATAGGCTCATGCTATTTTCTAGAACTTAGGTAACAGAAAAAGACTGTCAATGTTTTGGTATTATATTGACGTTACTCCGAGGTTGACTACTGCAAAAGGGTGGTTGTATTTTACAGTAAGTTGCATTGGCGAAGGAAAAAACTTCCAAAAGCTTTGCAATGAGAGAAAAGTGGTTGCTTGCAAGATCTTGAAAAATAGGCAAATAACATTATATATTTTAAAAAACAAATATTTTATTTCACATGTATTTATTTTAAGGTTCTGTTGAATTCCTTTTTTAACAATGTGCTTACCCTACTTAAGAGAAAGTTATTTAACTTTTCAGAGAAGATATAAAGTTTAAAGAAGATCTAAAGTTGTTTTATTTCGGGATAACTATCACTGTATCTTATTCTCGGAAAAGTCCCTTTTTTTTGCCAGGCAGTGCAGCATGTTGAAAATTCGTTGCTGCACACTGGAAAGTAAATTATTTAATGCAAAATTTTTGTAATTTTTTTTCAGCTTTCAGCATTAAAAATGATGACGCTGCTTAAGAAGATGATGATGTTGGTTGATGACTTTAACAGTGATGGCGTAGTTTAACTCTCTGTTCAATATGTATAATTGTTCAAGACTTTTTTCGCGTTTATTTCATTATTTTTCATACTTTGCATTTTCCAAAAAAAAAAATGCTCCCTCATTCGCTGCTGAACACTGGTCGGACAGCAGCAACTGTCAAATATAGCATATGGCCGCATACTTTTCCACGGATTATTCCTTGCAATAGTGTGGGTTAAGTTATCCGGAGGCAAACACACTGATACTCTCCCAAAGCAGGCCTTTTTGAAAGAATATATGTGCTCTTCATTATGAAAGTGGTATATGTCATATATTCCTTTGGTCGAGATATTTAGTAAATTACATTTTAAAAAATCAAAATATATTTTTATATTATGCAACATTTAAATTTAGGGTTGTGCTAGTTTCGATTAATATCAGTTTATTTAGCAATTATTAAATATTTATTGAATTTTTTTAAAGATTAAATAAATATTTCGAAGCAAAAATGAATGTGACTTAGACTACATATGTATGTATATAGGTTTGTCATTCCGTGTGTAATTCCCACAATATGAATATGCGCCCCATATAGTATATATATTCTGGGTCCTTATGAATAAGGAAGACGAATAAGCGATGTCCGTCTGTACATCCGTCAGTAAGTGAAGTCGGTTTCCAGAAAAGCTAGAGACTTCGGTCTTGAACTGGTGTATCATAAGTAGTCCAAAATAGATTGGTATTGACAATCAGAAAAATCGATATAAAAGTAATTAGCTAAGACGAATTTTGATTTTTTTTCAAATAACTTATTTTATATTTCAGTATGAAAAAAAATTGTATTAAAAATATAAAAAATTAAAAATATAAAAAATTAAAAATAAATATAAAAATATTTGCAGGGTTGGAAAACTTTAATTTTTTTCTTATACAAAAGTAACTTACTAAAACTAATTTTTCCTTTTTCTATTTAAATTAAACATGCCTTATATTCTTGAAGGAAATATATATTGGTGTAAGAAAGCCGAAGAAGATAAAGGGATGGTTCCAGGGTTGGGAAACTTACACTTTTTTTTAATTTTTTTTTGTTTCGGTATTCGTTATCAAAAGATATATCAAAATATTTCAGTACAGCTTAAATAGAAATATTTGATATGGAAGGAGATTATTTAAGTACCTACAGTGTCATGTTTGTGAAATTTGTGGAAAGTACAGGGTGTCCGCCGGGAATGTATATTATTCGCAGTAATTTCATTGTAATCCTGGCTGTATATTGATATCACATATTAATCAAGCCCAAAGCATGCAGTTGAGGCGTTAAAAACTTTTCAATAATATCACGTTATCGGTACCCATTCACAGATACCGTTACGTCGTTTTCATTTTCAAAGAGGTAAGATCCAATGAATTGCACAACAAACTGTCTCTTTTAATAGATGCAAAGGTGACTGATGAATAATTTGAGGGTTTTCCATTGCCCAGAATCGACTATTCACATATCCATTCAAATGAAAATGTACCTCGTAACTCTTAATGATTTTTTCATGAAAATCGGAATTGCCATGGGCGAGCTGTTTTAACAATTAGAACACGTTGGTGAATCGACAATTTTTCCATAATAAATTTGCCACTTGTCTACTTTACAACTGCGAAATATAAACTGTCAAGACTAATGTTTACCAAAATAGCAGCCAAACAAAGTACTTGTACTTGCATCGAGCAAAATCACAACTCGTTTTAAGCAGGACGATTCATATAAAATCTAAAATGAACTTGAAACAGCACCAACAAACTGAGTCTTTTCATCTTGATCATCTCACCACTTTGAGTGATGATTTTTTCTCAAAAAATAATGCTTAGTGAGCACACGAAATTTACTTTTTTCATTTTCTTCTTAAAATACGCGGTAGTCTTCTATCAATGGGTACCAAATACAAACTAAATGACGTACCTTTAGACGCAGATTTAGACAGAAGTCAACTATCAGTTGTTGTTGACAGAGCCATTGTCATTTTAATTTAGAGGCTGGAAATTAAAAAACAAATCGCGGGCTTATTGACCTACCCTCGTATTTATTTATAAATAATTATATCGCTTCTATTGCGTTGGGTAAATATTTAAGACCTTTTATAAAAAGCATTCAAAAATTTAATAAACAATTTTGGATTTTTTAACTTTTAAATGCTGGACATATTATTTCTGAAGGTACCTTAAATTATTCAGCCTTGTTCAAGACTACATTATTACTCGTCCAGAAAATCACGTGTAATAAGTATAGGAATTTTGTTTGTTAACAAAAGGCCCTTTCTAAGGAGGCCTTTTCCCACTGGGTGTTGCAGTGGGTGAGCGCATGTGTGCCTGTGTGTAGAGCAACGTTCATTCCTTATCTTGTTAAGTTTGAAGTTTTAAATTTAAAGGTTACTTCACCTTAGTTTACCGCGTCTCCATCGCTCGTTTGTCGGTAGGCTGACTGGCTGGCAGGCAGCAAGTTGTTTGCCATTCTGGTTGGAGATAATAACGTTTTAATGTAAATATTCATAAATTTCTTTTTTAAAATTAAAATGGTGAAGGAGGTTTTGCTATATGAATATTTGCTGTTCTTCTCACTGATACTGATGTTGTGGCTGCTTCTCCTTTAGCTTTGGAGTTTCATTTATTATTCTCTTTTTGTATTTTATTTCTACTGATAATAAACATTTTAATGAAACTTGTTTTTTATTTTGGTCGGTATTCAGATTCATTTGGGGGTAACAAACAATATCAGTAGACTTTGAATATGAAAATGCTGAAATGTCTCGCAAAATAACTTAAAGGCTGATCAGTTATCGTTTGTTTAAGAAAAGCATTCCAGTTTTCGTTTTGCGAATCACAACAATGTGATGGAGTATTCGTATATTTAGTTATTGAGGAAATTAAATATATTTCTGAACATATGCACATACATACATATGTATGTGATTTTTTAATATCTATTGTAGTTATAACTAATACTCGCAAGTGAGAGAAAAGCATATAACATATAGATAATTCGACAGAAATTTCAAATTTTGTTTCTCTTATGATAACACTTAAGCCTTTATTTCAGATCAATGCGGTTTGATTTTTCCTTTTAGTTTACCAAACGTAGAACTAGTGTGCCAATACATAAGAAAATAAGGAATAATTCAAGATTGCTCTTCTTCAGAATATTATTTGTCAAAAAAATGTGAATGAACACTATTTGCCCTGCTGCTCGAGGCCCAACCGCTAAAAACGCTTAAGCGACTTGTAGTTTTAACCAGGGATTGCAAACAACGATAATTTTCCAACCATAATATACCAAGGTACTGCATGTTATATGGACTACCTATAGATGCAATGATTTAAATTTTTTTGTTTTTTATTTATTCCTCAGAAAATATTAGTTATTTCTTGATATTTATTTATTCCTCACAAAATAACACTTATTTTGTAACTTTTATATATTCCTCACAACCGACTTCATTTTAACCGACTTCATTTTTAGTTACTTTTTAATTTAATTTTTTTTTTTTTGCTCTAAAAAAAATTTTATTTTAAAATGAACAAAAAAAAAGTAAATTTAATTTAACATATACGACTTTTTTACAGACTCTGGCGATAAATTCAATTGTAAAACGGGAAATATTAATTTTAACACAAAAATTACACTTTCTAAATTTTAAAAATTAAGCAAAAAAAATTTAAATCAAAGGGGAACTATTATTTTGTGAAAAATAATTGAAAATTAAGAAATAACTATAATTTTCTGATGAATATATAAAAATCAATAAATAACGATTAAGAAGTAATTTTTAAAATAAAAATTATAACCGTTACGGTCCCTGGTTTTAACTTAATTTTTTGAAAAATTGGATTATATGTATATTATTATTATTTTCCAAAATTATTTTGTTGATATAAAACGTTCAATCGACAACTCGTATTGAAAACAAAAATAAAAAAATTTGTTTTCGTTTTAAATATAAAAAATCGGTCGATCACAATTTAAAAACGATTGTTTGTTTTTGACGAAGCACGTCTAGATGCATTAATCAACAACACACACATTTTTTTAAATATGTACATATACATAGATTTTTACAACGATTAAATTACAATATTACAAAATTGTTTGACTTATTATGAAAAAAATACTAATGTAAAATCACCCTCTAGGGTCCTTTGTATCATATAAAGTGTAGTCATTAATTTTAAAGATGCTTGTCGAAGTCAAATGAGTTTCAGAGACCAACATTATATCAATATTTTTTTCCACGAGGAAATGCTCAAGTTCATTTTTATGTTGGCGAATGCCGTTTGCGTTCCAGAAACATATTTTTAACGTGTCCATGGCTTGTTACTAATGCTTGAAGCAGTGTAGTCTGCATTCGTATCATTTCTTGCATCATGCTTGTCATATTTTTTGTAAAGTTATTGATAGATTGCACAAGGTTTTCAATAGTGGTTTCAAGGCGACTGAAATTAAAGCTTGTGTTAACATTTGTTGAATTACTTGGTGGGGACACTTTCTGCGCGGGAGTATAAATTGTCTTCGCAGCATCAGCATACGATACACGGGAAGTAACTGGTTGGCTCATTTGCGCAAAAGTGGCTGAGGAAGCGTTTGTTGTTTGAACTGTAGTTAATTTAGATTTTTGCAATAAAAACCTGCTTGACGAAAAGTACACCTCTGTAGTTAGCGGTGTGATTACCTCCACAATTACTGTATTTTTTGATCCGTTTGATCTTTTGGTTTAGTACAACTAGCAGTATTGTGCAATTCACCGCTGATAACACACTTTGTAGTTAAACTGCAGTAAGTTTTTGTTTGGCCATATTCTTGGCAATTATGACACTGCTCAGGACCTCAACTGTTATTTTTCTGTATAAAAGGCTCTTTTTTTCAACTGTGATTTTTCTGTATAAAAGGTATTTTAGGCTATAAATAGCATGATTTTCTCTTTTTTACAACTGTATATCATTCGGCTCCAGTTCAACACGAAAAGGGTTGTTGTACCTTTTTCTTCATTTTGATTTTAACAATATTTAAATGTTAATTCAACGTGACATAAAGATATTTCAAAAGGACATTTTTTTTGGCAATTACTATAAATCATGATAAATTAACATGAAATACACATAAAGCAAAATCATTGTCAAAAAAATGTAAGATTAACCCTATTTCTATTGATTCTACATTGTTTTTTCTGTGTGTGTTACTTATTTCATAACAAAACTTATTTCAAATATTGAAACTTACTTATTTTCTATTTTCGGGAGTAATATCTTTTTTTTTGTAATTAGTTTCATTGAATATTCTTATTTTATTTCGAGTTATTTCATTGGAACTTATTTCATTTAGCCAAATTATGCTCAATCTTAAAAGTTTGCTAATAATCCCTTCCATTGGTCATTATATGCTGAAACTTAAAAGCTTAAAACCTAAGCATAAAAAACAAACTTTGGATATTGTTGCAATTTTAACTCGCATCATCCTTGTATTATTGACAATGTCATTTAGGTAAAAAATATATTTTAAAAGCAGACAATATCGCTAATAACAAACAACATCCTCAAACCTCCTCATCATCATATGCATCAACAATAAGGATTTATTAAAACAAAAGAAAAAAGAGAGCAGATTTTTAAATCAAGATAACAAAAACAATATTAAATTTAACTTTGCAAACCAGATATCTTAAAGCAAAAAGAGTGAGCCAGTAATTATTTTATGGCTTGAACGACTTCATAATGCTCTACTACTTTAGCCGATTTAGTGAAAAAATATTTTTTTGAAGGGTGTTCAAGAACTTCAGAACTGAATATAAAAATGATGCATGTAAATAGTTCTTTAACTAAGGAGTATAAAAAAATTTGGCACTGTTACAAATATAATCGCTGCTAAATTAAAGTCGTAAATGTTTCAAATGCAATGTAATACGAGAATTACTTTTATGCTAGGAACACAACTGGGACGATCGATGAATTTCGTCGATTTCGACGAATTTTTCGTTGAGTCAATTGACTAAACGCGGTCATGTGCCTTTGTTGTTGTTTATTGTGATTGCTCGTATTGCATACGTGTTAATTCCTTCAAGAAGCCGAAAAACGTCGTAGTTTGTTTTTTTTTACTCAACAAATTTATTACACCCTTTACCAAAAAATAAAAATGGAAACTCTTCTTCTCCCCTCGTCTCTCACTCCTAACAAACTAATCAGCTTAGCAATAAGACTTGCATAACGTAAATTAGGACATAACGATTTGCTCTTAAGCTGAGAGGTAAGTACGTTGTTAGTCTATTAATCAAGAGGTTGCAGGTTGAGAAATGTGACACATCATCCACACACACACACACAATAACAATTATCACTTAATGATGAAACAGAGTAAAGTCTGCAACTTCAGGCAAATCGCTGACAAATTAATTAAGCCCATAATAAAATCGACGGCAGTAACTTCAAATACTCTCTGATTTTTATTTTATTTTCTTTTGTGCTTATTTTTCTTAGTAGTTTTGTTTACAAAATGTATGAAATTGATCAAAAGTATGGTAACATTTTTGTGAGAATGAGTATTGATATGCGAGAGCATAAGAAAAAACGCTCTCAAAATAAAATAGATTCTATCTCACGACTGGTTTCTGTGGCTGCTTTTTTGTGTCAATTTGTATGGAAAATGTGTTTAAGCCGGTATTCTGTTTAATCATTTAAAATAAAATTTCAGGCCACAACTGTTTTCTTTGATTCATTAAATTTCTTTATTGACTTTATTTTCAATAAATGTGCATTAGACTGGCCGTAATTTTTTTTTTTTAGAAATTTAAATTTTATTTTTTCTTAAAATGTTTGTTTTGATATAAAAACAAACTCCAGAAATTTTCAGCCAAATCCGATGATGCCTAGTAGTGCCTAGTTGACCTTGAAGTTTACAATATGTGCATTATAGGGAAACCTACATAAAGAAATAACGTTTTCACCAATAAACGGTAGATTTTAGAAATATGTATTTATTTGAGTTATGTATATTAAAATACCTGGTTTACAAGGGAGCTTTTCGTGTGAGACGGATATATTTTCCTATAATGTTCCACCACTTGCAACAGATATTGCTTGTCTTCCTCGTCATACGTTAGCGCTCGAATAAAATCTGTTATCAATTTAACTCCCCTTTCGGCTGCATCGTTGACAACGGCCAAATTTTCGCAAATAATTTTTCCAGCGCAAAAATCATCTCTATCTTTCCACGTTACCGGATCCGAATGCAAGAAACTCCAATCAATTTGCAATCGAGTGAAGAATCTTTTTGTTTTTGCAGACACGAAATCGCTCAAATTTTTTTCAGTATACGCTCTGACATCTTCTATTGTAGTTTTAATTTTTTTCGAAATATCTTCTTCATATAATTCTGCAATGTTACCAAGGGCATTAACCATTTTTAGTTTTATATCGTAAGGGATTTGGCCATCAAAGAAAGACAGAGCAACAGCTTCTTCACTCAAATACCATAAATGATTGATAATTTTTTGTAACAAAATGATGGAAATATTTGTATCATAATATGCAGTTACATCATTTATAAGTTGCAAATCTAATCTTGGTGCATTCACAGATTTGACACATCCAAACCAATACGGAACGTAAATTCGCGTCAAAAATACACAAATGTTACGAAAGCTATTTAATTCCGCTGTCGTTAGTTTAAATTGCTCACGAAACAGAAACACTTTAAAGCAGTATATATTTTTCGACATAAATCGAGTTTTTCTACATCTTCATCCGATATTCCACTCTTAAAATTAATTTGGTTAATATTTGGCCAAAACTTGGAGAAGCGATTAAAAATAAGAACTTCTGGTGCAGCAGTTTTACCAAAATTTAGTTCGAAGACAGCTCTTATCAACAATTCACTAATGTGATGACGACATGGAAGAAACAGCAAGTCCCTTTTTAATTTCTTTTCTAATAAGTAGGCTGCACCCTTATTAATGCCAGTGTTACTTGCTGTTATGTCAAAAGATATTATTTCGACTAAATTGTCCATTTTCCATTTTATCAAGAAGTTAAAGGTTGTATCAGCTATACTTTCACCAGAGGAGTCTTGCATTTTTGGAATTCCAAGCAGTTTCTCCACATTTTTGCCAGTCACAACTAGAGCTAGTCGCTCTGATTTTTCTTTGCCTTTTACTTCTGGAAGTAGTTTGCCATCCCAATGAAGGACAAATACTTCAGGTATCTTGAATCAGAAAAATTAAAAAATAATATTATTTTTATACAACTAGTCACAAAAATAGATTTTTTAGTATTTACATTGAAACTTTCCAGAATCTGCTGAGCTTGTTTGCGGCGATAATCCCTCCTCATCGCCTGAATAGTGGTTCGATTGAGGACTAAAGCGTCCAATTTTATTGCTGTGAAAGTTGGATTGACTCCCTCAATTTTTCGTAGTAGTGCAGCTGCTGTTGCAGTAATTAAATGCATGGCATCTCTCGTACTAATTTTGCATTTGTCCATACTTGCCAGCATTCTATCATCAATAAAATGGATATTTCCACGCGATTGTTGACCTTGTGTTACGAAAGTCGGTTCATCGTCTGCTATATCAATTGATACATTTTGATCAACCAGAGAATACGCCATTTCGCTACTTTCAGTACTACCTGAAATATCCATAGCAGATATTTGCTCTGATATTTCAAGAAAAAATAAATAAACTAATTTGCATGATAATTCAATAAAAATCTCAATTACCTAAATAAACATTTTTCTCGAGATACGTTTCAACGCGCATTTTTAATATATCAGAACGCTTTTCTTTTCGTTTCTGTTTTTTCACCATTTTTACATCTACACCAGACATACTTCCTGGTCGACCTCTTTGCCTTTGAAGAACAAGAAAGTCTTTATCCTGTTGGATCTTCATTACCGCAAGTGCATCTGACGTTGCAATGTCAAATATATAATTTTCAATGCGATCCACAAATTCCTCTTCGTTTTTCCGGTGCTTCTCATACTTGGACTTGGCATTCTTCTGCAAATTTCTCCATTTCTCATATATTCTCTCCAAGGCTTTAATAGAGTTTTGTTCTGACATTATCGGAATGTTGGCTCTTTTCCAAAAATCAGAAACAACTGCAATTGTCAATTTTGCACTGCTTTTTAAAGAATAGTTTTCCATACGTATTTTATAAAAAAAAATTTAAGAACCTGCTTCACTGACGGTAATTTTGCACCCAAAATTTCATTTTTACATTTTCCTATGAACAATACTAAATCATCTCCAGATATCAGTTGTTTTTTTAATGCCATTATTTGTTATTTTTTTATTCCTTACTATTTTTTTTAATTTTCACTTATATTCACTGTCACTTAACAGACTCTACTTAGTAATGAAACGCAAAGCTTACATGCTTGTTAAGATCATCTAAATAACGGTAATCAGTTCTTTTAGACTTTGTATTTCTTTTTTGCAGCATGTTTCTCATCATCTCAACTTGCTTTAATGTCCCGTTAGATTTGCTCTTCTGTAGCATGTAGCAATTGTATCAAATAAGTTTTTAAGCAAATAATTTTTTTTTTAACAATTATGTATTATTTTTTTTGAAGCGAAAGAGAGAGTAATGTAAAGAGAATAGAAAAAAGCTATTCCTTGAATGAATTATATGTATATAACAAATTTAATAGTAATAATATAATAAAATTAAATCTGTTGCACATTTTTTTTAGTCAAAGTAGAACAAACTTTGTGCAACGCATAAGAAAAAAACTTTTTGGCGTAGTAAACTTCAAGGTCAACTAGGCACCACTAGGCATCATCGGATTTGGCTGAAAATTTCTGGAGTTTGTTTTTATATCCAAACAAACATTTTAAGAAAAAATAAAATTTTATTTTCCAAAAACAAAAACAAGCCATACATCGTACGGCCAGTCTAATGTGCATACAATTCTATTTATCAATAATGCAAAAATCGTCATTACAGAAAATTCAAAAGATTTTTTTATTGAATCAACGATTTTCGTATTCAAATATCAAAATAATTTTTTTCCCTGTTCTGGTAAGCGCATTGACTACTAAGCGATGAGTTCCAAGTTCAAATCTTGACTGGAAGCGAATTTATATTCAAACAATCATTTTTCTGATGCCTGTGCCAAACACACGTAAGTTAAATAATTAATAAATTCATGTTGTTCCAACTTCAAATAACATTGATTCAACATAATTCTTCATCTTGATTTTAACAGTACGTAAATGTTAAATCAACGTAGAAAAAAGATATTTCAAGAGGAAAAATTTTCTTTGAAAATTACTATTGAAAAAGCCATGTTAGATTAACAGAAAACACATATGAAGCAAAATCATTGCCGAAAAAGATTAAATTAACATTTTTAACGTAGATTTTAAGTTGAAATTTTTCTGTATGCACTTACTTGGAAATATTTTCCCTATAATTATTTCCGATATTATAAAAATGAATACCCATATCGCCTTCCCATAACGAAGGGTACAAAATATTATCAAGTAAGCAGGCTGTGTACAAATCAAATGGTATCCAAAAATAAATTTTATATGAGAATTTTGTATTAGGTATTGCAACCAGCTAGAGCTGGGTTCTTATTTTGATCTCAGTACTGTTAATGGCTGAAGTTTTTTGTAAGAAGCCTTTACCTTTATTTCACGAATTTTCTGTGAATCTCACTAATTTGTTCATAGTCTTTTTTTATGATAAAATGTTATGCTAGATTTCAATAGATAAGCTCTCACCTACCTAATGAAATCAAATAAAATTTTTATAAAAAAAGCTCTTTTTTCACTTACATTAGAAATTAAAATTGAAAAATGCAAGACTATGTTCCAAGGTAAACGATTTCGTAAAGATGTCTTGTGAAGAATTGCATGTAAGAGAAGGTTATAAAATTTTGTGGGCATGATGGCCTCGCACACTTGCGTGTTATTAGAATAAGTTAATGCACGTGAAAAACTTTTTAAAAATTGTTTATGCAAAAGTACATGAAACTTGTACTTCATAACATTTTCTTTCATAGAGGTCAACACCATAATTTAGTTTTCATACGAACAGTTTTAACAATAGATGTGAATTGTAAAGTTTTCAAGACAATCAATAGTTCTGCCCATTAAGGCTGCAAAAAAATAGCAAAGTAATATTTTCCTGCTTTTCTAGATTTAATAACAAACTGAGACATATTTCTAGATGTAACGCAAGTTTCTAAAATAATTGAAAATACTAACCATATTTTAAAGTCAAGTAAACATATAAATAAACTACCTACAACATGGAAGAAATTACTGTTGATTGCATTTGCAACATGTTGCATATGCACACAAGCAATCAATGTGATATGAAAAGCATACGAAAAAACACAAAAACAAAATATTTTAAAATTGATTGCAAGTTGATTGCGTCTGTAAATAAAAAAAACAACACAAACATCAACAACATCAACAACTGCAACAGCAAAATGATATTAAACGTATAAAAAAATGGATCGATATACATATTACAGAAATAAAACAAAAACAATACACAAATAATGTGTATAAAATTCAATGATTGCTGATGCGATCACATGCATGCCAACCAGCCACAGAGTCATACAAACAGTCATTTTGCTTATAGTTGACGATAGATGATGACATTGGCGACATGCTCATCCGGTTTTTCTTTTACTGCTCCTACTAAGTGCATCTATTTTAGTAGGCTCTCCGCCAAGAAACGGCAGCTAAAACAGGCAGTTTTGCGCAGTAGCCAGTCGGCAACAACAGGTGAGGGTGCTGTGGCACACACATACATACATACATGCTGTACAAACTTATTCAATCAATCTCTAAATTTTCATTAATGGAACAACAGCGCTTAGATTGTATGGAAACTAGGTTTACAAGAGAAAATATTTATGCATGTTAGTCAATCAACATTCAATAACATCTACATATGTACTTAGAAAATTCCAATAGAAGCAACAACAACAACAACAACAACAAAAGTAAAACATTAACAACAACTACCAGTACAAATGTCATCAATTTATGGACATTAACGATAACGATGTTCGCGATGACAGCAAAACTGGTGGTTGATATTGCTGATGAGCAAAAAAAAAATTTTTATAATATAAAAATACACATTTTGTTGCCAAATATAATGAAAGTACCACACAAAGATTGTTTGCTGATCATCCTGATAATTATAAATACAATAAAATGTTGTGGCATGAATTTCAATATCACCACTGAACTGTATTCGGAAACTTCTGACAAGCATTAAATTCGTCAGCAAAAAATCAAGTGTGCACCATACGTTATTATTTATAGTTACCACACATCGTTATTTAAAATACCATTTGCTATCGCACATGTCTTATTAAATTTGATTTTGATTATCTTAGGCCTGCCGCTAAGTATTCAAATGCTATTACTTAAGCCAGATTAAGCAAGATTAAGCCATTGATGAAAAATATTCGAAGAAGAAGATTCTTATTTTAACAATTAGTGATCATATGACGCTACAAAATAACAATATGGTGAAGGGTGTAAACAACTTGTGTCATTCCACGTTTACATAGTTTCCACCATATGCATATGCGACTCCAAAAGTGTATACATACATATATTCTGGGTTCTAATGAATAGGGAGCAGGAACAAGCGATGCTTTTCTGTCCATCCGCCCGTCCGTCTGATGTATTTGAAATCGGTTTTCCTAAGCTCCCAGACTGGTCTGAAGAAAGGGTACAAAATAGATTGGTATTGAAAATCAGTAAAATCGACCAGACAGTTTCAGAGCTGGAAAAATTAAACTTACTTTTGCTATATAAAAGTAATAATAGACTTAAATTATGTTTCAGAACGAGAAAAATTGGTATTGAAATTTAAAAAAAAAATAAAAAATAATAAAAAAACGTTTCCAGTGTTGGAAAGCTTTAAATTTTTTTTGTTATATAAAAATTAATACTAAATCTAATTTTTCCTTTATCTCTATAAATTAAACATACTTTACATTCGTAAAAGAAATAGATTGATGTAAGAAATCAGAAAAATCTAAACGGATGACTTCAGGGTTGGGAAACTTGCACTTTTTGTGATGTAAAAAAGTAACTAGGTCTAATTAATTTTTTTCTTTTATATTTTGGAAAAATACCTTTGGTATATTTAATTTTAAAAATAAAAACCATAGATCCAGAGCTGAAAATTTTAACTTTTATTTTGATATTAAAGTAACTAAATAAAAGTTATTCATTCGTATTGCGTATGTCACGTCGAATATTCGACTGCGAGAATTTTGTCTTAGGTTAAACAAACCTTTTACACATTTCCTTTAATCTAGTAGAAATTCTCGTAGCCGAATATTAGACATGACATACACAATACGGGTGATTGTTTTCTTATTTCCTTCTTTCTTAACGTATTTTATATATTTTTTTAAAGAACAAGATGGGTATAAGTAATCAGAAAAATCTAAAAGCATATTTCCATGATTGGGAAGCTTAAACTTTTCGTGATATATAAAACTAATTAAATAAAAATAATTATTTTGGAACTAATAAAATACATTCTATATTGTAGAAAGACATACTCGTAAATTAGTATTAAAAAGCAGAAAATTTTTTGGTTAAAAAAAATAACCAAAAATTATTATTTTCAAGTTAAGCATAACTTTTTCAAGTTTAAGGAAGATCTTTTCTTAAGATTTTTTATATATCGACGGCTTATATTCAATATCCGCCATACGCCAAAATACTATTTTTCAGGAGAGAGAAAAAACTGTTTCATTTCAAAATTCTTAAGAAATTAATTAATCTTTCTTCAATAATATTTTTTAAATATGACCCTTACGAATACATTCGTATTCGCCTAAAAATGGCCGAATATTCGACAATTCAAATACGAATATTCGTGCATCACTAGTACATATGTTCTCGAGTTCTCGTTGTACCTTCATAGTGAACTAAAGTCATAGCGGAGTTTTTTTTTACATACATACTTAACAAAAAAAAAATCATATAAAAGAAAATATTCGTAATACATATTATTAACTTTGATAAATAAGCTTCAATTGCTTTGTTAATATTTTTTTGCATAGTCATAAATAACAAAAACAAAAAAAACCGTAATCAAAAAAAAAAACAAACAAACAAACAAAAGTGCCCTTGAGGAATACTCTATATGAGTACCTCAAAAACAAATAAATGTGAAGTGAGTTATAACGGCAGAGTGAGTTCTGATGCTCATAACGATAACAATAAAAATAAAAAACCTGATGACAGACTTACTGTGAGTTCGGAAGCTCTTAATAAAAATAAAAAATCTGATAATACACTTTTTCTAACAACAAATCCACTTTTTCGACAGCGATCAACTTCGCTTTGTCCAATGCCTACTAGTGATTCTTTAACATTACAGTTGCCTAGTACTTCGTCAGTTAAGCCATTGAAATCATTCGCTTCGGGCTGTTCATCACCTAACCAAGTTATCACTACAGATAACAGTAGCTCAAAATCAAAGGTACAAGTCGGAATGGACAGATATATAACCGTGGAAAAGCGTGGGCGAAGCCCGAATTCTTCTAAAATTTCATCTGTTCCAAAGATGTCTAGGGATAACAGCGCATCATCCATGAATCGCCAAAATCGTTTTTCATTATTGCAAGACGATAACGAGAAGACCGCTTCATCATCTCAGAAGTCTTTTAAGCCACCACCAATATATGTATGTGAGGGAAAAAAATTCTAACGCGCTTCTAAAAAAAACTACTGTCGGCCATTGGTGAAAATACTTTTCACGTAATTCCAATTAAAAGAGGTAATATTGATGAAACTAAAATCCAAATATACGATGAAAACAATTTTCGAAAAATTGTAAATGATTTTGAAAAAAATAAAACAAACTTTTACACATACCAACTTAAGAGTGCTAAAGGCCTACAGATAGTACTAAAGGGCATAGATTCATATGTTGAGCCCGAAGAAGTAAAATGTGTACTTCTAGACCAAGGATTTAAGGTAAAAAATGTTACTAATATAATTAACAGAGAAAAGGTCGTCCAACCCCTATTTCGCATTGAACTGGAGCCGAATGACATACATATATTTGAAAAAAAATGAAACCCATCCAATTTATAGCGTAAAGTTTCTGTTACACCGAAAAATCACAGTTGAAGAGCCACGTAAGCGTTCAGGTCCTGTACAGTGCCATAATTGCCAAGAATATGGCCATACAAAAACTTACTGCAATTTACCTACAGTTTGTGTTATCTGCGGTGAATTGCATGGTACTGCTAGCTGCACTAAGCCAAAAGAACAAGCAGAAAAAAAATGTAGTAATTGTGGAGGTAATCACACCGCTAACTATAGAGGATGCCCTGTATATTCTTTTGTTAAACAGACTATGAGTCAAAAACCTAAGTTAGCTCCAGCCCAACCATTAAACTAGTTCTAGTCCCTCACAAAATGTTTCACCGCAAAACAATTCAGCGAATGCAAGCTCAGGCTTTAACTTTAGTCGCCTTGAAGCTACTATTGAGAATCTGGTGCTAACTATATACAACTTTACAACAAATATGACTAGCATGCTGCGAATGCAGAATACACTGCTTCAAGCATTAGTTAACAAACCATGAACATGTTAAAAATATGTTTCTGGAACGCAAACGGCATTCGCCAGCATAAAAATGAACTTGAGCACTTCCTCGTGGAAAAAAATATTGATATAATGTTGGTCTCTGAGACTCATTTGACTTCAAGGAGCTTATTTAAAATAAATGGTTACACTCTATATGATTCAAAGGACCCGAGGGGGAGAGCATGCGGTGGGTCAGCAATTCTAATTAAGTCAAGACTCAAACACTATGTCCTTGATAACATTTGTGAAGAACATCTACAAGCAACAAATATTTGTGTCGAAAATTTTGTTACAAATTTCGTGATATCATCAATTTACTCCCCTCCCAGATTCGCAATTACTGAGGATCAATTCGAGGAATTCTACAAATCTCTTGGCCCTTGTTTTGTAGCAGCTGGGGACTGCAATGCAAAACATACGTTCTGGGGTTCGCGTCTTATTACACCTAGAGGTCGGGCATTGTTCAACACAATTTCAAAAATGGGCTTGGACGTCATTTCAAGTGGGGAGCCCACTTACTGGCCTACGGACATACAAAAAATTCCGGATGTTATAGATTTTGGAGTAATGAAAAATATCGGCAGGGAATTAATTCATGTTGAAGCTTCTGTAGATCTCTCCTCCGATCACTCTCCCACGATTGTTACAATTTGTAGCCCACTAAGAAGTGACTTCCCTGTCCCATACGTAAAGATGATCAACCGTGTTAATTGGCTGGGGTTCAAAAAATACCTCAGTAGCCATTGTACGGAAAATATTAACCTAAGAACACCAGGTGATATTGAATCTAACATTGAAAATCTTAACAAAAATATTAAACAGGCTGCTGAACATGCCACTACTTCCCATCCGCAGACTGGGTTTAATAGAATTTATTCTACAGACATTGAACGTCTTTTACGTGAAAAAAGGACAGCTAGAAGGGAATGGCAACAGCACAGATCACCCCAAAATAAAATTAGATTTAAAGAGTGCACTAGACGACTCCAAGAGCTGCTGGCATATTGAAAAACTGTATGTCTTAAAAATTATCTGGAAAATCTTGATGCCACACCTGCATCTAATTACTCCTTGTGGCGAGCTGCTAGAAAGCTTAAAACACCCGTTGAATATAGACCACCTTTGCGCGTTTCTACCGGAGGTTGGGCCAGAAGCGATACTGAAAAATGTAACATATTTGTTGAGCATTTAAAATCCGTATTTACCCCATACACATGTACTGGTGTTGTTGATTTACCGAGTGTAGTTGCGCTACCCCCGCGACCCATAAAATTTAAGACGCGTGATGTTCAGAAACTAATTGCTGAACTCAACCCGAAGAAAGCTCCAGGTATTGATGGAATAAGTAACAATATGCTGATAAATTTGCCCCATATTGCAATTAGAATCCTGTTATTTATTTTTAACGCCATTTTACGACTGGAGTATTATCCACAAAGCTGGAAGGTTGCGAAGGTCAAAATGATTCCAAAGCCGGGCAAAGACCTTACTAAGGCTGAGTCATACAGGCCAATAAGTCTGCTATCAACAATGTCAAAACTCTTCGAAAAGCTGCTCATGACAAAATTGTCCCCAATTTTAACTGATAGTGGGTGCATCCCAGACCATCAATTTGGTTTTAGAAGTCAGCATAGCACCATTGAACAAACTCATAGATTGGTGCAATTTATAAGAAGAACTTTTGAAGAAAAAATGTATTGTTCTGCCCTGTTTATTGACGTTTCTCAGCCCTTTGATAAAGTGTGGCATGAAGGCCTTATTTTAAAATTAAAATCATATTTACCAATAAATTTTCTGAATTTATTAGAAAGCTACATAACTACCCGAAAGTTTACCATTGTGGAAGGAGAATTCATGAGTCTGCCGCAATCTATATCATCCGTTGTGCCACAGGGGAGCATACTAGGGCCAGTTTTGTATTTGATTTATACTTGTGATATGCCTGTGAGCAGCAATATCCATACATCTACGTTTGCCGATGATACAGCCTGCCTTAGTATGCACAAAAACCCGCACGAGGCTTCCCGATATCTTCAAGAACATATTACACAGTTGGAAATCTGGTTGAACTTATGGAGAATTAAAGTCAATGAACAAAAGTGTGTCCATACAACGTTTACCCTAAGAAGAGATACTTGTTCCCCCATTCGAATCAACAATCAAAATATTCCTCAACATTCCCAAGTGAAATACCTTGGTATACACCTTGATTCGAAGGCTTACATGGAAACATCATATTGACTTTAAGCTAACTCAGATGAAACTTAAGTTATCTCAAATTCATTGGTTGATTGGCAGAAATTCAACACTTAGTCTGGACTGCAAACTTTTAATATACAAGTCGCTTTTGAAGCCAATATGGTGTTACGGTATCCAGTTATGGGGCACTGCTTCAGCTTGCAATGTAGAGAGAATTCAACGAAGACAAAACAAAATTTTAAGGTTAATAACATCTGCTCCATGGTATATTAAGAATTCAAATTTGCATCGTGATTTAAGAATGCCACTAGTGACTGAAGAAATTGCAAGATACGCAGGCAAATACTTAACAAAACTCGAGTCACATCCTAATCCGCTTGCTCGTAATATTTTAATGGTCACATCCGCCTAAAAAAGAGGGACACAAGGGCTCTTATACTCAACACTCTAGATGGGAATGCTTGAAAATACATTTAATTTTCCTTTTTGATTATCACTACTTTGTATTATTTAAATTATCACTAAGTTTTGGCCGACACTGGTCGGGCTAAATAATTATATTTTAGCTTTAAGATTTGATCACTTATTGTTAGTTCATTTTTGAAGATACAATAAATAAATATATGTATTAAAAAAAAAAAAAAAAACTAGTACATATGTATCTATGTGTGTGCAATATCAACTCTTACGAAACTTAAAAATTATTATTATTATTATTACAATTATGTTTTTCACGTAAATCCAAAAAAATATCGACGCAGCCAGGATACGAACCGCGCCGTTATAACTGTCAAAGCATAAATATTCTCTAACACTGTTTTAAAACCGCAAATACAGTATGTCAAGTAATTGATTTTACATAGTTAAAATCGTTGTAAGTTTTGACTTTTATCGTAAATATTTTTCTCCCTTTTTGCATTATGAAATTTTTTTGTAGTTGACTTCATTTTATAGACATTTAAGTGCACATATAGTCGTAAGTTATAAGCAAAATTAAGAATGAGAGCATAAAAATTACATGAAATCCAAAAAAACTCAAAAATTTCTTTGTCAAGAAAATGTTTTTACATCCTTGTATTATATAGTAAGCAAATGGGAAAGATTTTAAGGTGTACAAAAATGAATATTGTTTTTGGCCGCCATTGGCATCAAATAGGCCTATAAGACGACTTCTCATAAAAAAAAAAAATTTTCCATATATACCGCTGAAATTTCTCACTTTCCCCTCGTATTACTGTTCTTAACTCCATTTAGTTCTTGAAATATAATTAAGAAACACTATTTTTCAGTTAAAACCATAAATTTTGAATAGGATATAGATCTGGACCTTGAGATGGAGTATCCACAACTTTACCGCAATTGAAAAGACACCATGTTCTTACCCAAAGTGCCTCATGTTTGAGGTCAATACATTAATAAAAATCTAAAACTTCCATACATATCAGCAATAAAGCCAACCTTACTCGCGCTGTCAACCAAAAACCATTTCAACGTATTGAAGTACCACTCAGTAACCATGAGACAAAGGCAATTGCTAAAAAGATAAATAAATAAATAGACTGTACTTAAAGAACTGCTCGCAAATTCCCGCCTCTTAGAGTGCAGCACAAAGAACAACAATGGGCTTTTGCGATAACGCATACTTCCAAGCTTGATGGCTACTACGATAATGTGATTTGCTGCGACGAAACCAAACTTCTGCTTTATTAGAATTACAGATCTAACAAAGTATGGATGAAAAAATTTTTTAAATATTGGAAAGTGAAACCATTAACCCAACTGTAAAATTTAAAATAATTTGGATTGGAGGTATATATAGTATGTATACGTATATATGTTTATGCTGTAAAAGGAGGAATAAATTTGCTTTATTGAAAATATTATGGGCAGTTGCTCAATATATTGAAGTATTTTTTTGGATGAGAGCTTGAGTAAGGTTGGCGTTATTGCTGGTAAACGTGGAAGTTTTAAATTTGTATTAATGTATTGACCTGAAATGTAGGGCACTTTGGGTAAGAACATGGTGTCTTTTCAATTGCGGTAAAGTTGTGGATACTCCATCTCAAGGTCCAGATCTATATCCTATTCAAAATTTATGGGTTTAACTGAAAAATAGTGTTTCCAAATTATATTTCAAGAACTAAATGGAGTTAAGAACAGTAATACGAGGGGAAAGTGAGAAATTTCAGCGGTATATATGGAAAATTTTTTTTTATGAGAAGTCGTCTTATAGGCCTATTTGATGCCAATGGCGGCCAAAAACAATATTCATTTTTGTACACCTTAAAATCTTTCCCATTTGCTTACTATATAATACAAGGATGTAAAAACATTTTCTTGACAAAGAAATTTTTGAGTTTTTTTGGTTTTCATCTAATTTTTATGCTCTCATTCTTAATTTTGCTTATAACTTACGACTATATGTGCACTTAAATGTAGGTATATAAAATGAAGTCAACTACAAAAAAATTTCATAATGCAAAAAAAAGTCAAAATTTACAACGATTTTAACTACCCAGCTAAAAAAATTATATATGGTCCATATATTTTTAATATATGAATGTATATATCTATATATGAATATGTATGATTTCATGTATGGAAATATATGGAATTATACATGGCAAAACTATTATATATGAACTAATATATGGACTAATATATGAAATGTATTATAATATATGAACTCATATATGGAAATTTAATTATGAAGATCTTCATATGTGGATCCATATATAAATATAAGATTTTATATATGGAGCCATATAAGAATGTATGCATACATGATATCTCACATAAGATCGTTATTACAATCAAAAAAGCTTGGAATTTTATCACTGCTGAATTGGAAATCCATTAGAAAATACATACGGTATGCAAAGTTTATATGCGTACCCTAAACGTTTAAAAAAGAAAAATTTTTAATCTGATTTCTCAAGCTAAATGTCATGTACGAATATGATTTATGTGTTTTTTAAATAATTGATTCACCTTTTGATGAATGAAATGACTTTTAGTTCGTTTTGAATTATTTGTCCAAACAAATGTTTCTTTAAATACAACATCTCTCTCAAGTCTAAAAAAAATTTATTTTAGTAATTTAATTTATTGCACAGCAGTGCGCTATTGTGAATCAAGAGTGTATGAATATGAACTTTGCATACTGTGGAGGGAATTTACACATACATGTATGAAAATGTATGAATATATATAATCATATATGCCCATATACCCTCATTTTTCGTATCCGAACCATATATGGGATATCATATATGCTCCATACATATTTTTTTAGCTGGGTATGTAAAAACAATTACTTGACATACTGTATATACTGTTTTTTGCTTTTTTTTAATTTTTAAGTAACAAGTAAATACTTTTTTTATTCATACTACCCATAGTATTCCTGTTGTTTGTTGTTGATAAAACTTGTTTTATGAAAATGTGTCAATGCGATCCTTTTATTCAGTTTTTGCATGCATTTTCCCCTGAATATTAAAAATTAATTTTTTACTCGCGATTTTATTTTCGATTTAAAACATTTTTTCTACATATGTGTTTTGTAGAGTTTGGCATAGTTGTTCCTTTTGCGGATTATTCTTTTTGATCCCAACAACAAAAAGAACTAGTTCGTTCTTTTCGTTCAGTTGTTCTTTTCGGTCATTTGTGCAGTGAACAACAGATCAGAGATTACACATACATGCATACATTGAATCCTCTTCAATGTTTCATTCGTTTGTTAATATTCTAAAGTAATTTCATTTCATACTTGACGACCTTATTTAATTAATAATTTTTTATTGGAAATGCTTAGAATGAAGTTTGATCATTTGAAAACAAATTTTAATCACTTTTTTAATACTGATTTATATTCAACACAACAAATTATTTCTTTTAATTGAGCAAAAATTTTCCTTGCTCAGACGTATTTTCATTTGTGCTTTGTAGTCTTAATTGTTGTATGCTTTTAGTAAGTAAAAGGTAAAAATTAATATTTTTGAAATTTTTAAAATGAAATCCGTTTTTAGTTTAAAACAAATTATAATCACTTTTTTAATTCTAATATTCTTTTTCACAATCTGTTTTTTAGTTCAATACTACAAATTATTTCTATTAATTTTGTAAAACTCACTTGTATATTTCACTAAGTATACATTTTCTTTTGTTTGTTTTGATTATTGTGCTAAAAATTTAATAGACACACTACATTAGTATCTTTTTGACAGTATGCAAACGAGAAACTATATATTACTTTAAATCTTTTGCATGTGTATTGGTCAGGAACAGAGAATAAGATAAACAAAACAAAATAAAGACCAAAAATTAACGAAACAACAAAAAACGAACAAGACCAAGATATCAAAAAGTAACAAGAGAATAATAAAGACCAAAAGAACAAGAAAGACTAAAATAACAACAAAGACCAAAAAGGAACAACTAGTCTGAACTAGTTCGCATCGTTCACTTATGGGAATAGTTCAATTGAACTAGTTCGTTCTTTTTGAGCCCAACCCTAGTGTTTTGCTCTTGTTTTTCGTATAGCGTTATGCTAGGAACACAACTGGGACGAACGACGAATTTTTCGGTGCTAACTTTCGTCATAAAAAATAAAACACATTTGTGCATATGAAAATGAATACAACACCGCCGTACGACAAAATTCGTCGTGCGTGACGAACTCTGAAATAGATTTATTTCTATTTTGTGCGAAGACGAACGACGACAAAACAAAATTGAGAAAATTCTCTCCTTCTCTCTCTGATTTTGTACATACAACAACCAACTTTGTCAAATATGAGAGATGAATTCGATAAGTAAATTAGTCGTTATTGTGCTTCCCACGACGAATTTACGCAGCGAATGCTTATCAACGATTTCGTCGACGTGAACGAAATTCGTCGTTCGTCCCAATTGTGTTCCTAGCATTAGGCTGAGTTTACATCAGACATTTCTTGAAGAGCTGCAAAATTGTAAGTAGACTATCGATATTTTTTCCGATAGCGATACTATCGACAAAAATACGCTACTACAAAAGTAAAAAATAATGTCAATAAAAATGGTATGACGGCGACTGTGGAATAAAAAATGCAACATTCAAAATTACTGTAAACCTTTATATTAATGGTTATCATTACATACATACATATGTATATAAATGTGGAAATATCTTAATTAGTTTTGCATATGTTTCAACATAAGATATCAGTTTGTAACTAGTAAAAGCAATTTGCATAAAAAATACAATTATTATGCACCAACGGCTTTGACACTTGCATAAATTTGGCAGCGGCTCAATTTGACGACTATTTGACTCTTCCTGCTCTTTTCTTTTAAATAAACGGTGACGTTAAATAATTTGATTCTCCCTACTTGCGGTCTCCACCTGACATGAAATGATTAACTTTAACATTAACTTATTAAAAAGTCGAAGTTTAACATATGACGGATTCATTGTGCTACGGCCTTTATTTACTTTTTTAAATAATACCTACCAGTGTTGGGATACGGCTATTCTTTAATTGTAAAATTGTACCAAATTAACTTCAACTGTACCAAAATCTGCTAACTAAGCATACACAATAAGAATTCATAACAATTTTTCATTTATTGAAAACAAAAACATAAAGAAATTAACTAATAGTAGGTACACACTTTGCAAAGTGTTTCCTCAACACGTTTATATTATAGCCTGCATACTTTGACACAGACACTGCAACTTACAATGCGACCTATAAACATAAAATCATTTTGATATTTTCGAAATTTCGAATGCAATTTCGAACGCAATTATAAACAAGACTACACACTGTGCGACCGACAGTGCAACCTGCCTAGTTGCATAAACACGTTGCTAAGTCTGTACCTAACATAAAGAACTGAGGCAAGTGCTACCAAAACAAATGATAAATATTAGCATAAACTACCAATGTTGCAAAATTTTGGTACTTATGATCAGTGTTAAGCGATAATACCACTATCGGCACAATGTACCGATTTTCGTCGGGTCACCGCGACAAAGTCGTAAGTAATAAACCAAAACGGCTTTATTTCTCAATTAATTGTGACATAATATGACTTTATTAACAATGCAGTGTGGTGCAATTATATCCTTATATTTCAATTAGTTCAGAAATAAGGCCAATTTAGCTTATTTCTTATGACTTTATTTCAGTAAGCCGCCGAAAATTGTGCCGATAGTGTTATCTCGACTCTAGGCAACTACATAGGTATGTTAGGAGAAATTATTATTACTGTAATGCAACGCACAAATTTTTTCCAATTGTACCACTGAAGCATAAAGTGTACCAATGTACCAATGCAAATGTAATTGTACCAAATTTGGTACAATCGTACCACAAATCCCAACAGTGATACCTACTAATAAATAAGTATGTACATACATAAGAACATTAGCAAACGAATTTCTATTTACTTTTGCATACATATACATGTACATAAGCATGTATACATATTTATGTTGTACGTATGTAAATATGTATATAAAATAAGTCTGAGTTTTTACAACAAAAACAATATTATTCCTTCAAGGTAGCATATTGTTGTTGTTTTGGTTGTTCAATTTAATGAATTTTTAATAGATTAGGACATTCCAATAAATTAATTTGATTGAATTGCATTCATTTAGTAGTTATAAGAAGAAACAAAATACTAAAAAATTTGAACAATACCTATATGTATGTGCAACTGTAGCTAAAGAATAATTAAGTGCATGTAAGTATATTGTGGCCACCTAAAAGTCACATCTGAATTGCTTAAGTATTTGACAGACTTATCGTTCCATTCTGGCATTAGCTTAAGCCAGCATATTCATATTATAGTTGGGCCTTAAAGAATACTTAGGGCATGTAAGTACATTGTAGCCACCTAAAAGTCAACTCTGAATTGCTTAAGTATTTGACAGACTTATCGTTCAATTCTGGCATTAGCTTAAGCCAGCTCATTCATATTATAGTTGGGCCTTAAGACTGATTATTTATTTTATATTTTTCAACTTTTTAACAAAATTATCCCCACTGGCAACACTATTACACTTCACAAGCAATTTCTATTAAAAATAACTCCTGAAGATATGCTTTAAAATTCGGATGAGTGTATTTCTATGCAGCTGTTAAGTTTTTTGTACTTCTTGTTCGTATGATTACACCAATACACTCATACATAGCTCACGCCGATGTGATAACGCGGTGTGCATGTAAAAGATAAAAGGAGTAGTATGTGGTCAGAAACATACTAGTTGCTTTTGAATTCAGACTGGTTGCACATCTGTTTTTTTCTCATACAACGAACTATCAACTTTTACATTGGGTTGTCATAGGAGCACAACTAGTTGTTTTGTGTAGAGTTGCTTACTAGTTGAAGGACTAGTTGCTGTTATACTAGTTTATAAAAATTATTTTTTTCCACGTTGTTTACATGACAAACAAAAGAGGGAGAGAGAGAGACAGCGCGTCGCTCGTAGAGAAGTGCAGCCGATATTTCATCAAGCTTCTTAGTTCTGTCTCTTTATAAGTAAAATAGGACAGTTCCAAAACGCAACTACTCCAAATATTAACAACAGGGTTACTCAAAATTTGTGATTATATTGTGAAAAAAAATTTAACCCCCTAACGTATAGATGTTTACAGATCAAAAACCCTTTCATTTTGCTTTCTAATAAATTTGTGCATATAAACTTCTTTGTTATATTTGAAAATTTTCTGATTCATTTTTCAGTTTCATATGTAAACAAAAAATAGATGATTATTCAATCCTTGTCCGAACTTACCGAGAAGAAAAATTCGTACTAATTTGTACAGGAAATTGCACAAAAATTGGTATCTGGAACGCTTTTGGGTAATTTTAATAAAAAATTCGGACTGTTATGCATCTGGAACGACCTAGTATATTTATACGATTTCTTTAATTGAATCATATTTTCACAATGTATGTTTAAGAGCTAACGTGAACTTTAACAGAGAGTTCTTCATACAAAACTTGCGTTAAAGACCCTGTTAGCTTTTAATTGTACATTATGAAAAGGGTCGTAAAAAATTTATATTCAGTTAGTTTTTTCTTGGTTTCAGTGCTTTACGAAATTTAAAAGTTGACAACGGTTCACGCTTTTTATTGCCTGAATTTCTGGTTTCAGTTCGCAACAATTTTGATTTGAAATGTTTGTAGGGTTTAAAACATAATTTTTGTGTATACATTTTTGCTCTTCTGCAAAAACGATTGTTAAAGTTAAAGCATGCATTAAAACCGGGTTTGCCATACAAAATTCGTTTTTTAAACCAACTTTAAATTTACTAATCGTTTTTGTATAAGGGGGTTTGTCTTTAGATACACGTTTGTTCGTGTGTTAGTTGCACTTACCAATTACTGTGGCGCTGCTTCAGAAAATTTTCAATATCACAGATGACATAATTTATAAATTCCTCATCAGCAATAGAAAGATTTGTTACATTTGTTAATTTTCGAAAACCGGACTGATTATACGTATCCACCTCCAGTTTTGTAATGTCTTTGCGGCTCCTTTACAGCCGCTAACACTGTATCACCAACGACAACGTAGACGAAAGCACAAAATAAGAATTTTAGCAAAGAAGATACCCGTCAAAATAAACCAAATTAAAGATTCTATGAGACAATAGTCTCCTCAGACAAATTCGTGAAATGAAAACTATTAATTCGCGATTTGATATTTGTGATATCAGTTTTCAAAATATTATACACAAGATTTTTCTTCGAAATTTATACACCACACAAATCCGGACAAATTAGAATAGATAGAACCAGAGAAATAATAACATTAGCACAGTTGCAAAAAAAAGTATATACAAAGTAAACAATATTAAGGGCCGGGGCACAATGAATCCGTATTACGTTAAACTAGGCCTTTTTCTTCTGACAGCTAAGTTCAAACACATCGTCGCCTCAAAATAGGTTAATCCCATATGGCACTAAGTTGGAGTGGAGAAAAACGACTAAGAAGGTTAACATGCAGTTTTGTCAAAATATATCGGATGGATTTCTTTTGTATTTGCACCACTGCTTCCGACACATCTTTTGTAGAAAATTGTAATTTTTGCGAACTTACGTCAATGAAATTGTTGAAGATGGACAAAATTTTTGGCAGCTCAAAATAAAAAGGAAGCTCGGGGAAAAATAAAGTTTAAGCATTCCTATTGGAAAGATTTTAAGTTGCCACTATTATCACTGACGCAGCCGTTGTTTTAAAAAAATGTACACACTCTAAAAAGTTAAAATTTTAGGTACACGCAAATTTAATTTTGTTTTATTTATTAACTTACCCTTGAAATTATATCCTATTCACTGATACCTTTTCCAAGGTTGTAATGGGTACAGTAAATATTTATATACATATGTTCATATGTATACATGTACCCCTTTTTATTTATTTTAAACTAGGCGCTTTTTTATTTTATTTAACTCAAGCGCTTTTTATTTACATACATATGTATATTTATATGTATTTTCTATTAATTATTTTTTTTTTGCAGGGGTTTAATTTGAAATTTTTTCCACTTTTAAATAAGAGTTGGTTTTACGTAAATTTAAAATTTTTTCTGTTTTGTAAACCCACTCTTTAATAATGTTGTGGATATTTTAGTTTTAAATTTTTTTTAATATTTTTAGAAATTTTGATAATTTTGTGATTCTGTATTAAATGTTAATGTGCTCAATATTAACATGAACTTAATGCTTCAAATATGGTACGAGGATATTATTCTACCAACTTTGCTCTTCCATGCATTTAAATATATTTTACCTCGCATACATGCATAAATATGTATATGTGTATATAGAATCTATTTTGCAATTGAGCTAAAAAAATAAAAAAAAGCTGACAATATATAACAGAAAAATAACTGCCAAGCTTAGACACATGCAAGGCCCATTTATTAGGTCTATGCAACTCTACAAAAACACAGCAATACAAAAAACAACTTTGTGTTTAAGTTGTCAGAAACACACACAAACATGAACTAAAGTATATGGTGCAAGCAGCTTTTGACAGTTTAAACAAGAAAACACAGAATATCATCAGGACGATTGCGTTGACCTGATAAATAGGCCTTGGACACATGTATCAAAAAAATTAGCAACAGCCACTGCTGCCAGATTTGGCGATTTGTCGGCATTTTGCCCAATTTTAAGGGACGATTTTCTTAATAATCGATGCTTACCTAGGGTTTACACGTGCAATTGCAACTTCGAAAAACTCAATACACTCAAACTCTTTTACTAACACAACTACATTTTCGGCACTTGCTGTCTACATCCAACTCAACTGCCAAGGAATTTTACAAGACAGTGAGTGACTTGTTTCACTTGTAGCAAGTAAATGGAAAGTTAGCTAACAGTGTTGCCCCATTAATACTTTAGTACAAATTAACTGGATTTCAGTGTCATGTTGTATGAGTTTTTACTTATTTTATATACATTTAAAAAATAATTTAATATTTTTTTTCTGAAATATTTATAAATCAAGCAGTTAATGAATTTTTTAGACATAAATAACATTGAAACAATACGACTAAAGTTCAATAGTATCTGGTTCCCTTAAAATTAAACTTTTCTATGTTATGGACAACTCTGCACTAAAAGGTAAACATGCAAGTTGAAGCTAGAATGATTGTAAGATTTGACAATTTATCGTCATTTTGACTTTTTTGGGTTGCAAATAAAGCATTTGGACGATTTTCGCCTTCAATTTGACGATTTTAAAACAATTATAAAGTTACACTTGTTATTAGAACTTTAAAACAATTTTTAGCTTGACCGAGAACTTCGAAGCTTTTGAAGATAAAGTAAATCTAATTGATCCCTACAATATAATTATATAAAATAAGAGTTCTTCCTACGATATTCTTCAATAGTTTTTTCTTCATTTTAATCTGGCAATATAGGTACTTTTCTTCTGTAGAGAGTTTTAGCAGAATTTTTTGACCGATTTAGCATTCCCCCATCACCATTTTCTGGCAATACTGTACTTTAGTGTCACAACGGCAACGCTGGGCACAAGAACAATCGCGCGGAAGAAGCGTATTAATGCATTGGCTCTGCTCTTTGCGTCAAAGAACAAGAGTGGCGCTGCTCTGCACACTTATGTTCTTACTCTGGTTTATACTACTTTATAGCCTACATAAGAGAAATCATGCATATACATACATAATTATTATATTATAATCATGGTTCAGAAAAATTCGTGTATGAGCGCCTGTGCCAAACGGTAGCAAAATACTAGTGAGTAAGTAAATTTTTGACACTTCTGAGGTGAAAAAAATTTCACTAGCCCCAGGGGCTAGTAGAATTTTTGACACAACAGATAAATTTTTGACAAGCAGCAAAATAAGAAGCATGGTATCATTAAATGTAAGACCACCGCCGTCGCTTCAAGCCGTCACCCATTACATACATCTTTACGTCCCTTAAATGTAGTTAGACTGTGAAAAATGCATTCTTTATTTTAATTTGCGAAAAATTTAGCATCATATATATGTGTAAAGTTATATAACTTTCTGCTGCAAGAATATTATTTTATATAAAAATCTTTTAAAAAATTGTTGGTAGCCGGCGGTAGTAAAAATTTTTGCTTTTCCGCCGCAGTAATTTTTTCATCAGCTTCTCTATGTGCTAATGGGAATTTGTTAAAATTTTACATTGTCAAAAAAGATATCATTTGGCACAGCAGAAAAATGAAAATTTTTCCCCACAGGCAAATATTTTTTTTACCATAGTACTTTTCTACCGTTTGGCACATGCACTGAATACTGAAATTTATTCATTGATAATAATACGTCACGAAGGAGTTTTGCAAAAATTTTTATTTTGTGTTCGCATTCGAAAATGAATAACTAAAATATTTTTCAATTATAAGCACACATGTATGAATACATTTGGTTTTTCTTGAAAGTGCATGTATGTGCGTATGGATGTAAAATTTACATCCATTTAATTTATTTATTTCTCACTATTTACATTGTAAATTTATACTATAGCATTGAATATACAACATTGAAAATACAACAACATTGAGGCCCTATGTATAAGCAAAAATTTGCACGAACATAGCATGAGTGCTAAAATTAAACATGGTCTTAAATAGTTTTGCAATGAAAGTTCACATTAAAAATCATGCTAGGACTTAGAGGTGGGTTAAAATTAGGTAATGCGACCATTTTTAATGTCAAATTGTATGGAGAAACTCGTTAATACCTAATTAAATTTCGTCAGATATGGTAACTTCACGCCAAGAAAAAATATTCAAAATCTGCATTTTATTTTTAAAATCTTCAAATCAAAACAAAAGACAACTTTTTTATATATTATTAAAAAAATTACAAAAATATGGATTTGCAAGTGTCATATAAATATTTTTTTATTAACCCATATTCATAGCATTTAATCTCGGGTTAAAATGAATTTTATTTAATTTTTTTTTAAAAAAATTTTTTAAAATAACTTTTAATCACATTTTATTTTTTTTATGAATATAGCTTTTAATGTTCGCAGAAAGTGCATTTCGTTTCTGCTTAAGAAACTCATCAGCAGCCTACACCCAGAAATTATTTTAAATAAAGTAAAAAATTGCATATGTTTCGAAATACGTACACAAACATAAAATTTATTTCGAGTTCTAAAATGGTTAACAAACAAATTTTCAATCAAGCGAAAATCTTCACAGGCTAACATTTTCGATTTTGAATCCATTATTATTTTCTCATTACCTTTTTTACAATGAGATGCCAAATTGGTTGAAGTCTGCTGATGAGTTTAGCGGGTTTTCCACACCCAAAATTTTCTTTGCAAGGCCTTGAGTTTGTTGAAGAAAAAATAGTATAGAATAAGATCTATTTCTTCTCTCCTACAAACTCAAGCCTTTGCAAAGTAAACTTTGCTTGTGGCAAAACTGTCTTTCTTTAGGAGAAACGAAATGCATATAATCAACAAACAAATAAAACTTATTTGTAGTTATGTGCAAAAATTATAAAATTAATGAGACAAGAAATCGGATGTATACAAAATTATACAAAAATTCATATAATTTGTTGCATAAATATCCAAAGGACTTCGAAGTTTTGTTATATTCAAGTTTACTTGATTGAAAATTCTTTCCACATTTGCAAATGAATGTGGTAAACATTAATATTTTGAATAAACTTAGGGCTGCAAAATCGTAATCTGAATATTGGTTTTTATCAGATATTCTTTCTATTCCAGAAGCTTGCCAAAGTTACTTCTTCTTTTTCTTTAATGATGTCTTCTAAGTTAAAAAATTTTAACTCTCTAAATTATGAGTTGTTCACACATAATAGAAACAAAAAGTAGTAGCAGTAATAGGAAAAATTTAAAAAAATTCACTATAATTGTTGTTGAAAGAAAAATCTGCGTTTTTAGGCCAAAAATCTTCAAATCTGGATTTCGTCTTTTTGGAGGGTAAAAATCTGCTAAATCCAGATAAATCTGCACTTCTGGCAACAGTGTGTGCGCTGTTCATTTTCGAATGCAGGTAAAAGAAAATATAGAATCTATATTATAGATTGATGCTCTCACTCATTTGTGAAAAAATTAAAAAAATATCAAATACATACATATTTAAAAAAGTATGAAAAAATATATTTCTTATTTTCTCATTCTTGTGTGAAAATTAAAAAAGCAATACAAATACTCTAATACAAGAACGAATAGATTAACTATTTTTTGCCTCTTCATTCGCGAATAGAACACAACAAAACCAAAATTAAAAAAAATATTAATGCACATGAATTACAAAGGCCGAGGCACAATGAATCATACGTTAAACTTCGCCTTTTTCAACTGACATTAAAGCAACGACGGAGAAGGTTGACACCATGACTACTTTATTGACGGAAGAATTTGTAGGTTGATTCTCCATTTTATTTATCAAATTCTACATTTTTATGCATTTCGTTTATTTCTTTTGGCTAATTTTACATATTTATGTGCCCCGGCCTTAAGTGAGCGAATGAATATTTGGTACTCTGATTATAATATAAGGCTGAGTTTACATCTGGCATTTCTTGTGTGTCATTTGCCCAAAAAAACGTAACCAAGTAATTAGTAATGAAAAACTGTTTGATTCAGACATACATATATTTATTGATTTAAACAGTTTGCAATCATTTTGGGTTCTATAAAATTGTCAATTAATTATTATGTATGTATGAAACTGTTTAACTTAATAAATACATGTCTGAATCAAACAGTTTTTCATTAGTAATTAGTTGGTTACGTTTTTGTATGGTTGTGTGGCATTTGGCACACAGGTGTCTGGCACACGAGAAGAAGTTTTGCTACATATGTAGGTACAACTATTTTTTACCAATATTCTACATGTGTATATATGTATACATATATGTATGTACATATGTATGTAAGTATATACTCACATATCGCTCATTTAATTAACCCGCCATTGGTGACGCAATTTTGACTTTGATCAATGGTGACGCCGGTCTCACGCACATAGATTTTCAACTAAAGATTTTTCCAAATTTTTTAGTATTATTTCATGTTTTTTTTCAATTTATGTTCTTTGAGAATAAAGAAAAGATATTTAATCTTTTATTTCAATATTAACATTCAAAAATTTGTTTTATTAGAGCATTAAAAATAACAGCGATTTTAGTAATACATTTTTCAAAATTAAGAAACAAATAAAAAATCACATATTTATAAGGGAAGATAATGTTTTTTAGTATTTCGACATTAGGAACTTTTACAAAATATGTAAATAAAAAAAATATATAAAAAAAGTAATGAAAAATGTACACTTGGTTATTTTATTCACATACACGGTGACACACGGTCTTACGCACCGGATTAGTAAAAAAATACACAACGTGTGCTCACGAAGCAGTTTCGTCATCAACTAAAAGTAGGTGATGTGCAATGAGGCAGCTACTCGAAACTATAACCAAAAATAATAACAGGGAATAAGGTTATTCGAATTTTTTAACACACCCGGTCTCACAGACCAATAGGACACCAATGGCGGGTTAAAGAACGACATAACTCAAAAAACATGTTTGCCATAAAACGAGATTATTTTTATCTTAAGAGTTGAGTAAAAAAGAAAAGAAAAGATACATACATATGTATTTGTATGATATTTTTACACGATATGAAGACGATTTGAAGTTTCATTCTGTAGCACTAACTTAAAAATTACATTTTTTGATCTATGACGTTCTTTGAATAAAAGAGCGATATGTGCGTAAAACGAAATTTGATTAAGAAGTACATATGTATATATGTATGTACATACATACATTGATTCAGAAGTACAGAAGTGTGTACATATGTACATATGTATGTACTTTCCAATGAATTCTTGTGCTGTAAACCTTTTTGGATAATATAAACGACAAAACATAAGTTTAAAAGAATGTTTCCATCATTGGAATTTGATTTTATTAGTAGCAATTTTATGTGAAAAATCAAATTCGATTTATTTTTAAGTCCTACTTTTTAATCATGCGTCCGGAAAAGTCCTACTATTTACAAATTATACATTTTAACCAAAATCCGACGTATAATCGGTAGAACCTTAAATAATTTTGGTTTAATGAAGTACTACTTTTTAATGAATTCTTTTTTATTAGCAGTTTTTTGATAAGTATAAACGACAAAACTATAAGTTAAAAAAATGTTTCCAACATTTTAAATGATATTTGAAGTGCTATTTTTGTGCGCTTGTGTACTTAAATATTCTCAAATGTGTTGGGTAAAATATCAAATTTTACGCAACACCATCGATATGTTTTTAAGTTTTTATTGGTAGTAATATTATTGGAAAAATCAATTTCGTTTTAGTTTTAAGTTTAAGTCTTAAGTCCCCCCCTCCCTAAGCAAACCATTTTTTAAAACTTACGCGATAACAACCCTATGTATGTATAAATAAATGTCATAAATAATTTAAGCAGTTTTCAATCACATTGGGTTCTACAAAATTTTCTATTTCCCAGCAAAAAATAAATGAACGCGTTCAAAATGAAATAGTGTTTCATGATTTCTTGAGCATTTGTTTCTTCGAATGCATTCTGAATGCCATCGCAAATTGTAAATAATGCTATTGTTTGCGCACGAGAATTTCGTGAGTGTAATCACTCCTTATTATTTGTCTTTTGCTTTGCCTTCAAACCTATTAACCTAATTAAATACATACATACATGTATACTTAATGCTGTAAGAGAAAGAAATAGGTTTGAAGGCATCGCTCATGAGCAAAACGATTGAGTTGACTTTTAACTAGCAAACCTAACAGTAGTGCGCGGCATATTTTTTTGAAGATACAACAGATAATTTGTGTTATAAAAATATTACTTTGAAATTAAAAAAATAAACAAAAAGAAATGAATTTGAAAAATAAATCAATATAAATTTTTTTGTGCAAAAAAATATTTTAAAACCACTTTGATTTTGCTTCAAAACAATATAAGGACCTTACATGTAAAAACAAACAAACAATGATATATGAAATAAAATAAAAAAGATTTAATAAAAGCAAAAGAATTTTGTTGAAATAAAAGATATACAAACCTAAACCACACTACCCACTGAATCCCAAATGCTCAATATACATATATACATACATATAGGTACATACATATTTAATTGACATGCAAAGATTAGCCCAAAACTTAGTTTTTATGCAAACAAATGAAGTTTTGGTGCTAATTTCAAGAAATGACAAAACTTTTTGAGAAAAACTAAAAGAAATAAACTAAAATTAAAAACTTAAGTGTAAAAAGCAAGTGACACCTGGATATTTTAATTTTTTGGGCACATCCAACAGCCATCCTCCCCTGCCCCAACATTTTTTGGTTCTTCGAGTCGGATATTTTTTCCAAAGTAAGTACCCGAGAAATTTTATATATGAGACACCTGTATAGTATGCCCCATAATCCTGTCCCACGGACACACCTTAATGTAGCATTAAGCTCCCTAGACTTTTGTACGTCTACCCATACATACAGACATCCATTAATTCGAGGTACAGTTGGTTCCGTTGACTTGTCCTCATAACGGTTTTTAAAAAAAACCGAATTAACATGCCCATGCATATACAAACCTTACATACTTAAAACCATACGTACGTACACACACGCATTGTGCCGTGGGTACTGTCAACTCCGTTAGCTAAAACGTTCATAAAATCATCAAAAAAAAAATCTACATACCAACGTCAATATGTCCAATATATGTATGTACATAGTGCATGTATACATACGGTCAAAATAAATAGTACATACAAACATACATTAATCTTATGACTTTGTGTAACCTTCATATCAAAAAACCTTGAAATCAAAAGTGAAACCGGTGCATATCTTAAATATGTAAATGATACATATACTTACATACATACATATGTACATATATATATATAAATAAATGTCATACATACATATGTATGTACATACATAAATTTCTATAAACATAACTTATCCAAACCGTTAGGAATTTTTGCTCGAAAACAAATAACGATTTAAAAGAAAATAGAAAAATATTTCAATTTGGTTTGACATTGAACTTGACCTACCACAAAATTTTGCATTCTTCTTTATCCATAAACGTACATAGCTTTCAACATTTATTTCGTTCAAACCGTCTACGGTTTGATTGTCACCAAAGGAGATCACATTTCAACGAGAGAAAATAAGGGTTGGTATCGAACCTTCTCTTTGAAATCAATCATCCAACTTGTGTGAGGCATGTATGTATGTCATCGAACAATGTATGTATGTATGTTTCTTAAGAATTGACTAATAAAGCAAATTTGTATGTATGTATACATATCTAAATGTTAAAGGGAATTAAGAATTAACTCATCTTATTCCCTGTCTACATTTGCAATTTTGTTGCATGCAATTCTGCTGCGGAATTGCGTAAGTGTCCACATTAGAAAAATCGAGTACTGCAATTCTTGTATTTGTTATGCCTTCTTCAACCCTACCAAACTTCAAGTTGAATAGAGAAAATTGCAAAGCAAAAGAGAATTGCCGAGAACATGAAACACTGTACCCCTCCCCAAGCTTCTTACCTCTCTCTCCTAAAACAACCAAGAATTGCTGCAACAAAATTGCAAGTGTGGACACTGAGTTACAATTCTTAACCAGACAATTTACTGTATCCTCTCTGCGAACGTATGTATGTATGTATGTATATACATACATGCAAAAATAAATAAATACCGCTTAACATTTCTTAAATGTACCTACATATGTATACGTTTATACATATGTAAGTATGTAATTAAATAAAAAATCAATTCATTTGAACCCTTTACCATTTGTTTCATACATACATACATACATACATACATATGTATATGAACAGATAAATAAGCACCGCTTAACAACTTTAATGAACATATACATATGTATGTATGTATGTATGTATGCAAATAAGTAAGAACTCATTTCGCCTAAATTTTTCGTTTCATATACATATGTATGTACATATGTATGTATATTTGCATTCTTACAGAATTGCTATTATGCATACTTACTACTGGTGCATGCCCCTAAAGTCGGCATGCACCAGTAGTCGGCACTTTTAAATAAAAAATGTATATATGTAAATAAGAATAGCGGATGCTAAATATATAAGTAAGATCTGATTTTCATTACAAATATAATTGCTTCTCTCTAAACATTGAGTAAATTTTAATGAGATGAGTATATTTGTATATTTTTGGCCTCTTTCCGTGACTGTTTTTAAAGAGGGCGATGGTGTCTGTTTTTTAAGAAATTTGTTAGTGGTGAGCCCAACTTAAACAAGTGAGTATTCACATTATATGAAGAAATTTCTTAAAAGTGGCGGTTTCTATGGATTCAAATGAACTAAAAGATTGATATTAATGTGAAAATTTTAATAAAATATATTTATTTTGCTTATTTTAATGGGTGCCGACATTAGGAACAAAATTTTTCATGATTTCCAATTGTCGGCAGGGGTGTGCCAACTATAGGAAAATTAGTATTTTCTCGTATTAAGCTCAAAAATTGCAAACTTGTGTAGTAATCATCTCTCTTGTCACTGCTATTAAAAAAAATTTGTTTAAAATGAGTACCCAGTAGTCGGCATAGCAATATGTATGGAGTATACATACTACATACTCTATACCAGGCATACAGTTTCCTAAGGTCGGTATGAACTTTTATTATAAGTTTATTGAACTGAGGATCCCTGAAAGGTTTCAATTTTATAATTCAGAAGAGGTAATTATTTCATGCAATAACAGAAAATTATATGATTGTAAATATGACCACTTTGAACAGACTTTCTGTGACATTTTACAGAACGGACTAAGGATAGCCAAGGAAATTTCCTTAATCTTAGAGTTTAATATCAACTCGGTAAAGGCCGTCATTGTTCGCTTCACCAGTAGGAGGCCACTCCTACTCTGGCAAACCATCCCAGTAGATAGCGTGCTTTTAGAGAGCTCATCTTAGGTCAAGTACCTGGGAGTGATATTAGACTCAAAAGGTTTTATAGAGATAATATTTAGAGGCGATTATCGACAAGGCAATAAAAGCACTAAAAGTGAGTATACCTGTACAGGAAAATCATAGAGTTGTTCACGCAAAACCTTAAGATGAATATACATACACCATGATAGTGAAAATTATCATCACTTTTATGCTGTTGCTTGGTCGGAAAGAGTCAGGCTAGCTACGACCAGACATCAGTTAGAGAATTACTGAGGCTAGTATGTCTCTGTATAACAACGGCTATATAAGTCCTAATTGAGCTTACAGCTCTAACGATTGTTATAGAAACTGCTGCCAAGCAAAAAGTAATCAACAGCCCGGAAAGAATCATAGACAGGGACTGCCCAAATAACCAATGGGAGCTATGGGAAAGGCTCTGATCTCATACTATCTTTTTATCAGAAGTTTATGCCATTGAGATATGCGCACAATTTTATCCTGACAGGTCCTACTGACGAGGAGAAATATAAACCTGCTGCCATTAAAGCATATTCGCTCAATAGGGCACCAGAGTACGGAACTTTAAAGCACTTAGTTCATATGAGTATAGTATACCTCGAAGTTAACTTGGGAACGCCACATTAAGCATTAATTACTTAATGATTATATCGTGCAACAAAAATCGCTTCAATGCTCTCATGTCCTTAAATAAAAATAATTTAGGAATTACATATAAATTTTATTAAAGCTTTAAGTCTTTTGTAATTAATTTACAATTTGATTTATTTCGTATCCTAGCTTCGTCAAAGTTGAAGCGAAATATCCATAAGAAATTAATAAAATTATTAATTTATTCAAAAAGATCGATCTTTAATAAAATTTATATATAACCTATAATCACAGACTGAGAAAACACCTAAATAGGCTTGGCATTGAGAGTAACCTCATATTCAGATTCTGTGGTTGTGATGATGGAACGTTAGAGTAGTAGTATTGAAACTTTATACCTTCTGCGATTCCCGAGTAGATCAGGTCTAGATTAGGTGCTCTAGTAGCGGGAAAACGATACAATAGATATTTTCTTTCGCAAGGCGTTGTGCCTCCAGTACAATTAATAATTCGTTCCAATATTATCACCTTGGAAAGGAGAACTATGCATCAATATTACGCCGAATCCTGAAAAACACTCTTAAGAAGTAAGAGAAGGCATCATTTCCATATTAGGTGCCAGTCAGAAGTATAAAAATGTAAATAATTTGTATTCTACATAAAAAGGAGCTTGAATTCCTATAAAATGTCATCCGTTCTTTAGCAGAAAATTGTATGCCGACTATAGGGTCTTCAATTGCCGAACATAGGAACATGGGTGCCGACTACTGGCAAAAGTGATGAGTTTTTTAATATATGAAAATTTCTTACATTTGTATATTTTGTTTTGGAAAACAGTTAAATGAACATAAAACAATACTTATAACAGAATTATAATAAGTACGTATCATCGCAATTTCATTTTCACATCAGAAATGGCACAAATTTGAAAACGAAAAAAAGTTAAAGTGCCGACTACTGGTGCACTTACCCTATAAGCTGTGAATACATAAAGACAACCATAACGCTTCTACGAGGCTCATCCCAAAAGTGTCGTTTGAAAATTTATATTATTTTGAAATTTAATTCTATGTGAATAACTATATGTACATATTGTAAAATTTTGAATACATATAATTAACGATAACGCTTCTACGAGGCTCAATTGAAAAGTGGCTTTAAATTTTCTGGTATTTCTCCTCAAGAAATATTATTTTCAAATTTAATTTTTAATTTTTGTTGATACGTATAATTAACGATAACGTCTCTACGAGGCTCAAACGATAAATGGCTTTAAATTTTTTTGGCATTTCTTCTCAAGGAATATTATTTTCAAACTTAATTTAAAACTTTGAATACGCATAGTCAACCATAACGCTTCTAAGAGGCTCAATCGAAAAGTGTTTTAAATTTAATTATATAAGAGAAATTATAAAATTGTCGCTTTTCCGAGGCACAACCAATATATTTAAACATATTATTTTTCCCACTGTCCCTTGCGCGACAAACGAAACCCCATTTCTCCCCATACTTCTCTCCGAGAAATTTTAAACTCTCGTTAACAACGGTGAGTGATTACCATTACGACCAGGCGGATACAAAAAGTACGTTCGATTCATCTTGCAATTCATTGGAAAACCCCTTTTCTTTAACTCCCTTGAATCTCACCACTCCGAGGGTCATCTACACGTTTCCAAATTGAATTTTTTTCTCGTTTGATTTTTATTTCTTTGAGAATTTATCGTAATTCATAACGACGACTCGTTTGTCATATAAAATGGCGTTATTACAGGCCCTGATTCGAGCTTCTGATCATCTAGTTGATTTCCGAACCTATTTCGAAGGGCGCGATGAAGCCGAACATACAATTCATACTCTAGAAATTCAAAGGAATGAATTCCTGGTGCTATGGTCTACCTTCCGGATAAGCTACGACAATGCCTCGGATAAATTTGAAGAATTGAAAAAGGAAATTGATCTGGAAACATTGAAGGCACGATTTTTCGCGTCCTTCGATGTTCATACTAAAGTCCTATCGCAAATCGATAAACATATTGCACACCTTCGCTCTGAAGCGGACACAAGTCTTAATAGGCCTCCATTTGACAATACCCCCTTCAATCTCTTTACCACCATGCGATACCGAAATTTTCCATGGAGACTACAAATCTTTTTCCTACTTTCCGTGATATGTCCACGGCCCTATACGGAAACAACCCACGGCTATCACCCGTTGAGAAAATGTGTCACTTACTCAAAAAGACACAGGGTGAAGCTCGCGATTTACTTAAAACCTGCCCCGTCACTAATGAAGGTTTCGACATGGCATGGAATAATTTAGTAAATCGCTATGAAAATAAAAGAATCCTGATAAATTCTCAACTCAAAGTTCTTTTTAACATAAACCCACTGGTCAAGGAAACTGGATCAAACATCCGACGCATACAGCGCACTATGAATGATTGTGTCGCGAACTTAACTTTACTCAACATCAATACGGCAACGTGGGACCCCATTTTTGTGTATATTTGTTCCATTTGTTTACCCGATGTCACTCTCAGCCTCTGGGAACATTCACTACCCCCTAGCTCCAACTTGCCCACGTGGAAAGACATGGATGCTTTCTTAACATCTAGATTCCAAACTCTAGATTCTGTTGCTGATATCAGATCCACCTTTTCAAATGCACCTTCCCTTAGCACTCATAAGTTCAACAACCCTAAACAATCGAATTCTTCGCAAGATAAAAGGCTCCATAGCTATAACAATAATGTATGTAATGACGCATCGGGTCTATGTCCCGTCTGCCGTCAAATACACCCTCTTCGACTCTGTCCATAATTTATCGCGATGTCAGTTGAAAACCGCTATAATACCGTTAAACAATAAAAACGTTGTACCAACTGTCTTGGAATCTCTCATAACTACAAAAAGTGTAAAAGCTGATTTGTTTGTAATATTTGCAAGCAGAAGCACCAGTCATTACTCCATCGCCCTGACTCCGATTCCTTAAGTTATCATACCCCAGCAGAAGCAAAACATACTCCTAATACCCTTGCTACTGCCCCTGCTGAAGTATCTAGCACCCCCTATCAACTAGATACCTCTCCATCTACATCAAAGGAAGCTGCTCATCGGAATTTGCAGTCATTTACGACTCATATGCATTCCATACCCTCCGTCATCCTCGGCACCGCTCAAATGTACAGTTCGTGCATTAATTGACTCAGCATCTGAAGCCACTTTTATCTCAAAACGGCTTGAAAACAATTTGAACCTCATAACACATTCCTCTCAAGCCGAAGTTCGAGGATTAAATGATTCCATCACGGCTACCACTACTAAAATATGCCACCTCAAACTCGGCTCTCCAGTTGGTGGTTATGGCAGCGGACGCTTATGTCGTCAAAAAACTCACCAATAAACTCCCTTATTACCCTATATCCGACCTGAGGAAAAATGATTTCGCACATCTTCAAATGGCTGACACATACCGACATAATGGCTCTGAAATTGACTTATTACTCGGCGGTGATATCTATCCCAAAATATTTCCAGGTTGGTCTACAGTAGAATAGCACGCAATCTCTCGTAGCCCAAAAGACTGTATTTGGGTGGATTCTCACCGGTCGTATTAAAACCTCGTCTACTAACAATAAATTAATCTCATAATTTTTTAATGAAGTCGCTCTCTCGGAACAGTTGCAGCGTTTCTGGGAACTTGAAGATGTGCCTAAGCTAACCAAACGCGCTCCTGAGGACTCGTATTGCGATGAACTATATGAATCCACAACTTTTAGGAATAATGAAGGACGATTCGTTGTATCCTTGCCTTTCAAACGTGAAGTCCCGGAGAAACTTAACGTTGGTCATTCTCGAAGCATCGCGTTGTCACAATTCATACGAAATGAAACGAAACTCCTTAAAAACCCTCAACTTAAATCGGAATATGATAAGGTCATCACTGAATATCATACTCTAGGTCAAATGACCCCCATAACCACTATTACCCCTGCTGGCAACTCATATTATTTACCACATTACGCGGTTTTCAAGCCCGATAGTACTACTACCAAATTACGGGTAGTGTTTAATGCGTCCAGCCCCTCGTCAAATGGAACAAGTTCAAAAGATCTCCTCTACACCGGACCTATCTTACAAGCTGATCTGACTGTCCTTGTGCTACGATGGAGATTTTTCCGCTATGTTTTTAACGCGGACATTGAGAAAATGTACCGCCAAATTCTAATAAATACATCCCATACACCATATCAACGGATCATATTTCGTACCACCCCTGTTCAACCCCCTTGTGACTATGAACTAAACCAATGATGCGCACACAATGCCCCCGGGGGCCGAACAATTTTCGCGATTTACACATACACAACAGGAATGTTGACGAAGCGCACTGCAAAGAGCACAAAAGTTATAATTTTATTCAGTTGTATGCCAACTTTTAAGAAAGAAGGTTGATGTCGCTTGATTTTTTATGATACAACAACAAAATACACAGTTGTGATTACAAGTTAGAGAAAAAGAGAAGAACAACTAAGTATTTTTATGATTTTTTTTCCAGCATTTGAATACACTTGGAATAATTTTATGTTTACATATTAACCATTTTTTTATTATTTTGAAATGTAGAAGGTATATTATGAGAAAAATTTTTTATTTTCACTAAACATATTTAATGAAGCTGAGTGCCTTTGTATGCAATCAAAAATTAAAAAGAATAAGTGCATGCAGTTTTAAGCGTCATTATGAAAGTCGTCATTTAGAAATGTGTAGTTTGTCAGGGGAGGACAGAGATAAGCTTATAACAAAATTAAAAAAGAATTTGGAATTGAAAAATAATAAAGCTTTGTGTGATTGTAAAATCAATACAAATACCGCACCATGCAGCCAACTAATGGCTACATACATTATTTAAAATTGAAATTTTTCGACAAAGCAAATGCTTTACATTACGTAAAACAATCAATCGTAATTGAACTTATTTTTTATTTCCACTTAATCTTTTTCATGATATAATATTTGATTTTTTTAATGTTTCATTCATACTTCAGTTCATGTTATTAATTAAACATAAAAAATGTTGTATACAAAAACATTATTCAATACATTTACCAGCAAATTTCTCCCAGTGCACTCACCACTACACACACATTTTGAATCTTTTTCTCTTTGTGGACAACGCTGAACTAAACACAGTAACCTCTGGTGTCAACTGTGCCCCATATCTGGCCTACGCGAACGGAAAAATTGTAAAATCCAGTAAAATATACACAACAGCTGATTGGCAATTTCGGCGCTAAAAAAGTATAGATATGTATATGTAGAAAAATATATATACTAGTGATGCACGAATATTCGTATTCGTATTCGAATTGTCTAATATTCGGTCATTTTCAGGCGAATACGAATACGAATATTTTTCCAAAGAAATTATATAAATAAATCAAGGTTGGCAAACGGTATAGTAAAAATACCGATACCGATTCAAATACAGCTAAAATTAGATACCGGTATCGATACCGATACCGAAACCCATTTCGGTTAAAAAATACCGGTATCCAGAATACCGTTTACGTCTATACCGGTATGTACCGGTATACCGATTCCCACCACAAATAAAATTTCAAAAATTTATTTCAATTAACTTTTTTTTATAAACACGTTTTGTTCTCCTTTACACATTCTTATGAAGCGTATCTCTAGACATATAAATGTTTTAAATTGATGAAAAGAGCAAAGCCACTGTAAGCGAGAGTTATTGTATATGAAATCGCGAAAATTAGTATAGTGGCTGTTATCGATACACAAGGTAATGCGAAGTTTTTAAGTTTTGAAAAGTGCTTTTTTAATATATTGCACATTAAACTAGTCCCAAACATATTTTTATTTAATTGATATACTACATATGTGCTCTGTATCAAATATGAGGTTTGCTGCCATAAATGCCTACCGGGGCCTAAAGTACCTGATAAATTTAAAATTAAAATTAATAAATTTCTAAATTAGCTGTTCCATTGTTATGAATTCTTACTCAGCATTGAGGAAGGTGTCACAGAGCTTAAGTCTGGAATTTAGACTATATATCTTTAAAGGAAGCGGAGCCACAAAGCACCAAAGTAGGCAACCTTGGGTTAATGAAAAATTAAAATCCATGCCAAGTTCCTGTTTTTGATCAGATAAAAAGGATTTTTTGCAAGTGTTTTTTTTATCCAAGAGCTAAAAAAAGTCTAGTACATTTATGGGTTTTCGCTTACAGTTTAGGAAATATTAGAGAAAAAATATTAAAATTTTGATTTTTTTTACCAACCTTTGTCCACTGTTCTGCTAATGGAGAAGTCAAATGTTGTTAGATTAAAAAAATTAAACTCATTATGAATAAGGGACAAAATTTGTAATATTAAAAAAAATGGTATCAAAATCACAATTAAGTCAAAAGTTATACTCAATTTAAACTAAAATTTTGAACAAAGTCGATTTTCGCCGTTTTTTGAAGAAACAAGTGGGTTAATTATTTCGCTATTATAAAAGAATTTCGCCAATTAATATTTTCATCTGAAAAATCTCTCTTAGGTAGAAAATTATCAGTTTGCTTTTGAGTTCCCGGCAATTTCCAAGAAAAAAAATTAGATTTTTTGCTATATCCACTGTCTGAACTAATAATTTAGCAGTCATATCGGTATACCGGTATTATAAACTCAATAACGGTATGTACCGGTAATACCGATACCGAAATAAAAAAATACCGATACCGTTACCCATACCGAAATTTAAAAAATAGTTGTACCGGTATCAATACCGATACCCTTATTTGTTTCGGTTGCCAACCTTGAAATAAATGCATAAATCCTAAACGAAATTTAAATATATGACTAAAAATTTTAGTTTGTACAAAAACATTAGCTTTTTATACAAATTTGTGCTTTATATTATTTTAAAATATTATTCAATGACGATCATTAAAAGTTTGGGTACTTTTTATTAACTTTAAAGTACGCAAACAAGAGTGTGAAGTCCTTTTTCATATTCCTATCCGTATTCGCGAATAGCAAAAATGGACATTCGTTACATCACTAATATATACATACATATGTATAAATATATACATATGTACATATCGTGAGGTAATAACCCAGCAAAAAAAATCTGATTTGGAACACGAAGTACTGTGTGTTTGGTGTCAGGAAAGGAATGTATTGCTTACTTGATAACAAAAGCTTCGAAAAATGCTTCTGAAAAGATCTAACGTAAGGCGGGGTCTCACAAAAATTATATATTATTACTTCTGTGGAGCACGCAAACAAATTCATGGCTTTTTGGAAGTTAAGTGTTGCTGGCTCATGTCGAACAAAATAAAAATTCCTTATTCATGCGCAAGAACTAGTGATTCTTTAATTGTCTCTCTTATAAAAACGCTTCTGGAAAGCAGTAATTTTTGCTGGGTACTGTTCAGCCGTATGGAACAAATATGTGTTTTCGAGAAAATCGATGAAGATTTTCTTCCACTTGTTTTATAAAAACACAAAATAGACATTCTATTGTTTAATAATAAAATTAATAGACACATACATATGTTTTATTTGAACTTATGGGCTTGGCCCACGAGATGTCGAGATGAAATTTTCTATACCTTACCTTACAAACTTTCTTAGGACCATTTTTACAAGTTACCTTTAGCTAAAGCTAGGATTCTGTCTGCCCGATAAATGGCTTTGCATTAAATATTATAACTATTGACAATAATAACAATAAAATATTGAAGTTGCAATAATGCAAAAATATATATCAGGCAAACAAAATCCTTTAACTTTAACTAAAGGCAAGTTGTGAAAATTACCCTTACTTTCTTTTTAATATATGTAAGTAAGCGATAGAAACTTTCTTTTTGACATCGCGAGTCAGCCCGCTAAAGTGTTTAAGCTTCTCACCCTCGGCGTGAAGAGTTATTAGGATGTGCAGAATAAGACAAAAATCTTTGTTGTCGCATATGCCAATCATGACAAGTAAGTCCAATTAATGAATTTATTAAGACAAATATAAAAGGGGAAAAGATATTCAAGATATCGAAAAACTGAAAACAAGTTTAGAAAAGTACACATTAATCATATATAAACAATCAAAAACTAAATTTTTTAAATGTTCCATGCGGGAAACCAGTAACCGTCCGACGATATGTATATACAAAAATTTAACTATAATAATCTATTAACTTTATTCACGTTTAAAAACAATCGGCTATGTTCTACATTCCCCGTGAAATTACATTAGTTTGGAAGTGCCATGGCATTGTTTTTATAAATACAAATTTCCAACAATTCTTTGAAAAATCCGCACGTTTAATTTCCCTTGGAATACATAACGCGCCCTAATTATTTTTTTGCATCGAACTTAAATAAATGTAATATTTTTTGTAACATAATATGTACATTTGTTTTTTGTTATTTTGAAAATTTCATCAAAAACAAAAAAATTTTGTTTCCCTTTGATTTTGTTTGTTTATATTTAAAAACATATGATTTTATTTTACTGGATTTTACTGGCAAAAATGTGTCCATTAAAAATTTGTATTTACTTAGTAAATGAAATTTAATTTTTCTCTCCCAATGCGCAGTCTTATTTCTAGATTTTGTGTAAGCGAACCAGCGTGACCGTTTGACCGACTAAAGTAGCAAATTGCCACTTTTTCGACTGCCTTGCCACTTTTTTATCTGCCTTGCCACTTTTTGTGTCCCTTTTTGTAGAGTCAATTATATAAAAATGCATTAAAAATAAAAAATTTTGTGTATTTTTCTCGTTTTATAATATTTTTGCCCCTTTTTTGAGATAAATTTTTGGTGCCACTTGTTGAAAAATGTCATCGGTCACCCTGAAGCGAACGCAATCCAGTAAAAAATAGTAAAAATTTGTAAAAATTTTTGAGTTCTCGAACGCACTTATTATTTGTTCACTTCTTTATCTTTATCTTTGAATATGGCAAAGAAATCTAGTCAAGTATTCTTAATGCCTTCAGCATTTATGGTCTGATCTTAAAGTATGCTATATCAATATTTTTGTCTCGAGTGGACCAATGTTTTGCCATATGGACCACTAATACATACATACACATTTCCAATATAGAAAGATATGCCAAAAGCTTGGTAATTTTGCCAAATAAACATATCGTAGATGGGCCTTAACTCAATTTATTTTAACTTTACAGAAGAAGATAAAAATGCAATGGAAACTGTATAACTGCTTGTAAAAGTGTTATATTTAACAATATTGCAATAAAATTTTCTGACGAGGTGTATTAGTGTGAAATGTATTAGATTGGAATCACTGAAAAGTTCAATTTCGTAAAAAATACGAGTTAGGGCCTATCTAGTTGCGACCACCGATATTTTCCTACTGTATTCCAGCAATAAATATTTCTTTGATAGAAAAGACTTTTGCCAGCATTTTTAAACAACAATTTTTTTAATTCGTTTACATGTACTTTTTTCTAATGAATACATATAAAAATAAAATTGAGAGAAAAATATCTTTCATTTTTATTTTATTATGCACTCCGAAAATGGCTTCCACATCCAATCATCATTTTAAATATTTATTATTATCGGCTCCGTTAACTCTACCATCTACACCATACTCATCGTCAGCATCCTCATCATCATCATCATCAACATCATATCATTCTTTGACATTAGCAGCGAAAGCAGTTTTAGCAACGATATCAGCTGCAGCAGCCACAGTATCTTTCGTTTCAAGGCTTGTCAAAAGCTGATTGGATAAACGCGATGCAATGTCTAGTCAACCATGATGATTGTTGGCAATTTTCTTAAACATGAGTTTTCGAGCAGAATACAAAATTCAATAATCATAAACATTTAACCATAAAGGAGGAGCTCATCAAAAAAAATTAAAAAAAAAAACACAAAAATAAAATAAAAAACGAACCCAAAAGAACAGCATTGTACACAGAACCCATCATAAAATGTAAACGAGTCAAGGAATGTTTTAAGAATCATGTATTTACAGATACAAGCCACATACATACAAAAAACATACACATACACAAACGCTTATTTACCCTATCGGAAATTAAGTTAACTTTAAACTAACTTTAAGCTAACTATTTCGCAACTAGTACTGACTGACACTTGGATTACTTTTAAATGTAATTAGCTGACTATTTTAACATTACGATGTCCTAGGATCTAGTCAGTTGTCTCACTCTGCATTACTTTTCAACCAACTTTAAGTTGAATTTTTTAAATCAACTGGGGTCGATTCTGGTTCTGTGATAATGTGAAATGAAAAAAAAATTCATTTTCACAACCATTTTTCATAATACTTTTCACAATTACATAAAATGTGATTCTCGTTGCTATTATGCAAACATTGTTTTATTCCGTTGTGCCCATTAAACTTTTGTTTTTATGCTAGTGAAATATGTCATATAAATAAATAATATTAATTATTATTTATTTACATATTGCAAGGAACGCGGTATGAGCAAAGTTAAAAGAGTTTAAAAGCTTATCTCTACATAAATAAACTTAATATTATATTATATTATATTAAAAAGCTATACGAACTTTAGCCCGTTCAAATTATAAATATAGAAACCAATTAAGTTCGAAAAATAATAATTAAAATTAACTAAAATTAATATTTGTATCTTTATTATAGATTGGGTAAACTTTACACTTCCAATTGCAAGGTTGGTTGTTTGTTCCGAAATATCGTCATAAGCGGAATTTAGGACAAACTTTCCTTTAACCCCTAGGAGTTATTATTCGCTTCTTCTGCATGAATAGGAAAATGTGTTATGCCGTACACGTCTTCTGTCGAGCTTAAATATCGAACAGTGATTGTGCTGAGTAAAGGTTTTCTTTTTATCTTGCCTGTAGCCTTTAATAAAGAAAACCTTTATCAGGCATTAAGCTCTGCAGAAGCCTGGATACGCAAAAATATATATTCAGCAAAGTTGTTATTCGACATACTTAGGAGAGAACCGCCTTTAGTCCGGCCGAAAGCTTTGAAGGCTAAAAACTTATGAAGCTACTCTTTGATATGCTCTTAAAATGTTATATTTTTGCAGAAGGCAAATGATGCCCATAGTGACATCATGGACGTTATTATTCAATTTTTTAAATGCTATCGTGCACATCTTAAACCACCGCAATTCACTTTCCACATGCTATCATTTTAAATTTTAGCATGATCCAAAGGCATGACATATATGTACCTCTCTGAACTTTTCTTCTCTGAACTTGACACTCACTGTCAGCAGACCAATCTGTTACTGTATTTTTTTAATTAACTGAATTTCGGAATTGTCGCTTGCAATTTCGACATCCACCCCTAAATAATTCATAAGGTATACTTTTTGATTATGTGCTTAAATTTCGAACTTGTTGTTAACAATATTGACATGCTCTAAATAATTTACAATCAAAAAAATTGGATGTAGTTTTATAGATATTGTATCTATTCAGGCTTTCAAGGTCATTCAACTTCTTCAAAATGTAAATAAAAGACGTTTTCTATTTCATTCTTAATGTATCCGACGTTTCGTTGGGATTTTCCAACATCTTCAGGGATAATTATTTTTATTGAAATATATTTTATCTTTTATTCCAATTTACTTTTAAGTTTTTAGGATGTATTTTAAAGAGACATAACATGTACAACATAAAACACATAACGTAAAAAATAATTGCAAATATAAAAAAATAAAAATAAAATATCACAGCCTTTTCTTAACTTCTAATATCACAGTTGGAATTACACAAAATTTGATTTTGGCTGTTGCGCGTGTTTTTTTCTAGCTTCTTTACTGTTTTTCACGTAAATATTTTTTCTGTTAAATAATTTAGCATATGAAAAGTTTTTTAAGTTTTTTTTCACAGTTGCACTCAACGAGAATCGACAGAGTTATGTAACTGTGAAAAGTTTTTTTCCATTCCCCTTTTTTCCTAACGAAAATGTATTTAAACTCCTTTCATTTTTCACTGCACGGGAATCAGAAATGCTATGAAATCGTGAAAAAACTTTTCATTTCATAGTTTCACAGAACGAGAATCGACCCCTTGTAATCAGTAAATTAAAAATATGTTTCTGGGGTTCGAACATGTATCATCACAAGTTGTATACTCAACGCGCTACCACTCAGCAGAGGTATTATCTAATATAACAACAGTTTAATATAAAACTGAAATGAATTTCAAAGTAGCTGAGAATAAGTTTCTTGGCTCTCAACAAATTCAATTACGTCCTCAACTTTAGATTTAACTTTGGGTTTGTTCTAGATGGCATTTCAGTTAGCTTTTAGTCAGTCTTAGAAAAGTTAACTATATTTGTAGTCAACCAAACATTCTCCGACAGGGTATTTTAAAAATACACATACAAACGTACATGTAAATATACACACAGATTCAAACAGTTAAATGTTTAAGCTCATATTGATAAATAAAATCAGCTTTGGAGCACTTGTTATGGGTTCTTTTGAATTTGTTCCTCTTTAATTCTTAGAGAAACTTATTTTATATCGATAAAAAAGGCATGATTGTTTCTGATAATAAATTATAAAAAATGAATTCATACCTACATGTGCATGTACTACATACTATAAATATTTGTGTATACATGGTGGGATATTATGTGTAGTAATATACAATATACCAATAATCAATCGACTTCGATATATTTTTACTAGGAAACATTTATATTAAAAAGTTATTAGTTTAAGATGATTCCTAAGGAAAAATTCTATTGAATGCAATTTGGTTATAATTTTCTTAAAAATTATATTAAATGTTTGTTTTTGAGTCTCAATACAAAATTGGAAATATAAGCAAAAAGCACAAAAAAGTATTAAAGAAAAACTAAGAAAATTTTTTAACTCAACCGACAGCGAATATCATTAAAATATGGTACTGAATAGCAAATTCGATAAATTTTCGTTATACGTATTTATTATAGCTAGAGTTTCTACGCAGGATTTGTAAAAAATAATAATAAAAAATTTTAATTTGAAATTTATTTGCTGGTGGTTTAGCTTGGTCTATATACGTATTTCATTGGCGCTTGAACCAAATCACCAGCAAATAAATTTCAAATTAAAATATAATTATGACAATATGTCGAATAATAAATTTTTTAAATAATAAAAAATAATAATAAACAACAAATTGTGGGAAATTTTCAACAGGAAATTTCGGGAATTTTATATTTACCTTTTTGGAATTTGCTTTTTTAACATTTATTACAAATCTGTAAGCAGAATAAAGAGGTTTACGAAATATTTTCAAACATAAAAAGCCTACATAGTATCTATCTAGATTGGCAGATATAGATGGAATTTCCATCCATGCTATAACTCAAAACATATGAATTTATTTGTTTTTGTTTTGTTTTTAGGGTTCCCGTACACCAAAGGTGAAAAAAGGAACCCTATTGTTTTCGCTACGCTGTCCGTCTGTCCGTCACACGGTATTTTGTCAGGAACCGTAAGAGCTACGGACCTGAAATTTGCACAGAGTATGCAGAACCTTTGCCACTACAACAAAAAATAAATGAGAATTAAAAATTAAAGGGTGCTCCAAAACGAGCGACGAAAAATGTTAAAATCCCATGTAATATACATACAATTGTATGTACATGTGTATATTGACACTTGAAATTTGTAAAATTAGTGTATTTTTATATAGACTACAACAATTAACATTAAAATATTAAAAAATTTAAATTTAAGGGTGCTCCATCAGTTAATGCAATTTTGACTATGTAATTTTGACAACTTGCTATATCTTGGAAACCGTAAGAGAGAGGGTAAACTCTTGAAATTTTCAAAAACGGTAAAACTAAAAAATCCAAAAATTATAAAATCGCCAAACCGAAAAAAAACGCCAAAACCTGAAAAAAATCGCCAAATTCGAAAAAATCGTCTGAATGAAAAAAAATCGCCAAAAATGAAAAAAACGCCAAGAACCGAAAAAATCGCCAAAACGCGAAAAATGCGACAAGACCAGAATAATTGTTTATGTGAAAAAAAAATCGCTAAAATGAAAAAAAAATCGCCAAAATGAAAAAAATAGCCAAATTTAAAAAAAATCGCCAAAACGAAAAAAGTCGCCAAAACCAAAAAAAAATCACCAAATTAAAAAAAATCCTCAAAATGAGAAAAAAAGTGCCAAAACTAAAAAAATCGCCAAAACCAAAATCAAAAAAATTGCCAGAACGAAAAAAACGCCAAAATTAAAAAAATCGCCAAAATAAAAAAATTGCCAAAATAAAAAAACGCCAAAATAATAATAATCGCTAAAATTAAAAAAACTTCAAAAACCAAAAAAAAAAAATCACCAAAACGTAAAAAAATATGGAACATTGGAATACACATTATTAACCAATCTGTTCTCTCTGTGTAGTTGTATCGTTTTCAAATTAAATGTTGTACATTTTTTCATAAAATTCTCTTTTTTATTGAAGTCATTTAATTAAATTCATATGTTTTTGAAATTCCCGGGAATAAAACATTTTACTTCTCGATTCCCGGGAATTGGAAAAGTCCCCTATACGAAATTTTTGCTTGGTAATAGAAAAAATTTATTTCGAAGGATTGCCATTAAGTTTGATCAGGGTTTATTTGTTTCCTCAACTGATAAAAAAATTAACTTTATTATTTTTATATTTGCAATACCTAAAATTAAATTCTTATTTCTATTTAATTTAGTTATTATTATTCGAACTTCATTTGTTTCTATATTTAACAGGCTAAGGTTTGTATCGCCTTGTAAGCCAAATTATATGTGATAATTATTAATGAAGAAATAACACAAAAGTTAGTTGTAAATATTCTAACAACACATAGTTGAACGGAACAGCTAGCCGTTTTCGAAGGCCACTAAACCTTCATCATCAGCGTTCTAATGTGTTTGGTCCACTGTTTGTGGCGTCAGTTGATGTTTATTTCTGCTCTATATACAAAACTTTTTGCAAAGGGAATATGTGAATTGTTTTGATTCATCATATTTTAATTTGGTGTAAGGTGTTTTGTAATGAAAGCTCAAATTTACCATCTCTAAATTTACAACAGTCTTACCATTGTCTCCTACTCTTCAGAATCACAAACAGGACAATTTTAGGTGGCACTTGACGTAGATGGCAAATAATGTTCAGGAATCTCTGGATCCTTTAAAATATAACTTATTTTGGAAGCTCTAACTTTATTGTTTGATGAATTGCAGACGGTTTTTCACATAAATACTAGTCAACAGCGGGTCTGAAGGATCCATAGCTCTGTTATAAACATCGGTTAGATTATGTTCTCTATAATCATTTCATACGTGTACAATTTTGTCATCTTCAAAGAACTTGTTTGCCTTGTGATTAACCAAGTTTTGTAGAGGAATTTCTTCAGGTTGGCATTGCAGCTTGTATTCTTGAACTTGTTTTCAGCTGGCATAAGCACCAGAGTTATTTGATTTGTTCAGTTCCCTCATGTTAATATACTAGTGTTTTGTCAAATTAGTTTATATCAAAAATATTGAATTGAAAGAAGCTGCTTTCTTTTAAAGAAAATTAAAACAATTTTTTTTAGGTTAGAGTTGGGCATAGTTGTTCTTTTTACGGATTGTTCCTTTTTATTCCCTACCAAAAAAAGAACTAGTTCGTTCTTTTCGTTCAGTTGTTCTTTTCGATCAGTTGTTAAGTGAACGACAGAAGACAGATATTGCAAAATTATCAAATCCTTTTTAATGTTTTCTTTGTTTGTGTTGCTCTAAGGTATTTGCCTTTTATACTTTTCATTTGCTGTGAAATTAAATAAAAGAATAATTAATGCAAACGTGTTTTTAATAAAAATGTTTAATTAACAGTTGGTGCTGTACTGTTGCCAGTATGACACGTATATCTACAGAAGTCCGAAGAATTATTCCCTCTATCATGATGTCTATCGGAATACAAATATTGGCCTGTGGTAATAAACAATCCTTAGCATTATATAAGAGCTGAAAGCTTTGTCTTGGACCATGTTTCAGATGAAACACAAAAGCGTGTGCTGGCGAGTTATTAAGATATCGCAAGCAAATTGGCACTTCGAACATTTTGGTTTTTACTGATCTGAAAAAGGAAACATTCTTCCCATAGTATTACACAAGACATCACCTTACTGCAAACGGCTAAAGCTGCCGACTTCTTTCTAACAGATGGTGCAATAACAACAGGTAACATCAACATTTACTAACATATGTCTAAACGAAAGCATTTTTACAATACGTATACATACATTTGCATATATTTATATATAAACAGGAACTTCCACAGGTGTGGCTGTAAAACAGCTAGACTTATTAGATTTAAAGGGAAAGTTGGAAGTACCTTTGCAGACGGGTCCGGTATAACCAAAGACAATATAATGGACTTTTATCCTTATATACAAGCAGCAATTGTAGGTTCACATTTCAAACACAAAGGCAATTGGAAAAATGAGTTATGTGAGAAGTCTATAGAAAAATTTATGACTTGCGTTTGGCAACAAAGTGTTTAAATAAGCGATGAACTGTTTATTGACCAAAATACAAAATACCAAATTGCAGTTATGAAATAAAATACTTAATAAAATGTTTATTAAATTTAATTAAAAATTTAAAATAAATTAGCGAAAAAGTTATAAATTCTCTCGCGCAATGAATACCGTGAGACTTTATTAATGTTTGCATCTGTTGTTTGGTGTTGAAATTCAAAAGGTCGGTGCTGATCAAACAAATTACCCATATCGTCCAATTTAACTCGCTTCTTCTGTGTGGTATATTAAATTCTTGAAATTTCTCCTTTCGAGATGCGGGCAAATTCCAATTTGCAGTATTAGATGTTTCTTTCACGCAAAGAAAAAAAATAGTTAGTACAATCACAATCGCAAACTATCAATAATGTTTGCGATTATAATTATGTCAAACATGTAATATAATAAAGCCATTTGAAACATTATATGTTCAGCTATGTGAATCACAATATATGTTCGTGTTAAACATTTTATAATGTTCATTACAAGTATGCTCCCATTTCCCGTTCACTATGTATTTATTTTTGTCAGTATTATGATAATTATCCTTTTGATCATATTATTATGTTCCAAAGAACTACAATATAAAAAATAATGGTTTTTTATTTGCATAATTTTTTATTGAAACCCAGGTTTTGAAAATACAAATTTTCTTAAAACAACTTATTGTATAAGTATATAACATATGTACATAGTTTTATGGCGAAGCTCTGGCTGAAAATTTCAAAATTGGCAATTGTTTGATTGGCATATATATGGTGCACCTCTTTTGCTGCAAATAAGAAATAAGCATGTATGGTATGTACATTGAATGAATAAAAATTAACGATTTTCGTACCTGCTTCAATAAATATATAATAATTAAGGTGCATGGAACTAACTCCTTTTTTTCGTTGATTTTAATTAATTTTATTTGACTCACTTTTACCGGTAATATATTTTATTATTTTCGTTTACTTTGCGATATAAAGTCTGACTGACGCTTGTATTTAATTTGAGAAAACTGAAGAAGAAGAATTGATATTTTGATATGGTGTTTTCTATACAACCATAATTAGTTTGTATTAGCAAAACTATCACCTTAACAAGAATACAATTTTTTAAGCAAAATATAATAATAACGATAAACATTCTATTTTTATGTAATATTGTAAAATGTTAACAATATAAATTTTTGACACAAATGTATGCATATGGACGAGTATATTTAATATAACATGCATGCGAAAGTTATTTGTTTCTTTTAAAACAGTAAGAAGCTTCTAAATTAAATTTAATTTAACTTTTATTTGTTGAAGTATGTACATATGTATGTATGTAGGTATATTGTTCTTCAGAATTTTATTAGCCACAGGTTTAGTATGATTGGATCAACTATAATGAATAATTGAGAAACGACGACCATATTCTAATAATTTGCATACATTTAAATGCTTAGAATAAAAATATAATGTTCGAACTCTATTTTTATTAGAATAACTTAATTGTTTCAACCATATGACGCAGAACTGAACATAAAATTACCGTAGTGATCATTTCTGAATCATGTTTTTTCTTTGCGTGTTGGTCTCTTTACTAGTATTTTACTCTTATACTCAAGGGAAATAATATATTACCAAAATTTTCAGTTCCTTCCGCTGGTGCATAAACTTGTGATACTATGCAACCGTCAATGCAACCCATAAACATCAAAACATTTTGATACTACGAAACTTCGAATGCAACTTCGAACGAAACCATAAACAAAGACTACATATGACTACTATATGACCGACAATGCAATATGCCTGGTTGCAGAAAAGTGTCGAAACAAAAAGAAGTAATGAACAATAACTAACGAATGAACAGATAGACCAAAAGAACAGAAAATACCAAAACAACAGAAAAGACCAAAAGAACAGAAAATACCAAAACAACAGAAAAGACCAAAAGAACAGGAAAGACCAAAACAACAGAAAATACCAAAAGAACAGGAAAGACTAAGAGAATAAAAAAGAACAACTAGTCTGAACTAGTTCACATCGTTCACGTATGGGAATAGTTCAATTGAACTAGTTCGTTCTTAAAAGCACAACCCTACTTTAGGGGAATGAACTGCACTAGAAGCAGCATGAAACAATAACTTGATGTGCTGACTAAGCCATGGAAGCAGTTTTAGTTTTTACCGCACACTTCCTTCCTATATAATTGACATATGAACGATGTTTTTTGATTACAATATCACTGTTTGTTAATTTAAGCACCATCACAAATATTAACTATAAGCATTCTCTTATTTTGAATTTAATCCGTCATCTGGTATCCGCGATCCACCTAAGGTTAGCACGAGCTCAAAAATTATAATTTTATTTTTTAATTGTTATCATAAAGTCTTCATATCATTTTTTTTTAATTTATTACAAGTCCAGTTGACAACAGTGTTCGCATTCCGATTATCTCACCACCAAAGTTTAGCAATATTCGTATATTTTAATATTCGCATTTTTTATATACATACATATGTTGTAGAAGTACATATGTACTATAAAATTATTTCTATGTATTATTTTTTCAGCAAATCTAAATTTACATACTTTTTTGATTATATTCCATTTTATAAAATTTATTGTGAAATGTATGGAAACAAACAAACAAAACAAAAAAGCTTCAACTTTGACAGCTTGACGTTATATTATGAATTGCATCCTGATCCTAACGTTGTACATTTGTGTATTCCAAAGTGCTAGATACAACTTGTCATTATTACTTCTGGATTTTTTGCCTCAAAAACCTTTCACTGGTCTTACAGTGCAGCATATTCTTCGTCGGATTCTTCGTGGTGGGAGAAATTCGTCGTTCGTCCCAGTTGTGTTCTTAACGTAAACCACACTGTAGCAAAAAGGGTTTAAGTGTTTGCTGTGTGGCGGACATTCCCCATGACAAAAGACTGTCAAAAGAAACTCTAAAAAGTCTGGCATCTCTGATAGACAAAGCCTAAATAAAAAATCGTTAAAAAAGATACATATACAGGCACATCATTAGAGACACATTTTTTCATTTTAAAAGCTTCGCGTCTTAATTTTGTAAATTTTGTATATAGTAGTTTTAAACTCGCTAAATAAAAATTATATTTTTATACTAACTAAGATTAAGCGTTTCTATTCAACGAGCAACTTAACTACCTACAGCTGGATTTATTTTGTAGTTTTGTGAAAGTATTATGTTGTTTTAGTAAGCTTTGTGAAAACAAATAAAACACAAAAATATTTCTGATCTCTAGGGGTCCGCCGCTTTACCTCATTTGAGAACCATTGACCGAGCGCATACATGTAACTGGCAAATATTTTTATCAAGTTTATCTCTTTTCGTAATACCAGTTTCACATGGCGTCGATTTTTATTTTTGCATGCACTCGCTTGTGATAAAATAGTTTTTGATTGGTTACAATTTCTGATCATAAAACTCCTACACACGTACTTGTCGAACAAGTGCATTCGAAATGGAAGAATCTTGTAAGAATTGAAATTATTTAAATTTATATTATTAAAGCAAACAAAAAATAAAAAATAACACCAGAACTTGAACCACAAACACAAGAGTATGTTGCACGTGAAAACAAACGAGCTTAATATGACAAGAGACAATGGTCACATTACAAACAACAACAACATGCAGACCATATTGCAACATTTGTTAATTGACAACCCTAAATAAGTTGAAGCTGTTTAATGATGCAGTATTTAGAAACTTCTGTAGCATTTTATTTCAGCTGCAGTATAATAGAAATTTTTTACATCAGAGAAAATTAAAAGTATTGATTGAAATGGCCATTTATCGTGTTGCACTCAAAAACTTCCATCAATTAAGCTCTTCATATGTATAATAATATGTTGTTTAAGTTTATTACAGTCGCCACTTTTACAATATTTCTTTTACAACCTAAACAAAATCAGGTAGAGTCTAGTGAAGGGGCAGGCAATGCAAAAAGAAAACTCAATCTGAAATAATTTATATACAACTGCTCAACTGCTCACTACACTAGAGCAGCGACTCTTAAATCTGTTCAAGAAGTAGTAAAGATGGATTCTAAAGTTTTCATATAATTAAAAAGTTCTTCATTAAACGTTCTTATGTATGTAATAAAATAATCAATTATAAACAAAATGCAATTATAAAGAAAGAAAATTTCAAGTTGCCAAAGGTTGCAGGTATTAATTTTAATATCTCAAGTGCCTTCATTAACAATACATACAATAGGGTTTTCCTAACTGGCATTTAAGGCTCATTTAGCAAACTGTAGTTTAATGTAACTGCAAAGGTAGGAAACATCTGAACAAATTCTATGACTAAACAAAGAAAGCCTGTATGACTTTATAGGTGAGAGGAAAATATGGTTTAATACATGTATTTATTTATTGTATCTTCAAATATGAACTAACAATAAGTATTCCAATCTAAAATATAATTACTAGGCCCGACCACTGTCGGACATAAGCTTAGCGTTAGTTATAAATAATACATACATAAGTAGTGATAATTAAAAAAGAAAAAAAAAATATTTTCAAGAAATCCCATCTGGAGTGTTGAGTATTAGAGCCCATGTGTCCCTCTTTTTTAGGCGGATGTGTCCAGTCAAGTTCAAAATATTACGAGCAAGCGGATTAGGATGTGATTCGAGTTTTGTTAAATATTTGATGGCGTATTTTGCATTTTATTCAATCACTAGTGGCATATTTAAATCACGATGTATATTTGAATTCTTAATGTACCATGGAGCAAATGTTATTTACTTTAAAATGTTGTTTTGTCTTCCTTGAATTCTCTCTACATTGGAAGCTGAAGCAGTGCCCCAAACTGGATACCGTAACACCATATTGGCTTCAAAAGCGACTTGTATATTAAATGTTTGCAGTCCAGGCTAAGTGTTGCATTTCTCTGTCAATCAACCAATGTATTTGAGATAACTTAAGTTTTATCTAAGTTAGCTTAAAGTCAATTTGATGCTTCAATGTAAGCCTTCGAATCAAGGCGTATACCAAGGTATTTCACTTGGGAATGTTGAGGAATATTTTGATTGTTCATTCGAATTTGGAACAAGTATTTCTTCTTAGGGTAAACGTTATATGGACACACTTTTGTTCATTTACCTCAATTCTGCATAAGTTCAACCACATTTACAATTGTGTAATATGTTCTTGTAGATATCGGGAAGGTTCGTGAGGGTTTTCATGCATACTAAGGCAGGTTGTATCTTTGGCAAACGTAGATGTATGGATATTGCTGTTCAAAGGCATATCACAAGTATATATCAAATACAAAACACACAAGTATATATCAAATACAAAAGTACTCCCCTGTGACACACCGGATGATATATGTAGATTCGGGCACAATCATGAATTCTCCTTCCACAATCGTGAAATTTCGGGTAGTAATGTAACTTTCTAATAGATTCAGAAAATTTATTGGTAGATACGATTTCAATTTTAAAATAAAGCCTTCATGCCACATTTTATCAAATGCCTGAGAAACGCAGAAATGCAAAATATCGAACAAAAACAAAGCAATCCTTGCAAGCGCAAGTAAACATTTAAAAAAACTTTAAGCAAATTTATTTGACATATTGTCAGAAGTGTAAATACTACAATTGCATTGAAATTTATTTGCTGGTGGTTTAGCATGTCTATATATGTACGTATTTCATTGGCGCTTGAACCAAATCATCAGTAGACTTCAACTACAAATTTTGAACAGTCACAAACCTCTTACCTTATGCACAGACTTTCAAAAACTATATGAGAATTCATAAAATAATAATATTTTTGAAAATCACAAAGACAAAATTAGCTTAGTAGGCTTTGAAACTGATACAAACCACAGCAAATAATTTATATGAAATACGTATATAGGCATGCTAAACCACCAGCAAATAAATTTCTATCATTTAAAAAAACTTTAAAAAATGTGTATAATTTAGACGAAAAATGGAAAGAATTATAGCGTAGTTTCATCTCTTTTGCTGGGATGGTTGATATTTAAAATCAGCTAGAACGTCCTATTATGAAAAAATTGTTTTTGGTATTCCTGATGCTATTTTCATTTAAATTTGTTGTCTATACGAAATCTTGTGACTGAATTTTGCACTAAACTTACATTATTGATCATTAAACCACCAACACGCATACGTAGAGTGCGGAACGATTAAAATATCGTAGCTGTTTCCTCCAGTGTTTTTGACGACCGTAAATTATTGATTCGGCGCCAATCTCAGCACTACCGTGCGATGATTACAAAATTTTTTGCCCAAAATGGAATGGAATTGGACTTAGCTAACATGTGGTTTCAGCAAAACAGTGACAAATGCAACACAGCACGTAAAGAAATGGTCGAATTGAGAGATAGATGAGTTTGGTAAAATGTTTATTTCACGTTTGTGGACGTCCTATTGTAAACCGAGATCGTGCGACTTAACGCCTTTAGACTATTTTTTGTTGGGCTATGCTTGGGCTGATGTCCATAGGGACAAGCCCGCAATGCTTGACGCACTGGAAGACAATATTGAAGGATTTATTTATGAGAGACCAGCCGATATGTGGTATGAACCATTTGAGGCATAGCAGCGCCAATATTTATATGAAATCATCTTTAAACATTGAATTATATAAATCGTTACATCGACTCAAAAACAGATTTCATATATTTCTCTAAATAATATTTGTTTTTTTAAATCAAATCCGAAAGCTCTTAAAAATTCACCCATTTCTATTCTATATTTGTTGTTTGTTTGTTTGTTTGTTGTTATTTTGTTCAAATACGATGAATACTTCTGATAATTTTAAAACACTTTTAAATTAAATAGTCACGTTTAAATATTTTTCCAGTTTCGCTTAAATCATCATTTTAATAGTTGGCCGCAGCAGCAACTTCTGTTTTTGTCACATATGAATGAATACCTGTGACAACAATCAAAAACAATCTTAACACCAACTATAGAACCAGCTTAGAGCTATAAGCTACGATCGGCTTTATTTTGACCTTTTTCAGTTTCCATATTGCCCTTTGAGTGGATTCCTATGTCGATTTTCTCTTAAACATTAAATATTAAACATTTCTTATCGTTAATATCATATCTTTTACAAAAACATGAGATCTTTATCTTTAATATTCATATCATTGAATTATTAAAAAAAAAATTAAATATCAAATTAAAAAGTGTTAAATACCTTAGCCCTGAAATGAACTTAGGAACATATGTACGTATGTATGTGTTTATGTATATTTTTTTAACATTCGCTAAGACCACAAAAATATAGAAAATAATTACCCCAAATGGCTGCAAGAGAAATGTCAGCATTAAGAACAATATTGACATCGATTATCAGCAACTTTGTTGCAACAAATATCATTTACAAGATTAAGATCATTAAATAAATACACTTTTCGTCTACGGCAGCAACAAACGGCAACGAGAAAATAGAAAATTACAAATTCATCCATTAGCATTAGCTATGAACAACTTCTGGTGGCAGCGGCAACTTCAACTCTTCAAAATGTTCTCGACACTCACTTTATTGTGTGCATGTGTGTGCTGGGGCGCGTGTGGCCCCTTCAACAAACGAAGATGATGATGTTTGGTTTAGACTGGAAAATTATGACAGACTTTAGTGTAATTTTTCTTTACATATAAACCATGACTGTTAAATGGTTCCATAAGATTTAAGAACAGGAATAAAAAATAACTATGTGGTGTAAATATTTTGTAGTTCTTGTGGAATTTTGTAAAATTAATCCCAAATTTAACCAACAATGAACATAATTAATAGGGCTAGACACTTTGTGGTGAACGGAATGTAAGTGGCAATTTGTTTAGTTTTATTTTTACGTTTTTTTAAATATTTTCGAAAGTGTTTAAGCAAAAAATTTCCAATTTAGAATTATATTTTGATTTTCAGCTCAAATTGAATATTAACGATACGAAATCAGTGAGGAAGACGAAAACATTTATCCAAATTTTAATAATTTTTTATTTTTTTTATTTTAAAGGTTAAGCAATTTTTATTTTAATACCCGATAGCAAAACAAATGTCGTATAAGTAACCACTAAAACAAAAAGAAGCCTTTCGGAAGCGCGGAAAAGGTCACAGTGCATTCCCTCTGCCTTACGAGGATGCAATAAATTTAAATTAAATTTAACACAAACACTACGAAGTTGGTTGGCTGTTTATACTCAAACTCTCAAGGTAATAGTGCATTCTCTCTCGAATACGTGGATACAAATTTAGATACGAATGAAAGTTTTACTTCGAGTTTTGATTTTTTAATTGAGTTATGTACGAAAATAAAAATGAGCTTCAGAGTTCAGTGGAAAAGTACGGAAATGTTGGGGTCGGCTCCCTAATTCAACACGCGAACAAAAATCAATTGATTTGGTATTGTATTTAATATGTATATAATATATATAAAAAAATAAAGTAAGGGAAAATAATCTCTAAGAGTAGATATAAAATTGTGATCTAAAGAAAATGTTTTTTAATTACATATGTACATATAAATAAATTCAGTGTAGTGCGACTTCACTGTGCGCACGAAGGGTTTCTTCCGTACGGTCACGAGATATGTAATTAAATACGAACTTTAGCTTATATAAAATATAGTTTTTGCATTTGTTCTTGAAGTTTTTTTAATTCTTGCGATTTCTTTTATTTTGGTGATTTTTATAATTTTGTTCGAGTTCAATACGAACTTTATTTATTATAAAATATAGTTTTGGCATTTTTTTCGTTTTTGCGTTTTTTCGGTTTTACGCGTTTTTTTAGTTTTGGGGTTCTTTGCGTTTATTGGCACATTTTTCTCGTTTCATCGATTTTTATTTATTTATTTATTTATTTATTTATTTATATTCAAACAAGCCGCAAGCATTTTAAGGCCTAATTAGCAGTACTAGAAAGGCACAATCATTATAGAACTAAATAATGTTAAACTTAAATAAATAAGCTTAATAGTTAGTTCTTCAATTTTTAAAATTTTCATATAGATTTGCGTAGTTCACATCAAAAGAATCTTATTAAAATTTAATACTAGAAGAAATAACATGCATTTTCATTTACTCCAATTTATATTATTATATACCTATATAAATAGTGAATTTTATATTTTTTTATTGGTGATTTTTTTATATAGGGGTTTGTTTTGGTTTTGGCGATTTTTTCGGTTTTTTTCGTTTTTTTTTTCATTTTGGCAATTTTTTAATTTTGAAATTTTTTTCTAGTTTTGGCGATTTTTTCGTTTTGTTGCGTTTGTTTTTAATTTAGGCGGTTTTTTCGTTTTGGCGATTTTTTTTTAATTTTGTTGAGTCGATTTTTTCGGTTTTTGCCGTTTATTCATTCTGGCAACTTTTTTTATCATTTAGGCGCTTATTTTAATTTTGACAAAAATTTTTTTTCAGAAATAAGTCATAGTTAGGCTCTTGTTCAGTAATTTTAATTCTTATTGAATGAAAATATTTTTATTAATTAATAATTTTTTTTTCTAATTTTGGCGATTTTTTTTCATATAAACAATTATTTTGGTTTTTTCGCCTTTTTCCCGTTTTGGAGATTTTTGTCGGTTTTTGCCGTTTTTTTCGGCGATTTTGTTCATTTGGCCGATTTTTTCGAATTTGGCGATTTATTTTAGTGTTAGAAATTTTTTTAATTTTGGCGATTTTTTTCGTTTTGGCGTTTTTTTAAATTTTTAAAATATTTTTTCAGTTTGGCGATTTTATAACTTTGGTATTTTTTGGTTTCACCGTTTTTGAAAATTTCAAGAGTTTTCCTTTTACGGTTTCCAAGATACAGCAAGTTGTCAAAATTGCATTAACTAATGAAACAGCCTTAAATTAATTTTTTTAAATTTTAGTGTTATAAACGTGTTTGGGCAAATGCAAAAAGAGCGAACGATGTGTACATACACAAAATTTATAAGCGAAGCAGAGGAACAAAATTGTGCTTAAGGCCCAACTATAATAGGAATAAGCGAACTTAAGCAACTGTGCGGTTACATATAAAACGAATGTGGCAAACTATAATGTACTTATGGAACTTTTCGTCAAGTTTCGTCAAATGTCATTTGCTTCAGTTAAGTGCCAAAGTGAACGCACATTCCGTACGGAAAACACTGTTTTTACATTTTTTTAAACTTAAGCAAACAGCAGCAGAAAATATTCATTTATTTTAAACTCAGAAAAAAGCAAACATTTTATTTTCATTCTTTGTTTTACAATACACATATACACACATACACATGAGATTATTTATGTATGTTCACTGTTGTACTTTTTGGTAGGCAAAACAAATAAAACAAGTAATAAAGTGTTGGATATAATTACACGTGAATTTTTAATAGATTAGGACATTCCAACAAGTTAATTTGGTTGAATTGCATTCATTTAGAAGTTATAAGAAGAAACAAAATTAATAAAAAATTCTGAACAATACCTATATGTGCAGCTGTAGATAGAGAATACTTAAGTGCATGTAAGTACATTGTGGCCACCTAAAAGTCACATCTGAATTGCTTAAGTATTTGAGAGACTTATCGTTCAATTCTGGCATTAGCTTAAGCCAGCTTATTCATATTATAGTTGGGCCTTTAGTCTAGCAGAAAATTTCGAACGTAGCAAACGTGCGTCGGATGTCATTAAATGAGAAAGAAAACAAAAAAATACAATGCCACATATGCAAAGCTTGCAATGTAGTGGTGACCATATCTGGTTATAAAATACACTAATTTCAAAAATTTCAAGTGTCCAAATACATATGTACATGCATTTGTATGTATATTACATGCGATTTTAAAATTTTTCCTTGCTCGTTTTGGAACACCCTTTAATTTTTAACTCTCATGTATTATTTCTACATATTCCATCCAAATTTCAGTTCCGTAGCTCTTACGGTTCCTGAGAAAATAAAGTGTGACGGACAGACGGCCAGAAAGTGAGAACTCTGGCCTCTATCCCTTACCAACCTGCTTGCAAATAGACGAATATTTTTGCTGATAAGAAACTTCCCAACAGCTCAATATTGTCATATGGAAGTAGTGTAAATGCAGATAATTTCTAAAAATTTCAATTTGTTTTTTCGGAAAATAACTATTTTTACGATTTTTAATTAAAGTGCAAGGCATAAAAATATTATTTTAAAACGCTATTTATATCCTTGAGTTACTGCATTAGCTGCCACTGCTGTATTAATCAGTAACAAACAAAATATAATAATATACATACAATAAATTTTATTATCGTTGTCTATTCATTTCAGTATGAATCAAATGAGAATTCTACCACACACATTATTATACGCACCTTTAGAGCATACTCTTAGCATATGATTTATATTTTGACTCTTAATTGTTGTTATTAATATGCAAAATATATGAAAATATAATTTCCTTAAAATGACATCTACATTTTTACTGGGCCTTACTTTAATAGCTTCTAAAATTTATAGAATGCAAAAAATTAATATTAACTCTAATTTTTTTTGCTTAAAAATATAATTCGACTTTTTTGGTTTATTTTTACTCGTATAACCTCCATATGAATTTTACTGCACGTATTGTATTGTCTTGAGATGTCGACATTTAACTCAACAAAACAATTTTGTATGGAGTGTAAATGAAGTTGTCAGTTTTCAGCATAAAATTGAAGTTATGCACATCCTGGAGATGTGAGAACACTTATGCCTTAAAGGACATAAAACAATATTTATGAAAATGAAAAAGAGATAAAGAAAACCTAAAAGCACTTGAAATCAGCCATAATTTTAGTAACAGCAAAGATCAGCATGAAAATAAATAAACAAATCTGTGTTCATACATTCAAAATGGAAAAGGAATTTTGCAGTAATATGAATAGTAATCAACTTTGCCGTACCGTACTTAAACTTTTATAATTTTCCTGTATCTCTAAGGAAGCATAAAAAATATGTTGACCCTTCTTCAACTTTTACTTCAACATTTGCTTCGGTTGGGAAAACCCTTGTGTAACATTTGCAATATGTTTGGTTTTTGGTCAAAGTTTATTGCAAAAAATATCAAAAAATATTACTCACTGGCCAAAAGAAATAAATAAAAAAAAAATAAAAATAAAAGTTACCTTTAAAGGATATTTTCCTTTATTATTTCATAAGCAATATTATTATAAGGAAAGTTATTGAACTGTCTTAGCAAAGGACTTATAATAGTTTGTCTTTTGTATTAAAAAGTTTTTGTATAAGAAAAATCTCTACATAAAACAAATACACCACTACTTGGCAGTTCCTAGTAAATTATTTTGAAATCTAATTCCATGATATCAGGGCTGCTGCGAATATAACTTGATATAAAATAGATTAAGTAGCATAGATTGGAAATGGATTTCTTTGCACAAATAAATCAGCGATATCAACTATTTATAACACTTCTCAAAACGCGCTAGAACGCGCTAAGTTACAGCATTGTCAACTGTTTATAGCCGAAACGAGCTACTTTCCTATGCGCTAAATTAAATTTTAATAAAAGCCGATGTATGTTTTAGTAAATGCAATTGTTTATTTTAAGTAACTCTTTTTCAGATTTTGCAATATTGCTGCTTCGAAATCGTATCCTAGATAACTAAAATCATTTCACACAGAATCAGAATCGCCTTGCAAATAATCGAAATCCTTAGTTTTAATATTAATTTTATTTGTCAAACTCTTGTAACAACTAGGGATGACAATCCCAAGATTCCGATTCCGAAAATCCCGGGATTTAAAATTTTTAATCCCGGGATTTTCGGGATTACATGAATCCCGACATTGTTGCTAAGTTTTGTTTGTTTTATAAAAATAAATTCATCATGACTTTCCCTCATGTGAAGATAGTAACCTTGACAGCACAAACAATATGGATCTTTTATATGTGTTTCATCCTGTTAATAGTGTAAATGAAAATGTGTTTCCAAACCATTTTTTTCTATTTTCCTGTATTAATTAAAGTCAAAGTAATAAAATTCATAGGGTCTTATGCAAAAAAAACTTAACAAAGCTTTGCAAAGCAATGTTAAGTAAAGTTGTATTCTAAATAAATTATTATATCAAATTTCTAAAGTAGGTCCCCACGTTTGTTAAGACTGCTTTAAGTTGATATTTTCAAAATGTGTATTTTGTACCTCAAATATATTTGTTAATATAGCACATATTGATTCATGTTACATTTGAAAATGAAATTAGAATTGTTAGCTCCCCACCAAAAAAAAAGAGACTCCAAAAAAGTCATGAAAATATAGAGTTTGCGATCTGGAAGTAGTGAAAATTTCGATCCGATCTAATGATTTTTACATAGGGTTGTCATTGCAAGAAGTTCTCTTTTCCGATGCCTGGTCACTGAATTGGAAGCGATATTGAGAAAAATTCCGTTTTTTGTGTTCTATGATAATATTTTCATCTAGGAAAAATAAAAATAGTTACCTATTTTAACAATGCGGTTCTTTTTATACGAATTTAAGCCCGATAGAGTGTTTTCATGTAAATTTAAGCAAATAACTTTTAAATTTTAGACTTTTTTAGTTCATAAATTTCTTTAAAAAGATAATTTTTTTTTTAATTCTGGTGAATATTTTCTAACACTATGGAGGAGTTACAAGGTTTTGTATGGTTACAGTAAGCTTCGCATGGTTTTTTGCTTACTTTCGGTAAATTAAAAATATCGATTTCTTGGAAGCAATGAATATGTAGTTCCACTAGAATGACTTCCATTTTTTTTACTGGGTCTAAGTTAAAATTTACTATTTCTGTCTTGTAATAGAAAACATTATCAAATTATCCAATTGAAGCAAGATACATGGTAAAATCCATAAAAAATATTAAAATAAATATTTAAGAAGTTTATTATTCGACATATTGTCATAATTATATTTTAATTTGAAATTTATTTGCTTGTGGTTTAGCTTGGTCTATATACGTATTTCATTGGCGCTTAAACCAAATCATCAGTAGACTTCAACCACAAATTTTGAACAGTCACAAACCTCTTACTTTATGCACAGACTTTCAAAAACTATATGAGAATTCATAAGAACAATAATATTTTTGAAAATCACAAAGACAAAATAAGTTTGGTAGGCTTTGAAACTCATACAAAACCCAGCAAATAATTTATATTCGATATGAATCTATTTTATTTTTCTACACCTTCATACAATTAGAAATCCATTGGATAACAATAAAAGTAATTACAAGGCAAAATGAAAAATAAAATCTAAAATTTAACATTTAAGAAGTTTATTATTCGACATATTGTCATAATTATATTTTAATTTGAAATTTATTTGCTTGTGGTTTAGCTTGGTCTTGGCCTACCAAACTTATTTTGTCTTTGTGATTTTCAAAAATATTATTGTTCTTATGAATTCTCATATAGTTTTTGAAAGTCTGTGCATAAAGTAAGAGGTTTGTGACTGTTCAAAATTTGTGGTTGAAGTCTACTGATGATTTGGTTTAAGCGCCAATGAAATACGTATATAGACCAAGCTAAACCACAAGCAAATAAATTTCAAATTAAAATTAAAATAAATACAATTTTTTTGATTCTTTAAGTGAATTGTAGTGAATTTTAATCAGGAATAATTCATAGTCAGGCTCAAGTTCAGTAATTTCAATTCTTATTGAATGAAATATTTTTATTAATTAATGTGAGTTTCTAAAGAAGAGAAGAAACATTAAACTTAGACTTTAAGCTGGGGGAAATACCGATACTTTTCTGTGCAGCCACGCACTTCATCAGCACCCTAGTCTATCTGCTTGGGTAGAGATTCTTATTAACATCAGCTATTTAACTTAAATTTACAATGAAACGGAATATGAGAAACGATTGTTGTGTATACTATTGATTTACCTTTGGTAAACACATTTATAAGTATCACTATTAATTTTCTGTTTTTTCCATTTTTTTTTTTCATTTTTCTATTTAGATTAGCACGAAATTATATTACTCTACCTCAGTATGTTTAACTATTCTTACTTATCTTTTTACGATCATCACATTAATTATTTTTACTTATTCGATGTACCATCGGTACATGCATGTAAGTATTATTGTAGTGGTCTTATTCTACTTGTTGTTGCATTCTACAGTTTTATTTTGACATCTGACAATATTAAAATGTCTGACAAATATCTGTTAATAACACTGCACAACAAAATAGAGGTTTTTCCATGATGTTTAAATTAAAATAGTCGACTCTTATATATTTTTGTTTCTTGATTATGATGGCATCATTAGATTTTCTCTATCAGCTCTAGTTTTGATATAGATATAGTGTCATTAAGGATTTGCATAAATTGCACCTCTTTTTGAATTATTCCGTAAATATATCACGAATGGCATCCCAACTTAGAAATACTTTCTGGATTATTAATCTACACAAAAATCTCTTTCTGCATATTTAAAATACGATATCAAAAATTTTCTGGAATGGTCCAAACAAAATTGTTTTGCGTAATAATTGCACTAATAACTTGTAAATGGACAAATGCAATATAAAAAAAGAAAAGAAAAATTTCATAATTTTTTTAATGTAACACGAAATATCTCTGAATTTAGAGGGGCTACAAAAGAAATAAATACAAATATATTTTTGTAATCAACGAACAAAAATTCATAAGAATTAGTTATATTTGATCAAAAAAAATTTATAATCACAAAATTTTCAAGGATTAAACTAAAAACACACGATTTTGAAAATTCTTGCAATAATAGTCAGATACCCGGTAAAACTCATCAATGTGAATTTATTTAAATGAAATGATTTTTGTGTATATTAATAGTCCAGAAAGTATTTTTAAGTTTGGAATACCATCCGTTATATATTAGGAGAATAATTCAAATAGAGGTGCAAATTATGCAAATTATAAATGACACTATATAATGAAATTAGAGCTGATAGAAAAAAAATAATGACACCATCGTAATCAGTGGACAAAAATACATAAGGACCGGCTGCTTTTTTTTAAACATCCAAATCAGTGTTGTGCAGTGTAATCTTACAATGTGTTCAGACGATTGTAAGACGTCTGATAATTTTTTTTCAGCTGCTATTCTTGCAATGGACTGACAATGTTTTTTTCTTCTTGAGAACATTTTACTGGCAATATTATAAGATATGACAACTATCTGTACATAACTTTGGATGCTTAATAAGTTAAGAAAATATTTTTTTGGGTAATTTTACCAGTACATATTTTTAGTTGTAAAATTTCAAAATATTTATCATTTACTTTATTCACACTGTACTAACCACAGGCAATTAAATTTTATTTGCGACGCTGAATCATTAACCAATTTAAGAAATTTTATCAGAGTTTTGGACACTTATAAAAAAAAATTAAAAAAAAATTGCACTGCAATTAATATATTGACTTTATTCAAAATGCGCTGAGATGAAAAATTCCGGTTGGGCATAGTTAAAACGGGATAAACCTAAAGCGAAACGCTATAAATTGACATCGCTGAAATAAATAGAATTCGCTGCTGCTAAAAATGTCGTTATTCACTGCAGCGTTGCCAGCGTTGCCAGATTATAAAAATTATATTCGGCCAGTTGTAATAATGGAAAATAAAACTTAAAAAAAAATTAACCTACGAGTACTTTAAAAATAATCAAAACATAAAAACAACTTAGATTCCATTAAAAAAAAGCATTTTATACATACATATCATTTTTTTAAGATGTAAAACTGATGCGAAAATAATAATGGAATAAAACAATCCAGTATTTTAATGAAACTATTCAATAAAATCATGTGATTAAAGAATATAAAATTAAATAAGTGAGTAATGAGAAATTAAACCTCAGAATGAGTCAATTGTATGAAGAGCCGAAGAGCCTTTGATTTCGACCAAATTAAATTGAAACGAGGAAAAATTCATTTAAATTTGTTGTCGCCCATATATTTTAAATACGGTAGAGATCTAGGTTTTGGGCCAGGTATCTAAAATGTTTGCTTTTAAAGTCAGTCCTTAACGATTTTGCCATATGCTTTGTATCCATATTCTTTTGAAATACAATTTCTTCTTCTCCGCAAACACTTTGTTCTACAAAATCTGCTATATTCTCTTCTCTACCTTGCCTTTGGTTTTAAGAAATTCCACGTTGCCATCGATGCTTGACTATGGTCAGCATGACATGCATATGTCACTACGTATAATTCTGATTACCAAATTTTTATCTTCGTTTTGCTTCTCATAAAGATATAAGAAATTTACAAAAATCCTCACAACTGCCCTCGTATGATGCCTAGCCAGAATTCTCTACAACGCTGCGGTAAGCCCAATCTCCACTCTTGAATTGTAACCCATATACAAAACTGCCACTTATGAAGGTTTCCATACAAATAGTTTACTTTTTTATAATAAATTCCATGGAAACAGCCGCTACCGTCTACATGTTGTCTCCTAGTGAAATGAAATGCAAGATCAATTCCGAATATTTTTTCAGTCGAAGTATTTTATCGGAGTATACAGAGTGGTGTAAAATCAATCACTCTGTCGGAATATGCCATAACTTTTGCAAATGAAGAGGCAATTCTCAGTTCCGTTTTCATATTTGAGGAGTGAACAGATACAAAATATACCGCAATAAGACATGAATAGACATAGTCCTCCAGAACGCATAACAATTTTCTAAATTTTTTGGCAACAACTTTTTATCGAAAATTATTATGAGCGATAAGGCCTATTCCATATATTTATTATATTTATTTTAATTGATCTTTGAACTCTAACCCATATGCAAGCAAAACCGACTAACACCAAATTACTGAATCATTTCCAAAATAACTCCCAATTTGCATAACACAGCCATTCGACTCGTCTAGAACGTTTTTATAGAAACCGTTCAAAATAATGAGGGTTTTCACATATAGGTAAATTTTTCACTCAAACTGACCGTCTGGGTTGTTGAAGAATTTTATTTAACTTTTTTTTTTGAAAAAGTCTGATAAAAACAAACAACTTCAGTTTCAAATTTGGTTTTCCAAACGAAATGAAAAACCCTTTAATATTTTAGCCGTAAAGAGAGTCTCAGATGTGTGGACAAATAAATATTAATTTTGGCACTTTACCAGGCAAAAGAACAAACAATTTTGCTTAGCTTTTCTTAGTTTAGTATGGAAGTGTGTGTATGTGTTGGAGTGTTGGAGTGTTTGTATGGGTGTGTAAAAAAATCTTATTCCCTGAAATGGCATGGAAAATTATTATATATAAAAATTTTTTTTCTTGACCAGTTGGTTTTATGACTTTTGCTGATTGGAATATGATATGAATTGAATTGAATGGTTTGGAAATTGATGTAGGTTTTATTGCACAAATAAACAATCGCACATACACACACACACCCAAGTGTGCAAACACCCACGTTTGCTTATTTTTCTTCTACCCCGTGTTGAATTCGAACAATATTTATCATTGCATCTGTATTTATGGTTTATAGTTTTATTATTGGGGATTTATTTACTTACTGTTTGTTTCATAAGTATGCATTTGTTGGTATGTGTGTGAGTTTTTCTGATTTTGCTAAAAGTTTGAAAATTATGAGCCTCAGTAGACATACATACATTGAGTTTTGGCTGCAACTTTGACTGGCCTTAAGACCATCCATAACTTTTAAGTAATTGTTTGGGTGTTAGCAAATTATAGATAAATGGATATTATTTCTTTATTTTCATTTTGGTAGCTTAAAAATAATTGAAAAATTATTATGTCTCAAGTTGAAGCAGGTTTATGAAAGATTTCGTGATAGGAATGGAATATTGGTAGCGGAAAAGTCAGTTTATTATACCCTTCACCAAAAATGGTAAGGGATATATATGTCTAGGTTTGTCATTCCGTGTGTAATTTCTACAATATGAATATGTGACCAATAAATTCTGGGACCTTGTGAATAGGGAAGTATGTCTGTACGTGAAATCTGTTATCCGAAGCTCCCGAAAAAGGTAGAGACTTCGTTTTTGGACTGGTATGTCAGAAATGGTCAGAAATAGATTGGTATGGCTCACGATCAAGCAGGTTTATGAAATATTTTCGTAATAGGTATGGAATACATGTAGCGAGAAAGTTATTTTTTTTTTAAAGATAGACTACAATATACTATAAATTAGTTACTTTCTCTCTTCTAGCACGAAGCACATGAGCACATGAGCTCTTAATTATGAAAGTGGTGTAAGTCATGTGTAACGAAGGTCACATATTTGATTTGAAGCTTTTTTGTGCGACTTTGATTTTTTTAAACCATCTGGAAAATAGTTCCAAGCACTTTTCTAATATAGTCAATAAATTACAATAATAACATATCACAAACAAATATAAATTATATTACATTAAATTATCGTAACATATCCGCCCAAAAAGCCTGACCTTCACTTTCCTTGGACTTCGTTTTTTGACTTAAACCGATTATTTATGATTGCCAATAATCGATTGTGGTCAAAAAAATAAGTTCTTAAGCTACATAACTTTCCTTGTGGGATCCATTCGATAGACAATATGGAATGGTCCTTTACTGATGCTGTGTGTCTAATCCAATTAGACTTTCGTTTTCGAGTTACTACGGCTAATGCTGTATTTTTTTTTTTTAAAGAACAGACACAAACACACAACCCGCAAAGCGATTAGCTTGTCTGCAGAAAACACCCAGAGTCTATGGTGGGAATCGAACCCACAACCTCTGGACTGAGAGGCTAGCATCGCTACCAGTCAGCCACAGGGGCACACATCGGGCTTCAAGCCACAACTTTTTATTTGAAATATATTATATCTATAAGACACGTAGTAACCAACGAGGGCGTTTACTGGCAAACACTGGCAGTGACTGGATAACTTTAGAATTTGCAATTCCAGTCCTCACATCTGTAGTAATATTGATTTCTCATTAAATTTAAATATGTCTATTTTAACACGAGATTAAAGCGAGGACGTTTTATATACCCTGGTGAGCTGTTCATACGATTTGTTTGGTCTTCTTCATAGAAAAAACATCATCCAAATGCAACCAACAAAACAAATTGTTAATATATAATGTAAAAATTGGAATGAGCCCATTTGGAAGAAACATGTTTTTTGTGTACATATTCATTATATTCATATTTAATAACGAGTTGCTCTTTAGGTGAGAGTTAAGAAGGTTAAGTAGTGGCCAGCTTAGTAAGACATTTAGTTTAATTCGCGGACAAGCAGAAAATTATTTCGAAGGATTGAGTATAAAAACTACTGTTAATATAAGAATTCTGAAAGTGAGAATTTTTCTGGGGATTAAAGAATTCACATTGTTAATACACAGAAAAAAGTATTCACCAATTAATATTTTCAATTAACAATTTAATTGTATTGATTAAATTTTTAATTGTATTAATTAATTTGACTGGAAAAACTTAATTGATATTATCAAATTGTTTATAGGTGAAAAATTAAATAATTTTTTAATTGATACTACAAATATTTTAATTAATATTACAAAATCATTATTATTACTTTTTTGTGTGTATAACAATAACTTTAATTGAAATAACAAAATTATTTGTTGATATATTTAATTGAAAATATATTTATGATTTTCCTTTAAGTAACAATTTCGTAATTGTATTTACAAAAATCGTAACAGATTCAAAATGAATTAATTATTTAATTGATATAACAAAAAAATTAATTGTGTATACAAATCTTTTTTTCTGCGTTAATTCAATTTGAGGTGCTGTGCTTGAGCCTTTAGAATTGGTGTTAATAGCCACAAGATAACAAAAAGTGTGGTCTACTTTCTTGAGTTTTGTTGTTTTTTTTGTTGATGTTAATTTGCTTTTGCTGATATTTGCGATAATTTCCTAAGTTTCATTGGCAGAAGAGACATTTATCATCTGAGGTCTTCCAAACTTTCGTAAAGCCATTGAAAATGGTTCGATTTTCCTTCATTGTTTGCCCTATAAAAATTTTAAGCATAAAATTGAAGAGTAGTGGTGCCCTCCCGATAGGCCTCTGAATAGTTGCATCATATGTTGCAAAACGTTTTTAATTTCAGGGGCTTTCAGATAGTATTGTGGGCTGCGATGTCTAATACCTTCTCAAAATCAAGTATCATTAATGCGCGGCAACCAGCTTTGTTTTTTCTTAGAGCTGGCAATAACTTGTTTGAAAGTTGTTTCATAATGACATGTATTACTACCCCGCAGAAAATTTGATGACAATTGATCCAAACGTACTCGTGCTATGACTTGAGCAAATGCGAGTTTTATCAAAAGTACGGAGTAGTGTATGAGGGAAAAAAGATATATCGTATAAATGGTCCAATATTCACCATTTTCGTGATGAATCGTCTTTTTATGGACCCAATTTAATTTATAATCGGTCTAGTATTTCAGTAAATGGCACTCAACATATTCGATGTGGTTGAATACATAGACCACCAAGTAGTATGAATATCATGTTAATTGCTCCCACCAATGTGACTATGGAACCAGTCTCGTAACTATATTTAGATATTGACCTAAGCTTAACTGATATTTATACTTTTGAAATATGAGTGGCCCTGTGATCGAGTGGGTAGTGTGTAAGCCTGTCATGCACACGGTTGTTGGTTCGAATCTCAAAAAATTTTCTGCTTAAAATAAATTATAATGCATTTGTAACAATAAAAACAAGTAAGGGCCATTATTATGACTTAACGATAAAGTTTCGGATAGTTATTCCTAACTTTAGCAAAACTGAACTATAAAGTGACCTTTAACATTTTCCATTATTACAACTGCCCGATAAAATTAATAACAAAATGTTTGGTTGGTGGCAACATTTCTGTGGATATTGTGGATATTGTTTGTTAAAAATGATTAGTGGCAACTTGCTTTTGTTTATTTGTAAAATTACAAACATAATGAAAATATTTTTGTCAATTATTTTGTTTTTTTATTATTCTTATGTGTTTTGTGTTGTATTGTTTTTGTTTTATGCCATATTTTGACCAAATAAATTTGACTTTGTTTTATAAAGTAGAAAGTGTGGCAAGTGGCGAAAATGTGGCAAGGTCAAATGACTATACCTCACAATAAAAGTTACAGGTAGGATGAACCTGTCTTTAGCTTATCGCTCACTTTTTGTTAAAATGAAGTTGTAATAATGAAAAAGTGTTTATCCATCCAATAACATCCTACTTTTAGCTAAAGACAAGTTATAATAATGGCTCTAAGAGTGCTATATCTTATATACCCTTTACCAAAGTGCTTATATGTTGCATAGAGATGCATACATAAGCATATACCTACATATTTGCTTTGTGAAAAAATTTATCATTTTTTGATTTAGTGCAAGTTTTAGTCAGTGACCTCTCGGTATTTTTCGATTAAATATTTTTTTCTGTGCTTGTTCACTGGAACTAGAGATGTTCTAAGACTGTGCTACTATTTAATAACCCTATAAAACTACCTTGTTTTATTTAATAATCTTTGATGTTGCAAAATTGTTAACTGTCTCAATTTAAACATCCCATTGCAAAATTTATACATCGCGGTGTTATGTAAACGTTTATTCCTAAAGAATTTTATCAACTTTGTTCAGCACAAAGGAAGCTGTCATGGAAAAACCATCGATTTGAAACATAACTATGCTAAGAGCATAATAAGCAACATTACACGAACCTTCGCTTATATATAAATAAAAATTAAACAGATATAAAAAATCTAGAGTAAAATCTTTCTAAAATATGAAATATGTTTAATTAAAAAAAATTTGTTTTTGGTTGGAATTTTGCCAACAATTTTTTTTAATTTCCAAACCTGGCACCATAATTTTTATTTTTTTAATTTTTAATATTAATTTATTTCTTTTTAAAATCTGCAATATATTTATTTAGCAAAGAAATAATTGGTTTTATTTATTTAGTTTTATATACCACAAATAGTTTAACTTTTCCAGATCTGGTGGTTTGTTTTTTTAAGGTTCCGTACACCAAAGGTGAAAAAAGGATCCCTATTGTTTTCGCTACGCCGTCCGCCTGTCCGTCTGTCCGTCACACGGTATTTTCTCAGGAACCGTAAGAGCTACGGTCCTGAAATTTGGACAGAGTATGTAGAACCTTGGCCACTACAACAACAAATACATGAGAATTAGAAATTAAAGGGTGCTCCAAAACGAGCGACGAACAATTTTAAAATCTCATGTAATATACATACAATTGTATGACCATGTGTATATTGACACTTGAAATTTGTAAAATTAGTGTATTTTTATACAGACTACAAAAATTAACATTAAAATATTAAAAAATTTAAATTAAAGGGTGGTCCATCAGTTAATGCAATTTTGACTATGTAATTTTGACAAATTGCTATATCTTGGAGACCGTAAGAGCTAAACTTTTGACATTTTCAAAAACGGTAAAACTAAAAAATCCGAAAATTATAGAATCGCCAAACCGAAAAAAATCGTCAATACCTGAAAAAAATCGCCAAAACGCGAAAAATGCGCCAAAACCAAAATAATTGTTTATGCGAAAAAAAATCGCCAAAATGAAAAAAAATCGCCAAAATTAAAAAAACCGCCAAAATTAAAAAAATCGCCAAATGTAAAAAAAAAATCACCTAAACGAGAAAAATCGCCAAAATTTAAAATAAACGCCAAAAACCGAAAAAAATCCTCAAAAAAAAAAAAAAAATAAATAGTTTTATTTAGTTACTTCAATATCCAGAAAAAAGTTCAAAGTTTGCAGCCCTCGAGCTGCGGTTTTTATTTTATAATTTTCTACACTAAACTTTTCTTTCCAAAACGTAAAATATATATAATTTATAAGGAAAAATAAAAAAATTAATTAGACCTACTTACTTTTATATATCACAAAAAGTGTAAGTTTCCCAACCCTGGAATCATCCTTTTTGTTTTTTTTTATTTTTTACATCAATCTATTTCTATTAAGAATATAAGACATGTTTAATTTATAGAAAAAAATGGAAAAATTTGCTTTAGTAAGTTACTTTTGTATAAGAAAAATATTAAAGTTCTCGAACCCTGGAAAGGTCTTTTTATTTTTTTTTTAATTTTTTAAGTTTGATATACCAATTTTATTCCCACTGAAGTATAAAATAGGTTTATTTAATAAAAAAATTAAATATTAGTTAGACAAAGTTACTTTTATATATCACAAAAAGTGTAAGTTTCGCAACCCTGGAATCATCTTTTTAGATTTTTGTGATTTCTTAAACCAATCTCTTTTTTTTTAAATATAAGATATGTTTATTTGATAGAGAAAAAGGAAAAATTTGTTTTAGTAAGTTGCTTATGTGTAAGAAAAAAAGTTAAGGTTTTCCAACCATGGAAACGACTTTTTGGTTGTTTTTAATATTTTACTTATTTTTAATACCAATTTTATTTGTACTAAAGTATAAAATAATTTTATTTGATAAAGAAAATTTAAAATTAATTTTCGGTAGTTACTTTTATATGGCAAAATAAAGATTAAGTTTCCCAGCTCTGAAACCGTCTGCTCGATTTTGCTGATTTTCAGCATCAATCTAAGTTGGACTACTTCTGATACACCAGTCCAAGAGCTAAGTATATAGCTCTTGTGGGGGTTTTGGAAAATCGATTTCGCATACATCAGATGGACGGATTGACAGACGGACATCGCTTATTCTTCTTCCCTATTCATAAGGACCCTAAATATGTATACTTTATGGGTGCCATATTGATATTGTAGATATTACACACGGAATTACAAACCTATATATACCCTTTTCCATTTTTGGTAAAGGGTATAACAATTATAATTGACTAAACAGAATTCCGGCATAAACACATTTCCCATAGAAATTGACACCAAAAAGAAGCCCCGCAAAGCAGTCGATAGATAGAATCTGTTTTATTTTGACAACGTTTTTTTTTTTTTTGATGCTCTCACATATAAATCCTCATTCCCTCAATAATGCTACCATACTTTCAATAAATTTCATACATTTTATGAACAAAACTACAAAGAAATTAAAGCACAAAACAGAATGAATTACAAATTAGAGAACATTTGAAGTTACTGCCGCAGCGATATTTCCTGAAGCGATATCTCTTGAAGTATTACATATAAATGTCGGAATGACATTTATATGTAATTTATTTTATTCTATATTAAATAAGTCCCTATGAGATAGTTCAATGAAAAGTCACAAAGTGCATACAAAGTATCAATTAACCCCATTCAAGGCCATCCCCACTTAAAAGTGACTCCGCTCCGCTTCATAGGAAGTTTTAGAACTGTTCCATATAATTTCGGACGTGGTTTGCTATGCGTGTGTCACTATAAATACTGAGGTTCCTCGCCAGATGCTTATTAGGTGCCCGTGTGGCTGAGTGGTATCGATGCTAATCTCTCAGTCCAGAGGTCGTGAGTTCGATTCCCACCATAGACTCTGGGGTTTTTCTGCAGAAAAGCTAATCGCTCTGCAGGTTGTGTTTGTTCTTAAAAAAAAAAGACTCCAGTCTTTTTTCCTCGTTGCTTGTATGCCTTCCTTAAGTTTTTCTGCTTTTGGACGTATTCATATCAAGTTAAGTGTTTTTAGCACAGACAGGCCGTGACAAGAACCTCTCGGAATACTGGTATTTACTATTTATCCAAGCTCATCTGTCTCTGCTTTACTCATTGTTCTAATGTGGTATAAAATTTCTTACAGTCGATGGAAAATAGTTTTAAAGTTTTCGGTATAAACAGAAATATTGCTAAATGAAATATTTTTAATGTTGCTCAAATATTAACAACAACCAATAGAAAAAAAAACATGTTTTATTAGAGAAAAAAATGTCATAATAATTGGCTGCATCAAAATGAAAAATAATTTTTATCCATCTCAAATTAAATACTCTACTATTTAACATCTGTCTACATCTTAATAATTTACATGTTTAGAATGCCAACAACTTAGATTGCATATGAATGCATTGCGACGTGAATTACATTTTCGATTTTCCACTAGTATGCATATTTCCCGAGAAATACAATTAATATAATCATCATATTTCATAATGCATATAAAAAGCATAGACCATTTAATAAAAATGCGATGCAATCACACTGAAACGGCAGATAAACTTAATATTTTTTCAAGGCACACGATGTTGTCGTACCAGAGAGACAAGTCTACAATCAATCACACAACTATACAACAAATATATATATATGCATGTATTTTCCATGCAGCAAATATTGCAACATTAAAAATTTACTTAATTACCACACAACAGCAAAATATTGTCGTCAAATAATGAAAATTCTTGCAATAATATTAATAATAATGATAATCAAGACAATGATTATTATGATGAAAATGTTGCTAATTTTTGCTGTAAGGGTAAAATAAGGAATTTTTTTCACAAATTTCCCTAGCTGCAAGATTATAAGTGTGCACTACACGAAGTTTTATGTAAATATTTTTCTGCATTAGGTTGAGGAGAAGCACTGAAAGGCAACTTGGAACTTCATAATATTTTCACAATCCACCCATTGTCATAAGCTTTTTATAGTCTTCACATAGATATGCTGGCAGAAAAGTTCCATTAAAATTTTCTTACTGACAATATATTCGCAAGAGGCAAAGGAGCTGCGACTATTCAGCCGACAAACTGGAAATCTTGATTGATCTTGATCTTAGAATCACATTCAATTAAAATAATCAAATTGCTAATGAATGAATGTGAACTCCAAAAAAAAGTATAGGGTCTATACACGCAGAGAAAAGATATGGTTGTAGAATGGTTGAGAAAACAATATTATGTTCTCAGAAACAAATTTGTAATCATTGAAAACAAGTTATTGTTATTTTAAACATTAATTTTGTTACGGTAAGCAAAGTAATATTTGAATTTAATAATTACATTATTGTATTCATAAAAATTGTGATATGTTTAGAGTTTAACAATATAGTTTTGTTAAAAATTTATGACTGCAACCTAATTTTTATTATTATTTAAAAATAATATAATGTAAATAGCAATATAATGTTATCCGAAACCATACTATTTTAAGTTTTAAAAAAAATCTTTTTCAGAAACATTTTCTGTCAGTTCAGTGTTTCGTTTGTAAGCTATCGGTATTGCACGCATCGTGTTAAATAAATAATTTAAGTGCAAACAAACAAAAGGGTGGATAAATAAAAATATATATATATATATATATATACGTACATATGTTTATCTGTTTATACAGACGTATCTGTATTTCGAGTATACACACATATGTAAGTGTACGTTTCTATATATACATTTAATTTCAATATTAATTTACTTTTATTTCAAATTTAACGCACAGCTGGTTTAAACAAAAGATCTACTAATAAATATATGATTGAAAAACAAAATATTATTATATGGTGAGTCTAAATTATATTTTAGTCATATCTAACAATAGTGTTGTCATATTTGATAATATTATTATTAACTCAGATAATAATATTATTAAAAGTTTGCTTTCCTATTCACAATAATATGATTAAACTACAACCATATAATTCAATCATAGTATGTTGCTGTTTGATTATGGTTACCTCAACCATATTTTTTCTTTGCGTGTAGAAAAACCGAATATTCATCAATAATTATTGATTAATTATAATTAAACAGCTCATATGTAGTCATTACATCAAAGGTTAACTAACAGTGGAACTTCCCTTCTTGCCTTCTAGATCTATATTTTCTGTACAGGAAGCAGGATTCTGTGATGTTTAAATAGTAGCAGTTAAAGCAGTAGCGGTAAGGATATTGTATAAGAAAAGCCTTAAGCATTGCTACAAATCATCAGTCTGTGGAGCATCGCGAAGGCCAGACCATTAAGGTGCTGAAAATTGATTTTGAGCTCCTCACAAAAAATATAATCAGCCAACCTTGCTGCTTACAAGTTTAAAATGGGATTGAAATTGTGAGCGAAATATTTGCGCAACTATCTAGACTTCATACTCTAAATGCACTGTTATCTAGTCTTTACTGGTGAACATTGCGTTAGTCTGGCGGCTTACAACGCTACCACAAACAGCAGGTCATGTAGATTTTTCCTTTATATACGTAAATATTATGCAAATGGAATATGTGAATTGTTTTGATTCATCGTATTTCAATTTGCTAAAAGCTTATTATTTTGTTTTGAAAGCTCAATTTTGCCATTTCTAAATTTACAACACTCTTGCCATTGTCGCTTGTTCAACTGATACTACACACACTGGACCAAACAAAAAAGAACGCTGATGAGGAAGGTTTTAGGGGCCTTTGAAAACAGCTAGTTGTTCCGTTCAACTATGTATTAGTCAGAATATTTACAACTAACTTTAGTGTTATTTGCTCACTTATAATTATCACATGTAGTTTGGCTTAAAAAGCGATACGAAATCGTAAATATAGAAACAAATGAAGTTCGAACAATAATAACTAAAAAATTAACTACAAATAATAAATATTATTTTTAAACACCGACCAAAAAAAGGCTGTTATAAGTTTGTAGTTTGTGTCTGTGCATCTGTGTGCCTGTACGAGTACTCGTAAAGACCAAACGGCTGGACCGATTTTGATTTAGTTTTTTCTGTTTGAAAGGTGATTTGATCAAGAGTCTTCTTAACTATGTTTGTTGGGTTCAGCCGCTTAAAAGATATATATTTTTTGGATATATCGGGGGTTATTAAAATTTTTAATTTCTGTTATTAATTTTGATACTCCCAGAAACAATTTGCATATTTGCACCATTTATAGGCTTTTCTATCGACCAAACCTGCAAAATGATCGACACCATCGAACCGAACATCACCAACTGAACGAACAGCCTTTTTCCAATACCTGATATCGTCCCTACTACGCCAAACTATCCAATATGCTAAATTGGTTTTTAGATTCGTTGTCTTCTAACTCTAATTTTTACGATATGCCTCATTAAAAATGCTGAAATTCTCACGGACGATAGATAACTCAATAAGAAATATTTTAAGCCTGGCACTTTTATAAATACGCCGACCTCAAATTCAAAATTGACGTGTTATTGCGCTCTTCTGAAAAGTTTAAATTTGCATATTGGATAGTTTGATGTGGTAGGGACGTTATGCTAGGCTGAGCAGATTATTGCCCTACGGACCGTTTATTGCTGAAGGCAAGAAGTCTGGAAATCTGGAAGCTGTAAAAACGGTAGTTCATCGGATGTTTCTATTGCTGTAAGCATGCCATGTTAGTTTACAGAGGTCTTTCGAAATTTAATAAGTACATTGTGCAAGTGCTGTTTACTAAACAGAGAAAATTGATTAATCATTATTCTAAGACTCAGAAATTTCTTGTTTCTATAAATTTATCCGTGGTCTCAGCTATAGCCAGACTTTAAACGCATTCTGTTTGGGTCTGTCTTGCATTATCTGGGACTGTTTTTGTCTAAATTTCAAAACTTTTATCTGTGCTCTCTATAGAACTTTCTAGAGGAACGATTAATTCTAGGAATTGTTCATTAGATATTTGATCCAAATTTAATTTTTCTTAAAATCAAGTTTATTAAGATCAATCTTTCAGACAATTGTAAAATAAAATGATGGATATAATAATACAACAATATGCCAATAATTGTGTTTTCATATACATATCGAGGGAGATGTTGATCTACACACAAACCGGCGGGACTGTCCTGAGACGATTCACAATTTTGTTTCAAAAGCAGTGTTTTAAATCTTTTTTACTTCAAAAACATAACAAATAAAAAACATAATAAATATGAACTACTTGCGGTACAATTTTCAAGTCTTTCGCTTCATTCTACATGTCGCACTTAATCAACAAGCGGGTATTAACTCAATATTTTAAAATTTTTAGTAGAGACGAAAATCTGTTTGTGGTTATATTTTAAGAGAATTTGAAAATCCGAATACATAACAGTAAGCAAACTCCATTTGAAAATATATTATCATTGTTTTCGTTTTAAAACCTTGCAATTATTTTGGAAGCATATTTATGTTTTGAAAAAGGTCACAACTCAGGCAAAAATTGAAAAATTTTATCATAAAAACAGTCACATTTCGAATTAAAATCCTAAAGTAAAGAAACTTTTATCAACTAAAGAGCATTCAGAATACGCTGTAATTTGTACAGTAGATAAATATTGATGGTATTAGTTGATTTCTTGCAAAAATTAAAATTTTAAAAAGTTTGTGTTAAGACCCTTTTGTTGATTGAGTGCGATGTGTTTTTTAAATAGTTGCGAAAAATAAAAATATTGCTTTAATTTTTGGTGCTGATTTGCTAACTTTTTTCACTTGATTGGTCACAACTGACAAACTATTTTTGAGAATATGATCAGGGAGTAAAAAATGTGAAAAAGTTTAATATAAGGACAAGTTTCTTTATTTTGAATCGAAAACATTTGTAATGTGGCAGTGGAGCTCAAAAATTTATTTATGGTCTTGCCTGTTAAAGTGTTAAACTACTCAATGAGCCACGATTTTACAACAACTAATGTCACTTTTGATGGACCAAACAGAAAGATCTATCTCTATCTCTATACATACATATATATCGCACGTAATCAAAAAGACGATATTAACTCAAAATTTTAAAATTTTCAGTAGAGACGAACAACTGTTTGTGGTTATATTTCTAAAAAATTTTAAAACTCGAAAACATAATAGTAAGCAAACTCCATTTGAAAATATAAATATATATATATTCATTGTTTTTATTTTATAACCTTGCAATTATTGGGGAAGCATATCCATGTATTGAAAAAAGTCACAACTCAAGCGAAAATTTAACAATTTTATTATAATAACAGTCCTATATCAAATTAAAATCCTAATACGCTGAATTTTTTACACTAGATAGATATTGATGTTGTTAGTTGATTTCTTGCAAAAAGTGAAATTTTAAAAATTTCGAGTTAATACCCTCTGTTGATAGAGTGCGATATATATCGAGCACTTTTTTCGATTTAACGTAAGCGACATGCTATCGAAAATAGACTTTTTATTGCATTTAAAAATTTATGGACCTACCCATAGTTTAGAATTGTCCAAATGCCAGAATTATTGATAACAAATTGGAATATTAAAAAAAAAACCTTTTTCTAAAAAATTAAATTTTTGTCGCTTGCAATAAGATCGAAAATAAGGCTCGATATATACATATATATATATATATATATATATATATATATATATATATATATACATACATATATACACCATATACTATATACTACATGTTAGTAAAAAATTTTGTTAATGGTGTTGCTGAAGAATCAATTGGAGCATACTGACATATTGCAAGCACAGTCGAGTTCGGCTTAAACGACTTTTGAGCGACCCGTTAATTTTATTCGTGTCAGTCGATATTTGTTAGAAACATCACTCAAAATAACTTTGGATGTTTTTTCTTTACACGCATTTTCATGCAGTTCATTATAAATGAAGTCTACATTGTATGAAATATTAAAGCAAAACTGTTTAATCCAAGAAGTTGTTAGTTGTACACAATAATTCCCTATAACTGCTGTCCGTTACATCTTATTTTCGATTTAATCGTGAGCGAAAAAAATTAAATTTTTTAGATGAAGTTTTTTTATAATATTAAAATTTGTTTTACGTACGTAAATTGTCGCTTACGATAATATTTTACAGCCCGTATCTTAAAAGTTATCAAGATTTTCATAATTCTTTATTATAAGTACACACAAAAAAGTAATGTAAATGATTTTGTAATATTAATTAAAATATTTGTAGTATCAATTAAAAAATTAATTAAACTTTCACCTATAAACAATTTGATAATATCAATTAAGTTTTTCCAGCCAAATTAATTAATACAATTAAAAATTTAATCAATACAATTAAATTCTTAATTGAAAATATTAATTGGGGAATACTTTTTTCTGTGTACGCCCATAAAATTTAAGTTTTAATAAAAAAAAACCTATTTTCGATAACGTGTCACTTATGATAAAATCGAAAAAAGGCTCGATATAATATCAAAATATTAAACTCTTTTAATTTTAGTGTTCAATATATTCCAGATTTTTGTTAAAAATTCCTCATTATATATTATTCAATTATTTTCATAAATTAAACTAAACTAGCCTTTATACATTAATATATATACAAGGTTAATTCCAAATATAGAGCGAGGTCGGTTATTGATATTATATCAGCTCCAATAAAATTCAGATATACCAATGTAAAATTCAACATATGTGACCTTCTCCGAGAAAAGGACCTAGTGTTTGAAAATGAAGTTTTGAGAAAAAAAAGCATTTAAAAATGTAAAATTTTACCCCCTTATGCAAAAACACATGAATTTTGTTTGGCGAAACCGGTTTTAATGTATGCTTTAACTTTAACAATCGTTTTTGCATAAGAGCATTAATGTTTTTCTCGTTTTTATCGATTTTTGACACACTAGGTCGGTTTTCTCAAAGAAGGTCACATATAATGAATTAATTAGGGTATTTACTAGCCCTTCATTGCCAGCACAAAAATCCAGACATGTCTCAAAGCTAAATAAAATATAGAGCGTATTTAGAAACAACCTCCTGGAAAGATATGACAGATTTAATAAACTGTGCATTTAAATGTCTGGCAAAGTGTCTGGGACAAATTTTTTTTTATTTTTTAAATTTTTTTGTAGTTTTTTTTTAATCATAAATTTAGCGGTTATATTTCAGTGCTGCTCGAATATTTAATGCAGATTGAATTCGAAATGAATAAATAATAACAGCAACAAAAAATTAAATTTGTGAAATTAAAATATTTTTTTTTGTGTTGTGTGAATTGTCTGGTTCTGTGCAATTCTGTTTTTCATATTTATGTTGCATGCAATTTGTTTGATGTATATGAATAACTAACAATGTCGTCTGTGGTTGAAAGTTCTAATGCATCGTTTTTATTTTTTCTTTTTTTTTTGTGGCACATAAAATTATGAAGAATCATTTGTAATTATTTTTGTGCAGGTTTAACACGTATTCATATATAAATATATATATATAGATATATACATACGATGTACATCGTATATATTTTTTTTGTAAAACGCATTTGTGAATTTTTAAAATTAATGCTGTTTATTATACATGAGTGCACTTAAAATAGTTTTTCTTGTGACGCCCGTTTTTTATTTTTTGGATTTATTCATCTCTTTGTTTTTTAATTTATTTTTTAGGACGGCATCTTTTGAAGTTTTCCTAATTGGTTAACAGGCAGGCGCTAAGAGTTTCAACATAAATCAAATCAAATGTATATTTTGGGAACTCAGTTTTTTTCATCATTTTATGTTGTTGTGCTTTATCAAAAATATGGACGATATATGACAGAAAGTTATTTTTTAAGTATATGCACATTCTATGCAAAATTAATGATACTCTGGAAATGGAGACTTATAAAAAAATTACACTACTTTTTCTTTCTTTTATGAAAAATATACATACATGCTTCATTATTTTTGAAATATTTTGTATACAAGGACCATCATCATCGTTTATCAATTAGTTTAAGATGCGTATCTGATTGGTGTTCTGCATTTAATCCTGGAACTGGCGGACTAACTTATTAACGTATTATTTAACGTTTATATAGCGAGGCACTTATTAAAAGATCAACAGTCGCTTTCAACCACTCCTAACATGAGGAATAGAAGTTGGTTATTTAAAGGCGACAATGGCTCACCTCATCAATTTAATTATCGTTGACAATCAGAATTTGGTAGAACACCGGTGCTACCCCGAAACCTTCTGAGACTACGCACTGCTGATTGTCTGCGACAGCACTAAGAGTTTAACTTTACGCCAACTATGAAGGCACCCAAAGCAACGTGTATGTTCGTGAAACAAGTCCGTAAATGCAAAATCTGAACTCTTCAACTAATTTTGTTTCAAAGGTCATAGGACCTTTTTAATTAAAATAAAAAAACAAACCAAAAATTACAAAAAAACATGTAAAACAAACAAAAACATTAAACAAAATCAATCAACTGTTACACTTTTAAACAGTAACTGTCTTTTTAGGGTTCCGTACACCAAAGGTGAAAACAAGCACCCTATTGTTTTCGCTACGCTGTCCGTCTGTCCGTCACACGGTTTTTCTCAGGAACCGTAAGAGCTATGGACCTGAAATTTGGACAGAGTATGTAGAACCTTGGCCACTACAACAACAAATACATGAGAATTAGAAATTAAAGGGTGCTCCAAAACGAGCGGCGAAAAATGTGAAAATCTCATGTAATATACATACATTTGTATGTACATACATGTATATATTGACACTTGAAATTTGTAAAATTAGTGAATTTTTATATAGACTACAACAATAAACATTAAAATATTAAAAAATTTTAATTAAAGGGTGGTCCATCAGTTAATGCAATTTTGACTATGTAATTTTGACAAATTGCTATATCTTGGAGACCGTAAGAGGTAAACTCTTGAAATTTTCAAAAGCGGTAAAACTAAAAAATCCAAAAGTTATAAAATCGCTAAACCGAAAAAAATCGCCAAAACCTGAAAAAATCGCCAAAAATTAAAAAAAAATCGCCAAATCGAAAAAAATCGACAAAATTAAAAAAAAATTCTAGCACTATGATTTTCTAATTCTAGCCAATATGAAAAAAACTCCAAAAACCGAAAAAAATCGCCAAAACGCGAAAAATGCACCAAAACCAAAATAATTGTTTATGTGAAAAAAAACGTCAAAATGAAAAAAAATCGCCAAAATTAAAAAAAATCGCCAAATTAAAAAAAAAAATCGCCAAAATTTAAAATAAACGCCAAAAACGGAAAGAAAATCCTCAAAACAAAAAAAAGTACCAAAACTAAAAAAAAAAACGCCAAAATTAAAAAAAAATCGTCAAAAAAAAACGCCAATATAATAAAAATTGCAAAAATTAAAAGAAACTTCAAAAACCAAAAAAAAAATCGCCAAAACGTGAAAAAAAGTGCCAAAACTCAGAAAGCGCCAATAAATTCAAAAAACCCCCAAACTAAAAAAAAACGCTTAAAACCGAAAAAACTCAAAAACGAAATAAATGCCAAAACTATAGTTTATATTGTTCGTATTGAATTACATATCTCGTGCCTGTACGAAACCCTTCGTGCGCGGGTCAAAGTCGCACTTCACTGAATTTATTTTTAATCATTTCCATATAGATAAAAATAATTTTATTGTATAAAATTTTTGGTATTTTGTTGATTATTTTCTTCTTTTTTTTCTAAAATATTAATTTTAGCAAAAACCTTTCTTTGAGGCTATTGTTGTTGACTAGACGAGGCAAAATATTGTCATATATCATATTCTTGTAAAATGTTTTTTTTTTAAAAAATAGACATATACAAACAAATTACATTAAATAAATGGGCTTAAAGGCCAACTTTAAGGGGTGAACGCGCCCTCTAAAACAAAAATTATCGCTATGATTTTTTTAAATTTTTTTACAAGCATCTGCACCGATTTGCGTGTGGGGGGGAGGGAATATAAGAAATCAAGACAATAAAAATAGCCACGCTAATGTGCATATTATATTTGACTTTATGGACAACTAAACAAAATGGGTTGCTCACGACAGAAAGTGCAATTAAGCATTTTACATCCATATTCATAAAATTTAAAATGAATTTGAAATATATTTCATTTATTTCAAATACTTTTGATTTAATTTTTTTCTCAAAAAAAAAGATTCTTAAAATGGATTTCAAACACATTTTATTTTTTTATAAATTTATGGGTTAAAATATAAGAAATTAGTATATTTATTTGACATTTAGTCTTTAATGTATTAGAAATTTGTTTTGATGTTTAAGTACTATTTTTATGCATTTCAGTGCTGCTTTTAAATACATTCTTTGACTGTTTGTTATTACATTTATTTGCTTTTAAATTTGTTTTATTTGTACACTGAATCTTTTCGAAAATTCTATGAATTTCTACATTAAACCAATGAAAAAATTCATTAAAATTTAACCAACGTCAGGCTTCGTTGGATTAATGAAACCAGTTTCGTTAAAACTATTTGTATTAAAACTACGTCAAATGTATTAAACAGTGTCATCAATGCAATGAAAGAACTTCATTGAAACAACGAAATAATTTCATTAAAAACACGAAATAGTTTCATTAAAGCAACGCGTCAATTTCCAACGAAATAATTTCATTAAAGCAATGAAATAAATTCACAAAAACAATGAAATAACTTTATTATAACAACGAAATAGCTTAATTGAAACTTTATGTGTAAACAATCATAAAGAACTACTTTTGATACAAGCTTTTGACTGACAACTGTTGAAATACATTTAATTTATGAGACTTTCATGACTACAATGAAATTTTCATTGGGACAACGAATACATTTCATAGCTATAATGAAATTCTTAATTGCTGTATATTTTATTAGTTTTTATTTTTTTGAGAATTTAATCTTTAACTTAATTGCTTTAAGGTATGCACTTATGTCTATATGTTTATTTAAAGAAACAACTGCGAATGTTTCTTTAATATAAAGGGGTTTCTTAATAATTAGAAAATTTTGTTATCATAAATCCAATTAAATATTGTTACGAGACAAGAATACCAAGGAAGCAATTCATATGAAATTCTTTTATAATATTCGAGAAATTTCCATTAGATTTGTGAAACTATCATTAGATTTGTGAAAAAAATTTAATGAAATTGTTTCGTTGGATTTATGAGGCAAAATTCTTTCGGTGTATCTTGTGATTTACAAATATCAACTTGTTTAGCTTATTACAAAAATTATGGATTGAAGTCTACTTTAGTGTTTCTTAAGCAGGAATGGAATACATATAGACAGTGCTTAACTATCAAAACAAGCACAAATTTCTAATACATAAAATAATTAGTTGTTGGTGTTGATGCAATAAAAATTTATTGCAATCGATGTTATACTGCAAATCTTGAGTTCGAATAATAATATTTTATAATAAGGGTTTTTATTAAGAATTGTTACAATTTAAGTTTAACATTTATTACCGCACTAATAATCCCAAAATAATATTTTACTTATTCTCAGTAAAATAATATTTTATTAAAAAAAACATTGAAATTGATTATTTTATATTAAGTGATAACTCAAATAAGTGTTAATTTTTATTTGTCTCAAGCTACTTAAAATTGTGTGAATAATTTAAAAATTTTTCAAATTCATACAACAACAACAACAAATCGTAAAGAAGAGTCTTGATTTAGCTGGGTGAAAGACAGGAATACTTTCTCTTTCTTTGCGTGTCTAAAAGGGGTGATATATGAAATTTTATCACAGCAGCAGTCTACTATGTGTACAAGGTATTGCTAGGGTAAATTAATATAAAATATATTTTTAAACTTGCAATGTTGTGGACTTTTTAAATCAACTATAAGTAAAAAGAAACTTCTTCAAGATATTACATATTGAGCACTATCAGGAAGAAAATTTCCAAACTACTACTACGAACACCAGGACGTTGAAAATATCCGCGCAATTGTTGATGAATAAAGGAATTTATGAATCAACATAAAACATATTGTGGTCATTTTATATTTGGTAAAATAGGCCAGGTAGCCCATTAGCCTGTTAGTCCTTCACAACATATTTGCTTTCTTTGAACAAAAAGATTTAGTTACAACTTTTGGAAATCACATACATATATGTCAGATTATGCTCAAATCTTTTAAAATATATTTTTGTGGCAGAAAAAAAGTGCTTAAGTCGAGATAAGCTGATTTTCAGTTAATGGTACCTCCATAATATGCAGAATATTTAAAAGTAAAGGCCCAACTATAATATGAATAAGCTGGCTTAAGCTAATGCCAGAATTGAACGATAAGTCTGTCAAATACTTAAGCAATTCAGATGTGACTTTTAGGTGGCCACAATGTACTTACATGCACTTAATTATTCTTTAGCCGCAGCTGCACATATACTTGTTGTTCACAATTTTTTTTAAATTTTGTTTCTTCTTAAAACTAATAAATGAATGGAATTCAATCAAATTAACTTGTTGGAATGTCCTAATCTATTAAAAATTCACATATAATTATATCCACCACTTTATTACTTGTTTTATTTGTTTTGCCTACTAAAAAGTACAACAATGAACATACATAAATAAACTCATGTGTATGTGTATACGTGTATTGTAAAACAAAGAATGAAAATAAAAGTTTCGCTTTCTTTTCTGAGTTTAAAATAAGAAACAATAAAAAAATATTTAAAATCAATGAATATTTTCTGTTGCTGTTTGTTTGAGATTAAAAAATGCATAAACCGTGTTTTCCGTACGGAATATGCGTTCAGTTTGGCACTTAGCTTAAGCAAATGACATTTGACGAAACTTGGCGAAAAGTTCCATAAGTACTTTATAGTTTGCCACATAAGTTTTATATGTAACCGCATGGTTGCTTAAGTTCGGTTATTCCTATTATAGTTGGGCCTTAAGTTCGCTTATTCATAATATAGTTGGGCCTTAACCCTGGTCAAAATCTCAATTAATTTCAGTGAATTTTCTGAAATTTATAGAACTATAACTTGCGACTTATCTATTTCAGACTCTAATCTCATTTGGATGAATGGTTTAATTTAGTTTATACTTTGGTATATTTCAACTTAACTGTATTACTTATTGTGCGTAGAACGTCTGTGTTTGCTTAACCGAGAGGTTAACGGAGAATTTCTCAATTTAACTGTTGAAAAAAATTAATTAATGCTTTCTTGAAAAACAGTAAAATATGACTTAAGTACTTTTTGCGTATTGCCACAAACTTTCTAACGCAAACTTTAATAACAACATACTGCAGCAACAACAACATCTGAAATAATAGCAACACGTTAATGAATTCAAATTGAATTTAAAATTAAAACAGCAACAAAACAAAATGTAATTTTAATTATTTTAATTCACGCATTTAGCATTTTTTTGCGGTCTAGAAATAAATGTAATTAATTTTATCTTTCGCCCCCGTTCTTCGCTGCTACAAAAATTAAAATTGTGTTTAAATCATAAATTCAACTCGTAAGAGACACTTACAAGTAGAGTATTATATATGAAAATGACAAGTGTGTTCTGGTGTCAGTTTTTTTTTAAAATTTTTATTTATTGTTTGTATTTTATGCACTTATTTCTCTCGTTTTCCTGCTATACATGTATGTATATAGTATACGTATTTTTCTTTTTGACTTTAAACAATTCGAGACTGTGACATAAACATTGAGAAAATTAAAATAAAATTATATATTAATTCATTGCCGCTTGTATGCTGTGTATTGTTGTCGTTTGTTATATGTACATATGTATGTTTTGCATTGAAACATCTGGTACCACAAAAAAGACGCGCCAACGCAAATATATTGTATGTGGCAAAAATATACTACAGCAAAGTTTGGTGTACAACTGGCTGGCAGAAAGAGAGAGCGAGACAGTAATAGTGTACTCTACTTTGGACTATTCCAAAAGTTTCAGCGTACAAAGTACTAATCTATTAAATTTTTAATGTCGTTGTATTCACCAATTAATGTTTTCAATTAAGAATTTCATTGATTTAATTAAATTATTAATAGTTTTAATTAATTTGAGGGGAAAATTTAATTGATATTATCAAATTGTTTATAATTGAAAATTTTATTAATTTTTAATTGATATTACAAAATTATTCATATTACTTTATTGTGTAATATGTATTAATAATAAGGGTTATCGATGGTAAGATGTCTGACAATTTTTTGTCAGCTGGTAGTCTTGCAATGGACTGACAGGATTGTTAACAAGTGAAAAGAATACGAGTATTTTTGCCAAAAGTGAAAAGGAAAACTTCTAAGAGTTTTGAAATCGTCCATTTAAAAATTACTATTACTGTTAATTTTTATTTTCTAAATTTCAACTTAAGCAGGTGTAGCATATGTTTTAACATGCGATCCCACAAAAAAACGATGTGGAAAACGATGTGGAAGCCAGAACATACACGAATATTTGAGAAATATCGTAGAAAAAATTCGAAAATTTTACCCTATCGATAGTGTTGCGCTCATGATACAATTATACTAGGTACATGCACAAGCCCAGCCTGTTACTGTATACATTGCATATAATTGTCAAACTTGTTGTTTACAAGCTGCAAAAATGTTAGTGTATGAGTGTGAATAAAATTATTACAGTGTTGCCAATGAATTTACACATGGCTGTGTCTCCAATTACACATTGAAATAAATTACACTACACATATTTTGTGAAGGTTAATATTAAAAGAAAAATAAATAAACATTGAACCCAAAGTAGAATTACTCACAGATTATGCAAGAATTTAATTATATGGAATACACATGTGAGTAGAAATTACACACTGCCTAACTACACACAGATTGGCAACACTGAATAGCTATAATCATGCAGGAATGCCGCGTCTGCAATTGTACTTTAGTTACTCTGTAATTGTTATTTTTATAAACAAAAGACATTTGTTTCTGACAATTGAGGGTTTGTTTATACCAACAAAATACATGTGTTTTTTTGTATTGTAATTTTGTTGTAGTCGTGCATGTACCTAGTATAATTGTATCATGGTTGCGCTTAGCCACTGTTGCCAACCTTTTTCCAACAAATATAGCTAAAGTAGACAAAAAAATAGCTAGAAAATAGCTAAGTTTCAAAATGACTTGAAAATTTAGCGATAAATAGCCAAAAAATACATTTTATTTTAGGTTGTTTCAAAAATTTTACTGCAACTTCTTAACTTCTTTCGTACTTCACAAATTTCCCTACAAATTTTATAAAATACTAAGTAAAAGTAATGTAATAGGTTAATAAAAAGCTTATTTTATAAAAAAAAGATATACATAATATAGGCCTGCACAGATATATCTATTTTCACCAGTTTGGTTTGTGTTGGTTCTGATATGCACGGAAACATATGTTATTCACCGCTGCTGTTAATTCGGGACTTCCCCATTTAAAAATTACTTCAAATTATAGAGTAAAAGTAGTGCTGACAGACCTGCCAATTTTTGTATGGTTTTCGAGTATTACACTTTAATAATTATTACAAGTTAATAATAATTAATGCAGACAGGATTTATTTAAAGCTTTATTTAAAGGATTAATAATATGAACGTATTTATTTATGTATAGAAGCACTTATCAAGACGGATTTTAGGCTGGATGTGAGTACATTAGATCACCTTTAAAACTGCATTGTTGTAGCGCTATTCAATCACATTTTTTCTATAGTTTGCTTCATATACGTTCACCGCTTCTAAACAAGCTCACATTTTAAAGCAAATTATGATGAACAAAAAATCGCTGGAATTCCCGCTAATAGCTAAATCATAATTTTTCCCGCAAAATGAACTTAAAAATCGCTAGATTTGACGAGAAAATAGCTGAATTGGCAACAGTGCGCTTAGCGGTAACAAGACCCAGTACTTAACACACTTTTTTATTTTAATTTATACCATATTCATTATATTGTTTCAACTCAATTGAAATACATACTCGTATATTCTACAAAATTAATTATTTTCATGTAGTGGCTTCATTAGTTGGTTATTGTTGATTAAAAAAGATTTTTTTAATACCAAATTTTCAAATGAACGTAGTGTGAGCGCCAGAGGGAGAATGCAAAGTCTGTCAGCGTGATTTTTGGGTGGCAAATGCGTAAAATATTTTAACAAATATGTTAAAATATAAAATACGAGTGTACATTCGAGTAGATATTCATTATTGTGCAAACGTATTTAATGTGCATATGAATATTTTGTGCTTTACAAACAATTTGAAATATGAAATATTTTAATAGTATGTGATAATAGACGAAATGGACGGACTTACTAACAGAAGAGGCTGGCAGGCAACATTCTACCAATGACGGCCTTACGCCGTCACAACCAAATAGACAATAGCATGAATAGGAGAGCGGGCAGACTGATATACAGACAGACAGAGACATAGACCCAAAGTAACAAGTGCTTTTTTATATGATGCTTGTTTGCCACAAAAATATTAACATGATCATTAAAAACACACAACACTCACTCACTCACATTACGAGCACATTTTTGTCACAACTGCCGCTGCTTTAGTTGCTTTGGTTGCAACTTGAGGATAGTGAGTGCCACACAGTGATGCCGCTGTAAGTGTATACATACTTCACTTATGAATACAAGTTTATTTAAGATGATAAATGTTTGGCTTGTGGCATGTTCATAAATTCAATAATGTGAGTACATAAGTATGTGTTTGTTGTTTGTTGAACCGGCAGACAGCATTTATAGAATTATAAAAATTTTATGTTTTAAAACTTAAATGCAGCTAAAATATTTGAAATTATTTTCGCCTTTAAAAAAATTTGAAAAGAAAATACAAGCTAAAACCCCCAAATAAAACACTTCAATCGGAAGTTTAAGTCCATTCAATATGTTGTATAATAATTTATCTTATCTTATTTATCTTATTTTTAAAACTGAAAATTTTTGAGCATTAAATTTATGCGGGGAGGAAGTCTAAAGTGGGTGTGATTGAATGTGATAAGTGGTTTAATTAAAACACATGTTTATTTCATTGATTTACAACTTACCCTTCTTTCAATTTAAATTCAATCGTCCGCAGTTTCGATGCTTATTTTCTCTGGTACGTGCCAATTTTCGAAAGGGTGGGGAGGGGAAGCAATAAAAATGTACGCGCTTTTGTAGTGTTTAAGTCATATTTAAATTATAACATAATAAATGAGCCTTTTAAAATTTATATATAGTTTTTGAGCTGCGTACCAACAAAATTAGTCACATTACATACACTCCACTTCCTGCTGGTGGATCCGCACATTTCATCTATAACAAGTCCTCATATCTCTACAAAAACTGACCAGAGCTTAGAATTTTTCACAGAGAGAGCAATTTTCACTTTTTGTTACAGCAGAAAATATTAAAAAAAAGTTTGTGCATCTGGCTGCTGTTTGCTTTTTCCTTTTTGGAGCCACTGCTCAGTTTAGATACACCGGCACAAATCTGCTTATGTTTTGCTTACAAATATATTTCAAACAAATAAACGTTCAATGAAGTTCCATTTTAAAATAGAATAACAATAACGATACTATATTTTAAAGAAAAAATATTGCGTCTAATGCCAAAAACTGAGCTTTAACTCAAGTTAAGTCTGCTGAGTATTATCTCAAGCAATGAGCACAAGTATACCACCAAGAGCTACAGTAAATATTTTTATGCATACAAAATTTACCTTTTGCTGAAAATTTTTGAGACGAAGCAAATGTTCAGGTTTTATAACCCTCTAAACCTGTTCAAAAACATTACATTATAAGCCGTCAAATTTCAAAAAAATTTTACTTTTCAAGAAATGGCGTTAAGTGGCCAGCTATTTGGGAGCCACTTTTACTAATTAATAATTTAAAGAGTGAATTAATTATTTTTGAAAATAGTACATATATATCGTTACCTCAATATAGAACGACCCTAACTCATAATTTGGGAATTCTTCTATATTAAGGAGGGCTAGACTTTAGTTGTGGGTTTTACGATTAAGTTTAATTAATAGTATACTATACAACGTGTTCAATTGTTATATCAGTTAATTAAATCGGTTTGTCTCATTTATCTAAATATGTATGTATGTCAAAAACACTGAAAGAAAAACACTTCGTCACGGGAATGAAACCATTACGTTGAACCCCTTTCATTAATACAACGACAAATTTTATTAATAAAATGAAATATTACATTATATTCATGTAAATTGCATTAATGGAATGAAACCAATCGAGTGCTTAATATTTTACATTTTCTAGTATCATTTATGTTACGAAATAATTTTCATTCGGGTAACGAAAAACTTAAATACATGTTTTTGTGAAGAATTTATACAAAAAAATATTTTAAATTGATTAGGTATAAATTAAATTGATTGAGTATACTCTATGTAACATTCAAAAATGTTTTCTTTCTTGGTAATTCCATTTGCAGCTTGATTCAAAATTTATAAATTATGGGTCTTATGCTTACTTAACTAAGCTGAAAAAAATTATTACACCAAACCTCTAAAGTAGGTCCCCACGTTTGTTAAGACTACTTTAAGTTAATATTTTCAAAATGTGTATCTTGTACCTAAAATATGTTTGTTAATATAACACATATTGATTCATGTTACATTTGAAAATGTAGCTAGAATTGTTAGCTTTTAGCTTAGATTTACTATTTCTGTCATGTAATGGAACACACAAAAAAGTAATATGAATGATTTTGTAATATTAATTAAAATATTTGTAGTATCAATTAAAAAATTAATTAATTTCATCTATAAACAATTTGATAATATCAATTAAGTTTTTCCACACAAATTAATTAATAGAATTAAAAATTTAATTAATACAATTAAATTCTTAATTAAAAATATTAATTGGTGAATACTTTTTTCTGTGAAAAAATCATAAATTTTTCCAACTGATTCAAAATACATGGTAAAATCAAAAAAAAAATTTTAAATAAATACAATTGTACAAGAATATTTTAGTGATGTACATACAATCAAAACAAATCGAAAAAAGCTGGATATTCAAATACTCATTTCATTCGAATAAAAGAAATTGTAATAATTCGTCTTTGTTCCTCATGTTTTTTTACGTATACTTCATAGAAATGTTTATCTGTTTTCCTACCATGTCAGAAGCTCATGTTGTTTAAATTATGTTGTTTTACTTCAAGAAAATAAAAATTTATTTAATAAAAAAAAATATTATTTAAATACCCAAATTAAATTGAATTCGATTTTTTTCATAATAAGCTGTGAAGTGGTTGTTGAACACGGTGGTCTTACCAGTATTTTTTATTAAATAACAAAATTACTAAAGTTGTGTTTTGCTTACAATTTTTTAACAAAGCAATGTTAGCCTTAAAGTGCTTGGCAACTACTATGAACTTTAAGGCTAAAGTAAAATAATTTTTTGCATAAGGGGGTATATACATATTAGTGGCCTGCGTAAGCAGTCTTGAAATGTACATACGTCATGTTTTTTAAATGTATTCTCGTGACATGTATTATACTAAGCCAATAATAAATGCTGTCGTACTAAAGGGTGTTTTTTTAGAGGTATAGAACTTCGAATTGAAATAAAACACAAGAAAATCGTTTTAATGTCCTTCAATTTGGCTTTATTGGAAGGATAATTTTATGCCATTAATGTTTAAATATGATTTCGGGCATGTGGCCGCCGCGGCTGGCTCGAATAAAGCCAATTCTTCAGGTCCAATTTTCAACCACTTTTTCGAGCATATGGGGCCGTATGTTGGCAATAACGCCACGTATGTTGGCTTCCAAGTCCCCTAACGTTTCTGGTTTGTTGGCGTAGACGAGCGACTTCACGTATCTCAAAGAAAATAATGCAATGGTGTCAAATCACACGATCTTGGTGTCGAATTGACAGGTCCATTCCGCGAAATTATGCGCTCATCGAATGTTTCCTTCAATAAATCGATTGTGACGTGCGCTGTGTGGCATGTAGCGCCGTCTTGTTGGAACAACAACTCATCGACATTCATGCCATCCAATTCGGGAACAAAATAGTCGGTTATCATGGCTCTATACCGGTCTCCATTAACGGTAACTGACTCTCCAGCATTATTTCGGAAGAAGTATGGCCCAATGACTCCACCAGCCCATAGAGCACACCAAACAGTCAGTTTTTGTGGATGTAATGGCGTCTCAAGGGTCTCATATGGATTCTCTTCACTCCAAATGCGGCAATTTTGCTTGTTGACGTAGCCATTCAACCAAAAATGAGCCTCATCACTGAACAAAATTTTGCGATGAAAATCAGCATCGAGATCAATCTCATTTTCGGCCCATACACCAAAATCACGACGCATTGCATGGTCTCGCGGCTTCAATTCTTGCACAAGCTGGATCTTGTAAGGTCGCAAGCCAAGATCTTTGCGCAAAATCTTCCATAAAGTTGATGGACAAAGCTCCAATTGCTGTGCACGGTGGCGAATCGATTCATTCGGGTCCTCTTCTACACTTTGCTCTACAGCGGCAATTGTTTCTTCGGTGCGCACTGTTCGACGTCTCTGCGGATGCGTATTATCACATAGAGTAAACGTAGTGCGAAAACGATCCATGGTTAACCGAATTAATTGCTCTAATGGACGATTATGTCGACCATAAAATGGACGGAGCTTGCGGTAAACTTCGCGAACTGAACCATTATTTTCGAAATAAATTTGCACGATTTGCAAGCGTTGTTCTTTTGTCAACCTGTTCATGATGAAATGGCAAACCAAACTAAATATTAATCACTTGACAACTGACAAAATGGCCGCCAGTTAAAAAAGTGATGCCAACTTTAAGTTCTATACCTCATTAAAAAACACCCATTATAAACGAAGCACGATGGTTGTATTGGTGTACGTGTATATGACTGTTAACAAGCGATGTCGCCAAGACGTCTTGTTTAAACAAACAATGAAAATAAGTACTGTTTATACATGTATGCTTGTTATTTTGCATGTTGTACGTTTGGGTGTGTGTGTAAGATTTGGATGGTAAGCTATTATGTTTGTGTTTAAGGGAGGTTTTTTAAAGCAAGCGCTTACAACTCATGTAAATGCATGTGTGCGTTTGTATGTGCGCAGAAAAATAAGAGAGCATACAAAAATTATGTAGGTATTTATGTATGTACATGCGTGGCGTTAGTATACGCGTCGATGAGAGCAAAAAGCACCAGCACCACAAATTCTAAAGTCACGAAGTATTTTCTTCTTTACTCTTATAGCTGCAATAAGTTAAACAAATGTATTGCCAAAGACGTTGTTTAGCGTTTGTTTTAGAAGATTTCACTGTAGTAAAGCATTTGAAATTGCCCTCATTCCTTAAAAGTTTTTATACGACGTCTTTTGCAGGTCTTTAATACATATATCAAGCGGTCATACATACAATATAATTAAATATGTTATTGTTCACATCAAAAAATATGGCGAAAATTTTGTCACAGTAAAAAACTTAACATAATACTATATAACCTTGCGAACACATTACAAAAAATTTATTGTGTTACCTATGAATATTATACCCACATATACACGTTGCCGATGATATAGAATACAAAAGGGGCCATTTAAGAAATAAGAGAAACTATAAATGTTTACTGATTTTAGCACTTTTTTGTGTGTTTTGTAGAAAATTTTAGCACTTTTATTTCAGTAATCTAGCACTTTTCCTCTCACATCTTATGGCAACACTGATCAGATCTCGGTGACAACAAACCAGCAAACACGAAGTCGAACCTTTGAATTAAGATGGAAAACATTTAAGAATAACCTTTAAAAGTAAGTTAAGAAACAATTATATCCTCAATTTAAGAATAATTTTCCCATTTTGTTGACAATTCTATATTTTTCGAACTGTTTTCAAAATATTTTCAAACGTTTGGCGTTTGAGAAAAAAGTTCGATTGCAAATCATGCTACATTTTGACATCAAGCCTGTGTGTTTTACGTATTAATTTTCGTAGTCGTGGAATTCATTGTATTCAAAACTAAATTTTTTTTAATAAGCGTCGGATAAGAAAAGTTAATTTAGCCATTTTTTAAACTTTTATTTTAATCTAGCTCTTTTTTAGGGTTCCTACACAAAAGGTGAAAAGAAACTTTAATATATCACAAAAAGTATAAGTTTCACAACCCTGGAAATTATTCTTTTATATTTTTCTGATTTTTTACACCACTCTTTTTCTGGGTGAAAAGGAACCCTATTGTTTTCGCTACACTGTAGGACCTTGGCCGCTACAGCAACAAATACATGAAAATTAAAAATTAAAGGTGTTCCAAAACGAAAAATATTGTAACGAAAAATGTTAAAATCATATGTATTATACATACAATTGTATTTACATGTATATTGACATTTGAAATTTGTAAAATTAGTTTATTTTTATACAGACTACAACAATTAACTCCACAATCTAAAAAAAATTAAATTAAATGGTGGTCCATCAGCTAATGCAATTTTGACTATGTAATTTTGACAACTCTTGATATTTTAATCAGAAATAATTCATAGTCAGGCTCAAGTTCAGTAATTTCAATTCTTATTGAATGAAATATTTTTATTAATTAATGTGAGTTTCTAAAGAAGGGAAGACTATGAATTATTTCTGATTAAAATTCACTACAGTTCAATTAAAGAATCTAAAAATTTCTCACTTAATACATCATAAGCACGTGATAAAATATGTTCACTTGGCAATCACTGTTCACTTGGTTATCACAGTTTCAGAAGGCTGGAATAACTAAAATAAAACTGTAGAATGCAACAACAAGTAACATAGACCACTACAATAATACTTACATGCATGTACCGATGGTACATCGAATAAGTAAAAATAATTAATGTGATGATCGTAAAAAGATAAGTAAGAATAGTTGAACATACTGAGGTAGAGTAATATAATTTCGTGCTAACCTAAATAGAAAAATGAAAAAAAAAATGGAAAAAACAGAAAATTAATAGTGATACTTATAAATGTGTTTACCAAAGGTAAATCAATCGTTTCTCATATTCCGTTTCATTGTAAATTTAAGTTAAATAGCTGATGTTAATAAGAATCTCTACACAAGTAGATAGACTAGGGTGCTGATGAAGTGCGTGGCTGCACAGAAAAGTATCGGTATTTCCCCCAGCTTAAAGTCTAAGTTTAATTTTTCTTCTCTTCTTTAGAAACTCACATTAATTAATAAAAATATTTCATTCAATAAGAATTGAAATTACTGAACTTGAGCCTGACTATGAATTATTTCTGATTAAAATTCACTACAGTTCAATTAAAGAATCTAAAAATTTCTCAACTCTTGATATTTTCAAAAACGGTAAAACTAACAAATCCAAAAATTATAAAATCGCCAAAACAAAAAAAAAAACCGCCAAAAATTTAAAAAATATCGCCAAATCGAAAAAAATCGCCAAAGTTAAAAAAAATCTAACACTAAAATAAATCGCCAAATTCGAAAAAATCACCCAAATGAAAACAATCGTCAAAATTAAAAAAAAATGACAAAAAACGAAAAATAATTATTTATATGAAAAGAAAATCGTGAAAATTAAAATAAAAAACGCCAAAAACCCAAAAAAATAAATTGGCAAAATTAAAAAAAAGCATCAAAACTAAAAAAGTTATCAAAAGTTTTGTCATCTTGTTAATGCTAAACTATGCGCAGGGCCATAAAACTTTAAATTCAATAAAAAAGTATATTTTCGATAACATGTCGCTTACGATAAAATCGAAAAAAGGGCTCGATATAATTCTATTTGCATTGTTATTTAACATTTTTTTAAAGTTTTTTAATTTTTTTATTTTGACGATTTTTTTTGGGTTACCGATTTGATTTCTGTATAGAGATGTTTCTCGTTGTGGTGACTTTTTTGCGTAATTTCGATATCTTTTGCGTTATAAAAACTTATTAAAATTAAAGCATAAAAATTACGATACAGGAACAGCAAAATATTCCTTGTGGCATAAGCATTTTGCGAAGTGTATACTCACCGTTTGCATGCATGCCACGGGTAGTTACTGATTGCGAAAATATACGAGTATTAGTCTAAATGAACCATGAAGTGGACACCACTGATTTGTAGAATAATTTATATACCACACGAGTAGAAGGTACGGCTCAAGCCGCTATCTGAACACAAAAAAAAAAAATTTACAAACCTCTCTCTTGGATGAAATTAAAGCGAGAAAAAAAGTTATTTCAAATAATTATATTTCTTTATTTTTAGTTAATTTAATTTCTTATATATTTTATTTTAATTTTATTTGCAACTACCACAGTTAACTATTTATATTATATCGTATAGTTATAATATTAATAATTTTTTTTTGAAAATTAAAATAATTTAGGGCCTTTTTATATTTAGTGAAACTTTTTAAGAATCTTTCTATTACAATCTACTGCAACTATTTACAGCTTAAAAGTTAAAAACTTGAAAAATATTATCAAATAAATTTCTGTTAAAATAAATAAAAAAAATAATGCATTTATAATAAATGCTTTTAGAATGCAGACACTTTTTTGTAGTTCTATGTTTATTTTTTTAACATTTAATTTATTTTATGGTTTAGTTTTATTTAAGCTTACTTATACGATTTAATATTATGCTTTAAGATATGTACTCCTTAAAAACCATGATTTTCAATCATTTTCAATTCAATTCTTTTTTCTAAATAATTTTTGTTTTTCTGTTTCTTTTAATGTCCAGTGTCTTTCTTTTAATAAATATAATTTTTTATTTTCAGTTTGATTCATTCCTAATAATTTAAATTTGGTTTATATCTGTTAAGTTCTTAACTAATCTTGGTTACTGCACTCTGCACTGTGATCTACAAGATGATTAATGTCGTTTTGATTGTTTTCAGTTTTAATTTTTATCATTGGATTCCAGGCCGTTGAAATTGGGGAAGTGGCTGGTTTGTCAGCCGAAAAGTGGGCATGATGTGTGGGTGATGGATGCGTTGTATTCTTTGGTTCGTCTTCCTCACGTTCTGAATTCACAGGTGCTTTAGCATTAGTGTGGCGGTCTAGAGATGATGAGGATGTTGGCGATTGACTTAACATGTGATTAAAGTTATAGGGAGGCTGTAAAAAAGGAGGGAATCCCATGGGTATACCGGGAGGGTACTTTGAAGGTCCGCTAGAGCCATTGACCAAGTGCTGTGTTGGTATATGAGGTGGAAATGGAGGCGTTGAGTTCAAATCACCAGGCTGTTAAAGAGAAGAAAATTTCATGAGGCAATTTGTAAGCATAATACTAAGTCCGCATTCAGCATGCAGTGCAGCAAGTTTTGCTTTATAGACAAGGGAGGAGTAAAGCACATAAGCAATTCAATTGTAAAGCACATAAGCAATTCAGGCTAAACCCGGAAGCATTCACGCACAGCATAAGCTTAAACATTGTCGCTTTTTTTATAATAATATAATAGAAAAACTACTTGACAATTAAAAGCACTTAAAGATGTTTTCTTACCTTCGTTGGCAGGCCGTTAAAAAATGGCGGCAGATATGGAAAGAATAAGTCCGGTCTGCGGGGTAAAAAATCTGTATCGGAAGCTAAACTGCCACCTGGTCTGTGCATGGGCAATTCCAAAGACATGCGACGGCCTCTACGTGATGTAGGATTCGACCACATATGCGTGCCCATATGAACCTTTAAATAAAATTAAACAAACGCCATATATAATGTATGGCCTTTTCAGCCTCTTGCCCTTTCCGAATAAAACTCTATAAAATTACCTTTAAATTTCCTTTGGTGGTAAACGCTTTCTGACACACATTGCACTGAAACGGCTTGTCGCCAGTGTGGGTACGCATGTGTATTTGCAAAGCCGAACTGGAGCTAAAGTTACGCCGGCAAATATGACAGAAATGTTTGTTATTAACGGGTGGATCAAGGCTGGATGTAGGCGGGCCCACCGACATCAAAGCTTGCTGGAAATCTAGTGGAGTTGCCGGGAAACGATGAGCCTCTATGTGGTGGGGTATTGAAGTATGGGAGGTCGAAAATTGATGAGGAATTGTTGTTACTATAATGTTTTCAAAAGTTGTTTTTGGGAAAAGTGTAAAAATACAAAGAACTTAAGGCTATCGAGGAAACTTACGCATTTGCATTTTCATAAGCGAATGCTCCGAATTATCTGCATGTGAATTATGATTCATTACTGTAGAATGGTGTGCATATGCAGATGGTGGTGTAGTAGAATTTCGATAAACATCTTCCTCGTCTTCCAAGTCTTCGATTAGCTGCGGAGACTTATCCAATACATCTTCGTTATCCAAGAATGGCTCTATTTTGATTTGTTTCTTAAGAGGTTCGAAGTCAAGAATTTTATTCTGCAACTCGTGGGAATATTCATTGCTATTGCGTCTTCTGCGCTCATGAGGGGTTTTGCAAGACGTCCGCTCATCATCGGAGGGTGTTTGTAATTTATGGAATAAGTTGGTGTTCAACGAAAGCTACAATCAAGAAAAATATTCATTTATGTACATAAAATCATACTCACTTCTTTTTCTTTTAATAATCAACATTTACTAAAAGATGTCTTAATTTACAAACATCTAGGAATTTTATTTAAATGTTTTTAGTCTAACATTTCCAATTAAATGTGGCGTTAATCAGTATTGCGTTGCGCTAGACAAATTTTTAATAATTTTATTTTTATAATCAACAACAGCAGCAAAAGCAACCGGCTGGGGCATAAAAGCATAATTTAGTTTTTATGTCAGTGGAAATTTGAAGAGAAGAAAACAACAATGAAAATGACATGTTTATAATTCATCTGTCGTTCTGCCTTTATTTGTCTGTCTTGGTTTTCTCTTACCCCTAATGACGGCCCCACCAGCAGACTGTCGTAGTCTCGTATAGTGCAGTGTAATGTAAGAACTCATTAGCGTGACAAATATTTGCATTTTGTAGCATCATCAAAATGCATATTTTGAGTTGACAACTTTTTGCTTTGTTCTTGTTCTGTGTTTCATATTAATATTTAATTTTTTTTTTACCCAATATTATTATAATTATTGCAGTCAGTGTTATATTGCTAGGGCTTAAATAGTTTTTGTGTATTATAAATTGTGGTAACAATTAGTTTTAATGAACAGTATAATAATACAGGGTAGTCATATGCAAATGATTTTATGCCAACAAGCACAAAGTATTAAGTATTTTTTGGCGAACCACTCGAACTATGCACTAATGAAGGTATTCACAAACGATTATTAAAGTAACTGTACACATTTTGTTTGAAAAACGCAATTTAAAGAATACTTTAAACTTAATGGTTTCATTAGTCAAATCGTATCACACCAAAGGTGAAAAGGAAGCCTATTGTTTTCGCTACGCTGCACGTCTGTCCGTGTGTCCGTCAAAGGTTATTTTCCCAGAAACCATAAGAGCTACAGACCTGAAATTTTAACAGAGTATACAAATACATGAGAGTTAAAAATTAAAGGGCGTTCCAAAACGAGCAACGAAAAATTTTAAAATCTCATGTAATATACATACAATTGCATGTATGTATGTATATTGACACTTGAAATTTTAAAAATTTGTGTATTTTTATAACACTAAAATTAAAAAAAATTTTAATTAAAGGGTGTTCTATTAGTTAATGCAATTTGGTCTATGCAGTTTTGACAACTTGCTGTATTTTGGAAACGGTAAAAGGAAACTCTTGAAATTTTCAAAAAGGTGAAACCAAAATATACCAAAATTATAAAATCACCAAAAATCGTCAAAAATTTAAAAAAAATTGCCAAAACGAAAAAAAATTTCCAAGACTAAAAAAATGTTTTACACTAAAATAAATCGCCAACTTCGAAAAAATCGCCTAAAAGAAAAAAAAATCGACAAAATGAAAATAAGTGCCTAAAACCGAAAAAATCGCCATAACGCGAAAAATGCGCCAAAACTAAAAAATTGTTTATATGAAAAAAAATCACCTAAATTAAAAAAAAGCCAAAATTTAAAAAAAAAATCTCCAAAATGAAAAAATGCCAAAAACCGAAGAAAATCGCCAAAACGAGAAAAAAGTATAAAAATTAAAAAAAAAAATCGCGAAAATGAAAAAAAACGCGAAAAAGGCGCCAAAACTAAAAAAGTTGTTTATATGAAAAAATCACCTAAATTAACAAAATTCGCCTAAACTAAACAAACTCCAAAAACCGAAAAAAATCGCCGAAACAAAAAAAAATTGTTAAAACCAAAAAACCGCCAATATGAGAAAAAACGCCAAAAACCGAAAAAATTGTCAAAAAAAAAAATCATCTACATATATGAAAAAAAATCGGCAAAACTAAAAAAAATCTCCAAAATAAAAAGCGGCAAAATGAAAAAACACACCAAAAACCGAAAAAATTCACCAAAACGAACGGACGAAAAGTGCTAAAACTAAAAGCGCCAAAACTTAGAAAATCGTCAAAACCGAAAAAAACGCAAAAAGAGCCAGAACTAAAAAAAAACGCTCGAACCGAAAAAAAACAAAAAACAAAAAAATACCAAAACTATATGTATGTTATATTGGCCAAACTTCGTATTGAATTGCACATCTAGTGTTCGTACGGAACCCTTCGCGCGCTAGTCAAACTCGCACTTCACTGAATTTATTAAGTTGTCTTATCGTTTAAAGGCCTAACTATTATATGCATACATATATAATGTACTCCATGAAACTTTTTGTGAAGTTTTGCCAAATGTCACTTGCAAAGTGCCAAACTGAACGCACAGTCCCTACGCAAACATCTGCTTGTGATTTTTATACCCTTTACCAAAAAATGGTAAAAGGGTATATATAGGTTTGTCATTCCGTTTGTAATTTCTACAATATTAATAAGCGACACATAAAGTATATATATTCTGGATCCTTATGCATAGGGAAGACGAACAAGCGATGTCCGTCTACCCGTCTGTCTGTACGTGAAATCGGTTTTCCCACGCTCCAAGCACAGCTAGAGACTTCGTTATTGAACTGGTGTGTCAGAAATTTTCCGAAAGATTTTGCTATTGAAAATCAGCAAAATTGGGCAGACCGTTTCAGAGCTGGAAAACTCAAACTCTATTTTCCCATAGAAAATAACTACCGAAAACAAGTTTTTATTACTTTTTTATTAAATTAACTTATTTTATACTTCGGTATGAATAAAATTGGTATTTATAATTAAAAATAAATTAATAAATTAAAAAAACGTTTCCAGGGTTGGAAAACTTTAACTTTTTTCCTAATAACTAAACATATTTCATGTTTTAGGAAGAAAGCTATTTTCTCAAAAAAAAGGTAAGAGCTACGGGTCTGAAATTTGGACAGTGTATGTAGAACTTTGGTCGCTACAACAAAAAATATATAAAAGCTAAAAATTAAAGGGTGTTCCAAAATGAGTGACGAAAACTTTTAAAATACCATGTAATATACATACATATGTATATTGACACTTGAAATTTGTAAAATTATACCTGATTTACATTAAGCATTTTTTTCATGAAATTAGTTGCATGAAAAATTTTTATTTTGCAATAGGAGGCCTGGAAGAGAAATTTATATCAAAAGCGTTACCCAAAATGCATCAGAGAATCATTCTACGTCCTTTTTTATATAAAATTCTCTTTTATATCGCTACAATTAACAAATAGAAAAAGTTGCGTGCATCAAAATTAATGAAATTTCATGAAAAAATGCTTAATGTAAATCAGGTATTAGTGTATTTTTATATAGACTACAACAATAAACATTAAAATATTAAAAAATTTAAATTAAAGGGTGGTTCATCAGTTAATGCAATTTTTACTATGTAATTTTGACAACTTGCTAAATCTTGGAGACCGTAAGAGGTTAACTCTTGAAATTTTCAAAAACGGTAAAACTAAAAAATCCGAAAATTATGAAATCGCCAAAAATTTAAAAAAATCGCCAAAACGAAAAAAATCGCTAAAATGAAAAAAACGCTATAATTAAAAAAACGCCAAAAACCGAAAAAAATCGCCAAAACGAGAAAAACGTGTCAAAACTAAAAATAAATTTCCACAATGACAAAAAACGCCAAAAACCGTAAAAAATCGCCAAAACAAAAAAAATGCTTATATGAACAAAAATCGCCAAAAATTAAAAAAATTCACCAAAATTTAAAAAAGGACAAATTAAATGTTGGGAATTTTTTCATATAAGGATTTTTTTCTTGGTTTTGGCGATTTTTTCGGTTTTTGGCGATTTTTTCACTGTGGCATTTTATTTAGTTTTGACACTTTTTTCTCGTTTTGGCGTTTTTTTTCAGTTTTTGGCGTTTTTTCAATTATGGTGATTTTTTTCGTTTTGGTGTCTTTTTTTTGGTTTTGACGATTTTTTTTTATTAAGGCAATTTTTTAAACTTGACATTTTTTCATTTAGGCAATTTCTTGGGTATTTGACGATTTTTTCGGTTTTCGGCGTTTTTTTTTTCATTGCGGCAATTTTTTAATTTTGACCCTTTTTTCTCGTTTTAAGGATTTTTTCGGTTTTTATTTTAATTTTGGCGATTTTTTTTTTGAATTTGTCGATTTATTTTAGTGTTTTTTTTTAATTTTAACGTTTTCTTAATTTTTGGTGATTTTATAATTTTCGGATTTTTTAGTTTTACCCTTTTTGAAAATATCAAGATTTTAACTCCTACGGTTTCCAAGATATAGCAAGTTGTCAAAATTACATAGTCAAAATTGCATTAACTGATGGACCACCCTTTAATTTAAATTTTTTTAATTTTAGTGTTAATTGTTGTAGTCTATATAAAAATACACTAATACCTGATTTACATTAATCATTTTGGAACACCCTTTAATTTTTAGCTTTTATATATTTGTTGTTGTAGCGACCAAAGTTCTACATACACTGTCCAAATTTCAGACCCGTAGCTTTTACCGTTCCTGAGAAAATAGCCTTCTTCCTAAAACATGAAATATGTTTAATTATTAGGAAAAAAGTTAAAGTTTTCCAACCCTTGAAACGTTTTTTTATTTTGTTAAATTTTAAAATTTTTTTTTTTTTAAGTATAAATACCAATTTTATTCATACCGAAGTATAAAATAATTTAATTTAATAAAAAAGTAATAAAAACTAGGTTTAGGTAGTTATTCTGTATGGGAAAATAGAGTTTGAGCTTTCCAGCTCTGAAACTGTGTGCACGACTTTGCTGATTTCCAAAACCAATCTTATTCGGAAAATTTCTGACACACCAGTCCAGGAACGAAGTCTCTAGCTGTCCTTATGCATAAGGATCCAGAAAATTAAAAATTAAAAGTTATTGCCTTTTATTCAGTTTCATTGTATATTCTTTCAAAAGCTGACAAGTTCTTGGTCAAGCTCAACATTTTTTTAAAGTTGTAATAAATGGTGTAAGTTTATAATTATTTTAAAATCGTTAAATTGAAGGCGAAAATCGTCCAGTCGTCAAAATGCTATTTTTGCAACCCAAAATCGTCAAAATGGTCAATCATGACCACAATAGTTAGTTAGTTTTGAGTTATTTTTTGGCTGATAAAATTCAATTGTACTATTTGTTAGCTGCCAACTGAATAACTAATTGTTGGTATACTATGAGTTAGTTTGTAGTGCATCAAAAAAGATAATGTTTTGAGTGCTAGCTATGATTTAACTCACTAATGATTTACATATTTAGTCAAATTAAATTGGATGCATATAAAATATAGACGCCATAGAGTTAACATAAGTATGCATTTTTTTCTGACTTCGTATCGATAAACTTTGACTCGTCTCTGCGTCAGCTTTGAGTTAGCTAAAAGTTAGTTCAAAACTTATCGAGTAGAATTTAGTCAAGTCACTAATCTCTGCCCCTGACTCACATATGTATCATTTGTGAGTTAGTTCAGAAACTAGTTGTAAATGAGTTAAACAAGGTCACCTGAGTATGGAAAAGTTACCTGAACTAGCTAATAAAAACCTGACAGGGTACATACTTACATACATACATACAAGTAATGTGCCGAATATAAGTTTTTGATATTTGCGAATACGAATGCGAATACGAATATTATATGTGAAATTTATTGACAATTAATTGGGTTTGGGAACTGTCATTAAAAAACAACACCACACACACACACATTCCGTAAATAAGAATGGTTTTTCTTCTTGCAAGAAAAAGCCCGTACCTTTTCTTCGTGCTAGTTTGGGCACACAGAAAATCACTCAGCTGTGTGAAAAACTAATTTTTCTTAAAAATTAAAAAAAAATTAATCAGAAATAATTTCTCAATAATATTTTTACTAATTATTGTGAGTTTCTAAAGAAAAGAAGGAAAATTAAACTAGACTTTATAGCTGGGGGAAATACCAATTTTTTTTTGTGCAGCCACGCACTTCATCAATCAGCACTCTAGTCTATTTACTTGGGTAGATATTTAGGCGAACGGCAGTGCGCCAGGCCAAGTTACGGCCAATGCACGCAGTGTGCATATTTCCAGGAAGCCATTCGTCGTGTTTTTACCCCCACCCCCCGATAACTGTTTTCCGCCGACGCAAAAGTCTAAAATTTAATTCATAATTAGAATTAATTCATGTTACTTTGTATTTGAAAGTCTTAGAACAAAAGGTTCTTGAGATATGGAGGTGCAAAAAGTGTAAGTAATGAAGCACTTCCGCTATAGCTAGATAGCTGAGATTTGGTACACAAGTAGATCTAGGTGGTCAATGAACTAGAAAAATCGAAAAACACGGAAATATTAGCCAGGAGGGCGGGGCTACGCCCATAAATATTAAAACTTGTGCTAGTGAATTGAAATTCTATACAGTACTAGGTATAGGTGGGAAATGAACTAATAAATTCTTCAAACCCGGAAACTTAGGCCAGGAGGGCGGTGCTACGCCCATGAATGTTAGAAGTAAGAAAACAAATCTAAAGCGCTTAACGAAAGCGATTTTATTGAAATTTGGCAAATTTGCGATAAGACAAGGCTATAAAAAATTGACATTGACACGCCCACACAATTAATCCTCATGTTTCTTGTATTACGGCTCAGCCTATTTAGATATACTATTTATGTAGGTAGAATTGTCCGTTTGTAACGAAACTTGACACGTACGAGAAGCACTAGCCATTAAAAAACTTGAGTTTGGAAAAGTGGGCGGTTGTACGCCCATAAAAATTTTAAATTAAAAATTGCACTAAGGAGCTGAAATTGGATACTAAAGTACGTCTAGGTGAAAAACCAACTAAAAAACCCAGAAAACCCGAAAGTTTTAGTCAGGGGAGTTTGGCTACGCCTTTAAATACTAAAATTAAGAGTGGTGCTAATAAGCTGAAATTTGATACACAAGTAGGTCTAAGTGAGAAACCAACTACAAAAATCTGAAAACACAACAAATTTTACCAGAATGAGTAGGGCCATGCTAATAATGATCGGAATTTAAAACTTAATATACAGCTTTTAACTCAAACCATTTTAGTGAAACCTTGCATACACGGTGTATTTATGCAAGACTTTAAACTATCACCTTAAAAATGGGCGTGGTTACTCCCATAAAATATAAGTCTAATGTTTAATATACTCTGGTCTAGCATATTTAAGAAGAACATTAGCATGAATTATAAGAGCTGTTCACAACAAAATAGTGGCTTTAAAATAGTGGGTGGGGTAATGCTCATAAGATTTAAAGGTATAATTCAGGCTAGATAAGTTTCATACACAGGCAAGTTAAAACGAGTAAGCCAATGAAAAAAAATCTTAAAATCAAGAAGTTTTCTTTGGTATGCGGGGCCACGCCCTTAAACAAAAATTTGCACTAGAGAGCTGAATTTTATATAAAAATAAATCTATATCAGGCATCACTAAGAAAAATCTGAAAAACCCGGAAGTTTCAATCCACGGCGGAAACAAGCACTATAACTCAAAATTTGAAAAGTGGCCGTGATTAGCTTTTTCTTTCATGTACTTTGGCTTAGCAGTTTTTAGTCTATTACTTATGTATTTCTGTTTAAGGTTGGATAGTTGAAAAAATAAAAAAAGGATAGAAAAGTGGGTCGCATCAGGCCCATAAAAATTTTACGTAATATTATACTGTAGAAAGCTGTCATTTTGTAGACAAAATTGAGTTACTCAATCGGAAAATCCAAAAATTAAAGCACCATCTACCCTATTGAAACTTTGCATGCACATTGGGCACATACTTTTGATTTTTGTACTTCGGCTAAGCAGGCTTTAATTGTAAATATATTAAGAAAAGTAGCCGAGATCATTCCCACTACAATTTACGATAAATTTTCCATATTTCTTTTCAAACGACTTTTAGCAAATTTCTTACACACTGGCGGCCCGTTGTAATGACACAATAATGCATTTTTAAGGTGTACAATCTAACATTCAATACGCTCTAAACCATTATTTTATGTAACTAAGCCATTTTGAACTGACCCAGTGATCATGAATAGAAATAAAATACATTAGAAATTTTAAGTTTAAAAAGAGTTTTTATAGAAATTTTTTCAAAAAGTAGTCAGATCGTCACAAAAACATAAATGTGAAACCTTGGGCCATTAAAAGTAGTGAGATAAAAATTTTGACCAAGTCCTTCTTTGCACAATACCTATAACTATATAATATGCCATGCATTTTATAAATATGAAATCTTTAGGGTTTTATAGTATTTCTAGGCAACTTGCTTACTTGGAAATATTTTTATCCTTGTAATACAGAAGATAAAAGCAGATATTTATTGAAAAATTATGTCAAGTAAGCAGGTTGCCTAAAAGTACTGTAAAACCCTAAGGACGACTTTTTGAGTTCAAGATTAGAGATTAAATTAACCTTAATCTTCATCTGTGATTTTTGGGTAGTCGATTATATGGTTTTACTTGCCAGTTTAAGCGCCCAATCGTGGTGGTTTAATCTTACTTTAGTATTGACAACAAACAATGGTGAAACCTATAAATTTTTGTAAAAATTATATGATAAAATAATCTAAAACACATAAATATACATATATATTTTTTATTATTTATATATTTCCTTTAACACGCGAAATATTTAGTTGTAAATAATAAAATGACAGTTTCTTCTTCTTCCAACAAAAAAAATCAAAGTGTGTTGATAACATGTATGACTTTTGCATAGAAATTGTTGCCACTATTTTGTTTCTCAGTATGGTAATACTACACATAACAAGAATTTTAAACTACCACTCAAAAACATCAAACTCAATTATGTGAGATTAAGTTAATTTTCGGATTAGCTAATTAGAGAAATAAACTAATCTTAATCTCGAACCCAAAAAGTCGCCCTAAATAGCTAATTAACGAAAAATTTTAATGAACCGGAATATGGGAAATGATTGTTGCGTATACAATTATTCATTTACGTTTGGTACACACTAGAGATGCCAATCGGGACATATTTTTACGATACCGGGATACGGGATTTAAAAAAATCAAATCCCGGGATTTCGGAATTTTTAGGACTCTGGGTTTTTTGAGTAAAGGCTGGTACTCTGTTCGAAGCTGTGAAAAAATTTCGGTACCACTGATTGTTTCGTGTGAAAAGTTTGACATGTATCAAATGTAGCCCAACTCGCGATTTTGTTATAAATTTCTCGCATTCATTGCTTGAAAGTATGTGACGTTGTTAAAATACCGTGCCAAAAAAGCACTGCTCATGTTGTTTCGCAGCTAAACTAAAATTATGCCGGATTAAATTTACATGGATAATCATGATTTTTCGTGTTTTTTCGCAACAAGAACAGAGTAATGCTTTTGCGAATTTATTTCGCAAATTTTTCATACCAAATACTTTTATATATAAATTGAAGCATTTCCGATCAAATTGTGAACAGAGTACCAGCCTTAACTAGGGATGAAACGATACATGTAAATACTCGATACTTTTTCTTAGAAACCAAGTACTTTTGGTATCGATACTCTACTACCGAGTACCAAGTAGGTATCGGTAAAAAGTACTCGTATCGGTCAAATATACTCATTTCTTATTGGTTACAAAAAAGTTGAACATGTTTAACCAGTTTAACACAATTTTATTTGTTTGTGTTGAATGTAAATTTATATTTAGAATATATGTATGTATATTAGAGTAAGTTCGTGAAAACGGGACCACCCAAATCAAATATTTTATAAAAAAAAGACGATAAAACTGCGAGCTGCAAAATTTTTTTAAAGCGTGCATTATTGCGGAAACATAACGAATTTGCACAAACATTTAAAATGTCATCTTGACTATATCTTCTGCTGCAGTCCAGCCCAAACGTAGCTGTTTTTCCACTTTGTTGGCATCTAAGTTTTTGAATTTTTGACATGTCAATTTTGCGGGCGATAAATTAATTTATCGGCGATTTTTATGGTATGTTTTCAACAAAATTGAACTTAAAATATTTTCCTTTTCAGAAAAATGAATTTGTTGAAGGAGTATTTTCATAAATAAATTCTACCAAAACTCGTCTGAAAGAAATTTAAACAATTAGTTTATTCTTATATTAATCGCTTCCGAAATCTGAAGATTTTATCGACTAGGCATTAAGAATTTTTTACGAATTAAGAGCATTTGATTTGGTGGGTATTTAGTTTGGTTTTCACTACTTTAAATCATGTGAAAAGCCTGACCGATACAAGTAAGTATCGATACTGAGTGTGTATCGATACTTCTGAACCGATGCCGTATCAAGTAAAAGTATCGATACCTTAGTGGTATCGTTTCATCACTAGCCTTAACTGCTAGATTATCAGCGTAAATTTTGGAAAGTTGTGCAAATATTATGTATATGTAAATATGTACACGTACGAATGTAAAGGGTGATTTTTATAAAGTCACACAAGTTTAAATCCTAATAAAGCAATGAAATGTATTCTTAACATCAATGAAACGAGCTTTATTGGAAATAAACTTTGATAAAATTATTGCGTATTCATAAAAAATATTTTAGGTTTATTACAGGTTAATTTGACAAATTTCCCATAGAAATACGTTAAATAAGTGCTTAAATATTTTTTATGCATACGACGGTTAATGTTTAAATATGATTTCTGCGATTGGGCGCAATCTGGAACACAAATTTTCAACAACTTTTCGCAGCATTTGCAGCCGTATTTCGAAGATAACTCGTCGAATGTTGATTTCCAGGTGTTTAATTGTTGTGGTTTATCGATGTAGACAAGTGGTTTAACATAACCCCAAGGAAAATAATCCAGTGGGATAAAATCACAAGATCTTGGTGGTCAATTTATTGGGCCATTACGTGAAATTATTTTTTCATCAAAATTTTCTTTGAGTAAATCAATTATAGCGCTCGCTGTGTGGTATATGGCCACATATCAGCAAGATTTAATCAAAGTAATTGAGGCTTGAATAAAATTTCGCAACAGTAACATTCTGACCATCAGTGTTTTTGAAGACATATGGGCAAGGTGACCGATGACATTTTTCAACAAGTGGCACCAAAAGGGGATTTATCTCAAAAAAGGGGCAAAAATATTATAAAACGAGAAAACTACACTAAATTTTTTATTTTTAATGTATTTTTATATAATTGACTCTACAAAAAGGGATACAAAAAGTGGCAAGGCAGATAAGAAAGTGGCAAGGCAGTCGAAAAAGTGGCAATTTGCTACTTTAGTCGGTCAAACGGTCACGCTGCATATGGGCCATTGACTCCGCCAGCCCATACAGCGCAACAAACTGTAATTTTCTGTGGATGTAATGGTGTTTCTACAAAAGGTTGTGGACTCTCTTGACTCCAAATGAGACTATTCTGCTTATTTACGTACCCATTCTACCAGAATGAAGGAACAATTATGTACGCCATAAAATGAAAGAAGTGTACGATGAGTTTGATGAATAGAACAATTATTAAAAATTGCAACAATTTGCACACGTTTCTCTGGTGTAAGTACATTCATAATAAAATTTCAAAGCAAACTAAACAAAAAAAAATTCAGTGAAGTGCGACTTTGACCCGCGCACGAAGGGTTCCGCACGGGCACGAGATATGTAATTCAATACGAACAATATAAACTATAGTTTTGGCATTTTTTTCGGTTTTGGGTTTTTTCGGTTTTAAGCGTTTTTTTTAGTTTAGGGGTTTTTTGAATTTATTGGCGCTTTCTGAGTTTTGGCACTTTTTTCACGTTTTGGCGATTTTTTTTTTGGTTTTTGAAGTTTTTTTAATTTTGGCAATTTTTATTATTTTCGCGTTTTTTTTATTTTGGCGATTTTTTTATTTTGGAGATTTTTTTAATTTTGGCGTTTTTTCATATAGGTGATTTTTTTTTGGTTTTGGCGATTTTTTTAGTTTTGGCACTTTTTTTTCGGTTTGAGAATTTTTTTCGGTTTTTGGTGTTTATTTAAAATTTTGGCGATTTTTTTCGTTTTAGCGATTTTTTTATAAATCTGGCGATTTTTTTTTAATTTTGGCGATTTTTTTTAATTTTGGCGATATGTGTTTGAACTGTGTACTTATTGTTGCGGTGTATCACTGCAGTTGTCTGGTCCGTAGCTCTTACGGTTCCTGAGAATATAACGTGTGACGGACAGACGGACAGCGTAGCGAAAACAATAGGGTTCCTTTTTTCACCTTTGGTGGACGGAACCCTAAAAAGCAACTATCTGCTGTTATATGGGTACACAAATAAAGCAGTTATAGTTGGCAATTAAGTTGTGACACTTGAAAAAAACACCCTTTACATGCAGACACGCTTTGACGTTTCCTTTCATGATAGATATGTTGGGTTTTCGTGTTTTTGTACTTTTGTGCATTTTTGTGTATTACTGAATTATAGTTTGCTCTCATTTTACCGAAATTTACCCAAAAAATAAGGTAACAAAGCTGCGTCAGTGATATACGACCTGCATTATTTCAAATAGTGATCGCAGACTGACACAATAAAACTGCCAAATATTGTCTCCCGATCTAGGCTAAAAACATATTAATTAAAAACATTTATAGATGTTTTATTTCAACTTAAGGTTCTGTTCATTTTAAAACAATACATATAACATTCTGTTCATCAAAAAACTCAGCACTGCTTCTTGAAAAGTTTTATTATTAGCAAATTCGCCAACACCTTGTTCTTTTATTTTAATTTTTATGCGATCTTCACGTGATGCGATCTTGACATGATATAAAAAATTTTTAATTATATTAATTTCCTCACAGTGGCTAAAATAAACAGCTACGCAGTAGATCTTTTACACGACCCCTACTTTGTCACCCTGTATTATTTCCATAGAAATACAGATTATTATTATCAAAATTTTTTTTATATTTCTAGTATTTCTTCATAAAGCATAACATAATTTACTTGCATGTAACACAAACGCTCACATTTTTAATAATATGCTAAATTTTGTGTAAATTTACAGCCAACATAATTCCAATTTAATGACCAGTAACTAGTGGAAATGTAAAGAAACAATATAGAATGAAAATTGTTTTGTTTGTTTTTTTTATTCTGCTTGCTTCTTTAGTATTTCAAACTAATTGTGTGATTTAAATATTTCAAGTTTATTTTGTTTTTAAATTTTAGCTAAAACTACTTGTACGAACTGATACCGCCATACAGTCAGATTATTAACAGGTCTTATTTAATATATATGTGTTTTTATTTATTTATTTATTTTTTGCCTCTTTAAATGCTAGACGCCAAATAAAGCAGAATAGAAATCTTTGGAATTACTCCAAGTGTGTTGTAGTAGAGATCATACAATAAACATTGTCATTAGTCAAAGATGACAGTGTGTGCAGACACATCTTGAAGACATGCAGACAATATTCATGCTGTAACATTAAAATGATGACGATGTGGATCATAATGACGATGTTGCATCCAGCAGCATTCTGGACGAGTATATGACGAATATTCATAATAGTCAGCAAACAAATTTGCAAACATTAATTAAAACTTCTTCCATCGCGATCTATAACTCCACAGAAGGGGAGTTGATTTTGAAATGATGCATAATTAAGGAAATAAATATGGGGTAACAGGTGATTACATCACACTTTAATGGGAAAACTTACAAACGCAGCGAGAGAACAATTTGATTATGGCAGGTTAAGACAACAAGATTATAATCTGTGTAACAACAATGTAAGATTGCGCCAAAGAAGTCACATGTCAAATTAATTTTTCTAAACAAGTTTCTCAGCTAAGATTCAAGTAATATTATATACATACAAACATATCATCATATAAATTTTAAAAGGCGAAAGTTACATATCATATTATATTATATTATATTATATTATATTATATTATATTATATTATATTATATTATATTATATTATATTATATTATATTATATTATATTATATTATATTATATTATATTATATTATATTATATTATATTATATTATATTATATTATATTATATTATATTATATTATATTATATTATATTATATTATATTATATTATATTATATTATATTATATTATATTATATTATATTATATTATATTATATTATATTATATTATATTATATTATATTATATTATATTATATTATATTATATTATATTATATTATATTATATTATATTATATTATATTATATTATATTATATTATATTATATTATATTATATTATATTATATTATATTATATTATATTATATTATATTATATTATATTATATTATATTATATTATATTATATTATATTATATTATATTATATTATATTATATTATATTATATTATATTATATTATATTATATTATATTATATTATATTATATTATATTATATTATATTATATTATATTATATTATATTATATTATATTATATTATATTATATTATATTATATTATATTATATTATATTATATTATATTATATTATATTATATTATATTATATTATATTATATTATATTATATTATATTATATTATATTATATTATATTATATTATATTATATTATATTATATTATATTATATTATATTATATTATATTATATTATATTATATTATATTATATTATATTATATTATATTATATTATATTATATTATATTATATTATATTATATTATATTATATTATATTATATTATATTATATTATATTATATTATATTATATTATATTATATTATATTATATTATATTATATTATATTATATTATATTATATTATATTATATTATATTATATTATATTATATTATATTATATTATATTATATTATATTATATTATATTATATTATATTATATTATATTATATTATATTATATTATATTATATTATATTATATTATATTATATTATATTATATTATATTATATTATATTATATTATATTATATTATATTATATTATATTATATTATATTATATTATATTATATTATATTTTACAAGAGAAACAAACTACATTGTAAGTTTTAACCTTTAAACACATTCACCACAGCAAGCTACCGGCTACAAAATGTCAAAGATAGACCCCCTTATACAAAAAAAATTTTACTTTAGCTTTAAAGTTCATATTAGTTGATAAGCACTTTAAGGCTAATATAGCTTTGTTAAGAAATTGTATGCAAAACGCAACTTTAATTATTTTGTTATTTAATAATAAATACTGGTAACACCACCGTGTTCAACAACGACTTCACACCTTATGATGTACAAAATCGAATACAATTTCATTCGGGTATTCAAATATTTTTTTATTTTTTTAAATAAATTTTTATTATCTTGAAGTAAAGCAACGTAATTTAAACAATATGAGCTTATGACATGGTAGGAAAACAGATAAACATTTCGATGAAGTAAACATAAAAAATATGAGGAACAAAAAATAATTATCAGAATTTCTTTTATTCGAATTAAATGAGTATTTGAATAACCAGCTTTTTCGATTTGTTGTCATTGTGTGTAAATCACTAAAACATTTTGGTACAATTGTATTTATTTTAATATTTTTTATGGATTTTACGATTTATTTTGAATCAGTTGGATAATTTGATGATGTTTTCCATTACATGACAGAAATAATAAATCTAAGCTAAGAGCTAACAATTCTAGCTCCATTTTTAAATGTAACATGAATGAATATGTGCTATATTAACAAATATATTTGGGGTACAAAATACACATTTTGAAAATATCAACATAAAGTAGTCTTAACAAACGTGAGGACCTACTTTAAAAATTTGATATAATAATTTTTTTAGAATACAACTTTACTTAACATTGCTTTGCAAAGCGATGTTAAGTTTTTTTGTATAAGACCCAGAATACACATGTTTCTATTAGAATGATTATTTTGAAGGCATCAAGGCAACAGGCTACAGGTTGTTGTCCGTACTACATTTTTCGTTGTAGTCAAATGAAACTAATTCATATTTTTATTCTTAAGAAATATTTTTTATTGCCACATAAAAAAGAAATTTACAAAATTTTAATGTTAGTTACAAAATCAATTATATTTTTGTAAGGCGAAAAAATTACAACTCGCGAAAAATTGCTAAATTTTTTAATAGCCATGATATTGATTAAGAATCGATTAAACTGTAACTGAAACTAATTCATATTTTTATTCTTAAGAAATATTTTTTATTGCCACATAAAAAAGAAATTTACAAAATTTTAATGTTAGTTACAAAATCAATTATATTTTTGTAAGGCGAAAAAATTACAACTCGCGAAAAATTGCTAAATTTTTTAATAGCCATGATATTGATTAAGAATCGATTAAACTGTAAGGAATGCAAAAAAATTCTCAAAAATTCGCAATAAGTTTTTAAAAGCGGGATGATGACAAAGTTTAAAATTCGCTAGTTAGCCAAAAATTGGTAAAGTTATTGAAGAAAATAAAACCTATATATAGTAAAATTCACAAAAAGAATATATAAAGAAATAAACTGATTTGTGTTTATATTTTTGAATAAACTATTTAATTTTTATAAATGTTCAACCACTATAACTTCGCCATTTATTGGTTGATTTACAAAAGATCTTGTTTGAAAGATAATATCAAGGGGGAACAAAAGAATAATTAATAGAAATACATTGGGAAACAAAGATGGTATGACTCTCCCAATTTGAAATTCTAAAAAAAAGTTTTTCTCCATATTTACCGTTATAAAATCACTTTCCGAAGTGATCTAAAAAAACCAAAGGTATTTTCATTCTCTATGGAGTCCAAGAAAACAGAATTGGGACATAAGATCCCTTGAATATTTTTTTTCTCAACTTTTGTATCACAGTGTAATTTATGACCGCTATGATGTCTATATTCCAATATTGTCATGTACTTGGAGATTTAATGGCAAATGTCAAGGATTAATTAATATGTTATAGTTATAATTCATCGCAGTTTTGCTTATTTCGTTTTCTCACATAACGAAGCCACTATTTTAAGTTATAAAATATTGTTGCTCATTAACAACCATCATCGTCGACAACATCATCTTTTTCAAAAATAGTTAGCAAATGTGCGAGTTATGACCATAATATCGGTTAGCCATACAAGGAAAAAAATGTATTCTTAAAAGAAAAGAAATATATTTCTAGTAATATAAAGACGTAACCACAAAAATATGTGGCATTAAGTAACGCGTACAAACGCATACATATGTACGTTTAAAACATACAAATATGGCTCTGACAATAGCAAATTATGATGAGCTTATTAATTACATTTGTTGTACTTACACATACTTATACGCACAAAAATTCATTTACTTTTTTACACACACACAAACATTTGTGGGTTCGGTTTAGTGAACGATTGGGGTAAAATATAAAAGGCCTTTATATTGCAGAATGGATAAAAGATTTACAGTTTGACTCAAACTTATTTCATATTTTTGAAAAAAAAATGTTTTTAGATCTCCCTTCTTAAAGACAATTCAGGCATATCTCAAGGCAGCTCAATCAGAACCCCCAAACGCACAGCTGGTTAATATTTACATGACAGAAAATTGACAAATTTTATTAACAAGCTGAATAAAGTGTGCCAATTTGTGTATTGTTAAAAAATACTTTATACTGCATATATAGGGCCAATGTGCATGGTTTCATTAATTTAAAATAAATACAGCTAATTTTAACATTAGTCTGTTTGTTTCTACCTATAAAATTCTGGTCCATATCAAGCTGCCTTGAAATGCACTAGGTATCCAACCACACTCAAAAAAAAATTAACTAAAACTTTGGAAAATATTCTAAATTTGAATAAAAAAAGTTGTCGTATGGCGTCAAAAAAAGACATGTACTATTATTAAGAATTTTTTTTCTTAAATTCAAGTAAAAAAAATTTCTAGGTTTAAGTAATTTTTTCTAAGTTTAAGTAAATTTTTAGAAAAATCTAGTAAAAATTACTTAATATGAGTAAAAATAAAAAGTTCATATCCTAAAAAATAGTTCATAAAAATACTCAATAAATTTCTCACATTTCAGGAAATGTTTACTGACTTAAAGGAAATATTTACTAAGAGTAGGAAAATTGTTATAAACTGAAGGAAATTTAATATTAGAGACTAGTAAATTTCGTCTTAAATCAAAAAATAAACTTTAGGAAATGAATTACTCCTGATTAGTTCATGAAATTTTACTTACTTAAGAGATGGAAAAAGGTATAGTAAATTTTAGGAAAATATTTACCAGTTTTAAGTATTTTTTCTTTGAATTATAAAATTTATTATTAATTTGCATTTAGCAAAAAATCTAAGTAAATTTTTCATATTTTCGAGAAATAATTGAACTTTGAAATTTATTTTTTTGTAAATAAAATAAAATTTTAAAACTCAATAATTTCAATGCTTATTCAGGCTGCCTTGTTAGACAATTGGTTAGAGAGCCTGCCTATCAATCAGAAGGTTGCTGGTTCAATACGTGTCTCCTCTCAAGGAATTTATGTGTATGTATGGTGAATTATAATTAAGAATATAATATGAAGGTAAAATATATAACATATCATTTGGTATAGAGTTTAATTAAAAATAAAAATAAGTACCAGAATTAAAGACAAAAAAAATTGGAAAATTTACTAAATTTGAGATCAAAGACGAAAATTTTTTTTTGCAAAGCTCCGAATTTTATAGGAAAATTTTACTTAATTTTAGGAAAATTTTACTTAAATATAAAAATATAATTAATTTAAACTAGTTCATTAGTGAACTAGAAATTTAGTAAATATTTACTGGTTTCAAGTAAAAACAGCTTTGGCACCATACGACAACTTTTTTTATTAAAATTTAGAAAATTTTACAAAGTTTTAGTTAATTTTTCTTTTGAGTGTATAATATTCCAAGAGCGCAAAGTGTTTGTCAAGTTTCCTTGGAGAATTAGTAGAAAAACGTTTAATATAAAAGTTAATATAGGATCATATCACTCTTAGAGATCAGGGCGTGTAACAACTTTTTCAGTAATTAGTTAAGTATAAGTGCGTGAAATATAATATTACTAATAATATTAATAATAATATTAATATCTTTTTTAAGCACTACACAATGTCATTACACTAGGTGTGCATTAAGTTTCTCATACATAATCGCATTATGCATTAAACACATTCACCACAGCAAGCTACCGATGGCATAGAATACACATGTTTATATGAGAATGATTCTTTTGAAGACAGGAAGGCAACAGGGTGGCAGGTTTTTGTCTATGCTGTTTTTGTCGTTGTGCTCTAGTTAAACTAATTTATATTTCTTTGGCTACAATGAGCAAATGCTGTGTTGCCAATATAATACAAAATGTTGAATGAATGATATCGTACAATTATTTCATATTATTTACCAGAATAACAATATCCAAAAATTGATGTAAAGAATAAATTGATTCATTTTTGTACTCATACGTGAAATAAGTACATTTTAAAAGAGTAATTAATTTCTATAAATGGAAAATATATGAAAGTGGCAATACTGAACAAGGTATTTGTACTTGAATATCAGTAGTTGATGGTGCTGCTGCTGTCTTCAAAAGAACTAAGTAGCTTGCTAGAAGGCAACAAATGCAGCTTGCAACTTTTGAAGTCGTGTGTTCGTGTAGCCTGTTGTGGTGAACGTGTAAATGCGGATACATAATGTAAAAAAATTAGTGTACTCCTTCCTCTCAGACAAAAAAAAAAGAAAGAAAGAAAGGTAAATCCCAATACAAATATATAGCATTTTTTAAATTGGTACAAAAATTGCGGAGCTATAAAAATTAACACACATAATAAAATTACATCCGAATTGAGGACTTCGTATTTTTTTTTTAAGGTCAGTTAAGAACAAAAAGGTTTTATCAGTCATGGTGTTTCACCATGGATATGCCACAGACAACTACGAAATATTACACGGTGCGACAGTCCAAAAAGCCTGGGACTGGATATTATTTTTCTTGTAGGTCTTGTCGAGTAAAACAAGATTCCAATAGTGAAATATACCGGAGACCTCCAAAATCCGGATATACGGTTAAAAACACGGTTTTTTACCTTTGCGTACTTATAAGCCTGTAACTTTGTTGATAATGATCCGATTTTCAATTTCTTACTAGATTTGGAAAGAAGAAACTCAGAATGATATATAACTTATCTAAGAAAACTTGAGAAATTTGGGTGTTATTGTCCAGCAAACACAAATTTTGTAGATTTTTCAAAAAAATTTCAACTTTGGTGACGTTTTTATATATTATTTTATTTTTTTTACCTAAAACATCTGTTTGACAAAAGTAACAATCATTTGGTTTATAATATGGCTGATGATGTCAAATCATAGGCGTAGAAAAGGGCAAAACAAACCAAGGTTGAATTTTCTTTTTTTTATGTATTAGAGCAGCAATATTGTCAAACAAATTCTGGCTCATACCAGCGACTATTATCAAAAGAACAATTAAATACTTTATTGTACATATCTACGATTCCAATATTGTTTTTAAAATCACGCCGGTGACTGATATCAGTAAATAAGCCACAAATATAGCAAAACTTGTCACGATTGTCACACACTTGTTATTTAATTTTAATTTTAATTGCACACGATGTTTATTAAATTGCAAACGTTTTTTTAAATACACAGCTTCAAAGTGGAAAAGAAGACATTAATAAAACGTCATATTAAAAGAAAAAAAACAATAATTTTTATTATGCTTACGCTAACAGAGCGATTTGTAGTTTTAAAGAACACGAAAAAAACAATATTTTTGAATGACTAAAACTCTCATTACAATTTTTTCTTTTGTATTTAGGATAACATTGATTTGTAACTTAATAAAAGGTGCATAAAAACAACAGCAAAAACATTGTGCATTCATTTTGGTAAAAATTTTGTTTTCATGAAAATTAAATAACTCAGTCAAATGCTTAACTACTTTTAACTCCAAGTACGCATTGTAATCGTAAATAGACGTACTTTTTGAATAAATAGAATAGTATTATAGTTTCTTAATAAAATAATGTATAAAAACGACTATAACACCCAAATTTCTCAAGTTTTCTTAGATAAATTATATATCATTCGAAAGATCTCTCTTTTCAAATCTAGTAAGAAATTGAAAATCGCATCATTATCAACAAAGTTACAGGCGTAAAAGGTAAAAAAACCGGGTTTTTAACCGTAAATCCGTAAAATAAATTGAAGGTGTCCGGCATATTTCACTATTGGATTCTTCTTTAACTCGACAAGACGTACAAGAAAAAACATACCACTCCCCAGGTTTTTCTATCTCATTAAATTTTTTACAACTGTGTTATTAAATATGTTTTGTCAAGTTTCGTTTATGTATAAATAGTGAAATTTTGAAATTTCTTCAACCAATGTTTCCTCAATCAAATTTAAGGAAAATACTATTTCTTTGAAGGTTAAATGGCTTCTCTGCAATAAATAAAGTGTTGTGCTTTCCTTATAAGGCCTTCTAGAAGGCCTCTTTACTTGTTATGTTCACCGAGGGGAATGTATGTTATTGCCAAATTTGGCATGATTATTATTCGTATTAAGTGGCATCATTAAGCACAAGTGTATTTGTAGCTTTTTTTCCTGTTTTGCCTCTTAATGTGCTGCGTGTGTGTGTGTGTGTGTGTTCTTTTTCTAGCTACATCTATTAATTACAGCGAATTTCATTTAACCATTGTTGAGATGGCGAAGCTGTGTTGTGGTTCTTAAGAGGAATTTTAGTTGAATTTCTTACAGGAATTTTTTATTTTTACTAGATGTATGATGAGACAGCATGAGTGGGAGGCAGGAACGTGGAAATTGATAACAAGGAAATTCAATATTTTCAAGCTGCAATGTTATTTTAGATACATATATATTATTTATATAAAGTTCTTTTCGAGTGCGTATTTCATACATGCATACATATGTATTTACCGGCTAAGTAAATATATAAATTTCTTGATGAATATACATACATACATACATATATATGTACATATGTATGTATGTACATCACACAACCGAAAAAAATCATGTACAGGTAAAATATTGTGCCATTTATTTTGCACAAAAATTGTTAAAAAAAATTTAAAAACAAAAGCCGCGTTTAAAAGTTATGGGGCCAAAAGTATTTATAGAATTTTTATTTTGGGTGAAAAGTGCAATGCGCATGGTCGATTTGCACGCTGTCAGTGCAAATCATTTCAATCTCAATAGTCTGTTAAATGCGACAATTCTTGATTCAATAATAAAATCTTTATTTCTCTATGATTGCATTTAAAATTGTAGTTCTGAATTAAATCTTAAACTGTTGATGCAGACCAGAATCAATTCTGCCTATCTAAGGATTCACTCACGGCAATTTTAGTTGAACAACTGTTGAGTTTGTGCAAGAGAGGGATTAAAAGATAATGAATAGGGGAGTCTTGTACTTTTTTTGGTACAATTCAAACCTTAAAAGTTCATTGGTACCCCCGTGACTCATTTGGTACTATTTGAAAAACTTGCGAGATTATCCCTTGTTTTTTCTTCATACAAAAAATAAATCGCGATCATTTAAAGTAGTATATTCTGTCTGAGAGAAAAGTGGCGAACTTGATTTTTTGTTGAGACCGACTACCTTGTTAGATATGCATTAGACTTGTTTGGTTTATTATAAGAACTACATATAGCTTCACCGGTGTTTCGTTTTCAATATAAAAGCTTTGTCTTCATTTATTTAATCTGTTGTATTAATTTAAAATTTATAAGAATTAAAAAAATTGCTATATTAATAACATATCAAAGTGATGAAATTAAATCAAGCTAGGTAAGCGACTAAAACTTACTTTGAAATGAAAAACTTTATAGTATATCTAGAAATAAAATTAAAAGTTGTATAGTTACGGATTTTAAAAGAAATGTTAAACAGTTCTATATAATCTTTTGCGAAACTAAATAAAAACTTCTAATGACAAAATTTTAAGCTGGCTAACAAAAATCACTCCCGAAAATGTTGCCACGAATACATTTCTTATTAAAATATATTTCCAAAAGAAAATTGATATTATGATATTATAAAAAAATTCAGTAAAGGGCGACTTTGACCCGCGCACGAAGGGTTCCGTACTGACACGAAATATGTAATTCAATACGAACTTTAGCCCATATAAAATATAGTTTTGGCATTTTTTCCGTTTTTGAGGTTTTTTTAATTTTTGCGATTTTTTTTATTTTGGTGATTTTTTTCATTTTGGCGATTTTTTAGTTTAGACATTTTTTTTCTCGTTTTGGCGATTTTCGGTTTTTGGCGTTTCTTCATGTTGGCGAATTTTTTCATTTAGGCGCTTTTCTTAGTTTTGACACTTTTTTTTCTCATTTTGGCGGTTTTTTTTTTGATATTAACAATTAGTTTGTTACTGGAGCCTTTTGGTGCGTTTGGTGCTTTTTTTCATTTCAGCGATTTTTTTCATTTGGACGATTTTTTCGAATTTTGCGACTTATTTTGGTGTTAGAAATTTTAATTTTGTCGATTTTTTTCGTTTTGGCAGTTTTTTTTTGAAATTTTGGCGATTTTTTTTTTGGTTTGGCGATTTTATAATTTTCAGATTTTTTAGTTTTAGTTTGAAAATTTCAAGAGTTTATCTCTTACGACTTCCAAGATATAGCAAGTTGTCAAAATTACATAAACAAAATTGGATTAACTGATGTACCACCCTTTAATTTAAATTTTTTTATATTTTTAATTGTTGTAGTCTATATAAAAATACACTAATTTTACAAATTTCAAGTGTCAATATACACATGTACATACAATTGTATGTATATTACCTGGGATTTTAACATTTTTCGTTGCTCGTTTTGGAACACCCTTTAAGTTTTCATTCTCATGTATTTGTTATTGTAGCGGCCAAGGTTCTACATACTCTGTCAGACGGACAGACGGACAGCGTAGCGAAAACAATAGGGTTCCTTTTTTCACCTTTGACGTACGGAACCCTTAAAAACGACTTTCGAACTATGAAAAATTAATTCGGTGAGCTAATGTTTCCGTAGCTTTCAATTCAACACTATCAGTGAATGTCGAAAGAGTATTTTCATTATCAAACCGAATACTCGAAAGTCTAATACAAACAAAAGACTTATTGAACGGCCCTTACTCGTATTTTTATATAAAATTGTGTTTATCAGTGATTCCAAAACATTTCACACAAATACACCTCGGCACAAAAATTTATTGCAATAGTTTAAAAAATAATGCTTTCAAATCAGTTGTACAAAAATATTACAGTTTCTATTGTGTTTTTACCTTCCACATGTAAAATAACAATTATTTGAGTTAGGACATTTTTACTTGAGACCAACGACATGTATTTACTGCCTCTTCCACTGTCTCTAATTCCAATAAATTTTTTTTTCTAGTTAATGATGCACATTAGCCCTCATATCGTTTTTTTTTAAACAAACACAAAATTTTTGTTTTTCATTAAGATGTGTGTAAATTGAAAACTTTAAATTTGTGCTCTGGCAAACAAGTTTTTTTTTTGAGTTTTTGAGTAAATGATGAGTAAATGTTCTAAAATATTATAAAAAAGTTAACAAACAAAAGAAAAAACCGAGTTAAGTACTATTGCGGTCGAAAAAGTAAAATTTTAAAAGCTAATTGGTACGAAATTAGTTTTCTCATTTATTATCCCTGGTCACTATATTTTCTTCTCTCTTTAATGAACTAAAAATTTGTTGAACCAAAATTGCCGTGTGTGAATCCAGTCTAAGTTTTTATGTAGTTACATATGTATTCTTCTGCAAAGCTCATCTGTTATATTTGAATTCCTATACGCTTACGTAGGAGTATTTTTACTCAACTTCTTAGCCTTTCGGATTGTATGAATAAGCAATTGCAGTAAAAAATATTTAAATATTAAATCTCACATTTGGTAAGTCTTCGAACAAATATTAAAGAAAACAATGTTTTCAGTTTTATATTATTTGCTAAAGTCATCTGCATGTGGAAAATATTTTGATTAAAAATCCATTAAATATACCTAAATAAAATACTTATATTCATTCAAGTATTTTCAATAAATGAAATTACAATGTTGTTGTCAATTTTCTCTTACCTTGTTACCAAAAGGCATTGTGCCGGATGCCTCTGCCATTACGTCACGATTTTTATCAAAATTCTCGGTTTTCGTTGAATCTTTAGCAGCGCCGTCAATGGTATTTGTTGTTGCCGCAGTCGTTGTTGTTGTGGCTATTGATAATGACGACGTTGATGAAGATGATAATGATGTTGGTACTGCAGTGGTAACATCACCAGCTACATCTTTGGCATGATCATTAAGAATATGTGTTTCCAATTGCGAGGCACTCGGAAATATTTTAAAGCACAATTGGCAGATATGAGCCTGAGGTGGCAAACCTGCAACAACAACAACAAACTTACATAAAAGACAACAAATCGCTTAAGTAGAAAAATAATACTTTAAACTAAATTCAAATAAAAAAGAAATCTTAATTGCAATAAACAACTAAATTCCTTAATTACCCGATGTCTTTAAAATGAAATCATTCTGCAGGGTTATTGAACATAAATTTTGTGTTAAATAAAAAGTTGTGACATAACGACGCATAGAGTGGCAAATAAAAAATAAACGAACACCCAATTGTATTAAGAAATCAAATCAAAACAATGATCTATGTCTTCGCTAAAAATAATACTTCTCTGAATTTTTTTGCTTTATATTTAAAACAATAAAAATCGCGTAACTCATATGAGACTATATAAGATTGTTGTAGAACACAAAGATTCTACATGTGCACAGTGTAGGACATTTGTTGGAGGGCACTTCATTTATAATTATATTTTGTCTAATTTGGAAAGCTTAGAGTTTAGTTGAGTATAAAAATTTATTAAAAGTCTTCAACAAACCTTTGGTCACAAGAGAGACATGGTAACTTCACGAGAATATAAAGTTTAGTTTGGTGAAATTTCTTAAGCACAGAAATTCAATAGACTTATTGGTTGACCTTGGTGTGAAAACATGTAGGGTACATTGAGGCGATGTAATCGCTTTCAGCATAAAAAATCCCTGCTGATATTTCAAGGTACTAAAACAGTCCGTGTTAATAACTATTTCTGGCACAGTTATACCAAATTGACCACTATATATATAATGAAATAAGGGGACCAAAATGAACACATGTGATCAATAACAGCGTGAGAATTTATTATGATGACTAAGGATTCTGAATTCTACTGGTTAACAACAGCTGGTACATGGATGGTACTATGGACCATGCACCATCCTTTTCCGCCTGCACAAAGCAGATCTTTTGACTAGCAAAACTAGTCATTACGTTAACCTAAAATGAAAAGTTCTGAGGCCCTACTCGTTAGTTATCACGCCTCCAGAGCTCTGATTGGTCGTGATTATTAAACTTCTGTTTTGCTACACTCAGAATTATATGCAGGTATCCAACATCAAAGCAATTTGTCATTGACTTTTGTGAGAACGTGCCATTACTACCGTAACTTAGGGTGCTCTAAACATCGATTGCATACTCAATTCTTATATTGATGAGCCAAGAAGTTTTAAAAAATTTGGTACTAGGTTTATAATTTCCTCATTCTTTTAAATTTTACCAACTACCTTCACTTTTTTTTGGATACAGCAACTTTTTGTTAAGCCAAAATTATAATACTTATTGACATATTTATTAGGTAATATCGTTAAAATATTTTAGAGGATAGGAAAGTCGAAACGCACGGTAGTGCACCAGGCCACGCGGTGTGTACATTTACAGGAAGCCATTCGTAGTGTTTTTACACCACTGATTACATTGTTCCTCATCATCGACAAATTCTAAAATTTAATTCATAACCAAAATTAATTCATCTCACTTCATATGCGAAGTTTTAAAGTTTTACAACAAAAGCTTCCAAAAAGTGCATATTTTAAGACATACTCACTGACTAACTCACTCATCACTACTATGAAGCACTTTCGCTATACCTAGAGAGCTGAAATTTAGAGGAGAGTAACCATCTCGAAAAATCTGAAAACTCGAAAATTATGGTCAGGAGGAGGTGCTACGCCCATTAAGTTTAAAATAAAAAAAAAATATTTAAGGCGTTTAACTGAAGCGATTTTATTGAAATTCGGCATACATATTGCAATAATACAAGGTTATAAAATTTCGTTTAACAAAGTGGGCATTAACATGCCCATAATATTTAAGCCTCCTATTTCATGTACTTCGTCTCAGCACATTCAAATATATTATTTGTACATTTATTATTATTCGTTTCGAACGAAATTTGACAAGAAAAATTTCTTAAGAAAAGTGGGCGGGAATAAGCCTATAAAAATAAGAAAACTAAATTTGCGCTATAGAGCTGACATTCCATAAGCAAGTAGGCCAAGGTGAGAAACCAACTAGAACAATCTAAAAGTACAAACATTTTAACCGGGAGTGGCGGGACACGCTAACATTGCACTGGATTGAAAACTAAGTATACAGAGCAGGGATGGAAAAGTTGGTACAATTGTGTTTTTATTGTTACTATTTCAACTCGAAAAGTGCAATAGTACACCAATAGTTAATTTAGTACATTTAAGGAATCTCCACAGTTTTAGAAATTTTAATCCACATTAATTTTCATTGTTCAAAAGTGAAAATTGTTTACATATATTTATGTCAATATGATACTTATATTCTTCTTACTTGAAAACCGTGTTATAGAAGTAAAACTCAACGAAAAAAATTGTGAACTCGTCCTTTTCCAAATTATTTTTCTTCGGATGCTAGAGCACATGCTATTAATTTATATGTTCCACATTTCAGCTTAAGCAGCTGTAACATATGCTTTAACACCTGAGCTCACAAGAAAAGTTGTGAAAACGATTCGGTAGCATTTGTTGTGCGTGCTACCGATGATTATTTCAATAAAAATAAATAAAAACAATTTCAGTTCAAAAATATTGTAGTAGATACATACAATTAAGGTAAAAAAAGTAAAAATTTTTGAAGTTGTTGGTACAGTTTTAAAATCCTGAAGCGCATCCCTGATACAAATTTTAACTGAAGCCATTTTATTGTAACTTGCATGTTCGTATGTAGGGCTTGAAACTATGATATTAAAAAGTGGACGATAATAATTGAGTGCTATTCACAATAAAATCTTAAGCTGAAAAAATTTATGGAGCGGGGCTGGGCTAGAATTTGCTCTAAAGAGCTAACATTCTATACAGAAATAAATCTAAATCGGAGTTCACCAAGAAAAATCTAAAATCCTGCAAGTTTCAATGGGGGGCCACGGACATGCACTTTAAACTCGAAGTTCATAATTTAAGTTAAGGGGTGAGTTACAAACTGCTAAAATCAGATTGTTATATTAGGGAGGTAGGGCCACGGTCTAAAAAAGTTAACGTAATATTATACGGTAGAGAACTGAAATTTTTGCAAACAAATAGTCTTATTAAAGTTACCAACTAGAAAAAATTAAAACACAAACCACTCTATTGAAACATTGCATGCACATTGCTAGCCTTTAATTTTGCGTTTTCAAAAGTACTTCGTCTAAGCAGGCTTTAGAAATATAGACAGGATCACTCCCACTAAAAGGTACACTATATTTTACATATATTTACTCAGACGACTCTTAAAAAAATTTCGTCCTTGACACAATAGTGCCACCCATCACACTCTACACCCTTTATTTGATGTAACTCTGAACTATTCAACTGACGTAGTAGTCATTATAAATAGAAATATAGCAGACTAGAAATTGTAAGCTTAAAAAGCTCTTTTAACCTTCCAAAAAGTAATATCAATGATTTTATTATATTAATTAAAATATTTGTAATATCAATTAAAAAATTGATTAAGTTTTCACAATTTGATAATATCAGTTAAGTTTTTTCACTCAAATTAATTAATACAATTAAAAATTTAATTGAATCAATTAAATTCTTAATTGAAAACATTAATTGGTGAATACGTTTTTCTGTGTCAGGTCCTTACAAAAATATAAATGTGAAAAAGGCCAAAGTCCTTTCCAAAATCTCGGCCATAAAAAGTAGGGAAAATGTTTACCAAGTTCTCGTTTGCCACAATACCTATCACTGAAATATATATGATATGCATTATATAAATTAGTAATCGTAAGGGTGTGATATAATTTCTAGAAAATCTGCTAACTTGCCAATATTTTTACCTTTCTAAAAATGTTGGAAAAATGTTTCCTAGTTAGCAGACTATCAAGACATATATGACACCTTTACGATTAAAAATTAATATAATGCCTAGCTTATTTCAGTGATAGTTATTGCGCCAAACAAGAACTTGGTCAAAATTTTTATCTCACTACTTTTGATGGCTGAGATTTTGGAAAGAAGCTTGGCCTGTTTTACATATAAGTTTTTGTCAAGATTTATATTAAAAGAATACGATTAACGTAGTACAAGTGACTGAATACTGAACCCAGATAATGGTCCAAGAATCGGCGCTGTGACACCTGAAAGATCTATTGTGCTCTGAATATCTCTAATATTTGAAATGAAATCCAGCTTTCTCAATAATTTTTATTTTACACTGAAGAACGAGCCTATAAAACCCTAAAGTTCTTTAATAATAAAAAACTTGTCCGAGCAAAATCATTACAAATACAATTCTCAAGTTTTAGCAGCTAAAAAACAAATGGCTGGCAGTGTTGGGGTTGATGCTATTGATGACTATTTAAAGATTTTCTGGCTGGTATAAATAAATTTTATTTCAAATTGAAGATTCGAAATCTTAAATATGTATAGAAGAAATTCTTTGTCGCTTGGGTCCAATTGAATTATGTCGTACATTGTATTTTAAGTTTGTCGTTTTCTTCTACACAAGCTGATACTTTGGGTCAAAGGTGACAGACGGAAAAACTTTATCATTTTCGTCGAACAAGAGAAAAACAGAAACAGATCACACTGCTAATGTGTATATGCTTTTGGGCGCTTGAGTGTGCGAAACTGTTGCTATTAACTTGTTGGAGTGTGGTTGTTGGTTTGCGCCATATTGAGGCAGGCAATGTTATTATTAAATCGAAGAAATTACGCTTTAAATAACACGCAGTGACAGTGATGGAAATTTATGCCGGAATAAAATTCGTTTATACACACATGCTTTTATTTACTATGTCACAAATTTTTTTTAAATATTTTTATTAAATTAATGGGAAACACAATTCACAAATACTCGTACAATAAGTGATAATGGAATACAGTCATCAGCTTTAAGCCTAAATTAGACGTGACATGTCAATTGGTTTATACGGTTATGGCTACGTACGGCCTTATGGCGACGCACCCAATATCAATCAAATATAGTGCTGCCCATTATTTTGGTTGGAACAGCTTTTCTTTAAGGTTATGGTTGTGGCACGTCTAATTTAAGCTTTATATACGTATATATGTATGTATATAAGAAAAAAGTCAGTTTAATACTCACCCATAAATCCTAAAGGTCCAAAGGGTAGCAATGGAAATTTGCCTTGGTTTCCCAAATTTTGTATCTCCTCTCTGGCAGCCGCCATTAACCAAAGATTATGTGGCATGCCCATCAAGTGAGGTAAATGCTCTAGAGCTTTGTGTGATGCTTGGTGGATACCATTGCGTGATGTGAGGTCTATAGCCTGTGTCACGGAATCGGATCTTTCAGATTCTTGTTCTAATTTTTCTTCACCATCATTAAAAACTCTCTTGTCCAAGGGCGTGATAGAAGATGAATTTTCCCTAGAATCATCGGTACTCTCCATTGTCATGTATTCATCAAAATCTCCCTGTGATGATTCCGATCTCTGCCCTGAATATTCAGATGTGGTTGAAAAATCCAAGTTCTCCGAAGCTCCCAGAGACTTATTCGAATTTTGATCTTCCAAAATGGCAGCTTCCATATGAGCACGCATTCTACTATTGTGCTCTGCTATAGCTGCGGCCATTTCACTAGATTGGCCCACCAAGTGGGAACCGCAACCGCCCGAACTATCGTCAATGGTGTGTATACGTATGTGTTGCTGCAGTATAATGCCATTAGAGAACTTCTGGTGGCATACTGGACATTTGAATTGAGAACGCATGGGAGGTTTTATCTTATGTATACTCATGTGAGCTTTTAAATTTCCCTTTGTCGCAAAAGCACGGCCACAGATTTTGCATCTGAAAGGTCTCTCGCCTGTATGAGTTCTAATATGCATTTGCAATGAACTACGACAAGACATAACTTTTTGACAAAATATACATTGATTGGGATCCGTTAATTTGTTTTCTATGTTATCCACCAGCTGCTGCAGTTTCGAAGTCTCTGATGTGGTATCGATTTCTATGAGATCTTCCCACGATTTGTCTACAAACTGCTCAACTTGACAAAAATCTCCCGACAAATGTTCTAGGCTGCTATTGCGACTAAGGGATGATCTTCTGTACAGTTTCGACAAATGATGGCCAGGAATATCATTCTCCATACTTATTTTTCTCAGTTCTTGCGGTGGTGTACCGGCTGTAGAACTACGTTTTCTCTGTGAGCTGGAACGCTTTGGAGTTAGTGAAAGAGCTGGTCTTTCGGTATTTTCTTGCGGTAGCTCGGCTGCAGGTTCCATTAAAGCTTGTGGAGTCTTAACTCTTACCAATGGCTTAGTTTTGGGGTCTACCCCTTTTGTAGACTTACTCAAATCTTGGGGACGTTCATCTCTTGTTTCATCCGGGCTTGATAGTTTTTCGTGTTCCTCTATACTAATGTCACTTTCTTTGGTATTCATAGGAATTTCATTGTCATCATCTGCTACTCTGGGTAAAGGCTTTTCATTAAAGGGCAGCCTTAAAGACATGTTACTCAAACTATTTATAGATGAGACTGATGAGGGAGGTGGAGGTGGAAGTGAAAGTGGTAAAGGTGCATGTTGATTTTGGACATGCTGATGTTGAGAATGCGGTAGTAATGGCTCTCTCAGAGATGGAGGCATATCTAAAGGTGGTCCAACGCCTGTCGGCATTAATATGGGCGGGTATATTTGCGTATGTCTTTGATAATGCACCTTAAGATTGCCTTTGGTTGTAAATTTACTGCCGCAAACGTTGCATACAAAAGGCCGTTCACCTGTGTGCGACCTTAGATGTATTTGCAGGGCCGAAAAAGAACCAAATATTTTCCCACAATATTTACAACGATGTTTAAATATTTCTCCCCGTCCTTGGCCATCTTTCTGTATATACTCATATTCATCTTGCATTTGTGAGGCATGTAAGCTTTGCGATGCTGAATCCAGTACCTCTTCGGTGCGTCGTTGCAACATTTCCAAGCAATTGGGTTCGTGAGGCGGGGGAATTGGATCATGGTTAGTTATGATTGAAGACGCTAGTGAAGAACTAATGCCACTTAGTAGGGGTTGGTAGCCGGGGGATTGCACTTTGTTATCTATCTCTTTTGGGCTTTCACTTAAAACATTGCTATCAGTCTTTAATTTCTCTTCTCTTAAAAATTTATCAGACTCCAAATCATTTTTCCTTTCTTTTTCTGCATTTATATTAACAGCTAACTTTTTCTGACTCAGGTCTATTTCTAAATCTTTTTGATGCAGATACTCTGCAGTCGCAACCTCTTCTTCGATGTCTTCCTCTATTTCCTCCATATTTTCTTCTCTGTCCGGCTCATATTCCTCTTCTTGGTCATCATCTTCCACACCAAACTCTCTCACTTGATCCCTTCTCTTCAATTGACTTTGTAAGTGCTGTATAAATTGCAACTGCATTAAATGCTGTCGTTGTACATTTAAAATGGTTGTTAAATCGCTATTTCCCTCGCCAAAATATGGAGTTTGGGCTAAAGCTGAGGCCGTAAATTGTGCTACTGCTACTTTGGTGTGTTGTAAAGTTTCCAAAGAAATATGGCTTTTGGCTGATAAGCCATTTTGCAACACTGATAAATCCAAAGCTTCATCCTTATGTGCACTTTTTTTACCTCTCTCTCCTTCCGTTTCAGTACTATCGTTTCCATCTAATCGTTCGCCTTCCACGACATCGTCTGCAAGCTCTTCAGAGTTCTTATTACCACACACTGCAATTGGAGATTTTGCATTGTTTTCTCTACTTTCATGCGGACTTTCGGATTTTCTTGACATTATGGTGCTGTCATTATCATTGTTATTGCTATCCGCTTCCAGATCTTTGGTTAATGTTGCCGGACTACCGGGAGAATCACTACTTGGAGTTCCACGATAGTTAATGCGATTTCGAAAAATTGAGCACATTTTCAAAAACAAAGTTTATCCTTGTAGATTCCTGAATTCTTTGCAAGAGCTGAAGGAAGAAATAAAAAGGAAAAATGGAAATTAAACAACTGCTGAAAGCAAACAAATCTAAGAATGTAAATTGAAATGAAATGTTCATTGGCTTTAGCCCCACAACTATTTTATGACAATTCCAAGAAATGCATCGTAAATGTTTGGTGCTTAATAATTGAGATATTTTTTGCTAGTGTAGCAACACTTAATGAAACTGACTGCAATCGCTTCCTTTTGAATATGATACTCCTACTTAATACCCATCTAGCAGGTCTTTTGAAAGAAGATTAGTTTAGTTGTAGTTCAGTTGTATCTAAAACATTGTAACTAAGAAGCCAAAAGGTTTCCATGAAGGGTGAAATATTGTCTCTGAGCCTCCAATGGACTATGGCATACGTATGTGTATCTTATCTAAGGTTACGGTCACACTTGTTAAGATTTTTGCTTAAGAAAGCGTAACCAATAAATGCTAAGGAAAAATCTTTCAGTTTAGACAAAAGTTTGTCAAGGTAAAGAAGAGCAGCCAATAATGTTTCTATGACATTGTTTATTAGTTGTGTTCGAAGCCTTTTAATTTGATAAACAGGTGTCTGCATCAAAACTTTTTCATTAGTGTTTGTTGTTTTCACTTTTTTGTGCAAATGCTTGACAAGTGTGATCGTGCCTTTAGTCTAAGCTGAGATTCAGATAAATTCAACGTTGAAGCAATCGAAGCTGCTGACAAATTGATAATTTTTGGGTCAATGTTATATAAGAGAGTTAATTGAACTAGATTAATCTGTAAATATAAGGGACGATATTTTATAGGCATCACCACCAGTTTATCCATCAATACACTTCCCTGTAATGGTTTTTTTATCGTTAGGATTGCATTGCATAGTCTTGATGGCCGTATGAGAGATATTGACTTAAGGGGATTCTGGCTAATGTTATATCGGAGAGAAGAGAATTCCTCAAGAGGTTAAGAGATATCGCGTATTGTTAAATTTAAAGTATGAAGGGTTTCCTTATAAGAATTAAGTTTTAATCTTTACCCGAAATTTCCTTTCGTGGAAGGTGGAACAATTCTTCGTTATTATAAGAAATACACAATGACAATCATGAAAAGTATAAGTCCAACGTAACCTAACTTTCTTTCGAAGGTATTCCAAACTGTACTGGCACTATAGCCAATCAGTCCAAGTTCTTCCGAATTTAACTGTCTCAGGTCTGCTGGGGATTCATCGTCTAATGGGCACTGTCACAGGGTTTTATATGGTTTTCACACCTAGCTTAACGTTTCGATTAAATATTTTAAACTTAAATACGTTGACATTTCTCAGAGTTAAGAGCTTGGAAATACGTTCATAGCTTTAGGTCAGCCATATCCACAATGTGCAAACTTTTATAAAGAGCTTTTTGTGCTTTAACATCGACGAGAGTACAACATCCACAACAATAACACAGCAGAATACAATGCTTGCTGTTATTTTGCAAAGAACAAATTTAAGAGCTTTCAAAGCTGTTAACATCAAATGCAAATATCACAGTATGTGTGTTCGGACGAGGCTGCTTTAGATAGTCAAATTTTATACTCTGCAGGCCAGTTTTTATGATTCACAACACATATTTGCTGTTAGCTTTGGTCTTTTTTAAACTTTGTTAAGCATATAATTTTTCCCCCAAGGCCCCAATATGTGGAAGAACATATTCTTAGTATTAGGTCCACCTATCTATAATAATACTGCCTGGCTTACCGCTTTTCCCTCTATTATTCATGAATCTTGCAGATTATAGTTTGATAATAAATTTTATATTCAATCTCAATCTTGTGCAATAAAAAAATCCGCTTCACTTCTGCATAAAAACTTTTAATTTTCTATTGCTGCATCACTTAAATACATATCTTATATCTGTGTGTATTTTCTCTAAGTTAGTCATCCTTGGTTTCAATATTTAATTTATGATAAAGTTTTGAAAATGAATATATGAATACTTGGAAATGAGTTATGAAAAAGCTTCGGGTTGTTAACAGATTGAGTTGATGCATGTCTAGATGGATGGATGGATTATGAATAAATGATTATTTTGCATATTATTAAACTAATGTGAACAACTGCGTGTTTGTGAAACTAATAAATTTATTTCATTTAGGAAATCGTAATAGTCGTAATGGATTTTTACTGGGTTGTTATTTGTTGGTTGACTGGCTGACTGCACTTTTTTTCATTGTGTTTATTTTTTTTTTGGATTTGATTTGTGTTTGGTGCGAGAATATTATTATTTTATAAAATTGAATACTGTATTGATGCCGATCTGTTTCATAAGTAATTTATTAATATATTTCTCGGTATAACTTGGAATAATTGTGTGTAGTATGTAAACTAATTTATTAATTTATTTTTTATTTATTTTATTTATATATTTCTTATATGTAATAGGCTTCTGGTTTGCTTTTCACAGCGGCCAGGATATTTTTGTATATTTTGCTTTATGCATTTGTTTAAATTTTTAGAACTCATAAACATACATGACATAAAAAATTGTACTATGTAACGATATTTTTTTTGCGGAAAAGTTCTTTTTTTTTAGCAAAAGTCATATATAATTACGAATAAGCTAAGTATCACGAACTTCAGTTTTTTTAAGTGTCTCAACCTTAGCCTAAACTAACTACTGCTCTTAAATATGTATGAAATATTTTTTCTTTTTGGCTCTATCAAGACAAAGCTTTAGTTTTTTTTACCGGTGGAACTGAACTAAAACGCTTTAGATTTTAACTGTAACTCAAGTGAAGTAAGAAACTTTCTGATTACATCTGTAATTCCTGTTGGAAAGATACAAACTTTAAACTACTGCAGTTAAAACTTGGCGCATTAAACGACTTTGTGAATATACATATATGCCCACTTTAAAGTACATTTTCCTATTGACCACCTTCTGTTTATGTTAAATATTATAGAATATTATTATAGAAATGATTTTATTTTATTGTCGAACGCAATTGTCGCACCAAAAATGAAGAAAAACAAAGAAAAAACTTTAACATTCATTTTCAGGATAAGAATCTGCTGCTAATAAGCAAATATTTCATTTTATATTGTTCTTGCTTAGAAAAAGTTCATTTTACGAATAATGAATAAATTTTTTATTAAAAAATTTATTGCATCGGAAAAATTTCCATCCGCTCTTATAATAGCAAAATTGCAATAAAAACTAAATAAATGAGAACAATATATAGAAAGAAGAAAAAAAAACTAATAAAATAAAATAATAAATTAAATTAAAAAATAAATAAGTCAATATGAAAAAAGAAATCAGCATGTTAAGCTAAATTACACCGCGTTACAAAAACGAACTTTTTTTTTCTGTCCTATGAAACAAATATACTTTTTCGGAAAGTAGAGAACAAATAAAAATACAACCTTATCAGCGATTTTCATGTACACGTCAGATTTTTTTTATAAAATATAAAGCTCGTAGTGTCCGTCTGTCTGAAAAACTTTGGATAAGTTTTTAACCCTTTTTCCGTTAATCAATCGAACTGGGTTTTTGCTGGCAGACACGTGGAAATGTCTGTATCATGTCAAATTAAAAAAATAAAAAATAAAAAAAATTTATCAATTCTCAGATTTTTTTTTGAAATTTTTTTTGTTCAGCATAACGTGTACATGAAAATCGCCGATACACGTGTATTTTTATTTTTTCTTCACTTTCCGAAAAATTATATTTGGTTCATAGGACAGAATGTGTGTAACGCGGTGTTATTAACAGATGTAATTGGGTACAAAAGGACATCAGAGTTCATTCACTCGGTTTTAGTCGCTAACGAAATGTTTCATAAGTTGAGAACAAAAAAATACGGTATGAAACTGGTTTAAAATAAGTTTACAATTGACTTGAGTTTGCATACGTCTTGGCGAGGTTCTATCGTCATCACCCACCTCCAGCCTACCAGTTATTGCGCTTAGGTTTAAAATAAAAAACTTTTAGATATTTTAAGTCAAAGCTCTTCCTTGCAATTTTCGGCTTTATCTCTTTCGCATTAATTAAAATAAATATTTTCCAAGAGTTACTCTTTATTTTTGTTGGTTTGCAACTTAAGTTGTCTTAAGAATGATCCTGTACTGGCACATTCTTGCACATACATACGTATGTATGCACATCTGAATGAGCACAATAAAATTATAGCTTTTAATTTGCGTGTGTTATTCTTGGCATTAATTATGTTCAGCCAAGTTTACCTCACAACCTGCTATTGAAATGATAAACGACACACTTAGTTGTTGGAAAAATGCATGTGAGCACACACCACAAACAATATTGCACACATATTTATTGATCATGTTGCAGGTACTCGTATGTTTCTTATTAAGCACAAATTGTTGCCCAGTTGTTTGGTGACACTTACAAGAGTGTGTGGGAGCAGTTTTGGTGAAGAGAATATTCTTATGCTGTTGTTGCTGTTGCTGTTATTGTTGTTGTTGTTGTTGTTCATTGCAAAAATAAATATAGACGTCTTTATTCTGATACGCCAGCCAGCAAAAAATTAGAAATTACCATCAGAACTACTTGCCATTCAATGACTTACTTTTCTGATTGCCAAATTTCATTACACGCTTACGCTTCATTTACACATTCAAGTAACTGATAAGTTGCGTGTTACGTACAAAAACCATTACATCGAATGAAATAAAAAAATACTTGCAACTTGCTTGATTGTTTACACAGTCAAGTGCAAGTTTATTTTCAAAATGTCGTTAAGGGCAAAGGTTTTAAAGAACATTGTTGCGTTACGAACTTTAGCCCGTTCAAATCATAAATATAGAAACAAATTAAGTTCGAAAAATAATAATTAAAATTAACTAAAATTAATAGCCATGGGCCTGTGGCAAAAATTAAATAAATATACTCAATAGTAACAAAGCAAAAAAGTTTGTCTTAAGTAGAACACAAATAAGCAAATTAACTAACATGTGCATAATTAGTAAAGAATAAAACGACAATGGCAAGTCTGTTGTAAATTAGAGATGGTAAAATTGAGCTTTCATTACAAAACATGTTTCAGCAAAATTGAAATACGATGAATCAAAACAATTCACGTATTCCATTTGCAAGAAAGTTTCGTATAAAGGGCAGAAATCTACATCAACTGACACCACACACAGTGGACCAACACGGAAGAACGCTGATGATGAAGGTTTAGTGGCCTTCGAAAACGGCTGGCTGTTCCGTTCAACTATGTATGTGTTTTCAGAATACTTACAACTAACTTTGATGTTATTTGTTCATTAATAATTATCACATGTAATTTGGCTTAAAAAGCGTTACGAACTTTAGCCCGTTCAAATCATAAATATAGAAATTGTTCCGTATGTTGTTTCTATTTTTTGTGTGTTTGTATGAATTTTTAATATCTGCACGCAAAGAAAAAATATGGTTAAGGTAAATATAATCAAACAGCAACATACTATGATTGCATTATATGGTTGGACCTAAATTATATTATTTTCAATAGAAAAGCAAACTTTTAATAATATTATTATCTGAGTTAATAATAATATTATCAACGGAAACAATAAAACTTTTTTGTTATCTTATTATTGTAAATATGACAACACTATTGTTAGATGTGACTAAAATATTATTGAGACTCACTATAACATGTTCTTATCTTATAATAATATTGTTAAATACGACAAGAATATTATTTAATATAATGATAATATTTTGTTTTTCAATCATATATTTATTAACTAAAACAGCTGTGCTTTAAATTCGAAATAAAAATAAATTAATATTATTGAAATAAAATATATACATATACATATATATAAATGTATACTTACAAATGTGTGTAGGCACGAAATACAGCCAATCTGTATAAAGAGATAAACATACATACATATGTACGTATATGTTTTTATTTATCTACCCTTTTGTTTGTTTGTACTTTATTTATTTATTTATTTAACACGACGCGTGCAATACCGATAGCTATCAAACGAAACACTGAACTTACAGAAGAGGTTTCTGAAAAAGATTTTTTTAAAAACTTAGCATATGTGTGGCTTTGGATAACTTTATATTGTTATTTACATTATACTATTTTTAAAAAATAACAAAAATTATGTTGCAGTCATAAATTTTTAACAAAACTATATTGTTAAACTCTAACCATATCACACTTTTTTATGAATATAATAATGTAATTATTAAATTAAAACATTACTTTGCTTACCATAACAAAATTAATGTTTAAAATAACAATAATTTGTTTTCAACGACCACACATTTGTTAACATAATATTGTTTTATCAACCATTCTACAACCATATCTTTTCTTTGCGTGTGGGTTGCCAAATTTTTGCCATAGGAACAGCGTGACCGTTTGACCGACTAAAGTGGCAAATTGCCACTTTTTCGACCGCCTTGCCACTTTTTCATCTGTCTTGCCACTTTTTGTCTCCCTTTTTTAGAGTAAATTATATAAAAATACATTAAAATAAAAAATTTTGTGTAGTTTTCTCGTTTTATATAAATTTTTCCCCTTATTTTTGATAAATCCCCTTTTGGTGCCACTTTTTGAAAAATGTCATCGGTCACCCTGCATAGGAACATTGCAGGGAAGCGAATTAAGTGAACAACTTTTTAACAGAATAATGAATAAATTTTTACAGCAAATTCATAATAAATCATATATGATTACATGATTTTACTTTTTATTGTATTATTTAAGTTGAAATAATATTATTTTAAAAATGATTCAATGTATGATATCCATTAAAATTAAAATAAAATCTTTAAACGGTAACACTGTTTTTACTTTTGACAATTCTCGAAAATGCAAGTAAAAAAATCAACTATAATGAAAATCTTTTACCAGTGAGCCTGCAACCCAGTTGACGAAGACTTTCGCTATTGATATCGCTTTCGAATATATCTCGAACATTTATCGTGTAAAACTATCGAGAGTGACACTCAAAAATTAATCGAAAAAAGTTCACCTGTCGCTCAGATTTGTTCCAAAAAAACATTCGTTATCGAAGTTTCGCTAGCAATATCAAAATTGAGGGAATATCGAATTAATTTCGATATCGCAAAAATTCAGCAGAAAAAGTTAAAAAGTTATTTAATTTTTTTATTTTATATATTTTTTCTTAACTTGCGCTTCAGGATTTGAACATGGTCCCTCTATTCTAACAGACTAACTCACATCCGCTAGGCTATCGTGAAACAATTATTTATGTTCAATTATTGCACACACTAGGCTACCGTCACATAATCGAAAAACTATCGAGAGAAGTTCAAAGCTCGAAGTTTTAGCGAACATTAGAATTTTTTTAGATTAGCGTACAAATATCGAAGAATTTTGTTTCGAAATTTCTTCGCCTCAGTGAGCATTCGTTTTTATCGAATCTCAGGTCAAGTGTGTGCATGTGTAAACGGTAAGTTACAAATCACACTAGATAAAATTAAAAAAAAATTGGTGGAAGTTTATTGATGAAAAGAATAGTTCATTTAGTTTTAATAGGTTACGTGAACATGTCGCCAAACTAACAGGGTAAGTAGTTCTCAAAAATCGATTATTTTACTATCATGCTTTGTTAAAATTTTTAACTTTGTAATCCAGAGCTTCTACCATAAATGCTTAATTCCAAATCCGATTATATTTTTTTAATTTTTTGTCAAGGAAATTTAAAGCAAAATATTTCAATGTTGCTAAAAGAAATATGTATTATATTTACTATCAAATAGTAGTGCATATTTTTGCATATTTTACCCTTTAAAGCATATTTTTGCATATTTCAGTCTCACACGCATATTTTTAGCATATTTCGATCTCTAGAGCATATTTTATGCTTTAAGGGCTTATTTGGATTGTATACTTTCTTGATTTAAATACTCTTGCTCAAATGTGTCGGACAAACCTTTTATTTATATTTTTCTACGTCTAAATCTTATTTTCAATGTTCCATGCATGTAGTGTATAGTGTATACATTTGGCTAATTTTTTACGCCATACTGTACAAGTTTTTATTAAACACAGTTGCTTTGAATAAACCCAATCACTCCACAATTTTCCACTTTATTACAATTCAATAAAAATATTGCACTTTAAATTCAATAAAAATTTGGTTTTTGCATTATTAAATTATGTTGTTTTTGAAAAATTCTTACAACTTTTTTTGTAGAAACTTTCTTTTTCACTTACAACCGAACTCCACTGTATGAACCAACCACTGTGCAAAATGAAACGGCCAGTCTCATTTCAGTTTCAATGTATGAGAATTTTTTCCCCAAAATAAATTATTTCTTTTCTTAAATGGTTGAAACTTTTCGAATTTCAAATTTCGCCTGCTTTTTATCTTCAATTTATGGGAAAATATTTTCTATTCAAAACTTATCATTTCTTTCTTTAGAATGTACAATTTATTTACTCCTATTATTATTAGTTCGTTTTAACAGAAATTCACTGTGAAAAATGAAATGGCCACTCTGACTTCATCTGCAATTTATGAGAAAAGCCCAATGTAAATAATTGCTTTCTTTGAGTTACAAAAGCGATTTACCCCTGTTGTACCTCTGAATTCGTTATAACCCAACTCCACTGTATAATTTAACCACTGTGTAAAATGAAATGGTCGGATATTGTGCGAAAATCTTTTTTCTAACGAAAACAAAATAATTTCTTAGGGAATTTTTCAGTTTTGGAGTCATCGTTGGTGATAATTTTCTTGCCACAAATAGATTTTGCTTAAGTTCCTTCCCGCAAACGTAAGCATTTAAGAAAGAGCTGCACTTCAAATTAGTTATTTTAATTTAGTCTATTAATTATGTTAACATTTGCTACTATCACTGAATACCTCTAATGTCTAGTGGCAAGATGAGCATCACAAGTCGTTCGTATATATGAGAGCAAACGTCTTATCAGTTTAATGCGAAAGCCGTAGCATATGTCTGTATGTATGTATATAACCTATTTAGTTCTGTGTTAAGCAGCGTTTTTTGTAAATGAAATTAATGTTTGTTTAATTATCTAGTCGGTAAAAATACAAAGAACTCTTTTAGCTATAATGGCATAAGAAATTTTTTAACTAAAAATTTTTACTAGATCTAACAAAAAAAAGAAATTAACTACATACATATGTATGTGTATGTACTTAAATTTACATATAAGATGAATTATATAGTTATAGTCTTAATAGGGGTTTCCCACTTACGTTGCACAGCGGACGGCAATTAAAAAATATGATTAAAAGTCCGAACACTTTCAAACTATTTAACCGATTTCGATAAAACCAACTGCTTTGCATGGAAAATGTATTATACGAGGCATTTTTGAGGCATTGCACTTGAAGGCACTTTGTTCCAAGATGAGGTTAGCCAAAGAACGTCAAAGTTAAAACTACCGATGTTGGAGTTCTTTCGAAGCCTGTAACTTTTGTAACTACTCGTACCAACCGGTGTCAATGATTTTTTAGTGGAGCACATTTTGGTCCCTCGTCAAATTTTTTCAACATGAAACGACCCGGACAATAAAAGCAAATTGTCCAAAAAGTACGAAGAACGCACGCGAAAAAAATTTCTCCATACAATACGACTCTACACGCACGAAATCGAGTGGAATGGCAACAAATTGTTTCTCTTTTAGTAAATTTTTAATTATTATTGTTAGAACTTCATTTGTTTCTATATTTATGATTTGAACATGATAAAGTTTGTATCGCTTTTTAAGCCAAATTACATGTGATAATTATTAATTAACAAATAACACTAAAGTTAGTTGTAAATATTCTGACTAACACATCGTTGAATGGAACAAGTAGCTGTTTTCGAAGGCCACAAAACCTTTATCATCAGCATTCTTTTGTATTTGGTCCACTGTGTGTGGTTTCAGTTGATGTAGATTTCTGCTTTATATACGCAACTTTTATGCAAATGGAATACATATGTGAATTGTTTTGATTCATCGTATTTCAATTTGCTGAAATTTTGTAATGAAAGCTCAATTCTATCATTTCTAATTTGCAATAGTCTTGCCAATTTTTTTTAATTTTAACATTTCCTGCAAGATGCACATTCTTATTGAGAAAGAGTAACTTATCAAGATTTGCATACAATAATTTTACGCGAGTTTGGCTTAAGATGAATCCGGAAGTATAAAATACTCTCTCACTACTCATGGAATTTACAAGTACATATCGTCACCTTAAATGCGAACGGACGTACCTACACTTTTATATTTTTTGCAGGAGAAAGAAAAAACGGTTCTAAATGAATAATAATAAAGTGTTCTTAAAAATTTGCTTCGAAATTTACTTAAAGTAAGGGAACTTACGTGTATGTGTATGTATATGTTTTTAGCCATTTATTTCCTTTTTACAAACATTTAGGCTCTTGTGCACAGAGAACACAGATTCGTTGAGACAACCGAATTTGTTGACAATCGAATTTTGGTGGTGGCACCAATTATGAATTTACTTTTGGTACCACAATATATTTAATTATAACCATTAACCCAATAGTTGCAACAACAGATAAAGTTGGTAAGCAGTATGGAATTTGGAATAAAAGTTATTATTGCTACCGAAAATATGGTTAACTAAACAATATTATAATTGGTACATGTGAAAGAAAAATTGGCTTTCCTTGCTTAAGCAAAAATCAATAATAAACGCAAATAAAAATACAAAATTTAAGAAATTTATTGTTAGACATATTGTCATTAGTTTACTTTAATTGAAATTTATTTTCTGGTAGTGAAGCATGTCTATATGCATTTCTTCAACTACACATTTTAAACAGTCACAAACCTGTTATCTTATGCACAGACTTTCAAAAACCATATGAGAATTCACAAATCATAATATCCTTGAAAATCACAAAAGTTAACTCAACCTCTAGTTAGTTGCAGCAACTGAAAGAAAGTGTTTATTTTAACCTTAATATAGGACGAAAATTTTTTAGTTGCCAATACCAAAAGTTGGTAGTAAAATCCAATTCATAATATTTCATTCGGTTGTGCTAATCAATCAGTTCATTAGTCATGACAAAAGCATAAGTTCGGTTGATGCAATCAATTTAAGAATTGTCACAATCGTATTTTTATTACAATTGTGCCCTGATGGCAATGAACATGGATTGTTATTTGGAATAATAGAAAATTGATAGTGTGAACTGAAATATAGTTCATGCAAATGATATTCTATTGGACTAAAAATTTTCTAACCAATCTTTTTTCTGGGTGTGTTAGTTACGTTCTTTGCAATAAAAAATAGACGCATTCGTAATTACGACCGTTTGAATTTCTTTAATAAAGTCGTAATTTTTTATTGCAGATGTCTAAATATTTGCGTGAACATGTAGTTTGATAAAATGAACCATAATCAATAAAAAACTCGATATCATCAGTTTGCGTTTAAGGTGACGATATATATAATTGCTATTGGTATGGTATTGAAAATAAAAAAAGAACCAATTGCTTTTTCAAGCGTCGTTTCTCAAACTATGGCGCCAAGTTTACACTATGAAAACAGCTGATACTACGGGTTTTTATACACAAGAGTTGTAAGCTTAGAAAATTTGCTGGTGTTGCCGGTTTGACAACACAAAATATAAAATTTTTTCTTCACTGGAAATTCATGCATATATTTATATTTTACTAACTAATTAAGACTTTCTCTTACGAACACCTCGTCTTGAGTCGTTAGTGCTCGTGTCATGAAAACAACACAACACGCACCCCTCTCTAGTGTGTAGGTGGAAATAAATATTTATTATTAATTGTAAATTTAATGGGTGTGGTCCAGCCTCCTTTATGGAAGCAGATTTTAAAATACACAATTTTTATATCTCAGCAGATCATAAAGTCTTCTTTGTAACCTCACTGGGATGTCATTTCGTTTTAAAATTCATCATTCTCATCATTAAAGGTAACAAAATTGTGAGAAGGTAAACACAATAAAAACCGTTTGGCCTGAATTTGCTCTAGCACCCTACATACCCAGATAGCTCCCATTTACTTTGAGATTTACTGTCGAAATTCTTTGCACAGATAAGGAATGTACACTTTTTTTCAGTAAGCCCAGAATTTGGGCTGTCAAAGATATGACTAGGTTGCAAGCAAGCAATAAACGAGCGATATATTTATGTATTACAAACTTCATTTTTATTTGTAGTTCCCTAGCCCGACAGAGGTATTACAATTTATGGTAGCATTATATATATATACATATGAATCTCTTTATTTATTTATTTATTTATTTATTTATTTTATCACGTTACTTCATAAATATATTTTCTAACAATAACACTTTATTCTCATACAATATTTTAAGTTAACTAAACAAAAATTTATTAAACATCCGCTAAAAATCAAGACAAAAATGTCTGTACAAAAATAAAAGAAATGGAATAGATCATCAATGCGATTATCGAATACAAAGAAGCAGAACCCTCCTAAAATGTATTTGCATACATATTTAAAAAAAAATATATTTATGTTTGTACATATAAAGATATTTAAAGATACTTTAACTTGTATAACATTATTACGAATATATCTTTTGTTAACAACATAAATTCTAATTAAAGATATTATGAGATATAACAAGAGATGTGGGAAAGGAAAACAAAGAAATTTCTGAATTAAAAAACTTTAGCATTTTTCAATTTATTTGTAACAAAACATATTAAGAATACAAATACAAATATAATCATTATTAAATTCGTACTTAAAACACCAACAACGATATTTTTATTCGTATTCGTATGACGTCCAATTATTGTTGTATAAAAAGGAATATCGACAAGGGAAAATTTTAAATAATTTTATGCAGAAATTTGTTAAAGTAAAAAAAATATGTGTAAAGAAAATTTTAAACGACTAGAGTTTTTCTGAAATGAATGTTGCAAACGGATTGTTTTATGATTATTTCCCGTCAATTAAGCAAATTCATTGGCAAAACCAATAAACAAACGCAACATACACACGCAGCAACAACTGAAATATTTAGCCCAAGTAGAATTCAATATAGAGACAGAAAACGGCGGCAGAAATTCTTCAATGGCATAAGATATTAATCGCTGTACGATTGTACGGTTAGTGCAAATAAGAAGTGAAATATTTGTATTAAAACCTGAAGATGTTCGATTTTTTTCACAAAGTTCTTGTCTATACAAATATATGTACATATATATGTACGTATATGTATATGCCCATAACATATTTTAGTGCTTATTTGCTTAAAATTAGCTTTTAATTTAATTGAAACAAGATGCGTGGAAGAAATAATCAAAATTTCATTAATTTCAAAGGCCACTCGATGCAATTATGTATTGAATAAAGTTCAGATATCGTTAGGTAGGGCGCATCCGAAATTTCCACTTCACATCAACTCCACGCCAAATGACCAGGCCCTAAAATCGCTTGTGCAGAATGTCTAATGTGACATGAAGTAAGTAGTACGTAGTTGCATTTTATTGATACCATATTCCGTGTGTGTATGAACAATCATTTTTATCAAACAATTTTATCATTTACACGCTATTTACGTATATGGTGACTTGGCAGAACTAACTGAAGCAATTACGGCCTACTCGAGAGATGTAAATTCAAAAATATGGCCGTTAGTAAATGTCGCAATTCAGAAGACCCTAGTGAAATACCCTGTATTTACTTTTAGTGTTACGTAGGGGCTTTTAAGAATAATATTTTCAGTTTTGTTCTAGAACAAAAGGTTTTCTTTGGGTTTAAAATATCATGCGTTTAAATTATTTATTAGGCGTGAAATAAGAATAAATTCAGTGAAGTGCGACTTTGACCCGCGCACGAAGGGTTGCGTACGGGCACGAGATATGTAATTCAATACGAACAATATAAACTATAGTTTTGGCATTTTTTTCGTTTTTGGGTTTTTTCGATTTTAAGCGTTTTTTTTTAGTTTGGGGGTTTTTTGAATTTATTGGCGCTTTCTGAGTTTTGGCACTTTTTTCACGTTTTGGCGATTTTTTTTTTGGTTTTTGAAGTTTTTTTAATTTTGGCAATTGTTATTGTTTTGGTGTTTTTTTATTTTGGCGAGTTTTTTATTTTAGCGATTTTTTTTTTAATTTTGGCGTTTTTTTTTCATATAGGTGATTTTTTTTTTGGTTTTGGCGATTTTTTTAGTTTTGGGAATTTTTTTAGTTTTGAGGATTTTTTTCGGTTTTTGGCGTTTATTTTAAATTTTGGCGATTTCTTTCGTTTCGGCGATTTTTTTTCATTTTTGCGATTTTTTTTTTCACATAAACAATTATTATGGTTTTTGGCGCATTTTTCGAGCTCTGGCGATTTTTTTCGGTTTTTGTCGTTTCATATTGGCGATTTTTTTTCATTTAAACGATTTTTTCGAACTTGGCGATTTATTTTAGTGCTAGAATTTTTTTTAATTATGTCGATTTTTTTCGATTTGGCGATTTTTTTTAATTTTTGGCGATTTTTTTCAGGTTTTGGCGATTTTTTTCGGTTTGGCGATTTTATAATTTTCGCATTTTTTAGTTTTACCGTTTTTGAAAATTTCAAGAGTTTACCTCTTACGGTCTCCAAGATATAGCAAGTTGTCAAAATTACATAGACAAAATTGCATTAACAGATGGACCACCCTTTAATTTAAATTTTTTAATATTTTAATGTTTATTGTTGTAGTCTATACAAAAATACACTAATTTTACATATTTCAAGTGTCAATATACATATGTACAAACAATTGTATGTATATTACATGAGATTTTAACATTTTTCGTCGCTCGTTTTGGAGAACCCTTTAATTTCTAATTCTCATGTATTTGTTGTTGTATTGGCCAAGGTTCTACATACTCTGTCAAAATTTCAGGCCCGTAGCTCTTACGGTTCCTGAGAAAATACCGTGTGACGGACAGACGGACAGCGTAGCGAAAACAATAGGGTTCCTTTTTTCACCTTTGGTGTACGGAACCCTAAAAAGTGGTAAAAAGTCTACAACTTTTGACCTAAGGAACCGATTTCGATGAAGCCAACTGTTTTGGAAAAATAAATTTTGGACTTTTGAGATAAAGATAAAAGATGTGAGTTTATTTGAATAGCAGAAATAACACGTACATTTTCACCTGCTGTGTTAAATTTACGTAAAAATTTTAAGACTGATTTAACCGCAAAGGTATACACATATTATGTACCGTTGAATAGATAATTACATCTCATATTGCAATTATATAGAAAATATTAAGAAACATTTGATGTAAAGAAAATAATATCAACAATTTAAGCAAAACGAAAAAATGTAGAAGATTTATCCCTTAATTCTGTTCGACGATTGCATCGTCTTGTCTATGGACGAAAAAAAGCCGCTGTTGTGATTCTTTAAAACAATTATTTTTTATTCTCTATGCTAGAAGGTACGTGTATTTGCTTTATGATTTTGTTCCAAACATTATATCCATTACATATTTCTTCATATATTTTTCAAACTATTGTACAGTAGTTTAATTTAATTTTTATGTTTTACAAACATTGCAATAATATTTTTATGTTTCATTATTAAGGACAACAACTATTTTTGAAGAAAATAATTTAGAGAATTCAAATACAAGAACTCGAAAGTATTTTCATTTGTCATACAAAATTTTCTTGAAATGGATTTCAAATACATTTTATTTTTTTTTTATAAATATGGGGTAAATGTATACTATTGAACTAAATTAAAATGTTTCCCAATATATAATTTTATAAATTTTTTTTTAATTGGCATAAATTGTGTTAGAAAAGTTTGATTTTTAGAAAATCTCCTCTCCTGCCTACATTTATGTCATGAGGATTTCAAGAGTTTCTTACAAATTACTTAAACCAAGTTTATTTATAATAAAAGAAATATATAAAATAATAAATCCAAAAATTAGAGTTTTTGCTAAAAGTAAAATGCTTATTTTCGACCAATGCTGGATCCGAGGTGCACTAACAAAAGTCTCTAAAATTAATTTCACAGTTTTTTTTAATACCTCTTCTCTCAGAAACAACCAAAGTTTTTATCAAATACTTAATAATTTATTAAAATATTGCAAAATATTAAAGAATACTTTTTTTCACAAAATTTACAAAATTTCCTCATAATTTTCAAAAATCCAAATAGGCAAAATTATTCCTTGCTAAAATTTTTAAAATATCAAAAATAATTTTTTCCATATGAATTGTAATGAAGTTTTCTTTTAAAAACAAAAAAAAAAAAATAAATGAGTTTTGTTAAGTAATAAAGAAGTTATGTACTAACAATTAAAAAAAGTCAAGGCCAAAACAATTTAATGTAATTAAAAAAAATTCAAGGCAAATAACTTGGAAACAGCAAGGGATAGAATGGTGATATAGGCATGTTTTATTTTTGTTTCTTAACGTTGATTGTACCACTGATCGATATTTACAAAAGTTACAAGCTTCGAAAGAATTTCGACATGCTGTAGATATATAATTTCTCAAAAGTTCAACACTAGTTCAAAAGTTGCGAACTTTTTACCACCTTTTTTATTTCACGCCACTGTGCGTTGAAAAAAAGGTGTGTTAATGTCACAAAATGCTTCCAATTAAATAAGTTAATGCTGTTTCAAACAATTTTATAATTGTCCCAATTATATTTTGTTGATTGAAAACAAAAAATTTTAATGTTTGTATGGATGTTAGCAAATATGCAAACATACAGACGAATATTAAACTTTTTTACGCATTATTAAAAATTCTACAAATTTTTGGATTGTTTGAATTAACTTTGTTTAATGAAAAAAATATTTTAGTTTGTGTTTGTGCTTGTTCATGCTTTCATGGAAGTGTGTCAGCCTGTTATTCTAGAAGTATCAAGTTCAAAGCATGACAACACTCTAATTTCAAAAATATAATAAGAACACATATGTACATATGTACAATAATTGAATAAAAAACAAGTAAGAGTGCTATATTCGGCTGTGCCGAATCTTATATACCCTTTACCAAAGTGCGTCTATGTAGTATAGAGATACATACATAAGCACAGAGATATGCAGGTACATAGATATTAATTTTGTGAAAAAATTCATACTTTTTTCTCTAGTGCAATTTTTAGGTTTTTGCATTATGTTTAATTTGGTGGTTTTTAAATTTTGGGGATCTATTTTGTTTTGCTGCTTTTTTTAGTTTTGGCGAATTTTTTTCATAAAGGCAAATTTTTTTGGCCTTGGACATTTTTTTCGGTTTTTGGCGTTTTTTTAATTTTGGTGACTTTTTTCCTTCTGGCAATTTTTTTGATTTTGAAAATTTTTTTCATTTAGGCGATTTTTTTATTTTTTGGCGATTTTGTTTCATATAGGCGATTTTTTTTTTTGGTTTTTGGCGTTTTTATTTCTTTTTGGCAATTTTTTTAGTTATGACATTTTTTTCTCCTTTTGGCGATTTTTTCGGTTTTTGGCGTTTATTTTAATTTTGGCAATTTTTTTTCGTTATGGCGATTTTTTTTGATTTTGACGATTTTTTTTTCATTTAAGCGATTTTTTTAATTTTTGGTGATTTTTTTCATATATGCAATTTTTTTTTTTTGTTTTGGCGATTTTTTTCGGTTTTTTGGCGTTTTTTTAATTTTGGCAATTTTTTTAGTTTTGGCGATTTTTTGATTTTGGCGATTTTTTTTTCGTTTTGGTAGACTTTTTTAATTTTGACGATTTTTTTTTCTTTTAAGTGATTTTTTTAACTATGGCGATTTATTTCGTTTTGTAGGATTTTTTTGATTTCGACGATTTTTTTTTAATTTAAGCGATTTTTTTAATTTTTGGCGTATTTTTTCATATAGGCAATTTTTTTTTGTTTTGGCGATTTTTTTTGTTTTTTTTTAATTTTGGCGATTTTTATTTCGTTCTGGCGATTTTTTTGATTTTGACGATTTTTTTTAATTTTTTGGCGATTTTTGTTCATATAAGCATTTTTTTTGCGATTTTTGTCTTTGTGGGATTTTTTTTTTGTTTTTACACTTTTATCTCGTTTTGGCGATTTTTTTCGTTATGGCGATTTTTTAGATTTTGCGAAATTTTTTTTTCATATAAGCGATTTTTTTTAATTTTTGGCGATTTTTGTTCATATAAGCATTTTTTTTGTTTTGGCGATTTTTTCGGTTTTTAGCGTTTTTTTGTCATTGTGGAAATTTATTTTTAGTTTTGACACGTTTTTCTCGTTTTGGCGATTTTTTTCGGTTATTGGAGTTTTTTTTTAATATTAGCGTTTTTTTCATTTTGGCGATTTTTTTCGTTTTGGCGATTTTTTAAAATTTTTGGCGATTTTATAATTTTCGGATTTTTTAGTTTGACCGTTTTTGAAAATTTCAAGAGTTTAACTCTTACGGTTTCCAAGATATAGCATTTTGTCAAAACTAGTCAAAATTGCATTAACTGATGGACAACCCTTTAATTTAAAAGTTTTTAATTTTAGTGTTATTTGTTTTAGTCTATATAAAAATACACTAATTTTACAAATTTCAAGTGTCCATATACATATGTACATTTGTACATACAATTGTATGTATATTACATGGGATTTTAACATTTTTCGTTGCTCGTTTTGGAACACCCTTTAAGTTTTAATTCTCATGTATTTGTTGTTGTAGCGATCAAAGTTCTACATATTCTGTCCAAGTTTCAGACTCGTAGCTCTTACCGTTCCTGAGAAAATAGCCTTCTTACTAAAACATGAAATATGTTTAATTATTATGAAAAAAGTTAAAGTTTTCCAACCCTGGAAACGTTTTTTTAATTTTTTAAATTATTAATTTTTTTTTTTAATTATAAATACCAATTTTATTCATACCGAAGTATAAAATAAGTTAATTTAATAAAAAAGTAATAAAAACTTGTTTTCGGTAGTTATTTTCTATGGGAAAATGGAGTTTGAGTTTTCCAGCTCTGAAACCGTCTGCTCAATTTTGCTGATTTTCAATAGCAAAATTTCTGACACACCAGTCCAAGAACGAAATCTCTAGCTCTTCTGGGAGCTTGGGAAAACCGATTTCACGTACAGACAGACGGACAGACGGACAGACGGACATCGCTTGTTCGTCTTCCCTATGCATAAGGATCCAGAATATATATACTTTATGTGTCGCTTATTAATATTCTAGAAATTACAAACGGAATGACAAACCTATATATACCCTTTTACCATTTTTTGGTAAAGCCTAGTGGATGTGTGTTAAGGTAGGATCACACGATTGCCGCAAATACACAAATCTGACCCGATTTTTATTGTGCTGAACTGATGCACAATAACTAAATTATCCCAATCAGATAAGTTGCAGTCCGATGATTGCTCCATTTTATAAAAATTTTATTGACGCATATTGGTGAAGAATGAATTTGGGACAATAATTGATCGATTGTTCTAACTTGCGCAATACTAGCAAGTAGCTGTTGTGGTAGTTTGTTTTGTTTTACTTGCAAATATTTTTTTAAGAGGCAATTTTCGTTCTTTGAAACGAATAAAAACTAATCATATGAATTAAGGATTAGCTTACAGTTCCATGTTAACATTTCAAATAAGTTATAACTACATACCTATAAAGTAAATTTAAGTTTTCTGTACTTACGAAAACCTTTGGCGCACACAAAAAAATAAATTAGTTTAAGAAATTGTTGCGTATTGACTACTTTGATTGCTGCTCTAGAACACAATAAATATTGCCGCATTTTTAACATTTTTATTGGGGCATGGTTGCCTATCAACCGTTCACACGATTGCCGTACCAAAGTTGCATTTGATTGCGGCAAATCATCAGAATATTGTTTTCGATTGTCGTATTGGACAATAAATTGTGAAATCACACGATGGGCATATAAAATGGATCAATAATTGGTGCATTGCGGCAATCGTGTTATCCTACCTTTAGATTGTTATAATGGAGGTGCCATGTTTCTAAGCCTGCAGCGTAAGTTACGGAATTAAACAAATAAATAAAATAATAGTAATATAATAAATAACAAAAAAAAATAAATAAAAAAAATTTCTTTTTAATTTTTAAACATGTTTTAATTTTGTTTTTAAAATTGTATACCATTCAATTACTTTTATTAATTAATTCAACGAACAATTTAATTGTTTAAAACCTCTAAAAGTTTAATTATTAATTTAATTGTGCCAATTAATCATTTGTTTAAAATAAACGCGTATTTTCAATTAACTCTATTAATTGATCTCAAACAGCATGAAAACCTCATTTGTACAAACTCATTAATTGATATTATCAATTTGTTTGCAGGACGAAAATCAGTACAGAATTTAATTAATAGTACAAATTTCTAACTAAAATTTTTAATTAAAGTTGATTTTAAATTTTCTTGTGTATCTATCTCTTTTTCTTTTTCCTTGCGATATTATTTCCTTCTATACTTCTAAATTAATTAATAACCTTTTCTTTTTTTTACAGTTATTTTTTTTTTGAATTCGAAAGTCGTAATTCTGCTCCAGAGGATAATTTTGTATATATTTTAGTACCCGTATATTATAGATTTCTGAATAATTTAAGAAGATTTGCCCCTGATATTTGATATCAAATATAAGTATACATACAAATACAATAATTGTAGCATAATTGCTTTGAAGAAATTTCAAATTTATAGATGGAACACCCTCTTTTGATATCAGTTATCTTAGTTTATTCTTAAGGGAAAAAATTTAATATTTATTAATTTGCAATGTGAAAATATTCCCATCGAAAGAAGAATAAATAAAACGCATAATGACTACAAACGACTCCATCAATATTACAAAGGGAATAATTAAAGTATTCCCATTCTCAGTATCTACTTTAAGTTTCCTTCTAAATAAATCTCTTTATTTGCAACAACTTTAACAAAAATTCGACTAAATTTAAAAGACTATACACACTGTTCGTTCCCCTCTTATAGCTTTTACATCCTTCAATTTTGCCAACCATTTTATTTTTATATTTTGCCACATTCTCAACGTTGTACACTCACAAAAGTAGCAAATGTCTACAAAATGAATTTATTATGCTGAAAGACTTTAACTTTGCAAATATAACAACGAAAATAAAAAAAAATAAGAAAAACAAACTACAAAATGTTTATGACTAGTTTAGTATGAATATAATTTTAATATACTTATGCATTCTTTTATTTATTTTATGCATAAATGCAAGCATATATGTATATACATACCGACACATGTATATATACATATATATAAGTATGTATATTTACATACATATGAATGTATGTGCTTATAATTTTAAATAGTGGTTTAGACTTAACAGCAACTACTGTGCCAGCAGACCCGTTTACTTTAAGTGACTATTGGCCATTTCATGATAGAGTTGATGATGATGGCGACTACTTCAACAACTTTGTAAATTTGTATATTAATTTCCATAAGCGCCACACTTTATTATATGTAGAAGCTGAAAAAAGGAACACACACTATCGCTGTAACATTTAGACCACATGCTTAGTTGGTCAATATAAATACATACATATACACACATACTTACGTATATAGACACATACGAGCATAAAAAAATTATTCATTTTGTAAAATGTGTACATATGTATGTACGAGTAAAATGTTATAAAAAAATCAGCATGAAGACGGCTGAATGAGATTCATTATGTGCACAAATTAAAAAAATATGTAATAAGGATTTATGTTCAAGGGAAAAATCATAGCAGATTCCAGATATACACATATAACATATATACTATTATCCTGCACAAGACCATTTATAAGACCTTTCAAGACATGAGCGATTTTTTAAATGCTAAGTAAAGCGATTTTTTAAATGCTAAGTTAAACATTTACAACATCTCTCATGTCTTGAAAGGTCTTATAAATGGTCTTGTGCAGGACACTAATACATACGTACATATGTATTGACCCAAAATTAAGAACTCTCCATTTTTGCAAATGGTGCCAAATGTCACTTCCGCTTTGACATTTTTGGAGTAAAGAGATATAAAATATATGTTAATAAGGCATGAATTGCTGTACTCCTCAAGAACGCGGAATAATTATTTCGATTTTTTGCCGACAAGTTTTCATTGAGAATTATCATGAGCGACGATGTGAATAAGCAGAATTATAGCTTTTGGGGTAGCGAAAATCCGTTCGCAGATTCGCAGAGCCATTATACCCTCTCACAGCTACTGTATGGTAAGAATTTTTCGAAACGATGCGGACCAAACGACTTTTGTGAACAGTGAGCACTACATAACCATGCTTAACGACTTTCTACTCCTCCTCAAATAGACAAATATAGACTGGATAATGAGTGGTACCCACAGGATAGAGCACTGGGTGCATATTGTCTTTCATTTATTGCAAAAAAAGCATTCACAGTACATCGGGTGACTATTTGTGCGACACCCTGTACAAATTATATTGCTGATAACACTGCACAACACTGATTTGGATGTTTAAATAAAAATGGCTGATTGTCATTTATTTTTATCTCCTGATACGATGGCGTCATTAGTTTTTCCCTACTAACTCTAGTTTTAAAGATATTCTGACATTTAGCATTTGCATAATTTTTACCACTTTTTGTATTATTCCGTTAATATTTTACGAATGGTCCTCCAAACTTAAAAATACCTTCTGGATTATTAATCTACACGAAAATTTGTTTTATGTAGATAAAGTCGCATTGATGAATATATCAGGATATCTTACTATTATTGTAAGGATGAAATTCATTTGCTGGTGGTTCAGCTTGGTCTATATACGTATTTCATTGGCGCTTGAACCAAATCATCAGTAGACTTCAACCACAAATTTTGAACAGTCACAAACCTCTTACTTTATGCACAGACTTTCAAAAACTATATGAGAATTCATTAATACATACGTATAGGAATATTTTTTTATAGAAATTTGTGCTTTGTATCATTTTCAAATATCATTCAATGATGATCATGAAAATTTTTGGGTTCTTTTTATTAACTTTAAAGTACGCCAACAAGAGTGTGATGTCCTTTTTCATACAATTTTTTTATATTTCATATTGCATATAATATTCGTATTCGCGAATATCTTTTGAAATATTCATATTCGTATTCACGAATATCAAAAATTGACATTCGTTACATCACTAATACATGCATATGTAGGTAAATGAACTATATTTGTTTTGTTATTATTATTAACTGTATTATTATTATATATTAACATGCGATACATTATAAATATGTATGCATTTTAAATCCCCGTAAAAAAAATGGATGTCATTCTAGTGGAACTACATTTTCATTGCTTTCAAACAATCGATATTTTTAATTTGCCGAAAGTGAGCAAAAACCATGTAGAAGCTTATTTTAGTCTTACAAAACCTTGTAACTCCTCCATAGTGTTAAAAAATATTTACCAGAATTAAAAAAAAAATATTTTTTTAAAGAAATTTATGAACTAATTTAGTCTAAAATGTAAAAGTTATTTGCTTAAATTTACATGAAATCACTGCTTCGGGTTTAAATTCGTATAAAAAGAAACGAATTGTTAAAAGAGGTAACTATTTATCATTTTTCCTAGATAAAAATATTATTCTTAATATCGCTTACAATTCAGTGACCAGACATCGAAAAAGAGAACTTCTTACAATGACAACCATATGTAAAAATCATTAGAACGGATCGAAATTTTCACTACTTCCAGACCGCAAACTCTACATTTTCATGACTTTTTTGGAGTGTCTTTTTTGCTGTTATTTAATAAAAATACTACATATTGAAATTTGGTTATATTTTTTCTCATATGGTAACTTTTAAAGCGAATTTTGGTTGTAAAATTTTTTGGTTGTGGCAGCACTGCACTGCAGTTCTCATCATTATTCCCTTTGCATTGTAGTTCATACACAACATTGCATTGTTGTTGTTTGTTTATTGGCGCCTTAACTTTTGTAAATATTTTATTTAGTGTTGTGTTTGACATATAGGCAAATTGTATTTGTTTTGATCCCACAGCTGATTTGATTTCTTTAGTGTTAGTCAAACCAGGTTTATATGATACACTGAAAAATTATCTTGTGTTGTTTGTTAAATTGTTTTGTTTTATGTTGCTTGAATACTTACTAGATAATGTTTTTACTGTTTCATTTATTAGTGAATTTATTAATTTCATTGGGAAACTATTATTTTGCAGGATTGTTGTTATTTTCCTCATATTTTTTTTTTCATGAAAACAATTACTGCTAATATTTAAATTTAATTTTATAGTAATGTAATTTTTATATTAAAAAAGCAAATTTATGGAAAAGCATATAAAAGGCAGCAAATTTTTATTAGGCTGCGCCGTGTCGGAAAGCACCATGGTGGATAATATCCTCATTACCGGCCAAAGGCCGGTAGTCCAAGTACACATTATTAAACAGGAAAACTTTACAAGGCAGAAAATCTTTATTATGCATTGATTCGTAGATTTTCTCCACCATGGTGTTTCCGGACACTGCGCAGCATAATAAAGATTTTCTGCATTTTAAAGTTTTCCTGTACACAGAAAAAATATCATCAAAATGCAACCAGTAAAACAAATTGTTCATAATTAATTTAAATTGAAATATATATTTACTTAACATAAAAAATTAAGTTGTTGATACGACAAACACAGAAATTTTTTTCAATAAACTGAACTAACAAAATTTTATGTTATACATGGCACAAAAACTCGAACATTTTTTCATATTTTTTTAATTAAAAATGTCAACTAAAGATTTTGATGCTGCTTATTGTTGATATAACAAATTTTAATTTTTCTAATCTATTAAATTACTCAACAAAATTATTTGTTAAATTATATCATAATGGAATACGCACATGTAGAAGAAACAGAAGAACTCGCATTTTGTGTGTATTCATTATTTGCTTATCTAATAACGATTTGCTCTTTAGCTGAGTGGTAAGTACGTCAGTCTATTAGTCAAGAGATTGCCGTTCGATTCATCCCAAAGAACTTAAAAATTTAACACAAAACCAAGTTCTAGGAAAAAATATGAAAAAACAAACAAAGAAACAACACATAAGAATTTAAAAAACAAATTCATTAAAAAATTTTATTTTCTGTTAACAACTCAATTGTGAATAACACAATTATTTTAATTGGAAATAATTGAGTTGATCTTGTTTTCTTAAGATACAAATGCGTGTTTGTATTTACAAAAATCATTGTAGGTGCCTTTTTAAATAGTATTTTAATTGTATTCACAAATAAATTACTTGTATTTACAAATCTTTTTTTTCTGTGTATAATAACTTCTTCCTGCATTTGGCATTGCAAAGTTTTCCTGCCTAATAATATTTTGCTGCGGCTGGTATGTCCAATCACGGCTTTGCTTAAAACAATTTGGTGAAACAGTTCTACTGTTACAGAAGCCAAATAATAAAATATAATACAAAATGCAATACACATACATATGTATGTATTTATACATACATGTACTTTAAATTTTATGTTCGATTTTGATGATTTCCAGAATTTTTGGGTGTATTTTCCCTCTAATTTTTAAATTTTTAAAAAGTTTTGGGCGATTTTTCATACAAGAAATTACTTAAAACTTGTATAAAAACTTGTTTGGGAGATTTTTAATTTTTATTTTTTGGGAGCTTTGGTTTTGGGCGATTTTTCGTGGAAACATTATTTTTCATATGAAAAATCGCCCAAAATTACAAAATGAAAAATCCCTCAAAAAAATTAAAAATTCCCAAAAATTAAAAATTTTGGGCGATTTTTTATATTTATTGTTGGGCGATTTGGTTTTGGGCGATTTTTCATGGAGCCAACTATTTTTCTAAAAAAAAAAATAATAAACTACTAAGGCGATTAAGTTAAAAATCTAATCAGCTCTTAGCCTCAAAACGACAGGTCAGTTTCTAAGCAGAATGAATTTTTTCTCTAAAAAATATTCTGATTTTTGTTTGAAATAGTTTTTAAAGTTTATTATATGTTTAAGTTTGTTTTCTATTGTTTTTAACTCCCGACTAAAAAAAGGGGTATTATAAGTTTGTAGTGTCTGTGTGTATCTGTGTGTCTGTTCGTGTCCACGTACAGGCCAAACGGTTGGATCGATTTTGATTTAGTTTTTCTTCTCTTTGAAATGTGACTTGATCGAGAGGGTTCTTAGCTATGTTTGAAGAAAATCGGTCCAGCCGCTTAAAATATATCACATATTTTCTACATATATTCGGGGTTTTTTAAAATTTAAATTTTTATTATTGTTTTAAATAATAATGAAAAAAAATTAAAAAATATGTCCATATATTTTTTTAATGCTTGTTTCTGATAAACGCAAATGCTCGAGAACTGCTAATAACTAACAAGCATCCTTTCATAAAAGCCTACAAATGATTATTCCTTATATTACGAATTTCATATAAGTTATTTACGCTGATCGAATAATGGTCAGAACAACTAAGTTATATTACTTACAGGGAACTTACTTACCATCAAATCGTATTTCGGTCAAGATAAATAAGCTCTTGGGGAAAAAAGTATTCACTTAATTTATATATCTCCAAGAATACAAGAAAACAATTTTAATGGTCTCGAAACTATTTAATAGTGTTAATTTTTGGAATGGAAATAAGGCCTCAACCCAGTATTACATTAGCGGAAATCTCTCTTCGGCATATGTGCAACCTTATGGCACATATATGCAATTACTTTCTGCTACATAGCGTGAATGTTGTTTTTAAGCGTTTAAAAAACTTATTGCAACAGTTGACGTTTGATATGTTAAAGTACACAATATATGTATATAAATAGAGCCGAGATAAGCTAAGCCGCAGCCGATATTTGAACAACAACGACGCCGCTAAAATATTTAGGTGAGAAAAGCATTCAACTTGTTACTCATTTCCTCAATAGCAGAAAACTTTTTTTAATTTATTAATACCAAGAATTTTTTATGGAATATTTATTCATAGCAAAAATTTGTTTAACATCTGGAATTTTTTTCGGTAATAAAAACGTTTAAATAAAAAGTTTATCAATCATAAAATGTTTAATAAACAATTTAGTAATACAAAAATCTAACGAAAGCTAATCTCTACCGAATATATTAAAAAGAAATATCTCAACATTTTTTATTGACAGAAATAACTTAATTTAAACGGGATATTTAATGGTAGCAAAGAACTTTCGATAACAAAAAAAATTATTCATGAGATTCAAAAGAGCAAAATAAAAGGCAGAATATTTTATTAACAAAATGATTTTGTTAATAAAATAATATGTGAAGTTCCAAAGCTGTTCCAAGAACTTTTTTTAGTTCCTTTTCTAATAAGTTGTCATTAGCGCTTACGAAATGCAATGCGAAACCAATAATAAATAAAACCAATATAAATTTTTCGTACGAAGTACTATTTAGAGATAAAATAAGATAAGTTTGATTCAAAAACCACGAGAGAAAGATTGCAAATGGAATTTAAGAATGTAGGGTGTTTTTGATTCGTTCTTTGCCAAACTTGTAGATGTATCTACATAAGACACTTTTGTGTTTAAACTTCTGTTATGAAGTCTTTTGTCGTTTTAACTTATTGTTAAAGTAATTTTTTTTCTTTCTATTCTATACAAACATGGAATTTTTTGCATAAATTCATACTTGTATCAAAAAGTTATGTAGTGGTCAATTTTTGTTTGTTAATTTTTGTTCTTGCAACCAACCAAGTTGAATAGTCAAAATTTGAGGCGCACAGTGTAGATACAAAACCCAAACAAAAAGTAAGCGAAGCAAAAATGGCCACATATTGATTATAGTCAGTGTTACCAGGAAATTTGAAAATAAATCGTTACTCAATGAAAAAGAAATCATATTTTCAAGTCTCTATTTTTCTTGCAAAAACTACAATCTACGCTATATTACTTGAAGAGTACTTTTATGTTTATACCGCTAAAAAATACTTTTAAAATAAATTTTAAGGTTCATACATAATCGCTAATGAGGGCGGCCCAAAACTAGCTGACTTAACAAAGAAAACGACACCGGAATATTTTTGTTTATTTTTCAAATTAATATCCTTTTAGCTGGATAGACTTTTCCCAGTGATATTCATTAGCTGGATACCTACCCTGTGTGCACTAAGAACATTCAAGCATCTATCGCAGACTATACCTCTTCTTTGCTGGCAAATCTCTCACACCCAAAACAATTTTTAAAGTTTAAATAGAAAGTAATACGACGAAGGTAAACTTAGCGAGTAAGGTGCGTGATGCAGCAATTCCAAATTTATATCTTTTATGTTGGCCTCGGTAATAGGAGATGTGTGAACTGGCGCATTGTCTTGATGAAACAATTTTGAATTTTTCACCGAATTCGGACTTTAATTCAACAAAATAAAACAGTCCAAGCACCGTGAAAAGTTAAAATACTCGCTTATAGTGCTCGAAATTCTACATCTTAAAGCAAAAAATTAAACGTCGAATAGATAAAGGTGATTTTCTATTGACGCGTTAAAATTAAACACTGTGAAAGAAAACTGAAAAAATAAGCAAAAACTTTTCGTAATTAAATCCTGATTATATATATTGGAAGTGTGGAGATAAAGTTAATAATTCGGCTCAATTATTCAGAGATTTTAATTTTGATTTTAAAGGTTGAACACATTTGCTTTATTAAAAAATGTATGCTGTGCATCGCTGAGCATGAGAAATTATGTACGAATTAGTAATGGTTGCACGCGATTAGCTTGCTAATAATAAGCGCTTAACGACTTCTGCTAACACTTTTATTGCTGTTTTTATTGTCTGTTTTATGTGCTTTCATTAGATATGTGCAAATGTCATTCAATGGAAGGCAGTTCATCAGGACGGTGCGTGATTAAAAAAATATTGACGTTTTGCTTGTTTTGTTGTTTAAACATCTTTTATATGAATTTTGTTCGTGCCTTCTTATTTCTTTAATCAAAAATATCATAAATAGTAATTTACTAATAATTTCTTTGCATGGGGGATACCCGTCGCATGATTCCTACACCTATTACAGCATTCACAACAACAACACAACAGACAGTAATGCTTGCTCTTACTTTGCAAAGAAACAAGAATAAATTTAAGAGCTTTCAAAGCTATTTAACTCAATGCAAATATCAGTGAATGTGTGTTTCGACGTAGCTGTTCTACGGACAAAGGAAAAATAACAAGTATTTTGTATGGTGGGTAACCGTCTCCCCCTTCCATACTAACAAGATTTCGTTGGAACATGCAGTTTGTTTCAAAATCCTTCCATATAAATTTCAAACACTCTATTGACACATATTTAAGATATTTACTCAATTCACAACCTATTGTAAGTGTAGGAGGTTGTCAAGCTGTACAATAGTTGTAAAATGTTGTAGGTAATTTCCATTGTAAAGATTGCTACAACACCTAAAACATTTTTCCCTATGTTTGATGAATGTCGTAGAATGGCATCAGGAGTACATAAGCTTTTAAAAGTGCTAATATTTTTTGATTACATTTACCTTAATTTTTCTTTATTTAATTAATATAAATTAATGCAATTATATATGCAAATAAATAAAATAATTCGCGAATTGACAAAAATTGGCAAATGATAACAAAGTTTAATAATGTTTTAAAACTTTCCAAATTGTTAGGACGTTACAAACCATGCAAAAAGCCGCTTTTATTGCGAATTTTTTTAAAAATCGCGAAAATTGGCAAAATTTTAAACAAGACATAATATCAGAAATAATTCTTAGTCAGGCTTAAGTTCAGTAACTTCAATTCTTTATTGAATGAAATATTTAATATAATAACCTAAATAGAAAAATGAAAAAAATGGAAAAACAGAAAATTAATAGTGATACTTATAAATGTATTTACCAAAGGTAAATCAATTGTATACACAACAATCATTTCTCAAATTACGTTTCATTGAAAATTTTAGTTAAATAGCTTATATTAATAAGAATCTCTACTCAAGTAGATAGACGATGGTGCTGATGAAGTGCTTGGCTGCACAGAAAAGTATCGGTATTTCCCCCAGCTTAAAGTCTGAGTTTAATTTTTCTTCTCTTTTCATTCAATAAAGAATTGAAATTACTAAACTTAAGCCCGACTAAGAACTATTTCGGATTAAAATTCACTACAGTTCAAATAAAGAATTTAAAAAAAAAAATTAAAAAAATGGCTCAAGACATGATATATTTTAAAAATCGCCAAAAATGTAAGGAATGCAAACAATTCAATAAAAGTCGCGAAAATTCACAAAAAGCTGAAAGCATGCAAAAATTCGCTTTATTCGCAAAATGTGCAAAAATTCGCGAGAAGTTGCAAAATCGGAAGAATAAATGTGATTGTCTTCGCGAAGCGAAATACACATTATAAAACAATACCTGTTTGTGTATTCATTGATGCGAAAACCAAAATTCATATTTTATAAGAAAAATCATCAAGTTATAGAAACATCAAAACTACGATAAATCATCAATCCTGGCAACGCTGATTGTACCAGTAATTGTAGTTGCATCTGCAAGGCAAAAGTGTATGGTTGTACATACGCGCACGTGTGTGTTTGTGTGTATTGTGTATTGTATGAAACGCTGCCATTGCAAACAATTAAAATCATATGAAATGTACATAAATTATTCATGCCCTCTATAGTCTTAACATGTATGATTTCAAATACATGCAACATACTTACTTCCATACATACATACATATTTACGTTCATAAATTCATTTATTTATATGTATGTAACTCAAGAGCACACGAGTACATACTCTTAATCTTAAGTGGACAATCTATGCAAAAAAACAATTAAAAGACATAACAAAGCAATAACAATAGCAGAGCACAAAAAAGCACAACAAATTCTATGTATTTTATATGAATAAATATAAATAAAGATAAGATAAAAGAATAATAAAATATTTTTTTTTAATAAATTATAGAAGAAAAAAAGGAGCAGAAAATAAAAACACTCAAAAAAATAAGCTAAACACAAGTCGATTGATGACTTCTTGTAAATTTATTGATAATGATAAATAATTTGCATACTTCGAGGCACTTTAACAAATTGTAGTGTTTTCACACTGAAAGTTAAAACCTGGAGGCAAATTACGGCATTCGAAACGATTCGAAATTTTAAAATATTTCCATATAAACTCTATTGAAATATTTCATAATTTCGTTCGATAACGAGTGCCGTAATTTGCCCCCTGGTTTTAACGTTAAAACCATTAACAGCTGATCTTGCATTCACACTGCAAGTTTGTTAAATTCAGGTTTTAACTCGCAGAATGTCTAATAAGTTTGCTCAAAAAGCAAATAAATCTCCTGCAAGAGATGCGTGTGTTTGTTGTTGTATTTTATTTTATTTATTTATTAAACATATTAATGCAAAGTAAATTTGCATAATATGGTGTTGCACACATATGGGCGGAGTAACGTAGAACATATGCCCAAGATGGTATTAACAGTATTTTATAAGGTTTTGTGACTGACTGTACACGACCTATGCCTTCACATAGGAAGTAGGCAACGTGGTTGTTAAAGAAATTCCACAAAAAACCGCAAGATTATACGGTTATCCGTGGTAGATCAGTCAACCAGTGCGAGCGAGACGAAAAACTCTCGAAGGCCAAACAACACACACAAGCCTGACCGCACATAAGAAATAATTACGACGACGCGAGTGATGTTCCCCGACCCAGAGCTGCTTAACGACTGACTTGTTGTTGTATGTATTTTTTTTCTGCTTTTTAGAACAACTCGGAAATTTTACAATGCGTTGTAACATGGAAATTATTTTATATTTTGTAAATAAATATTTTAAAATTACATTGAACTAATTATATAAAATGAGTAGTATGTTGTGACCGAATATGGCCCACAGGCTAGGTATACATAATGAATAATGATGTTAGCCATATCGTCTATTTTCACTTCCCAGAGGTCAATGAAAATATTTTCGTTGTTTTTCTTCCAAAAAAAAACAGCTTTTTCCATAATTTTTTGATTATTGTTGCTGCTGCATCCATTTTTAAGTAGAAACTCTTTCAAGCGACATTTATTGTTATTCACTGGCATAAACATTGTCAGCTGCTCCCGGTCATTTTGACTTAGCAGTACTGAATTTAGCACAGAGAACAAGGTTGCATTTTATGAAACCAACTTTAAACCAATTCAAAAATGGTTTTAAATGGGTTTTAACAAAAACAATTTGTATGCTGAAAACAGGTTTTAACTTGGTTGGTTTTAAAGCTAAAACCAACTTTTATTAAAACTATGTTAGTGTGAAAACACTTTAATAAATAACGTACAAGAAGAGTGTATAAAATTTGTATTGATGATTTTTGGAAGTCAACCATTCGTTGAGTGAAACAAAAGCCAGCTTTAACATAATACAGTTACCGCTAATATTATGCTATTAATTTATTTTATTTTCTATATCAAGACGGTTTCAATAGATGGACGATTTTCAAAAATAATAGTTTTACAGATTTCTTAAAATATTTGCTTATAACTCTACCAGGCAGGACGAGTTTAACTTAGAGAGGGCAAGGAATGTGAGATAATCGGCCATGTCAAAGAGCTCAATTCCGTTCTGAAATGGAGTTCAATCCACCCCTTCACATCTTGAGGTGGATTCAGCTCCGTTTCCAAATGCAATTGAACTCTGTGACATGGCCGTTTGTTTTTTAGTTCATTCAGTACAGCTTCTGGGTAGAGTGTATATTTTTAAAATTAAAATTTCCCTGTCTGGCTGCAAAGAAAGTTTAAAAGACAATTCAATTCAAATATTTTTCCAAGAAAAATTTTATACATTAAAAAATTTCACTTAAGTCATAAAATAGATGTATTGACTTCCAAAGCCATAAATCACATATTAAAAAAGTAATACGAGTAATTGCAGGGAGGAAAAACAACGCCTAGGGGCGTGACAATATATTTTTTTAATATTCTATATTTACTATTTTGCCAGTAGAAGTGTACTCTTTTTAATGTTTTAAATTAAGTTAACAAGGTGTTTTCATACACTAATAGTTAACTTGGGTAAAAACTTTCCAATGTTTCCACATGCCAGAGTGGACTAATGACTGGTTTGTCTAGTGCAAGGTAGCGTTGGCTGAAGTAGTTAGCGGAATGACTACCAAACCGAACGTCCTGGGTTCGACCCCTGTCTTCGAAAGTCATTAAATAAAAACACCACTATAGTGTCAGTTTGTATCAGTTGTTGCAGGAAGGCATATTCACTCAATGGTCGCTTAACTAAACCAATTTCAACAGATACTAATACTAATGTAACATCAGAGTGACCTCCTTCGTGGGTATTGCGAAACAGAATTATTGACGAAGTAAAATACCCAATAAAATGGCTATTAAAGACAGTTTTGAAAAATTAATACGCTCCATTGACACCAGAGGCGCTGCAACTCTGCATTATTAAAAACATGGCAAAAGCAGAGTTGTAAAAATAAAGCTTTCTGCTATCTCTTCCCTCACCACATGTTTTCTCTATAGCATTCATTGCCTGAGTGTTACTTTTCGTTTAAAGATAAAAATGATAATAAAAAAAATTTTTTAAGCAATAATTTTTCTGAAAATCCAACTTCTCACTAATGTAGCAATTAATGGAGAACATTTCAACTTTCCAAATCGTTTACCTAAATTAAGAAAACTTTCTAATCGTTAAGAAATCTACTTTAAGCTGTTGTTCGAAAATTACAAGCTGTCGATTTCTGCAAAATATTTATATCAGAAGATTTATGTTTTTAAGTGTTTTCTATATAAATTTTTTAGACAAGTTGGAGGTTGGTAAAATTAATTATAAAATTAAAATATTTCCTTATTTTCATTAAAGTTGTTATGCACTTTTATACAATCTCATAATATCAATCTTTCATTACAATACAAATAATTTTATTCGAAAGAAGACTCCACTAGATTTCCTGTCAGCAGGTGGTCCCTTTAAGTTGTAGGCTTGCAGAAATGACTATACACCAAACACATGAATAAGTACATATACATATATTGCCAGAGAAGAATGTTTATGAAACAGCTTTTATAATTTTTGCAGATAAACGTTAATGAATAGATGTTTCAGGTTATTGCTTTATTATTAATTATAACCATAAACACACCTTAGGAGGGTAACATTTGTTAGAAGTTACCATAAAGTTGATCACAATGAAACCAATTGGGTATCCGAGTGGAGGTGCGGTATAGCACGACCCTAACATAAAAAAGTACGATCCTTAACAACATGATTCACATGCACATTGTTTCAACTTGATAAAACTTTGATTCAACATTATTCCTTATTTTTTTAATTTAACATTATTGGAATTTAAAATCAACAGAAGTAAAGTTATTTCAAAAAGAAAAGTTTTCTTTGAAGATTATCGTTAATCATAATGAATTAACATGAAACACATAAGAATTATTCTTCATTATTGAACAATGTTAGATTAACCTTGCTTTCATAGATTTTAATATGAAATGTGTACTTGCAATTATTTTTTAATATCCCGCTATAAAAAATGTGAAGTTAATGATTTCACGGTGATTTTCCACGTTTTGAGGACATAGAAATATATGTACTTATTTTTACTATGATGACGGTATGTATGCCTATATGTATGTATGAAAAAGTTAGCCCTATTTTCCAGATTAATTTTTTAATTACGCCCTCGTATAAAGTCATTAACAATATCTGGTTTCTGTTCACTAGGGTTCTACAACAAATAAACATTCATATAATTTAAACGCATTGTATATATTGGGTGTTTTTTATTGAGGTATAGAACTTTAAGTTGGCATCACTTTTTTAACTGGCGGCCATTTTGTCAGCTGTCAAGTGATTAATATTTAGTTTGGTTTGCCATTTCATCATGAACAGGTTGACCAAAGAACAACGCTTGCAAATCGTGCAAATTTATTTCGAAAATAATGGTTCAGTTCGCGAAGTTTACCTCAAGCTCCGTCCATTTTATGGTCGACATAATCGTTCATCAGAGCAATTAATTCGGTTAACCATGGATCGTTTTCGCACTACGTTTACTCTATGTGATAATACGCATCCGCAGAGACATCGAACAGTGCGCACCGAAGAAACAATTGCCGCTGTAGAGCAAAGTGTTGAAGAGGACCCGAATGAATCGATTCGCCACCGGAGACCGGTATAGAGCCATGATAACCGACTATTTTGTTCCCGAATTGGATGGCATGAATGTGGATGAGTTGTGGTTCACATGCCACACAGCGCACGTCACAATCGATTTATTGAAGGAAACATTCGATGAGCGCATAATTTCGCGGAATGGACCTGTCAATTGGCCACCAAGATCGTGCGATTTGACACCATTGGATTATTTTCTTTGGGGATATGTGAAGTCGCTCGTCTACGCCAACAAACCAGAAACGATAGGGGACTTAGAAGCCGTGGCGTTATTGCCAACATACGGCCCCATATGATCGAAAAAGTGGTTGAAAATTGGACCTGTAGAATTGGCTTTATTCGAGCCAGCCGCGGCGGCCACATGCCCGAAATCATATTTAAACATTAATGGCATAAAATTATCCTTCCAATAAAGCCAAATTGATGGACATTAAAACGATTTTCTTGTGTTTTATTTCAATTCGAAATTCTATACCTCTAAAAAACACCCTGTACATATATTGTGTATACAATAAGTTTCGTTATCATAAGCAAGCATACGTCAATATTTCTGTATCAAAAATGAGAAAAGTGTTTAAGTCGAGATAAGCTGATTTTGAGTTAATGTTACGTCCGTAGTCTGCATATTTGAAAGTATATCTGCATGAAATCCCAATTAAGTCGTGCGATTTTTTAAGAAGTTATAGCGAAATGACATACGGTTTATATTTTTTAGACTTATAATCTCATTTGGATTAATATCTTAATTTAGGTTATACTTTGGTATATTTCAACTGGAATGTACTATTTACAGTGTGTGGAACGATGTTTGCTTAAAAAAATATAGGTTAACTAACAGAGAATTTACCAATTTAAATGTAAAAGAAATAAATATTTTAAAATAGACTTGAACGCTTAAAAGTGCTCGCCTGCAAAACAATCAAATATGACTTAAGTACTTTTTTCTTATTGCCACAGATGTTTTCTTGCTCGCAAAGCACACAACAATCCCCTGCAGGAAATGTCACTAGTGAATCAGTACTGATTCACTATTGACTATGTCGCCAGAAATACTGACTAATTATACCCCACTCAATGCTTTTTGCTATAGACATTTAACATGTGCGTGTCATTGAAAAGCAACTACTGACATTGCAACTACTGATTAAATAGTTCTTTAGGGACCATATGAAGACATTGGGGACAGATAGTCACTAACACATTTTAGTTATTTCAGTATACTCCTTTGATAATGAAATTGCGTATTTTGTTCAAATTTTGGTATTTTATTAAACAAATATATAAAAAATGGAACTTGTAATTAAAAAACATACAATAATCGGGATTAATTCATTTATTCGTTCAGCATATCACCAGTAAGTAGAGATTTTGTTTGTCATCTCTATTAAATAAATACACATACATATGTTAATCAAAAATTTTATGTTTCGCTGAATTAGTAAAATCAAACACCTACGAATGAATCTGCAAGTATGACAAATCTTTAACTGATGGCACAAAATCTTCCACAGGGTAAAACAATTTCCATAATTGGCACTTTCGCTTAAAATTTAAATTTCATTTTAACATTTTCTATTTTTTACAATACGGATTGTTATTTTATATCTTTTTTGCAAATTTTTTTTTTATGTATTTTATTAAATTATTGTTCAATACATTTAAATTCACCTTTTAATTTGATTTATTAAACTAATTTTTATAAACACTAAAATTTTGCTTTACGTCACTTTTGTTTTCAACAAAGTAATAAAACAAGAAGAAGCATAGTTGTGTGTATATAAAAAAATGTTTTCTACACATTAAGAACAATAGTAATAGACGCTCTGTTGACAATGTCACCAAAATAGTCGACAAAAGTGGTGACTTGTGGACACTGAACCCCACGTTTCCTTCAGGGTCTCTACAGGACTTTTCGAACAAAACGTTTAGTGCTGAATATTGTTCTTTCCTGGCTTATGAAATGTTGCGAGTGTTGTGCTGCCATTGTAAAGTTTGTCTAATATCCACTTAACACAAGTCAATCATTTGTTATTCAAACTGTAATTTATTGATATTTTTGTGTTTAGATTTAAAACTTTTTTTCCATTCGAATTTATTCGATTTAAAACAGCCGTTTAAATTTTTGTTTTCGTTTTCGTTTTCATTTTCGTTTTTTATTTAAATTTTCATTTTTATTGAACACTTTTACTAATGAATTAAATTACTTTGGCATGATTTTGAGTTTCAGTGCAGATACTCATACATATTGAACACAAAATCTATGCAATTGTCTTTTTTTATAAATTTTTTAAAGCTCTTATTCTCTATTGTATTGTTGTAGATGTGAAAGTTAGTTTGTGTAAATTGGTGTGTATTCTAAAATTGAATGATTGATTGATATGTATGTTTGCTCATTTCGTTAATTTTTTATGTACAATAATGTTTTATATGAAATTGTTATTTGGCTTATTTATCTAAAATATTTTTTCGTATTCAAATATTGCAAGACTGAGTGAGTGTTTGTTTAATTTAGTTAAAATAAGTTTGTATGTGTGTATGACAGTGTTGTTTAATTTAATTTGTTTTTTCATGATATAAAATTTTAGTTTTTTTCCAAATCATTTTTTTTTTGTAAGAGTAAAAACTATTGCACAAAAATCAATAATTATTGTAGCTATTGCAAATTCTTTTTAGAAAAAGGTACATATATAAATATATATGTATATATATAGTCCAAACAACATTGGACACTAAATATTAAACGAATTAACACATACTTTTTTTTGAATTAACTAATCTAAAATTATCAAAACCAGGGTTCTAAAAGCTTAAATTGAAACATAGAATAAAAATGTCTACAATATGGTAACACTAAAATTTAGAACAAAAAAAAAACGAAAGAAATGTAGCTTTACTTTGAATCGGTTTGCTCGAAAACAACCGAAAGGTTCTAAGTTATGTATTTGTTAAACTTATTTACTTATCACCAAGGTTGGAAACCGAAACAAATAGCGGTATCGGTATTGATACCGGTACATACCGTTACCGAGTTTATTATACCGGTATACCGATATTACTGCTAAATATATTAGTTTAGACAGTGGACATGGCAAGAAATCTTTTTTTTTTTGTTAAATTACGTCGAAAAGGGAGTATTTTTACATTAACATATGTACATATACGTTTTCATACTTTTATTAAAAAATAATTTATTAAAAAAGTCAAATAAGAAAACTGCAGTTGAAACTTTGCATATACATACATATAAAGTATAGATTTTGGTTAATAAAACAAAATAATAAAAATAAATACATTGTATGCACTTTGTAATCTGCGAATATTCGTATTTGAATTCCAGAATATTAGGCCGTTTTTATAGATGTATATTCATACTCACCAAATTCAGATGAAACGAATATTTCAATATTTCAATTCAAATAATAAAAAATATTCTTGTAGCCAACTTAAAAACAACCAAATCAAGTTTCTTGTACAAGAGAGCAATCTTTAACTCCAGAGAGCAATCTCTAACTTTAACTTTAAGTTTAGAAAATGTTTCTCCATTATCCCTATCAATCCTATATTTGAATTAGACCTATTTTTGTTATAAATATGAAATTCCAAAGCTGTGAACAAAAAATTTATTACATCACCTTAAGACACGATATGTTTTTAAATATTTCCGAAAATCTTATCTGCTCCCGGCGAAAAATAAGAAGAATACTGCAAAAATACTGAAAAGTACCTTTTTTAGGATTGTGTAATTTTTTTGATATTGCCGGGAACTCAGCAAAAGCAAATTCTATTTGATAATTAGATAATTAACCCACTTTTTCTAATGTTACAAATTTTGTCCATAATAAGTTTCATTTTCTAAATCTAACAACATTCGACTTCTCCATTAGCAGAACAGTCGACAAAGGTTGGTAAAAAAAAGCCAATTTTTTTAATTTTTTCTCTTCCATAAATGTAACAGACTTTTTTAGCTCTTGGATAGAACAAAAAATACAAAAAAATCTTTTTTGTCTGATCAAAAACATGAGCTTGGCATCGATTTTAATTTTTCATTAACCCAAGTTTACCCATTTTGGAGCTTTGTGGCTCAGCCCCCTTCAAAGATATACGGTCCTATGCATAATGAAAAACTAGCGTGAAGTTCGCATAAGTGGCAAAATTTAACATGGTCTTAACGAGTCTTGCCATACAATTTTAAATTAAAAAATACGCCAGGGTTTGACAGTGTGTTAAAACTACATTATGCGTTGATTTTTAATGACAAATTTGTATGGCAAAACTCGTTAAGATCATGTCAAATTTTGCCACTTATGCTAACTTCATGCAAGTTTTTCATTATGTATAGGGCCGATATAGTCTAAATTCCAGACTTGACACCTGTGACTGTGACACCTCTTCAAATGCTGTATTAAATTTCATAACAATCCAACAGCTAGTTTAAAAACTGCAGAGTTATTTCAAATTGTTTTAAAAAATCCCCACTGCGTATCAGGGTATCTGTAGTATATCAATTAAAGAAAAAAATCTTAACGACCAGTCTAATATGCATACATTAAAAAAGCACTCTTCAAACCTTTAAATCTCCGCATTACCTTGTGTATGTGGAACAGGCAATATACTAAACTTTCTCGATTTCATATACATAACTGTGGCTTACAAAGGCTTTGCTCTTTTCACCAATTTAAAACCTTTATATGTCTAGAGATACGTTTTTCGTTCCTAAAGGCATTAAGCAGCTCACGAAGTTTGTTAGTATTTCGCACTAGTGATGATTATGATATGATTGAACCTTCCGGTTGATTAAAAAAGACAGCGTTTCATAAGAATGTGCAAAGGAGAACAAAAACGTGTTTATAAAAGAAAGTTAATTGAAATATATTTTTGAAATTTTATTTTTTGTAGGAATCGGTATACCGGTACATACCGGTATAGACGTAAACGGTATTCTGTATACCGGTATTTTCTAACCGAAATGCATTTCGGTATCGGTATCGATACCGGTATCTAATATAGCGGTATTTGAATCGGTATCGGTATTTTTACCATACCGTTTGCCAACCTTGCTTATCACCCGTCAAGAGGTTTACTTCAGTAGTCTTGCCTATCCAATTTTACTTAAAATCTATTTACTTACCTAATTAAATCACAAGTGAATTCTAAATAAACCCTGAAGAAGAAAGGAACTTTCATCGCCTCTTTTTTAAACTGGTTACCCTGAAAGGAAAGGTGAGCATTTATTACCTCAATTACTCCCACAACTCAGTCCAAGAAATTAATTGGTTTCTTTTCATCCATTTAACCCCAAGAATCATAATTGCCTTTACGAGCGATTATGGTTATTATCTCAACTATAGATTGACCCTTTACTCTACATTCCCCTCACCAGAGTCACATCTATAGAAGAGATTTAGTAATAATAACACATATTATTCATATATATATATATATTAATATGGATATGACAAAATATCAAATAGAAAAAACACCAACAAAAAAATTTCCATATTTAAACTGATATTGACTTTATTTGTATGGCATCCATGATGATATCGGAAAAGTGAACGACGTGGATCATACACTCAGGGTTACCGATGACATTTTTCAAAAAGTGGCACCAAAAAGGGGATTTTTCAAAAAATAGGGACAAAATTAAAATAAAACTAGAAAACTACACTAAGCCTTTTATTTTCAATGTATTTTTACATAGTTCACTCTAAAATAAGGGAGACAAAAAGTGTCAAAAGCACTCGAAAAAGTGGCAAGGCAGTCAAAAAAGTGGAAATTTGCCACTTTAGTCGGTCAAACGGTCACGCTGCATACACTATTTGTGGTAAATCAGAATATATTTCGGCGAACACGTAGCAAGTGGTTTAGCAGCAAAATTGCTCTGTTCACGTCATTACTCTCAGCTGGTATTTTTGTAACATGAATTTTAAAAACTTAAGTCCTCATTGAACATTCTTGCAAACATCGTTTTGCAATCCAATCTGTAGTACAGAAAATATAGGAATGAAATTTTGTATAATTCCATATTAGAAATAAGACAATGGGGGCTATTCTGGAAAGGGCGTCGGAGAAGTGAAACTTTACCTTCAAACAAAAACAAATTTTCAAAAATTGTTTTTGTTTTCCACGTATTTCTTAAATAAAATAAACGTGAGAATTTCAACGCGTTACTCTTTCTTTTAAAAACGGTTAATTTTGTATGAGAAACTAAAACAAATTTTTTACATTTACACAATTTTGTTTTTGTTTTCCATGTAAGTTTCACCAAGTCGACGCGTATTTCAGAATAGACACCAATATTCTTCATTTACTTGAATAGGGCCTTAACTAAAAAAATTGTATTGCAGAAAACGCATTTAAAGTTTGCAATGAAGATATGAAAAAGTATTCTTCTTTCAGGAGGTGGTAGCACAAGCTACGAGTATTTATTTGAAATTTTCGCACAATATAAAATAGCAAGCTATTAAAATACGAATTAGGATTCTTGGGTCAAAAAGAAGTGAATTTCATTGTTATAATATAAAAAGTTAAACAAGCTTTAACTGTGCACTTTAATAATGGCTTGATTATGGATAACAATAGAATCTTACGGCCTTATGTATAAGACAAAATTGGCATGAAGTTAGCCTAAGTGACGAAATTTAACTAGGTGTTAACAATGGTATTCATTTAATCGGGGTTTTGCTTTAATCGGTTAATCACTCGATTAATTAATAGAGATTCTTGCTTAATCGGTTAATAATCGAATTTTCACATATTCGCTTAAGCATAGAAAAAAACTGATAAAAAATTGCTGCAGCGGCGAAGCAAAAAATTTTACAACAAGCCGCCGGCTACCAACAATTTTTTAAAAGAAGTTTTTTATATAAAACAATATTCATGCAGCAGAAAATTGTATAACTTTACGTATATAATGCAAAATTTTTCGCAAACTAAAATAAATAAATTTTTCACAGTCTAACTACATTTGGCAGAGGTCCTAATTTTAATTTATTATAAAAACAAAAAAATGTTACATAATAATTTTTAAATTAAATCGAGCAAGCTTGTGAGGTCATTATAGAGTTTGCAGAGATCTTCTAATGCAATCGCTCAGAAAAAGATTGGTTTAAATGTTTAGGATTAGTGATTCTCTTCTTTAGTTTTGGTAAAAACCTGACTTGGAAAAATCCTTTTACTTATCGTAGATGTTGAGGAAATCAGAAGCTATCCATAATACAGAATATCTACTTTTCTCAGTCCACTTCCTGGATTTCTTAAAACATATAAAATCATTCATTACGCCACAAGAGTCCTGTTTTATTTTTTATTTTTTAATTCTTAGCAATTCTAATTGTTTCAGTTAATAATATTACTTCCTTCTGTTGGCGGGTCATCATCTGACTCATACTGGCAGAGCGCAACGACGAATATTCTACAAAAAAATCATTTCCCAGCTAAAAAAATATGTATGGAGCATATATGATATCCGATTTATGGTTCGGATCTGAAAAATGAGGGTATATGGGCATATATGATTATATATATTCATACATTTTCATAATTGTGTGTGTAAATTCCCTCTACAGTATGCAAAGTTCATATTCATACACTCTTGATTCACAAAAGGCAGTGCTGTGCAGTAAATTAAATTATTAAAATTAAATTTTTTTAGACTTGAGAGAGAGCTTGTATTTATGAAACATTTGTTTGGACAAATAATTCAAAACGAACTAAAAGTCATCACATTCATCAAAAGGCGAATCAATTATTTAAAAGACACATAAATCATATTCGTACATAACATTTAGCTTAAGAAATCAGATTAAAAACTAATGCAATTAATTATAAAAGCAAAAATAATCCCTTTAACAATAGTTTTCAATACAGTAATATGAACTTTGTTTCTTATCTAGAGAATTTTGTTATTTGCTGTAAAATTAAAGACTGGATTATACTTTTGATTATTATATATTAAATGGGGCCACAATGTGTAAAATCATACAAGAATGTATTTCTTTTAACAAAAAGTTTTTCTTTTTTAAACGTTGAGGAGGGTACGCATATAAACTTTGGATACCGTATGTATTTTCTAATGGATTTCCAATTCAGCAGTGAAAAAATTCCAAGCTTTTTTGATTGCAAAAACGATATTATGTGAGATATCATGTATGCATACATTCTTATATGGCTCCATATATAAAATCTCATATTTATATATGGATTCACATATGAAGAGCTTCATAATTAAATTTTCATATATGAGCTCATATGTTATAATACATTTCATATATTAGTCCATATATTAGTTCATGTATAATAGTTTTGCCATGTATAATCCCATATATTTCCATACATGAATTCATACATATTCATATATAGTTATATACATTCATATATTAAAAATATATGGACCATATATAATTTTTTTAGCTGGGTTCTGAATTTCTTAGCTTTCGTTTTTGTACTCAATTTTTTGCTAGAAGAGTGAAATAGTTGAATTCTTCTCTCATTAAATGTAATCCTTACTACTGGCTTTTATTAAATTATTAAACAAAAACTCATAAATTCTCTCTAGTTAGAGTACTAGAGTCTTTACTATACTTTTTTATAGCCATATCCAAACATTTTGAAGTTTTGCTTTTGTAAATTCGGATCAGTGAACATATTTCTTTGTTTGTATGAAGAATAATTTCTAAACACTCACCGACGAAACAAATAATTATTCACTTAAAAAATAGTTTTGAATACTACAAAATATTAAAAAACTTGTTACGTCGGTTAATCGACTGAAATTAAGCATTTTAACCGTTAATGGACAAAAGAAAAATTTTAAATTAACCGATCTGTTAATCGGGTAGTAATTAACCGGTTAACCGATTGAATATCCTAGTTTTAACGTATGTACATCATTCGACAACTAACAATTGTTAACTTAAGTTGCCAATTAATATTTTCATTTGCAACTGCGAATTTTAAAATTTTTAAAGCAAAAATGTTTTAAGACGAAAAATAAAAAAAATTAAAAAATTGTTTTTATTTTAAGCAATAACAATTCTTTTCATTTTTAAAATCGTTGGAGTTATAAAGCAACACACATAAAAAAAAATTTTGTATTGATAACCTCCTCCTCGAATAAATATGCTCTTACCGAGAAGAGTTAGACAATTGACGAAGGAAACAAAATATTTCCTGTAAAATTTTACATAAAAGTGTTAAATACAGCCTGTGCTTAAAATTCGAAATATACAAAGGAGTATAAAGAGAGAGACACTTTTAGTCGTTGTTTGTAATAAATACAGACGTAAACTATCGACACTTAAATATATTTTCTCAGTCGCAAAATTTTGTTATATATTATTATGTTTTCTATTTTTTATAAACTTAATTTCATAAATATTTCAATTATATATTACTTGAGTTTTTTATAATAATTACTTTAAAATTCGGGAATCAGGTTTCTTAAAATTAATTCTACCGTTTTACTTATCTATCGTAAATTAGTTGTCGAAAACAATAATAAAATCATTAAAAGCAAACACGTCAATTTTTGTTTTAATGATGTCTGGTATTTAAAATGATATGATGATGACACGTTTTCAATTACTATATTAATTTTTTATTTCTCGAATTCCATTATTTACATGTTAATCTAAAAATAATTAATGAAATCATTAATAATACATAAATATTGAGAGCAAGGTGCTTTTATTAAAAACTATTTTTGAATATTTTAAATTTAATTTTGTTGTTAATAATTTACATACGTAGCGAGCGCTTGCTGCAAAAGAATCATAACTCAAAAAATTTATATTTTTAATCAATATTATAGCATGAATTTTTATATCGTTTTTATATTGTGTAAAAATTTCATAAAAATATCTTGTATACTCAACTCTTGAGAAGAAAATTAAATGTTGTTTTAGAATTAAGTTTTTTGAAAAATCAAAACTTTTAAGTCGTTTCCCGTAAAACAAGCGTTACAACAGTTTTGCAGCAAGGGCACGATATAAAAATACATACATACGTATGTACATATGTATGTATGTACAACAATTATATACAAGTATATACAACAATTACTATTTTTTTACAGAAATTTAACTGAATCTATTTTATAAGATAAGCTTTGAAATTTTATTATATTATTAATGGATTTTTAAACTTTTAATGGAAACTTAAAACATGCCTACATTTCTGTTTGTACGAGTACATACATGCATGACAATTTCAGAAAATATAGATAATATTTGAATTTTTAAAAATATTTTGTAAAAATGTTTATGTTAATTTGAATTTTATTTACATATCTTTATATGTACATACATATGTACATATCTTATTAACTTAAAATATTTTGGAGAATGTTTTACTCAGGGCAGCATACCTCAATTTTGAGAAAAAAATATTTCGTTCTGATAGTGAAAGGTGAAAGTGAATGTATGACAAGCTTAAGCTAAAAATTAGAAGAGTTCCTGAAAAGAAAGAGTCACTGAAAGAAATTTTTTTTACTTACACAAAAAAATTATTGCAATTTTTGCTTGAAAAAGTAATAGTTTTGATTAATATTAATATGTTTTTTTTAATTTAATTTAATTTTTTTTATTTAATGTAATATACTATGACATGGTAAATAATAATCACATATTAAATATGCGTGCATATGTAAATGTTCAGTGTTGCCAAAATGTTGTAGGCATTTCCCACCATATAGCCTCTGAAAACCCGCTAAAAACCGTCAGCTGAATAATAATAAACGCTAATATAACCGCTGAATTGTTTATAGCCAACATATGTGTTTTTTATTGGTTTATTGGTAAAAAAGAGAATAAGATACATTTTATAAAATATGTATACATATACATAGATATATGTATGTCGGAATCTCATATTTCCCCAATATTTTGAAGCAAATCCCAGCCTACTCTCTAAGTAGGTATTTTATTTCCTGCAGAGTTTCCATACCCGAACATCGAACCCTGAAAAATTGGAATCCATTTTCTGCGATAGACCCTAATTATTCTACACGTGTGGAATAATGTTTTGCCGTTTTGCTTCAAGTATTTGTAAAATATTGTTAAAATTTCCTGATTTTTGACTATCTTAAATTAAAAAATAGTGTTGATAAAATAAACTCTGTGGCTCAATTCTCATTGGCTTGAAGTTTAATTTCGAAGGAAAATTTCAATAAAAAAAGTCTCTAATCAAAAACAAATTATTCAGAAAAAGTTATTGTTTTGAGAGATTTTGGTTGATATTATGTTTTCCTCATACTCGCTGGTCCAATCACCCAGTTTTCGGTTTGTTTTTCGTTTGTCTAAAGATTTTTTTACTATTTTTTTTTAATACGAAAAGAATAATTAAATTCGTTTCTAATACAAATTTAATCTCGACTTAAATTTTATTCACTGAATGAGATTTGTTTACTTTTATACTCGTATTTATGTGTTTTTATTTTCAACCTCTTAAAGTTTCACATTATACTACACGATCACAATATGAAAATTTTTTATTTGCAAAAAAAGTGACTTTAGTTTCTTTTCGCTGTACGTGTTAATATGGAAAGAAAACTCAACATAAATACCAGGATACGTGTCGCATAGCTGCGTTAAAAATACTGTATTTTGATTCAATATATTTCTTTATAAGTTTCAGAAAAACGGTGAAAATCCGTCAACTAAGAAATTCTTCCGCTATAATTCCCGCTGGTGGTTTTTTAAATAGACTTGCCGCTAATGACAACAAAATACAGTCATATATAGCGGGAAAACCGCCGTTTTGGCAACACTGTAAATGTTGTACATATAAATGATTGATATTTTTTGTCTCATCAGTTTTTAATTCTATTTCTCCGATAGTATGTGATAAAAATTATTAAAACCTTTATATAATAATAAAACTAAATTAAAAGCTATGGGCTTGTGGCAAAAATAAAAAAAAAACAAAATATACTTAATACACAAAAAAAATATTCACAAACAAATTTTAAACATGCATTTGTTTGAACTAAAATTTCTTTTCGGTAAATATTTTTTACTGTTCCAGTAAAAAGTTTGTTCCAATTTTGTTTTAAGCTAAAAAATTAACCGTATAGAGCGAAAAATTCTAGTTCATACAATTAATATAAAGTAACATTTGTAACAAAGTTGTAAAGAATATATTTCAGTTCCAATATAGAAATTGCATACTGTACAGTACAGTTACTTTATTCATTTGCTTTATAATTTCAGCAAAAAAATTTATTGAATCAAACAATTTGTTGATTGAAAAAATAAGAGTATTTTTTTTTAACAAATTACTACAAAATTTTGCATTTGAATTTACAAATTTCTTTGTAGGACCTGAATTGAACAATTTCATATTTGATTCAAAGAATTTTGTGTTTGAATATTAAAATAAGTTTTTTCTGTGAAGTAACAAACCAAAAAATGTTGTCTTAAGTTCAACAAAAATAAGCAAATTAACTAACATGTGCATAATCAGTAAAGAACAAACTACAATGGCAAGACTGTTGTAAATTTAGAGATGATAAAATTGAGCTTTCATTACAAAAAAGCTTTCAGCAAATTGAATTACGATGAATCAAAACAATTCAAATATTCCATTTGCGTATAAAAAGATGAAATCTACATCAGTTGACACCACACACACTGGATCAAACACAAAAGAACAATGATGATGAATGTGTAGTGGCCTTCAAAAACAGCTAGTCGTTCCGTTCTACTGCGTGTTTACAATTAACTTTGGCGTTATTTGTTCCTTAATAATTCTCATATGTAATTTGGACACGAGCTTTAGCCTAACCAAATCATAAATATAGAAATATTTATTTTATATATTTTTTTCTGCCTTAAAGATAATATCTCAATCCCATTTCATAAATTTATTTTTGTTTGTTTGTTTCTTTTGTTAGAAGGTACTTTTTTTAAAAAAATACTTTTTTAAAAGGAACTTTTTAATGCGTTCTTTTTTTAATGGTACTTTTTCAAATTTTCTTTTTTACATGCTACTTCTTAAAACGTACCAATCCACCTTTTCGAATAGTTTCAGGTGTAAAAACATCGACTTTTTTAAACTTAACTGCCAAAACCAGTCCTTAAAAGCAATTTATGTTATGCAGTGCAATTAAAATGATAAAAAAAATCAATTCGTCACAAAGGGAAAAGCTGCAACATAAGAACACGTCACATTAATTCAATAATAACAAATAAAAAAATTAATAAATTAATACTGTAAATCAGCTACATCGAAGCGATATGCACAATGTTCAAACTTTTATAAAGAGTTTTTCTTTTATAAAGAGGTTCTTGTGATTTCACCATGATGCTCACTTAATTTTTTTTAAATTCGGTACAATCGACAAAAAAAATCGCGATTTTTTTTGTTCTGTTTTAATAATTTTCACAACAGAAAATGACTGCTCTGCGGCCGCACTGCTATGTGGCAAAATAGGTAATTTACACATATATCGACTTAAATTACTAAATAACAATATTCGGTAGATTTCAGGCCTTGTTCGGTAGAATTGGTAGATTGTTAAATTCACAAACATATTCGGTAGAATCTACCGAATATCGGTAGAAGTGTGCACACTGGATTTCACAGCGACGAGAGTACAACATCCACAACAACAACACAGCAGAATACAATCCTTGCTCTTACTTTGCAAAGAAACAAGAAAAAATTCAAGAGCTTTCAAAGCTGGTTACCTAAAATTCAAATATCAGTGTATGTGTGTTTGGACGTAGCTGCTGTAAAATAATATTTTTCCATATTGAAATAAGAAATTTCAACATGACTAGACTTTCGTTAATGTTTATTATTATTAATTCAATATGGCATTCATTGATTTTAAGGTGTTTTTCTCTGGGTGCACTTGTAATAGTAGAAATTTATTACGAGTAATTTTGCACATTTCAAATCATTATCATAAACTATTTTACGCAGTGTGTTAAACAGCGTTGTCAACTTTTAAATTTCAAAAAGCACTGAGACCACTAAAAAAGCGCGTAATTTAAGTAATAAAGCACTAAATTTTTAATTATTATCACATATTAAAAGAAATTTGTTATGCACAAATATGCATATAAAAAATATAATAATCGGTTGACCTTGCAATACATTTTTAAAGCTATAAATTTGAGGCATCCGATACACATTTTAATTGTATAAGAATCAGTGAATTCTCAAATCAGTTTGACGAAGCTTTTTGTAGTTTTTATAAAAAATTTTATGATTAATAATTTTTCGTCAGGAAACAAAAGCATTTTTCGAATTCAATAAAATTATAAATATCCGATAATTCTCAACTGAAAACTCGATACTGAACTAGTTATATTTTCCCTAGACTAGACGAAATTTCGATATTAAACTATACTTGGGTAAATACTTCTATTATGTCTTCTTTGTTGCGTGGCAAAACATTTTTATAAATTTAATTACGATTTAAATGTTAAAGTTTAAGGGAAACATGGCGCTTATTTCTTCCACCAAGCCTTGTACAAACTTGGTACAATTTTTTTAAATGCTCCATTTAAGTTCAGAGCTTATTTTTTTTATATATATGTACATTACCTCGAAAGAAAAAATAGGTGAGAAAATTTTTCTTCGAATTTTTGGGTTAGTGCCACCGACTCGAAACAAAAAGCACCGAAATGAATTTAAAAAAGCACTGAGCACTAACTTCATAATTTTTCGCGTCGGAAATTTCAAAAAACACTAAAAACGGTGCGAAAAGCACCGAGTTGACAACGCTGGTGTTAAACTTAACTTGTTCTTTGTGTGCCTAAAAATTTAAAATCGTTACAAGTGTTCCGCAACAAAAAAAGGTTGAGAATCACTGCAATAGAAACATTTTTACTTGAAATTTTATAGGACACTTATTTTTTTATCCTTATAGCATTTGATATTTTTTTAAATTAATATTTTAATTAAATATTTGCATGTTTTTAATTAATTTCCTAAGTTTATTTCAATTGAGAAGAAGAATATTTCAATTAATTGCTTAATTAAATTTGATCTTTAAAGATATTTCAAATAAATTTTTAAAAACACATTAACTAAATTTGCACTGCTTTATTTATAATAGTTACTAAGGATTAATAAAATGTTTATTAAAACAGTTTACTTATAAATTTTTTTTATTAAGCCTTATTTTAAATAGAGAAGTTAGTTAATGTTATATTTTTTATTGAAAAAATCGATAAAATGTCCAGTTAAATAGCTGACTAATGATTACTTGAAAACTGATTAATTTTTTTATTTGAATCTTAGGTTTCTTAAAATTAATATTATTTTTACTTTTGGCAGTGTTAAGACCCAGCAAAAAGTTTCAAAAAAGGCAATCGGGCTTGGAATTAAGGATTTTTGAGGGAAGCTCTTCCCTAAAGAAATCACAGAAAAAATATTCACCAATTAATGTTAATTGAATCAATTAAATTTTTAATTGTTTTAATTAATTTGAGTGAAAAAACTTAATTAATATTATCAACTTGCTTACAGGTGAAAGTTTAATTAATTTTTTAATTGATAATATAAGTATTAAAGAAATTTATTATTCGACATATTGTCATAATTATATTTTAATTTGAAATTTATTTGCTTTTGGTTCAGCTTGGTCTATATGCATTTCATTGTTGCTGTAACAAATCATCAGTAGACTTCAACCACACATTTTGAATAGCTGAACCACCAGCAAATAAATTTCAAATTATAATACAAGTATTTTAATAAATATTACAAAATCATTCATATTACTTTTTTGTGTTTTACCATCTTAATTATTTTAACAATAGACTGAAATATTCGATTCTTAAGAAGTACTTACCTTTTTTATTTGTGCAACATGTTCACGTAATCTATTAAATCTAAAATAATCATTGTTCTCATATATTAACTTGTACATCATTTTTAAAATTTTATGTAATATGATTTTCCTTAGTCGCTAACAACTAAGGAAATTTGGCAATCAGAAAAGTAAGTAAGTAATGTGGTATTTTTTGCTGGACAACATCATTCAACTGGCAGTTATCACCAACGCCTAAAGTTAATGCTTCTAATGTCACGGTATACCATGTATACTTTGTATACAGAGTGATCCATACATTACTCGCTTTTTACTTTGCTTAATTTCAGTTAGACGATGAATCACAAAAATAAAATATTTGTTATTGTTTAACATTTGGAAATTTTATAATTTGCGCGAACTTATTTTTTGAAATTAAATTTTGCATGAAAAGAATTTTTCTGTCAAACCAAAATTATTAAAAAAAAAGAATATGTATCTAAAAATTGGCACGTCCTGAATACTTTTCATGAAATGTCTGTAAAAAAATGCAAATAACAAGAAAACACCAACAAAAAATAAATAAGTTTATGAATACATATCAAGAAAATCATCATGAAAATCAACACACACAAGAATTATTTATGTCTAATAAATTTCAGTTTCTAATAAAATATAAAATAAATATTGTAAAAATAATGGCAATCTTTTATTATAAAAAAAAATTAAAAAATATTTATATTTATTATAATCTTTTGCGCGCCGAAATTTTCTTGTGCAAAAATATGTTTTGTTCGCGCACAGTGGCATGAAATTAAACAATGTGATGGTGAATATGAAAATGCTCAATATATTTTTCAAATCGAATTTATTATTTAATTTTAGTACTTTAAGCAACCTTTTTATTTTATTCCTTCTTTATATTATAAAGTGAAAACTTGTCAGTAAATATATATTTAATTAATTTTCTGGTCAATATTTCCATTATTTCCAAATTAATATACCTCGAAACTATTTTCAAATAATTTTTTGTTTCAACCAATTCAACACTGTAATTGAAATCTTATATACACAAAAAAAAATCATAGGTTATATATCCTAAAAATATGGAATCATTTTATCTAAGTGAAAGGGTAAACTGGCATTTACAAAGTTGTTTAGGTGATTCAACAAAAACTTTAGTTGATTTCTATGTTCGAAAAATCAACTAACATTTTAATTTAAACTTCTTATCGACTAGGTTAATTCATATTTTTATTTTCTATGAATTATCTAAGTTACAAAGTAAATTTACACTCACATAATGTGGCAAATTACCATGGATTTTATATAAACTAACTATTTATAACTTGATAATTGTCATGGATTTTAGCTATTTTCGCGATATCAGATATTAATTAAAGAATTTCTGCATTTGTTTATAATTTATTAGCAAGTATTGTAATATGTGTTACATATTTAGGTAAGTACATATGTAAATATGTATATTCATAAGAAACAAATTTTCCGGATTTATAAAAAAAATATTAATAAATTCATTTCCATAGCTTTTTAATATAAAAATTTCTTCTGAACCCTTCTGCATAACTTTAGCCACGTTTATTTAAAAATCTTCATATGTAACATGAATTAGCCTCTTACACAATGCATACATGCCGACTTTTGTACATAAACCCTTTACCTCAGCACCGGAATCTATAGACATATGTAAGTTCAGCTATTTATGCAAATTAATAACTCGAGTTAAGTTCATTTTACGTGAATGAATTTTAAGAATATCCAAATGAGCCACCTTTTTTGGTGGTGGGTATTTAATTAAACGATCAATACACCAGGATCCTAAATATCAATCCGATTTGAGCCCATAATAACTTGAATATTTTTCGCAGCCTCAAAGCTATCCAATTGATGAGTAAATGTAACATTGTACGCTAATTGAATCAATTTCATCCATGAATTGAAGGCGCATTCTCTTGGTATCAGCTAGTTTATCTATAATAACTTTAAAAAATTTACACAAATTTAAAAATTTTTTTAATTTTATTTAGACATAATGCCTTTTGCTCAACAGTTTTCTTTTGACAGTAAAATATAAATTAATTTAATATAAATAATTTCGAAGAAGATACCTACATAATCATAATAGTTATATTAACATTGATTTTAGGTAAAGTGTAATGTACAAATTACCTAACTGCATAGTTAATAAAACCTAAGTTCTTTACTTTTAAAGTTACCTATGCAAGCTTAGTTAATATTACCCCTTATATTTTTTTGTGTGTATTTGTAATAACTTTTTAAATATGAAATAAAAACTATATTAATTGGAAAAGAGTACTTCTTGCAATCATCTCTTAATACTTTAGTAGTATTAGAAAAATATAATTTTTTATTGATTCAAGCAATTTGATGATTAAATCCAAATGTGTAAAATAATAAATTTTCCCAAAGTTAAAAAGCGACATTTTGATATATTTTCAAACCGTCAGATTTTCTTACTTCAGACCACTGTGCCGGGGAAAACATATCTCAACTTTCATAAATATTTATAAATATATGTTTTTCATAAGAAAATGTTTTTGTGTATGTGTTTAGTTGTAACTGTAACAAATGTTTTATATTTTTATATTTATTTATGATTATTTTCGTTGCTAATAAATTAACAAATTTCATCTATTCATATCGCTATTACTTGATGCTCGTATTTAAATAGGCACGGACACTTGCGTGACCGCAAAAGAATATAAAGGAATGCATTGCTTGTTGAGTGTACAAATTAATCTTTTTTTAGGCCCACATTCTTAGTCTAGAGTTATCTAATGCCCGTGGTTTAACTAAAGATATTTCTTATAAATTTCATTGGTTAAACCACCTTCATTAGTTAACTAAATACTGTGAATTTGATCCTTAATCTTTCATTATAATCGTACTGCATGGGCATTTTTGTTCGGAAAGGTAGAATGCTTTACATTATATTACATTACATGTTTACATTTAAAAGTTTAGCTTTTGAAATAAGTACGTTTTAAAAATTACCATTTAGAAAAATAAACAGTACCTTTTAAAAGATAACGTTCGAAAAATTTGCATTTTTAAAAAATTATTATCATTAAAAAGTACTTTAAAACAATGTAAATACCTCTTAAAAATTACATATCTTTCGAAAAAAAAGTACCTATTAAAAAAGCTTCCTTTGAAAAAGTACCTTTTCAATTAAAATATTAATTAAAAATATTTTTTTTTTGCTAAGCAATTAATTGAAAAAAATGCAACAAATTCATGTACGAACTACGACTCCCACAAAAGTTTTTGAATTCAGCAAATATGTTTAATGAAGTAATACTTTTAAGACTCTGGTTGCAATAAATAAATAAAAATTTTCTTAAATAAATTCATTACATATGTATAAAGCGTAGCGCCACGACAAATGAACAATCAAACCAAATAACTGAAAGACAGTTTGTCCGTCATTTCTATGAAGAAAACAACTTCAATGTGCTTGCTGCATGTGTATGTATCAAATTCATAGATTGAAATTGTATATTAAAGTCCTGCACAAGATCACTTACAAGTACTTTTAAGACATGGCGGATTTTTTCGTAAAACTCAGAAGACCTTCTTATTTCAGGCCTTATTAAAGGCCTGCTCAGGAATTTTTTTCCATTCCATTGCCATTCTTATCAAACTGCTAAAGAATGCCTTTTAGAAGGTCTCGGCCTTTCCGCATAAAAGACAGGGTACACATTCCACTTCATTCTATGAGAAGGGAGAAGAGAAGGAGTAACATTTTTTGTTTTGTTCTTTTGCCATAACAAAATCAAACGAATTCATGTTTTTGAGTCAGTTCATATTCTTATGTAACTTCTGAAGAAGGCCTTATAGAAGACTTCGGCTCTTTAGTAAAAAAAGATGAGATACACATTCTACATTCCTTTTTATAAGAAGGGAGACCAGAAGGAGTTAAGTATTTTGTTTTGCTTATTTTGCCATAGCAAAAGCAAAGAATTCAGATAAAAACAAAATTCCATATACAAAATGCAGAACGATTTAGGAAAAGTAAAGGTAAATTATTTTAGTTGAGTTTTGTACGTTGAAAAAGATAGTTGTGTAGTCCTATCATTATTAGGTATACACTTATGTAAATACTTGTTATTTTCAGTAGTTTCCTTTCAATATGTTTGACACTTTTGATCAAAAAATAAACGCCCAAACACTATATGTATGGATGTTTATATTGAATACCTCGGGCCTGTTTCTCAAAAGTTACAAGTGCTGGAATACAGTTTCCCACAGTTGGGAAAGTAATTTATATTCATATAAAAAATATATTTTCACAACTATTTTGTTTGTATTCTAACACTTGTAAGTTTTGAGATACAGGCCTTAGAAGTTATTAAACCCCTTTCAATATGACCTTTATTTGAAGGCCTTTTAACATCCATTAATTTGAAGGCCTTTTAGAATATCTGCGAAAGAAGTGAGAACAGAAGGCCTACCTCGCAATGATACCATTTGTTAAAAGATATGAAGATGGGATTGGGCGAGCACAGCCAAAAGAAGAAGTATATATACACATAATAGCTTACCATCTACCAGGGTAGGAAGAGTGCTCGAATTAATTTCTTTCGCAAAGGAATTTAATTCGAACGAATTTTATTTTCCATATTGTAAAGAATTATTCTTTTTAATTCGCGAACGAAAAAAAAACCTAGAATGCAAAATAAAATTCCTCTCTCAAATTTAAAAATAAAATTCGCAAATGAAAAGAAAATAGAATTCGCGATTAAATTAAAAGTACAAATAATCCAAAGCAAGGACTTTAAATTTTTGTAAGGAGATTTTATTATTAACGACTATAGCTAGAGCGCTGAAATTTGGTGTGTAGATTCCCCTTCCTATGTACAGATCCACTAAAAAGGCATTTTTGGAAATTCAAACGCGAAAAGAAAAAAAAGGGGTAAAAGAGGGTAAAATTAGTATCTTTATATCTCGGGAGCTACATTAGTTAGACTAAAAATTCTAAAAGTATACGAATGCTGATAAAAAATAAACCGACACGTATTTGGTACTTTTCTAATATACATATGTATGTATTTTTTAGGATTAAACAAAATTTTTGTACCTTTTTGCACTCGAAATATCTTCTTAATTATTCAACGGTGCATTAAAGAGTTAAAATGTACTTTTTAGAAAAATGTACTTTTTTGGAGACGTACTTTTTGCAAAAAGGTACTTTTGCTAAAAAGTTCTTTTTGGAATTTCCAAAGATCCCTTCTTAGTGGATCTGTAAATCGGTAAAGGAATCTAATCAAATCAAATTTCAGCTCTATAGCTATTGTGGTTTGGGCTGGGCGATTATATCTCAAAAAGAACTTAACATGCTGCCTAACTTAAATGTTTATGCGAATAATTCTTTTCCATTCGTTCTTTAGAATTATAAAATAAAATTCGGAAAAGAATTCTATTTTAAATTCTTGGTTTTTTTAATTTAAATTAAATCAAGTTTTGTTTATTTAATTCGTTTGCGAGGAGAACGAAAAAATCAAGAATTTAAAATAGAATTCTTTTCCGAATTTTATTTTTAAAATTCCGAAAACAAATTTTAAAACGAACGAAAAATATAAACTAGCATTTGCAAGCAGAATTTTTCCTACCCTGCCATCTACATCTTACACACATACTCAAATGTACTATGAGTATATACCAATCAACACTACTTCTATTGATTATTTATATTTGTATTCTATTTATATTTCAAGTCTGTTTATGCAGACTTCTATTGTATATGTTGTTCTTGTAGTGTGCTTGCAGCCAGCCAATACACAGATGCACTATGCAGTAAGTCCGTCTTGTGCAAAAATAAAAAACGTTGCAAGTTGTTGAACCGTGTGTATTGTATTGTTTTCCTAACCGTTTCATACATTTTAATAGTTTTATTTGTAAATAGATATTTTATTTTGCCTATACCTACATATTTTAGACAAAAAATTCTGCATTTAAAATGCGCCAAAAATTATTACAGTAACGCAGTCAGTGTATTACAACGACGCAGTCATTTAGTCTGTCAGTTGGACGACAGTCATCGAACGATTATTTTTCTCTGCGACGGCTTCTCAAGACAGAAATAGTTGTTTGTACGAGTGTGCAACTTAGACAAAAATGTAGTGGAAAACAATATTTGTGTTGTTGTTGTTGTGGTTTTATGTATTTTTTTTCTCATTTCTGCAACTAGTTGATGCCACAAAAGTGACTTATTATTTGTGACAGTGGCAGTGACTAGATGTGTTTAGTTTTTGGACTTCAATAGTGGAAGTATGTGCCAAACAATTTTTATAGGCCACTAACAGAAACATCAACAACAACAAACGCGGTAGCAACAGCAGCAACATCAGCAGCAGTAGCTGTAGCAGTCTTGCAAAATCAATATTTTGAAATGGTACAGAACTATAACTGAAAGAGTAATTTTTTGTATTAAATAGTACTTTTGTAAAAAATATTAATTGGAAAAAAAATTAATTGAACAAAAAATTGTTTATTAATTACTGTTTTTTATTGGGAATTTTTACAATTTAAGTTTAAAATTTGTTAACGCACTAATAATCCCAAAATTATTATTTTGCTTATTCAGTAAAATATTTTTTTATTAAAATACATTGAAATTGATTATTGAGGGGTTTAGCTGGATCCTATGGGCATTTCACTGTTGCTAATGCAGATCATAAGGAAACCTTTACCCAAAGCTTCTTAGAACAACTAGAGTTATTATGTTATAGACTTTCATTTAAACAAATGAGAAGCTCAACAACAAATAACAAAGTTTAAACAATGGTTTATTTGAATTCATATCCATATGTATGTATGTCAAATAATTACAATCAAATTCAAATCATAAATATACAATCCCCCTTATTGTGGTTGGCGTTTTTCGACTTCAAATTCGACTATTTGTAGTTGATTAAAGAAATTAAGCTATATTTTTCTATAATCTATTAAAATACGCCCGACTTTCGCCGCAAAATTGCCAATCACAATAAAGGGGGAATATTTAAAGGTATAATAAAGGCAAATATGTGTATATTTAAATAAACTTTGTTATACATAAACAAAAGGTACATTTATAGTTTTCAGTTTCAAAATAAAATTATTTTATATATATTTAGTTTATACCATGGTTTATACTTTTGTAAAAAAAAAAAGATATGAAAAACTAAAAATTTAATTCAGTTCTTACTTAAGTTTAAAAGTGTTTATATAAAAGCATATTTAATAAATACATGTATGTACTTAATATGTACATGTATTTAAAAATAAAGCTTTCGATTAGTTTTTTTTAAGATAAAGCAAATTTACTTTATGGGATCATTTGAAATATTATAATTAATGCTAGGAACACAAGTGGGACGAACGACGAATTTTTCGGTACGAACTTTCGTCATAAAAAATAATGATAGGAACACAACTGGGACGAACGACAAATTTCGTCCACGTCGACGAATTCGTCGATAAGCATTCGCTGCGTACATTCGTCGTGTGAAGCACAATAACGACGAATTTACCCACCGAATTCCTCTCTCATATTTGATAAAGTTGGTTGTTGTGTGTACGAAAACAGATAGAGAGGGAGAGAATTTTCTCTCAATTTTGTGTTTTCGTCGTTCGTCGGCGTACAAAATAGAAATGAATCTATCTCAGAGTTTTTCACGCGCGACGAATTTCGTTGTACGGAGGTGTTGTGTTAATTTCCATATGAATAAATGTGTTTTATTTTTTATGACGTAAGTTCGCACCGAAAAATTCGTCGTTCGTCCCAGTTGTGTTCCTATCATAAAACACATTTGAGCATATGAAAATGAACACAACGCCGCCGTACAACGAAATTCGTCGTGAGTGACGAACTCTGAGATAGATTTATTTCTATTTTGTACGCCGACGAACGACGAAAAAACCAAATTGAGAGAAAATTCTCTCTCCCTCTCTCAGTTTTTGTACACACAACAATTAACTTTATCAAATATTAGAGAAGAATGCGGTGAGTAAATTCGTCGTTATTGTGCTTACCACGACGAATTTACGCAGCGAATGGTTATCGACTAATTCGTCGACGTGGACGAAATTCGTCGTTCGTCCCAATTGTGTTCCTAGCATAAAACAGCAACTGTCATTTGAATTTAAATAAAATTTGATCAAACTTGAAACAGTTTCTACATGTAAGCGATTTCTTTCTTTGCTTTTTATAGCATTTTGTGTTGAATATATGCGTTCAACTGCGGCTGACGAATGTGGTATTGATAATACTCCAAAAGCAATACGCGAAATATCAGGAAACATCAGTTCATTCATTTCGTTCTTAGTTTTGGAAAAAAAAAAAATTTGACAAAACCACTCTCTCACAAACAAATTGGCATGTTATGGCACCACACATATGCCCTTGTAAATTAGCGCATTTACAACATCACAACATATAATTATCAAAGTCTGTGATGGAAATGATCACATCACACATTTCTTGATTAGCATTACGTTGAAAGTATAGCCAACGTATTAAGAATTGAAGGGTGCAAAATATAAAATATGTAGTATTGAAAAAGTACTTAAAATGTCGTGGGGGTACCGAGGTATTTTTGAAATGAAAAAGTACTGAAAAAAGTACTAAAGTATTGAATTTTTCAACACTGAGCAGTAATAATATAGTGAGATGTGTTTTTATTTGTTAAGGTAGAGCTCCATAACTCACTTTTTGCGCGTTATGCTTTCTATGCGTCTGTCAAAAAAGTAGAATCAATGTAAGGTTGAGTTTACATCTGCCATTTCTTGTGTGTCATTTGCCCAAAAAACGTAACCAACTAATTACTAATGAAAAACTGTTTAATTCAGACATATATTTATTGATTTAAACAGTTTGCAATCATTTTGGATTCTATAAAATTGTCTATTAATTATGTATGAAACTGTTTAACTTAATAAATAAATGTCTGAATCAAATAGTTTTTCATTAGTAATTAGTTGGTTACGATTTTTTTACGCTTGTGTGGCATTTGGCATACAGATGTAAACCCGCCTCATAGTATGTGACAAGTTACATTGCAAAAAGCGCATAACGCGTAAGCGCGTTCAAAGCAAAAAGTACGTATACTTTCTACTTTTGTACGCGTTACAAGCACCATGAAAGAAATTCAGCTGTTCTTGAAAGCTAAAGATGTTAAATAATACTTTATTTCTTACGTTATCGATAAATATTATTTTGCCGTGGATAATTTTTTTTCTTTTTTTCAATAAAAAAATTACTTAGCAAAAAAACTTGTTTAATAAAATATGTGAATATGTATTTTCATTAATGCGATATATTTCAATTCACTTTTCACGATACTTCTATCAATAACAAATTTTGCATATTAGTTAAGGCTATTCACACTAAAATACAAGTATTAATACTTTTGACGAAAATTCATCCCTGCTCTTATATATGTTTCAAAAATTTAAAAAAAAAAATAACAACTCAACATGTCAAAAGTGCATTTTCCACAAAAGTCTTTATACATGTATAATAGTCTGAGTGGCCCTTTAATGATTACTTTTACGTACTGAGTGTCATCGCCGCTAATACTGTATTATTTACTTTGTGTGCATTACATATTTTTAAACAATAAAATGGAAGAAAGTTTAATTAATGCTGTAAAAAAGCACGAGCTTTTATATCACAAAAGCTCGCTTCTATATAGAAATAAAATAAAGAGAGCAGCGGCTTGGAATTCTGTTAGTTAAGAGGTGGGCTTACCAGGTAAGTATGGCGCACGAAAAGCAGTGCATGTAACTCAACGCGAGCAAAGTATAGAATGAAGCAAGAGGATGAAACGCGTGTAAATCATAACGCGCAAAAATCGAATTATGGACCTCTATCTTAAATGATTTGTATGCACTCAAACGTATGTATGTATGTATGTATCTAGTGTTGCACGTATGTATTATAAGTATGTTTTTTTTAACACTGTCTATTACAGACCCAACAACAAGAAAAAATTAATATGACATAAAATCTAAAAGTTTGACGCTGCCATAAAGATCTCAATATGTTTTGACAATTTTATACGGTTTTATCTTACGCAACGTATGAGTTGAATTATGCTTGACTTCCAAATACACATCGCCAACACTAAACAAATAAATTAAGACAGAGTTGAACACAGTAAATATTTTTAAACTTAATTAGATTACAAAATGTCTCAAAATTATTAAACTATAACCGACAATAGAAAACCCTCTCGTTATTCAGCCAACCATACTGATATAGAAATCAATTTTAATATTGATAGCGATCTGCCCTCAGAGCTTTGACATCATTATTTCGGCATCAGTCATAAATCAGTGAAATCCAAAAGGACATTTGTGTGTTAACGAACTTCATCGCGCAATTTTGTCCTATTTGAGAAACGAATTGTACGAAATTGAGTAACAATTGCCAAAATAAAATGTTCTCACAAAAATCTCTAGGACTAAAACAAGGAAGACCTATAGTCGTTCTTAGTTGTTTAAGGAAAATGTTTTTTCAAAAATACCAAATATATTATGCTTAATAATATAATATAATTGCTCAATTCATAAACTATTGTAGGAGTCGTAGTTCAGACGTTGTTGATAATTTCTGTGTAAACATTTGTTTATAAACAATGTTTTTATTGAAGTTACCAACAACTCATGTCCGAACTACGACTCCCACAATTGGTTGTGAATAGAGCAAACATACAATAGAAAATATCAGTTTTATTTGTTGATGCAAAATAAATTACAACTTCAGAGTAAGTATAAAGGGCCTTATTACGAGTGTCGTATTACGACTGCGACTACAACGACTTTGAACTAGAATAAAGAACATATTCGTAGTCAACACTCGTAATTACGTCCATTATATGTATATCTAAAAGAAAATATACTATTTTTTTATTTTGAGTCTATTGCGACCAGTGATGCCAGAATTCCTTCACCAATAATGGCTAAATGTAGAAAAAAATGGCTAAAAATGGCTAAGGGCTATCGAGTGCAAAAACCAAGAAGGTATTTTATATATTATTTTTTAAAGCAAATCTGGAACTTTTTAAAGTAAATAGAAACAATAAATTGAAGTAATAAATAAAATAATTTTTCTTCGCGTAATCAAGAAACTGCGCATTGCGTGCAAAATTGCAATACTTGCAGTACGCCTTCAATTCGTTTGTACATTCTGCTATTCAGTCTTTAAATTACTGGGTTACTAATCAATTTCTTGCGAAATAATTGTTTATACTTTTTGTTAATTGACTATTTTTTAAACTTTCATTTAAGCTTAGATTTATATTTTATTTTCACTCGTGTAAAACAAAAATTGCCGTTGTTTGATTGATATCATAAAGCACCAACTAGACCCGACAACTTATAACAATATTCCAACGATTATAATCTTATTGTTACCAATTTAGCCATCTCTTTCATACAAGCTCTTTTAGATTTGCAATTTTTTTGCAGGAATTGTTGTACATATGTGTGGGAGAGTATTGAAATAGAAATACATACAAACTAGAGATTGGTAAATCGATTTCGATTCCAATCGAAAACCGATTTTATGCTAAAAATAACCCGATTTTTTTGTAATCGATCTTGCGTCTGCGATTTTATACTGAAATCGATTATTCGGGGGTGTCATAGAATCCAAGTCGGTTTTGCTGATTGTCGGTTTTGTAAACCAATGTTGGATTCATTTGGTGTCATGAAAACAAGTCGGTTTTGTTATTTTTTAATGCAAACATGTTCGATGTTCGAATCAGATTTTTTTGTTTTTGTTCATTTGTTTACGGCTTTTAATGCAAGTTTTTGTTTAAAATTTTTTTCAATTTTGGTATGTACGGTAAAATATTCTTAAAAATTGTGCTTTTAATAAGAATCAATTTATAGAAAAGAGATAAGAAGTGGATGCCAAGTTATGCAAATATTCTTTAACTCTATAAACAGGTTGAGATTTGGAATAAATCACGCAATATTGGAAGCAAGCAATGAACTAAAATTGCTTAAACTCGATAAAACTGTGAGATAAAAAGCAAAATACTAAGAAAATTCGCAGAAGCTTGAAAAAAATTTTAAAAGTTCAGTAAAAATTAATAAAGAAATCCAAAAACTTTGGAAAAATTACATCTTTTTCCAAAATAACAGAAATTTGCGAAAAATTACACAATTTTAAACAAGCCGTTTTTATTAAAAAGGGCTATAACTCTAAGGAATGCTAAAAAAAATTTGGTAGAAAACGCGAAAATGTTAAAAATTTTCAAAGACTTGGTATTAGCTGAATAACAGCGTCTAAAGTCTAATAGCGAAACCTGTTAAGAAGCAGAATACTGGCAAAAACTCGATTTAATCGCGAACATTGCAAAAATTCGCGAGAAGTTGGAAAATCGAAACAAGCCTTAAAATTTAAATAAACTCGGAAATAACGCGAGAAATCGCAATTTCGCGGAAAAAATTCTAAATGCAAAGAATAACAAAATCTTAGAGAATTAGATACGTACATAAATCGCCAAAAAATTACTAGCATTGCAGAAGTTCCAATGAGCCTTTAGAAACGATTCTAGCAAAATTATTAGCTATTCTAGATGATGTAGTCAAGTTTTCAAAGCGCTTTATTTGTCGTTTGTTGATATTTAAATGAACTCTAACGAAAAGCTATTTTCCTATTAGCCTTCCCTTATTGAGGATAAAAACATAAAAAATGTACTTTAATTTGCTTGAATATTCGCTAATAATTATGAAACTGTTGAAAAAAGATATGAAAAATAGAGCTTTTAGCTATTTTATTTATTTCCAATTAAAAAAAGACAGCTATAGTCTGCTTGGTTTATATCCAATAACAAACCGATAACATTGGTTTCTATGACACCTAAAACCGACACTAGACATGGTTTGAACAAAAATCCGACAACATTGGATTTCATGACACCAAAGTATTTTTTTTGTCGGTTTCTAATCCAATTCCGAAAAGATTGGATTCTATGACACCCCTGATTGGGCTATAAAAATCGATTTTTTATTATTATCAAAAGATTAATCTGCCTTACTAGCATACTACCTTACTTAATACACTTGATATATCTGGCTTAATTTATGCAACGCATTGTACATTTCAAAAACAAGCGTCGTTTTCATTATTATGCATATGTAACTTATTTGTTTTACGAAAAAAAGTGTCAAAATTTAAAATTGTATAGTTTCTGAAAAAATGGTTAAGTAGTCATCACATAAATTAGCAACTTTTGTTTTACAAACTCTGAGTGAAGAAGATTAGTTTGATAACTAATATTATTCATATTTATTACATAACTTTTTATTGACATCAATGCAAAGACAGTATCGAAAATAGCACACTTACTTTCTATAAAAATAAACAATTACTGAAAAAAAAATAGTACTTAAGTGTCTTATTTTGACAGTGCCTAATGTTGACAACTTTTGTTTTTGTTTGTTAATTTTTTATACATTTTACTTGAATTTTTATGAATAAAGATTATTTTGTTTATAAACTAGCCAAGTTGTCTTAAACGATTTCAAAATCGATTTTCACTTACGATTAATCGATTTCAAAAATCGAAATTAAAAAAGTTGATCGAAAAATCGAAAATCAATTTTTGAAGATATTTACCAATCCCTAATACATACATTTTGTATTACTCTCTATATATTTGCTGCAACAAAAACAGCAAATTGGATTAAAAAAAATAGCTAATAGCTATACTCACTTTTCTTCCAGTTAAATAGGATGAAAATGTCTAAATTGGCATCACTGATTGCGACCCATGTAGTTATTAATTAAATCTATGCATTTAATGTATGCATTGGAAAATCTCAACTAAGTCCGTTCCAACTTTTTTAATTCATAAAATAGGATCGTAGCCTAGAGCTGAGTACTGATTATGACATTCTGTGATATCGCTATACTGTGTACTAGTAACAACTTTTGTCATTTCCGATATTTTTGATTGTGTCACATTGCGTTGCTTACAGAAACCCTAAAGTAAACGGCATCGCACACATTTTGAAAATTACACCACAAAATGACAACAAAAGAAATTCCAAATGTGTACTCTCCAATTTTGAACTCTATTAGACTCATCGTTATATGACAAATATTATGTTATTTGTTCAAATTTATCTATGTTTCTTAAGCCGCGTTCAGACTATTATACAAGTATCAATACTTTTGTGGAAAATGCAGCTCTGACATGTTGAGTTGTTATTGTTTTTTTTTGAAATTTTTTAAACAAATATAAGACCAGGGATGCATTTTCGTCAAAAGTATTGATACTTGTATTATAGTCTGAGTGGCCCTTTATAGTCTATGCATGTCCGGGTTTCTAATTTCCCGGACTTTTCCAATTCTCGGGAATCGAGAAATAAAATGTTTCATTCCCGGGATTTTCAAAAACATATAAATTTAAATCAATGACCTCAATAAAGAATATAATTTTATGAAAAAAACACACAACATTTAAATTAATAACTAAAACTAAAAATTTTAAGAACTTCCAAATACAGACCAAATGGCTGGACCAGATGAAGATATAAGATCAAGTCACCTTTAAAAATGATTAAAATTGGGTCTCGCCGTTAAGGAGCTACAACGTCAAAGTCACACAGATTCAACAGAATATACCTACAAAAGATGTGAAATCTTTTAAGCGGCTGGACCGGTTTTTCTTAAAACATAGCTAAGAACCCTCTCGATCAAACAGAAAAAAATAAATCAAAATCGGTTCAGCCGTTTGGACCACTTTTTTTGGTCGCGGGTTAAAAACAAAACAACTTTATTCGTTAATTTCATGAACACCAATATTAAACAAAAACAAAATCAAATAAATTATTACGCTTGGAGCTATAGCATGGATGGAAGTTCCATCTACATCTGCCAAACTAGATACTATTTCGTATAAAAGTCTTTTTTGGTTGAAAATGATTCGTAACGCTTGAAGTTGGTGGAGTCACCTCGGAAACCTCTGTTACATCTGCTTCCATGATTAGTCATGTTTTAGATTTGACAGTTTTTCTTAAAGCAATTCTCTTCAATTCTCTTTTGAATTTGTTCCATTGTTTACACACGGGCGGTTTCATTTTCAATTTTCATATTGATCTAATGCATCGAATGAAATAACAAAAGAGAATTGAAGTAACTTTTCTGTACAAGCAAGCGAGTATCCCCCTTCTTTCCCCCTCTCTTTCATAAACTCAAACTTGCTTCAAGAAAAACTGCCGTGTATAAAACATGAGTTGTATTTTAAGTAGAAAAAAACGAGCAGCAATGTAAAAAAATTCCCGTTAAAAATTTCCCGGGATTTGCAAAAAAATAATTCCTGGCAATTCCCGGGGTTTTGTTCGCGCATAGAAACTCTAGCTGAAATCCATATTCGCTCTAGCTAAATATCGGGTTGACGGCTTAAACGAATTCCGAATGAATTGACTTTAAAGCTTAAACGTTTTTAGGTTTCTTCTTTTCTCTCTCTCTCTCAAAAAGGAAAACATCAAACTACACATAAAAACATTTTGTTCGGACAATGTGCTGTCCGGACACAATGTGCTAGTAGACACATCTATGGATATACCGATATATTTATATCTTTGCATATTTTCTGGTAAGACAAAACAGGTGATTTGAAATTGACTCTGCTTTTTAATATTTCGGTGTCTGTTTAGAATAGAAAAATTTTATTTTTGTGGAAATTGAATTGCATTGGAATTCCCGAATTTTCTGGCGAATGTTTATAATTTTGCTGCGTATTTTTGTGTCAGTGTTGCCAGCTTTATTTTCAATTTAATTGTAAGCGACAAAAATTAAAGTTTTAACGTGAACGTATTTTTATATTGAATATTATTATGATTTACATGCATAAATTGCAGCTTACAATAAAACATATTTTAAATAAACTCTTTTCAGTAGAGCTTTTCACAAGAACAAAATCAAAATTAAAGATGATTGTGCTGGGAAATATATACTTACATATTCGAATTTCATTAAAATAACGAAATAATTTCATTAAAATTGCGAAATAATTTCATTGAAACAAGGATATTATTTCATTAAAACAATAAAATAACTTCATTACAACAATGTAATTATTTCATTAAAATAACGAAATAACTTAATTGAAACTGTATTTGTAAATAAGCATACAAAGAGTACAAGAACAATCATACAGAACTACTTTTAATGCAACCCAGTGAAAAAAAATGGAAGTCATTCTAGTGGAACTACATTTTCATTGCTTCCAAAAAATCGATATTTTTAATTTGCCGAGAGTGAGCTGAAAACCATATAGAAGCTTAATTTAGTCATACAAAACCTTGTAGCTCCTCCATAGTGTTAGAAAATACTCACCAGAATTTAAAAAAAAATTATTTTTTTAAAGAAATTTATGAACTAATTTTAGTCTAAAATTTAAAAGTTATTTTCTTAAATTTACTAGAAAACACTATTTCGGGCTTAAATTCGTATAAAAAGAAACGAATTGTTAAAATAGTTAACTATTTACAATTTTTCCTAGATGAAAATATTATCAAAGAACACAAAAAAGGGAATTTTTCTTAATATCGCTTCCAATTCAGTGACCAGGCATCAAAAAAGAGAACTTCTTGCAATGCCAACCCTATGCAAAAATCATTAGATCCGATCGAAATTTTCACTACTTCCAGATCGCAAACTCTACATTTTCATGACTTTTTTGGAGTCTCTTTTTTTACTGGAAAGCTTTTGACTGACAACTCTTGAAATACATTATTTTATCAGGCTTTCATGACTACAATGAAATATTTATTGGGACAACTAATACATTTTATAGCTATAATGAAATTCTAAATTGCTGTACATTTTATTAATTTTTTTTAGTTTTAAGGAATTTTATTTTGAACTTAACTGTCTTAAGGTATATACTTATGTATATATGTTTATTTCAAGCAGCAACTACAAATGTTTCTTAAGGAATTTCAGTGAAATTCTTTCACAATATTCGAAAATTTTTCATTAGATTTGTGAAATCATCAGTAGATTTGAGCAAAAAAAAAATTAATGAAGCTTTTTCGTTGGACTTATGAAGCAAAATTCTTTCGGCGTATGGAAATATTTCGTAATTTCGTTCGATAACGAGTGGCGCGATTCGCACCCAGATTTCAGTTTATTACTTTTTAATAAATGTATGTGCTGTGCTGATCGCCAAGTAGGCGTATAAATAAATACACATATGTACATATTATTATCCAACAAAAAAAGCTTTATGAATTTTGCTTGTGCACACGGTAGCTTAAACATTTCTCCTTTCTGCATTAAATGATTCGCAACATCATAAATTAATTAAATCAACAGCCACATCACATTACAAACGTTTAGCAGAAATTCTATTTCAATTCTCATGCTCTTAAATGTGTTTAAGTGAAAATAACACTAGAAGAGCAGGGGGCCACCAACCACCCAACCGTATTTAGTTAATTTATGATTTTTTTCTTTTAAAAATTTATAACTTTTTAATGATTCTTTCTTTTCATTTTAAATAAAATGCATAAAAACAAAAATCATGAAGTTTATTTTTATTGTGTTTTGTGCACTATCACTTTTGGGCGATAAATTCCGTCTGCGTGAAATGTCAAAACATCTCCCTCCCGCTCTCCCTCATGAAAAAGCACTTTGCAGTTCAATGTCAATATTTTTAGTTTATTTTTTTTTCCTTCACACTAATAGTGGATGGATGGATTCGCTAGTATTATCTTTTTATGTCTAAATATTTTGTTAGTTATTCGATTTTTTGCTCCGAAGCTGCTTCACATATTTTGTTTTTTCTTCATTTAATCACTTAATTTATTTTTATGATTTTATTTTTTGCTGTTTCTTTACATTTGTTTTTATTTTACATTTGTTGACATTTTGTTACGGAAATTGTATTGGAAAACATTTGTTTATCTAGTCGAATATTTTTGGATCAAGTGAAACAAAAAAAGGAGAATACGAGGAAATCAACGTGCTCTTGTATATACAAGTGTACATACATACATACATACATATATATATGTACATATATCGCCTGCATATACACGAATCCGTATGAATTACGTATTTTTCAACTGATTTCATTTGATGTATCTTACAATTTTATAATGCTCATATTGATGTATAAAAATATATGTAATATATTTTTGTTTGACAAAATATTAACACTTGTTATGTTCATTTATAAACTTTTTTGGACACGATACAAGAAAAACACACAATATTTTAACTCACTTTTAAAGAAGAAATTTTCAAAAATATTTTTTTTCAAATCATGAAAAAAAAATAAAGTAAAGCTAGAAATATTACATTTTTGGACGTAAATATATATCACAATTTGCTTCCAGAGGGGAAGAAAAGCATATAGAAAAGCATATTCAAATAAAGTTAGACTCACCTCATTTCGCTTTGAAAAATTAATGCTGGGGATGTCAAAAAACTGTACTGAAAAATATCTGAGGGCTATTCAAATCGCAAGCGGCGAAATTAGTGACCTCAGCAGTTGAGCTCAGCCGATATGCATTCGCCTCGAAATAAACATTTATTTATGACACAGCATTGAAATAAAAATTCAAATAATTATATTTGATAAAAAAAAACTTATGGGGTTGTCTTTTCTGGAAAAAGTGTAAAATTTTTTATCTTTTTATTAAAAAAAATACAATTTAGCGTCCTTTCAAAGAAAAATTTTAAGCCCGCAAGGGCAGATACAATAATTTCTAATAAAATGTATATTTCAGAAAATCATTTTATTGCGAATTTTCATTGAAAAGTGTGATAAGTGTAAATTTTTTTTCCAGAAAAGAAAATCTGTTATTTGCCAGAAGTAAGGCAAATGCCAAATATATATCTACTTTTCTTACTTAAATAGGAGCGTAGTAAAAAAGGAAAATACATATCTGTTGAAATAAATAATAAAGGCTTCAGTTGATACACAGAAAAAAATATCATCAAAATGCAACCAGCAAAACAAATTGTTAATAGTTAATTTAAATTTAAATATATATTTAGTTAATATAAAAAATTAAGTTGCTGATATGAAAAACACAGAAAATTTTTTCAATAAACTGAACTCACCAAATTTTATGTTATACATGGCGCAAAAACTCAAAAAATTCATTGTTGATTCAACAAATTAAAATTTTTCTAGTCAATCAAATTACTCAACAAAATTATTTGTTAAATTATATCATAACAGAATACGCACATGTACACAGAAAAAAATATCATCAAAATGCAACCAGCAAAACAAATTGTTAATAGTTAATTTAAATTGAAATATATATTTAGTCAATATAAAAAATTAAGTTGTTGATATGACAAACACAGAAATTTTTTTCAATAAACTGAACTAACCAAATTTTATGTTATACATGGCGTAAAAACTCAAAAAATTCATTATTGATATAACAAATTAAAATTTCTCTAGTCACTCAAATTACTGAACAAAATTATTTGTTAAATTATATCATAACGGAATACGCACATGTAGAAGAAACAGAAGAACTCGCATTTTGTGTGTATTCATTATTTGCTTACCTACTAACGATTTGCTCTTTAGCTGAGTGGTAAGAACATCAGTCTATTAATCAAGAGATTGTCGGTTCGACTCATCTAAACATCTTTAAAATTTAACAAAAAACAAAACTCTAAAAAAATATAAAAAAATACAAACAAAGAAACAACACGTTAAAATTTGAAAAACAAATTCATTAAAAAATAATTTTTTTCTGTTAACAACTCAATTGTTAATAACACAATAATTTTAATTGGAAATAATTGAGTTGATTTTGTTTTCTTATGTTACAAATGTGTGTTTGTATTTACAAAAATCGTTGTAGGTGCCTTTTTAAATAATATTTTAATTGTATTCACAAATAAATTATTTGTATTTACAAATCTTTTTTTTCTGTGATATAAGTGCTTTTTAATTTCATTACATATTCTTATTCTCTTCTTCAAGATCTATCACTCAACAAAATTTCAATTAAAATATGTCATTATTAATAAGACTATACGCAGTTATATTTTAACTTAAGTCTTCTTGGAAAATAATACTTAAGCCATAACATCGTAAGGTAGCTACATCAATATTAAAATATTCGGGCATAAAAACTTGTATACACTTAAGTTCAATAACTAACATCCCATCCAAATTATTCTTCATTAAAAAAAACTTCTATTTACTTAGGCTTTTAAAAACTAATCTTATCTCAGGTTTTCCGCATTTTCAATTTAACCTAAAGCACTTACCATCGACTTACCATCAATAAAAATTATTTTGCCTTTTAATATAATAGCTAAGAATATATTTTTTCATAACATCTTAACTAAAAAACAACGAATATTAACTATTAAAACGTTTTCTTTTTTCATAAAATTAACAGTTTTCTTCTAAATAAAAGTGCATCTTTTTCGGAGGCTTAATATTTTGTATTGAAACCAAACACAATTAGTTTTAGACAAAACCCTTAATATCCCAAAACAAGAAATTTCGATTTAAGCCATTATTATTTATTGACACAGATATATAAGCAGCGTGACCGTTTGACCGACTAAAGTGGCAAATCGCCACTTTTTCGACTGCCTTGCCACTTTTTCGAGTGCTTTTGCCACTTTTTGTCTCTCTTTTTTAGGGTGAATTATATAAAAATACATTAAAAATAAAAAGTTTAGTGTAGTTTTCTCGTTTTTTTTTTAATTTTGCCCAATTTTTTGATAAATCCCCTTTTTGTTGCTACTTTTTGAAAAATGTCATCGGTCACCCTGTATATAAGGACTCTAGTTTTCAAATTGAACTTATTTCTTTTTAGTAAAACTATACAAGTAAATAGTTGTAACATTTTCATAATTTTTTTATGCAGGATTTGCTTCTGTAAAACCTACAAACAATCCCCAAAAAAAAATAACTTCAAAATCTCTAAAATTTAATTTTTTCAGTATTTCTGCTGTATATTTTTTATTTTTCACCCAGGAGCAGATATTTTTTTTTTTGATATTTAAAAAATAAATAACATTATACCTTAAATAAAGTTTTTGAAGACAGCTTAGCGAATTGAGAAAACACGCCTTGAATTTAATATTTACAATAAATATTGGTATATTCTAAAACGCTATGGTATGGGTCCTTCAATAATGAAACTTAAAAGAAATTTCTCTGTTATATTATTTATATTACTCCTTTTCAAAAGGGAAAAAACTTATAACTTTTGAAAATTAAAAAATGCTAGCCAAAAGTTGACACGTGTGAGATACGGTAAGCATGAGTGACCGGCGTGACCGGTTGACCGACTAAAGTGGCAAATTGCCACTTATTCGACTGCCTTGCCACTTTTTCGAGGGCTTTTGCCACTTTTTGTGTCCCTTTTTCTAGGGCGACTTATATAAAAATACATTAAAAATAAAAAGTTTAGTGTAGTTTCCTCGTTTTTTTTTTAATTTAACCCCTTTTTTCTGATAAATCCCCTTTTTGGTGCTACTTTTTGAAAAATGTCATCGGTCACCCTGTGAGTGACTATAAAATCTTTTATCCGTATTATTAAGTAATAAAAATTTGTAAGTGCTTTAAGAGGTGGGATTACGAATTTTGATTCCAAAAAAAAATTATTTAAATCTGTCCTGCCGTTTGGGTTTCCTATTAAAGCATGAAATTCTACGAAAAATTTCCAATTGTTTTACATTATGAAGCATTATGGTATAATTACATTTTGAGGGTGGCGTTGACGAAAGTAGTTAGCACGTTGGCCACAAACCAAAGGTCCTGGGTTCGAGCCCGATATTCAACCGTCATTAAATAACAGCACCACGCACTTTCCTGATGTGCATTAGTGTCACTTTGTATCAGTTGTTGTAGGAAAGTTCAACACAGAAAAAACTATTCACCAATTAATATTTTCAATTAAGAATTTAATTATATTAATTAAATGTTTAATTGTATATATTAATTTGACTGGAAAAACTTAATTGATATTATCAAATTGTTTATCGGTGAAAATTTAATTAATTTTTTAATTGATACTACAAATATTTTAATTAATATTACAAAATCAATTATATTACTTTTTTGTGTGAAGTACCGACTTTAGCAGATTTAGTTGAATCATCGGCGAAGTAAAATAACCAATAAAATGGCTACTAAAGACAGCATCAAAAAATACCCCTCATTTAACACCACACAGAAAAAAATATCATCAAAATGCAACCAGCAAAACAAATTGTTAATAGTTAATTTAAATTAAAATATATATTTAGTTAATATAAAAAATTAAGTTGTTGATATGACAAAAACAGAAATTTTTTTCAATAAACTGAACTAACCAAATTTTATGTTATACATGGCGCAAAAACTCAAAAAAGTCATTGTTGATTCAACAAATTAAAATTTTTCTAGTCACTCAAATTACTGAACAAAATTATTTGTTAAATTATATCATAACGGAATACGCACATGTAGAAGAAACAGAAGAACTCGCATTTTGTGTGTATTCATTATTTTCTTATCTAATAACGATTTGCTCTTTAGCTGAGTGGTAAGTACATCAGTCTATTAATCAAGAGATTGCCGGTTCGACTCATCCAAACATCTTTAAAATTTAACAAAAAACAAAACTCTAAAAAAAATAAAAAAAAATACAAACAAAGAAACAACACATTAGAATTTGAAAAACAAATTCATTAAAAAAATTTATTTTTCTGTTAACAACTCAATTGTTAATAACACAATAAGTTTAATTGGAAATAATTGAGTTGATTTTGTTTTCTTATGTTACAAATGTGTGTTTGTATTTACAAAAATCGTTGTAGGTGCCTTTTTAAATAATATTTTAATTGTATTCACAAATAAATTATTTGTATTTACAAATCTTTTTTTTCTGTGCAGAAGCATTGAAATCAATGCATTATAAAACACAAACCTGCAGAGGTCAGAGTTGTAAAAGAGTGAAGCTTTCCTTCACCACCTGTTTTCTCCACCCCTATCCTTTTCCTAAAGAAGGTAACACTTAGTAATAGTAGTATGCATTCATTGCCTGAGTGTTACTTCATTTAAAAAAATATAGATACTTTTGTTATGCCCTTCACCAAAAATTGCAATCAGCAAAACAAATTATTAACATTTAATTTAAAAATTAAAAATCATCATTGTTAAAATAACAAATTTAAATTTTTGTAGTCAATTAAATTACTCAACAAAATTATTTTTTAAACTATATCATAACGGAATGCGCACATGTAGAAAAAAATAAATCATGTTTTGTGTGTATTCATTATTTGTGTATCTAATAAAGTGTTGCTCTTTAGCTGAGAGGTAAGCAAGTTAGTTAATTATCCCTGACGTTGCCGGTTCAACTCCGCCCAAAGAGATTTAGTGTTTTTCCAAGACAAGCAAAAAATCGTTTCGTGGATTATTATTGTGTATAAAATGAGCATTGTTAATATAACAATTATGATAATCAAAATTTGTGCGGAAATTCAACAATTCACATTGTTAATATAACAATAGCTTTAATTAAAAAAACTTTGAAATCTAACAAAAATAAATGTTGAAAAAATAAATAAATTTCAACAAACTATTTTTTGTTGATGTATTTAATTGAAAATATTTTTCAGATTTTCCTTTAACTTACAACTTCATTAATTGTATTTACAAAAATCGTTGAAGGTTCAAAATCAATTACTTCCCAGTAAAAAAAGAGACTCCAAAAAAGTCATGAAAATGTAGAGTTTACGATGCGGAAGTAGTGCAAATTTCGATCCGATCTAATGATTTTTAGATAGGGTTGTCATTGCAAGAAGTTCTCTTTTTCGATGCCTGGTCACTGAATTGGAAGCGATATTAAGAAAAATTCCCTTTTTTGTGTTCTTTGATAATATTTTCATCTAGGAAAAATGGTAAATAGTTGCCTTTTTTAACAGTTCGTTTCTTTTTATACGAATTTAAGCCCGAAACAGCGTTTTCATGTAAATTTAAGCAAATAACTTTTAAATTTTAGACTAAAAATAATTCATAAATTTCTTTAAAAAACTAAATTTTTTTTAATTCTGGTGAGTATTTTCTAACACTATAGAGGAGTTACAAGGTTTTGTGTGACTAAAATAAGCTTCTACATGTTTTTTTGCTCACTCTCAGCAAATTAAAAATATCGATTTTTTGGAAGCAATGAAAATGTACTTCCGCTAGAATGACTTCCATTTTTTTTCACTGGGTTATTTAATTGATATAACAAAAAAATTAATTGTATTTACAAATCATTTTTTTCTGTGAGGGTATACTTACATACAATATTAAAATGCTACCCATAAAGTATATATATTCTAGGTCCTTATGAAAAGGGAAGATGAATAATCAATGTCCGTCTGTCCGTCCAACCGCGCACCAGCCTGATGTACGTGAAATGTTTTCCCGAAGCTCACAGAAAAGTTAGAAACTTAGGTTCTGAACTGGTACATGTCAGAAATTATTCAAGATAGATTTGTATTGAAAATCATCAAAATCGGACCGACGGTATCAGAGCTGGAAAACTTAAACTTGATTTTGCCATATAAAAGTAACTACCGAAAACTAATTTCTTATTTTTTTTAATGAATTCAATAAAAGAATGAAAAATAAATTAAAAAGGAGTTTCCAGGTTTGGAAAACCTTAAGTTTTTTGTTATATAAAAGTAACCGACTTAAATAATTTTTTCCTTATTTCCTTTTTTATTTGTTCACTTAACATGTTTTATTTATTTCTGTAAAAAACTATGTACATTGGTATAAGGCATCAAAAAAATTTAAAAGGATGATTCCAGGGTCGGGAAACTTGCACTTTTTGTGCCATATAAAACTAAATAAGGAAAACTAGTTATTTCTTTTGTAATAAAATATATTCTATATTAAAGAAAGAAAGAAATTAGTATTAAAAACCAGAAAAATCTAACGTATGGTTCAAGGGTTGAAAAACGACAAAAAAAATGGATAAAAACATAACCAAAAACAATTTTTTTTCACTTAAAAATATTTCATGTTTTAGGAAGATCTTTAAACATGATTTTTTTTATATTTGTTCCATTTGTATATAGATATCTAATTTAAGTATAAACGAAGGTTTGTGTAATGTCGCTTAAAATGCTTTCTCGTTGATAGCTTGTAACGATTTCTTATAAATTTTTGGGAGATAAAAATAAAATCTATCGCTAAAGAGCAGTCATAACTATAAAAAAATTGAAGGAGATGTACCATTTCATTTAACTGAAACCATTCCTTTCTGCTGAGCAAATCTAGTAAATGCTTTAGGAATTATCCGTTTACTTAATCGTGATAAAAACCATTTGTAATAGGATGTTCAAATTGAGACACTAACCATTTTTTCGGCGTCAAAGATTACTAAGTACGGGAAAATATAAAACAAGCAAGCTTACTTGGCATGGAGGTCAAATACTAAGACTATTTTACTGTTTATTTATTTTATTAAATAGTAGCCCGGGTTTTCATTATTTCGAGCGCGTTAAACACACCCAATTTGTTAGTAATGTGTTGACGTGACATCGATTTTGACAACTGGAATAAGGGTGAATGTAAAATATGTCTTAAATACAGAGTGCAGAATAAAATATTCAACTATTGCTAATATCGAAAAGAAAATATTTTAATCAAATTCTTTAGTCTTTCATTCAAAAATTAATACATATAAGTACGTCGGTGAAGGATATATACGATTCGACACAGCCGAATATAGAACACTTAAGGCCCAACTATAATAGGAATAAGCGAACTTAAGCAACTGTGCGGTTGCATATAAAACGTATGTGGCAAACTATAATGTACTTATGGAACTTTTCGTCAAGTTTCGTCAAATGTCATTTGCTTAAATTAAGTGTCAAACTGAACGCACATTCCGTACGGAAATTTTTTTTTGCATTTTTTTTTTAAACTCAAGCAAACAGCAGCAGAAAATATTCATTGATTTTAAATATTTTTTTGTTGTTTCTTATTTTAAACTCAGAAAAAAAGCAAACATTTTATTTTCATTCTTTGTTTTACAATACACATATGTATACACACATACACTTGAGATTATTTATGTATGTTCACTGTTGTACTTTTTGGTAGGCAAAACAAGTAAAGCTACGGTCACACTTGTCAAACATTTGCCCAAAAAAGCGTGACCAAGAAACGCTAATGAAAAAAGTTGTGATCCAGACACTTGTTTATAAAATTAAACAATTTCTTAAACAACTAATAGACAATGTCATAGAATGCAACATTGTTCTACTACTCTTTAACTTGACAAACTTTTGACTGAATGGAAGGATATTTCATTAACATTTAGTGGTTACCCTTTATTGGGCAAATGTTTAACAAGTGTGAACGTAGCTTAATAAAGTGATGGATATAATTACACGTGAATTTTTAATAGATTAGGATATTCCAACAAGTTAATTTGATTGAATTGCATTCATTTAGTAGTTATAAAAAGAAACAAAATTACTAAAAAATTGTGAACAATACCTTTATTTGTAGCTGTGGCTAAAGAATACTTAAGTGAATGTAAGTGGCCATTGTGGCCACCTAAAAGCCACATCTGAATTGCTTAAGTATTTGAGAGACTTATCGTTCAATTCTGGCATTAGCTTAAGCCAGCATATTCATATTATAGTTGGGCCTTTACTTGTTAATTTATTTTTTAGTTTTTAATATGCATATGCATATCTATTTTACAAATGTTTTTCACCAGTTAACGATTCTTAAAATTAATGTTGGATAGACGTAAGAATTTTGTACAAAAGCCCCGGTTTAAATAATACTCTAGTTTACAACTCGATGTTTTACAAATCAAATTCAGGTTAAAAAAAACAAATTTAGAGTTTCTTGCAAATTAAATTCAGCGTTTTTCAAACCAACTCAGCCAACAAAATCAGTTTTTTTTTATTTTATAAAAATTGTGCTTCAGCAACTAATAAAATAGGCGAAAAATGGTACAGAAATTGCATGGCATCAAAAATGTTAAATATGTCATAAAATTTGTGTACCATCCCTGCAGAAAATTTGGAGACAATTGATCAAAACCTACTCGTCCTGTGACTTGAGATAATGGGAGTGTATGGTGAAAAAAAAAATATTATATGTTACATATTCATATATTGTTCTAATCTTTAGTTAATTTAATTGGGACTCGGTCTAATATTGTAGTAAACAGCACTAAGCAAGCTCAATGTCGTTGGATCCAGGACATATCAAATACTATAAATATAATGTTAATTGGTCCCTCCGATGATACCGGCAATTCACTCTGGAATCAGTGCCATGACTACACTCAGATATTAACTTAAGCTTAGGTGGAATTTATACTTCTGAATTATATAGGTGACTCCGCTGTCGAGTTGATTGGTAGTGTGCAACCCTGTCATGCCTATAAATGTAAAATAGAATTGCATTTGTAATATAACATTTCAAAAATAGATAAGTTTTTAATTACTACAGTTAAACATCGGAATGGCATTTATATATAATTTTTATTATTCTACACCGATTGTGTCCCCATAAGATAGTTCAGTGACAATTCACAAGGTGCTTCACAAAGTAGGTGCTTACATCCTATGCCATCGGCACGTAAAAGTACACTTCATAGAAAGTTTTAGAACTCGGACTAGTGCACAGTGGAAAATTTGGCTTCGCTAGCAGCATTTTATTCAAAGTAAAGAAGATATCTTGAAAAATTTTTTTTGTCTCAATTCAGAAAAAAATTAAACAATTTTTGGAAAAAAAATAATTTTTTTTTTATTTTTAATTTTTTTTTAATTTTAAATTTTTTATTTTTATTTTTTTTTAATATTAAATTTTTTATTTTTAATTTTTTTTTTAATTTTTTATTTTGTTTTTAATTCAATAAACCTTTTCCACCATATATTCATATATAAAATAAAAAAGAAATTGTCAACTCAAAGAGAAACCATATTATAAAAGAAATATTAATCAGATTCTTCAATATCAGATTCAGAGAAATCATCTTCAAAATGATGCATTATAAGCAAGCTTTTAACTTCCTTATCGAAACTAATATTTCTGGAATAGGAAATTGATGAGCCGTTGGACAATGAAGATATTAAGGGATCAGAAGAAACAAAAAGAGCGTTAATTATATCTTCCATTGTATTTTTCCTGTAATTTTTTCTGGTATTATTTTCACGGATGTTCCGATAATCTTTATTTCTGGCTTCAATCGCTTCCTCGGACATCATACCAATTGGAAGCGAAAAATGATTGATTATGTCTGCTCCATGAATTAAAATTCTGTGAACAGACGAGGGGATGTAAAACCAAGGGTATAAACTAACAAAAATTTCGGCAGTTTCCATTGCGTAAAGTCTGAATGCCTCCGTGTTTATATCGTATCCACATGCAAGTGCTCGTAAGACGACGCTGAATCGATATATTAAATTTTCGTTCACTCCAGTTATACGAGCGGCTAAATCTGGTTGTTGAAAGAACCTTCTTGCCGTATTTCCGTTGTTGGTATTTCCAGTAACAGCCATTGGTATGTCGACCAACAAATGCATTTCTTCTCGTAGCTTCTGCTGTATATTTGTTTTATTTTGTCCAACAATATCCTTGTCAGCACCACGAGTTTGCCACTTTTTTATTGGTATTCTATAGGATATGTGCAAAATACATTCAAAAAACCTTATCCATGCGTGGAGACTGGATAGCCCATATTGAAAGAGGTTCACTTTAATTGGAAAGCTCTGCACCAAATTTAAGTCATTCATATTTTTCGGTGTTCATGTGAAATTGGTGATCATGTGAAATTGGTGATCAGTAATCAATGAGTTTACATATGTTGGCACAATATTTAATATTTGGCTCTTAATATTTTCAATTTCCCTGCGACTCAGGTCCGCCGTTTCCTTCTCGCAAAGTATTTTGATTGGTCGTTCTGCACTTGCAGTGGTACAATACAAATTGAAAATAAATATTGGTCTCTCATGTTTTCTTCGCAGTCGTTAAATTTTTGCCTATATGTGGAATGGCCGCTGCTACCATCACAACTCCATTTGTAGACAGCAGTTGTAGATGGGATTTCAAAACTTTGAGGGTGTGCTTCCATGATCCTATTTATTATATGGTCCACAAGACTTTGTAGTGGCACTTCAGCATAATAATCAGTGACTGTAATGTCACTAGGATAGCACTTTTTTTGGCGAAGCGTAATTTTTCGTAGCATGGATATATATCGGCGTTTTGGTTTCTTGCTGATTTCTTGTTCAATTTCCAAGTGTATCTGGTATGTCCAAGATCTACAAATAGCGCAAGCGCTTTATCGTCCGAAAATTTTGATGGAAGGGGCTTTGGTTTGTTTATATTTTTTATTACCTTTCCGCTAAAATCCTCATCGCCTTTTACCATTTCTACAACTTTGGAAGCACTGCGCTTTCCAGCTTTATATAAACTGCAGCTTGCAGCTACCAACAATCCTTCACATGACACTTCCTCTGTAAGCCCTGACATCTTATTGACTTGCGTTTTTCTGCAGCACTCGGAAAGCTCTTTTTCCGGTCGTCCAATATTTTCATTTGCTTTTTTTCCCAATAATACCAATGGTGTATCTAGGCATTTTTGGTTAATTTTTTCGAAAAACACCTTACTTCTGCCACAGGCCTTCCACTTTTGGATAAGCCTATTAGCAAAATTTCGCAGTTTCCTTCCAATTTTGCACTGCTCCTTCTGAGTATAGGTAATTTTGCTCAAAACGGTACCAAGAACATAATTTTCCACGGCGAGAAACTTCTTGGTGGGGATCGCTTCTTCATGCCATATTAAAAAAAGGGTGCGTTTTGTCACTAACATTTTGCCTAAAAAGTACAATAAATTGAAGGCTCGCAGGTACTCGCAGTAAATTTTGGACATTTTGGACACACAATGGTTTACACATATAGGAAAATTTACAATTACACTGAATGCAGGTGAATTTTGTAAGTTCTACTCCACGAAAGACAGGTGTACGTTACAATGGGCGAGTTGCTAATACACTTAAACACGATTACGTTTTATAAATAACATAAGTATACACAGATCACAACCACAGTTTTTTATATAATACATACCTTGGCGTTAGTATATAACAAAACTTTTAATGAAAATAATAAAATTTGCAAGTTTAACACGAATAACAAAACGATGATCAAAAAGGCGGAAATATTTTGCACAATACTTGCAGAAACATATCTTGACTTTGACAGCTCACAGCTGTTCATCAGCTGTAAGCTGAGCTTTTAAAAATCGATACAAATCTAGTGAATGTATTTGTTATCGATTGTTAAAAAAAATTAACGCTTTCTTAAAGTTGAAAATTTGAATTAAATGCCGCTAGCGAAGCCAAATTGGCCACTGTGTAGTGGTCCCATCATTTGGGGTGATTACGTGATAAGCCTTGTGTCAGTTTCATTTCCTACAGGTATAATACAGAAATTGGCAACGTTGATAGTTTTGTTGCTGTAAAGCCTGCTTCGATCTATTTGTTTATTGTAAGGTTGGCAAACGGTGTCGTAAGAATACCGATACCGATTCAAATACCGCTAAAATTAGATACCGGTATCGATATGCATTACCGAAATGCATTTCGGTTAGAAAATACCGGTATCCAGAATACCGTTTACGTCTATACCGGTACGTACCGGTATAGCGATTAACACCAAAAATAAAATTCAAAAATTTATTTCAATCAACTATCTTTTATAAACACGTTTTTGTTCTCCTTTACACATTCTTATGCAGCCCTGTTTTTTTAATCAACCGTAAATTGAAATCATATAATAATCATCACTATTGCGAACTTTACAAACAAACTTCATGAGCTGCTTATCTGGCTGTTCCAGATACACAAACTAATGTGGAGATTTAAACTTTTGAAGAGTGCTTTTTAATATGTAGTATATACACAAAGATTTTTTTCTTTAATTTACTTACTATATATGTGCCTTTAATTATGAAAGTGGTCTAAGTCAGGGTTATTCAACCTGTGGTACGCGTACCACTTGGGGTACGCGAAACTTTCCCAAGTGGTACGCCAAATCGCCTCCACATATTTATGTGAAACAGGGTTTTCATCAATTGTGCCAATCAAAAATAAATACCGAACAACATTGAATTTGGAGCCAAATCTTATATTTGTTAAAGTTAACAAACATTGATCCAGATATAAAATTTCTTTTTAATTTTGTTGTTTTTTATTAGTAATAAATGAAATTGATTAAATATTTTAAAATTGTTTGGTTATTTATTGAGCCCATACTTGTTTATACACATAAAATTTTTTGGTGTTACGCGAATTGTTGGTTGTGAGTTTTGTGGTACGCGAACCAAAAAGGTTGAATAGCTCTGGTCTAAGTCATGTGCATTTTTGCTTCGAAATATCAAATAAATCTTTGAAAAACTTCAATAAATATATAAAAAAATTAAATAACTTTATATAAATCGAGACTAGTACAACTATAAATTAAAATGCTGAATAATGTAAAAATACTTTATAATTTGTTCAAATGTAATCTTTGAAATATCTAGACCAGAGAAATATATGACTTAGACCAATTTCATAATTAAGGTTACATATGTGCGCTGTCTAAAATATGATGTTTGCTAAAGAAAAAAGTATGTTAATTATTTCGGTATTAAAAAAGTATTTTGCCAATCAATATTTTCGGATGAAAAGTCTATCCTAGGTAGAAAATTATGCAATCAATACACAGAAAGTAATAACAAATAGAATTTGCTTTTGAGTTCTCGGCAATTCCCAAAAAAAAACAAAATCCTAAAAATGGGACCTTTCAGTATTTTTGCAATATTCTTCTTACTTACTTAAAAAAAATAATTCGTTCAATAAGAATTGAAATTACTGAACTTAAGACCGATTTAGAAATTATTTCTGATTAAAATTCACTATAGTTCAACTAAAATTTAAAAAATGTCTCATTTTTGGAAATATTTAAAAGACATATGTATCTTGTCTTAAGGTGGCGTAATAAATTTTGGAATGTGATATTTAGAACAAAAATAGGTCTAATTCAAATATATGGTTAATGCGTTGATAAGCATGATGGAGACAATTTTTCTAAACTTTTATATCTGAAGGTAAAGACCGCTCTCTTGAGGTGAAGAAAATTACTTTCTTTAACTTTTTTAATATTAATTGTACAAGAAAGTCGTTTTGTTTGTTTTTAAGTTGTCTACAAGAATATCATTTATTGTTTGAATTGAAATGTTTGGCGAGATACGAATACGAATATCTAAAAACAGCCGAATATTCGAGAATTCGAATACGAATATACAATTCTACATGTATTTCATATTTAATATACATACAATGTAATGTATTTATTTTTATCATTTTGGTAAATTAACCAAAATGTATACTTTATATGTGCAAGATTTCAACTGCATTTTGCTTATTTTACTTTTTAATACGTATATAGAAACATATAAGTTTAAATGTTTTTTTTTGTTAATGTAAAAATACTCTCTTTTCGAAGTAATTTAATAAAAAAAAAAGATTTTTTGCTATGTCCAGTATCTGAACTAATAAATTTAGCAGTAATATCGGTATACCGGTATTATAAACTCAGCAACGGTATGTACCGGTAATACCGATACCGAAATAAAAAAAAAACCGATACCGTTACCGATACCGAAATTTAGAAAATAGTTGTACCGGTATCAATACCGATACCGTTATTTGTATCGGTTTCCAACCTTGGTTTATTGCATTAATTGTAATAGTTAAAAAAAAAGCCACAAAAATTATTATATGATGATCTGCATTGGCAACAGTGAAATGCTCATAGGATCAGCTGACCCAACAGCAATAATAATCAGCGTTGTCAACTCCGTGCTTTTCGCACCGTTTTTAGTGCTTTGTGAAATTTTCGACGCTAAAAATTTTGAAGTTAGTGCTCAGTGCTTTTTTAAGTTCATTTTGGTGCTTTTTGTTTCGAGTCGGTGGCTCTAAGCCAAAAATTCGAAGAAATATTTCCTCACCTATTTTTTCCTTCGGAGAAATCTAAATATAAAAAAATAAGCTCTGAACTTAAATGGAGCATTTAAAAAAATTCTACCAAGATTGTACAAGGCTTGGTGGAAGAAATAAGCGCCATATTTCTCTTAGACTTTAACATTTAAATCATAATTAATATAAAAAATGTTTTGCCACGCAACAAAGAAGACATAATAGAAGTATTTACCCAAGTATAGTTTAATATCGAAATTTTGTCCAGTCTAGGGAAAATATAACTAGTCCACTATCGAGTTTTCAGTTGAGAATTATCGGATATTTATAATTTGATTGAATTCGAAAAACACGTTTGTTTCCTGACGAAAAATTATTAAAAATAAAATTATAAAATAATAACTAGAAAGGCTTCGTCAAACTGATTTGAGAATTCACTGATTCTTATATAATTAAAATGTGTATCGGATGCCTCAAATTTATAGTTTTAAAAATGTATTGCAAAGTCAACCGGTTATTATAGTTTTTATATGCATATTTGTGTGTAACAAATTTTTTTTAATATATGATAATAATTAAAAATTTAGTGCTTTTTTACTTAAATTACGCGCTTTTTTAGTGGTTTCAGTGCTTTTTGAAATTTAAAAGTTGATAACGCTGATAATAATTTAAAAAAAGTGTTTCACTGCACAAGTTAAACATTAATTTAAGGGAAAATTGCAATAAAATATTAAAGTTTAAATTTAAAAAACACAATTTTTTAATTTGTCTATAGAAGTTAATCAATCACATCCAGTAAGTTGTCTTCCGATATTCATGTTAGACCATTTTTCTTTCACTGTATTCTCTAGAGCTTCTATTAGACAATAGAAAAATTTTCTAGCAAAAATTTTATAGACATTAGTCGCATTCTAAGTTTTTTCACACAGTTTTCTTTCAATTTTGCTTAAACTGATAATTTATTTAGCTCAGTTTTTATTAAGGCCTTGCATTTAAAGAAATCTTTTTCATATAATATATTTAAATCGCTTTTAAATTTGATAACTGGCCCTTAAAATTTAATTACATAAGGTTAGATACAAAACATTTTGCTTGCAATAATAAAATTTCAATTTGAGTTTTTGAATTTTATGTAAAATATATATTTTATTACCTTTGTTCTTGTTTTTTTTAGCACACAAACTATTAAATTAGACTTTTGTTATTTTTGTTATTTCTATTACCATTTTTTTTTAAATTTAATTAATTTTTTAATAACTGTATTAACAAGGCAGAGCTAATGATATACTACACTTAAAGTTATTGTCACATTTAGCAATTGTTTTAATTGTCATTGGAAATAAATATTTTTTATAATACAATTCATCTCTTCATTGTGTAGTATATGTAGAATAACTTGTTTTTTCTTTTTTGTGACAAACTCACCTGTTTTTCAGCGAGTGGCTGCATGTATCCATTTGTGAAACATTAACAACATTTGTTTGCAACATTTAGGCAAAATGAGCAAAACAAAACAATTAAACTTAAAACTTTATGTACATACAACTGGTTAAAAAAAAAATAAAACAAAAATTTATATTCTATGGATTGCAAAGCAAAAAGCCGACGGCTTTAAAATTTCCAAGAGATTTTGTATGTATGTATATATTTCTTTTATTTAAAAGTATTTTATTTTTTTAATGCACTTGTTTATGATAAGCAAATTTTTTTTCTCTACTTAAAAAAGTGGGAATTATTATTTTTTTTTTAACTGAGGGCGAGAGGGTTTTGACTATAAATTATTGCACTTTAATGGCTCATTACACAAACTCACACAGTCACACGTACTTATGTATTTATTATGCTTCAAACATCACATGTGTGCGTGTGTATGTAGATGTACGCCAGACAGAGTCACGCGTGTTTTACGCACTCCCAGGCCTGTGTACGAATGTGTAACTGTATTAAAACGGACGTTGACGTTTAGTTAAACGCACTTGCACTTGTTTTAATTTTATTTTATTTTTTCTTTTATTTTATTTTAAATTATTTTATTTTTACAATTTTATTTTCACACTTTTATAAATATTTTTTATTTATTGATTATATTCTTTTTTGTTTCAATTAAATTTTATTTAGAATTTTTTGTGGCCTTAATTTGTTGAATTTTTAACGATTTTATTTACAAATTCTATTGCTTTTGTATGCTCGTAGCACACGCTGGCTGACTGGCTGGCCTGTGCTTTTGGAGTTTAAACCGTTTTTTCGTGCTGTACGTTGTGACTGAGATTCGTTAGATGCAAAATTATCCTTTATGGCCATAAAACTGCTGCTCGCTTTCTTTGCTTATTTGTTTTATTTCATTTTGTATTTTACTTTAGTATTTTTTATTTTATTTTGCTTTCCTTTTTTGCAATTTTTATAAGCTCCTTAAAATCATTTTCTTTGTTGTTTTTTTTTGATATTTCTTGTTTAAGGATTTCTCTCGATTTTATGATATGTAAGTACATATTTTTTTTTAATAAAGAATTTGTTATGCTGGCAAATTTTCGTTCCTGCTGATGACGAAAACGGCGAAAATTGTACAATGAAGTAGAAGACAATCATCAGCAACATTACAAAGAACACACACAAACAAACAAACAAACCAAAAGCAGATATTTTAGAACAGTAGAACAAAAAAAAAAATTGATATGTAAAAAGTTATAGACACATGAAATTGAGGCAAATAGTAAGTAGTACTATTTCTTTTCTTTTTTGTATTCGATTATTATTATTATTATATTTTTTGTCGCATTTTTCGTTTACTTTGCTTCGATATACTTATGTAGGTACTCAAAATACAATAAAAATTTTTGAATACTTTGTCGTAGTCGACGTTGTAGTCGTCGATGTTATATTTTCTGACGTCGTTCGAAAAGCGGTCGTCTGTTGTGTGTAAGTTTTCAAGTAAAGTTAAGTGTATCCAAAAAAGTCTATAATACTAAGTAGAAGTACAAGAATACAGCAAGCCAAATACCAACTACAACAATTGCAGCAAGCAAAAACAGCAACAACAACAACAAACACAACAACAGCAGCACGAGCATATAAGTACAATAACAACAGAAAGCTTCTATTATATTTTTTTTTATTATTTGGTCGCCGTCGTCGTCGTCGTCGTCGCCGTAGTTTTGTATTTTATAAGAATGCAAAAGAGTATAAAATGCTTTTCGTTCTTTGCCGCTGTTGTAGGTAGTTGTAGATGTTCTTATTGTTATTGTCGATGTTCTGGTAGTACATAGTTGTTGCTGTTTGTTATTTTTGTTGTAAAAATACAATTATTATATTTGTATCAAATGGAATGAAAAAAGTCCTGGCGCAACGTTATACGCCAAGATTCGAACTAGAGCATAAAAGTTTTGGTGCTGCGCACCACCATCATCTGAAAAGCAACAAACAAACAAACAAACAGATACAAACCGAACAGCACTAAAATAAAATAAAACAAAACAACAAGCCAAAAGCAAAAATAAAACAACAAAAACGTAGGGAAATTTGTACATTATACTGCTGGATGGATGGTTCGCAAACTCATCGTTAACGTGTATCTTTGCGATACTCGCCTCGTAAACGTGCTCGCACTCTACTCTGCTCTACATTCTGTACAGGCAAAATGTTAAAATAAACCCTCATCATTAGCGTTTGCTGCTGCAGCGACCATTGATTGGGTATGCCGTCTCTGGCTCTGGTTCTGGCTCTGGTTGCAATGGATGTTGCTTGTTTGCAAATATGTATGTATGTATAGTTGAGTTATGAGTACATATTTGGCTTTTAGTTTCTCTGTTCTGTTGCCAACAAACATTGAGCGCAAATTCACTTACAGCCAACTTAAAATTTGCTCTGGCCAAAATACTCCTCAAACACACAACTGCAACAGCAACTTAAAAATCTAGTGCCACTAGTAATCTTCCCTGGCCAGCAAGTATGTGTGCTGCTTGGTCGGAGAGTTACAAAACATTTCCAACTCATGTCTTTAGTTAACGAGTTTCCTTAGTGTTCTGCAAAAATAACTAAAATTTTTATGTTAAATCCATGCATAAACTTATTTGTATTTGCAGACGACGGGTTAGTTCAGGCCACTCAATGGCTGGAACTTTTGCCAGCAGAATAACTTGAGACGAATCTGTTGTGAATGCATCAAAAAAATAATAATTTTTTTTATTACATTCTTCGATTTTAACGTACTTTAAATGTAACTGGAATATTTCTAAAAATATTTTCTTATCATTCTCTGTCAGTTCTCATAATTCATTTTATTGCAACTTTTACTCTATTCTGTGGTGTTATTTTCGAAATTTTTGCACACGTAACAAGTGAATGGCGAAAGTAAAATTTGAATTCTTACTTAACACATGGTCAATTAACACAGTAGTTGTGTGTTAAAGTTAGAATGTTTTTCAAAAAGTGTGCGTTTGTAAACAGGGATTCTCACTAGGGATATAACAACAGAAGTACATATACATATATATATATATATAGAAGTGGTCTAAGTCATGTGCATTTTAAATAATATCTTTAAATAATTAAAATAAATATTTAATAAATTTGTATTAATCGTCTAGAGTAAAAATCTAAACCCATTGGTTAATATTTTTAGTGCATGTTATTTATATGTATGTAATCTATCTTCAAAAATGAACTAACAATAAGTATTGAAATCTAAAATATAAATATTAGACCCGACCAGCTTCGAACATAAACTAAGTGATAGTAATTAATCATATATAAGAGTTTTAAGCAAAGCATTTTCAAGAAGTTTCATCTGTAGTGTTGAGTATTAGAGCCCGAAGCGGATGTTTTCAGTAAAGTTGAAGACATTACGAGAGAGCGGATTAGGGTGTGACTGGAGTTTTGTTAAATATTTGCCCGCGTATTTGGCAATTTCTTCAGTCACTTGTGGATGTAAATTTGTGTTTTTTAAGTACCGATGTTAGTAACCGCAAAATTTTGTTTTGCATTATTTGGATTCTCTACATTAGAAGCTGAAGTAGTGCCCCATACATGAATTCCGTAGCACCATATGGGCTTCAAACGCAATTTATATATTAAAAGCTTACAATCTAGGCTGAGGGTCGAATTTCTACCAATCAGCCCATGTATTTTAGTTGATTCGAATAGGAGAACAAGTATCTCTTCGCATGATAAATTTTACCTAAACACACTATTGTTTATTTACTCTTATTCTCCATAAGTTCAGCCATAGGCCAAGCTGTGTTATATGTATGTTCGTGCAGATATCGGCAGGCTGTTTCATCGGCAAATGTAGATGTGTGGATACTACTGCTCAAATCCATATCTCAAGTATAAACCAAATACAAAACTGGTTTCCGTTTACTCCCCTGTGACACACCAGATGAGATCGATTCAGGCGGAATTATGAAGTCTCTTTCCACAACAATGAACTTTCGCGCAATAATGTAACTTTACAAAAGACTTAGAATTTTAAAATTAGGCCCTCGTGCCATACTTTATCAAATTTCTGAGAAACGTCAATAAACAGGTCAGAACAATACGTTTTAAATTGAACCAATGTATGAGTTTGTTCAATGGTGGGGTCCGGGTTGAATTTTGTCCTTGGCAAGCTTCCAGTAGTGTGATAGTACTCCATATCACATTAAAAGTAAATAGCGGAATTCTAATTTCAATAAGAGGCAACTTCATAGTCATCGGTAGATGTGCGCAGAGATGGTTTAAACTTAAAAGGTGTTTTAAGCTTTCTAGCTGCCCGCGAAAAGAAGTAATTAGATGCTGGTGTAACATCGAGACCTTCCAGATGCCTTTTGAGAGATGCAGTTTTTTCAGATGCAAGCAACTCTTGGAGTCGTTTCGTGCACTCTTTAAATCTGAATTTATGTTGAGGTGATCTGTGCTGTTGCCATTCTCTACTACCTCTTCTTTTTTTCACATACAAGACGTTCATATATACAGTCTGCGGATGGGAGATAGTGGCATGTTCAGCAGCCTGTGTAACCTTTTCGATAGTATTGGCAATATTAGAACCAACATCACCGAGTGTTCATAATATAAATTTTTTTTTTATTTGTTCAATTGTCAAGTCTTTTAATAAATTATTTAATATCTCCAAAAAATTTTAACGGATTTTTAAAAAATAGTCCGCGTTTTACACTTAATCAATTATATTTTGTAAATAAAAACAGTACAGTTGCTGGACAAAAATATAATGTGAGAACGTCTCTAAATAAAAGATAAATTGGTCGAAAGGTCTACGTTTCTTCTTTTTAAATCCGTTTATAATAAAAACTGCATTTTCAGCCGTAAGTCACAATTTTGTAGTTGTTCGGAAAAATTAAAAAAAAATACCCGAAAAATAGTAACACATCCCAGGTGGGTTTTTTTGTCACACAGTGTGATTGATATTTAAAGTTATTGATTCGTTAAATGAAATTCGCTGTTTTCATTACTCAATCGAATAATACCAAATGAATTTATAGATTAATCGAGTGAATTCACTCATACATTTTTAATTACTCTCAAAGAGAAATACACAGAAAACACTTTATCTTGTATTCATATAATAAATTCAAAAAACCAATTAATATTTTTAATCAAATATGACCTACTACATAAGTCGTAAGACTAAAAATCTAAATTCGTAAAAGTCTAATAGAATTAAAAACACATAAAATAATTTACTATGAATTCATCAAACTAAATAAAGGAAATAATAAAAGTGATACATATTAAACGGAAACACAGAATATGAATACTGATACTAAAAACTGTATTTACCAAAGGTAAATCAATAATTGTATACAAAATAATCATTTCTCATATTCCATTTTACTAAAACTTTAAAAACAATTAACATTAAATAGCTGATGTTAACAATCTCTCTCTCTTAAGTAGATAGACATGAGTGTGATGAATTGGATGGCTGCACAGAAAATGCGCATTTTCACCACCTAAAAAGTCTAGTTTAATTCTTCTTCTCCTCTTTACATTAATAAATAAAAATATTTCATTCAGTAAAAATTGAAAAAACTTAACTTAAGCCCGATTAAGAAATTTTACCTGATTGGAAATAATATAATAGTTTTTAATAGTATGTGAATAAAGTGAGAGGATTGTGACCATTCAAAATGTGTGGTTGAAGTCTACTGCCGATTTGTTAAAGAAACAACTAAATGCATATAGACAACGCTTAAGCACCTGCAAATAAATTTCACTTATCTTTATAAAATATTTTTGTTTTGAGACATTTTTTTCAAATTGTCTCCCCAAATGCAACTTTAAACGATACAATATGGTTTGTGAATTCAACATGAACTATTTATTTATATTTGTAATGAGAAAATGCAATTTAGGAAAGCTTTATTTTCATATTATCTTCCATTTAATTCAACCACATATATTCATATTCAAATCTTTTTCGACCTTTAATAAAGGTTTAACTACATATTGTATTGATTTCAAGTCTCTTGTGTGCTTTCAGCAAAGACTGTAACAGGGGAATGATTACGCGTTTGGCAACAGTGTCTTTAATAATAAACAACGAAAACATTCAGTTTTAAAAATTATTAATCTTGTTATCGGATTCCGGAAGTAGTGCCTATTACGTTTCTGAAATTTATGTTTCAGTAGATACTTTAAGTGAGTGGTAGAAATTGTTCAGTATTAAAGTAACTATTGGAAGTTTTTCTCTAAAGTTTTTCATTAAAAATTTTTAATGCTTTAAATATATGGGCATTTCCACAGAAAGGTTCACCGAGATCGAAATGTATTTTTTTAATAAATAAATAATTTTTTTCTTAATATGGTAAGAACAAATTTTAAAATTTTGATAAAATAATGTATTTTTAGCTTGTCTCGTTTGTTATTATAAGAAAATTTTTCTGAAAAAGTGAACATATAATTTTATTTTGCGTTCACTGAAAAAAAAACCTTCGTAAATGCAATGATTTTTCACATTATATTTATGATTTTGTCATTGTTTTTGAACCAATGCAACGCTTCATTCGCATTACGAAAATTGTGTCATTAACTGGAAAAATGTCATATATACAACGAAATATTTTCATTCATAAGCAACGTACATTTTCATATTTTAAATGAAAAATGTAATCATTGCGATGAAACTTATTAGTTTATACAATGAAGTGACATTAGTTTTATTTTTTTTTACGAACTGTTTCAGTGAATAAACAACATTTGTCATGTAAATCATGACAATATTTCTATACTGAGACGTAACATATCATTTTTTGATGATATCATATCACAGTGTTAACAACATAAGTCATTATTGTAATGACTGATTCATTTATTTATTTATAATTGTATCTTAATAAATATTCAACTTACGTGTGTATATTGGCACAGGCATCAGAAAAACGTTTGCATGATAATTGGCTTCCCCGGCCAAAAAAATTTAACTTATCTCCAGAATTCGAACCTGGGATTACAAGAGTGGCACACTGCCTACTAGCCAGCAGCAGGATGTTTTCTTAATTATAGTTACGAAAATATATCATTAAAGTTGCAACAAAACTATAATTTCCATAACTATAGATTAATTATATATTTTTTTGATACTTTGATACAATTTGATACTTTGAAATTATTTTATGTAACCTAATCAATTTAAAATATTTTTTTGTATAAATTCTTCACAAAAACATGTATTTAAGTTTTTCGTTACCCGAATGAAAATTATTTCGTAACATAAATGATACTAGAAAATGTAAAATATTAAGCACTCGATTGGTTTCATTCCATTAATGCAATTTACATCAATATAATGTAATATTTCATTTTATTAATAAAATTTGTCGTCGTATTAATGAAAGGGGTTCAACGTAATGGTTTCATTCCCGTGACGAAATGTTTTTCTTTCAGTGTTGAGCAACTTTTAACGACATTTCTTTTTGATAATAATTTTTTACTTTCGCAATATATGTATATGAATATTTTTGAGGTTAATACAATTTTAGCTTGAACTAACCTTTACTACAAACGTAGTAGTAAATGTCCCGTGACATGTAAATCATAATAAGGGTTCTTAAAAAAGGAGAAACACAAATAATTCAACATGGCAAGTATTAATTTAAAACCACATTATTGCACTTTAGTTTAAAAAAATCGCTGTCATAAATTGTGTTATAATTCGCAGATTTTTAAAATTTTTTTAGATGTTGCAAAAACGAGTTCTTTATACCGTTAGCGCTACGAGGTTTATTGCTTCATTTTGTTCTAAACAGTCTTACTAACGTGTTATAAAAAATGGCATCAATTTAAGATATTTTTTTTAAATTATCTAATCCACAAAGGCGAGTGCGAGTGTCCTGTTTTAGATCCTGGAAATGCCCATATGTATACATACATGTTTTTTATAAAATAATTTCAATCAATCTAAATTTTGATTTAATACACACTTTCATCATTCAAAACAATACGTATTGGGGGTTACCAAAAAAAAAAATAAATAATTTTCATAAACAAATTTTATGTCAAAAACGTGTTCGCAAATTATAATTTCATTCTAGGGGTAATAAAAAATAACGCTACGCAAACACCAAATTAGAAATAATGAAAATTTTATTGCATATTTATTTAGTTTTTGTTACTTTTTATGTATATTTAACATCTTTTAATAGGAATCAATCTATCGTTACCAACATTAATTTTATTTATTACATGACGTTTGTAAATATTTATATAAGTATGTATGCATGTGTGTATATATTTTTTCGTTCCATGATAATAAAAAAAACTTGTTTGCTATTTTATAATTTTCGAATGGCTCAAAAAATTTTTGTATTCATTGGCCTAAAATGATTGACAATTGTTTCCTAAAAAACAAATAAAATATAAAATATGTTTCTTTAGAAAAATGACGAATTAAATTTTTAATGGAACTCGACTAGAAAGGTTTTATTATCTTCAACATGGGTATGAATATGAGCCATAAAAAGTTGTTTTTCTGTAATGGAATAATTTAAATTTGTGTTGAACCAAAATACATATTTTTGAATATTAATTACTACATACACGTGTATGTACATATGTATGTGTGGATGTAATTATGCTTTTCGTAAGAATTAAAATTTTTTCGAGTTACACACACATGAATATTGCAAACTAAGGTGGATCGAAAAAAAGTTGCGTCCGTCACTCATTTGAATTGATTGATGTATTAAAGAAGTTTCTAAGACAGCAATTTTTTGCCACACTCCAAAATAAAGTCTGATCTAAGCGTTTTAGAAGGGTTAATTTTCCATTTATGAGAAATTATAAAATTTATTTTACATCATCTTGCGGTTTTTTAAAACCGCATAAGAAACTTAGAAAGAAAACATTTTGAAAAAGACTGCACTGTTTCGCTGATGGGCCCCGAGGCGAAATAACTATTTCCATGAAAGAGTCTCTACGAATATCGCTATTCGGAGTTTATTTATTTGTTACAGTGCTCCAACCAGAGTCAAAGAACTGCTCCAAAAAATTCCGACTCACGTCCCCATGCTGCTTCATCAGCAGAGATGGGCATAATGCACTATATATTAAGTGCACTAACAATTTCACTACCAGTATTCACTTAGTGGTAGTTCTACTAATATTTCACTACTACTAAATGTTTACTGGTAGTGAAACATCAAATTGCACTACCACTAACCATTTAGTGGTATTTAAAAATAATTACACTACCACTAAATTTTAGTGGTAGTGAAATTTTTTTTCCGTCCGTACGTCTAATGTACGTGAAATCGGTTTTCCGAATCTCCCAGTAAATGTAGAGACTTCGGTGTTGGGTAGAATGGATTGGTATTGAAAATCAGTAAAATCGAGGAGGCAGTTTGAGAGCTGGAAAGCTTAGCTAAAGCTATTTCTTATATTTTTTAATCAACTTATTTTATGTTTCAGTACGAAAAAATTGGCATTAAAAAACAATTTCAAAAAGACGTTTCTAGGGTTGGAAAACTTTAACTTTTTTGTTATATAAAAATAACCTACACAGACAAAAATTAATTTCATTTTTGATGACAAAAATCCCGGTATTCAATCATTTTAATTTTCGAATTTCCTGCGATAAAGAAATCCGCTATATCATTAACAAAAATTGTAAAAGAATAATATTTTTTTTCAATAGCATAAAAATATTTGAATTAATAAAATTTATTATCAATAATTTGTAATTTTGTAATAAAGTAATTTAATGAATCAAAAAAAAAGTTGTTGACTGAAATTTTATTTTCAAATATTCAAGTTAATGACAAATATTATTGAAATTAAACATTTTATTCATAACATGGTTTATGGAAAATAATTATTGTCTATTTTTTCTTTGTACTTAAACTAATTTCTCGTTTTTCTCTATAAATTAAATATATTTTACATTTTTAAAAAATTAGAAAAATCTAAAAGGATGATGATACCAGGGTTGGGAAAATTTCACTTTTTGTGACATACAAAAGTAACTAGGTCTATTTAATTTTTTTTCTTTTAAAATATATTTAATGCTTTGGAAAGAAAAATTTAGTAAAGAAAATAGTAAAATAAAAACTACAGCTCCAGAGCTGGAATTTTTTTATATTAAAGAAGTTAAGGCGGAGTGAACATGTGTGTGTCATGTGTCGAAAAAAGCGTAACCACTAATTACTAATGAAAATCTGTTTGATTCACACATATATTGAATAAAAAAATAAAATTAATTTGAAATCCATTTTTGGAGAATTTTGTATGAAAAATTTGAAATAAAATACATTTCAAATTCAATTTAAATTAAATGAATATGGGAGATAGTGTAGAATAAAATATTCAAATATTGCTTATATCGAAAATAAAATATTTGAATGAAATTCTGTAGTCGAAAAATATCGAGAGGTTACTTACTAAAAGCTGCACTATAACAAAAAATTATAAATTTTTTTTTACAAAACAAATATGTATGTATGTGAATATGTGCTTATGCATGTATCTAGCGATGTAAATTTAGCGCGTTTTAACTATGCCGCCGATCTATTTTTTCGTGTTATCGCTTTTAATAAAAAACGAGCTAAATAAAGAGAATTTTAAATAAAGTCAATAACATTATAGAAGTTAAATATTTTTTTTTTACATTTTTGTACAAATGTAACAATTTTCTAGTATGAAAAACTCTGATAAAATTTTTAAAATTGGTTAACGATTCAGCTGTCGTAAATAAAATTCCGTGGACTGTGGTTAAAAGTGAGGTCATCAGTGCAGAAGTGGTGTAACCCACATCAATTTATTTAAACAATTGCTCTTTTTAATTACTTAATTACTTTATCGTTTATACAATATTATGATCTGTGCAAAAACAATTTTTCGGCTCCATTTTCTTTAGAATACCAAAAGGTGGTTTACTCTACTTTTTTTTAAAAATTGGTAATGAAAATAATGTATTTATCACCAGAACAGCAAATGTGGGTTAAAAACGCATTTTAATACTGTAAATATATTGAAATTTCACAACTAAAAATATGTAATACAGGGTGGCCCAGAAAGACCGAAGTGGTGTGAATTCCTTATAACTTTTTATTTAAGACATATTTTTTTAATTTTTTGTTTTTTTAAATACAGTAAATTTATAGGGAATATTTTTAGATTAGTTATTAAAAATTGTATCCCGCAAGTGGTGGCCATTTTCTACTTCGCACAAATGTGCTCTTTCCATTTCCATTATTCATAACTTATTTATGAGTGACGAAGCCCATTTCCAATTAAATGGGTTTGTTAACAAGCAAAACTTTAGGATATGGGCTAAGGAAAACCCGAGAGTACTTCATCAACGACAATTACACCCAGTTAAGTGTACTGTTTGGTGCGGTGTTTCTTCAGAAAGGATCATTGGTCCATATTTTTTGGAAAATGAAAGAGATGTCGCCATTTCCATCAATGGTGATCGATATCGGGCCATGTTGGAAAATTTTGTAAGGCCAGCCGTGGAATACCATCCGCAAATATGGTTCCAACAGGATGGAGTCACAGCGCACACTCCGAGGGCCACAATGGCTATTTTACGCGACATCTTTGGGGAAAGAATAAATTCGCGTAGAAGCAATTTTAATTGGCCTCCTCGTTCCCCGGATTTAACCGCTCCAGACTGTTTCCTTTGGAGTTATTTAAAAGGGAAAGTTTATGTTAATAAGCCTAGGACTATTGAGGAATTAAAAACCAATATTCCAGACGAAATTAACAACATAACACCGGAAGTTTTGCGAAAGGTCATGGAAAATGTGTTGAAAAGAGATCATTTGTGCGAAGCAGAAAATGGCCTCCACTTGCGGGATATCATTTTTAACAACTAATCTAAAAATATTCCCTATAAATTTACTGTATTTAAAAAACAAAAAATTAAAAAAATATGTCTTAAATAAAAAGTTATAAGGAATTTACACCACTTCGGTCTTTCTGGGCCACCCTGTAGTATAATAACCCAAAAAATGTACATAACGTATTGAGCATTTGTTTTATATCTGAAGTACAAAAAGAAATTTATAAAATTTGACAAATAAAATTAAAATAAAAACTAAGGACTTCGATTATTTGGAAGGCGATTCTAATTCTGTATTAAATGATTTAAGTTATTTAGGATATAATTTCGAAGAAGCAATATTTCAAAATCTGAAAAAGAGTTACTAAAAATAAACAATTGTATTTAATAATACATACATACATCGACTTTTATTACAATTTAATTTAGCGCGTACGAAAATAGCGCGTTTTTGCTATAAAAAGTTGACAATGCTGTAACCTAGCGCGTTTTTAAAAGTGTAATAGCAGGTTTAGGTTATAAATAGTTGGCATCGCTGTATGTATCTGTATACTATATACCTATAAGAACATCGGTGAAGGATATATAAGATTGGGCACAGCCGAATATTGCTGAATCATAAGAAATATAAAATGGTAATGGCTATAGCTCTATGGCGAATCACCTACTATAATCAAATACAGTGTTGCCCATAAGTTTGATTCGAACAGCTACTTGTTGGCGAATTCCTCTATACAATTTGACATTAATAATCGCTGCATAATGTAGTCTTAATACACGATTACATCCTAGCTTGATTTTTAATACATATGTATATCTAAGATTGTATGGCAAATTACGTTAAGACTATGTTAAATTTTGCCACTTATGCTAATTTCATGCCAGTTTTTGATTATACATAAATAAGGCCGTTAATATGTTACAAATTAAGGATCTCTTTGAAATCCATTCATAACTTCGGAATTTATTCACAATTACAAATTATGTAGTAACTTACTATTAGCGGGCATAATGACAAAGTCTTTGAGCCGTTCTAGTGAAACCGACAATAGTCTTGGGTGGAGATTGAACTCATGGCCCCTAGAATGATACTGGAGCATATCATTAGAACATTTTTTTAAATAATATAAGATTACATATGTATATACATGTGTATGTAAGTATCTGTTTGCTTGAAAGAAAGTACTACAAAGTGCAAACAATTCTAACACAGACCTTTTCCAACGCAGTAATATTTAGCTACATAGTCCCTTAAAATCTTTCAAGTATAATCGTAAAATCATACGAGGTGAAAGGCTATTACATACATACATATGTACATACCTACACATTTTTACATATGTACTACTTAGCTGCCCAAGTAGCGCCAGAGTGCCGAACATCAATAGACTTTTTACACAAATGAATACATCATATGCGCTTCTATGATGTCCATTCATACCATCGTTGCCATTTTAGAATTTTCACTGCTAGATTAAGCCACATTATTTCGTTAAACAGCAATCAATATTTAAAAAAAATCCGCTAAAAAGCCTTGGTACCTACATATGTAAATTTAAAATTTAGGATTTACTTTTTTTATGTAGAACAAACATTCTAGTAGATGCCTTGGACCGATTTTGCATTCTCTGGCATAATTTTCTGGCAACACTGATCCATGCATAAGATTCTAATTATGTATTTCACGCTCATTGGAAGGACCAAACTACGGAGCGGAATATAGACGGCTTTTACAAGTAATGAAAAAAATTTTATTCAACCTGAAATTTTACTTTATCTGTTTATAATTGCTAACAGAGTTTTAATTAACATTATATCTTGAACTTTGCATCCTTAACATATCAAGGCAATTTTTTTAATTCCAACATAAATAAACTTAACAGACATAATCATTTCCCCTTCCATGCGCGTATAAGAGATACATTTAGAAATTTAAATGTTAGTACAATTTAACATATCTGTTAAAGGGATTAACATGTAACATTCCCCATTTATAAAAATGTGTTGTTAACAGTACTGAGCATTAATTTTTATGTGCCTACAAGAGACTTTTCAAAAGTTGTTATATAGCTTTACTCTTCTAACTGATTCCTATTAACCGGCAATGCTAAAATTTGGTAAGAAATTGGGAAATATAAAATTTTTATGGTAAAGTATCTACTGAATAGATTCTATTAAATAAAAAACCACCACATATGCAAAGAATCGAGTGTCAAATTAAAAAACTCAGAGCACCGGTGTAAGCTGCAAGTTTACTCTAAATGAGCGCAACATTTTTATGTCTTTTGATTTTATTTGAATACAGGGGAGTCTTTTTTACGGTCTCTTGAAAAAAATATTTTAGTAATGTGAGTATGATTGAAGGTTTCAGTCTGATGTTGTTGTTAAACCGCATTTGTAAACAAGAAACGCAACAAAAAAATCTTGTAAATAAAACAAATGAGCAAAGTATTTTCTTCAGTTCTCTTGTGCTTTTTGTTAGTGTAGCTGTAGTTGTTGTATAAAGAGGAAATATGAAAGAAATAACTGGTCGCATAACAGCAACAACAACATGGCCAGCTAAACAAGACAACAACAAAACAAATTATGACAAGTTTAGGCGGAGCGAAAAATTTCATCTTTAATTTTTATATTTTTTTGTTGCTTTGATTAAAAGAATTATGTACTTATGTAAATGTGTGTGTTGTTGTTGTTATTACCATTCTGCTTGTTCAAACATATTTTTTGTGTTGATTTATTTTGAGTTTTTTTACTACCATTGAAGCACATGTAGTCATATATTTTACATACATATGTACATACATAACATAAATATGTACATAAAGCATATATGTATGTATGTATTTATGTTATGTGTGTATGTTCAATATTCTAAATAATTATGTATATCCAATACACACTATAACATTCGTGGTAGTGCGTACTAGTGAAAACGTTTGCTTTTTCGTTGTGTAGAAATGCTTTCAATACCTATAAAACACATAAAATAAAGGAATAGGGTATATTCATACTAGGTGCCAGTAGTGTAAAATATGGTGTTCCATGTCCCACCTTACAAGATGGGATATTTGTTCGCGTCCTGGAAGTTTCTAGAAGAATGGAGCCACCAGCAATTTTAGCAAACGCTGAAAATCAACGTTTGGAAAAGTTTGGCACGACTTGGTATTATGTAGCTTTCCACTTAAAGCTGATAACCAAACAATACAACCTAGCCACACCATTTGTGAATTATTCAGGGGTGTTCTGTAAACCGCACGATTTGAAATCGTACTATTTCCAAAAACGAAAAAAAGTGTTCTGCTGATCGGACGATTTACTGCATTCGAAGATAAGTTCGTATAAAATATCTTAAACATCGAAAAGCTGCAATAAGTAGCCTTTTTAACTGAGTTTTTTCTTGTAAATTAGGCGATTTCAAGGCAGAAAGTGTAGGTAGGTACCTATAAAGTCTTTTAAAGCAGCATTTTACCTCATCCCTTAGATGAGCTGAAGAGATTAGTCAAGGGTTAGCGATAGTTACGGAAGAAAATATCAGAAGATGGTTTGACGAATTTATTAAATTTTTAAGCCATATTGGTATTTAAAGATAGAGCGTGTATTTTTATTGGTGTGAATGAAGCAAGTCTTAAAACTTTAAGAGTAATGTATGTATATCAGTGTAATGTAGGTATATTCTCACTTTTATTACCAAGCTGTAAGACAGTCGAACCAACGGTTGTCTTTCCGTTATTTCGACTAGTTAAAGGATTACAGCCTTCCTGACATACATACATAAGTATGTATAATTCTTCGAAAATCAGAGAGTGGTTGGATGACGAGTAAAACCATCTATGAGCATGTGGCAAATTGCCCATAATGTTCCACTGTCTGTTATTAAAATTCATTACAAAATTGGTGATCATTTTGCGATTCCAGTTCGCAAAACTAAAACATTTTTGGGTTGTAGTAAATTACCTTCTCGGCCAGCAATTGTGGAATTGCTGGAAATTTTTACTGCTGCGACAAGTTACTAGTGTGAAGAATCGATCTTGTGCGCGTCGCTCAAGAACAACTGCGAATATTGCTGTTGTAGCCCATAGTGTTGAAGAAAATCCAGGTTTGTCAATTTCTCGTCGATCTTTGGAATTGGGAATTCCGCAAACGACTTTGTATGGCAAGAATTATAAGATATTGAAGTGCATGACATCTGTGATGCTACATGCCACATAAGTAATGAGACCTTTTTCTTTGGGACTACATACATACATATATGAAATATGAGGTTTCTACCTTACAATTGATTGACGGCATACAATATGGAATTCGTGAACTTATAACAGTAGCAAATTCACAAATTGCTGATGAAAAATTTTATGAAATTAATATGGACCTAGAAGCAAAACCGTGGCGTCGTGGCCATTTAGCTGATACATATTATTTTTCATTAACGACATACCCTCCTCTTTGCAATTAAATAAAAACAACGGTGATTTCGGTTAACAATACTCGTTTTTTGCATATCAAAATAAAACCTCTTATTGGGAGACCCTTATTATTTTGCTACTTTTTTATTATACATATATTAAATAATATTTTGTACCTGCAATATCTCACTAGATACATATATAAAAATGTAGAAACCTTAATTTTAAATAAATAACAGTTTCAATTCTTTCTCGATTTTCTATTTTATTCACTCAAATATAATACCTATGCCGATAATAAGTTCATACGAGTAACATGCCGAAAACTGGAAAATTAGTGCCAACTATTGGCTAATGTGCTCCTTTCCAGCAAATCTGTAAATTTTTCCGTTTTAATAAAAATGTATTAACATTTTATTTAGTTAACTAAAAACTATACAAATTAATGAATTGTAATAATTTTTCAGTAATATAATAGCAAATTCACACACTCAAAGCAAACTTTTTAAAGTGAAATGTACATATGTATGTACATTATTTTTAACAGGAAGTAATGTGCACATATTACGTCCATCCTTATATTTATGTGTGCATATGCTTATGTATGTGTGTATTATAAATTTGCCGTCGGTAAAAGGTATTTTTTCACACGACTTAGCACTTTGAGTAGAAAACTACAAGTTAATATAAGTTTCACTTTGATTGTTTTTTTTTTACATAAAACACCAAAAACACGTTACTCCGACTGAAAGCAATTTTGTCTTCGAGTACTATTTTTCACCAAAAATTTACTTCATATATCCTCAAATCTGGGATAATGACAGTGGAGATTTTCAGTAGTTTCCTGCATCACCTCATCTTAAGAATTTTGGGAAAAGTCGTTATATGGTTGAAGATTTTGGTCGTGTGCTGCGCATGTCTAGTGATCAGTGGTTGAAATCTACTAATTCTTATCGTAAATAGCGTTCTCCTCGGGCTTCTTCTTATAGTTGGTCTATATCGCCCATCGTTCGCTCGCTAATTGTTTTTATGAGTTATTTTTTATTTTTTTTTGCTCTCTTGAGAGTGATTCCAATATCATACATCGTCTCATTTGTTGCTTGAGCGCACAGAAAAAAATCTCGTAGGTAATAATGAAGAAAATGGTTCGTAATTTATCAAATAAAAAAATTGTTGAATCAGCCGGGTTTTTATTCAAATCTACTTAAAAGCTCTTCAAATAGAATATTTTTTAGTTAAATATACATAAAATTTTTGTAGAAAATGAATTTTAGATTTACATGTTGGTTTGAATAAAATATCTTAAAATATACCCAAAAAATTAGTCAAATTAACACATATATAGTTAAATGGGTAGTAAGTTTTCGTAATCGACTTTAGTAGAAACAACAGAAACATTTATTCAAATATACAACCTTCGAGGATGTTAAATTGAATAATTTGATTGTTAAGTTGACAATATTTTGTCAAGTTCACTGCTTCAGATGAAGAAGAAGAAGAGGAGTTTTTTTTGGTGATATTTATAGACATACATATTTATATCTGTATATGTACATATGTTTTAATACTAATTAATGGCATGTTGAAATGAAGAAAATTCGTAAACATTAACAATTCTCTTTTATTGGAATTGAATAAAATTCTTCATTGTTAATAAATTTATTCATATTGAAGAAAAAACCGTAGAAATGAAGAAACTTCGTTAAAATAAACTGAACTATGTTAGTATAATTGAATAAAATTCTTCGTTTTGAAGAAATATATTCAAATGTACTAAAGTAATGTAGATTTGAAGAAAGTTATTCATTGTGATGAAAAAACGTTGATCAAAAACAGTTATTTTCTCTTAAACGATTGTTGTTAATATCACTTGATATTGTGTGGGCTTAGAATTAAGTGCGTCTTTTAAGAAACAAATAAGAATAAATATAAATAAATAAGAATATATATAAAAAAACAAAGTAGTATTTAAACAAATATAGATACATAGGTATATATGTAATTATGAAGTGTTTTATATGCAAAAATCAGTTTCCTTTAATTGAAACCTTAATTGTTCACTTGAAAATATATCATTCACTTTCCTCTTATAGCACATTTCAGTGCTGTGAAGGCTCGTGTTCTCAAATGTTTAGTAATATCCATACATTTAAACGCTAAGGCTAAATGTACATCTGATATAATTAGCAAATGGGTGCAGTATAAAAAGCCATTAGGATTTCAACTGGTGCGGTATAAAATTAGTTTGCTTGTTTTTAATAAATTTATTAATGAATTTACGTATTTACAATTTTATAGATCGATATGGACTTTAAGCACTTATACTCAAATGCCGATAGTTTTCATAATGGTTTTGAACCGTTCGCAGCAAAAATTATTTCTGAGTTTCATGAACGTATCAAAGACCAAGCAAGCAAACTATTATTGCAAAGCATGGATAAAATGAATAATATAACAGAAAGTAAGATTTGTTATAAATTTTCTAATTTATTAACAACAAATAATGAAATAATTTTATATATTTTCCGATGGTCGATGCATTGGAATCTTTTACCTACTACATAGCATTTTAGTGCCATCTTCAAAAATTGTGAATGTAGTCAATGGAAAAAAAAATATGCACTAGATACTCTATACGAGACTCACAAAAAAGCTTTATTATTGATGGAAGCACAGTTGCAGCCTGCGAAGAAGAGCTATTGAGAAGGCAGGAAGCAAAAACGAAAATCCAACCAACTATATTAGTGTCGGGTTCAATTTTAGAGCCGCAAGAAATAATAGTGTATTTTGAGGGGATAAAATATAGAATGCATTCAGCGGTTAATGCTATAGATACATGTTTTAAAATATTTTTTACATTTAATTTAGAATATCCAAAGGAATCTATATTAGTTTGGTCATTCGTTCAAAAATATTTTTATAAAATCGAAACAAGTTCTGATTATAGTAGTCCACAAATAAACTCTCTAATATCTAACTTAAAATAGTATATTACAAATTTCAAAATATCAAATTACACTTTGATTTACAAATTTTATAAATTCGATTTATATATATATATTTCTTTTTCAAAATTGCAATCGGCCGTGTTCTGTAAAACGAGTCGATTTGAAACACAACTAATAATTGTCCTGCTTACGTTCTTAAAAGAATAAAACAAATAAAAAAATATTAGAAAAATTAAAAATCGCACGATTTCAAACCGATTCGATTTACAGACAGGCCATACATATAGTTTTAATAATAAGAATGAATAAATGTACAATTTTTAGTTTATATTAAATTTTTTTATAATAAATATAGCGTTAAGATTTTCCAGCTTTACGTTTTTAGTTTTATTTCATTATATTTTTCAGAAAATTTTAAATTATTCTATGTATTATTTAGTACAATTTTGTATCCTTTAGTATCAAAACTGCTTAAAATAATATACATATATATCTATATTATGTTAGCAATTTTGAATAATTTGTTGTTCAATTTAATTATTTTGATACCAAAGGGTCCTAATTTGTATTAAATAATACATATATAATAATATAAATAATACATATATAAATTCTATAGAATAATTTAAAATTTTCCCTACTGGGGTTTTGAAACGCTTTAGAAATTTACGATATTTTGTCGAATTGAATAAAATAGTGTAGTTGAAATGAAGAAACATTCTTATATATGAAAGTTACTATTCGTTATTTTGACAAATTTTTTTATTTCATTTAACTAAATTTTCGTCAAATTAACACCATGAAAAATAACGATTGAAATTATTCAAATAGAGTAATTTTCTTCAAATTGACTATTTTACTAAAATTTCGAAGTTTACTAAAAAATGTGTGTTAAATAAACGGAAAAATTTGTTAGTTGTATAATGACCTACTTTTCTTCAAATCTACATGCCATTTTGCGCTATTTACCTACCACTTTTGGTTCTGTGCGATAGTGGCTTTGGTCATCAGGGCAGTCAGATTATTCCGACCTATTTCAGAAAATTGATTTAAGAAATCGCCAAAAGTCGCTTGCATACTGTGTCTCTGACACAGTGCGAATAATGCAAAGTACAATTGTGATCGCATAAAGATATTTGCAAAAGAATGTTGGGTAAATCACACACAGCACAGTTTTCGTTGAGGTGTAAGTGATACAGTTGTCAACGATAGACTGTGTGTTTGAACTGTGTACTTATTGTTGCGGTGTATCGCTGCAGTTGTCTGATACATATCTTCCGTCCCGTGCAGACTTGCAATTTTTGCTGCACCAACTTTATTTTTTAGTTAAAAAAAGTGAGAGAAGAATACAAAATGTAAATATTTTTTAATATAGAAAGGCCCTATCTAATTTTTTTTGACATCTAATTTTATTTAGAAAAACTGCATACACGACATGTAAGAATCCACATGCATATGTGGGTCTGAAGTAATTACGACGTCTCCATGAAACTTCATTGGCTAAATGTAGTGTACTAGTAGCACATGTAAATGCAGAAATTCACATCTTTACACATGTGTTGCCTCTGGAAATGCGTCCGACTCGGCTAAATTTATCATAGTTAGATTTTGGAACCAAAATACTATTATTATTTTATGACATATAGCAACTACAAATATGTAATTAAAAAAAATGCAACCAACATGCTGAAAATTCTTTTGGCGTCATAGCCACTAGCGCCTTTGGCTTTTTAAATGCCGTCTACTGTGGGCTTAATTATTTCGATTTCCAAAAATAATGAGTTAGGAGCTTTCTATATTAAGGTAACGATATGTATATACATATGTTTAGGTATTTTTACATATTTTTCGTATCTTTTGTGTTCCTAAAATAAAATATTTAAATTATAAACATTATACCTATTTTTTTTTTAAATAAACTAATAAAAATTCTTAATCAATGTCGTTTGTTCAAGCCGAATTTCAAGTTCATTTTTCCAAGAATTTTTGTGGGAGTTCTTGTAATGAATAACTCTTTTCAAGAAAAACTATTCTGAGCACAAAATAATTAAAATAAATTAAAAAAGAAACGATAAACATTAAAACAATTTAAACACTTACTCCAAACCATTTATTTAGAACTCCTATTTTATATGGTTCTTATTTAAAATGTCTGTAATTATATAATGAGTTTAAAAAGCGGCCATAAAATAGTTTTATTATTTAATCGTTTTTCATTCATATGATTTGCTTAGCATACAAATATTTTCACCAAAAAAAAAGAGAATTTCAGTTTAAAATCAAATTGAAGCCGCCTTTTGAAGCATTAAAGCAACAACACAAGAAAGAAATAAATCTAAATTTTAAATAAGAAAATATTTACGTGCATTTTCATTTTTATGACACTCAACTAAATGCTTGTGTAATACACACAAAGTAAAAATTTATTTTTTAAATTTCAATTTAACACACTGACCTTTTCCAATATGTGGAGTACCGGGATGACACTCTGGTATTACAGACGCTTCAAATACACGACTTTTTATTTTATTGTTTTTGTTATTTTCTATTTCATTTACAAACAAACAGTTTATAAATATTTTGTTTCCAATTTTGTGGCACATACATACTCACATATGACATACACGCTCGCTCATGTTTTATATGTAGATTTCTTTGTTAGGTTTGCTGTTTCTAATAGTTTAAGTTTATTAAAGATTCTTTATCTTTCTGTTAGAATCTACCTTTTTTTCTTCAGCGAAAGAAATAAATGTGTGTGTGTGTGTGTGTTATTTGAAACCCTTTCAGTTCTTTTGTCTTTGCTCTTCCTACGTACATATGTATGTATGTATAGAATAGAAAAGAATTTCAAAATATAAATTTAATGATTTTTTTATAAATTTTGTGACTTCTACAAAACATTTTTCTTATTTAATTTGCTTTAATCTACACTAAATGTTGTGTAAATGTTGTTATAAAATTATATCGATATTAGAGTCACCCTATATGAGGGCATTCGAGCTTTTGAGACTGTTCAAGTTTGACAGCTCCAATTTTCAGACACTTAGGCTTATGCGATTTTTATCCCATGTTGACTTTAGAAAGAAACATTGGTTAATTTTAAGATACTGAAATAGATATTCAACTTCTGAAAAACCTGAAAAAGAAAAAGTAAAACAAAAGAAATGTTATAATAGAATTTTACATATTTTAGTTAATACTGCACACTGTGACTTTTTTCACTTTTAGCTGGCCAAAAGTAAAAAAAGGTCCGCGATCTTGTCGATTTTTTGACTTGTGATAAACAGAAGTACAAGTTATGCAAAAATATGCTCATAAGAGGAAGAAAAGGAATGGCAATGAATACAACGGTTATCAAATATTTAGTATCAAGAGAAGCTAAAAAAGGGGTTTTAAATTACAATTAAATTAAAATTAAATTGTTGTAAAACATGCTTCATTTTAAATATGTAGTTTTAGTTGCTTTTTGAGTAATGTAATGTATAATTTAGCCAAAAGCTTATTGAAGCAAAATTCCATTAAAAGGAAGGAAGGAAGGAAGAAAAAAATGTATATACACTTCTATATAGAGTAGAACTTAATTGTTTATACGAGTACAGCTCTCATACTGACATTAAAATTTTAAGTAGAGTCTCTTATTTAAAAACTAAAAGAATATGTGCAGACATGTATCTAATACTTAGATTTTAAGTGGGTACATGCACTAAGAGAAAAACGACGATCTAAATTTAAGAAAAAAATTCTTGAATTTAGATTGTAGAAATTTCCAGATTTCTATATTGAAATTTGATCAGTAAGATTGACATTCTCAAATGTAAGCATAAATCTTAATCCTAATTGTAAGATCGTAAACTTCAAATTAAGAACGTGGTCTTAAGCTTCAAGAACGCATTCTTTAAATAAAGAACGTAATTGTAATTTTAAGATCGTATTCTTAAATTTTTAAGAACAATATCTTGAATCTGATCTCAAAATTAGACTTTATTCAAGATCTTATTCAAGATTTTAAAAATCAAGATTTTATTATTGAATAAAGAATTTTCGTGAAAAAAGGAACCCTATTGTTTTCGCTACGCTGTCCGTCACAGGGTATTTTCTCAGGAACCGTAAGAGCTAAGGACCTGAAATGTGGACAGAGTATGTAGATCCTTGGCCACTACAACAACAAATACATGAGAATTAGAAATTAAAGGGTGCTCCAAAACGAGCGACGAAAAATGTTAAAATCTCATGTAATATACATACAATTGTATGTACATATGTATAATGACACTTGAAAAATTAGTGTATTTTTATAGAGACTACAAAAATTAACACTTAAATTTAAAAATATTTAAATTAAAGGGTTGTCCATCAGTTAATGCAATTTTGTCTATGTAATTTTGACAACTTGCTATATCTTGGAGACCGTAAGAGGTAAACTCTTGAAATTTTCAAAAACGGTAAAACTAAAAAATACGAAAATTATAAAATCGCCAAACCGAAAAAAATCGACAAACCCTGAAAAAAATCGCCAAAAATTTAAAAAAAATCGCCAAATCGAAAAAAATCGACAAAATTAAAAAAAAATTCTAGCACTAAAATAAATCGCCAAATTCGAAAAAATCGTTTAAATGAAAAAAAATCGCCAATATGAAAAAAACGCCAAAAACCGAAAAAAATCGCCAAAACGCGAAAAATGCGCCAAAACCAAAATAATTGTTTATGTGAAAAAAAAATCGCCAAAATTAAAAAAAAATCGCCACATATAAAAAAATCGCCAAAATAAAAAAAACGCCAAAATAAAAAAAACGCCAAAATAATAAAAATCGCCAAAACGTGAAAAAAGTGCCAAAACTCAGAAAGCGCCAATAAATTCAAAAAACCCATAAACTAAAAAAAACGCTTAAAACCGAAAAAACGAAAAAAATGCCAAAACTATAGTTTATATTTTTCGTATTGAATTACATATCTCGTGCCCGTACGGAACCCTTCGTACGCGGGTCAAAGTCGCACTTCACTGAATTTATTTTTTCTTAGGCCGGGCTTACATCTGTGTGCCATGTGCCACACAAGCGTAAAAAAACCGTAACCAACTAATTGCTAATGAAAAACTGTTTGATTCAGAAATGTATTTATTAACTTAAACAGTTTCATACCTAATTAATATACAACTTTATAGAATCCAACATGATTGCAAACTGTTTACATCTATAAATAAATGCCTGAATCAAACAGTTTTTCAATTAGTAATTAGCTGGTTACGTTTTTTTGGGCAAATGACACACAAGAAATGTCAGATGGCCATTTTCACAACTTACTTTTAGCTAACGGTCTGTCCGGTAAATGGCTTTGCATTATAAAACCTTCATTTATTATTTTTTATCCATTAAACATTATAACTATTGGTAATAATAACAATAAAAAATTTAAGTTGTAATAATGCAAAAATATTTATCGGGCAAACAAAATCTTACCTTTAACTAAAGGCAAGTTGTGAAAATGGCCCTTAGTGTGTGAAATATTATTATTAATGAGATCCAAGATTTGATGTTTTTACTAAATAACCGTGATGATTGTTTTCAGTTGACCAACATAAATAAACGTGGCAGATAATATGGCAATAAAAAGAGCATATTTGAAGTGTGGTTAAATTTAAAAAAACAGTACTTTTTCTCGAGTTTTAATGCGTTTTCGCAATTTACTTAAAGTCTTATGTGTTAAGGAGCGAAAATAACATCAAATTCAGATTCTACGCGTTGAAATACATATATATATATATATATATATATATATATATATATATATATATATATATATATATATATATATATATATACATATATAAATATATACATATATAAATATATGTATATAAATACATATATGTAGGTGGTCTGGTAAAATTTACAGACTAATTTTTTGACCTTGTATGGGGATACTAGTAAAAGTGGGCGGGACATGCCCATTTTTTCTACGAAATTTAATTCCGATATCTGCCCGGAATGACAGTTATTATTTTGGCCAAAAGACACACTGTGCATTGTACAGCCTTGTCATGGTCGACTTACGCCACTTTATAATTGTAAATAGAATTTTCCTCTCATTTTCCTTTTTTAGTTATTTAATATTTATTAATATGTACATATGAAAAAGGTCGTCATGTGCTTTACGTCGGGTTATTATTATTGGTGTTTTGGGATTTCTTGGAATACTAAAGAGACAAATCGGCGTCATCAAATATTTTCATTTTCATAAATTTGATTTTATATTTTGAAAAAATTTCTTTTGATTTTTTTTTTGATCATTATTAATTATGCTGCAATGGAAAAAAGAGTTTTAAGATACATATTTCCAGGAGTTTATAAAAAACAGGAAAAATTATCATAATATTTTTTTTTGTTAACATTTGTGTTAGACTTTATGGCTGTGATTTTTTGTTTATTCTAGACATTTTGGTTATTTTTAATTTGAGTTACAAAAAAAAAACACGTTCATTAGTATTTCCATTACGATTTTATTATTCATAAGTTGTAGATTATTATCAATTTTTAAAATCAACTAAATAAATAAGAAGCAGATAAAATAGTTTGAACTTGACTTTAAACATGTTGCTTGGCGTCTTTCGTAAATCATAAAATATATATATTTATTACTTTTAAAATTCAATGACGCCCATAAGCGTAGAACGATTTTCTATTGCGAATCCCGCTAGAATTATAAAAAATTTCATGTAAGTATTTATTTTAAAATTACTTATGAAAATCAGCAGTTATAATGCCCCCACCCGCCCCCCCCATCTAAAAATTTCTAGCTACGCTAATGTTATTCAATTTGTTTGAACGCCAAACTGTAATGCATGGGGTAAATATAGGTGTCTAAGACGCTAAGTTATTGTAGTACCAGACCGATTTAACATTTATTTCTACTCGCTTTTTTCACTGAAAATTTTTCCCAATATGGCGGTCTAATATTTTTTAAAAATTATTTTAGGAAAACTTACCATAACAATAGTTTTCCAGAAAACGAGTTTAAAGTTTTCAATTTACACACAGCTTAATGGAAAATAAATTTTTATTTTTCTCTCAATAAACTACATATGCATCATTGGTCGCATTCATAAGACGTAGCTGTTGAGCTCAACTGTTGTGAAACTGTTGGACCCAACAGCTACTTCTTAGAAACGGATTGATGGATGTACTGCAAAATGAACAGCTGATGAACGTAAGCAATTGAAAACGAACAAAAGAGCAACAAATAAACTAACTTAGATTGGCTAAATTAATTAGTTTAGCTAAAGTGTATGTATAACACAGAATATTTAATGAAGTCAGCAGCCCAGGAATCTTCTATTTTTACAATAAAATTTGATCCGCAAAATAAATATTCTGTGTTTGAACAACACTGCAATAAAAAGAAAGACCTGCGCCTATAGTATTTTTATTTTAACGCTGAGCCGCCATGTGCTCAAAAAACGTTTAAACGCAATACATAGTGAATTAAATATGTAATTTATAATACAAATAGACAGCATGATAAACATACATATGTTTGATGACATCAGTAATTTAATTTAATTCCTTTATCGTATTTTAAATTCAAAGTTTAGCAAATATTTGCAGCCGCCATCTAACAAAGCAGCGTTGCAATATATTATAACGGCATAATTCTTTTCGATCAGCTGTTCAGGCCGAGCACAACATGTTGACTATAGGTAGCGAAAAAATTTTATGATGGAAAAAATGGCAGCAGTTACTCAACTGTTGAGTGGAGCGGAACTGCTCAACTATGCGTTTCTAAGACAAACACTCAACGGTTGCGCAACTGTTACGTCTTATGAATGCGACCATTAACTCAAAAGTTAAATTTTTATGAAAATTATTATGTCTAATTTTTCAATTCATGGAAATATAACCATATACTATGGATAAAAGTGTATGTACATGTGTGTATGTATTTTTTTTTTCCAAAAAAACTAAACATTTCTGATAATAAATTCCATAGTGCATTAACAGTGCAACATATGGCGAAAGAATTTTCGGCAGAAATTCTATGAATTTCGACATTAATCTAATGAAAAATTCATTAAAATGGAACCAACTTCACGCTTCGTTGGATTAATAAAACCAGTTACGTAAAAATTATTTCATTGAAAACTTCATCAAATTTATTTCACAGTGTAATTAATGCAGTGCTATAACTTCATCGAAACAATAAAATAATTTCATGAAAAGAATGAAATAACTTAAATATAGAGGAGTTTTTTAATAATAAGAAAATATTGTTGTCATAAATCCAATAAAATATTCTAACGAATCCAGAATATCAAGGAAGCAATTCCAATGAAATTGTTTCACAATATTCATGAAATTTTCATTGGATTTGTGAAATTATCATTAGATTTGTGAAAAATTTTTAATGAAATTGTTTCATTGGATTTATGAAGCAAAATTCTTTCAGTGTATCAAACATACATATGAATGATTTAATTTCAATAAACAGTCTCAATTAAGTTTTTATTTAATAAAAAAAATTAAACTCATCTTTTTTAAAAGAAAAGTTCGTTGTTGTTTGAAATGTGACATCTGCTTCATATCACAGTGATGACACGTATAAATAATACATTTGTTTCTGTGTATTTGAAAGTAGGCATGCATTTATCGTGGGTCTAAATGTGTATGAATTTTTAATCATATTATTTACTTTTTATATTCCGCATCCATTTGCATAAATACATACATATGTATGTAAGTATGTAAGTATTGTATGTGCATTTATACACAAAGTCTATGCGTACTATATACATACATATGTTTGTATGCATGTACATATGTATGTATGTCCGTCTGTGATATTACAAAAAAAATGGTTGCTACCATGTTTTTCAAAAAGCAAATTGTACCTAAATGATGAGATATGATGAATAAACGTATGACAATGTTTTCATATCTCAAATGTTCAAAACAACAAAAGAAAAATAAAACAACTTTTTTCAACCCTTTTTTCCTGACAAACGTTAGATACATACATAAATACATACATACGTAGATGGATGGATGGGATGGATGGATGGTTGATGGGCATGCAGTCACTAATTCATTCATAGAAAAATATTGTATAAAGATTATAATTCTCAGAATGAAATATTTTATATATTCATATGCACATATGTACATAAATGCTTGTATGTATGTACATGCATATGTACATATTTATGTAAAAGGTGATTTTTTTTAGCAACTTTCTTTTTGGCAACACTGCTTTTGGCAACTCAGCTGTTTTCGTGTATCATATTACTTTTAAACATGTTAAGTTGGGTCTCCAATTTAACCATGAATCGACATAAGTCGAGCTTATATCTGTGTGCCATGTGCCCAAAAAAGCGTAACCACTAATTACTAATAAAAATCAGTTTGACACGTATTTATTAAGTCAAATAGTTTCATACAAATGAACAACACTTGCAGATTATTAAAATTTATTATCCAAATTTATGCTCGATTAAGAAAGATTATACGTGCACTTCTTCAAGGGCCTAGCCAGGATCAAAATAAGGGGACAGTTTTTGTTTTTAATGTTTTTTACGTGGCTTAATCATAATTGAGTTCGAGATCATAGTTTTACTTGTATTATATTTACATACAAAAAAAATATAATTATTTGATATATTTTTCTCTTGAAAGAGTCATTGCTTACAACCAGCGTGACCGTTTGACCGACTAAAGTGGCAAATTGCCACTTTTTCGACGGCCTTGCCACTTTTTCGAGTGCTTTTGCCACTTTTTGTCTCCCTTTTTTTAGAGTGAATTATATAAAAATACATTAAAAATAAAAAGTTTAGTATAGTTTTCTCGTTTTTTTTAATTTTGCCCCTTTTTTTTGATAAATCCCCGTTTTGGTGCCACTTTCTGAAAAATGTCATCGGTCACCCTGTTTACAACCTTCCCTCCTGTACTACAATGTAATGCTTCATGTCTTGTGTGCAGGAAGGAATTCAAATAAATAAATACTTGTTAATAAAATAAAATAAATGTCTCTTATTGTTTTTTTTCGTTTGGCAGGGGTTTAAACTTCTCCATTTGAAAATATATTTACATTGTTTTTACTTTAAAATCTTGAAACTATTGGGGAATAATATCTATGTTTCGAAAAGAGTCACAAATAAGAAAAAAAATTGAGCAATTTTATCATAGAATTGGTCACACTTCGAATTAAAATTAAAAAGTAAAACAAATGTGATAAAAAAAGAGTGGGCAAAATACGTTGAAATTTTTGCAATAGATAGATATTGATGTTGTTAGTTTATTTCTTGCAAAAAATGGAAATTAAAAAATTTTTACTTAATACTCTCATGTTTATTGAGTGCGATATGTATTTTCATATTTTGGTAATGTTATGGGTATAAAATAAACATAACGTAACGGCAGAATGATTTATAAATATATGATGTCACGAATAATAATTTCCCAGAATTTTGACTTAATTTTGAAAGCCCTGCCCCTGCCTGGCTACGCCCATGCACTTCATCCATTTTATGGTCAGTTTGGACGACCTTCTGATGCGGCTATTCGGACTATTTGTGACTAAATTGCGCAACAAAATTACATTATTGAACATTAAACCACCAACACGCATACGTAGAGTGCGGACAGAGGAAAATATCGCAGCTGTATCCGCCAGTGTTGTTGATGACAGTGAATTATCGATCAGGCGCCATTCCCAGCAATTAAGCTGCTGTTAATTTATTTCTTGCCCAAAATGGAAGAGCTGGACTTGGCTGACATGTAGTTTTACCAAGATTGTGCCATACGTCACACAGAATGTGAAAAAAGGTCCCAATAGAGAGGCAAATTCGGTGAACAGTATATTTCATGTTTAGGGCCGGTCGTCTAGACTCTAGACCGTGTAATTTAACGCCTTTATACTATGTAGTGCGAGGCTATATTAGGGCTCATGTGTACAGGGACAAGCTTGCAACGGTTGACGTACTGAAAGACAAAATTGAAGAATATACTCGAGAGTATGCCAAAATTGAACACAGAGTATGAAACATTTCAAGCGTAGACGAGGTCAATATTTACATGAAATCATCTTTGAACATTAACAACATTGAACTCAAATATAGATTTCATACATCTTTAAAAATTTTATGTGTTTTTTTATAAATCAAATCCGAAAGCACTTAAAGAAATCACCCTTTATACATACATAAGTATGTATTTAGATTTCAGACACTGAAACAATTCAAAATATGAAGTGTGAATGAATTATTATATACTGCGGCAGGAGATAATCTTATTATGTACTTATATGCATTTCTATTACTAGATGAGCTCGGGTTTTAATGACCTAAATAATAAAAAAATGCCCTGATCCTAAATCATTCAAAAAGGTTCTAAAATTGTATAAAACTTGATAGACATGCATTCACATGTTTTTTATTTAAGAAAATTTGGGCGATCTAAAATAAATCGTTAAATGACTCTTTAAATTCAAAATTATATACAATTATTTTTATGCATATTTATATATGTATGTATGTATCTATATTGAAAAATTTTTTAGAAGTTGTAAGTATCGATTGCTTACAACTAAAAAATATAAAAGGTCGTCATTGGCCATTAAGTTTTCAATGCAGCTTGTGGAGTCAAAATTATTTAACTTCAGACATCAAATTTAACATGCAATAACAATGTCTAGAAGCCTTAGTTTGTATTTTCTCGGGACACTCTCCTCTTTTTTGGGGCGTCCGGGGTTATAAATTTTTTTTTGTTTTTATCCATAATTGTTTTTTTTTTTGGTACATCTAGACACAAAAGCTAAACAGCGCGTTGTGTCAATCAATAAGCAAGATAAACACCAACACAAACAAATTAAATTAAATCTGAGCTTCCCAAACTAGCACCAGAGTGCCGAACATCAATCGGCTTCTGATAAAAATTAATACAAATACGCGAATACATCAGCCGTCTGAAAATTCCTTTATTTTATTGATTGAATGATACTCTTTAATTTTATGTAATATTAGTTAAAGAAAATAAATCATGAGATAGTTCATCACTTTCGATAAAAAATTACTTTTTTCAGTTATCCAACTTTGCTACACCAGTAAACGGAGTTAAGGCTCAGTTAGCTGACTGTAATCTAAAGTAGCTGCAACAGTAATAAACAGCTGATCGATATTGTTATGTGAAAAGTAATTAAAATGGTTATAGAGATGCAATGTAATGTAACCTACTTTTCATATAAAAATATCGATCAGCTGTTTATTACTGTTGCAGTTACTTTACATTACAGTCGGCTAACTGGGCCTTTGTGGTAGAATTACTTAAATGGTATTGTGGAGAGTATGCCAAAATTGGACCCAGAGTATAAACCATTTGAGGCATAGCCGCAATCAACATATTAATGAAATCATCTTGAAACATTGAATTATATATCGACTTAAATAAAGATTTCATAAATTTTTTAAGGAATAATATTTTTTTTTAAATTAAAACCGAAAGCTCTTTAAAATCACCCATTACTTATCAAAAGAGGTTTATAGCACAAAAATGAATTAAGAAGTAGCTCTTCGTCAACTGAGAACTCAAAGTTCAACTGATTACATTCCAAATATCTCTAACAGTAGGGCTATCGACTTTAAATAAACTTTCATTGTTTAGTTAAAATTTCTTATACTTATTTATGAAATAAAGACTTTGAACTCTCCCTTAAAACTATGCATTATACTATTTTGGCCCTTTTTGCCAGACATTTTATATTATTATTATTATTATTTATAAGATAAGGTGGACGACACCCAAAAAGAGGACAGTGTCTGGGGAAAAGAGGACGGATAACAACCCTAGTGTAGATCATAATGGTTGCTGTTATGCTTTCAATATTTATTTCAACATCTTCTGGTGTATTTATGCGCTTGAGTATTATGTTCTTTAATTATTCTTATTGTTTACAAATATTTTTATGGAACATTTGTATTTGCTCAGTTCACGATAATTTGCTTGACAATACGTACATATGTACATATATATTCATTTACTTACATACATACTGCAACAATAATTAATACCTGCCTAACGTTTAATTTCTATTACAAGTCCTTAAATACATAATTGTTACTTTGAGTACAAAAATCTATCTTAAATTTCCCTGAAATTTAAAATATCGATTACAAATGTCCCCATTTTTGCTACAAAATGATGCAAAAAGACAAACAAAGAAATCAAAAATGAAACTAAAATTTCACAAGCACACTCACATGCAAGCATGCAGTACTAGTACATGCTACCCAATTGGCCATGTCTTTCAGACATCTTGGAAGACATATGCACGACAATGTTAAAGGCGTGGTGAATATTTTGGCGACAACTCAAACGGAATGTTGAGGAAATTTTGTAAGAAATAGCCGCTAAGTCCAAACATGACAAGAAGAGCGACACTTTCGCTGATATTTTTCATGTCCCTTAGAAAAATGTCTGAAACGTTTTCAAAATACAACTATGTATAAATAATTTTAAGTTGAACGTTACAAGTCTAGCTTGCGGATAATATCCACCAACATCTTTCTTTTATCTAGTCCTTGGAGTCCTTGGGTACGGTTTATGTTAGATTTTATTAAAATAAACTGTAAGTGTCTTCTGCGACGAATTGGCCAAGTGAGTTAAGTTGAGTACGAATATATTCAAGCATTTAAACATTTAACTTTAAAGGGTTGACACAAAAATATTTAAACAACTTTAACAACAAAAAAAATAATGCAAAAAAGTTAAAGTAAATTGCTTAAATTGTAAATGACATAAAACGAATAAATTGCAACAAATGTGGAGATACATTCACACACACATACATTCAGATCCATACACATGCTAACGATTATATACAACCAAACAGGGAAAAACAACAAAAAAAACGCAAGTAAATCCTAGTAAATGTCTTCTATAACTACTTGTAGAACCAAACAGTTTTGTTTATATACAAAAAATATTTAGATGAGTATATGCTTTTACTATATATGTATGTATGTGCATTGCAGGCATATGTACATGTAGATGTACACACACAAACCCAAACACAAATAAACATATGCATGTAAAGTGCTGATGTTCATGGACGAAAATTACAAGTACTGAGTGCATGTGTGTGTGTGTGTGAAAAAATTGGTACATACATACAGCCAGAGACAATTTCCCAGTAAAAAATAGGATCATCCGATGAGTAATCTTGGACCGCTCCTTTAGCATGTCCGCAGACACGAGTACTCCTTTTAAGCTCTTTATGGAGTACTCCCTTTGATCTTGAAAATGACGACAAAGGGAGTAATCGTTTTTATCTCCTAAAAGAGCATATTTGAGCATTTTTCAATTTCTTTTTCAACTACTCGTCTTAAATGACGCTTAGAAACTAAATAAATATACAAAATAAACCAAAAACGAACTGATACATATCTCATTGATCCATTTGGCGTATTAAGCGAGGCATAAATAACAAAACAAAAAAAAGTTTTGATAGCTCCCTTATTACTCCAAATGGATGAAGAAGTCATTACCCCTATATTGCTCGATTATGGATTAATCCACATATTTTTTACTGGGTTGGTTCTTTTTATTTAAAATGCACACAACAACTAATCGAAACTTGAACAACAGTAATATTAATCGATTTGTGTTTGTGTTGTTTTTGCCGTTTACTTTGCTAGTTAGTACATGTATTAAAGTTTAAGTTCAAAAGTCCTTTTTAAACAGCCATCTTCAAAACATCGCACAGATGAAGTACTTTTTTAATATACATACATACACATACACACACCAATAGCTACGTATCTATGTATGTATGATTTCCTACCGAATCTCTTTCTGAATAGTGCAAAAATCACTTGAATAGTTCCAAACCAATTTTTATATAAGCTTAACATTAGTTAACGCTCTAATAATCCCAAATTATTATTTTACTTATTCAGTAAAATATTTTTTATTAAAAATACATTCAATTTGATTACTGAGGGGCTTGGCTGACTTTTTTGCAGCTCTAATTGTAGTTGTAAAAAGTATGTAAAGAAAATAAATGTAAATAGCAACAACATTAAATTTGATCATTGCATTTTTACTGAAAATTTTATAATGGATCCGAGGACGCTTTGGAATTAAACTATTTTTGAAAATTCTTAAAATCTTTTTTTTCTACATGAGCTGTTGAAATCCCAATAATAACCGAAAAGTTGTCAGTCCTTAATCTTTCTTATCGAGAGCGAAGGTACCAGCCAACATCCAATAGTGTACAAAATGACGTGCCACATTTCCCATCACTGATTTTAATTTTTTACGAATAATTCCCAACAAACACGCAGGCTTGATTTCAAATTGAGAATGATTTAAAATCAAACCTTTTCTCAAACAACAAACGTTTGAAAATGATTTGAAAATAACTTGATAAACATAGTATTCGCAACAAAAAGGGGAAATTATTTTCAAATCGAGAAATTCATTTATTCCCAACTTACTTTCAAACGTTATTTTTAATTGTTTTTGAAATGTGGATTTTAATATACTAATGTGGAACATAAATTTGTGCTTTGTAAGTTCATGTTCAATATTTAAATTCATGGAACTCACTATTGACTGATAAATTTATTTATATGTCCATATAAAGATATCAGTAAATATTAAATAGCACATATGTATTTCTAATATTTTTTATGCCCTTTACCAAAAAAATGGTAAGAGGGTATATATAAGTTTGTCATTCCGTGTGTAATTTCTACAATATTAATAAGCGACACATAAAGTATATATGTATATTCTGGATCCTTATGCATAGGGAAGACGAAAGAGCGATGTCCGTTTGTCCGTCTGTCTGTACGTGAAATCGGTTTTCCAAAGCTCCCAGAACAGCTAGAGACTTCGTTCTTGGTCTGGTGTGTCAGAAATTTTCCGAATAAGATTGGTGTTGAATCGAGCAGATGGTTTCAGAGCTGGAAAACTCAAACTCCATTTTCCCATACAAAATAACTGCCGAAGACTAGTTCTTATTACTTATTTATTAACTTAACTCATACTGAAGTATAAAATAAATTGGTATTTCTAATTAAAAAAAATTAAAAAAAAATTTAACAAATTAAAAAGACGTTTCCAGAGTTGGAAAACTTTAACTATTTTTCTTATAATTAAACATATTTCATGTTTTAAGAAGAAGGCCATTTTCTCAGCAACTCTAAGAGCTACAGGCCTGAATTTTGGACAGGGTATGTAGAACTTTCATCGCTACAACAAAAAATTTTTAAAAGTTAAAAATTAAAAGGTGTTCCAAAACGAGTGACGAAAAATTTTAAAATCCCATGTAATATACATACAATTGTATGTACATATGTATATTGACACTTGAAATTTGTAAAATTGGTGTATTTTTATATAGACTACAACAATTAACACTAAAATTAAAAAAAATTTAAATTAAAGGGTTGTCCATCAGTTAATGCAATTTTGAATATGTAATTTTGACAACTTGCTTTATGTTGGACACCGTAAGAGTTAAACTCTTGAAATGTTCAAAAACGGTAAAATTAAAAAATCCGAAAATTATAAAATCTTCAAAAATTTAAAAAAAATCTCCAAAATCCAAAAAATCCAGAAAACGAAATAAATCGAAAACATTAAAAAAATCGCCAAAATAAAAAACCCCATAAAGAAAAAAGTCGCCAAAATTAAAAAAAAACGCAAAAAACCGAAAAAAATCGCCAAAACAAGAAAAACGTGTCAAAACTAAAAAAATTGCCACAATGAAAAAAAACCGAAAAAATCGCCAAAACAAAAAAAAAATTCGTAAATGAAAAAAGTCGCCAAAATTAAGAAACTCGCCAAAATAAATAAAAATCGCCAAAATTAAAAAAGCACCAAGATAAACATAATGCCAGAAACCTAAAAAATTGCTAAAACGAGAAAAAAAGCGCCAAAACTAAAAAAACACCAAATTAAACAAGTAAAAATAACACAAAAACGAAAAAAAATCACTAAATTGGAAATAAATCTAGCACTTAAAAAAATCACTAAAATTAAAAAAACAAAATGTCAAAAATAAAAAAAACGCCAAATATTAAAAAAAAATCGCCCAATTAAAAAAATATGCCAAAATCCAAAAAAATCGGTAAAACGAATAAAGCACCAAAACTAAAAAAGCACCAAATTAAAAAAAAAACGTCAAAAACGGCAAAACTAAAGAAAACCTATTAAAAAACGCTTAAAACCGAAAAAAATGCCAAAATTATATTTTATATACGCTAAAGTTCATATAGTATTACTACGGAACCCTTCGTGCGCAAGTCAGAGTCGAAGTTTTCTGAATTTATTTTTAGGAAATGGAGATATAAATAAAATTTATAGCTAAAGTACAGTCCTAACTATAAAATTAATTGAAGAACATGTTCCGTTTCATTTCCCTGAAACCGTTCTTTTTTGTGGAACTAATTCGAAAAAATTATATAGGAATAAACATTTACATAATACCAATGGGATGTTTAAATTAAGGAAATTAACAATTTTGCTAAATCTAAGATTATTAAATAAAACAAGTTACATAGTTTACTTGCTATGGAGGTTCGAAGCTTTAGCGAACATTAGATTGAATCTCATGTCAAGTGGGATATTAAATATTGTTTTATTGGATAGTTTTGATATAACGGCATTATTTGGTTGTTTAACTACAAGTGCAATAAACGAGTAACTTATTCATCATGTATCAAGAATTAAAATTACTCTTAATGCATCAAACTCGTATCTCAATTAATGCGCTTCATAATTAAACTTACTACTAATATACATAGATGTTTATCATTTCCTTAATAATTGCAAATGCACTTTTATCCAAACACCGAAGTATAAAGAGATGAACCGATGCTTTTTTGCTCTCCTGAAAACTTGTATTTTTTTTAGAAAGTATGACATCGATATTCAACTTATTGTTAATATAAAAAAAAATATATTTAAGCGAAAAATATCGGGAGGTCACTTATTAAAAATTGCACTAGAGAAAATATTATGAATTTTTTCACAAAATAAATATGTACCTACATATCTCTGTGCTTATGTATGTATCTCTATACTACATAAACGCACTTTGGTAAAGGGTATATAAGATTCGGCACAGCCGAATATAGAACTCTTACTTGTTCTTATTCGCGTTCTTAATCATAATGAATTTTTTATTCACACACAATAAGTATTCTTTTGTCACGAGCAAGCAGTAATGTAATTTTCCTTTACTTGTAATAAACTTTGATCGCCATATTTTTAAAACGTTTACAATTTCATACTCTTAATTGTTTAATCAGGAATTTTTATGCAATTATGGCCTTTATTGAGCTCAATTTACCATACAATAAGTCAATTAACAAATTGAGCAATTAGTAGTTAATTGTATCAATAATTGCGTAAAACTCGAAATGCAACCCTGTTGTTTACTGAGAACTGTGTTCAGTGAGCAGAACAATTTCCAACAATGGCGAACCAAATGTCAAAAAAATATGTAAACAAAGAAAACTCAACTGACTGCACTACAATCAGAAAATACAATCATAAGAACAAATAAACAAATAAATAAATACAAATAATAAATAAACAAAAAAGAAATGACTGATGAAGAAGGTAAGTTTTTGAAATGAATAAATAAATTTATTTATTAATAAATATCTTTAATAAATAGGAAAAAAATGAAGAGGAAGAGGCTCGCGTGGAGTGAGGCAAGCGAACCTGCTCTGTTGGAGTTGTGGCCATGTCGAATAGAGGAGCTTCGTGGCCAAAGAAAAAACGTTCACGTTTATGCTGAGGTGGCTGATGAGCTGCAGAAGTTGGGCTTCCAGTAATTTGCATCCATTTTGAAACTGTACAAACACAAATTTTCATAAAAAAAAACAATGTTATTTTTTCAGCTGTCAAATTAATAATTGAGTCAGCTAAATTGAGTATGTGTGAACACTAGATTTAATTGATCAATTAAAATTAAATTGACTCAATTAAAAATGCCTGTTTGAACATGGTAGTAAATAGTGTTGCCACCAGTGCAAATTCATAAATGTGCCTTGGTTGCCACGTGTATTTATAATTTGAGAATGACACTTGACATCATTTTGACACAAAATGGATAAAACACTGGTTGTCAAATGTTTATATTTAAGTTATTATCAACTTGAATTCAAGTGCTAAACACAAACCTTTGAAAAAGATTTGAGAATTGTGCTTGATATCAAATTATAAAGTCATCTTATTTCAAACTTTTGACTTCGTGTTTACTGGGTTGGTTAGCAAAATTGATAACTAATAAGAGAATGTGAGGTGTGTTGGCGATACCTGTCTTCAACCGTCAGTAGTGAAATTCCCTGACTTTTAACAATTATGTATACGAGAAGTTAATTTTTTCTATATATATTATTGTTTGCATTAGCGATTATGTAATTCATTAACTTCTTGTTAACAACACAATGATTAATTGAAAAAAAAATTAGTTTTGCTTTAAATGAACACCTGACTGCTCTCTATTCAATAACATCCCAGTAAAAAAAGAGACTCCAAAAAAGTCATGAAAATGTAGAGTTTGCGATCTGGAAGTAGTGAAAATTTCGATCCGATCTAATGATTTTTACATAGGGTTGTCATTGCAAGAAGTTCTCTTTTTCGATGCTTGGTCACTGAATAGGAAGCGATATTAAGAAAAATTCCCTTTTTTGTGTTCTATGATAATATTTTCATCTAGGAAAAATGGTAAATAGTTGCCTTTTTTAACAATTCGTTTCTCTTTATACGAATTTAAGCCCGAAAGAGTGTTTTCATGTAAATTTAAGGAAATAACTTTTAAATTTTAGACTAAAAATAATTCATAAATTTATTTAAAAGAGTAAATTTTTTTTAAATTCTGGTTAGTATTTTCTAACACTATGGAGGAGTTACATGGTTTTGTGTGACTAAAATAAGCTTCTACATGGTTTTTTGCTCACTCTCAGCTGATTAAAAATATCGATTTTTTGGAAGCAATGAAAATGTACTTCCGCTAGAATGACTTCCATTTTTTTTCACTGGGATCATACAAATTAATATCATTTAGTTAAAAGGACGCTTGTCGTTTAAACGTGTTATTGCATAAAATTTTGTGCAAAAAGTTATTGTCACTTTATTCGAAAAAGTCCTTTTTGGAATGCAACAAATATTATAAAAATAATTATTGGGAGATTCAAATTGTAGTCATAAAAGTCATAGTCATGGTGGTTTAAAATTTTTGTTTGAAAGAAAAAAAGAAAAAATAATTATATTAAAATTAAAAATATTATGACACTATGACTTTTATGACTACCGTTTGAATACCAAAAATATGTGTTAAATTTCATTTAATACAGACGGAGAATTTAAACTCTGTTGATATAATTTTGGATAGAGCAGTAACTTCAATTAAAATGAAATGAAATATATGGTAAAGCAACTTTGAGATTAGTCGAAATTTTTATTTGTTCAAATTGCAATTTAACATAATATCTTTAGTTTTTCTAAGAAATTTTTGAGTAAAGGATCCCTAATGATCTACATTAACAACAATAAAATGCTCATAGGATTCAGCCAACACCTCAATAATCAATTTCAATGTAAATAATAAGTAAAATAATAATTTGATTTTATTGTTATATGTTAAACTTATGCGTTAAAAAATGTTATATGTTAAACTAAAATGAACTTAGATTTAATTAAAATATTAATCAAAAATATAATTCTCTCTGAGTAAATCACTTAATTGAAAGAAAATCAACAATAATTTGTTCTGTGTTCGTAATATCAAACTTCAAAATAAAATTTCACATACATACATACGTATGTATGCCTGCATATATACATACACATGTATGCATGTATTCAGAGCATGTGTCTGCTATTTTTTGTTTTCCAGATGCTAAACGACAATAAGAAATATAAACATTAGGAAGAAGTAACAATTTTTAGATTCAAAATATATTTGTTGTATTCGTACAAAACTTGTCACCAGTGTGTGTTAGTTGTAGTCTGTAAAAGAAGCCAAAAAATAGAATAAAGTAAAAGGACCGGCAGGTTTACACTTGTTGTCGTAGTTGTTGCAGCAACAATGTTTGTTTGGATTCATACACACATACATAGATACATTTAGTCTGGTTAAAACTGGCAGACTATTTTGTGGAAAAAACCATTTCGAGACAGACTCACTTCCACACACTCTCATCCACACCCATTCAACAGCAAACGGAAGTCTATAGTTGCAATTGTGTGTGAATAATGAAAACTACATGCAAGTGTGTATGTGTATGTGTGTGTGGGTGAATGGGTTGTTGTGTAGCCAATTACATAAATATATTCCAAGAGTATTTCCCAAGATTTTCCTTACTATATAAAAAAACTATATACGAGTATGTACCTATATATATACCTCTCTATATACTCTTATATAAATATTTGTATACATAAACGTTTGAAGTCAAGTAATTTGTTTGTATTAGTATGAATTTCGCTGTCGTTGTTATTGCAAACGTTTTTGTTGTTGTTCGGATGTATTCTGTGTGGCATGAATATACACACATTCATACATATTTATTTATATATGTACATGCATACATAAGTAAATGGGCTGGTTGTTGACATTGGTTTCGTATTTACAAAGAAATCGATTAAATTTAATCGAAATGGCGTGAAAATCTTCTAGAGATACTTTAAACATAGACATTCGTTCATGTGACCGACCACTCACTCTCTGCGATTTTAAGCATTTAGTTACTTTGGATTTAAGTATGTATGTACATAGATATGGGTGTATATGTAAAAGATTTCCTGTGTCTAAAATGGCAAGGTCAATGACTAAAAAATATTCATTGAACAGAATTAAATCAAATAAAAAATTTCGTTTTTATTTTAAAGACAATTTAAGTTTTAATTTTGAAAATGTTTACAGATTTAAGATGTTGTTGAACTGATAGGTATAAGGAACTTTATTTCATGTTTTAATTTCTTATAATATTTATGCAAGTCACAAAAGATTGATAAGGCACCATAACATCTCGGATATCATAATTCGTACAACTGCTCTGTAATCCAATTTTAAATTAATCATTATCAAATTCATATATTTATGATAATATTGAATTGTTTATTTCAATTTGATTTAAGAATCCGATTGATTAAATACTTTGCGATGCACAAGGTAATTTATTCATTGCAACTTCTTTGCAGAGTTTTAACTCTAAGCCAATATAGCTTTAATCGACTTTTTATAAGTGGCCTTTATTAGAGATATAGAAGATTATTTTTAAAATAAGCACAAAGCCCAAAGTTTTGGTTTTATTAGCTAACAAATTTCATGGCATTTGATTTTTAAAAATAATTTCTAATTTAAGAAATTTATTATTCGACATATTGTATATAGACCAAAACCCAGCAAATAATTTATATTCGATATTTCTAATATATGGCCTCCACGACTGCAACTCATGAACACCATTCTGTCGGTCCAATTTTGCACCACTTTTTCCGGCATACTCGGTCTTATTTCATCAATAGTGTGTCAATGTTGTCTTGGACCAGAGATTTGACGTACCTCCAAAGTAGTCCAAAGGTGTGAAATCACTCGAATGGGGTGGCCAATTCGCAATGTTTCACGTTTAAAAAGAAACAAATTGTGAGAATCAGTACCTTTTTAACCTTTTTCAAAAACAAAAATATTATTTTAATTTGAAACTTATTTTAGGAATTAGGAATCGAAAAAGGAGTACTTCTTGCAATGACAAGTAAAAGTCATTAGAAATTTTCCAAATTCTATATTTTCATGACTTTTTTGGAGTGACCTTTGTTACTAGGTGATTATTTAGTTTTTATAGTTGAAACCAGAAAAATCTAAAATCGGTACGATTCGACTCGACTTAACTGATGCACCTGAGCATAACTTAAAAGCTTCGTGCAATTTCGTGTCCATTGACAGGACAGGAAATACTCAAATATATATTATATATTTCCGCTTCAGTTAGAATTAAATTTTTCTGAATTGTCAATTAAAACTAATAAATCTCAACAGCTTATAGTTTAATGTACTAATAAACGCTAACAATTGGCAAAATATCTTTAAAATACAAAGTGATTTCTTTGAACTTTCATCGGCGTTCACACAATGCAAGTCTTATTTCTCATCTCATATTTTTATGCATAGTTTTGTGTATGCATGTGTGCTTTTTTTAATAACACGAATGAGAAAGAAAACGCTGAGTACTCGTTTCTTTTCCCCTCGCCTCTCTCTCTCCAACAAAATAATCAGCTTAGGAATAAGACTTGCATAGCGTGAGATATAGCCAGCGATTGCTTCTAACTCGAAATTTTTCGCTTTATGCTCTTTTCAATTGTGGAAACGGCACTTTTTGCATCTTATAGTAAATTTTCCTGTTTTTACCCTATTGTTTCTTCTTTTGGGCATTTACATTTTTGGCAACTATGTTTTTGCAAATGCAGATACTTTTTTTGCAACTATGTAAGATATATTTCTGTATTTAGGTATTTCAAATTGTAAAACCATGTTTTTATTACGAAAAGGGTTCGTTTCTGAGTAATTAGAAAATTTTCCACATATTATTGAAATGGAAATGAACTGCCAAAAATATAGGAAAGCTTGGAAATCAAATCCCATGTTTATAAAATGGATTAAACCAACGAAAGATCCTTCTAAAGCAAATTTTATAATAAATACATTCAAAGATTTAAAACTGAAAAAACTTGAGTTTTTAAATTCAGCTCTTTATAGCTCTTTTTGGCTGCTCAGTTGGCTCGCTTGGCCTTTGAATTGTTGGCATCACCACTGGATATAGCTTACACAGAAAAAGATTTCTCTCCTATTAAGAACTTTAATTAAAAAAACACACAAATAATAAATTGAAAAGTTCAATGAGTGCACGAGTATTAAGCTCTTGCTTAAAAATATAATTGATTTAAAGCTTAATTAAAAATTTTTTGAGTTCATTGACAAAATTAAATTTTCAAAAATATATACGTTTTTTTTTATTAAAGGTGTTTGTCGGTCCTCATGACAAAGTTCTTGCAATCTGTGCAATTGACCATTTTAACAAACTGTCAAAAATTTTATGAAAATTTATTTACACAAACCTGTTAAGTTTTGACTCAAAAACTTAAGCTTTGAAGTTGTTTAGTTTATAAACAAAAACTTCTTTGAATATTCTGAGTAGGGTGTCTAATTTCAATTTTCTAATTTTAGAATTTATTCTGATGATAAAAAAACCGTTTGTTGAAAGCTTGTTTTTATTATTTTGTTTAGTTTTTCCTTTGACAACACTAGTTATAAGTCTCTTCTAAAAATTGGCATGAAGTTAGTGAAAGTGACGAAATTGAATTAGGTGTTGAACGAGTACCACCATACAATTTCGCATTACCTAATCTTAATCCACCTCTAAGTCCTAGCATGAATTTTAATGTGAAGTTTCGTGGCAAAACTATTTAAGATCATGTTAAATTTTGCCACTTATGCTAACTTCATGCCAATTTTTGCTTATACATAGGGCCTTAAATGTTTGCCATTGTGTTCTTAATGGAAGTTATTCAACTATTCCTTGTACATACACGTACATCTGTAACTGTGTATTTTTTATTACATTCAACAAAAAATTAAATAAATCATCTTTAATACCGATTTAAATATTTACACTCGAATGCATTCACAATTTGTTCTGTAACAATTACATAAATGATCGTGATAAAAAAGTGTCCTGCCAAATCATTCAATTAGAAAATTCTGTCTGAAAATATTCATATCAGATAGTTTAGATAGAAATTAAAAAGAATAAAATAAAAAAGGAGCTAAATTAAAAAAATAGATGCACATACAGACAGTATGCATGTATGTATATATGTATGTATGTATGTATGTACAATCAATTGTATTTCACTTTCTATGTGAATATATTTTTTAATTATTTCCTAATCGTCCATATTTGATATTCAAAAAAATATATTCGTCCAGACAGTAACGGTGGTAGCGATCGAGCATTTTGGAGGGTTGTAATTTAAAAAAATAATAATCCATCTATACATTTTAATTCCCTGCAAAAAAATAAAATTCAATTATTGTTTTTTAATTTTAAATACATAAATATGTATAAGTGTACATATGTATGTATGATAATACAACATGCTGTTTTTTGATTGAAACATTCGTTTTTTAGATTCTACCATATTGTTTGTTTAGGTACGGATTTCAAATGATTTTTTTAAGGCCGACATAATTTTAAATCACATACATATTTGTTTTTTGTTGTTGTTGTTGTTTCTTTTTAAATTTGTCATTATTGTTGTCATTGAACTTCTGGTTTTTATCTAAATAAATGTTGTTTGTACATGTGTAAATAGTTTATGATCATTGATCGTTTCTTTTCGCTGACAGCAAATACCTTGGGCAGGATTTTGCGTGTAATTATTAGAGATTTTATTTGTTTTTGATGTAGGACAAATTCCGTGTTATGACACAATATATTTTCTTAATAGCTTACACACATTTACACTATGCAAGTCTTATTGCTAAGATGATTAGTCTTTGGGAAGGAGAGACGAGGGGAACAGAGCCGTTTCATTTTCCTTCGTCTCTCTCTCCTAACAAACTAATCAGGTTAGCAAACTAATCAGATTAGCAAATTAGGACTTACATATACTATTAATTATGTTTTGTATTAAGCAGAGTATTGAAGAAAAATATGCCACTGAACTTTAAAAATATGCTGCCAAACTTTTCGATGGCATACCTGGAGACTTAATGATTGGAGACTGGAGATTTATGGGCCTATGGATAATGAAGAACTATCATGAAGTTAGCATAACTGGAAAAATTTAACATGGTCCTATCGAGTTTTTCTTATAAAATTTACATTAAAGATTAGGTTAATATTTAATAGTGGGTTGAAAGTACATCATGTGTTGTTTTTTTAATATAAATTGTATGGCATAATTCGTTAAGGCCATATTAAATTTTACCACTTATCCTAACTTCATGGTAGTTTTTCATTATGCACAGAGCCGTTTATGATTGAAATTTTGTAGGGATGCCTAAAATGCGATATAATGACGATATAGGAATATTCAAAGCACCTGCGCACTTCTTAATTTAAAAATTGAAATTGTACCTATCGTAAATGATTATCACAATCTACTTTTCCCACAATTCTGATGACCTTGATTGAACTGATTTCGGTATTTTACTATTCTCTATTTGATTTTAAGTTTAACAATTTTAAGTGGTACAAAAATAAACCAATCAACTGATATGTGTATAATTTAGTAAAGAATAAATGACAATGGCAAGTCTGTCATAAGTAGAGATAGCAAAACTGAAAATTACAAAAAAGCTTTCAGCAAATTGTATTACGATGAATCAAAAGAACTCACATATTTCAATTGCACTGACAACTGAGTATATAAAGCAGAAATTTGGACCAATTGAACCAAACACAGTTAACCACAAGAAATATACCAAACACAAGAACGGTGATGACGAAGGCGGGGTGGCCTTCAAAAACAGCTTGTTGTTCCGTGCTGCTATTGTTTGTTGTCAGAATATTTACGATTAACTTTGGTAAAAATTATCATATGTAAGTGACGTGTCTTCTTGCAGCAGGCACAATGAGGTCATGTCCAACATTAGCCATTAAGGCCTAACACCCATACAAATATTTATAAGATCATCTACGGCAATGCCCGCTTATAGGGTTTCGGGACATCTGCTCAATGTGTTGGCAACGGGCACTCGTTGGTCTTGAGTACAATGGCCAGCTTGCGACTGCTAGGAATGCCTAGTGATAGGATAAACTGTGAAATGAAGTTCAACAGGAGATTTAATGTCACAATTCCACCCAGGGTAGTATTGGACGAAAACGGTTCCGTTGTGGATTCCAGAAGTTAATGTTGGTATACAGATGAATCAAAAACGGAGGATGGAGTTAGTTCTGGAGTTTTTGGGAGCAACGTAAAAACCTCTTTACCCACGAGCAAATGGTCTACGGTATTTCAGACAGAAATACAGGGAATCACCAAATTTGTTGACATTAATTTAAATAGGAGCATTAGAGGTGCGCGTATAGCTATTTTGTCCAATAGTCAGGCAGCTCTTAAACCTTTCCCTTCATGGGAATTCCATTCCAGGCTAGTTTTAGAGAGCTTCGACTCATTACAAAAGCTATCCATGCGGAACAAGGTTTCGATTTATTGATTACCTGGCCACAGCGGTAATCTAAGGAATGAAAAAGCGGATGAACTGGCCAAGACGGCCTCTGATGTGCCTTATGGGCCCAGAGCCGTTTTGGGGCGTAAATCGATCGGCAGTAATGTTTCTGATGAAAGAAGATCACACTTCGACCGCTAATTAAATTTTGCTGTCTTCTTCTGCCCTTTATATATAATGGCATCCTGAATTTCAACGGGAATAATCTACGGCTTATTAATGGTTTTCTTTCTGGTCACTTTGGACTGAACTATCCTCTGTGGAAAAGTAACCAAGTTCGTTCACCTTAGTGTTGTTTATGCTAAGAAGATGACGAGACGACGACACATATTCTTTCGAGTGTATCGTATTGTGTGACATTAGAAGACGTGCTTTTCATTCTGAGTTTCTGTCTTTAGATGATATTAGGTGGGCTTCTCTGTACTGACTTTCATAAGGACAGTCATACAGACATTGAGTTAATCTAATTCATAGATCTATGGTACAAAAGATACATCAGGTGTCGCAGTGCTGGTCTTTGGACCAGATTATCCCCCTATTTTATTCTATCGTATGTAATTTGGATTACAGAGCGATTCGTATTTAAGCCTACTCAAATTTATATAAATTTAAAAATTTTAATTTTCAACTAAATGGAGAATTAAGTATTTTTGTCGATGCTCATGGTTGTAAATATCTTCATGGTGGCTAAAAAGGAAGTCTTTCTTGCAAGAGCAGCATTGTCTTTTGTAATTAATTTCATGCAAATTAAGTAAAATTAGTTAATTTTGAAAATTTCTAGATGTAGAGGAAACGGATTGAGTTTGAGTTGATTTCTGCCGAACTCGCAAAATTTCTTAATTTTGTAGTAGCATGATCCAGCGGGCCTGGCGTACTATTAGAAACATTTTTTTTTGGCCCTAAATCAATGTGTGTTTATACCGATTCTATATTTTAAAACAAAAGATTTTTTGCCTCTCCTGTTCCTGTCCTGAGTTCGAATCTAAGAGATTATTAGTACTTGCCACAAAACAAAGATAATACATTATAGTATAAATTGACATCACTCAGTCACACAAGCTCACAATTGAATATCCCATAAAAATATACCTTTTCTCCACTAATTTGAACATTTTCCAACAATAAAAACTTTAAAATATGACATAAAATACGCCATTCCAAATTGAATATCAAAAAAATATTCATAAATTTTTTTATAAAATATCAAATTACTAAACTTTAATATCCTGCCCAGTTAACAACTCCTCAAAAAAAAAAAATAATAATAACAAAACCGTAAAAACTCCTAAAACACATTAACTCAACGCCATTGTCATAAATTTTTATTCAAGACGAAAAGAAAGAAATGCATCATTAAAGACGTCATACGAATTTATGTCTGTCATCAACTGAAAAGCAAATAATTTTAATACCATTTTGTTCTCGTTGTTTTGTTTAGTTGTTGTTTTTTTATTTTCATTCTTTGCGGCTTCTCAACAAAATATTGATGGCAAGAAATATTAAATACAACCACAAAATTCTTGAGGACTTATCCAAGGATATATGAAAAGGAAATAATACACACACACACACACAAACGCAATCAAACGCATTAATATCAAATAATAATAAAATAATTGTTATGTAAAATAATATTTATTTCACTTAACAAAAACAATACTATAAATATATTCTCTTTCAAGAAAATATATGTTTTCTTTAAAAATTAATTTGTTGTTGTTGTACAAAAGGCTGGTTGACAAATTGTTGAGTCCACAAATTCTATTGTCTCTAAAGGAATTATGATTTCTTTTTATTTGTTTCAGAATTTGTCAACCTTTTGTTACCTTTGTTGTTGCACTAAGGCAAAAAGGACTCACATTTGTACACACATACTCATACATACATACATACATACATACCTAAATACAAGCATACATAGGTATGTATGAGTACATTCATTAATTAGTTTTTGGTACTTTTTGTAAATCTTTTAAAAACGAAAATATTTCACATGTAGAAGAAATTTTGTTATTTTCTGTGAAGAAGCAGGCCAGCCGTGTTTTTAATAAAGTAATCATAATAAATCCTTAATAATTTCATTTTCACTCTCTGTTCTCTGGTTCCTGCTTGCGTTAAGAAATAATCATCAAAAGATAGCGACATTATTGTGCTTGATTTTTTCCCTCTTTTGTAGGGATATTAACGTCTTAATGTTGTATTGTAATACCGGTGGAGTATAGATGAACTGAATGATGATGATGATGTGTAATTAAATGCCAGCTTAATGATTGTCATCATAATGCGGCTGGCTGTATTCTATTCTCTGGAAATGTCAATATTTATGCCCTATTTTTGGTTGCATTTTATTTTTAATTATGAATGCCTCGGATAAAAGAAACAATTTCCGAAATGAGTGAAAAGCAATAAGCAACTATTCAATATTCTTTTAAGCACGCATATTCAAAACCCCACACAAGGGAATTTTTCCGAATAGTTATTCTCAATCGGGAATAATTTCGTAATTATATCAAATTCCTGATGTCAAAGTAAATACACATACATGGCTGCTGATGAAGTGTGTAGCGGCACAGAAAAATGCCGGTGTTTCTCCCAGCTAAAGTCTAGTTTAATTTTTCTTCTATGCTTTACACCAAAAGAATTTTGCTTCATAAATCCAACGAAACAATTTCATTAGATTTTTTTCACAAATCTCATGATAATTTCACAAATCCAATGAAAATTTCACTGATATTGTGAAAGAATTACATTGGAATTGTTTCGTTGATATTCTAGTTTCGTAACAATATTTCATTGGATTTATGACAACAATATTTTCTAGTTATTAAGAAAACCCTTTATATTTATTATTATTTCATTATTTTAATGAAATTATTTCATTGTTTCGATGAAGTTATTTCATTGCAATAATGACAATATTAAATAAATTTGGCGAAGTTTTCATTGAAATAATTTTAACGAAACTGGTTTCATTAATCCAACGAAGCTTGAAGATGGTTGAATTTTAACGAATTTTTTCATTGGATTAATTACGAAGTTCATAGAATTTATGAAAAAAATTCTTTCAATGTAGAAACTAACATTAATATATAAAAAAATTTCATTCTGTAAGAATTAAAAATACTATACTTAAACACAATTACGGAATTATACATGGTTAAAAATTAATTCTAGTTCAATTAAATTTAACGCGGGTAAATATTTTTGGTTTGTAGTTGGTAGTGGGGGCGGTGTGTTGTGGAGTTCGGCTTGGGGACTGTCAAATTTAGATTTACTTAGTTGGATGGTCCCCAGAAGGCTGCGGGTGGTACAGACAAACCTGCACTACATTGAGGCAGCCTCGGCCAAACTGGTAATACACCTCAATAGGTCGCGAGTAGACGTGGCTTTTATCCAAGAAACCTGGGTTTAAGAGTCACGGCATACACATTGTATGTCTCAGCAAGGGATGGGCAAGGAATAACTTTATTTAATTCTATTAGTAACGGAGACCTAACAGTCGTTTATGGAGGGGCCAGGGGTAAGCAGGAAATTTTGCGTGCATCGGTCTATATACCCTACGTTGCAGTTGATACACCGGGGGCTGGTGTGCAGAAGGTTACTGAGTATGCAAAGTTGAGAAGGGTTACATTTGTACTCGGCTGCGACTCTAATGCGCATCAGTGGGGGAGCAGCGGTATTAACAAAAGGCATGACTCATATCCAAGAAGGACTGAATGGAATACCTATAGGACCACTGATGAAATTAGAGCAAGGAAAACTTCGTATGATGTGTATACACAAAAAAAGGGTGGAAGAAAAATCGTTAGCACCATTGGATTCAGCGTACTCGAATTAGGTTTACAAACCAGGTCCCCCGCTTGTCACATTTTTGAACTAGAACATCGTATTTAATTATTGTTCAAATAAAATGTATATATGTATGTATGTACATGAATATTTACATACACTCAGGGAAAAGCTGCAACTTAAAACTAAGAACGCGTCACATTTATTTAATTATTTTCAATATAATAGAAAATGTATGTTGAGATACTGAAAAATAACTAAAATTAATAAATTAATACTTTAAATTAATAATTTTCCATATAGAAATAAAAAAATTCAACATGACTATACTTTCTTTAATGTTTCTTATTAATTCAATATGGTTTTTATTGGTTTTATGCTGTTTTTCCTCGGGTTGTATGTATGTGTGTATACACAAAATAAATACAGGTCTGTATAAAGAGATATATGTATATATATTTTTATTGATCTACCCTTTTGTTTATACCATATTTATTTATTTCTTTAACACTACGCGTGCAATACCGAATACGAAACACTGAACTGACAGAAGATATTTCTAAAAAAACATTTTTTTTAACTTACAGCCCTATTTAAAAAATTATGCAGGCTTTATAAAGGGGGTTTCAGACAAATTTTCATACACAATTTTTCTCACTAAGCCTTTATAGAGCTTACGGCCGTAACGCCATGAACTCACGATTCTTCTAGCGACAATTTCTATGTTCAGCATTCTATTTTTTTGGATGGAATCGTTCTCCTGCAATCACTTTTAGCTTCTCCAAACCCCATATGCATAGGCGTAGAAATACCAAAAATTGGTTTTTTCCGCCCTTCAGTTATTAAAAATGTCCTGTTTTATTTATTTAAACATTACTGATGAAAAACACTAGTCGCAAAGCACATTTTGCATTACTATTTTTATACGCAAATATGTGTATATGGTGGCGAATGATGAATAAATATCCCGAGTATCATGCGTATTTTTTTGCCCTGAGAAAGTTTAGCGTACCCCAAGTGGTACGCGTACTACAGGTTTAATAGCCATGGTTTAGTGAATACAAAGGTAACTCAATAGTCAGTCAATTGTTCTTAATATTTATTCAATTTTTATTATAAAAGCTGTAGCAAAAGTTTGCCAGATCAAGATCGGATGAAGAACGTAATGTTATTTTACAGGAATCGATTATTAACAACATCCAGATAATTAATTAATAAGCTAAATCACTTATAAGAATTTGGAGATCATTTGTAGTTGTCGCGCAATACTTACGAAATGTCTTAAATTTTTTTAGGAAAACGAAATCCATGTCATGAAGTATTAGATTTTTATTTATAAAAATATATTGAATTAAAAGAAATGTTGGCTAGAGAAAAAAAGTACATACGAAAAATCAGATTTGCTCAACATCATAAAAACGACTTCAGAATTAATGAACATGTATGTATATAAAAAGAGAGTTTCTTGCAATCTGAAAATGATTAAAAATTATCCAAATTTGCACTACTTCCGGATCACAAGTTCAGGATGTTGTTAATATCCTTGGGAGCTGGGTTATTTTTACTGTGTAGATTGATGTTTTCATAAAAAATAGAAGTGAACAGCGCATTCCTCAATTTAACTCTAGAAGAAAAAAATTTCTGAACATTGAAGAGTTTGAAAGTGTTCTCCTACAAAGCGGTAAATATAAATCCGGCCGAGTTTACACCTGGCACACATGTGCCCAAAAAACGTAACCACTGATTCAGACATGTATTTATTGATTTAAACAGTTTTCAATCATGTTAGATTCTACAAAATTGTATGAAACTTTTTAATTTAAAAAATACGTATCGTAGTCAAACACTTTTTAATTCATATATGGTGGTTACGCTTTTTCGACAAATGTGAAGCAGATGTAAACTAGGCAAAAAGCAATTTTTCCTTAAAACTACAGAAATATGTAAGAGTTCTTATGTATGTCAATCTTAAATTTTTAAATTCATCAGTTATTAAAGCATATTTTGCAGGGTATGTATAACTATCTGTGTGGCTGTATATGAAATAAAGTAAAAATTTTCAATGAAAATCTTTTATTTAATGCGATTAAATCTTTTTCCATTTTGTAATAAATCTATAAACTTATTGTACACATGGACATGTATTGCATATATTGGAACTATTTTGTTACCAGTAGCTATGGCTTTTACTTATTGTACTTTTTTTTCTCAGCTTATAACAAAAACATCGTCATTTACAATTTAATTTAAATTTCTTTAAATTCTATGTATGCACATACGAATAACAAAACAAAAAAGCAAAAGCTTTATATAATCCTTTGCTTCCAAAATATAGACTAGATATTACTTATTCAGCCAACAGAGTAGTTAATCGTGAATAATATTGATGGTGAAAAAAATGCACCTTCAATGAAAACTGAAATAGACAATATTGCAAAAAATTACAAAAAGAAAATAAAACCTTATTGATTTTTAATTTTCTAGATTATCTTCTTCATATGCATGTTCTATAATACACTAAATATGTATATATATCTAGGCTAGAATAGTGTACACAAGTAGATTAATATGCCGGCATAATCGTGTTAACAGGGTCGTCGCAGAATAATTTACTTTTATTGTATTAAGCATAGAACAATACATAAAAATTAGAACTTATGTCATTGATACTATTTTGAATTAACTTCGCGTCATTTGTTCATTAAAAATTATCACATGTAATTTGGCTTAGAAAGCCATATGAACTTTAGCCCAATAAAATCATATACAGATATAAAAAGGTTTACGTTATTAAACATTTCCATTTATTATTATTTAATTCAATCATTTTATTAATTAATTTTGAATTTATTATTTATTATGTATTAAGCATAGAACAATACTAAAAAATTAGAACTTATGTCATTGATACTATTTTGAATGCTTAACTTTATGTCAGATGAGGTTAAGTTTTAAGAAAACGACAAGCTGATGAAGGTATATTGGCCTTCCAAAACAGCTAGTTGTTCCCTTTTACTACGTGTTTGTCAAAACATATAACATAACTTCCGTGTTATTTGTTCATTAAAAAGTATCACATGAAATTTGGCTTCCAAAGCGATATGAAATTTAGCCCAATAAAATCATAAATATAAAAAGTTTTACGTTATTAATCATTTCCAGCATTGCGTTGTTTAATTCAATCATTTTATGAATTGATTTTGAATTTATTTTCAATTAATATCTTGTTTCTTTTAATTAAACCTTTAATTGAAATAAAATATTTAATTATATAGAAACAAATTTTTAATTTTTTCGGCGTATCCTTAGGAATTTTCCCTCTAAATATGTTAAATAATGGATTCATTAAGTGAAGATTTTTTTCTCGACAGTAGTTATATGTATATTTCCTCTATTGGTTATGTCGAGTAATAGATTATTTAAATAAAAATTATCTGCCTAACCGACCGGACCTACTTTCAAAATGAAGAATTATGGCTTTCTTTGTTAGAGGTTAAAGGCAAACATTGAATATAATAAAAGATTAACAATTATAAATATCAGCCTGAGCACAATATCTTTACGAAGTCACTATTTTATTCAAATTTTTTTTTGTAAATTGAGGTTTATTTTCCAGGAAATTGCACCGGAACATTTAAGTATCAAAATAAAATTATAATTTTTTTAAAAAGAAGCAACACTCAGAGGCCATGAATACCTATGAGTTCACCTGAATATAAATTATTTGCTGGGTTTTGTATCAGTTTCAAAGCCTACTTAGCTTATTTTTTCTTTGTGATTTTTTTAAAATATTATTATTTTATGAATTCTCATATAGTTTTTGAAAGTCTGTGCTTAAAGTAAGAGGTTTGTGACTGTTCAAAGTTTGTGGTTGAAGTCTACTGATGATTTGGTTCAAACACCAATGAAATGCGTATAGACATACTAAACCACCAGCAAATAAATTTCAATTATTATTGTTAAAAGTAGTTAAATTTTTAGAAACAGTCTATTGTGAACTGTCCAAAATAACTATAATAAAAAGAAATTGGTGGCAACAAAAATAAAAAAAAATTCATTAATTTTTTTACGGTATTCCATTGATGTGATAAATAATTTACAATGTTGAGTTCTGCCTTACTTTCATTCTATGATGATAAGCCAATGCACGCAGTGTGTATATTTACAGGAAGCTATTCGAGCTGTTTTTACCCCCTCGTAACTTTGTTCCCCGCAATCGTAAAATTATAAAATTTAATCCATACTTAGAATAAATTCATCGTACCTCATATGCGAAGTTTGAAAGTTTTACAAAAAAAAGGTTCCGAAGGTATGGAAGTGCAAAAAGTGCATATTTTAAGACATACTCACTGACTCATCAAATTGATGAAGCACTTCCGCTATAGCTAGAAAGTTGAAATTTGTTACACCAGATCTAGATGAGCAATGAACTAAAAAAATCTGAAAACCCGAAAAATTTTAACCAGGGGGACGGGGCTACGCCCATAAAAATTTAAATTTGTGCTAGAGAGCTGAAATTTGGTGCACAAGTAGAACTAAGTGAGTAATCACCTAAAAAAAATCTGAAAACCCGAAAATTTTAACCGAAGGTGCGAAGCTACGCCCGTTAAGCTCAGAAATTAAAAAACATTTCTAAGGCGCTTAAGTTAAGGGATTTTATTGAAAGTTGGCACACATGTTGTAATAATACAAGACTAAATTTGTTTGAAAAAAGTGGGCGTTAACTCGCCCATACAATTTAAGCCCTCTATTTCATGTGTTTCGGGTCAGCACATTTAAATGTACTATTTATGTATTAACTACTATCCTTTTCCAACGAAACTAATCAGGAAAGATATCTAATGGCTACAGCAGGTATTAAGATTTATAAAATGGGCAGTATCACGCCCATAAGAAGAAAATAAATAATATGTACGCTAGTAAGCTGAAATTTAATAAACAAATAGGTCTAGATTACCAACTAACTAGAAAAATCGGAAAACCCGGACATTTTGACCAGGGGATGTGGCTATAATAATAAAGCACACAATTAAAAAAGCAAATTTAATCTTAAGCGATTTAATTAAAATTTGGCACAATTGTTGGAATAATGCAAAGTTATAAAATTTCGTTGAATAAAGTGGAAGTTAACTTGCCCATGCAATTTATACCGCCTATTTCATGTACTTCGGATCAGAAGATTTAAATATACTATTTATTTAAATATTAATATCCGTTTCCAACGAAATTTGACATGTATGATTGGCACTAGCAAAATTTTTTATTTAAAAAAAGTAAGCGGGAATACGCCTATACAAATTAAATAATTAAATTTGCGCTAGAGAGCTGAAGTTTGATACGCAAGTAGGTCAAAATGAGAAACCAAATAGAAAAATCTAAAAACCCAAATATTTTAACCAGGAGTGGCAGGGACCACGATAATTTTCTACTGAAGCTTTTAACTGAAGCTATAACTAAAATTTATTATCTTAAAAAGGGTACAATGATAATTGAGCGCTGCTCATAAAAATAAAGTGATGGAGAGTGGGGGTAACGGCCATAACATTTCAAGCTAGAATTCGCACAAGAGAGCTTAAATTCAATACACAAATAAATCTAAATTAGAGATCACCAAGAAAGATTTAAGATCCTGGAAGTTTTAATTGGGGGCATGGACACGCACTTTAAGCTCAAAATTAATGATTTAAGTTAAAGGATTTACGAACAGGTAAAATCTGAAAGCACCGATTGTTAAATTAGGGAAGTAGGTCCACGTTTATAAAATTTTTATGGAAATATTATACGGAAGAGAACTGAAACTTTGCAAAAAAAAAATAGACTTAGGTAAGTTACCAACTAGATACATTTAAAACATAAGCTGCTGTGTTAAAACCTTGCATGCACATTTCACTCATGCTAGCATTTAATTTTCGTCTGAGCAGATTTTACTAAACTAAAATTTACACTATATTTTACATATTTCTACTCAGATGACTCTTAACAAATTAATCAAATTACTCGGTCCTTATTATGATAGAATGGTGCACATATCAACCTATAACCCATTTTTTTATGTAACTCTGCCTTTTGAACTGGCGCAGATATTATGAATACAACTATAACAGACTAGAAATTTAAAGTTTAAAAAGGATAATTAAGAAAGCCTTCCAAAAAGTAGTCAAATCATCACGAAAACATAAATGTGAAAAAAGGCCGAGTTCTTTCCAAAATTTTGGCCATCAAAAGTAGTGAGATAAAATTTTTTACCAAGTTCGTGTTTGGTACAATATCTATCACTGCAATATGGTATGCATTATATAAATTTCTAATCGTAAGGGTGTTATATAATTTCTAGATAATGTGCTAACTTTGCAATATTTTTACTCTTCTAAGAAAGGAGAAAATAATGTATAGTTGTTCATTTCTTGATATCGGGAAAAATGTTGTCAAGTAAGCAGATATATATAACACCCTTACGATTACAAATTTATATAAGGAATACCATATTGCAGTGACTAACTCGAACTTGGTAAAAATTTTTATCTCACTACTTTACATGGCCAAAATTTTGGAAAGGAACTCGGCCTTTTTTCACATTTATGTTTTTGTGAGGATCAATATTTCTAAATACGAGTCAATATTATCGTGCAATAACCGCAAAAAAAGCTCAAGAGATATAATTTTCGAATTTGATTTTTTTTACCAAAATCGATTATTTGAGATCGTAAATTATAAATTTTCGTGAAATAACTTAATTTCATCAATTATATTAAATTTCCATTAAATTTTAATTTTCATTACTATGTATGATTCCTGATTTTAAAATCTACAAATTGTTTAAAATTTCTAAAATCACAGTGAGTGAAATTCACAATAACCGACATTCTTTGTCGAATGCGCCTAATGAAGATTCGTCCGATCAGCTTTTTTGACTGCAATCGAATATCGAAAGTTGCTATTGTTGTTATAAGGGCCATTATTTTCCCCAAAATTGAGGCCACCTCTCTGCTAGTCTTCACTTATATTTAATACACAACTAAATAAGTTTAAAAATGCTATTATTGGCTGCATGTGTTGCACCACGAGTATCTAAAATTAATTTGTGTAAATTTACATTTGTATACAAACGTATAGTTTTTTTTATTGTATGTACTCGTACTTAAGTTTATAAAATTAAAATAAAGAAAAAATGTAATTTAATCCAGTTTCAATATGTTACGTTTTTGTTTTTAATACATTTATTCCGTTTCACGGCAGTGGCTCTTCTATTCGTTTTAGTATATATTTTTTTTTGCATTTTAAGCAAGGTTTTTCGCATTAATTCATTTCGTTATTGTGTTTTTTGTTTTCAGTTATTTGTACAATAATAGTATTTACTATTTTCAAATATTTAATAGCATTAAAATACAATTATGGATGAATGAATGTCGCTGTTGGAAGCCATAAATATGCAAATTTCTATTAAATTATACTCGCACTGCATTGTACTCGTGTTGTTTTTTATATTTTTGTTTTTTTCTAATGCAAAAAACGAAGGAAAAAACTGATAAGAGCTGCAATTAATTGGATTATTAAATAATAAATATCTACATAAAACTAATGTAGAAGAAGAATTTCATAGAATACTTTTCAATTAAACAGCACATAATGGTTGCATTAGAAGATAATTGGAAAAGATAAAAATAAAACAAATATTCAAAGAATTTAATTTTTGAACACTGTGCTAATTTTTTTTTGAGGAATGGGTCTCTTCGATCTGAATGTACACTGATTGTAAGGCTGTCAAAATGGAGATGTAGGTCCCAAGGGCGTAGCCAGGATCAAAATAAGGGAGCAGATATTTTCTTAATATTTTTTACATGGTTTAATCATAATTGAGTTCGAGATCACACTTGTCTATTTTAAATTTAACTTTAATAGAAAATAGTATTATATTTACGTACAAAAAAAAAATGTTATGTATTGATATAATTTTTCTCTTGAAATAGTCATTGACTTACAACGATACCTCCTGTGTTGCAATGCAATGCTTCATGTCTTGTGTTCTGGATGGAATTCAAATAAATAAATACTTGTTAATAAAAGTAAATAAATGTCTGTCATTGTTTATTTTCGTTTGGTAGGGGTGTAAACCCCTCGGGTGGCAAGAAAAAAATTAACGCCGGTCGAAAATGACTATTGTCGATGCTAGTGCCGCGTAGTGGCGTAATTTCAGTAGGCTGATTAGCGACATCAACAGGGCTTATTTTTCTAGGCATGTAAAAATCCAAATGCGCATGTGAATATGACGTCACGAGAATTTTCAGCATGTTGCATTTTTTCTAATTACTTGTAGTTGCCACATGTTTTAAAATATGTATAGTATTTTTATTCCAAAATATAAATATGACAAATATAGCCGATTCGGACACATTTCCAGAGACAGCACATGAGTAGTATTGTAAATTTCTCAATTTAGATGTATTGCTAGTACACGGCATGTAGCCAATGTAGCTTCAAAATTACGACAGAGCCACATGTTCATATGTATTTTTACACGCCGTGTAATGCAGGCTTTATATTTTGACTTGAGATTACAACTGAGAACAAAGCTAAAAACTGAGAGACGGAATTTTAATTTTGAACATTAAAAGATATCATTGAGTATGCCATTATATAACTATGAACAACAAAAAACTCCTTTATAATCCTTTCTTTTATATACGAAAAAAATGTCATAAATATTTAAAGTCTTTTAAGACTAAAATTTCAAAAGGAACTCAAGATTGCTTTTATATGACAAAATGTTTTCTTTTTAGCAAAAGAATTAAAATAAAGAAAGAAAAAAAAAACAAATCTCTAATCGTTATTAAATTTCATATGGAATGAATAACTCTGTGTGTCGTAAAAATAACCGCTTTTGATCTTCCCGTTGTATCGAAGGATGATAAATAACGAAGTTATTATCCCGTTTTGTAATAATTGTTTTTGTGTAAACAGTAGCATAAATACAACTGTAATGGAAGTATCGAAATTTTTTATTTTGTAAGAAAAGGACTGTTTCCATTCCACCTTATTTATGAAAATAAATAATAAAAGAAAGAAACATTTTAAATTGTGTGCAATCAACCGCAATTGATTTACTTTAAAAGATCAAGATCATAATGAAGATGAAAATGTTTTTTGTACTAGTGGTGGATGATGATGGAGATTGATGATCTTAACTTCAGGTATCATAATTTTAAACTAATGAAATTTGTGCCTTAAGTGAAATTTTTACAAAAGCACTTTGTTTACTAAATATCTGCTCTCTTTCCCAGAAAAAAAGTGATGAAAAAGAAGTAGAAAAAAGCACCACAACTGCTAATAAGAATAAGCTCAAAATAGTGAATTTTACATTAGAGTGTCATTGAACAAAACTATTAATTAAAACTTTGCTTGAGCAAAAAGTGAAATATTTTGTGAATAAAAATAGGTGATTTAATACTACCTAAATACTACCTAAAGTATGCGATTAAGAATAATATCCTTAAGGCAGAAAACAATGAATTTTCATTTCTACTACTTTGGAAAGAATTAAGAAGTGGTTTTTAAAGAAGTAATCATATTATATTTTGCTGGGTTTATATTTATAATATTTTGTGTGTGTGTACATACTCGTATGCATATGACTAATTTATTTTCTAATGTCATAAACCGAGATTACATTAATTTATTATTATGTGAAAATTCAGATAAAATATTATTTTACATATCAACTATAAGGTCATTTGTTGCATTTGTTGCCAACCCCCTTTACAACGATTTAGAACAGCATAGGAAAAACTTGTAGCTTATTTAGTTACATTACGAGAAATAACTCCAAGGAATTAATTTTTTCAAAGAGAGAGAGAGAGAGAGAGAGAGCGAGAACTTCGAAATTTCGAAGTCACCTATTTTGCTTTTAAGAAACTTGTATTTTAAAATTCCATGTAATATACATACAATTGTATATTGTAAATGACACTTGAAATTTCTGAAATTAATGTATTTTTATACAGCCTACAACAATTAACTCTAAAATTTAAAAAAATTTAAATTAAAGGGTGTTCTATCAGTTAATGCAATTTTGACCATGTAATTTTGACAACTTGATGTATCTTGGAAACCGTAAAGGGCAAACTCTTGAAATTTTCAAAAACGGTAAAACTAAGAAATCCCAAAATTATAAAATCGTCGAGCCGAAAAAAATCGCCAAACTTAAAAAAAAAATCCAACACTAAATAAATCGCCAAATTCGAAAAAATCGCCAAAATTAAAAAAAAATCGCCAAAATAAAATAAATCGCAAAATGAAAAAAAAACGCCAAAAACCGAAAAAGTGTCAAAACTAAAAAAGAGACAAAACTTAAAATTATCGCCAAAACAGAAAAATCGCAACAAACGCCAAAACGAAGAAAACGCTCAAAACCGAAAAAACCAAAAAACGCAAAAAAAAATGCCAAAACTATATTTTACATTGGCTAAAAAGTTCGTTTTGAATTACATACCTAGTGTCCGTACGGAACCCTTCGTGCACCGGTCAAAGACGCAATTCAAAAAAAACTTGGCATCACTAACTTTGTGTCCGGTTTTTTTATTTTATCTGAAAGATTGCAAATGATTTTTTAACGCAGAAGAACAAGGGATAACAAAAAAATCGGACAGACAATTGTTATTCTCAACAGGCCTGAACATAAATTTTTCGTAGAATAATAAATTTTTTTAATTAATTGTTATTCCATTTTTCAACAAATAAATTTTAAATAATTTCTTTAAACTTTTTTTTTGAAACTTTGATTTTCAAACTCTTTAGTGACTATTTTTTGTCGTCACATTATTTCTTGAAATATTTTTTTCACAGAATATGTTGAAATTGCTAAAACCAAAGTCTACCGATGCTGACAAGAATTTTAAGGTTACACCCAGATAAAAGATTGGTTGGAAAATGGTCATTTGCATAAAATGTATTTCAATTCACGCTATCAATTTTGTATTAATCCAAAAAACAGTCCATGTTCATTGCCATAAGGGCGTAATTAGAACTAATATATGATTCTGAAAATTTTTAAATTGATTTCATCAACCGAACATATGCTTTTATCATGACTAATGAACTGATTGATTAGCACAACCGAATAAAATATTATGAATTGGATTTTACTACCATTTTTTGGTATTTGCAACTAAAAAATTGTGGTCCTATACTAACGTTAAAATAAACATTTTCTTTCAGTTGCTGCAACTAACTAGAGGTTGAGCTTACTATCATAGTTTATAGCAGCAAATTCAAAAATTAGCTTTTGTTATTTTCAAAGGTATTATGATTTGTGAATTCTAAAATGGTTTTTGAAAGTCTGTGCATAAGATAACAGGTTTGTGACTGTTTAAAATGTGCAGTTGAAGAAATGCATATAGACATGCTTCACTACCAGAAAGTAAATTTCAATTAAAATAAGATTATGACAATATGTTTAATAAAAAATTTCTTAAATTTTGTATTTTATTTGCGTTTATTATTTATTTTTGTTTCAGCTAGGAAGACCAATTTTTCTTTTACATGTACCAATTATGATATTGTATTAGTTATATTAACCATATTTTCGGTGGCAAGAATAATTTTTATTTAAAATTCCATACTGTTAACCAATTTTATTTGTTGTTGTAACTATTGGGTTAATGCTTATAATTAAATATATTGTGGTACCACAAGAAAATTTAAATTGGCAAAAGATTCGGTTGTCTCAACGAATCTGTTTTCTCTGTGTAGTTACTGCCTGCCCACTGTTTTTATTTAAAATTTATCTAATGTGTGTGAAAAGTTTAGTCAAAATTGTTTGTGTGGAACGAAATGAAACATAGGACCTGTACCACGTTCAAACCATAAACAAATTTTAAAATTTTGGTTTTGTTTTCAATGTTAGCGTGCGAACGTTGTCCAAAAGCTCATGGAGGATGCAAAGTTTGTTTGAGATAGTTCGGTTAAAAATACATTAAATAAGAAGATGTATAAGAAAACCTTTTGGATTCAGCTTTTCTCTTCCTAATAATTTATTCAAGTAAAAAATGCTCCTATTCTCAATAGCTGGGGAATAAGAGCAAATAAATATGATGGTGTTGTTGGCTGAAGTAGTAAGCACGTTGAAACTGAAGGTTCTGACATTCATTGAATTACAACAGTATGCATTTTGCTGATATACATTAGTCCCTTCATCGGCGATGTAAAATAACTAATAAAATGGCTGTTAAGCACAGCTTTAAAAATTTAATACGCTTCATTGACACTCGAGGCGCTGCGTTATTAAAAACGTGCAAAAAATGGGGGACAAATCACGGCATCCGATCCGATACTCGTGATTTAAAAATATTTCCATATAAACTCTATTGAAATATTTTTAAATTTCGAGTCGTATCGGATGCCGTGATTTGCCCCCAGAATTGCAAATGAATGAATCTTTCCTCTATCTCTTCTCTTCATTTCCTGAGTGCTACTTCTCTTTATTAAAAAAAATCAAATAAGGAATTATAGTAAATAAAACGATGCATTTTAGTGGGTGAGGCTAGCCCAATATTTTTAAAACTAGCTTTGAAATGCAGCACAAAAGATTAAAAATACAACCAACTCTTTTTATAGAAGAACATTTCTTGAAATCTCAAGGGAAATTATCTGTATTTGAACAGAACAGAACAGAATTAATTTTTTTAGATTTATTTTTTTAACCGACTTCAATACTTGTGTATTTTCCAGTGATAAATTCTTTGAAAGTAGTGAATTCTCACTATTTGCATCCTCATCACAAGTTCCATTTTCTGTTGACTTGTTTAGATATTTGTTTGTTTCTTATTTTTTGTGTAGCAAAATATTATCTTATCTAATGTGAATGGAGACAAAGACTAATATTTTTCTTAAGACATATTCATATTTTTACATCTCTCTACGACCACTCCCCCTTCCTGATTATATACAAATCATAAATTATTTAACGTTTTATATTTTTTTTTCAACATTATTTGAAAATAAAATTTATCATGATAAATAAAAAATTCATTAAATTTTATTGAAATGTTTATGGTTTTTAATAAAAAAAATTTATTTCTTCCTCTTATGGATGGTTTTCATTATTAAATTTAAGCTTCGTTTTCCAATTAATTAATGTTTATGACTTTTACCACGCATTTTCATTATGGAATCGTTAGCGCTTCAATATGCGAAGTACGAGTGTACCAATTAAATGAAAACCGCCAATACAACCGCATCTGTTTGTTTGAAACTTATAAATATTGTTAAAAAAAATTATCGAATGGAATTCATATAATCGAAATTTACTACAAAAAATAAAACACAAGGGCAGTATTGATAAAACGGGGCAAAAAAGATGAGCTTGAATGGTTTTTTGCTTTTTATTTCTATAATTTTCACTCATAGTTTGTGCCTGAACAGAACAGAAGATCAAATGTTGGTCGAATGGCTGCTCAATGAACCCTAAAATTTTATATCAAATTGAATATTAAGCAATATTTTATTTATTTTTGTTTTAGTTTTTCTGGTCTAATAATTTCTTTGTTAATCATTCAGTGAATTAAATAACAGTCATAAATTAAAATTTAAAGAGAATGTATATACAAATATTTACGTTATCGTTTTGTGTATTTTTTATAAACGAGTATGAATATTAGGAAAGCCAGAATCGATGTTAACCATACGACGAAATATCATTAATTTGTTTGGGGTGTAATTTTTAGTTAAAAGTCAACTGTCACGCCATCTGATTACCAAATGATGTTTAATTATATGGTTTGATCTTTAGTACAAAATTATTTATTTGTTTTGACAAATGTTGATGAGCATTTTAAAGAAACGCCATGCGTGCACTTTGGCAAAATTCATGATTTATGGTTTTTTTTTTTAAAGAGTTGGCAGAACTTTATTTACTTACACTAACATTCATAAACGTAAGTTAATGTTAAAGACTTTTACACCGCGTTTCTCAAAAAAAAAATTCGTTGATTATGTCAACACTAACTTTAATACCTGTTTGTGAATACATGCATTATTAAATCATGTAATACTGACAAACTGAATTTGTTTCGAAGGACCTCAACAAGTTTACATACTCTTATTCCCTTCCCCTAAGTTAGGTTAGATTAGGTTTGATAAATTCCTGAGAAGAAACAATAAGTGTTTCGGACCCACTTGGATACAAATATTTTGCTTCCTCCATTAATTAGTGGTAATGGCGGTATTTTTCTAAAGACTGCCTCTAATAACTTTATTAATATTAGAAAACATAAATTAAAATCATAAAACGTAACTAATTAATGCCTAATTAAAATCGCACCGAAGACTACACAAATCAAAAGAAAGCGCTGTAGGCACTATGGCCCCAACAACGAAAAATTTCAGGATTTGTATTAATTATAATTAGAACATTTAAAAAGAAATCAAATTTTTCATGTCGAAAAGAAAAGAACTATACACTGTCATATCAAAGAAACATATTTAAAATGTTTAAGTATGCCAAACATGTCGTATTATTTTGTTATATTTTTCCCATCTAGAAGCGTTGAATAGAGTATAATGATTTAAATTTATGCTGGCCGCATATCAGTGGAAATATAAAATTTAAAACCAATAATAGTGGTGTGAAATGAAACATCAATTATTTCCAATATTCAAAAAATGGAATATTTTTAAAGAAGAAATGTATACAAAGAAAATTACATAAACTGCACGATTTTAAACTTTTTGCTTTCAAAATAATTAACAATTTCTTAAAGTATTTGAAGTGTCATTGAAAATTTACAATAATCAATAAATAATAAATAAGTTTTTCTTTGCAAGGTTGCATGTCGTGCGTAAGTGTGGGAAAAAATTTTAAACTAATATTTTATATACAAATTTTTTTAACAAATTTTTTATTAATAATTCCAAAAAAACGAAAAATAAGGCAGAGAGAGCATTGAGTTTTCAGAGTCAGATATTTTGTGCGTTCAAAAGTAGAATTGTTTAAATCACAAACCTTTTATAATGTTGTATCGATTGTATCACTTTATTACAATACAATAGTGAAATTTTATTAATGATATTTTTCATTAAAAACTCTTATAAAATAATACATTGTCATTTCGTATGTTTTTATGAAATTGGATACCATTCGAAGATATCAGTAAGCATTATATTGTAATTTAAAATATATTTTACTAAAACATCAGTATTTTCCTTGAGTATAACAATTACTCAGAAATTTAGAGCAGTTTTACCAACAATTTAGTCAATTTAGTAAGCAAAAACTATTGCTGATTAAAATAAGTAATAAATCAGGAATTCCCATCTGTGACTCAATCTGAAGCTTTGAGAATAATAAAATAAGACATGTATTATTATTTTCAGCAATAAATTTTAATAAATCAAAAAAGAAAAAAAAAACATTTAAGTTAATTTTATTATTTTTATTCTGACTCCATTTATTTTTATATATATTTATGTTTTTATTGTGATTATGTTTGTATCGCTTTGTGAACCAAATTACATGTGATAATTATCAATGAACAAATAACACCAAGGCTAATTGTAAATATTTTGACAAACACTTAGCACAACGGAACAACTAGCTGTTTTCGAAGGTCACTACACCTTCATCATCAGCATTCTTTGTGTGTGGTCCACTGTATGTGGTGTCAGTTGATGTAGATTTCTAGGCGCTCAAAAATACCTCATTGAGACAAATTTGTAATTTAAACATTTTCTATTTTCACAAGATATTTTTAACTTGTGAAAAGTAAAAGAAACTACTTTTATTGCATTTTTTACTTTCTTGCATTTCTTGTGTTGGAAATTTAAGTAAATATATACTATTTTAGGGTTTTGTTGTTGCTTTGCAAAATATTGTTATCGGTCTTTGTAATCGGTCTTTGTAAGTTATGCTGAAAAAGTGAAAACAAAAAAAGTGCTTTCCTCTAATAAAAAAAATGCTGAAAAAATTAATTTTCTGCACAAAGTGTTACTGAAACTCAAGAGAGAAGTGTGAAAAATTAACATTTTTGAGGTCAAAAGTGTTCTGTATGAGCTATTAGGGTTCCTAGATAGGTCAAGTTATGTGTATATGTTCAAAAAATTTGTCCAGCTGTACCGTAACAACAACTTCGCCATTCCTTAATTTAAAAAAAAGTGTATAAATAATTTTTTTTTGCATTAAATGTGAACAAAATCTGATCGATGGACTCTTAGCTACATCATTGTGATATGTTTCTAAGCGCTATCAACAAGTCTGAGCCATTGGCCAAAAATTGATGACACCATTTTTTTGAGGGCGTACTGATTTTCGAAATCTTTGCAGGCCCATAAAAAAAATTTATCACCAAAATCGCCAAACTAAGTACAGGGTCTTCTCACTACAATTTGGCACTGTCGAGTCTATACTGGATTTTTTTTACTGTTGCACAGTGTTATTAAAGCACTTGTTTTTGGAAAATTTTACGATTTTTTTTGTTCAATTTCAAAGTTTTGAGCTTGGAAAATTTTTCCGGCTTAACGGATTTACATATTTCAAAGTTTTTTTCTGAAGGTTTTCTTGAAGTCCTGTAATAAATAAACTGTGTATAATCAGACGCTGGCTAAAAAAGTTAAAGCAACAAAATAAGTATTTTAAAAGTTGGTCCACATTTAAAAAATTTACAAGTTACATAATTTTTTAGTTTTAATTTATGAAGAAATGCTTTATTCTTAAGATATATTTAAGTCAAATGCTATTTTAAAGCAATTGATGCATAAGTACATTTATGTAACATATAATACTGAAACTGATATGCAAATACATATTAGAGCAGAAAATAAATAATATCCCAGTAAAAAAATGGAAGTCATTTTAGTGGAACTACATTTTCATTGCTTCCAAAAAATCGATATTTTTAATTTGCCGAGCGAGAGCAAAAAACCATGTAGAAGCTTATTTTAGTCATACAAAATCTTGTAACTCCTCCATAGTGTTAGAAAATAAACCCCAGAATTAAAAAAAAATTTTTTAATCAGAAATAATTCTTAGTCAGGCTTAAGTTTAGTAATTTCAATTCTTTATTGAATGAAATACTTCTATTAATTAATGTGACTTTCGAAAGAAGAGAAGAAAAAATTAAACTTCGACTTTAAGCTGGGGGAAATACCGATACTTGTCTGTGCAGCCACGAACTTCATCAGCACCCTAGTCTATCTACTTGGGAAGAGATTCTTATTAATATCAGCTATTTAACTTAAATTTACAATGAAACGGAAAATGAGAAATGCTTGTTGTGTATACAATTGATTTTGGTAAACACATTTATAAGTATCACTATTATTTTTCTGTTGTTCCATTTTTTTTATTTTTCTATTTAGGTTAGCACGAAATAATATTGTTGTGTTTACCAAAGGTAAATCAATTCTATACACAACAATCATTTCTCATTTTCCGTTTTATTAAAAATTTAATTTAAATAGCTGATATTAATAAGAATCTCTACCCAAGTAGATAGACTAGGGTGCTGATGAAGTGCGTGGCTGCACAGAAAAGTATCGGTATTTCCCCCAGCTTAAAGTCGAAGTTTAATTTTTTCTTCTCTTCTTTCGAAAGTCACATTAATTAATGAAAATATTTCATTCAATAAAGAATTGAAGTTACTGAACTTAAGCCTGACTAAGAATTATTTCTGATTAAAGTTCACTACAGTTCAAATGTCTCAAAAAATTATTTTTTTAATGAAATTTATGAACTAATTTTAGTTTAAAATTTAAAAGGTATTTGCTTAAATTAACATGAAAATACTGTTTCGGGCTTAAATTCGTATAAAAATAAACGAATTGTTAAAATAGATAACTATGTACCATTTTTCCTAAATGAAAATGTTATCATAGAACACAAAAAACGGAATTATTTTTAATATCACTTCCAATTCAGTGACCAGGCATCAAAAAAGGGAACTTCTTGCAATGACAACCCTATGTAAAAATCATTAGATCGGATTGAAATTTTCACTACTTCCAGATCGCAAATGTAATCCATGTTAAATTCTTGTACTTACCCATTATATTTTAACTTATACAACAAGAATTAAAGAAATTAATGTAAAATCAAATAATGCAGTTTGAAGCAATCATATTTTGGCATGATTTAAGTTGGCTGTATTTCTGGCGACTCTCGAGTTTGGAAAAAAATGTGGCCAATGCGTTGCTAATTGGTTAGAGCCATGACAGCTTCATGTACTACGTGAACCAAATGCTCGGTGTTTTGAGAATGGTATAGATAATATGTGAAAATAATTAATTTCAGCAAAGAAAACTATCAAGTGAACTTATTTCCCTTGTGCTAACGTGGTATTTTCTTAACTTTAATGTTTCCAGCTGGTCTTGCGTATAGAACTGCAATCATGGCAGTTCAGTCAAATCAAGTTGTTTCCCATTGAGCATAACAAAGTTTATGTAATTATGAACTTGTGGACCGAACATTGACAAATGCATACTATTGCTTAATTTTAGGCTGATAAAATCTTCGTATAGGCATATGAAAAACTAGTGAATGTTGGTCTGTTATCATCGAAAACAAAACATTCTGGGAGTGGAAAAAGTGTGAGTTATTTTCTATGAACGGATAAAGGCCTGTTGTACGTCGTCCGGAAACTGACGAATCCACGATATATAATGGAAAACGTGGTGACTGCCGTATTTGGGTTTTCACAAGAAACTAGAATGGCGCATAAATTTTGACAACAGGCATTGCTGTGTTGTTAACCAGCGTGCTATGTCAATAGCACCACGAGCTAACAGATTGTACCATAAAATACAAATAAAACTGATCGACTCCAAATCGTTCCAAATTTTTATTAACCAGACAAAATGGAGTTATTAATTAAATGCTATAATACTTCCTGGCCAGATTCTGCTTCATTATTTCTGTTTGCCAAGCAATGATCTCGATAGAGGATTTAATTAAAAATATTTTAAATAGTTCTGCTGGAATTATTGAAATGCTTCTTTAGCAAAAGTTTAAATTTTTCGTGCTATAATTTAATTAGGATTATACATTGTACTGAGATCCGGTGTGTAAGTCCTAGAACGGGTTATTTGAGGTCAGTGGTTATTGAAGCAAATAATTGATTTCCTCGAGACAAAAACATCGATATATCATACTTAAGATCCGATTGTAAATGTCATAAAAATGTATTTTGGCAACCCCTTTTTTTCTTAAAATTTTTTTTTTTCGAAACTGTCTTGAAATTATACGTTACATTTAGTGCTGTACGGCGAACTTTTTTTTGCGAGACACTCTACTGTCCCTTATATTTTTTTATGTACATATTTATTTATATTGACCAGTGAATTGCGTACGTAATGTTTTGTTTTAGAACTTTGGCATGAACTTTATTTTAAATTTTTCAAAATTAAAATAAAATATTTTCCAAAAAAAGACCTAAATGCTTATTTTATATTTAAACATTTCCTAACAAAACTATATCACTGTGTTTTTTAAATTGTGTGTTCGAAAAATATGGGTTTTTTGCACCAAGATCCTACTGTGCGGGATTCTGGTGCACATACCACTTACATGTGTATGTATGTACATACGTATTACGTAATTGTAATAGAAATGAATGGGAGCCTGATAGTGTCAAACCTAAAAAAATTTTCTTTGAATATAAACACCTTTCTAACATATACATAAGTATGTACATCCAGATATGTGTATGTATATGCATGTGTGTTTGTTAGAATATACACGGATATGTTTTCCCAAACAGTGAAGAGCAATGAGTAGTGAAAAAGTGAGTAGAGTTTAATTATGACTTATAATTTCTTGTACTTATGCCCACACATACTTATTGCAATGTTGTCTATGAGTGAGATTTACTCGAAATTTTGAAGTGCGCATCGAACTCATACTTAGCAACATTTATGACATTGTTGACGTTGACTCAATGCCTATCGACGATGCAAAATAAGTATGAATCACAATGCAAACTTCGCTTACCAACATTAATGTTCTCATTATGAGCTTATATGTTTCTCTGTTGCTTTTTTTAAATTTTTTTTGCAGGAAATGGAAAACAATCCTATTTACTACTATTGCATATATAATTGCAAAATTTTTGTTAATAAAACTTTTAAATAAACATACATGCATGAGTTAAATGAGTTGAATCAATGTGAGTAGTATAAGTATATATCTGAAATTAGAAATCAAACTGAGGTAATTTATGAGTGTGAGTGTGGTATGAATAGCAATGTCGACGTCGCACTCATATTTATTGCAACTTTTACTTATAAATCAATCTTATTGAGGGTGTCCGCACATCAGAGTAGTTGAGTTTAACTGATGGCTACGCATTTATATTTAAAATTTCAAGAGTCATTATGAATAGCAAAAAAAAAAGGGATTCATTGCAGATCACTGTTCACAAACATGCATTAATACATTTAAATACCATCATCTTTCCTTACCCTGACGCAACATTTAGCAAAACATTTATTTAAATTTTTTCTTTTTATTTGGAAAAAAATAAAATAATTCAACTTACGCTAAAGCTTATGAAAATTGTTTAATTCAATTAAATAATTATGCGTATGTTTCTATTCTACACGCAAGCTTAAAATTTTATTGTTACAAAAAACATTTTTTTTCATTAATTTTCATTTTTATGACAACGCGTGTTGTTTTTTTACAAAGAATATTTTACAAATGGTTATTCAAATTAAAAGGGAAGAAAAAAACCTACGCACATGTGTGTACTTACATTACATTATGACGTGTGTGTGTGTGGGAGTGTGTGTTTATGTATGTCAATGTGTGTATGAATAAATAATTTTTATCAGAAAAATACTACTGACACCCTCATAAAAAGCATTATCCTTTACACGCTTACAACACCGACTCTTACATACATACATGCAAAACAGTACAATGAGTACGAAGTGGCGCAGTTGTGTGGCGGCAACAGAAGTCGCGTGTAACGAAGGGTGCTAAATAAATGTTGGCTTTCTGTCGCACTCTGTATAACGGAAGTAATGGTGAGGGTGAGTTTAAATTGTGGGAGATGCGATCAAAATAAAGCATTAAATATTTGATTGTATGCGTGGCTAATGTTGTAAGTGTTTGCGAATAGTTGAATATTTTTTTTGTTTGTTTTGTGTATTTAACTTTATTTAGATAATGTGATACTCATTTATTTCGTACACATTGTTCAAAGTGTAAAAAAGAGTTTTTAAACCATATATTCCTTTTATTTTCTTTTAAGCTTTTTTTTGCGGAATCATATACATACGTTTTTAAAGCTTTATTTGGGACACTTGTTAATAAATTCTGCAAATACATGAAAAATTATACATATATGAAAAAAAAATTTAGATATTCGTCTAAAACCTCAAAAGTTAATGGTTCGATTATCTTTGACGACCTAATTTAAGTTACGTTGCCACTTGACAAAGTGTTATCCACGCATGCAAACTACAATTAACAGCTGTAAATTTTAGTTGTCAAATATTGTAAATATTGGTTATTGGTAATTTTTAGTGGCTGAATAGTTTTTAATATGCTTCACAGTTATAGTTAGTAATTTTAAAAAATAGTTAGTAATTTTAAAATTTCTCCCTTAAATACCGCCTAATAGATTCCACATTTTGTAGTTCCCTTTCTTCACTGAAAAGTAATAATACTTAACTAACCATCTTTTTGATAATTAATTTCATTAGCAATTTTATTTATATTTCTTATATTTTAAAGCCTTTTTTTAAATTTTTTTTCAGTTGTCAATCTGTTATGATCACATTTTCAATAACATCTGTGCAGTTTATTTACCACTCTTAATCGATATCGATACTATGGATAAAATGCAATTTTTGAGAGCTTTATGTACCAAAATGTTTAACCTATTTAATTTTTGCAAGGATTGGGAAATTCCAAATGGTGTTCAGTAGAAGATAGCTCCAATCGATCACCGAACTACTGCTGCCCTCACATTCCTAATAAAGTATTTAGCCTAGTTCTTGTTGGCACCACAACCGACTATATTGCATCTTTTAACATGGCTGAATATTATAGCTTGTGCATAACTTAAAGAAAGCTTAAAAAAATTTAAAAGACTTCATTAAAATAAGCCCTGAGTGTGCTGCATAATTTCTGCAAATTTTCCCACTGCATTTTTAATACAGATAAAAAATTAGAATTTTCAATATACAATAGTTCACATGCTCAAAGTTCATAAAGTTTATTGAAAACATACAAATAAACAAAAACCGAAATTTTCTATTAAGAGAAGATTAACCTCGTTACAACAACATACATATACATATATCTTGTCCAATAACATGTTACCAATTTGTCTAACAAATTAGCTGCAAATGAATCGGAATAAAACATTGAGAATTAAAAAAAAAGAAACAATCAATAGACACGAACAAAAGTACAAAATTTAAATAGTGCTTTGAGAAGAATTGAGCGTGTAAAACAAGAAAATTACCAGATCTTTAACACTTTGAATAGACAGCAGCAAATCACAAACACAAACTCAAACATTCATTTCGACTCATACGAGTACAACTGGCAACAAACACACATGCTGGGAAGTGTGAAAAGACTTGTCTATGGAAATTAATTTTGATCTAATACTACTCGCGTTCGCCAGAATTGAATATTTTTTTTGTGTTAGTAAATAATCCAACATTTCAAGGTATTGATTCATTTATCTAGGCTCACGGCAGTGCTCCAGGCCAAGTTCCGGCCAATGCACGCAGTGTCTATATTACATTCGTAAAATTAATTAGAATAAATTTCATTTTATGTGAAAGTTTTACAATGAAAGGTTCCGGAGATATGGAGGTGCAAAAAGTGCATATTTTAAGACATACTCACTGACCACTGACCATTGACCACTGACACACTCATCAATATTATTAAGTACTTCCGCTATAGCTAGAGATCTGAAATTTGGTACACAAGTAGATCTAAGTGAGTGATGAACAGGAAAAATCTGAAAACCCGAAAATTTTAACCGGGGGGTGGATCTAGGCCCATAAAAATTAAACTTTGTGTTGGTGTTCCGAAATTTGGTACACAAGTAGAACTATGTGAGTAATTACCTAGAAAAATCTGAAAACCCAAAAATTTTTACCAAGGGCCTGGGCCTATGCCTATAAAGCTCAGAATTAAAAACACATATCTAAAGCGTTCAACTCAAGCGATTTTATTGAAATTTGGCACACATGTTACAATAATACAATGCTATACATTTAAAAAAAAAATGGAATTTAAACCTCCTATTTCATGTACTGTACTGTCAGCACATTTAAATGTACTATTGATGTATTTACTATTATCCGTTTCCAACGAAACTAAACAGGAAAGATAAACACTAGCCAAAGCAAATTTTGAATTAAAAAAATTAGGCTGAAACACACACGCCCATAAAAATAAAAAATTAAAACTTGCGCTAGTGGGCTGAAATTTAATAAACCAGTAGTTATAGATTAGAAAATTACTAGGAAAATCTGGAAACTCAAAAATTTTACCAAGGTGGGCGGGGCTGCGCCCATAAGGCTTAGTATTTTAAATACAAATCTAAGGCCTTTAACTGAGGCGATTTTATTGAAATTTGGTATACATGTTGCAATAATGCAAGGCTATAAATTTACGTTGAAAAACATATATGCATACATTTTAAGCCTACTATTTTATATACATTTGAATATACTACATATTAATAAATTTATTACTATCCGTTTCCAACGATTTCAATAATTTTTTCATACAATTCTTACTAGAATAAGTTCCGCAAAGCTTAAAAGCTTGTCTTCAGAAAGATAACTGCTGGTCAAAGAAAATCTTGGAATTAAAAAAGGGGGCGGTATCACGCCCATTAGAAAAAAGAATTAAAATTTTCCCTAATTAGGTGAAATTTGATAGTCAAGTAGGTCTAAGCTAGAAACCAACTAGAAAAATCTTAAAGCCAGGAATATATAGCTATAGGAGCGGCCCATTAAGTTAGAACTAAAACTTAAAATTCAAATCGTTGGCTATAAATTTTTGTTTAAAAAATTGGACGTTAACATGACAATAAAATTTATATCTCTTCTTTCATGTTCATGATATTATTATGTATGATTGGCACTGACTCAAAAATGTTTTCTTTTAAGAAAGTAGACAAAAAATACGCCATAAAAATAAAATAATTAAATTTGCTCTAGAGAGCTGAAATTTGCTGATAGGTCAAGATGAGAAACCAACTAGAAAAATCTAAAATGCAAAATATTTGAACCAGGAGTGGCAGGGGCCACGCTAATATTGTACTGTGAAGCTTTTAACTGAAACTTTAACTTAAAACTATCATCTTAAAAAGAGGACGATGATAATTGAGCGCTCCTCATAACAAAATCTTGAGTTACGAAAGTGACGGAGAGCGGGGGCCATAATATTTAAAGCTAGAATTTGAATGTTATATGGCAGAGAACTGAAATTTGGAAAAAATTTACCAACTAGAAAATTTTAAAACACAAGCTGCTCTATTGAAACTTTTCACGCACATTTCATTTATACTAGCCTTTAATTTTGCATTTTCAAAAGTTCTTCGTCCAAGCAGACTTTAGAAAAATAGGCGGGGTCACTTTTACTCAAATGTACACTATGTTTTACATATTTCAAGATGATTCTTAAAAAATTAAGTACATCAGTCGGTCCTTGTAATGACACAATGGTGCACATATCAAACTCTAATCCATTATTGTATGCAGGTCTGCCCTTTTAAACTGACGCAGTCATTATGAATAAAACTATAACAGACCAGAAATTTAAAGTTTAATAAGCTTTATTAAGAAAACCTTTCAAGAGGTAGTCAGATCCTCACAAAAACATAAATGTAAAAAAAGTCCAAGTTCCTTTCCAAAATTTCGGCCATTAAAAGTAGTGAGATCAAAATTTTGACCAAGTTCTTGTTTGGCATAATACCTATCACTGTAATATCCTATGCATTATATAAATTTGTAACAGTAAGGGTGTCATATAATTTCTTGATAATGTACTAACTTGGCATACATTTATTAAAATAAATTGTTTATCAATTGTTATCGCTAAATCTCAAAAACAGCATTACCGATTTGAAGTTTTATTTTTGCTCGTTAACAAAATAACAAGGAAAAATCCTGAAAATTATCGGGGTGCGGAACACCCCATGTGCAGAAAAAGAGAATCCTTTTACTCTTCCGTTGAAATATATTTATGTCATTCCTAATTATCCAAACGATTCAAATCAAATTCAAAAAACAGATTAATCTAAATCAATCATACGCTTAATATATTTTTAAAGCTGGGACCAAGAAAAAAGCTTGGGGCAATTCTTATCTCTAAGACGCTATTCAACAGATCTTGCCCAAACCTGCAACATGGATAGATATGAAAGTATTTGTTTTATGTTATATGGTTTTTATACATACGACTTACACATTCATGAATTTATTGGACATAGCAAATGGTATTCTTCATTTGTTACTTTTACGCTTACATAGCATATCTGCATGCAGAGCCATCCTGCGGTAAATGTAACTGACATAAGACTAGTCACGTGATCGCTCTAACAATTCCTATATTCACCTTTACATAGATATGGTTTAGGATGGGTTTAATGCAGCTTGTGACTTGTCACTGAACTATCTAATGAAGACAAATTGGTGTAGAATAATAAATAAATTTCATTCCCATATTTAACTGTAATAATTGAAAACTTTTCTATTTTTGTAAAGGTAAAAAATGCAACTATATTTTATTTTTAAACAAAGTCATTTTTGGGGATTCGAACTGACAACCTCCGGCGTTACACTCTAGTAGAGTAATCGACCATAGGGCACTCATAATTCAAAAGTATGAATATCAGTTAAGATAAAGCTAATATCTAAATATAGTCAGTGCTGGATTTACCCCTAGGCCCGTTAGGCCCAGGCATAATTTTAGAGTCGGCAACATTTTCAGAACCTTAAAAATTAAGAACCGTAAAATGTTAGAATAATTTGTTATTTATATTTTTTTTGGATTAGTTTCGCTTTATATCAATGAATATAATTCTGACCTTACCCGTTTATTTATCGGTGCAATGTAAATTATTTTTAGATTTATATAATATTATTCTTAATAGAGATGATCGAAACTGTGATTTTTTAATAATGTTGCTCTTTTTGAATGTGATTTCTGAATCGCTGTTCTTTTAAACTGTGACTGTGATCACAGTTTGTACGAAAGAACTATGTTTTCAAAACCTGTTCCTTGATAAATTCAGTAACAGTTGTGATTAGTGATTTTTCAATCGCTGTGATAAGCTAACAGGTTTCAAAATATCGTGCAACTCTAATTCTTAAGCACTGGAGTGGACTATTGTGCATTGTTGAGATAAAACGACAGTTCGGATAAGTGTATTTTACATGTTAATTTACGAAACTAGAGCGAACTTTAGTTAGGATGTACTGATAAGCAGTGTATAAAAACTTCTCATTTGTGTAATTGTTTTTGCTTCTGCATCTGAAAAAGCAAACAGTTGCAGTCAAAACGATCAAAATAAACGAAAAGTTATCCACATTGCAGAACTTCAGCAAGCATCATGTTCGATAAGTTTTCAGTTTGACTGACTCCACACGCAAAGAAAAAATATGATTGAGGTAACCATAATCAAACAGCAAGATAATATGTATGAATTATATGGTTGCAGTCAAATCATATTATTGTCAATAGAAAATCAAATTTTAAATAATATTATGATCTGAGTTAATAATAATATTATCTACAAAAACAAATAACTTTGTTTTACCTAATCTTAGTATTGTAAATATGACAACACTATTGTTAGATGTAACTAAATTAAAATTGAGACTTATCATACCATGTTCTAATATTATAATAATATTTTTCAATTAGACCACAGGTTATTTTATAAAAAATTAGGTTACATAAAATTAGGTTATTTTATATGAAATTATAAATTTGCGGGAAACATTTTTTTCCACAAAGTGTTACCGGAACTCAACAAAGAAGTTTGCATTAATTAAATGGTTAAAAAAATAATTTTCTTAGCGCAATTGTGAAAAACGAAAAGTGGTCTGTATGACATATTAGGGTCCCTAGACACGTTCAGATTATTCTGAAAGAAGTAAAAAAAAAATTCCTTCACTATTGCAAAAAAAAAAGGGAAGGGAGAAATGATTTTTCTGGCGTAAAATGTTATTGAGATGATAAATCTCTGTGGTATTTTAGCTACATGATTGGCACATACTAAAGCGCTATCACTAAGTCTCAATTAGCTGTTGGCTAAAAACTGATAACACCATTTTTTTTGGTGCACCCATTTGCGAAATCTGTGGAGGCCCATAAAAAATTGTTCACCCAAAATCGCATATTTATTATATTTATAAATTGCATATATAATTTAAATAATATTTTTTTTCATACAGCAAAAAGTGCGGTATATCTCACGGGGTTTAGGCCGACATCAAACATGAACCCGCCTCCGAATATAGTTACCAATACAATTAGCATTATATTTAACTATTTAATATGTCTCAGATCCAGCTATATCGAAATTGTTTAAGCCCATTTGCAACAATGATAGAATTACTCACAATTAAATTGACTGAAGATTAAGACGACTTATCTCGATATGTCTTTTTTCACCATAAACTACTTCTTGCTATTGGTAACACTTCAATTTTCTGAAATCGTAAGAACAGTACGGTTGTCACCAAATTTCTTGCAGAGTAGTTATACAACAAAACATTAATTAACAGGAATTTTAAGACTGTTTTATAAATTTTAATAGATTCGACAACAAGAAAGTAACTGACCTTTTTTGACATTTGTCTACAGTCAGTTGACGATAGTGGACAACAATTTTGTTTGCTAGTGCTTGTGTTGTTACGTTCGCTTTGATTTTGTTCGACTTGCCGAGTCGTGGACCGCAAATTATAATGTTTGTAGTTTAAAAGGTTGCGAACGATAAGGTTTGACAACACGGTTCTGGCTGTTATTGTCTATTACGGCAAAGTCTTAAGACATTACCATCAAGTCCAACCAAAATTAATGTTCAGGGAATTATTTGGCCTGAACATTTTTGAAGTTTGATATACATTCCTCTTGCTGCGAGTTCTTATTGCCAGTTTAAAGAAGTCATGCAAAAAAAATTCTCATCTGTCTATTTATATTTTGAAAACAAAAACATATTTGAGTTCTATATTTGACTGATCTGCCACGGATAACCGTATAATCTTGCGGTTTTTTGTGGAATTTCTTTAACAACCACGTTGCATACTTCCTATGTGAAGGCATAGGTCGTGTACAGTCAGTCACAAAACCTTTTAAAATACTGTTAATACAATCTTGGGCATATGGTGTACGTTACTCCGCCCATATTTGCGCAACACCATATTTGCAAATTTACTTTGCATTAATATGTTTAATAAATAAATAAATATTTGAGTTCCTCTGTTTTCGTTTTCAATATAAATAGGCAGACGAGAATTTTTACATGGCTGCTATAAACTGGCAGTTAATAATTTTCCGCTTTATAAATTGAAAATATAAGTGAATGAAGGCAAATTACAAAACACAAACCTAAGCAAAATCAATTTAAGAGTTGTAATTTCTTCTTTGTGTTCAGTTAGCAACTACTCGTAAGACCACAATTAAACAGTTTCATATGCCTTTTGTCATCTTTTATGAAAGGTCTTCAATATTGGTAGCTTAGATGCAAGTTCTTTCTAGTATTAGAGTGCTATGAAATTTTTCTTGAAACTTTTTTTGTGGTAGTACGAATTGTAGACTCTTCACCCCATCCAAATCTTCTTACCACCTATCTTGGGAAGAGCAAATAATAATGAAATCTTGACCCAAACGTGTGTGACGGAATGTAATTAAACCATAACCAATAATATTATTTCTCGCTCTCATGATTTTATACCTTAAAGGTACTGCTCATGTACATACTAAAAATGTTGTAAAATGAGATAATAAATATTACAACTCTTTGAAATGATAATTACCATTCCAATACTAAAGACTTGAATAATGTTGATGATGACAGCTACCAAAAGTATTTAAAATATGAATGATCACATTAATTCGTTAGTGGTAAAGGTGGGAGGAGGACAATCGTTTAAAGCGCTAATATACTGAAGAAGATGCTCTCTCTAATCTAATAATTAATCGTTTTGTAAAAGTTTTGTTTTCATTAACTTTTCTTTTTTCTTTTTGTTTTTTTTTTTGGAATTATTTACAAGTTGAAAACATGTTGCTGTTATTTCCAGAATTTATTCAATTTAAAAAATGTTTCTTTCATAAAAAAAGTTTGTTGGATTTGTTGTGTTGTGTTGTAGGTGGAAGTGAGCGGGCGGGGTTAATGAGCCAATAATCATAATATTTCTTCTCAACGTGTTGTTTGTTTATTTATACTATAAATTAATGTTTGAATCTCTTTTAGTCTTCAGTTATTAATGGAGAAAAATATTTTTGCTTGGGTGAATAAAAATACCTTAAGTTTTTTAATTTTTGAGAATTTTGACAAATTTATGGTCGGCAAAAGTAAAAAAAAAATTATATATTAGATGTATCCACGTCAACTTGTGAGCAATCCATTTTGTTTAGTTGTCTGAGGGCAAAATTTTTGGGGCGGGCGCACCCCCTAAAACACAACTCATCGCTATGAATTTTTATTTGTATATTTTTTTATTATTTGAAACTGCACCGATTGTGAGGGAGAGAATAACAGAAATAAAAAAAATTATCCATAGAACTGAAGGCAACTCTAATGAACATTATGCAATAGGTCTAAGACACATGCATTTTTGCCTCAAAATATCGAATAAATCTTGAAAAAATTCAATAAATATATAATAAATTTACAAATAAACTATTTTTTTAATTAGTTTTCGTCTACTATCAAAATATAAAAACAATAATAATCCTGAAGAAGTTAACCAAAGGTTAACGAAATATCGATATATAAAAATAAAAATATAAAGAAACTTATAAAATATACTGACCTAAAGCTTAAAAAAATAGTTTAATTGAACATATAAAAAAGGTCGAAAAATTAGATAAACAATTATAATAAATTTATATTAATCGAGACAAGTGCAACTTTAAAATGTTGTTAGCAATATATGTATGACTTAGACTACTTCCATAATTCAAGGCACTTATGTCAGGCATTTCTGCGTTAAACATTTTTGTATAGCTTTTTTTATAAATAGTTTTTGTTCATTTTTTTTTGGATTGGCAATGCCATAAGAAGTTGCACAACTTTGCAAAATTTACTCTGATAATCTCGCACTTAGTCAGACCCAGACAATTTTGCATAATTTTTAAGAAATAATTTTCTATAGTGTTGCTGTTATATTTTTTTAAAATTTTGCAATTTTGATTTTCCGCAACAGTGCAACTATTGACGTGAATACTGTTAGTTTTTGTTTTCTTATTGCAACCTTGTTATACCTTAAATAAAATTTGAAACACGTTTAATGTTTTCAATTTACATGTAACTCAATGTAAATAGTTTATTTTTATATACTACATATATTTACTTGTTGTATCTTCATAAATGAACTAACTATAAATATTGAAATCTTAAATCAAAATATAATTATTAGTCCCGACCAGTATCGGACATAAACTAAGTTATAGTTATTAATAATACATTAATGTCATAATAAACACAAATATATTTTCAAAAAGTTTCACCTGGAGTGTTGCGTGTTAAAGCAGCCGTAGTGTACCTCTTCTTAAGCGGATGTATTCTGTAAAGTTCAAGATGTTAAAAGAAAGAGGATTAGGATTGGACTCGAGTTTTGTTAACTATTTGCTTGTGTATTTTGCAATTTCAGCGTTTACAAGTGGCATATTTAGATAACGATGTGAATTTGATTTTTTTATATACCATGCAGCCGATGTTGTTAACCTTAAAATTTCGTTTTGCTTTCGTTAGATTCAGTGCCCCATAGCTGAATTATGTAACACCATATGGGTTTCAAAAACGACTTGTATACCAAAAGTTTACAATCTAGACAGAATGTGGAATTTCTACCAGTCAGTCAATGTATCTGTGTCAATTTTAGTTTTATTTGTATTAGCTTAGATTAAACGAGGTGTTTCCATGTAAGCCGTCGATCAAGGTGTATACCAAGGAATGCCCCATGTGAATTTTAAGGAACAACTTGATTGTTGATTCGAATGGGCGAACAAGTACACCCAGAAAAAGGATTGATTGAAAAATGGTCATTTGCATAAACTGTATTTCAATTCACGCTATCAATTTTGTATTAATCCAAAAAACAATCCATGTTCATTGCCATAAGGGCGTAATTGGAACTAATATATGATTCTGACAATTTTTAAATTGATTGCATCAACCGAGCGTATGCTTTTGTCATGACTATTTAACTTATTGGTTAACAGAATCGAATAAAATATTATGAATTGGATTGTACTACCAACTTTTGGTATTGGCAACAAAAAAATTTTCGTTCTATATTAAGGTTAAGATAAACACTTTCTATCGGTTGCTGCAACTGACTACAAGGTTGAGTTTAAAATTAAAATAAAATTAAAAATTAACTTTTGTGACTTTCAAAGGTATTTTAATTTATGAATTCTTAAATGGGTTTTTAAAGTCTGTGCGTAAAAATATGTTGTTTAAGAAATGCATATAAACATGATTCACTACCAGGAAATACATTTTAATTAAAATAAACTTATGACAATATGTCAAATAATAAATTTTTTAAATTATGTATTTTTACTTTCGTCTATTGTTTATTTTTATTTCAGTAAGGAAAGCCAATTTTTCTTTCACATCTGTGACATAGCAGTTAAGTACACGTATGTAGAACAAAAATCGAAAGCAGTGGTGTAAACACAAAAGAAATCCATTGTGTATATTTTGAGAAAACTTCATGTAAAACTTCCTACTCGTTTTTTTTCCACTCCAACTTTGCGGCATATAGGCTAAACCTATTACCATAGAAACCAATTGAATTTTGGTCTGGTTAAGGCTATAGCATTGTGGCTATGGCATGTATAATTTAAACATAAGTCATATTTTACTGTTTTGTGTGGGAGAGCACTCTTAAAATTTTAAAAACATCGGTCTATATGCTATAGCTATTACATTCATACCAAAGTATAAACTAAATTAGTAATTTTTACCATATGAGATTATAAGCCGAAAAAACATAAAAAAGAAGTCATTGCGCTATAACTTTCTGAAAAATAGAACAGCAACTCAAAACAGTACTCGACTGAGTACTTTTTCTTTTCGCCACAAAATTATTCCTTGAACTAAAAACGCTGTAAGTTTTAATTTCTTTCCCAGTAATTAAAAAAAGCAACATTTTGAATATTTTGACAGTTACAAAAGATTTTGAGCAACTGATTTGTATGCAAACACACATACATACATACATACATACATATTTATTTATAATTTTACGTTTATTAAATATTATCTAATTTATGACTATGCAAGTGCTCCACCACTGAATCAATTGAAACTACAATTTGTCAACACGTCTTAGGCACTCAAATAAACAAGACACTAAAAAACAATAGTTTGTTTTTTGTTCATCCGTCTGTCTGGTTGTATGTCTGCTTTTCTTTAAACACATGCCATAAATTATTACAGGACCTTCTCACAACAAAGGAAGTGACAAATGGAACAGCCCACAAACAAATAAATAAAAGTAATTATTAAAAATAAAAGAAAATGAAATTCAATCTAAAAATTTATTAGTGAGAATCAAATTGAAATATGTATGTTTGTAGTACATCGAGCCGTTTTTCGATTTTATCCTAAGCTATATGTTATCGCAAATAGTCTTTTTTATTGGGCCTACCCATAGTTTAGAATTATCAAAATGTAAAAATGGTTGATAACTTTTAAGATACGAGCTATATAATTTTATCGTAACCGACAATTTACGTACAAAAACTATTTGAATTTTTAAAAAAAAAACTAAGGCTCGATATGCTGACAAAAACATAAATGTGGAAAAAGGCTAAGTTCCTTTACAAAATTTGAAATATTCTATGGATTATATAAATTTGTATATGTATTGTTAACTTTATCGACAAAAATTAGCAGAAAATATCAGCTGCGTCATTGTTAAAATTAGTTTCACAACCACACAATCGTTCTCAGTAAAAAAAGAGACTCCAAAAAAGTCATGAAAATGTAGAGTTTGCGATCTGGAAGTAGTGAAAATTTCGATCCGATCTAATGATTTTTACATAGGGTTGTCATTGCAAGAAGTTATCTTTTTCGATGCCTGGTCACTGAATTGGAAGCGATATTAAGAAAAATTCCCTTTTTTGTGTTCTATGATAATATTTTCATTTAAGAAACATTGTAAATAGTTAATTATTTTAGCAATTCGTTTCTTTTTATACGAATTTTTACCCGAAAACAGTGTTTTCATGTAAATTTAAGCAAATAACTTTTAAATTTCAGACTAAAATTAGTTCATAAATTTCTTTAAAAAAAATATTTTTTTTTTAATTCTGGTGAATATTTTTTAACACCATGGAGGAGTTACAAAGTTTTGTATGACTAAAGTAAGCTTCTACATGGATTTTTGCTCACTCTCGGCAAATTAAAAATATCGATTTTTTGGAAGCAATGAAAATGTAGTTCCACTAGAATTACTTCCATTTTTTTCACTGGGTTATTTTAAGCGACAAAATGTACAGACAAAAGTTACGATTGTCGGATCATTAAAAGTTACTGAATCGCACTACAGAAATATGCATTACCGTTTGCATCAAACATCGAATACCGCCATTGTATAATATTTTAAATATATTTTTGTTTTTCTATTTAGGTAGAATTTTAGAAATCTCAGCAGTTGTAAAAGCTGATGTGTGAATAAAAGAAAAAAACAACTTAGCTCATTCTCATTGAATTGCACCCTACAATAGGAATATCCCGAGATCACTTAAGTATATTGGAATAATTTTTTCATGTAAATTTATTCGTTTTTGGTGCTTGTTGACATTTAACCACGCTTGTATGTGCTACGGATGTGTATTTAGTAGGGATGTAACCAATACCAGTTTAGCGAATGCGAAAGCGAAAACGAATAATGCATTTGAATTTATGCGAAAGCGAATGCAAATACTTACAATACGGTACAAAATCAAATGAAACTAAATTTATTTTAAAACATGAAGTTGTGTTGTGTACATAGATGTGCTATGTTTAGCATTTTATTTAAATTTAGTCTTGAATTGAGCAAATATTTATTAATTTATTAAATTCTTAAAACAGAAAGATACATAAATTAAATTATATTAAAATAATTATACATAGTAGAAAATCAGTTTACAAAATGTTAGGCAATTAACCCATTCGTAGTTTGGCTCTAAATCCTGGTACTCTATTTAACATTTCATGTGAAATGCTGCCAATATTAAGAAAAATTGGCATGAATTCATGAAAAATTTTTTGGGAAGTAGTACTATGTTAATATTGTACATATGTATATCTTAAAATTTTTAAGTTTTCATGCGAAATAATATGCGTGACATTTATTTCGCATAGAATTTACAACAAACACGGGCTGGTTAAAATTGTATGCATTTTAATTTTCTGAAATGGTGCTCAATATTTTTCAAAAGTTTGATTAGACTAGTCTTAAGTTTTTTTTTCAAAAACTGATAAATATTTCCAAACACAGCTGAATTTTGGTTTCATTCTGATACTTATGTCAAATTATTTATAGAAAAGTTTTCCTCTAAAATTTTAAAGCTTTGTTTATAAACTATTTTCGTAAAAGAAGTACAATTTTTTTTGTATTTAGTATTCGCTTGAAATATTCGCATAAATTTTAGCGAATGCAAGAGCGAATGCAAATAGCAAAAGTAAGCGAATAATTTGTGAACGTGAAAGCGAATGCGAATATTCGTTACATTCTTAGCATTTAGCTCTTTAATACTATTATATATATAGTTCTTTGCATTGACGTTACATGAATATTTTCGCGTAACACTGCATTAAACCTGTCGGAATATTTTTGCTTAACACTTCATTAGCCCTGTTGACGGCCATTTCCGCAACATGTTGTTTTTAGCTTCTTTAAAAAAAAATTTGGTTGAAGTCTACTGACGAGATTTTTGAGCAGAATAGAAATTCATATAACAAGCAAATATGTATTCCTAATTCATTAAAGACTAATATCCATATATATATATATATATATAGATATGTATATATATACATATATAAATATTAGAGATATGCACGTGAGTGTTTGCTGACTCACGACACGCACGCTCACGCAGAAAAATATTTTACTCACGCACTTTCACGCACGAATGATCTTGAAAATTTTCACGATCACACACGATCACGAATAAAATATTTTTAATTACGCACGAGTGGCTTACAACTTATCACGATCACGCACTCTCACGAAAAAGTATATAATTCAATTCGAATTTTTTTTGTTGAAAAATAGGCTTTTACACATACATCTTCTGTATGTATGTATTAGTGTTGCGCTGAATTTAAATTTTTGTTATTCGCGAATACGACTAGGAATATTTGAAACGATATTCGCGAATACGAATACAAATATTATATATGTAAAACTTATAGACATTAAAAAAATTATATATGAAACAAATTTTATGTAAAAAAGCTTCATACTACTGTTGGCGTACTTTAAAGTTAATAAAAACTATTCAAGATTTTAATGATCGTCATTAAATAATATTTGAAAATAATACAAAACACAAGATTCTATAATTTCTATAAATAAATTATTAGATTCCTACGACAAATTTTTAATATTTTGCAGAAAAGTCTCTTGATGCCAAACAATGTAAAGAAAAATTCTAGTCAAACTGTTTAAATGATTTTCATTTCTTCATCCTTCTAACATATTTTTAATATACATAAATAACTTATTTTCTTATGAAACTACAACATTTATTACCAATATAGGTTTCATTTAACTCCAGAGGCGCTGCAAGACTACATTATTTCAAAAAAAAAAATCGAGAAAAAAGCAGAGATGTAAAGGAATAAATAAAAGCAGAGATGTAAAGGGACAGAGCTCTTTATTCACCACTTGTCTTATCTATCACTATACCTTTCCTAAAGAAGGTAACACATAGTGTCTGAGTGTTAATTCTTTTTATAAAAAAAAGTTTTTTTATGTTACTGGTGCAGCAGTTTGCATGTTTATATTGAACACAAAAAGTTATTCGTTTCTTCAAAATTTCGATTTACAATTTTAATTACCGAATACCCCACTATACGTAGCAATAAGCGCTTGAATTGATGTGGCCCGGAGATTCATTACATGGTACTATATTGCAACAATTGCATTTAACAAAAATATGTCAAATATTTATGCAGTCCTTGCAAGAAAGAGCCGAAAGTATTATTTAAACATTTTTAGGAATTGTTAATCATCTGCTAATAAAATTTAAATGCACACTTACGGCTATGTCTACACCGAAAAAATTATTCCAAAAAAATTTTCACACAAAAGTTTGTTTGAAATAAAATTTTGATTCACTAAATATTTTTTATTATTTCAGTAAATATTTTGATCCAAGTTTGTTTTAAGCAAATCAAAAAACAATATGGAGTGAAAAATTCTAGTTCAAACAATTAATATAAAGTAATACTTGTAACAAAATTGTTAAGAGAAAATTTCTGTTCCTATATAGAAATTGCATACAGTATCACAAGAGTTATTTATTTTATTTACTTTTTATTTTCGTTAAAAAATATTGTTGAATCAGACAATCTCTTGATTGGAAAAAACGGGGTTTTTTCCAAACAAATTATTACAAAATTTTGCATTAATTTGAATTTACAAATTTCTTTGTAGGACCTAAATTTAAAAAAAATAGTATTTGATTCAGAAAATTTTGTTTTTGCAATGAAAAATTAGATTTTTCTGTGTACTAATTTTAATATTAACTTAACCGCGGAAATGTGTTTAATTCGAAAAACTGAAAGCAAATAACATATTTTTTTAAAATGTCGATACTTATTTTGAAAATAATGACTTTTTCAAAATAAGTTCCATATGTTTTTGTTGCATTGTCAATTGATGTACATATAAGCACATTCATGCAGATAAAATTTAAAATCAAAAACTAATGATGATTTTTTAAATCACCAAACATTAACAGGATGCAATATTGAAGAACACACGCGTGTCAATAACAAACAAAAGGATGAAAAACATAAAATCATAAAAATCCATAAAAACTACAAAAAGTACAAATAAAATTGAATAATATATTTTTAACAATATTCTGTTCTACAGTTTATTTGAAAACTACGAGTATGAACTAATAAAAATAACAATAAATAAAAGACAGAATCGAAAAAAACCAGAAGAGGTCACACATTATTGTCGGCGTCGATTCAATGCTGCAGTAAAAGGACCCACAGGATAATAATATGATTTAATGAAAGGGGGTGCAGCCAGAAGTATTGAGCACCAATGTAACAATAATAATGTGAGACAGACAATGTGTGACTGGTAATGGTACGGTGACAAAACTGACTGACCTAAGGTCAATTTTGTTTTAAGTGTAGGGAGGGAGTTTGACAAAAGGGGGATGTGCTTATGTGTGTGTGTGTATGTTAAGGTTAAATTGTCAAATTTTGAAATATAACACTTCTCTCATAGAACGTATTTATTTATTGCTGCAGCATAAAACTGTCCCATTTTTGTTCGATTGAGAATTTGACACATGGCCAGCCACTGTCGTTAAAAATAGTTTTTATATTTCGTTTTCCAATGAAAAATTTATGTTTTTATGGAAAATTTTATTTTAAAATATTTAAGTCTATAAGGACAAAGCCAATATAAGGATTCAAGTGTGTTTTGAAGTTTTTAAATTGCGTGTGCGTGTGTTTAGTTGTTGTTGTAGTCTTATTGATAACTACTGAAATAAGGATTTTATGAAATTTGATATTTTATTTCTTGCTATTGTTACTATTGTTTGCAGTAAATGACCCAATAACCATTTTTAAACAAAAATATTCACGCACCCACTCGCACTTAAGCAATGATTTGACACCAGTCACTCAGTAGTTTGTTGGTTTAAGTTGCTGCTGCCAATTTTTTTATTTGTATTATATACAATAATGATTTGAATTCAAGGTATTATTTCAATAAAATAGGATTTGTAAAAAAAAATTGGCCGCTCGTATTTATTTTCAAATAGTTTCAATTGAAAACATGTAGTGCAAAGGCACGTGCTTCTATATTTATATGTAAATAGTCTTCGTGGTTTTGAAAGAACCAAATAAAATATGGACGCATTAAAAAAACTTATGCGTACTAAGAAAAAGAATATTAAATTCGTCCCTCGAATGCTTACATCATGATATTCATTTCAATGTTGTTTAACTAATTTCTGCACATTTTTATACCCAAAAATCGAGCACATCTTCATATACCTTATAGTTCATGCTATATAAATATTGAGCCTTTGCTCTAGGATTAGCTGCAAAAATACTCCGGCGATTGACTATATCTAAATTTGGTGCTTACTATGCCTTTTTGCAATTTTATTGGGAAACTACTACTACTGGAAGTACTCGTACATGAGAGAATATTAAATGCCACAGAATTGGTGAAGTCATGGTAATAGGTAGCAATGTGGTATTGTGTTTAGATCGGTGTTTAATATACTTGGGGTATATTAGTATATCAAAAGTCAGATCAATATGTTCAAGAGGATTTGAACCTATGATTTGACTTGAGGGAAAATCGCTGAACAAAGGGGATTTAATCTTGGGTATTTTAGAGAGGGGTGGAGTGATAAGGAAATATCGTATATCACGAGGGTTCTTTCCTTTTGAATAATTTGAGTCAGAAATATATTAAAGTTAAATTCAAAAAAAGTATATACCACTACGACTTTCTCCTTGATGGTTAAGTTGACGATTCAAGAATGAATAATGAACGAACAACTTCATATGAAAAATTGTTCGATCTCATCCGAAAATAGTGGAACCAACCACATAGAAGTTTGGGCGTTAATATAAAAGGAAAAATGATAACTAAACATAGTTACGATACAATATAATAATGAAATCATTTACAATTTAAATATAACGAAAAATGCTCGAATTTGCTGTCCAGTAACATACTTATATGATAATCGCTTCGGGTTAAAGTAATAAAGTAAAAATAAAGTACATAATTCAACTTTGCTCTCAATTCAAAAACACACACGTACGACGAATTGTGACCCGGTATTAAACCTCAGTTAGCCGACTATAATGGAATGTAGCTGCAAGGGTAGGAAATAGCTTGTTGATATTGTTACGCTGTAGGTTGTTAGTAGGACTCGAATATTTCTATTAATTTTAGTATTAATTAAATGAGAATTTTATCGTTTCTTTGAGGACACTTTCCGGGCAGGGTTGATATTTTTGAATATATTTGGGTGTAAATATATGTATATCTCTTATCCAGAATTTCATGTATTAAATATTTTCTCTAAAACACGAGCTACATGAATAAAAAATTTTTTCTAACGCTAAGAGAGTCATGCATGTTATAACAATTACCTAACCTAACCCACGGAGTGGCATCGTGTGTTTTTCTCAAATGAGAAAAAAGATTAAAAATGAAGACCGGGGTGGCTACAGCAATTACTTTTGGGTCTATAGATGAGTTCTATAAGCAGGAACAAAATGCATATAGACGTGGCTTAGCCCAGAGAAACAAGCAAACATTTCTAAAACATTAAAGACTGAATGTCAAGTGAATATACACTTACAATAATAAGTTTGCGTACAAAATTAAATAGGTTTAAAATTTAATTTACCAAAGGCACTGTTTAGGAATTAATTTTTTTTAGCTCAACATTTATCTTAACTCCATTTAACATAATTTGATAACAATTTCCCAATGAAAAAGTTAAATCTCTGCATACATATATAGGCATCATGTTTAAAATATATATAATTATTCAAACGGAAAAAGTCTGCGTGCAAAATGGTTGTCTTGGTAAATTTTCTTTGTATGCCTTTTTAGGGTTCCGTACACCAAAGGTGAAAAAAGGAACCCTATTGCTTTCGCTACGCTGTCCGTCTGTCCGTCACACGGTATTTTCTCAGGAACCGTAAGAGCTACTGACCTGAAATTTGGACAGAGTATGTAGATCCTTGGCCACTACAACAACAAATACATGAGAATTAGAAATTAAAGGGTGCTCCAAAACGAGCGACGAAAAATGTTAAAATCTCATCTAATATACAAATTGTATGTACATATGTATATTGACACTTGAAATTTGTAAAATTAGTGTATTTTTATATAGACTACAACAATAAACATTAAAATATTAAAAAATTTTAATTAAAGGGTGGTCCATCAGTTAATGCAATTTTGACTATGTAATTTTGGCAAATTGCTATATCTTGGAGACCGTAAGACGTAAACTCTTGAAATTTTCAAAAACCGTAAAACTAAAAAGTCCGAAAATTATAAAATCGCCAAACCGAAAAAAATCGCCAAAACCTGAAAAAAATCGCCAAAAATTTAAAAAAAATCGCCAAATCGAAAAAAATCGACAAAATTAAAAAAAAATCTAGCACTAAAATAAATCGCCAAATTTGAAAAAATCGTTTAAATGAAAAAAATCGCCAATATGAAAAAAACGCCAAAAACCGAAAAAAAATCGCCAAAACGCGAAAAATGCGCCAAAACCAAAATAATTGTTTATGTGAAAAAAAATCGTCAAAATGAAAAAAAGTCGTCAAAATTAAAAAAAAATCGCCAAAACGGAAAAAAACGCAAAAATTTGAAATAAACGCCAAAAACCGAAAAAATCCTGAAAACGAAAAAAAAAGTGCCAAAACTAAAAAAATTGCCAAAATTAAAAAAAATCGCCAAAACAAAAAAAAAAAACGTTAAAATAATAAAAATTTCCAAAATTAAAAAAAACTTCAAAAACCCAAAAAAAATCGCCAAAACGTGAAAAAAGTGACAAAACTCAGAAAGCGCCAATAAATTCAAAAAATTCACAAACTAAAACAAAAACGCTTTAAACCGAAAAAACTCAAAAACAAAAAAATGCCAAAACTATAGTTTATATTGTTCGTATTGAATTACATATCTCGTGCCTGTACGGAACCCTTCGTGCGCGGGTCAAAGTCGCACTTCACTGAATTTATTTCTCTTTGCTTTTGTGTTCATTAATAAAAAAATTTTGCATTAATTGATAAAAAGCTCGTGCTAAGATTGCTTACATCTATTTTGTTAAATATTTGCTTAAGCTGATTATGTCTTTATATCCAGTAAAACGAGAGATGGTTTCTAAAACGCATCTTCCAGTATTAAATAAGTGAGATAGACACACATATGTTAATATGCACATATTAATATGCATACAAATATGCATGCATTATCTATTGATGTGCACTAAGGTCATCTTGTTGCTAATATTGGCTTAATGAGTGTGCGCCTGTGTCCTACATAATTCCTCCCTCAATGTGTAAAATTTCCATCTGTTCAGTCTACAAATTTCTCTTGTTTTCTACCGTATGAAGATTTCATATTAGAAAAAAGGTCAGCTAGCACAGTGTGGGTTAATTGCTGGCATGAGCTGAGGATCCTTTTTTGTTTGTGTGCAACTTTGGATAGACAGTACAGCTACAATTCGCTCATTCATTAATCATTTACATAATTTTATTTGCATTATCGTAGAAATGAAAATTTCATATTTTCTTTCGCATTTCTCCATATATAATTGTTCCCCTAAAATGTTGTTAGTTTGTTTGTGTGATGGATAAAATCTTTCAAATCTATTTATCTTTGGACACAATTATCGTTATAATTGTGTGTATTCTCTGCTTCAAGTATTTTCAAATATTTGTTAATCATTAATGCATTTGAATGGCAAACAGTCTATTTATTGACTTTCATTATGTGGTAATTTATGGATGACATTATTATGGCTTCAATTCGGTTATGGCACATTAAAATTTTAGAATATTGAATTTTTTAATCATTCATTTATTTTCCGATGTTCAGTAAAAGATTTATGGTGAAAAAAGGTGTGGCTGGTGGAAGGGAAAACTTATTTTATTTTTTTTTTTAATTTTTTTTGTCAAAGAAAATGATGCGGAATGTAAAGAACTTTAAAAGATTTTAAATATGTTTGATGGCATGAGTTATGGTTAGATACATAAAAATTTCCGAAATGCCAAAATGCAATAAATTTATAGTTTTTGGAGGGCATTTGTCATTAAACTGATAATCCATGGCATGGTGTGTACTGCAATCAGGAGACTTCAGACATAAGTTCCGTATGGATTAGTGTTATTTTATTTTTTGAACAAAAACTTTTCATACGCAAAATTTTAAATAACTAATCAAACTTTTAACATGAGAGTTTACTATCAGATGGTCCACTAAAAGCTTAGGACTTGGAATATTTTGGCACTTATTTAATGGATTTACAGCAACTAACGCAATGTTATCATTGATTAACTTTTCACTTGTACATACATAGAAAGAATATTTGCAATGATAGTCACAACCGTACAACAAAACTTCTTACTGGAACTGCACATACATACATACAAATCATTGGTTACAAGTAGAAAGACCCTAACTCTCATATTTTTGTAACTTTATAGAAGAATGTAAAAACAGAATACAAACTGTACAACTGCCCAGCGAAAAAAAAACGGAACTAGTTCCAAAATTTTGCCATTTAATACTCTAAGGCAGTTGATTATATCAAAAAAGGTTCAAGATAACCTTTTAAGCGCATACCATTCAGTTATTTGGATCACTTCCGCCTCGTGACAATCATGTATTAAATTCATTTATGTTTCACCAGAAATTGAAATACTTTGAGCTGACTTCATCAATGTTGTAATTACCCTGAAGGAAACGTGGGGTTAAGTGTCTCCATGTCACCACTTTTGTCGACTATTTTGGTGACATTGTCAACAGAGCATCTATTAGTTTTGTTCTTAATGCGTAGAAAACATTTTTTTATATACACACAACTATAGTTTGTTGAAAACAAAAGTGACGTAGTGCAAAATTTAAGTGTTTATAAAAATTAGTTAAAGAAATCAAATTAAAAGGTGAATTAAATTGTATTGAACAATAATTTAAAAAAATACACAAAAAGAATTTGCAAAGAAGATATAAAACAAGAATCCATATCGTAAAAAAAGAAAATGTTAAAATTAAAAAATTTTAAGCGAAAGTGCCAATTATGGAAACTGTTTAATCCTGTGGAAGATTTTGTGCCATCAGTAAAAGATTTGTCATACCTGCAGATTCATTCGTAAGTGTTTGAATTTACTAATTCAGCGAAACATAAAATTTTTGATTAACATAAACATGTATGTGTATTTATTTAATAGAAATGGCAAACAAAATCCCTAGTTGCTGGTGATATGCTGAACGAATAAATGAATTTATCCCGGTTATTGTATATTTTTTAATTATAAGTTAAATTTTTTACTTATATATTTTTTTAATTTAATACCAAAATGTGAACAAAATACGCAATTTCATTATCAAAGTATAAAAGTATAAAGTATAAAGGAGTATATTAGAATAACTAAAATGTGCTAGTGACTATCTGTTTCCAATGTCTTCATATGGTCCCTAAAGAACTATCTAATCAGTAGTTCAAATGTCAGTAGTTGCTTTTCAATGACACGCACATGTTAAATGTCTATAGCAAAAAGCATTGAGTGGGGTATAATTAGTCAGCAGTACTGGTGACAAAGTCAATAGTGAATAAGTATTGATTCACTAGTGATATTTCCTGCAGGGTAATGATTTGTAGGATAATTTTTTCTTGGGTGCTTGTACAACTGATTTGTACAACTGTTTGCAAAAGCGTTTTTTTACACTATTGCAATAAATTTTTGTGAAATGTACCGGAATCACTGAAAAACTGAATTTCGCAAAAAATACAATTTATGGCCTTTATACTTGTGACCATCGAAAGGGAAATAAAGCTCAGTTAGCCATCTTTAATGCAATGCAACAGCAAAGGTAGGAAACAGCTGATTGATATTGATATCTGAAAAGTAATGTACAGATTCTTACATTCCGGATGTCTATAAATATTTGCGTTGTTTTTCACATGACAATATCAATCAGCTGTTTGCTAATGTTGCAGTAACATTTCATAACAGTGGGCTAACTGAGCCTTTAATCGCAGTCCTGAGATCAAAGTTAAAGATACAATCCGAATTAACAAATTTTGTTCGGGTTCTTCCAAAATACAGTAAAACAAAATGTTTGCACAAATTCCAATAATGTAGGACTGGAGTCTAATTTCAAGGCTTGTTGGCAATTAGCGATGCCAGTTAAGGGAATTTGGTACCAAAATTGGGGATTTTTTTCGCGGTTGAGGATAAAAATTTTGTGTTGGGGACTTGGAGATTTGTTGGGAATGATAACCACATTTAAGGTAATGTTTTGGGGATTTTTTTAAACCGATGGTAATAGGAATGATGTTTGCTAAGAAGTGTGCATCTGGTAAGTCTAGAAATGTGAGTTATTATTAATAGTGAGTGGTTGCTAATAAAGAAGAAGTATCAAGGCAGATTAATCAATAATGAAGACTACCAAAACAAAAATACATAACAAAATGCAATATGACTATGATATGATAATTAAAATAATTAAATTTATTTTGACAAATTTAATCCTTCCCCAGTGAAAAAAATGGAAGTCATTCTAGTGGAACTACATTTTCATGGCTTCCAAAAAATCGATATTTTTAATTGCCGAGAGTGAGCTAAAAACCATATAGAAGCTTATTTTAGTCATACAAAACCTTGTAACTCCTCCATAGTGTTAGAAAATACTCAACAGAATTAAAAAAAAATTTATTTTTTTAAAGAAATGTATGAATTATTTTTAGTCTAAAATTTAAAAGTTATTTGCTTAAATTTACATGAAAATACTGTTTCGGGCTTAAATTCGTATAAAAAGAAACGAATTGTTAAAAAGGCAACTATTTACCATTTTTCCTAGATAAAAATATTATCATAGAACACAAAAAAGGGAATTTTTCTTAATATCGCTTCCAGTTCAGTGACCAGGCATCGAAAAAGAGAACTTCTTGCAATGACAACACTATGTAAAAATCATTAAATCCGGTCGAAATTTTCACTACTTCCAGATCGCAAACTCTACATTTTCATGACTTTTTTGGAGTCTCTTTTTTGCTGGGCTATGTTTAAATGCTAAAGCTTTTTAATACAAGTACTATGCACAATACCATTTTTGAGGCTGATGAATCAGAAGATTTCGATTGCAAATTTTTTTTTAAAATTTTATTATTCTATGGCCGGTACAAATTCTTTCTCCTAACCCTCCACGTGGGTGCCGTGTAGTAACAAGCACCACAGTTGCGTCCTATTTTCGCCTTGCATACCCAAGACGGTGCTTGGCTATGGCTCTAGGTACTCATCTGGCTGTCTCTACTGTACTAGTGTTGAAATAGGTGGATAGGCATCTGAATCATGGGAAGAAGGTATGTCCCAATCAGCCTAATCCCGGGGCCCCAGCTAAGTGTAATGTGGTTTTTTCCGCTGACGGACCTTTAGCCCATTACTCGTAGAACTTATGTGTTACTACCCGATCTCTGAAATAACAGAGCAAAAGCTGTGCACATATTTATAAAAGGAAAACAAATATTATATGCCCGTTGTTGTCAGTTAGGTGCAGCGTCACCTGGAACTGCCCCTGAGTTTAAAAGATGATAGAGGTGAAGCCCTTCTGGTGGAACTTCGAGGTCTCACCAGAGGCTACTTCTGGTTCCACGGGTGCCGGTTGCCCAACAGCTGAGCTGCTTAGAGATAAATGCATTGCGGTTGTCAAAATTCTGTGCAAGAAAAGGTTGAACGTCCTGGATATGATCCCAGGGCAGTGGCCAGTATTCTTCGCTAAAATGCCGAATTCGTCCTACCCCACGGGGCTAAAGGGATGATTTTGGTAGGTGTGGTGTGGAGTAGGCATGGATATTTGGCAACACAGATATGAGTTCATTACGGATGAGTGGTAGCTGTGCCGGCAATGGTTAAGGAATTCTCTTGGAGACCTCGCTATTGGTGTAAACACAACACTATAGCGTGGAAGCCGGAGAATTATCGTGGTGGCTGCGGTTGCTACCAAAATCGCTGGGAGAAATCTTGGCTTCCCAGTGTTAAATCATTGCTAGTGATTAGCGTGACGCGGTCAGCCAGATACTATTCTAGGTGCTGCTGCCATTCAACAGAAGCTGCTATGGGTACGGACAAAAAGACTGTAATGTCTCTGATTTAAGAAGATGTCCTTTCGACCGCTAACGAGATGTGTCTGTTTTCTTCTGGTTTAAAGCAGGTCAAAGCTTTGATGCAGCCATTTACATATAATGGCATCCTGAACTTCAACAGGAACATTTACGGCTTGTTACTGGTTTTCTGTCTGGTCACTTTGGACTGAACTATCCTCTGTGCAAAAGTAACCAAGTTCGTTCACTTCTGTGTCCCTTCTGCTTGGAAGAAGACGAGACGATGACACACATTCTTTGTGAGTGTATCGTATTGTGTAACAGTAGAAGGAATGTTTTTCATTCTGAGTTTTTGTGTTCAGATGAACAGTGTAATTAATGCAGTGCTATAACTTCATCGAAACAATAAAATAATTTCATGAAAAGAATGAAATAGCTTAAATATAAAGGGTTCTCTTAATAATTAGAAAATATTGTTGTCATAAATGCAATAAAATATTCTAACGAAACCAGAATATCAAGGAAGCAATTCCAATGAAAATGTTTCACAATATTCATGAAATTTTCATTGGATTTGTGAAATTTGTGAAAAATTTTTAATGAAATTGTTTCATTGGATTTATGAAGCAAAATTCTTTCGGTGTATGCTTCATATAACCCAATTTGGTATTTTCGGGAATGACAAATAAAAAATTGAGGATAAGCTCTAGAATAAAACTGGCCACACTCTCTTGGAATTAAATGCAAAATATGAGGCGATTCTTGCCTAGTTTATGTTTACATTATACTTTTAAACATTATTTGTGACATGTAGAAGTTTTTCCGAAAATTCTACTTTCTTTTAAAATCCTAGTTTAACCCTCTACTAAATACCTACATAAATAACTCTGTATTTTATATGCTTCAACAACAATACAATCATTAATTGATTTGTAGTGCGATCGGAAAAACATTAAAAAAACATTTAAATTATTAACAAAACATTTAAAGAAAAATGTAACAATAGCCTCCTGAATACGACATTAAACACCGGAGATAAAAGATACTTTGCAGCAAGAGCTGACTGCAGCAGAAACAGCAGCCCTTTACTTCACCAGCAAAAGAAAATCGAAACTATAGAATACAAATGTTAAAAATAATATACGTACATACATAGAACACATAGAACAAGGCACACTTTTGGCATGTGTCCATTATGGAAATAAAAACTAAAAATTATTGATTTTGTTTGTTAAAACAATTGTTATTGTTAAAAGTCATGAACACGATATACTCGTACGAACGAACACATTTAGAGATGATAATGATGTTGATATATGAATGCATAAATTTGTGTGTGTGTGTGTGTGGGTTCGAGTGTGCACTGTGGATGCAGCATCGTGTAGCACTAACTAAAAAGAGAGATGATTTTTAACACCTTGACTACCATTATTATTATTATTAAATGAAATTAATGCACATTCATTCAAACAATAGATATAAAGATCTAAAAATATACGTAAATAAATACGAGGAACAAAATTGTGTATCGAAATCAATTGAGACATTTAACACCGTCGTAGTACGTGTTCGTTGGGCCAAAACAATGGTTTCGGATATTCTATTGGTTCGATTTGGAAAAAGTAGAAAAGAATTTTGTGAAGAAAAAAAAAATAGAATAAAATAAAACAGCATGTGTTAATCCGTTCATATTCTATAAAAATTCAATTCATATTGGGCACGAGCTGGAATATTTGATGCAGTGAACAGAAATTTAAAGGAATGCTAACTTCAGTACGTTACAAGGACATAAAAGAGGTGAATAAATTCCAATAATATGACTCGCTGAACAAAAAATGGTTTAATTCATATGTTTGTAATATTTCTAGGACACTTTAAAGAAGTGAGAACTGAAATAATTTATACTTTCTGAAGAGATTTTGTATTGTTTCCAGCAGGAGTTAATACAGTACGCCCTCGATTTGTGCAAATCTCAATTAAACACACTAAGTGGCTATCGCAGCAGCAAACTATTATGTATCATAAATGCTTTTAGTACTAATTTGTGATCTGGTTATCGCATCTTTTCTTTGCAGCTCTCAGATTAATTGCAAAGTGTGAATGCATTTATGTTAGTTGATTATATAAAAATTAATCGTTTCGTAAACCTAAATTATTTTTTTCTGAATAAGGCCTATATTGTTCTAAGGGTTTCAGTCTCTTCTTTGGGAATCCATTTAAAATCGGTATGAATTCAGCTTAGTTAGAGGTTGATAAGTGCTTACGGATACGAACAACTGGTCTCTCTCGACTATACCTACCAGCAACATAGTTACACGTCCCAGGTATTTAGATTTCATTAAAATTTATCCTTGGCAATTCATAGATGATTATGTCTGCATATTCTAAGGAAAATTACATAAAAAAGAATATTCAAACAAAATGTTCAAAAACGTGTATTGTTGAATATGGAAAAGAAGTCAACAAAATTGTATATTTAATTCAACCACATTGATTATCAAAATTGCAAACAAGCATTAAACTGTATACAAGCAAGAAGGCGTTGAAAAAAGCGGCATTTATCCATACTAGAGATTCAGGAAATCCCGAGTCTCGGGAATTGTCCCGAAATCGTTTAATAAGTTTTTTTTTTGTTTTATAAAATAAGTTCATCATACGAGTAACTTTTCTCCATGTGAAGATAGTAACCAAGTTATTTCTCCTTTATTAATTGCAATCCTTTATTAATTGCAATCTATTTGATGATAAGAAGCAATATTTTTAACAATTTTAATAATAATATATTAAATAATAAGGGTAATTACGACAACTCATGTCAAGCAACTGTGTAAAATACCTAATTGCACTTTCTGTCGTGGGCGCAACATTTGGTTTAGTTGTCGATAAAGTCAAACACAATTGTTTTATTCATAACAATCTTTATCCTGTATTTGTTTATCAAATACACTTTTTGTTTTTTTAGTTCTGAACAACCTCTGTGAAATGCATTTATGTATTTTGTATTTTTAATGAAAAAAGAAGAACAAGCTACATGCAATTTCTCTAAGAGAGCCTCTCTCTGAATACAAATGATGATCGAAATAAAAAACGTTTCAAAAGTGTTGTGCAGCAAACCCAATATAAATAACAAAATTAATAATTGAAAAAAGTTATTTGCAAGTTTGTCAAGTTAAAAAAATATTCATATATACATATGCATGTACTTACTACCATTCTTTGTTATAAATAATCAAAGCGTGAACCAAGTGTAAGGACATTCTGTCACGTATTTTAGACTTAAACAAAGTCAGAAAAAAACGCGATCAACTTCTGCGTTTAAATATGGAAGTGACAGCAGTTTGATGAGAATGCAACTTTGATAATGCTTGAAGCATAGTTCATATTAACTGAAAACTCGATAGTGGACTCAATATATTCCCAGGACAAAAGTTCGATATTACACTATACTTGGGTAAATACTTATATTATGTCTTCTTTTTTATATGCTTTAAATGTTAAAGTTTGAGGGTAATATGGCGCATATTTCTTCAACCAAGCCTTGCACAATCTTAGTAGAATTTTTTGAAATGCTCCATTTAAGTTCAGAGCTTATTTTTTTAAATATAGACTTCCTCGAAAGAAAAAATAGGTGAGGAAGTTTTTCTTCAAATATTTTGTTTAGTGACACCGCCTCGAAACAAAAAGCACCAAAATGAATTAAAAAAAACACTGAGCACTAACTTCAAAATTTTTCGCGTCGAAAATTTTAAAAAGCACTGAAAACGGTGCGAAAACCACTGAGTTGACAACGCTGGTAATAGTGTATTTCATTTTTATTTGAGAATTTCTTACAACAGGTGTTACACTCTTGTATTAAATATGATAACACAATCGATATAGAGATACAAGAGGTTTTGTAAATTAAGCAAATATGCGCAAACATACATGTACTATACCGTATTAAAAGATTTTGTTAAATTGCTGAAACAAAGTGGCAGAACTTCGTTGAATACTTCTGTAATTAACAACATTCATTCTTATTTTCGCCAAAGGTTTTTTCAATTTAATAATAAAATTACGTGTTTGTTATCCTAAAATGGAATTTGAAAATTACTTCATATATTTTCACTAGTTAAGAATTTTTAAAATTTTATGAATTTTATAATTTGTTAATTAATTTATTTGTATAGAAAGCGTCTTCAACTACTCGTTTTTTTATTTAAACGAGAAACACATATATAAAACAGGAATTTCTGCATTTATTTTCATCAGGAGTTGCACAATCTTGTAATATTTACGTTAATAATTTTGCACTTGCCCCGATAATTTTGCATCATCTATGCAAAATAATATTTTATGTGGCTGTTTTGAATTTTTTTTTTAAATTTGGCAATTTTGCTTTTCCACAAGAGCTCAACTTTTGAGTGAGTGAGTACTTTAATATATAAATAATTTGTTTTTTTAACTTTGCTTTTTTATGAATAATAAACATTTTCGTTATATTCAAATATGGTATATAAGATAATTATATTTAACTATGTAATATAAAATATGTTATTATAAAACTTTTGTTTGTGAACCTCATTCTAAGACCTTTTTTTAAATAAAAACGTACTAAAAGCATGTCTTTTAATGTTTAAAAACCTATAGTCCCGTAAAATTCATATATATCAAAAAATTTCAGGATCCTTTAAAAATTCAAAAATATCGGGATTTAATTATTTTAAATCCGATATCTTATAAAATAAGTCCCAATGCATCGGAAGTTATTTCCATTTTTCTAGTAGGGATTTATTTAATATGAAATAACTCCCAAAGAAAAATCGTTTGGGACTAGTGGCCTGCGTAAGCAGTCTTGAAATGTAAATACATCATGTTTTTTAAATGTACTCTCGTGGCATGCATTATACTAAGCCAATAATAAATGCTGTCGTACTATACACGAAGCACGATGGTTGTATTGGTGTACGTGTATATGACTTTTAACAAGCGTTGTCGCCAAGACGTCTTGTTTAAACAAACAATGAAAATGAGTACTGTTTATACTTGTATGCTTGTTATTTTGCTAATTGTACGTTTGGGTGTGTGTGTGTAAGATTTAGATGGTAAGCTATTATGTTCGTGTTTAAGGGAGGTTTTTTAAAGCAATCGCAGACAACCAATGTAAATGCATGTGTGCGTTTGTATGTGCACAGAAAAATAAGAGAGCATACAAAAATTATGTAGGTATGTATGTATGTACATGCATGAAGTTAGTATACGCGTCAATGAGAGAAAAAAGCACAAGCACCACAATTTCTAAAGTCACGAAGTATTTTCTTCTTTACTCTTATACCTGCAATAAGTTTAACAAATGTATTGCCGAACACGTTGTTTAGCGTTTGTTTCAGAAGATTTCACTGTAGTAAAGCATTTGAAATTGCCCTCATGTCTTAAAAGTTCTTATAAGCCATCTTTTGCAGGTCTTTAGTTGGGATTTATTTCATTTTAGTTTGCAATTGGAAATTATTTCATTTCTCAATTGGGAGTTATTTCCTTTTTGAGTGGGAGTTATTTAGTTTTTATTTGGGATTTATTGCATTTTTTTTATATGATTTCATTTATCTTATTATTGCTTTTTTGAATATTATTGTAATTTTATAACTGTTATTTAAACAGCAATAAAAGTTGTATGGTAAACAAGATGTGTTTACAATTATGGAATTTAGTTCTTGTTGAAACCTCAGTTAGGGAAGAGCAAGTTACTAGGAGCTAAAATTATGAATTCCAAATACGAAATAATGAGTGGCAAAAGAAGAAGGCAAACTGCTATATATTAAGGCCAAGAAGCAATTTGATATAAGACTGCTGTTAACGGCAGGGAATATTATGTGTGCTATATATAATACTGTAAATCACGACTTATTTTGGACAATGGGCTGTGCCGCAAGCCCAGAGAGTTTATAGAACATAATCATGGAGACCAAGAAGCAATGTTTAAGGAAATGAAAGCTTTTAATTTAGTAAAAACGAAATGCCTTGATATTGAAAACACATCAAATGCAGCTTGCGCTGTAAGTGGAATAAGGGAACATTTTCGAAATGTGTGCTTAAGGTAAGTTTACTTTTACCAAATAAATAGCAATGACGTCATTGTTTTTCACACAGTAACCATGAATCAATGAAAGATGTTGACTTCCACCAAATTAAAAGGGGACTTCAGTATTTAACAGCAAAAGTTTTTTTGAGCTCTCCAAGGACTGCAGCTGAAGTAGTCAATGCGTTTCAAAAAGAAAATATAAACCAAACTTTCGGACTCACTCTGCATGAAGGCACGGAAAAAATAAAGTTTTTCAAAGATTGTCACGACTCTAAAGAATTTTCATGCTGCCTATTTGGGTCTGACAAAATTATACGGCTGATTAATGAAAACATTCCTTACAATGCCAATAAAAAAATGTTGACAGATGGCATCTTTTCTATTGTTCCGCTAGGATGTTTTCAACAATTAATTTTGATCCACATCGAGTATTTTGAAAAGGTGCTTAATTTTTTTGCCAATTATTAACATGGCCTAATAAAATATTTATATATACATATATACATATATATGTATATATTAAGGTCTTTTCGATATTTTTCATATTGACAAACAAGAAGTCCACAAAATGCTATTCACATATCTTTAACCATATAAATTCAAATATCATTAGCCTTGATGGTGCGACATTTATAGCTGACTATGAAGCAAGCCTTAGAAGAGCTATTAATACAGTATTTTTGGATAGAAAATTATATGGTTTTTGGTTTCACTTTTACCAAGCAGTACAACGCCAAATTACAACAAAATATAGGGAACTTGCTCAACTGATTAGAAGAAATTGTAAATCGTCATTAGAATACCATAAACTATTGGCTATTCCTCTATTGCCTGCTTTACATATAATGGAAGTTTTTGCAAAGACAAAGAAAAATATAGAATCTCTTGAGAACGGTCATCAATATACATGCTTTCTAAATTGTTTCGAAAAGCAATGGTTAAAAAGGTAATCGATTATTGGATATATATTATTGTTTTTATAATAATTATTATTATATATTGTTATCTTATAGATTGGGCCAAATGCTTTGTCCACATTAGAGACATCTACACGAACAACCTCAGGCGTTGAAGGTTACAATGCAGTACTAGGAAAACTATTACCAAAACATGGAATTTTTTTTTGGTTTGTAAAAGTTTTATAGTCAGAAGAGTTTAACAAATCCCATGATTTCCGACTGTTGTTCAATAGTGGTGGAGAAAAAAGAAAAAGAAGTTTGTTGGAAAAGCAGGAGCAATTGAAAAAGCCAACCAAGATCTCAGTGCCGGATCTATTGACGCTGATACCACACACAGTGGACCAAACACAGAAGAACGCTGTTGGTGAAGGTTTAGTGGCCTCCGAAAACGGCTGGCTGTTCCGATCAACTATGTGTTGCTGTCAGAATATTTTTCTACTAACTTTGATGTTATTTGTTCATTAATAATTATAACACGCAATTTGGCTTACCAGGCGATACGAACTTTAGCCTGTTAAATATAGAAATATAGGAGTATATATAATAAACGTGTATACACTTTATAAATTGAACAGGTTTAAGTTCGTATCGCCTTGTGAGCCAAATTACATGTGATAATTATTAATGAACAAATAACATCAAAGTTAGTTGTAAATATTCTGACAATACATAGTTGAACGGAGCAGCCAGCCGTTTTCGGAGGCCGCTAACCTTCATCATAAGCGTTCTTCTGTGTTTGCTTCACCGTGTGTGGTGTCACTCTCATATTTTCGGGAGAACTCACTTTCATTCGTCTCATCGTTCATTGGAGCTTAAGTTTTTTATATAACACTTACAAAAATATACAGTAACACACTGTAGTTTGTTCAAAAAGTATTTCGCACAATAATTTTTAAATAAATAAACATTTACAATTCTGAGAAATATTATATTTAAGAAGTATTCCGCACAGTTCAAGAAGTATTTCGTACAGTAATTTTTAAATTAATAAACATTTACAATTATGAGAAATTTTATTTTTAACTGATTCTAGCACTCATATAAAAATAATGAAAGATCCTTTATCAAACATCTTTCAAGAAATTTATTAAAATTTAATCTATTAGTAAAGTGGGACTTTAACTCGCACAGAAGAGTTCCGTACGTACACTACATGTACACTACACTACAGCAAACTTGCTTTATTGAGTTATGACGTTCTTTGAGCAAATGAGCGATATGTAATATTATACGAACTTTAGCCTATGTAATAGAATATCTTACCTGATGTAGATATTTTTTAGTTTAGCCGATAAACTGTCTTTCGGTTCTTGTCGAGTTTTTTTTAGTTATGGAGGTTTTTCTTATTTTTGGTGCTTTTTCACTTTCGGGATTGTTTTGGAGATTTTACTTCGATTTTTGGCGATTTTTCAATTTGGCATTTTTAAAAATTTCAAGAGTTTTTAACACACACCAAGATATCGAAACTACATAGTCAAAATTACATTAACTGATGGAATACCATTTAATTTTGATTTTTTTGGGTTTCAGTGTTAATTGGTTGGTGTACTTGGCATAAAAAAACTGACTTTGCAAATTTCTAGTCATTATATACAATTGTATGTATGTATGTACATATGTATATAACATGGGATTTTAATATGTTCCGCTGCTCGCTTTAAAACACCCTTTACATTTTAATTGTCATATATTTTTTTGTACCGGCCAAATGTTCACATATTCTGTGATAATTTCAGATCCATAGTAGATACGGTTCTCGAGAAAAAGTCTGTGACATACAGACGTGCAGAGGGAAATCGTGGCGAAAACAATATGGTTCCTTTTTACCTTTTGCGTACGGAATCGCAAAAAAATGGAGAAAAGTACTTAATATTTACCAGATATGTGCTTCAACAAAAAAAAATAAATTTTAAACTTAAAAAAATTTTTATATGATAAAACTTCATACGAGCTAAGATTTAACAAAATGGTGCTTTTAGACACTTCAGAAAAAAAGTTATATGAAAAAATTATCTTAAAATATAAAGATTGTTTAAGTAATCTATTGTATAGTCAACACTGAATCGCATTTACGTTTTCTTAAAGAAGTTTTGACATCACTAATATGTTTTTTTGAGTTATACTTTTTTACCCTTCGTTTTTGCAACCACCATTTTTTTCCTAGTCTTTTCTGTAGAGATAATTTTTTACCATTTTAATTATACCTTTTTAACACTTATTATCTTTTAAATAAATACTTAAAGTCAATACAAAATTCCTGCCTATTATTGTAAATGAAGAAACGTGGCGAGGTAAGCATTCCGGTGGATAATAAAGAGTTAACATAATCAAACAAACTTTTTAAAACTAAAAATTTATTTGTATCTAGTAACTTAAGCCGACGTAATAAAATCGCATTCCTTTACAATCTGCCCGTTAGTGGATTTCACAGCAATGGGAGTATTTTAGGTTCACACATTTGTAGGGATCCATTTAAACACACGGTAACAATAATAACGAAAACCAAACAAAAAAGAAAATATGACAACAACTGTAACATGCAACAATCAATACAATACTGATTGTTGCCGATGACCGTTACAAATTGTTGTGGGCGTTAAAAATCCGCTTATAACTTTTCATTTAATTGAATTTGATTTCTAAATCAGCAGCATCCTGATGATTGAGAGAATATTTGCTTTATTGTTTTATTTCAACTTTTCGCCAGTTTGAAGTAGATTGTTTTCTAAAAAAAATATATATAAATATATATAAGTATATACAAAGAACAAATGTATATTTGAAAAATTAAATTCTTTTGTTGGAAGAGTCTCGCATCAAATCACTCATTAATTGTAGAATTTGCAATAGTTTTTACCACTTTAGAAAGAATTTCGTTAAGAACTGTCTGTTGTTTTGTAACAAATATCAATAAAAATTGTTTCATTTGTAAAAATGTTTGGCAAAATGAGGGTGTGCTGACGACATATGTCAGCTTTTCATTCATTTATAGACTTAAACGTGTGCCAATTGACCACCGGTCAACGTTTTGTTTTTTGGGGTTAGAATTTATTTCCAAATTAAATCGTTAAATTTCAAAGGGTACATTGTTGCAGTTTGTTTTATTTTCTTCTAACAGCTCTTATGTGAGCATCAGTTGTCTTTGTTTAATAATGTGTTTAAAATTTTCGCTTTTAATCTACAAAATTAGTGCAATTGTTAAAATATTTTATATATTTTTTCAAAGTTTTTTTTTGGGGGAATTCACTTTTCATTTGATAAATAGTTTATTCAAAAAAAAAAAAAGAATTTCTTTATTGGTTTTTCAACTGAAAACCGTGAAAAATAAGGGCAATTTTATAAAATTTCTTACAGTAGTTATTCTGTTGATTAAATTTTAAAACACAGTACAAATCATCAATAACGCAAACCCACTCAACATGGAGATGATCTCAGCGAAAAGATAATGGCGTTTGTGTGTATTCAATGTTTTGTTTGTGTATTTTGAACTTGTGAGCTTGAAGGCTCATTTTATAAAACTTCAATTATTTAATATATATTTTTGTTATATGTATATTGTTAGTTTGTTCCTTATAGAAATTTGTTTTCGAACATATGACCAAATAAAAGGGTGCTATAAGTTTGTATTGTGTGTCTATGTGTATCTGTGTATATGTGTGTCTGTACGAGTTCATGTAAGAAACTGCAGGGCAGATTTAGATTTAGTTTTTTCTGTTTGAAAGGTGACTTGAACGAGAGTGTTCTTAGCTATGTTTGAAAAAAAATCGGTCCAGCCGCTTAGAAGACACCACATTTCTTCTGGATATATAGGGGGTTTTTAAAATTTTTAATTTTTGTTATGTTAAATTTCAAAGAAAAAAGTGTTCTCCAATTAATATTTTTAATTAAGAATTTAATTGCATTAATTAAATTTTTAATTGTACTAATTAATTTGAGTGGAAAAACTCAATTGATATTATCAAATTATTTATAGGTGAAAATGTAATTAATTTTTTAACTGATACTACAAATATTTGAATTAGTATTACAAAATCATTCACATTACTTTTTTGTGTGTTCTTTTAATTTTATTATTATTTCATTTAATTTTTTTTCATTTATTCATCCAAGATAGAAAAACCTAGCCTCATGGTCATAATAGGTTTCACTTATGCTACTACAAAATTTAACATCAATATTTAACGTGTTGCAAAATTAATACAATAAAAAAATTATTTGTTGTTGGATTAGCTCGTTTAGATTTTATTATATGCGAACACTTTAGGACTTTAATTTTAATATACTTATAAAAAATATACTTCCAAGAGAAAGTAAAAAAATAAGTAATAAAAAACTTCCAATGCTTGAAGAGTTACAATATTCAAATTGTTTAGGAAAACTTTTAAGCAAAAATAATTAGTCAAGTTCTGAGTGTCGTTTTTCGAATGCGAAAAAAGGATATAATAATAGAAGAAATCGATATACGACACTCGTAATTCGTCCCAATAATATGACCAGAAATGTGGAGGAGGTAACCTTGTATGTCGACAGTCAGGCAGCGCTAAATGCCTTGAAGGGACAAAATATCAAATCAAAACTAGTTAGGAACTCCAGAAGAGCCCTCAAATTGCTTATAGAAAAATATAGCGCCAGACGATGTTGGATTTCTGGCCACAACAAGGTTGAGGGAAATGAAATTGCGAATGAGCTGGCAAGAATAGGGTAGGCGTTATATGAGAGAATATGTGACAGATCGGTTAAACTAACGATAGCTCATTACTACAGGCAAAACAGTAATTGTATGTAGAGTTGTACATTGTCGAGGGCTATGTGGCCAACCAAAACTTGACTTAGGAAGATCAAAATTGCTACTGGAAGGTGATGCAAATCTTGATAGGTGCGTTGACTGGTCACTGCTCGATCATAGAAAGAATTAGCATTTAGGAGCCTCACACTTTTATAACTTACCAGAAAAAACATATTAATTAAAACTTTAATTAAAAAACGTTTAAGATATAACTTCAAAATTGTTTTTATAATTTTTTTAGGAATAAATTTCCATTTTCTTTAAACAATTCTGCTAAAATTTAATTAAAAAACTCTTAAAAACACTTAAACATCAGAAGAGAGTCAGAGTGCAATGTATTAATGTTGCGGCAGAAGCAGTAAATTTCTTCTTGTGATGGATTTATGTCAGACTAATCTCTGCTGTTTGGCTTCGCCTCGTTTTCAGGATCCTTAGTCGGGCTCACAATTCATCGCAGGGATATTTTTGCCTTTTTTTTAACATATCACTGTGTTTCTTTTCTTTCCTATGTAATGGTTACTTTATCCAGAGCAAGGTGCCGACCTCTGCCTCATCTTGATGGAAGATCTTCCAGCTCTCTCACTCATCTCACTCACTCATGCATTTATTTTTCTTTTCAATAATTTGTCTCATCATATATAATAGTGCCGTTATAGTACCGCTTAGGTTTTACCTGAGGGATAGCTGAAGTTCTTTGTAGCGTAGAAAAGATCTGTCGTCATCGTCCTTCGTACCATTTCGATACAGGGTGTCTGGTGGAAAATTTGTATTTTTAAATACGATTATTTCAAAAAGCAATAAGCGGTGCGTAGGAAGGGTGGTGCCGTTGGAATAATATACTTTGCGGATTTGTTAATCATGATGTCGCAGTGGTCTTGTGAAAATATTTTTTAAGAGTAATGATTCTTACGTAATTGCTCATCGAAAATCCTGTGCAAACTTTGGTATTCGGCGAATACGTGATAGACCTAGTGTAAATTTAATTCAAGATCTTCATGGACTCCCGAAAACATTAAACTGGTTGAAAGCAGTTTACGTGAAAATCCGCGACTCTCAGTACGGAAAAGAGCAGCCTCACTGGGAATTGTAAGAGTGATTATTCATGAATTTTTCTAATATGATATGAAGTTCCATCCTTTTAAAATTTAAACCAGTCAAGAACTGAAAAAAAGTGATTTTGAATTAAGCAAAAATTCTTGTGAGACGTTTTTGGAGTGCTTTCGCGCTGAAACTGCAGCGTGTGGCGCAAAACACAAGGCTCCGTTTTGAACAGTGTGTTAAACTTGACGGAAGACATCTGGATGACATACTCTTTAAAAAATAAAATCCGCCTTTCCATTCTATCATTAAGTGCTCTTTATAAAACTTTGTGTCAATTACTACGTTTTTTATTCAAGTTTGAAAAATATAAATCCGCTACGAGATCTTCTATTTGTTGATGGAGGATTTAAAGTTTTCTTGTTAGGAACTCCTTTAATAACTGCAAATTTTGTCAATGCCTTCGATTGTGTCGATATAATTGTTTTGGTAAGTTTCTACCTTCCTTTGAGCCTTCCAACGAGTTTCGTTGTATAATTGGTGAAGTCCAGGTGATATACCCACTACATGTGGGGAGCTTTAATTTTTATATTTTTGTCAATAATGTTCTTCTCCTATGCAGACCAAATTCTCTTTGGTGTAGAGGAAACGTAAACGTTTCCTTCTGAAACATCATAATAACTTTCATTATTTTGATATCTGGTTAAAGTAAGATATTCTCAGTTTTTTTGCGCTCCCGAGAAACTGCTCTCCTTTTCATGGTGAGTTTGGCTATACCACCACTTACTTCCACGCCAAACACTTTAAATCGAAAAATAGTGGAAGACCTTTTGCGGCTGGGCTTACCTTTGGATATCAATTGGACTTGATCATTGTTTGCACATTTTATCTATTGCTTCATTAAGCCCAAACATACAGATTCCCCTGCTACAAATTACTTCGAGTAATTATGACATAATTGTAGAGCAACAAGCGTTTCGTGCTAAAAAATAAAAACATCTCAAAAATTATTATAATTATTGAATTGCCCGCACTTACAAGTAGAAACCGCCAAACGTCGCGTTTGTTAATTTTTTTTATGCGGCATCAATTGTCAATTGATTTTGTGGTTAAGTTTTGTTGTTGCACAAACTGTCAGTCCTGTTGATTGTTTTAACAAGCAACAATAACAAAACTACAACTTTTAACACCTGTGCTCATGTTGTTATTTTAGTTGTACTTTTTTATTTTTTCTTTTTAATACAAAACATAACAAATTGGTTAGAGTTACGCCTCTTTACGCCCCTATTTGATGGTGCACAAGCAAGTGCATTTAGTTTTCATTGCATTTGTTGGCATTTATGCATGTGTTTGTGTGTGTGTGTGTATTTTTATTTCACACCCCCTTTTCGGCCACATTTGTGTTGACCAATTTTTTTTAGCTTTTTGTTGCATTTAATGTTTAGTCACATCCTAGAAAAAGAGTTTTTTTTACCACATTTATTTTAACACTTTTGTTTAACAATTGACAATATTTACTTTGGCTAACCAGAGTGTTGACGTTAATGAAAATACCAGGCTCTGAAAAAAACACCAATATTGTTTTTTTCTTCTTTTGCTTAAACAATTAAAAAATCTGCTTATATAAAAATTTAATGGTAACCGCCATCTGATACTTTGCACGGTTTTGCAACAAAGCAAATATATAATAATAATGAGTGTCATGAAATTATTTTCTTTGGGTTGCTGAAATCAAATAGTAAAATTAAGTTTTATTTGAATTTAATTTTAGACCATTACAGAAATTAGGCCATGAATGATGGCATGTGTAATTCTGTCATAAAAAGTGAATGCGTTTGTAATGCAATCCTTTATTTATAATTTCAAAGTTATTCTCTAACAAATGTGTATGTATACATTTTTATATAACACAATTTCGGTAGAGATAGTCTCTACTAGAATATCGTATTGGGGAATGTGATATTGAGATATAATAACTATATGTATATATAATGTGACCATCCGTCCCGATTTCGGCGGGACAGTCCCGGTTTCCAGTTCACCGTCCCGGTGTCCCGGAAGGTAGCTTTAAAATGGGAATTTGTCCCGGTTTCCTGTAGCATAATAAACATGTTTGAAAATTTTATATTAATAACAACTTTTCTGTTGCATTACTCTTTATAAAATACTTTTAACTCAATTTGCAATATATGTACCTATGAAGAAAAAAAATTGGTTTCCTTAAAAAAAACAAAGTACAAATTAAATGGACTAATTTTTATTTTAGCAAAAAAAAATGAATAGAAGGTACAAAATTGAAAGTAGGAAAATTTGTTTAGTTTAAACTTGAATTAATTTTTTTTTGTTAAGTTTTTTTTAACATGTATGCTATGAAAAAGGTTTTTTAATTCTTTAAAAAGTAACAAATGTTTGAGATTAAAATAAGATTTTAATTTAAATAAATTTGTTTTAAAAACAACTTTTTTCTTCCAATACTGTGAAATGCGTTTAATTTAATAAACGCAACTTGTCTAAAATTTATATATCTTGTTCGTCACTTGAAGATTTCAAAACTGGTAGTGTAAAAAAACTGGGTAAAAGTTATTTTGCGGTGTCCCGGTTTGAGTTACAAAAAAAATGGTCACGTTATGTATATATATATATACAAAGTCGGACCAAGATATTTACACAGCACCCCACCTTAACTTTAAACGTTAATATTTCTCAGATGAAAGACCTTGCGAAATGTGTAATTCCTTAAATTGTGTGCTAACTTCCCTGCAGGAAATCGAACTGGCACAATACTGGTCATTTAACCGGTCCCTTTCAAATGGGGATGGCCTTGAGTGCGGTTAATTGATCTTTTGTATGTCACTGAATAATACCATGGGGACCTATTTAGTTTAGAATGAAATAAATTATATATATATATATATGTATATGTATGTAAATGTCATTCCGACATTTAACTGACAGTGAACACTTATAAAATTTTATTTTTTAATGTTCAAACTGAATAAGTCTGCAACTTCAGGAAAAATCGATATGAAATTAACAAAACCGATAATAAAATCTACGGCAGTAACTTCAAATGCTCTCTAATCTTTATTTGATTTTCTTTTGTGCTTATTTTCCATCGAAGTTTTGTTCACAAAATATATGAAATTTTTTGAAAGTATGGTAACATGTTTGAGAGAATAAGTTGTTATATGTGAGAGCACAAGAAAAAACGTTATCAAAATTAAATAAATTCTATTCCTCGACTGCTTTCTGGTGTTAATGATTAAACAGAATACGTCAGCAACTTCAGGAAAAATCGTTGTCAAATTAACAAAGCCCATAATAAAAGCTACGGCAGTAACTTCGAATGTTCCCTAATTTTTATTTCATTTTCTTTTGTGCTTATATTTTTTTGTAGTTTTGTTCAAAAAATTAATGAAATTTATTGAAAGTATGGTAACATGTTTGAGAGAATAAGTATTTATATGTTAGAGCGTAAGAAAAAACGTTGTCAATATAAAATAGATTCTCTATCTATCGACTGCTTTCCGGGTCTTCATTTTTGTGTCAATTTGTATGGGAAAAGTGTTTATGCCGGAATTCTGTTTAATCATTTACTTTTTGGTGTCCATTTGTATGGAAAATATGTTTATGCCGCAGTTCTGTTTGATAATTTAATCTGAAAAATTTTTTGAGACTCGAACTGACAACCTTGTACATGACAGGATTCCACTTCACCCAGTCAACCACAGCGCCACAAAAGTATAAGCATGTGCCAGTTAAACTTAGGTTAATATCTACATAAGTATAGTTACGGTACTGATGCCATAGTTACATTGGTGGCAGCAATTAACATTATATTTAAACTATTTGATAGGTCCATGTATTCAACCACATCTGACATGTTCTGTTAGGAAATACTAGATACAGTCCCAATTAAATTGGCTCAAGATCAAGACGATACATCACGAAAATGGAGAATATGTAACCATTTACACGATATGTTTTTTTTACCATACATTTCTCAGTACTTTTGATAGCACTCGCATTTTCTCAAGTCATAGGACGAGTACGTTTGGATCAATTGTCACCAAATTTTCTGCAGGGTTACTATTTATTAAAAAAAAACTAAGAAAAACTAGTAATTTGTATGTTACATTATAAAAAAATATTAATTTATATATAAAGTACCATTTTTAGTGGGCAAAAGTATTCAAACAAATGATAATAATGGTGATGAATACACAATAATTTTACTTTTTCGTTGTATATGACACCGTTTTTTATTGTATGATATTGAATGGTGTCATTATAAAATATTTTTTGCCAAGTTTATTTACCAAAATTGTTTTTAAATGACTCAGATTTGAAAAACTGTCCATAAAGTGAAGAAAATTACAGCACCTGAGAGAAAAGTCATTTTAGAGCTCCTTGAGCAAAAAATATTATATGTGGATATTAGGAGAAGGTGTAAAGAACATAATTTTATGTAGGCAGCATATTAAAAAAAATGAAGAAATTTTACAGCTCCTCAACTTCCATGGTACTGGCCGACCTCGAAAGTTTACGTCAAAAAAAGAAGTTCTGATTATAACAAAAATAAAAAAATATCCAAAAATTACATCTATTATATTGACAACGGAGTATTTAGAGTAGATTAATAAGGAAATCCAATCAAAAACTTTAAGAAGAACCTCTGCCACAGTGTTAGTGAGAAAAATATAAAAAATCGTTAAGGTTTTGCAAAAGGTTTTCAAATTCACGTGAAGACTTCTGGGATAGAGTACTAATTCTCGTCGAAAGCAAATTTATTATTTTTCAAACAGATGAAAAAACGCGGGATTGGAGGAAGCCGAAATATAGAAGAACAATATTATATGTACCATCAAGTACTATGATGATGTGGGGGTGTATGGCTGCAACAGGTGTGCAATGGAAAAAAATTATTTATTTGACTATCCTAAAACGAAAATCTGTTGGGCAGCATCGAGAAACTAATTTTTTGAAATAAATTAAATTTTTAACAAGAGAACGACCCGAAAACTCAGCCAACTTTATTCGTGCAATTGGTCTAAAATATAACGAGTTATGAAGTAACACCAAAAAAAAATGGAGACGATTTGTTAACCTCCTGTTAAAAATATGCATTATTGAAATTAACGTATTTAATAACTAAATTAATAAAAAATTAATTGAAAATAAATAAATTCAAAATAATTTATTGAAATAAAGGCGGTAAAAAGTGATGATCAATAAAATGAATTATCCTATTATATTAGTTAAAAAAAAACGAAGGAACAAACACAAGCTCGAACAGAAATAAATTACTGAGTAAAACTCATAAAATACTCTTGGTGCGGTCAGGCGCAAAATATTCTTGAAGCTTTGTAAACGATGTTGTACGAGTACACTTTTAAGCAAAGAGCAATCCTGATCATTTGACACATATTTCTACTTTAGAGCATAGGGGCCATGAACATATTACGTAACCCTATTTTTGGAGCATTTATACTCCTTCCCAGCCCTCATAGTAACGCTTTTTACAAAATTTGCAGTATAAATTTTCTAAACCGTAAAAAATCCTTAACTTCCCTCAAGCCCTCTTGAACAAATAACATGCATAGAGCTATACGAAATTATTAATTTTAATATATTAATTTAAACTTCAAAATAATTTCATATTTCATTGTGACAAATAGATCTTAAAAACTCAAACAAGGTTTTTTATAAATTTCAGCCTTGACCAAATTCCCAAGTATAACCTTGTTTTTATTTTTTTTTAATTCAAACCGTTTAAAGCTCATGTACATGCTACATGCCACACGCAGTTGCACAACCAAGACCGTAAGTACAATAAACTAAAAGCCTAAATGTTGTGTATACTTCTTTAATAAATTTTTTATATAAAATTTTAAAAATTTTACTGTTGAGTTGTTGTTATGAAAGACAGTTAAGACATATTTACGATTATGTTGAAAGAATTTAATAGATTTATGACTATTTTGCACAAACACACATAAGTATGTACCTAAATCGCTTTTATACAAGTTGAAGTAAATTCTACTAAAGTAATAGGCCACAAAATTTTGTTTTGCACTCACTCTTTCTTTTCTGTTTGCTGATCTCATAAATATCATTGATTGCTTAACATAGATATAAATAAATTCAGTAAAGTACGACTTTGACCCGATCGAGCATACGGTTTCAGAGCGGAAAAACTAAAGCTTGAGTTTGCCATATAAAAGTAACTATCTAAAAGAGTTTTTTTTATAATTTTTTTATTTATTTCATGTTTCAGTACGAATAAAACTGGTATTAAAAATTAAATATAAAAAAATAAATTCACTAAAGTGCGACTTTAACACACTCACGAAGGGTTCCGTACGGACACTAGATATGTAATTCAATACGAACTTTAGTAGCCTATATAACATATGGTTTTGGTATTTTTTTCGTTTTTGACGTTTTCTTAATTTTGGCGATTTTTTTTGGTTTCGGCAATTTTTTCGGTTTTTGGATTTTTTTTCATTTTGGCCATTTTTTAGTTTTGAAATTTTTTTCCTCGTTTTGGCGATTTTTTTCGCTTTTTGGCGTGCATTATTTTTTGGCGATTTTTTTTAATTTTGGCGATTTTCCGTGCTTGGCGTTTCTTCATTTTGGTGACTTTATTCATTTAGGCGCTTTTTTTAGTTTTGACAATTTTTTCTCATTATGGCGATTTTGGGCGATTTTTCAATTTGGCGATTTTATTTTAATTTTGGCGATTTTTTTAATTTTGGCGGCTTTTTTCATATTAACAATTATTTTGTTACTGGTGACTTTTTCGCGTTTGGCGATTTTTTTCGGTTTTTGGCGCTTCTTAAATTTTGGCGATTTTATTCATTTGGACGATTTTTTCGAATTTTGCGATTTATTTTAGTGTTGATTTTTTTTTAATTTTGGCAATTTTTTTCGTTTTGGCGATTTTTTGAATTTTTGGCGATTATTTTTTGGTTTGGCGATTTTGTAATTTTCAGATTTTTTAGTTTTACCGTTTTTGAAAATTTCAAGAATTGTCCTTTTACGGTTTCCAAGATATAGCAAGTTGTCAAAATTACATAGCCAAAATTGCATTAACTGATGGACCACCCTTGTGCTTTTATATTATTTTCCTAAGGTAATAATATATGGATTATTATTTTTTTGTAAAACATTTACATTAGTTCAATTGCGTAACATTATTTAATTTTGATGGGGTAAGCTCTAACCCCTTACCTAAACATAACATTATGACATATTGCGAGCCTGAGGTATGTGCTAAGTTTTCTAGGAATTTAATAAATATAAGCTTAGTTAATTATTTTATATTATGGGAATATCCTGACAATTTTTCTCAATAGAAATTTGTGCCAAGGCATGTGCTAAATTTCTTACCGCTCGAATACATGTACAAACATATAAATTCATGAAATTATATATTTATGTATATATTTATTTTTAATAGGCATACTCCGCTAATTTTTCTTTTGCAGATCACAAATTTATAGAACTGGTTAGCAAAGGACGAAGTTACCCTCAGTTTTATCAAACGTTATTAAAATACGCCAGAATATTAAATTCTCAGTCGAGATATTGTACAAAATAAGTATAAAACACAGTTTCTACTTTAATGATATATCATCAGTAATTCTGCAGGGGTATAATAACACATACTTTCTTGACATTTCCAAACCTTTTTCATGACATGTCCTACTTTCACACGTCACACAGAGGAGTATTTTACAAAAAAGCTGGCCAATACTGTTTTTTAGTTTAGATTGATTGTGAAAACTTATTGAGTTCCCCTAGATTAATAAAACTTGACCCACAAATTTGTCTTTTAGCCTTAGGCTGTTAAGCCCCGAAAACAAAACAAAATCAGAAAAAGGGGGGAAAATGTTCCCTCAGAGGAACTAATCCCACCTCTAAAAAGTTAAATTTTTTTCTTAAATTTGGGCATATTTTTGTTTAGCAAATGCAACGTTCCACATCGGCGAAACTTTAAAATCCTAAACTTGGAACCAGGAGACCGTAAGATGCTATTTTCGTTCTCGCTTCTTTATGTGGGCGGTAACAAAAATTTTATTTACAAAAATGATCTAAGTACGAAAAAAATTTACTACTTATGCCTTAATATTATTAAAATTAAACTTATGAGCTTTTATTGGCAGGGGAGTATTTCGTCCCTTAAAAGAAAACATTTCATGACTGACAAAAAGATTTCTTACTTATATTTATCCATGCAAAATGGGCAAAAACAGGAAAGAAGGTGAAATTGTAAAAAAAATAAATTTAAAAAAAACTTGCGCAAAATTATTTCATGCTTCTAAAATTGTAGATTTTAAATTTTATTGCGATACAAAATATAATTTATAATGTAACTAGCTTCACTTTTAAAAACCTTCTTGTTTTTGTTTGCAAAATAGTCTATATTATTTGTTTTATTATTTGAGATGATTTTTTTATTTTAATACTAAAAATAGTTTTTGAACAAATTTTTCGGCAAAAAAAAACTAACGTAATACCTTCATTTGCTTAGCCACAAAAAAACATATTAAAACCAAAAAAAAACACATTAAAAAGGCCTGTAATTTTCTTCACTTTCCTGATTTTAGCAGTATCAGAGAACTTAATGTCTTGAAAAATTTACAATTTTATGTAAAATTTTGTTATGTATTGAATTGCGTACTTAGTTCTAAAGATTTCTTTAAATACATTTTTGCCTTTTTGGCTCAAATACTCCTCTGTGCGCCATAGAAAGCTGTACAATCATGTCAGTTTGAACAAATTTCCCGTAGGGGTTATCCTTACTGTAATGCTTTAGAAATGCATTTAGCGACGGTAAATTAATAAATTCATAAGCAAGAAAAAACCAAAAATTCTCGTATTCTATTTCACGAAAGCTCATGTTAAATAGCTGATAAAAATAATTTATAGTCGCCTGAATATATTGACATGAGTGGTTATGAAAAGTGTGACGACACAGAAAATGCTGCATTTCCGCAGCCAGTCAGTATCAGTTTTTTTTGTCTTCTTCAATAAATAGTATTAGTTAATAAAACATTTTCATTTCTAATGAAAATATAGTTGACTGACCTAAATAGCATGAATAAAAAATTTATTTTTCTGAATACAAATTTATAATAAATTAGTTAAATAACGATAAATATATGTATGTGTCCTTAATTATGAAAGTGTTCAAAGTCGTATGCATTTTCGCTTCGAAATATTAAATCTTTAATAAGCTTTAAAAAATATTAAATAAATCTAGTTACACGGAAGCCATTCATCGTGTTCCTCACCGTCATATAATTTTAAAATTTAATACATAATTAGAATTAATTCATATCACCTCATAAGCGAAGTTTGAAAGTATAACAAAAGGATTCGCCAATTGAAAAGAGTAGAGTTGCATAAAATATTGGGTAAGAGTGTGATATGTGCACCATTGTGTCATTACAAGAAACGAATAATGCCGTAGAAATATGTATGTAAAATAAAGTATAAATTTGAGTGGGAGAGACCAATTTTCTAAAGTCATTCTGAATAGAAATATAGCAGACTAGAAATTTTAAGCAGATTATCTAGAAATTATATGACACCCTTACGTTTATAAATTTTTATAATGCATAGCTTATTTTTATTGATAGGTATTGTGCCAAATAAGAACTTGGTCAAAATTTTTGTCTCACTACTTTTTATGGCCAATATTTTGTAAAGAATCTTAGTCTTTTGGCACATTTATGTTTTTGTGAGGATTTATATTAACCGATTCTATTACCGCTCTAATTTAAAGTAATGCTTAATAAAAAATATTTTTCGATTTATGCAAATGTAATCTACTAAATATCTTGAACAAAGATATATCTGACTTAAACCTTTTTCATAATTATGTACACATAAGCATGTAACTTGAAGTTTTCCGGTTCAAAAACTTGGCTAGAGTTGTAAATTTGTGTAGTAGATATTATATTTTCGATACATTTTGATGCTTTGACAAATTCAACAGTTACTCATAAAATTAACAAAGCTTTTTATAATCAATTTACGTTACGTTTTAAAAATACTACAAATAATCTAATTCCCATAATAAGCTAAAGCATACATAAAATATTTATAAGTATTTAATTACATAATTTCTTTTTTATTTATCACTTTTAATGTTGAAAATTTCACACGGTCTAAAAAATAATTAAATATATTTTTTAATTTTCCTATCAGAAGCCATAAGCCCACTCACAATACCTTCAACCTTATTTAAATTCAAAACTCGTAACAAAGTTTAATGATTTAATAGTGAAAAAAAACTGAGGTAATGTTAAGTTTAATCAGTTCAAAAATTTAAATTTAATTAAAGCAAAACAAAACAAAATGTTTTTAACTTAATTATAGACTCTATTTGAAGTGTCAATGTGCAACATTAGACATTTATACAAATAATTTCTTTTTTTGGGTTTTTTTATTGAAGTGTACGTTTATTCAACAGTATACGAGAGTGATCCCGTAGACACATGATGTAGATAATTTTGAAAAAATTCATAAAAATTTTTATGATTTGCACCAAAATTCGTTATATTTAAATTATTATATTGATGACAAGGCTTCATTAGAGTTGATATTATTCTTTTACTAGCACTACCCTCGTACGTACAATATAGTTATAAATAAAAGTAAAGTTTCTTACATCAACAAAAGTGTGGAATGTTTAAATTATTACCATGAGAATTCGTTGAACTTCTTGTTTAAATTTTTTCTTTGCCGAAAAAAAACGTAAAAAATTTGTAATTTAATTTGTTTTTAAAACCACGTTAAGCGAACAACTCCAATTGCTTTTTCCTTAAAGTTTTGCTGGTTTTTGTCGTTCTCAGTTTATTTTTTATAGTTTACCTTTTGTTTTCTTAGTTAATTTATAACTAAACAGAATAGATAAAAGTTCAAATATGTCCGTAAATTTCTGTATGAGTTTTTGAACTACAATTATAAAATATTTCTACGCATAAGCATTTTGTAAATTTTAGGACGTGACATGAATTTAATAAATAAAAAAGCGGTTAAAATGTCAAAATATTTTCAGAGCATAAAACTATGATAGTGAGTTATACCAGTTAACATGATAAATTAATTTCATTTGAATATTCCGCTAATATTAAAACACTGTAAAGGGGGGGATCTAGCTCAGAAAGAGATTAAAATAAAATTAATAGTCATATTATTGAGGGTACAAGCAATAATTGGGTAATAAATAGACATATGTATCAACAAACTCTATTGCCAAGTAATGCATTACTTTCTTATCGCTGAAATTAGATTAATTATAATACATATAATAATTTATAAAAATAAGAATGAATTGTTTTACTCACGTGAAATGCCTATCAATGGTATTATTTGTGTAGTATAGCATCGAGCAAATGTCTGCCGCAGCTTCGGTGGGTAGCGCACCATCCCAAGCGTCCAATTTTCCGAAAATTTGATCGATGCATTGATTTGACAATGCATTGTATTGTTTGGCTTTGGGTGCCGCTGTGGATTACGACTTATTTGCATAGACTATCGACACAGAAAAAAGTAAAAACAAGATTCAATTAAAAAAACAAAGATTTAGTTAAAAAATTAATTAGTTTTCAACCAATCACGGAAATTGTAGTATTAACTCATCCATTTTAATTGAATTTTTTTTTTTGGTTTTTTCAATTAAAAAAATATTACATTAACTAAAAATTAAATTGATGGTTTTCTAAAGATTAAAGATTAAATTTAATTGAAATATTTTTGAAGATTCAATTAAAGAATTAATTGAAATACTTTTTAGGATTCAATTAAATAACTTATTAACATTTTTTAAAGATTCAGTTAAAATATTAATTGAAATATAAAAAATCTAAGAGTATAAAAATATAAAAAATTGTAAAAATATTTAAAAAATGTTATGTACATACATATGTATGTATGTATATATCCCCATATAAAAAATTTACATAAATGGAAACATTTGTGTATTGTACCAAAAACCTAACTGATGCATCGCATGGCTTTTGAAGTTTGAATGGAGGAAAAAAGTACAATGGCCATATCCGGTCTTGCGTAAGTGTAAATGTAAAATATTTTATGATTGGATTTTAAAGAAAGGCTTCGATGATTTCCATATCTACTTACGCAAGACGTTTTGCATCGAACCCCTAATACCGCCAATGTACTAACTTTACCATCCACATTTGGTCTATAAGCTTGCATTTTTTATCATAATTGTCTTGTTATTTCTCAACAAAAGGGAACAAAATGAATTTCTGTTTTTTTTTATTTTCATATTTAATTTTTTATTCAACTTATGTCAAAATTACTAAGAATCAAAAAAAAAATAAAGCTGAGTAGTTTTTTCTCCCATATAAAATATAAAAACCAATTAAAAGATTAATTGAATATTTTTATTGAAAATATTTTTTTAAAACAATGTGGCATAATACAAAAAACAGCTCGATTTTCATACATAAAAACAAAAGTTACATTATTTACATACAATTAACATGTAAAAATTGTTACCCATTTCAGAGTATTCTGAGTTAAGCTCTGTTGATAGCACTTTTTTGTTAGAGCAGCAAAGTCAATTAAAATAAACACATATTCAATTAAAATTTTAATCAAAAGTATTATTTTTTCTAAGCAATCACTTAATTAAAAAAAATCAACAATAATTTTTTCTATGGGCGTCAAAGAATTACAAAAGAAAAAGTCTAAGAGGATCCCATCGCACTGTAACGTTGAGAAGTTTAGTACCAATCATTCGCTAAAACTAAATTCGATCGCTAAAATGCTGAAAATATGCAAAATTAAAAGTTTTTCTCCATGACATAGAACACGAAAATTTCTTCGGTTCAGATTCGTAAGTGATTGGTTGATTAATCAATACACGCTTGAAAATTACATTTGTAGCCGAAAATCGAGAAATCGACCTAAAGTAGAGATGATCAGGAGCTCAAATCACTCGCATAGTATCAAAGGTGGCATGAGCCGTGCACCATATAGACCAGAGATGCTCGCCAAAAAAGTTGGTAATCATCGATCTATAGCGCTCGCTGCTGGCGATGATGGGGTGGCTGGCATCGATCTCAAAGAAGTATGGACCGATGCCCAAAATGCGCACAACTGTGACTTTTTTGGTGTGCACTGGATACTCCTGAATCTCATGTACATTGTTATCGTCCCAAATTCGGCAATTTTGTTTCTAGAAGTACCCATTAATTGCCGAATACTTCCATGTGAATGCACGATGCACGGTGGTTTATAAACAATTTCATTGACCAAAACAAAAATTTTTGCTTGAAATATATTCCTGAAATGTTTACAGCATCAGAAAAGGAACATATCAAGACTAGTGCGGAGTACACACTATGGCATTGTGTGACATAGCAACAGTGTTTACTTGTGGTAACGTTTATCATTTCCGATATTTTTCGTTAACATTACTTTCCATATAAAAAACAATGTAATCAACGTTGCTCACATTTTGAAAATGACAACATAAGAAATGTCAAGCTTAAGCTTGCCAAGAATTACGCTAAATTATTTGTAGTAATGGGCGTGGTTTGCTGGTAAAAAAACAAAGAATTTATGTTACTAAAAAACAAATATTTGATGTGAAATAAATTATTGGGTTATATTGAATAAAGTGTTGTTTTCAATTCAGTTTGTAGTTAGGGTGCTACACTGAAAGAATTTTTTTCATAAGTTCTATGAGCTTTGACATTAATCCCATGAAAAAATTTATCAAAACGAAGCGTGACGTTGGTTGACGTCACGCTTCGTTATAAATGAAACCAATTTCGTTAATATTATTGTATTGAAAACTACGTCAAATATATTAAACAAAGCCATCTATGCAATCAAAGAACTTCATCGAAACAACCAAACCAGGAAATAACTTCACAAAAACAGTGAAATAACTTTATTATAACAACGAAATAACTTAATTAAAACTGTATGTGTAATTAAGCATACAAATAGTATAGGAACAATCATACATAACTACCGTTGATGCAAGCTTTTGGTTGACGACTGTTGAAATACATTTATCAGACTTTCATGAGTACAATGAAACTTTCATTGTGACAACGAATACATTTCATAACTATAATGAAATTCTAAATTGCTATATATTTTATAATTTTTTTAGTTTTAAAGAATTTAATCTTTAACTTAATTACTTTCAGGTATGTATTTATCTTTATATATTTATTTCAAGCAACTTTAAATGTTTCTTAAATATAAAGTGGTTTCTTAATAATTAGAAAATATTGTTGTCGTAACAAAGCAATTCCAATGAAATTCGTTCACAATATTCGTGAAATTTTCATTAGATTTGTTTAATTATCATTAGATTTATGAAAAAAAAATCTAATGAAATTGTTTGGTTGGATTTATGAAGCAAAATTTTTTCGGTGTAGGTAATAAATTTATCATATTACCGTAAAATATAAATTTTGGTAGTGTTGACTTTTGAAGGTCAACAGAGATCACAAAAACAAAAAAAAATTCCGAAGAAAAATTAAATTGTTTTCTCTAAGCCCATATATACTTTCACATCCGTCACGAGCCGCCTGTAAAACCCTTTTTTGATTAAATAAAAATATACACTAAAAATTTATCAAAAAAAAAAAAAATTTTGTACCAAAATCAATAGTAATTGCTAGTCTTTTTATTATTTTGTGTTTGTATATATAATTATTTCTTTGCCTAAAAGGCTTGCTTGCGGTTTGGTGCTTTAATTTATTTTGTCGAGTACAAATTCACTCCCCTTATGCATAACTCTATGGTTTGTAAACCGATTTTCAAAATTATTTTGTAGTTTCATATTTATTTCGAAATCGGGTGCATAATGCATAATTCTATAATTTTTCAACCGATTTTCATATATCTTTTTTGTTTGAAAGGGGTTTCTTGCAGCTCGGTTCTATAACTGTTTTCGTAAGTCCATGAGGAAATTTCCTTCCCTCCATCGAAATAATTATTTCTATCATTTGTTAGCCGATTTTCAAAATATTTTATTTAGGTTTGCCTGTAGCTTGGATCCTTATTTTTTTCTTCCAACTAAAAGCATAGCTTACATTTCATAATATTTTTTATTTGAAAATATGTGCAGCTTCGTCCCATATTATAAAAATCTGTGGGGCAATTTGTAATATGTTCTATAAAATCTTGACATTGAAGTCGGGTTTTTTTGGCAGAATTATTTTAATTTAGTGTCTTTTATATATTCAGATAGTAGAAACGGTTCAGTTATTTATGTACGAATATGTCCTATATACTTACTTACATTCATCCAAAAGAGTCTTAAATTTATTTAGACTGAAAAAACTATGCTTAAGTATTAATTTTTTTAAACCCTGTCTTGTTGTTTTTATAAAGATGATTTAAGTTTCATTATGATACCTTTTTTAACAAAAAAAATTGATAATAACTTTAACTGTAGTTCAAAAGTTACAGTATTTTGGCCCATGAAAACAGATTTTTAACCCCACTGTGCGATAGTGATTTTGCTTTAAAGTGTCAAAGTTATGAAGTCGCTATAGGAAGACTCTGTAATTAATTTAGATTTATTTATATTTTTAACTTTTAAAACAAAAATTAGTGTTCTACGAGTCAAATTTAAAATAATGGTGACTTAAATACTGGTACTAAAAAGTCTCTGTTAGGTAGGGGTCTCTCAAGGGCAGAATATAAATTCATACGTCTGCTTACTTTCTCGTTTCTATTTTGGTTCTTTATTATATTTAACTACATACTAGATTATCCATTCACTCAGGCTTAAATTAATTCATTTTTAGGCTTTGATTTTAGTCGAGTAATCGATAAAGGTTTTTAAATAACTCAAATAAGTCGGAGCATAGCACAAAAATTACTGGATCAGAATATTTTTTTTTTTAATTTGTTAGAGATCACTAAAAAGTCACCAGGGGGTTACTCCCTATTGCGATGCGAAAGAAAAATGCTACGAAATCGAACGATAGGTACTCTCTAATGCGTTTGCGCATTTGATTTTCGCATCTATTTTTTCATTCGCAAGACTGGTAAAACCGCACTCCGTAATGCGAAAGTGCATGTCAAAATCCTTCGGTAATCGCAAATATCTTGCGATAGCTAAATAGCAAACGCAAATGGAGAAAAACATGTGAGTACGTTGAAAAAATATTTATTTTTGATATTGAAATTGTTATTTTTTAAATAAAAGCAAAAAAAATATATTACATATTTTTATAACATACATATGTATCTAAAAATGTAAAATCAAGGTGAAATATAATTAACCAATCCATAGCACTCATACTGTGGTGCAATTTCCTGTTGAAGTGTAAGTGCTTGTTTTGGGCCGGTCCAGATTTTTGTATGTGACTACCATCTAATCAAATTTGATATGCTTGGAACATAATATTCTCTCAATGCCACGCATATATCTTTTAATCAATGTGACATTGACTTCTGCGATAGTTCTAAGTATGGTCCTGTTGGTCCAATTTGATGTTGGTATCTGCCTTGGCAAAGTAATTTTAATACGGCGGTCAGTTTTATAATAGTTGGAATTGCTGTGGATCTCGTTAAAAGTCTTAGCTCGTGTTGAATAGCGTTTAGAATATGAAGAAATCCTTCTTCAAACGGAAATTTGGAAGAGAGTATATCGGACCTACATATCTCGTAAGACTTGTTCTACACGGTCTTTTTCCTCATCAAACTAAAACGCTACAGACTAACGTAAGTGTAAAAATAAACAAGAAAAAATATAAGTTCTCCTAAGCTATCTCGAATTTTTTTTGTTGATTCATCATTAAACTCATTTTTGAATTTGAGTTTAGAAACAGTTCAGTTGTAACAGCGAATATCGTGTAAATATGTATGTTAATGAATAGCAAAGTCGATTATCGTAATAAAAGGTACTGAATCCAGGTACTGATTAAAATTGCAACATTCTAGAGAAGTATTGGTTGATCACCTGAAGAGGATGATAATTAAAAAAATATAATCTTAGTTGACCGTAATTAATGGAAATGTCGAAGAACTGTAAGAATTATAAGATAAAGGAGAGCATAAATACATACATATTTATATTCCACTTTTATAAATTTGTTATTATAAAACATTTTTTCATCAAATTTCCAATCGCTTAATAATTCTCTTCCCTTTCCTAAATAAAAGCTGTGAAATTTCACCAATGAAAAGACTAAAGCATTTGTTTTGTTCCCACTATTAATCAGGGTTGGTATTGTGTTTTCTTTTTTTTCAAACATTTTTATCATTGGCCATTGTCCAGTAGTTTTTCCGAAATAATTTTTCTTTTGTCTCCTTTTTTAAATCAGCGGGTGTTATGGCACTTTTAAAAATTTATGGTTTCATTTATAACAATACTTTTAATCTATGTATCTGCTCGCTTATCAGGCCAGTCTTTGAATTTGTTCCCCTTTTTTATATGTGAAAATAAAAATTAAATTGAATTAAGTTGTTTTCTGTATAAATGATAATTGTAGGGGTGTTAAATTAATGGATTAACCTTTTTTCTTTTGCTTAAATTTGTTCTATTATTCTCTTAGTCGAAAGTAAATGTATTCGTGAGTTAAATATTCTAGCAACATTTGCCTTTTTTACAACTCGATTATAATATGTACAGCATATTATATGAAATTAATTTTTATTGAATTATTTCATGAACTTAATTTCATCTACATTCAAAACAACGTTAAGGTTAAATAAATATTCACACCTTTAATAAAGGCCAGAAGGAGCTGGCAGCTCAGCAATTTTCAGTAAATCTGTACTCCTTTTTTAACAAGGGAACGCCTATATTTATTATATTTCACATATTGGGACACGTGCTCAGCTAACTAATTTTCTGGAAATTATAAATTATTATGCATGTATATGCATTTGTTCTTGTTATCTGAATATACACCGTAAAAAATATTTGTAAATACAATTACACACAGTGCACCAAACACTAAAGAAGGCTGGTGATGAAGGTTTATTGGCCTTCGAAAACAGCTAGTTGTTCCGTTCAACTAGGTGTTTGTCGGAATATTTCGAATTAACTTTAGTATTATTTGTTCATTAATAATTATCATATCAAGCCATAACCTTACAAAAAGCTTAAGCAACAAAAACAAAACTTTATAGGAGAAGGTTTTTTTTTAAATTATATTCGATGTTATTTCACTTAATTCATTGAATTTTGGTATATAAGGCCGTGTTTACATCTGTGTACCAAATGCCACACAAGCGTAAAAAAGCGTAACCAACTAATTACTAATGAAAAACTATTTGATTCAGACATGTATTTATTAAGTTAAACAGTTTCATACACAATTAATAGACAATTTTATAGGATCCAAAATGATTGCAAACTGTTTAAATCAATAAATATATGTCTGAATCAAACAGTTTTTCATTAGTAATTAGTTGGTTACGGTTTTTTGGGCAAATGACACACAAGAAAAGCCAGATGTAAACTCTTCTAATTATCGCAATGATTTTTAACTAAATATTAGAATAATAACGGTATTTTTTGTCCCTTAAGCTTTTTTGCTGTCTCCCTGAGAACCTCGGGTGTATAGTTTTGTGTTGGTTAAGCTAAAAAAAAACTTTAAGAAAAAGTAAATATCAGTTTTTTTTTACCTAAATTTGTCTCCAAATTGCTGAATTATTGTCTTTTTGATCGGCACCATGTAGTGAATCTTCTACAGACTTATTACTTTTCAAAATATAGAGTTCACTATTAAATTTTATGTGTATAGTTTTACCGATGAATGAAATTTCACTACCACTAAAATTTAGTGGTAGTGCAATTTTTTTTAAATACCACTAAATGGTTAGTGGTAGTGCAATTTGATGTTTCACTACCACTAAGTGAATACTGGTAGTGAAATTGTTAGTGCACTAAAAATATAGTGAATTATGCTCATCTCTTCTCACAGTACACTATCTGTTTTTTTTTTTTAATTTTTTTTGGGTTCTCCAAGTACACATCTATGATGTCACCTTAAAAAAATAGAGATAACTATCTTTTCCTTGCTAGTATCTATCTAAGTAGTACAGTTATTTGCCTCTACTGTAAATACAGTTAACGGGATTAGTATGGTTTTGTTCGCCAGCTCTACAAATATTGCATTAAGTTAATGACAAATATTATTGAAATTAAAGCTTTGTCTCACGACGTCACCGTCAAACATTCGATCGATCGATTTCTGGTGACATCGTGGAATAGGCCGTAAATGTTTTTTCAATATCATGATTTTGTTGATCATAATTCTTGTCCATTTTGTTCTGTGTATGTTTATGGTACAAAAAATATTCAAAATTTCTTGTTTGATATTGATGGCCATTGTTTGATTAAATCGTTTTCTTTATTTCGACTTTACCTACGATAATTTTGTACTAGACTTACTTTTACTTACTGTACTTTTGATTCCACCCCACTGTGCATTTTTATTAGGCTTTATTGAAAACGTATAATTTTTCGCAAATTGTGATTTTCACGTAGTGTGGCAAATTCTACAAGATCGATTTCAAGTAAAATTATTCATTTGAAAATAATAATCACTCCTTTAATTTACTTTAACGAAGCGCGTACAATTGACTCCTTCCTTTTATCCTGGATGGACTAAATAAATGTTGGTGTCTTATAGGGATGCCAAACGGGAAATCCCGAACTCCCGGGATTTTCGGGATTTGTAAAATTCAAGCCCAGGATTTCAATTTCGGGATTTCTTTTCGTTGATTTTATGATATTTTTTTATAAAACATAAAGTCCCATAAAATTTTTTACATGCATTTTTAACCATTTAATAACTATTCATGATATATTTCTTATTAATTAACAACAAGAGCAAAATAAATTAACTACTTTTTCACTATTATTTTCATCAAATACAACTAAGAATTGTTTTGAAAACAAAAAGAAGCATATGAGCTTTGGAAGGAAAATAACATTTCACAACAAATTCACAAGTTTGACAAATTTATTCCGTCTTATTCTATATTATGAGGGCCCACGAGAATTTTTCCCCGGGGAATAATTTCAAACAGTAGCAAGTAATTGGAGGAAACAAAAAAATCTATTTGGAAAAGGGTGAAGTTTCTTGCGGAAATTCATTCATAATTGCAGTGAATAACTGTCTGTATGTCGACTATTCAACGCTATAAAAAATTAGCACTTATCTACTGTTCAGTAACAATTGTGTACAATTACAGCTCCTTACAATTGAAGTAGAATACAATACAAGGCAAGTGCATACTTTTTGTTGTCGGGTTAACGTAAACGTATGAAATATTTACCGAATAACTAATGCGTTCCGTTTTTCAAAAAGTCCTTGATATGTATGTATGTTCGTTATTGTTAAGATTATAGAAAAAATTTACATATATTGAAAACAAAAACCAATTTTCATATTTATGTACAGGGTGGCCCAGAAAGACCGAAGTGGTGTGAATTCCTTATAACTTTTTATTTAAGACATATTTTTTTAATTTTTTGTTTTTTAAATACAGTAAATTTATAGGGAATATTTTTAGATTAGTTATTAAAACTTGTATCCCGCAAGTGGTGGCCATTTTCTGCTTCGCACAAATGTGCTCTTTCCATTTCCATTATTCATAACTTATTTATGAGTGACGAAGCCCATTTCCAATTAAATGGGTTTGTTAACAAGCAAAACTTTAGGATATGGGCTAAGGAAAACCCGAGAGTACTTCATCAACGACAATTACACCCAGTTAAGTGTACTGTTTGGTGCGGTGTTTCTTCAGAAAGGATCATTGGTCCATATTTTTTGGAAAATGAAAGAGATGTCGCCATTTCCATCAATGGTGATCGATATCGGGCCATATTGGAAAATTTTGTAAGGCCAGCCGTGGAATACCATCCGCAAATATGGTTCCAACAGGATGGAGCCACAGCGCACACTCCGAGGGCCACAATGGCTATTTTACGCGACATCTTTGGGGAAAGAATAAATTCGCGTAGAAGCAATTTTAATTGGCCTCCGCGTTCCCCGGATTTAACCGCTCCAGACTGTTTCCTTTGGAGTTATTTAAAAGGGAAAGTTTATGTTAATAAGCCTAGGACTATTGAGGAATTAAAAACCAATATTCCAGACGAAATTAACAACATAACACCGGAAGTTTTGCGAAAGGTCATGGAAAATGTGTTGAAAAGAGATAATTTGTGCGAAGCAGAAAATGGCCTCCACTTGCGGGATATCATTTTTAACAACTAATCTAAAAATATTCCCTATAAATTTACTGTATTTAAAAAACAAAAAATTAAAAAAATATGTCTTAAATAAAAAGTTATAAGGAATTTACACCACTTCGGTCTTTCTGGGCCACCCTGTAGTTATGGTTTTCAGTGCAAGTTCTCTAATATCAAAATTTTTTATTAAAGTAATATATATTAAAAAATTATTTATTTTACCAAAAAATTTTAGGTCCCGAAATCTCGAAAATTCCAGAGACCCCGAAAACCCCGGTATTCTCGGGATCGGGACTTACAAAATCCCAAATCCTGGCATTTCCAAAAATCGATCCGTTTGGCATCCCTAGTGTCTTACTTTATAAAAATTCCTCTGTTTAATTCCTAAATACACAAGCCGAATTTAAATTGTCTTCATTTCGATTTGTGCAACTCTTTCAATGAAAACGACATGTGTTTTTAATAAAAAAAAATATTATTAGTTTTTAATACCCTGAGGTTGTCACCTGCTTCTTACCACTTTGGAATATAAGAAACGGTCAAGTGTTTAATAATAATAAGCAAGAAGTAATATAAAAGGATTTTAAGTATTTGTTTGGGTAATAAACACTTCCTGAATATGAAACGCGACCGGTATTTGTTAAATGAAAAAAAAAAGAAAAAGATAAAATAAATACAACAGAAACTCAAACAAAAAACACATGTAAGACTCCCTCCAGTTTGCAATTCGAACAAAAGGCACCTCAGGCGGTCAGACACAAATGCAATAATACCTATTGAATAATTTTGAAGAAAAAGAAATAACTCCTACATAATGAAATTGAAAGAAAAAGATGTGTGTATTAAGCATGCGCGCGCATTCGCATAAATTTCAAATAAATTTTCCTTAAATATGAAGTGAGAGAAAATAATGAAAAATAAAACACAACTAGTAAAATGAATAAATAATAGGGGTAAAATGCAAGTAAGAAAAAACAAATTACACAAATAATGTGAATTAAATAAAAAACAAAATGTTAAATTTAATGGTTTTTTACAAAAATAAGGAGAGTTACATGTTAGAGAATTGTATATACTATTTTAGTTTGAAAAGCAGCTAACCGGCATAAAATTATATTATTTATGTATATATTTATGTACTCACATGTGTGTAATACTACTTACACCATGTCCTTTAAAACTAAGCTTCCTTGCACATATTTAGATTTTAAAATTTTACTTTTAAGGTACGCATAAATATGCAACGATATTTAAGAGTTAAAAGATTATACATGTATATGTACATAATATGTGTGAATGTATGCATATTTTTATTTTCTGGAAATGGTGTTAAAGCATTGTAATGGTGTTAAAATTTTAATTTAATAAAGTGAACAGTTAACACATGCTCTTCATATATAGTTTTTTCAACAAAATAAAAACTGTTTTGCAAAGATATTAAGGTAACATTTTATGTTATTCAAATGCCTTTTTATGGCCGACATGTCGCACTGTAATTATTACAGGGGGTCATTTTAAAATATTCAGATTTCTCGAATCTTATGGAATACTTTTGAATTAGAAAAGGAACGTAAGGGTAGTAGTCCAACACATTTCAAAATACAGTATCCCATGCCTCTCTATGCCTCTTTAATATGTAATTAAAAAATAGAAAAAAATGTTCTGTTATTAACATCTTTAATTGAAAAAAAAATATCAAGTTATCAATTGAGACTTTGGTTAAAAAATTATTGATTAAAAGTTTATTGAAGAAATAAACTGAATCAATAACAATTTTGCTTAAAATTTAATTAATAATATTTAGATCGATCTTAAAAAATCTTTTTCGTCTAAGAGTGTATAGATTTAATTTCTTTGTATTGCCAAAAAAAGGGGTCGGGGCCTGCCATTAAATATATTCCTTTGTTTTTATATACATTTTTTAATCTATAAACCTTGGCACATGCTTTAGTCTATTGTAATGGCAAAATTTTAAAATAAAAGATGGGCACAGCCACGCCCATTTAAACTTAGTTTCACTTGTCCGATTACTATGCAACTTGGCACACTCTCTAAGTTCTAAAAGTAAGACGATCCTGCATTTAAAAAAGTAGGAGGTACAGATAAATTTAAGTTAAGTATTAAGTCACATGTACTTATCTGATCTCAATGCAACGTACTTGTCTGATCTCAATCAACTTATCTGATTTCAATGAAACGTGGCGAACAGTCGGGCTCTTGTTTAAAAATAGGGCAGGGCCACGCCCATTAAAATTTATCACGTGCCTGTTGGAAAATTTGACACACTCTCTGAACTCTACGTCCATGGAACCTACCGACTGCGTTTAAAAACTTCCCATTTGTGTATTTTCTTTTGCTTCTGCTCATACTACTGCTTCTGAAAATTCAAGTATCGTTGTAGAATTTAACACAATAAAAGTTGTTAAATACTGGGCAAACAGCATTGATCAAATTAATATAAAAAAAGTCGCCTCATTATGGCGACATTTGTAAGCATTGCAGTACGAAGACCTAGTGTCAACACCATTTTTTCTTACTATAGTACCATTCCTCAACGCTTGTATTGATGGCATCCAAATCCTGTAGAGACAACCATAAAGTAGAGTAGTATTTGTTAGGTCAATCAACCATTCCCAAGGTACGGGGCACTATTCTATAGTGGTCAAGTGCGTTTACGATCCGCAGAGAAATGCAAGAAGACGGATTGTTGATATTGTTACTATTTCCTTTACTGCTTAAACCCAACATAGCGGTTGTAGCAGCATACCTAATTCTTCCACAGGATTAGTGGAAAAAGCGCTAGTAATATACAGTCAAACAAATATTTTAACCTTAATAACCCTATATATGAGAATTGGACGAACTATGACCGTATAGAACTTGTTAAGGACTTTTGTCAGTCAGCCCCCAACTTATTCAATGGATTTCTTGCAGAAATTAAGTGAAATTGTCGCTTGATTCATCCTCTATATAACAACAAACTTTTATTTCAGTGTTATTCATTGAACGTGGCATCATGAAAGGTGGGTCCTCTCTGACATGCGGATGTACAAGAAATCCATTGTATTTTTGTGCTAAAATTATAATTTTTTTCTCAACATTTTAATTTAATTTTTTCTGTAGTTATTTTTATGTTGATTTCATTGCGCTATCATTTTCTTAATTTTTTTATTTTTTATTTCTAAAAATTTCATTCTTCCGCTATAATCAACCATGTCAGCCATTTAAAATAGTTTGTGTTACCAACCTCTAACCATGTTATAAATGCAATAATCATCCAACCAACCAACCAAATAGTGAACCAACCAACCACAGTGGATTTTTGTGCTTTCTATGTATTTTTTTAATTTTATTTTTCATTTATACCCTCTAGGCTCTGCTGTAGTCTTCATTATTTATTTTGTTTTTAACTGTCAAAATAAAAGATTATGCCTGAAGACATAAAGTTGTTTGTTACCTTAGATTTCCTTAATATTAAGGTAAGAAAAAGAGAAAAAGAAGTAGTAGTAGAAGAAGAAATGAATAGTATCTACGTTTTTTTTTAAATTTTTATATTTAATTTAATTTTTTTTCTCTTGTATTTTCATTACAATATACATATGTATGTATGTATAAAAAAGAAAGACAAATTAGTTAAAATACGACTAATGTTTTACTGCGTTGTATGATGATGATGATGATGATGATGGTGATGATGATGACGTCGTGTTTTAGTCAAAAAAGCGGGAGTGAGAGTTTGTGGTGGGTCTCTGATTTAGCTTGCGAATGCGTGAATCCAACTGAACTGTGCCTGTTGTTGGCTTCGTTTTATTCTTTAATACAATTTGCAATTTTTCAAATTACATTTTATGTTAGATAAACATTTTAATTAATTATGGTTTTAGTTTTTATTGTTTGGGATCTTATGTAAATAGTTTTCCTTAGATAGTTTTCTTTCTGGCTTACGACTGTTTCATGCATTTATTTTCTTGTACTTTTTTCTGCTTCGACCATTTTTTACATCATTTTATTAGGTCGGTTACAGGTGATGAGTTGCTTTTTATATGCGATACGAGAGCCAGTGCTTGTATCAGGCTGTTAATTTCAGATGATAAATTTATACATTATTTAATTAATGAAGAAATTGTAAGGAAAATTATGGGGGCATGCAAAATAGATTTTTTTCTTTTATTTTTACTTTAAATAATCATTTTTTTTAAGAATTTAGATTCTGGTCAGCGTTACGACAAGTATGGGCGCAAATGGCAACTCATAAACAAACAATGGGACAATTTTATAAGATAATCTTTAATCTTTGGTACCATAAAAGAGTTTCTCAAATATGCTGTAAATGATTGTAAAACAAAAATTAATTAATGAAAATCTCAGTTGCTTGTTGACAGTAGCAGTGTTTCCCTTTCAGTTAAGAGGCGGTAAATTCAAAAAGTCACGGACTTATTAACTCGCCTTAGTATCTCTAAGACGTTATCAGTCTTATTTCCGTTTAGCTCCGTTAACTCGTCTCGTCACGTAAAAACACCATTTTCGGATTATGACATATGTGAACGTACTGAAAGTCCATTCAACTTATACGATTGACGTATCATTTAGTTTGCTTTCGTACGATTGTCATTCCGATCATGGATGTGCCAAGCACTATCTTCAAGCACTATCTTCAGAGAGTAAAAGATAAGTGATCAACAAAATGTTGGCCGACGGAGTCTTTATCAGTTGGTCGATGTTTTGACGATGTCTTTCCCGTAATTAATTTTGTCCCAGCTGTCAGAAAAGATACAGCCTCTCACCTGCCTATAACAGTCATTAATGAGATCTTAAAATAATAATACATATAAAGAGCAATATAATATTGTAGAAATTAAAATTTTTTTATTATAAACATTATATTTTATTATAACATGATTTCCGGCATATATCCAACGTCGCTATGATTTAAGTGGAACATTTTATCAGTCCAATTTTTCACAACTTTTTCCAATAAATGGCGGACTTCAATATTGGCTTCCAATGCTACAAGAGTTGCAGGTTTGTCGGTATAGACCAATGACTTAATATATTCTCATAAAATATAATCTGGAGGTGTTAAATCGCATAAAGAAGGGGACCAGTGGAAAGGACCACTTCCGCACATAAAGTTGGTATTAAATTAGTTTTGCACTAAATCAATTGTTAAGCGCACTGCCAAGTTGCACCGTGTTGTTAGAACCAAATTTAGTTGATGTTCAGCTTATTAATATTTAGAAACAAAACTTCAGGCAGCTTGGTTGGGGCTTGGCGTAACGGTCGCTACTTTTTTATTCAATATTTGGCACTATATCAGCAATATTCTCTTCGGTACACACATTTTTTTGTCTTCATTGCTTCCAAAAAATCGATATTTTTAATTTGCCGAAAGTGAGCAAAAAACCACGAAGAAGCTTATTTTAGTCATACAAAACCTTGTAACTCCTCCATATTGTTAGAAAATACTCATCAGAATTAAAAAAAAAATTATTTAAAAAAATTATGAACTAATTTTAGTCTAAAGTTTAAAAGTTATTTGCCTAAATTTACATGAAAATACTGTTTCGGGCTTAAATTGGTATAAAAAGAAACGAATTTTTAAAATAGTTAACTATTTACAATTTTTCCTAGATGAAAATATTATCATAGAACACAAAAAACGGAATTTTTCTTAATATCGCTTCCAATTCAGTGACCAGGCATCGAAAAAGAAAACTTCTTGAAATGACAACCCTATGTAAAAATCATTAGATTGGATCGAAATATTCACTAATTCCAGATCGCAAACTCTACATTTTCATGACGTTTATGGAGTCTCTTTTTTTACTGGGTTGTTATGGTTTTGAATCATTAAGAGTAAAATTAGTGTGAAAATTATTAATAATTGCATGAATTTCATGTTCACTAGGCTCATTATGTTGATCTTAAAACGGACGAAGTGCTCTATGAACTTTGCACACATACTTGAATTTTTTGAGGTAAATTTCCGCAATTTGAAAGTGTTGTTATGGTTTTAAACGATTCTTCATGACTTGCCAAACCTTACGGAAATGTCAACAGAGTTTCACATTCTCAGCTGTCAAACCACAATTATCGATATCGATAGTTCTCATTAAGCTGAAAGAAACACCAATTTCAACTTATCTCTTGAACTAGCATTGGATCCAGGTGTTTCAGAGTTTGGGATCGGACTAGTGGAAAAGAATTTAGAACAACGGAATCTAACGATTCCAATTGATTGTTAACAGGAAAGAAGCGACATGACGGTGCAGTTGGCTGAAGTAGTGAGTGCGTTGAGAACAAATCAATTGCATTGGTGTCGATACCTGGTGTCGCCTTCTTCGAATAGTTGAAAGAGTCATTTATGTATTTTTAAAAACAGTACACATATGTAGGATTAATCCAAGTTTAAAGTAAATAAGATTAAATTTTAAATTTATAGTGAAAAAGCTTTTTTTTTTGGTTGTATTTTTCCTTAAATTTATTTTTTCTTTTAATCTAATTTTGAAGTGAATCAATTGAATGTGCGATCGTTTACAAAAGATCTTGGTGTTTTCACACCGACCGGAGCGCACTAGCCAATCTGGCCATAGTGATAACAACAAATACGAAACAAACCTTTGAGTTGAGGTGAAAAATATATAAGAATAATTTCCCCTTTTTAAGAAGGCAATGTTTTTCAAATGATTTTCAAATCATTTTGCAACTTTTGTCATTTGAGAAAAGGTTTGATTCCAAATCATTCCCAATTTTATATTATAGTTGCTTGTTTTCTGTTTCGGTACTTCGGATTCGTCGGAGTCGTTTTATATACCGTCCACCAACTCACGTATGTGTAGTATAAAGTAGGGACGTAACGAATACCAGTTTAGCGAATGCAAATGCGAAAACGAATAACGCATTTGAACTTTTTGCGAATGCGTTTGCGAATGCTAAAGCGAATGCAAATACTTAAAATACTAAATTTGTTTTAGAACATGAAGTTGTATTATATACATAGATGTTCTACGAATAGCATTTTAATTAAATTGATACTTGAATTGAGCAAATATTTATTAATTTATTAAATTCTTAAAACAAAAAGATACATAAATGAAATTATATTAATATAAGTATAAATAATCATAAATTTACAAAATTTTAGGCAATTAACCCATTCGTAGTTTGCCCTAAATCCTGGTAATCTTTCCAACGTTGCATATGAAATTCTGCCAAAATACATATTGAGAAAAATTGGCATGAATACATGAACATTTTTTTAAGAAGTGGTAGTCTGTTCATCGTGTATATATATCTTAAAAATTTAAAGTGACATTTGTTTCGCATAGAATTTACAACAAATAAGGGCTACTTAAAATTGTTTGCATTTGAAATTTTCTGTACGAAATAATGAATGGTGCTCTATTTTTTTTCAAAAGTTGGAACAGACTAGTCTTAAGTTGTTTCAAAAACTTATAAATATTTCCAAGCACAGCTGGACTTTGGTTTCATTCTGATACTTATGCCAACTTATTTATAGAAAAGTTTTCCTCTCAAATTTTAAATCGTAAACTATTTTCGTAAAAAAACTACACATTTTGTTGTCTATAGTATTCGCTTGAAATGTTCGCATGTATTTTATCGAATGCAAAAGCGAATGCAAATAGCAAAAGTAAGCGAATAATTTGCGAATTTGAAAGCGAGTGCGAACATCCATTACATCCATGTGAGTACATACATATTTATTTCTTTTTTAAATTGATAATTTTTTGTTATAGTGCAATTTTTAGTAAGTGACCTCTCGTCATTTTTCGTCTAAGAATTTCATTCAAATATTTTATTTTTGATATTAGCAATAGTTGAATGTTTTATTCTGTATTCTTTCTGTATATAAGAAATAAGTTACATTTACCCTTATTCCAGTTGTCAACCTCGACGTCACGTCAGTACAATACCAAAAAATTGGGGCTTGGTTACTCGCTCTCGAGATGTTCAAGACCGTTCTACGATTTAATTACCTTTTTTTTCCTTCTTTTTTTTAAAGAGAAGTAACATCCAGACAATGAATGTCTACTAGTAGGTGTTACCTTCTTTAGGAAAGGCATGGCGATAGAGAAGGTAGGTGAAGGTGAAGGTGAAGGAAGATGCAGAGAAAAGCTTTCTTGTGGTAAGTAGCCATTTTATCGGTTATTTTACTTCGCCGATGATTCTGCTACACAACGAAGGAGGGCGCTCTGATCTTACATTAGAATTAGTATCTCCTGAAGTCGGTATAGTTCAGTGACCAGTGACTATGCCTACATCTCTCGAACTTTTCTACAACAATTGCCACAAAGGGACACTAATGCACATCACAAAAACTGCGTGGTGTTGTTATTTAAAGACTGTTGGATACAGGGATTGAACCCAGTGCCTTCGGTTTTGTAGTCAAAGTGCTAACTACTCCAGCCAACGGTAGCCTCAAATAGTTTTATAATTGTGCCTCCATACCAAGCAAACTAACTTATTTAATATTTTCCAGTATTTCATCGTTCGTGTTGCAAAACTCTTTATTTTATCAATTTAATCATCCCATTATAAATGGTATGTATCGCGGTATTATGTAAACGGTTTGTGTCTAAAGAAGTTTTTCAATTTTACTTAGCAGAGAGAAACGGTTTCAGAGAAATGAAATGGAATATATTCTTTCATTTATTTAATAATTATGACTGTTCTCTGCTTATTAAAAAAATAAGATATAACTATGCGGAGAGCATAATAAGATACATCTTGAGGAAAGATCTTCTAAAGTATTATATATGTTTAACTGAAAAAAATTATTTTTGGTTATTTTATTGCCCAAAATTTTTTTAATTTCCAACTCTGTAACCATAATTGTTTAATTTTTCTGGCTATTAATACTAATTTATTTCTTCTTTCTAATTCTTTGGTAATTGGATACATATATCCAATTAATTAGTTTGATTTAATTCGTTTTATATATCACAAAAAGTGCAAGTTTCCCAACCCTTGGATGGAATCCTTTAGATTACTCTGATTGCTTATACCAATCTAGTTCTTAAAAAATAAGATAAAATATGTTAATTGAATAAAAAAATAAGGAAGTAAGTAAAAAATTTGTTTATTTAGTCACTTTAACATCAAAACAAGAGTTAACATTTTCCAACTCTGGAGGTGTGGGTTTTCTTTTATAATTATCTGTATCAACCTTTCCTTTCCAAATCATAAAATATATTTAATTTTTAAAGAAAAGCAAAAAAATTAGACCTGGTTACTCTTATGTATTGAAAAAAATATAAGATCCCCAACCATGGAATTATCCTTTTAGATTTTTTTGATTTCTTACATCCAAGAAATAGTTCTTTTAAGAATGTAAGATATGTTTAATTTATAGAGAAAAAGGAACAATTAGTTTTAATAGGTTATTTGTATATAACAAAAAAGTTAAAGTTTTCCAACCCTGGAAATGCCTTTTTATTTTTATTTTGTTTTTACTGAAACATAAAATAAGTTTATTAAAAAATATTTAGCTTTAACAAGTTTAGGCTCTGAAACCGTCTGCTGGAATTTTCTGATTCACCAATCCATTTAATTTTGAATAATTTCTAACAGAACAGTCTAACGCCGAAGTCTCTAAATTTTCTAGGAGCTTCGAAAAATGATTTCACGTAAATTAGACCGACGGACGGACAATTTTTGTGAGTGGTATAAAACTTAAAAAACCCACATACAAGAGCAGAGTTGTAAAACGATTTAAGCTTAAGAGCTTAACACTTCACTATCTGTCTTTTCTTCAATATCTCTTTCCCAAAAAAGCTAACACGCACACAAACATATCGTTCCTTTATCCAACATAGACATGTCTCAAAAAATAATGTAGAAAAAATAGATATATATCAAATTAAGAATATCATTATATTATTATCTCAAATTTAGAAGTTATATAAACTTCATATAAAAGGATTGCTCATACGTACCTCTTCGCAAAAGAAAATATTTTAACATCTTCATTGAGTTGTATATAAATTGCAAACCTAAAATTTATTTGCAAAAAAAGATCGTCATATGTACTTACGTAGCTAGGCATGTTAATTGCCTTAGTGCTATTACTCTGAAAAAAACGAACAATAAAGTAAGCCAACCAATCAAACCAATCAAATATAGAAAGGGTCCAACATTTCGAAGCTTGTTACTTAAACTACAAATGTGAACCGACTTAACATATTGAAGAATGTGAGTGAACATGATTAATGTCTGCCGAGTCCTACAAAAGAAGTACGAATGAAGGCTGACTTTCTAATATGGAATATGACTCATTCTCTCTGTGTTTTCTTTGCAAATATTTAAAGTTTGCAATTAGTATTATTCCAATTGCCTGCCTGCCTACTCCAATAAGCAACATTTAAAAATATTTTCCCCAATAAATTTTTATATTATTACAAACAAAACTTAAATCAAACCATATAAATAGGCCATAAAATTTCTTATTTATTTCCAGTTATTCTCAATTCCTAATGCTCATGTTTTCCATTTAATAAATTATTTATTTTGATGGCAAAATAAGAATTCCTCAATTTAATTCAATTTAACTAAAATGATATGAAATAAGTTTGAAATTTTTATGATTATAGAAAATATTATCGAAATATTCGTTACCTTAAGTGAATTTATGGTTGGTTATAAGAAAGAAAAAAAGAAAAAGAAAAGCCAAATGAAAAATCCTGCATTTTAAAACTTGATAGAATACGTGATGGGAACAACATCGTTTTGCTTACCGCGCTGCCTTTTGCAGTAAAGAAAATAAATAAAGAGAAAGGGAATATGAACATTTCATATGAATTTTAAATTTAACATTAGGAAAATATGTGTAGTACATGAACAAATATATTACATATGATGACCTAAAAAAATATAAATCCTAGTGGCTTAAACAGGCTTTTAAGTTAAGTGATTTTTACCCTTATGACCTGACCTTTTATCTCTTATGAGTCTTGTAAGGATACGAGTACCACCAATGCAGACAACATCTGTAAGTTTGAGTATTAAGGATAAAAGCAAGAAATCAATTGATTTTGGCTTTTATTCCATAAAAATATTTATTTTTGCTTAAAATACGATTGAAACGAAATCATATTGATGTTTTATTTCTTGTTCTGTAATTTAAGTGATTCATAAAACAATTTTCTAAAAAAAAACTTGCACAATATCGAATGGACGAATTGCAAGAATTTTTTTTAATCTTTTTTCTGAAATTCTTAAATTCTTTTTAATCTATTTATTTATTTTTTGTTACAAATCAATCAGTTGACATTTTCAAATTGTGAATTTTTTGTTTTTAATTTAGTTAATTTTTTTTTGTAGACAACAATTTTTTAGCAAACAGCTATAAAAAATTTTCCTACAATTGTTTGCAAATTAATTGTTATATTTTTAGGTTTGTATTGAGTTTAGTATTTATTTTCCTTTTTAATTATGTATTACAATACTAAATGAAAATTTTTCCTTGGTATCGATTATTTTGCACATTCAAAAAGTAAAAATAATTAAAAAAATACAATAAAAATTTTTATTTGTAACTCGCCACTTTGTATAGAATAAAGGGGAAGTTTCGGAGACTTGATGCTCAAATATATACAAGTGTGACATATAAATAGTTTTACAATAAATGTATTTCGTTATAAAAAATGTCTTTTGTACATCAAGTCGAAATCAATTTTATGTGTTTTTAATAATTTCACTTAACTTCCTGCACTGTGTCGAAGAAATTTGTGACGTCAGAATATACATATAATAATAGTCTGTGGTGTCTGCTCTGGAGTCTTTTTAGACGATATTGGTATAGAATGCTCCTTTCGTAACCCTAATATTTCAGTCTGAAATTTTGGTGGTAAAGGAAGCGGGTAGATTGCTGATTGATAGGAAGGTATAGGGTAAAGTTGGTATCTTTGTCGGCAGCCAAGCAGCTCTTTCATCTCTTATATCATCTATCACTTCTTCTATTCTATTTGAGAAGTGTAAGAGTGTGCTATGTAGACTGAATGACCAGGCTGACCTCTCCTCACTATTAAAAACGGTATATTCCAGCACTATCTCTAAAAGGCTGAATGCAGATGGCGCAATATAAGTAGTCACGTGCAAGGTTGCTAAGAAAATGTGGCCTTGCTACAATGAAAGGCGCTCAATACAATTAATAAATAGCAACCGTAGGGACATCTTGACAGACATGCTAGTAGAAGTGGCAGACATGCTAGTAGAAGAAACAACCTTGAATGCCTACGTGAAGAAGGCAGCCACGTAAACCATCCATCCAACCATATCGAAAACATTTTACTGAAAGCAAAAATAAAGTTTCTAGGAAATGAAATCACAAAAAAAATATAAATATAAGAAATATTAATTACAGCGTTTTGAGTTTTAATCCGATTTTGGCATACAAGGAAGAAATTTTTTTCTTCCAAAAACAGGTTAATTAATGATGACCGCTTCAACCCTCGTTGAACTTGATTTATCTATTCGAGATTGGTCCATTTAAATGTTTAAACTTCAAGCCGACCTCTGCAAATTCGATAAAAATCGATTAAGTTGTTCAAAAGATATTGTTTTAAAAAGTTTTCAAAATCAGTGTGATCGTAATAACTTCAAAAAATTTTCAACTACTTCTTTGAACTTGAAATTTTTGTCAGGTTTAGGTTTGTACTGGACATGAATAGGAAGGCGATGTGAATCGTGATGGGCACGTTGTCAGGTCAATGCTCGGTCAGAGCAAGAACCAGTATTTGGAAAACTACCACTCCAGATTATTGTAGCATGTGCGGGGATGAAGAGGAACCAGATACCATTGACCATATTCTGTCTATAACAGTTCTTAGCGTATGATTTTGATATTTATTGTTAGGTATAAAATTAAACTGATTACAAAGCTGAAAACGAGTTTAACTCGGGGGCGGTAAGATCAAATTAAATTTTGTTTTAATTATTTAGAACTAATTGATTTTTTAACGTACATAATTTTTTCTCATTTTAATAAAAATTTTAAAAGTTGTAAAGCGTTATTTGCAAAATGTATAGAAAAATTGCAATAAATTGTAATGTAGGCTACCTAAAATAAGAAATTCATTCCAAACACTGCAAGTTTTTTCACATCAAAATAAATCTTGGAAATCGTGATTTTGTTAAAGTTATGGAGAAAATACAAAAAACGGCCGGGAAACTCGATTTTTTGGGAAAATTCGACTTGTGCGAGCTCTAAACATCTTCCGGAAATTTAAAAAAAACTTTAAAAATACTTGAGCATTTGTGGCTCTACCCCCTTTCAAGATATATAGTCCAAAATCTAGATTTAGGCTTGGTAACACCTTTTTAAATGCTGTATGAAATTTTATAGCAATAGTAAAGCTCGTTTGGAAAAGGCAGAATTATTTCCACTTTATTTTCAAAATCACCCACTGCGCGCCATGGGCTTAGATGGTTGAGAAGACGTTTTCATGAGAGGATTACTAATATCGGGAACTGGAAACTAGATGACATCAGGGGCTTCATCATGGGAATTCGGTGGCTCAATAACTTATAATAGGATCACTTCTGGCTAGAAATATGGGGTAAATATATTTTTTTTCAATGGGTAGTACAAGGGAATAAGAATGGATCTAATTGAGTCTCTGAGTGGAGATTCGATACAGCAGCAAGCTTCCTAACCTAACGTAACCTTGGGGTTGTATTGAACAAAAAAATTCTCAATTTTTTCCCAAATAGTTTTTTGTTTTGCGGACTTTTGAATTTTTTAAGATTATTTCCCTCTGGGTGATTTTTTCGTGCTTACAATATTTTTGGTGTTATCATTTCTAGTTTCTAATTTTTATAATTTTTATTTTTTTCATTTTATATTTTTAGTTTATTGTGCAGTTTCCATAATGCAAGCAAGCCAATTGACTAGAAAATTTGTATAGGAATCGTTAAAAAATTTGAGTGCTTTTCATTTATTTTTTCCAGACAAGTCGATTGCCTGCATTGTGGAAACTACACATATATATTTTTTATGTTTCCACTTTTTATAATTTTTACTGTTTGAAGCGCTTTTGAGATTGAAGATTTTTTATTTTGACATTTCTATTCTATTTTCATTGCGCTATATTTGTTTATTCTATTTTTTCGTTAACGCTGTTTTTACGCTTTGAGAATTGTGACCGTTCTGGCGATTGGGGATGAAACAATACGAGTAAATACAAGTAAATGCTCGAAACTTTTTCTTAGAAACCAAGTACTTTTGGTATCGATAATCTATTACCGAATACCAAGTAGGTATTGGTAAAAAGTACTTGTATCGGTAAAATATACTCACTCCTTATTGACAATAGAAAAGTTGAAGATGACGCCAGTTGAACACAATTTTATTTGTTAGTGTTAAATGTTAACTTATATCTGGACTATATATTATATAAATCAAACTTTTTATAAAAAAAGACGATAAAATTTGCGATCTGCAAATATTATTTTAAAAGCGTGCATTATTGCGGAAACAAAACGAATTTGCACAAACATTTAAAATGTCATCTAGGATATATCTCATGCTCTAGTCCAGCCCAAAAGTGGCAATTTTTCCACTTTGTTTGGGGTCTAAGTTTTTGATTTGGCGAAATGTCGATTTTGCTGGCTATAAATGATTTTATTGGCAATTTTTATAGCTATCTTTTTAAAAAAATTAAACTATAAAATTTTTGTTATTCAGGAAAATTCGTTTTTTGAAGGAGTATTTTCAAAAATAAATTCTACCAAAACTCTTCTACAAGAAATTTTAACAATTAGTTTTTTCTTATATTAATCGCTTCCGAAATCAGAAGATTTTGTCGACTAGTCATAAAGAATTCCTTACGAATTAGGAGCATTTGCTTTGGTGGGTATTTAGTTTTGTTTTCACTACTTTAAATTATGCGAAAAGCTTGACCGATACAAGTAAGTATCGATGATTTTTATTCGATACTGAGTATGTATCGATACTTCTGAACCGATGCCGTATCAAGCAAAAGTATCGATACCTTAGTGGTATCGTTTCATCCCTACTGGCGATTGCAAAAATATAAATGATTGTAATGTTAAGTTTCATTTCCTCATATAATAAAATGATAATTACAAGCGAAAAGTACAAAAGGTTGCAATTTTTAACCTTTATAAAAAAGTATTCACCAATTAATGTTTTCAATTAAATTTTTAGTTGTATTAATTGAGTGAAAAAACTTAATAGATATTTTCAAATTGCTTATAGGTAAAAATTTAATTGATTTTTTAACTGATATTAAAAACATTTTAATTGATATTAAAAACACTATGCTAGTTCAAAAATGTAACAAGGGGGGACCTAGTGGGTAAACCTAATTGGAGTACGCTTAATTCAATTGTGCTAACAATTTTTTTTAGGTTAGCTCTTGTTTAAAAAATAATTAAGATTGAAAACTTGGTTAAAAGCACCTAAACTCCACAATTTTTCCGGTTTTCTACTATTCAATTAAAAGAACATATTATGGACGAACATGAAACCTAAAGAAAAAAAAATTGCAAAAAAAAAATTAAAAAATTGCCCCAATCAAAAAAATTTCTAAAAAAAAGTTGACGCAAAAAATTCGAAAAAAAATTAAATTAATTAAAATTTTTATTAAATTTAAATATTATTTTTCGAACTTTATTAGTTTGTATATTAATGATTTCAACGGGCTAAAGTCTGTAACGCTTTTCGAAGCCAAATTACACATGATAATTATTAATGAACAAATAACATCAAAGTTAGATGTGCATAATTAGTAAAGAACAAATGACAATGGTAGGACTGTTGTAAATTTAGAGATGGTAAATTTGAGCTTTCATTACAAATCACCTTTCAGCAAATTGAAACACAATGAATCAAAACAATTCACATATTCCATTTGCAAAAAAAGTTTCGTATATAAGGCAGAAATCTACATCAACTAATACCACACACAAAAGAACGCCGATGATGAACGTTTAGTGACCTTCGAAAACGGCTAGCTGTTCCGTTCAACTAGAATTTGTCAAAATATTTACAACTTACTTTGATATTATTTGTTCATTAATAATTATCACATGGAATTTGTTTTAAAAAAGCCATACGAACTTTAACCCGTTCAAATCATTAATGAAAAAATTTTAATTTTTTCCAAAAAGTTTTCTCAGCACCCAAGTTCATCAACACAAGTCTTTTCATGTGATATATATCGACAGAAAGGTTGATAGATAAATGGTAGAAAACTAGGAAAATTTTTGATTTGTTGGTTCTTTTAACCAATTTTTTAATCCTAATTGTTTTTTATAAGAAGAGCTAACCAAAAAAAAAATGGTTAGGACCATTGGATTCAGCGTATTAGGTTTACCCACTAGGTCCCCGGCTTGTTACAAAAAAAAACCAAATTCGAGCACAGTGAAATTGCTCATATTACTTTTTTCGTAGAGTAGGCTGCTTGTTCATCACCTAGATGTGGTTAAAAAATAAATTTTTTTGATTCGTACTAAGGAATCAATGTTACCAAAAAATTCATTAATTCGCTCACATATCATTGTATCATATACACCCATTGAGTAACCAATACTTTCCCCCAGAACCATCTTTTATAGTTTTCATGTGTAATAAAACAAAATTCAAAAAATAAGTGAATAAGGAATGAATTTCAGAGCTGAAAAATAAAAAATGAATAAAAGAAAAAAATTGGTATTTTATTTATTTGTTAAATGCAATAACGTATTTTATTTTATTCTTTACTTATTTTAATGTGCTGATTAAAAAAGAAAATTCTTTTGGATATCGGCCAAAATATGTTTATAATGTAAATGAAAAAAAAAAAACAATCGTGCAATTATCGAGAATATTGTAAATTTTATTTAATTTTATTGATGTTGTTTGTGGATGCATATTTTATTGTTTGTTGCTGGTGTTTTATTTTTGTTGTTATTGCTATTTTTTACAGTTATACACATATTTAAATACAATTCGCTTTTCATTGCATTTGCTGTTGTTGTTTTAACTTTAATGACATGTCATTGGTTGGTTTAATGTGGTTGTTGCTGCTGCTGCCACCGTTACAACATGATGCTGCACGCATTGTTGTTGTTGTTTTTAATTTTCTTCTTACTGACTACAAAGACAGGTATGCCTGCGTACACGCATTTCGGGCATATTCACCCAAATGCAGCGACATGCACAGACAACTTTACGAACGTCAAATAAAGGCAGGCATGCATGTATCATTCAACATTGCTGACAACAACGGCAACAACAGCAGTGGCAACAGTAATAACAAATACAAAAAGTAAAGAAAGATTTCTGATAATATTGCAATTAAGTGTTTTAAAAATATAATTATTGTCAGTGGAAATGAATTGTGTATTTACGTTTGTTTGTGTCGCTTATTCGCAAATGCATAAGAATAAAATCAAACTCCCCTTCTTCGCATCGCCGCACTTTATCGAAGACTCTTCGATCATATGCTCCTTGCCGACTTTGCAGTGTGAATTTTACACATAAATGAGATATACATATGTACATACATACATATGTCCAAATGCTAATAGGCATATCATTGACGAATAAAAATAAGTATGTATATTTTCGATTTTTTTTTAAATAAAAAGAAAGACATCCATCCATTCAATTAAAAAATGCTTTAAGTAAATTTAAAATAGTTTTGACTATGAAATGAAAGAAAAATTCTGGCATAAATCACTTTAAAGTGCCAGTGACAAATGTCAATTCTTGAGTACAGAGAAATAATTAAACATCAATTTTACTTTCGTTTTTTTGCACATTATATTTTGTTTAAATAAACTGTTTCCAAATACTTTGCTTCTGAATAAATCAATTGAAATTGCATGTTTACATCTGCATTCATATGAAAAGAACTGAAATTTTAAAAATATAATTTACCGCGCTGCTAAGCAAATTTTTAAGGGGTTTTGGGGGGACCATTTAGCATTTAAGTTGTAAAAAAATACTGTGTGGTAAATTTTATTTTAAGAAATATAAATTATGAAGCCATTTTCGCTTTCTTGCAGATACATCCAAAGTCTTCGGCAATAACTAATCTAACCCTCGATCATCAGGTGCTAAAGTATTAGCGGGCAATAGGACTGAATCGTCGCAGCACTCTGAAAGTACTACAAAAGTATAAAGTAAATAATGGTACGCTTTATTGCAGCGAGGATTTTGTAACAACTTTAAGAAACTCGTTACTCAAAAGTAGTTTCACGTCTTTTGCAGAGTTGTAATTCATAAGCCAACTTGAATATAAAATGTAATGCATGCAACTCAACTTTGTTTCCAAGCCTAATATCACCAAGAAAACATATATGGTAGGTATAAATTTAAAAAACTCATTTAGTAGTCAAAAATAAATCGTTAATAAATAGGCCTAAAATTAAAAAATCGGTTTGAATATTTTTTCATTTCAAAAACTATATTTCTAATATTTTTTCTGTGGCTTACAAAGTTATTGCAATAAAAAATTTCTTTATTATTTTATTTTAAAATATTTATGTAATTTATTAATGCAAAAATTTTTAAAATTACACCAAAAAGCAAATGCTACTAATGATAACAATATCTAAATAATTTTTACATCAGTTTTGGTATGTGCAGCCTCCAAATTATTGTAGAAATTGTGATTAGCTGGTGTAATGTATGGCAGTAATGATATTATATTAATGATTTTATTAGCCGCTATTTTAATATATTCAGTGTACTTTTTTGTAAGCCCATTTAATGTGTTATTTGTTGTTCTTCCTTTTTTGTAGTGTTTATTTCCTGGTATTCTTCATCACTGGAGTGTTTAATAGGAATATATATATACTGTTTTCAACTTTAAAATGGAATGTCATTGCAGATCACAAAAAAATTAATTACTTTCATAGGAAATATTTTCTAATAACATAATAAAATTTTTTTCTAAAACCTTAAAAATTGTTTTTATAAACAGTCACATGAACAAAAGTAATAATATTTTTTGTGCAATAACTGCGTTTACCACAAAAACTTAAAAAAATTATACAGCGCTAGTTTCTGATATAAATTTCATGTTTCTTGAGAAGAGCCCTTTAATACCTATTAATTTAACAGAAATATCAGAAGAACTTGAAAAAAAGCTTCCAGTTTCCTCACAATCTATCGATGGAAAAAAGAAAAAGTAAAGTTAACAGAGTTATTGAGGAAAACAAAATGAAAATATATCATTTTGGAAGAAGTAGATTTTGTAATAATACCGCCAAAATAATCGAATTGACTTAAAATCTCTTACCTATAAATAGATTGAGCACATAAAATCAATTTTTGATTCCATATGACTTACGGAGTTATTGCAGTAAGCGTCTCAGTTCACATGTTTTCGAAATTCCCGGGAATTGAAAAAGACCGGGAAATTAGAAACCCCAGTTAACATACACTAAGTCCAACGGTTATTCCTCTTTGGTGGATATAGAGAGGAGTTAGTAGCATCTATTTCTGTATCGTATTTTTTGTATTGATCACATGTGATATTCGAATTGACATTTTTCTAATAAGATTAAGTTTTATTTTATTAAAAACTAAAATTAATTACACAGGTCAACATTAAAAAATGACTTGAGTACTTACTACATAGATTTCATGCAACAAAGTTATGCACAAGACCATTTATAAGACATTTCAAGATATGACAGATCTGTCAAATGCTTTACTACAGCGAAATATTCTAAAACAAACACTGTTGGCAAGACATTTGTTTAAGATGTTTGTCTTGCCAACAGTGTTGTTTAGCGTTTGTTTTAGAATATTTCGCTGTAGTAAAGCATTTGAAAAATCTCTCATGTCTTGAAAGGTCTTATAAATGGTCTTGTGCAGGACACTATCATGCATCATTGCTACCTAAGCACAAAATTGGTAAAATTGGTCAATTCTATAGATAATTTTTTTTATAAAATTTTAAAGTAAAGTTGTCAATATTTTGAGACTTTTGTCCACTTGTTATGTCATAAATCAAAAACAACTAGTTTGCTCTATTGTTATACTCAATTTACAAAGTTTGAAATTTTGATAGCTTTGAATCCATTTATACATTGTGTTTCAATCATCTCAGTAGTATCGGAGTCATAATAAAAATTTAAGCAAAAAATATATTTTTTACGTGAAAATAGCAATTTATTTTTTTGTTTTAAAAATATCATGACAAATCGAAAAAGTCAATTATTGTTGTTGAATAAAAGAAAATTCAAGAGTTTATGGTTTATAATAAAAAGAAAATTATTTAAATCAAATAGTTATTTATTTATTTATTTCCTTATTTTATTTCTTATAATAAATTTAAATAACAAAATATTAATCTTAGTGCCATTTTCACAACTTGCCTTTAGTTAATGGTAGGATTTGGTTTGCCCTATAAACATTTTTGCATTATTGCAAATTCAAATTTTTGTTGTAATTATTATCAAAAATAATAATGGATAAAAAAAAAATAAAGGTTTTATAATGCAAAGCCATTTATCGGGCTGACAACATTCTGCCTTTAGCTAAAGGCAAGTTGTAAAAATGGCTTTATACTGTTCAATACATTTAAACTCACCCAATTCAAATGTATTCCCGAAGAAAAGAACCCGTATCGTGTAGAAAAATACAGGAATGTTACTATGTAGGACATTTTTAATGTAAAATTTTGTACATAGCATGGCGGAAATGTTTCAAAAATGCAATCAACCAAAAGAATTACATTAATTACTCAATTCTATGTAACTCAACTCAACTCAAAAAACTAAAATTTTGTGATAATTAGCGAACTCACTTAATAATTCGAAAACAATCAAACGATTTTTATGGTCGATATCTTATTTTATTTCTATTGCATGTGGCTTTGCGATAAAGTAATAAATCTGAACAATTGCCGCTTTCGATTTTTTATGATATTTTAAAACAAAAAAAATTTGCAATTTCCACGTAAAAAATAAATTTTTTGCTTAAATATTTTATTATAACTCCGAAACTACTGAACCGATTAAAACGCAATATATAAGTGGATTAAAGTTTACGAAAATTTAAAATTTTCTGAGCTTAAAAAAATTATATTTTTACTTAAAAACTAAAAAAACTTCATAGAATTTATAATTAGTGTTTTTATGGGATTTTTTACAATTTAAGTTTAAAATTTGTAAACGCACTAATAATCCCAAAATTATATTTTACTTATTCAGTAAAATATTTTTTATTAAAATACATTGAAATTGATTATTGAGGGGTTTGGCTGGATCCTATGCGCATTTCACTGTTGCTGAGGCAGATCATCAGGGAACCTTTACCCAAAGTTTCTTAGAACAACTAGAGTTATTATGTTATAAACTTTCATTTAAATAAATGAGAAGCTCAACAACAAATAACAAAGTTGAAACAAGAACTCAATAATCAACATGTTTTTTATTTTCTTACTTTACCATTAAAAAAAAATTTTAAACTTCATAGAATTTATTTGTACCACTGGAACCAAAATACATCAAAATTTGTTGCTTTGTGTGATCAATTAAAGGTTTAACTTTTGTTTAAAAATTTTTCTTTTTAAAAGTTTAATTCAAATTTTATTTGAATCCATAAAATTTTATTTAAAAATGTAATAAGTTAAAAAGTTTAAGTCACACAATAAGTTGATATTATATTTTTTTAATAGAGGGGTTGACTGGGGAAATATTTATTTTATATTTAAAATAAAATAAAAATTAGATTTGAAGCGTTGGAGTAAATATTCCTCACAAACTTTCCTAGTAAAACTTAACATAAGTAAGTATATTCAATACACTCTATACCTAAAATTAATGCATAAATAATTATGAAATTAAACCGTAACGTATTTCAAGCTTTTAGTGATTGCTGGGGCAAATTATGGCATTCCATACGATTCGAAATCTTAAAATATTTCCATATAAACTCTATTGAAATATTTAGCTATTTTGTTCAATAAAGAGTATAGTAATATGTCCCCTGATGCTTAAAATTATTTAATTATAATATATAATTATCTAGCACTGGTGCGTTGAAACATTTATAGTTTAAATACTGAATTGGGCTTTTAAGGTCAGTGAATTAAAATAAAAGATAGTTTATTTTTATTATTTCATCCTACGTTTCGATGGAAAATCCCAACTTCTTCAGGGATGTTTTAATTTATTTAATATATAATATTGTTTTGAAAATTATAATTGTTTTTCTTAAATTGAATTTTACATAATTAATAGGTACTACATAAATCATAAAAAACCCGAAAACAAACGTCATATACAAAACATATAACATGAAATAAACGATATGCTCTTAACATTTCACAGTTTTACTGTTTCAATAAATTAAAACATCCCTGAAGAAGTTGGGATTTATCAACGAAACGTAGTATGAAATAATATAATAAACTATCTTTTATTTTAATTCGCTGATCTTAAAAGCCCAATTTAAAATGTATTTAAACTACAAATAGAAAAAGATCAATAAAAATAAATACTGATAAATATCTGATATCATAGGAGGGCCGCCGAGTACAGAAACATTAATAATGGAAAACAGAGAACATTTATAGTTGAATTTTGTGGCAAATATTTTTGTTCAACAATTAAATACGTGCTATTCACATTTACCTATAGGGTGAAAAAAATACATACAAATTATAAAATATAAAATTCAATATAAAAATATTCAGCACATCCTATACTTAACCAGGAAAAGCAGTGTTAAAAAACTGCAGTCGAAAAGCAAAAGTCGTAAAATTGTGCTATTTCTTCGACCTTTTTATTTTTTGACTTCCCAATCACAAAATGTTGCTCATACTTCTTATTTTTTGCAGTTGATGTTAACATAATAAACGAATAGATTAGACTTGTATCGAACGCTTTCCGTACCTTGTCTTTGACACAAACCAATGATCAAAACAATGTAATTTAAATTTGTTTGATTATAGGTTTATGTCAAAACCGAGCTACTGAAAGAGTTCGATACTGTATACTACATATACCTACGTCGGTAAAGGGTATATAAAATTCGCCACAGGCGAACTTACTTATTTACTTATTTACTTACTTGTTTTTTTTTAAATCATACCGCTAAATAGGATTTGTGAAGTTAAAATATCTTCTATTTCCTTAGAAAAGAAAATGCCGCCATAAGTGAGTCGTAAATCAATAACGATTTTTAATTTTAATTTTTGCCACTTTTTGAAAGTAAGAAAGAAGTGAAATTGGTCAGGTTCAGTCAAAAATTTCCACAAATTCTATCCCTATTCATAAAGTTAAAAAAAAATTACTTAACAGTTAACTATAAATCTGGTATAAGATTACTCCACATAAAATATTGAATCACTTTCCTTTCAAAGAAGATAACAACATACTTACAAACATTTATAAAGATTTTGCGGTTTATCTTTACCCTCTAATAAATTTTGTAAAACTTTTTTTTAACTCACACTGAGGAAAATACGGAAACTCCATCAAAATTCAGGCCGCAAAATATTCGCGCATAAATGCAATGGAATCACGTTCATAATACATGTTTACACTGTAATACAACTTTAAACTAACAAATGAAGAACTTCTTAAGGAAAACAAAATGAGAATACGATGTTTTACTCAAGGAAATATTTGGTATAAACCAAGCATATATAAATGTATGGCTGTGAGTATTTGGCTAAGAAAAGGGAGAAGGCAAATGATAAAGTCATGCGAAAAGATTGTCACGATGTTGGTTTTGTTGACATACCAAAGCTAAAGCGAAATAAGTTTTACTTTAACTCACCAAACAACAAACAATAAGGATTCTACTGCAGGACTAAACAAAAAAAAATATATGTATATTTTAAACAGCACGCAAAGCGCGTAAAAGTTAAACCCAAAAATATTTATGAGAAAGGATAATAAAACATCAACATTTCCACCTCTATCCTCTGAGATGAATGCTCTCATTTACAAACCCTTAAGATGCTGCATGAGAAAAGAAAATCAAGAAAAGCGCCTGAAGCAAAAAAAAAATATATTACAATAAATAAAGTACTCTACTTTATGTAGAAGACACGAATCTAAGGATTGGAATTGTTTTATTAATTTTTGATTGTCATTCTCTGTTGCAACTCAAGCTTTCTTAAGCCAGAAATAATTTTAACTATTTGAAGTGTAGTGATCTCAGCAAAAGCTATCATTGGTCTGTTTATGATTACTGGCGTTATTTGATTTACTATGAGGGCGGGTAAATTAGTCCGTTACTCTTTCCACTTTTTTTACACTTCAAAAATAAGATTTGTTGGGGTCATTTAAAATATGGATGTGCTTGTTAAATATTCTACCGCCGACTAATTTCTTTACTTTTGGGAATAAGAAATGGCCACTCGGTGACAAAAGGGTTTATGAGGGAAGATTTCGTGGTCCATTCAATGGACTTTTGCCATATAAATTGCATGTTTGAGCAACCCAGCATTATTCAGGAGAAAAAGATTTTTTTTTTGGCATAATCCTGTCTTTTTTACAATCCTCATTAAATCAATCCAATAAGTTGGCATAATAAACCACATTGATTGTTTTACCCCTTTAAAAGTAGCCAATGTGGATTATGCCATGTGCATCCCAAAATTGATCGCCATTATAATATTGGTTGACAAGTCCACCTTGATCTTCTTTGACGGTGGTTTACACTGAAAAAACGCGATTTTTGGCTCGTGGTTTGGTCGTATGTAAATATAATTAATTCTTTGATTGTTTCAATTTTATTATTTTCACAATGGACAATTAAAAGCTAACAGGAACCTTAACGACAGGTTTTCTATGGAGAACTGTCAGTTAAAGTTCATGTTAACTCTTAATCATACACTGTGAAAAGGGACGTTAGTTGAAAAAAATATATAATATAAATTGTTTAAGTTAGTTTTATTATTATTGTTCCAACTTTATTTGTTACCTATGTTTTTTGTTTAGACTAAACTTCCTATCGCCTTGTAAGCCAAATCACATGTGATAATTATTAATGAACAAATAACACCAAAGTTAATTGTAAATATTCTGCAAACATTCAGTAGAACGGAACAACTAGCTGTTTTTGCAGGCCACTATACCTTCATCATAAGCGTTCTTTTGTGTTTGGCCAATTTGTGCGGTGTCAGTTGATGTTGGTTTCTGCTTTATATACTAAGCCATTATTGCAAATGGAATATGTGAATTGTTTTGATTTATTGTATTGATATTTGCTGAAAGCTGTTTTTGTAATGAGAGCTCAATTTTAACATCTCTTAATTTACAACAGTAATGCCATTGTTAAATTAGCAAATTAACTAACATGTGTATATTTACTAAAGAGCAAACGACAATGGCAAGACTGTTGCAAATATATAGATGGTAAAATTGAGCTTTGAGCAAATCTACATGAACTGACATCACACAATAGACCAAACTCAAAACGAAAACAGCTAGTCGTTCCGTTCTGCTGGGCTTTCTCAGAGCATTTACAAATAACGTTGGTGTTATTTGTTGTTCAAAAGTTATCACAGGGCGATACGAAGTTAACCCTAATCAAACCATAAATAAAAACGTTTATGTTTTATTTGTATTCACGTTACTTTTAGTGCATCACTTAGTCGACCTTTGCGTAAAAATATTTTGGTAAAACAATTTTTTGGTTTTGCAAACGGTTGAAAGGATTCATAAATATTGGCTCAACGTGTTTGAGAGATTTATAGTTAATAAACTTGTCAAATGCCGCAGAAAGTTTGACTTTCTAGACGTTTTTTCGGTTTTGCCAGTAAACACACACATTCCTATAATAAGCTTCTCCGCTGTCTTAATATCTATTACTACGAGCATTTGCTCTGCTTATAAGAATAGAAACATTAAATAACTTAAAAGATATTATTTAAAAAAATTTTGTTGTTGGCTTTGCACGTTGAGGTGCATTCGTATCTCTGTGTGATTCTAGACACGCAACTCATTATAAAAAAAATATTCATTTAAAAATATCGAAGTTTTTTATCTGACGTTAATTTTGTAATGTTTTATTGTGAAGAATTTCAGTTTATTGTTTGCTTTGTTTTACCGCAATAAAGCTGATTTTTTTCATGGACTCGTAACAATATATGAGACATCAGACCACCACTTTACATCTGAGGTAAAGCACGAAATCGCTTTCAATGAAAGTGAAGACAGTTCCACCTGCAGACAAGGCCATGGGTTTATTTTTAATATGATTGGATCAATTTTGATTGATTACGCGGTGCTAAAATGAAAAAAAAAATTTGGAAAACGACCTAGCCTAGCTTGTATGCCTTATTGAGAAGTTCAAATTCAGCAGTTATTCTGAAAATATCATTTTCAGTGATGTTCGTCAACTTATCGAATTAAAACTAAGCAGTTTTTGTTCGACCTAAATTTTTTTAATGTTTTCAGAAAAATTTATTTTCTTATTTGAATTGCGCGATGTGCACATTTTGATGCATTTGCAAGTTTTAAGTATTTATTGCCTTTCTTAAGAATATCTAAAAAATAGCAAAATCTATAAATTTGTTTGATTTCATTGCTTTATCTGATATAACAGCTTGAAAAATATATACCAATCTATGAAGGAAGTTTGCCTTTCCAGAACTGTTTTAAATTTTAAAATTGTGTCAGTTAGAGGTACGACGAGTAAAGTACTTCGAGCCACCACACAAAAAAGTTTTTTTCAAAATACGCGAAATTTTGAGTGTGTTTCAAAATCTTTGAAAAAGGTTTTCGTATGTGCCCACCTTGGCCTACATCTCCCACTATATCGCTTTTCAAGTTTTTTTGTAGCATTGTATTATTTTCCATAAGAAAAAATAATCAACTTTGTGTGATGTTCTCACTTACGGCACAGTTTAAGTGACGAAATTAAGGAAAAAAAGTTACGTATGCTCCCTGAAATCATTTTCTATTTTCAAACTTGAAAAAATGGCTACCTAGTAAAATAAATATTTGTAATAGGACCCAAGCAAGCGGTGGATCAGAAATTCTATTAAAGTCAAGTCAAGCACTATATTCTTCAAAACATTTGTGAAGAACATCTACTAGTAACGAATATTTGTGTAGATAATTTTTTGCACAGGTTTGTAATATCATCAATTTACTCCCCTCCCACGTTATTCAATTACTGAGGATCAATACGAAAAATTCTACAAATGTCTTGGATTCTGTCTCCTAGCAGCTGGCGACTACAATGCAAAACATTTGATGTTCGCGTTTGGTGTTCGTATCTTATTACACCTAGAGGTCAAGCGTTATTTAACACACTTTCAAAAATAGGCCTGGACATCATTGCAAGTGGGGAGCCCACTTGTATAAGCTTCCGATCACTTTCCCATGATCGTTATAATCTGTGGTACAGTAAGAACTGTTTTACCTCATCGATTTGCGATGATCAATCGTGTTAATTGGCTGGGGTTAAAAAATATTTCGACCTAAAGTTCGAGGGTTGCTTAATACAATTTTAAAAATGGGCTTAGATGTCATTTAAAGTGAAGAGCCCACTTATTGGCCTCCTGATATAGATAATATTCCAGATGTTATAGATTTTGGCTTCACAAAAAATATCTTTAGGGATTTAACTCAAGTTGAAGCTTCTCTAGATCGCTCGTCCGATCACTCTCCCACGATCGTTACAATTTGTAGACCATTAAGAAATGACTTACCTCACCCATATGTGAAGACGATAAATCGTGTTAATTGGCAGGGATTAAAAACAGGTCGTAGTAGTTATTGCATGGAAAATATTACGCTAAGAACACCCGATGATATTGAATCTTACATTGCTAACCTTGATGAAAATATTAAACAGGCCCCTGAACATGATACTACTTCTCATTCGCAGACAGGGTTTAGAAGAATTTATTCGACTGATATTGAACGTCTCCTTTGTGAAAAAAGAAGAGCCAGAAGGGAATGACATTAGCAGAGATGACCTCAACACAAAATAAGACTTAAAGAGTGCATGAAACGGCTCCAAGAGTTGCTTGCATCTGAGCAAACTGCCTCTCTTAGAAATTATCTTGAAAGTCTCGATGTCACACCAGCATCTAGTTACTCCTTGAAGAGCGCTACTAAAAAGCTTAGAAACGATACTGAAAAAGGTCAAATATTTGCTGAGCATTTAAAATCAGTATTTACCCCAAATACTTGTACTGGTGTTGCTGATTTACCGAGTGTAATTTCTCTACCCCCTCGACCCGTAAAATATAGGACGAGTTATATTCAAAAACTAATTGCTGAACTCAAGCCGAAGAAAGTTCTGGGTATTGATGGAATTAGTAACAATATGCTGATAAATTTGCTTCATATTGCAATTAGAATCCTGTTATTAATTTTTAATGCCATTTTAGGACTGAAGTATTATCCACACAGCTGAAAGCTTTGGCAAGGCCAAAATGGTTCCAAAGCCGGCCAAAGACCTTACAAAAGCTGAAGCATATAGGCCAATAAGTTAAATGTCATCAATGTCAAAACTCTTCAAAAATTTGCTCATGACAAAATTGTTTCCAATATGTGCACACTAGACCATCAATTTGGTTTTAAAAGTCACCAAAGCCCCACATTTGAAAAAAATAAGTATTGTTCTGCCATCTTTATTGATGTTTCTCACCCATTTAATAAACTCTGGAACGATGGTCTAATTTTAAAATTAAATCATATCTACCAATAAATTTTCTAAAGCTATTGGGAAGTTATATTATTGCCCGGAAGTTTATTGTTGTGTAAAAGACATTTCATGAGTATTCCCGAATCTATATCCTCAGGTGTGCCAGAGGGGAGTATACTGGGGCTAGTTTTGTATATGATTTATAATTGTGATATGCCTTTGAGCAGTAATATCCACACAGATGCATTTGCCGATGATACAGCCTGCCTTAATACGCAGGAAAACCCTTACAAGTCTTCCTGATATCTTAAGGAATATATTATCCAGCTGGACCTAAGGTAAAACTTATGGAGAATTAAAGTAAATAAACAAAAGTGTGTTCAGGTAACATTTACCCTACGAAAAGATGCTTGTTTGGCCACTCGAATCAACAATGAAGTTGTTCCTCAACATTCACTAGTGAATTACTTTGGAATACACCTTGATCGACGGCTTACATGGAAACGCCATACTGACTCCAAGCTAACACAAATAAATCTTAAAATAACTCAGATACATTAGCTGATAGGTAGAAATTTAAACCTCAGTCTAGATTGTAAGCTTGTAATATACAATCGCTTTTGACACCAATATGGTGCTACGGAATTCAAATATGGGGCACTGCTTCAGCTTCCAAAGTAGAGAGAATCCAACCAGGATAAAACAAAATGTTATGGTTAATAACGTCGGTTCCGTGGTACATAAAAAAAACTCAAATTTACATCGTAATTTAAATATGCCACAAGAGAATGAAGAATTTGCCAAATTCGCAGGCAAATATTGCACAAAACTAGAGCCACATCTCAGTCCTCTTGCTCGTAATATTATGAAGTTTACTGTTCCGTTACACATCCGCTTAAAACAGAGGGACAAAATAACCAAAACTCCTGATGAAACTGCTTGAAAATAGTTTTCTTCTTAGCACGACTGTTATGTATTATTTTGTTGTGTCACTAAGCTTATGTCCAACACTGGCCGGAGCTTATAATTACATTTAGATTTAAGATTTGAATACTTATTGTTTGTTCTTTTTTTAAAATACCATAAGGGAATATATGCACTAAAAAAATATGAACAAGTGAAGTCTGTGATTGATGGATGTAGGTCTCACTGTAAACAGGATATTGAAACTACAACGAATATTCGATGTATCTATCTGTTGTTGGGAAAGAACAATTTTTCAAAAATTTATTGCGTTTTCATTAACACATACATACATACCTAGACTGTCGGCTTAGAGTGTTACCCAGCTAAACCCACTTTTTATAACATTCCAGCTAAAAAAATATGTATGGAGCATATATGATATCCCATATATGGTTCGGATCCGAAAAATGAGGGTATATGGGCATATTTGATTATATATATTCATACATTTCCATACATGTACGTGTAAATTCCCTCCACAGTATGCAAAGTTCATATTCATACACTTTTGATTCACAAAAGCGCACTGCTGTGCAATAAATTAAATTACTAAAATTAACTTTTTTTAGACTTGAGAGAAAGGTTGTATTTAATGAAACATTTGTTTTGACAAATAATTCAAAACGAACTAAAAGTCATTTCATTCATCAAAAGGTGAATCAATTAGTTAAAAGACACATAAATCATATTCGTACATAACATTTAGCTTAAGAAATCAGATTAAAAACTAATGCAATTGATTATAAAAGAAAAAATAATCCGTCTAACAATAGTTTTCAATACAATAATATGAACTTTGTTTCTTATCTAGAGAAGTTTGTTATTTTCTATAAAATTAATGACTGGATTATCCTTTTGATTACTTGATATATTAAATGGGGCCACAATGTATAAAATCATACAAGAATGGTTTTTTGTAACAAAAAGTTTTTCTTTTTTAAACGTTGTGGGTACGCATATAAACTTTGCATACCGTATGGATTTTCTAATGGATTTCCAATTCAGCAGTGATAAAATTCCAAACTTTTTTTGATTGCAAAAACGATCTTATGTGAGATATCATGTATGCATACATTCTTATATGGTTCCATATATAAAATCTCATATTTATGGATCCACATATGAAGAGCTTCATAATTAAATGTTCACATATCAGCTCATATGTTATAATACATTTCATATATTAGTCCAATATTAGTTCATATATATATAGTTTTGCCATGTATAATCCCATATACTTCCATACATGAGTTCATACCAATTCATATATAGTTATATACATTCATATACTAAAAATATATGGACCATATATAATTTTTTTAGCTTGGATATGATATTTTAATGCAGTTCAAAAGACGAAAAAATACGCCGCTTTGACTGGATAAACTATTTATATTAATTTGAAGTTCTACATGTCAAAAAAAGGTACTGTATTCGGATTAGAGAAGGGCACGTGTCGCATTTCGCCAACACGACATGATACGAACACGAATACCAGGACGCTCAATACGTACGCACGCGAAGAATTTGGTCAACTCGATACTGCACAACAGAAAATTTAATTTATTTTTTTCAAGACTCACTTTTCAAAATATGGCACCGAGTTGGCACTGCCAGCTGATACTACCTGCCACTACAGCAGTTACTATCGGTTTACTTACAGAACTGTCAGCTACGGAGGCCCATACGATATCAACAAAAATGCTGGTTTGTGTGTTTGCCGATACAAAATATTAAATTTATTCTCATATGTAAAATATACATCTAAAATAATTTCGTGTTTTTCGTGTCAATTTTGCTCAACATGAAACGACCCGAAAACACACAAAATCAGATAGTTTCTTAAGCTATGTACATATATGAAATTATAACAGTATATTGTGTCCCCTGTAAAATTTGGTTGAAGTGAGTTAACAGTTTTACACTCTAAGCCGACGATATATGAGGCCAGCAGAAGTAGTGTAAGGCTCAGTTTATATGTGGCATTTCTTGTGTGTTATTTGTCAAAAAAACGTAACCAACTAATTACTAAAGAAAAACTGTTTGATTCAGACATAAATTTATTGATTTAAACAGTTTGCAATCATTTTGGATTCTACAGAATTGTCTATTAATTATGTATGAAACTGTTTAATTTAATAAATACATATCTGAATCAAATAGTTTTTCATTAGTAATTAGTTTACGCTTGTGTGCCATTTGGCACACAGATGTAAACCCGGCCTAACCCACTTTAAATAATTGCTCTTTTTAATTATTTAATTGCTCTATTACTTTGCAATATTATGATCTGTGCTAAAACGATTTTTCAGCTCCATTTTTTTTATAATACTAAAATGGGATTACTCTAATTTTGTTTGATAGTTGATAAGGTAAATTAGGTATTTTTCACTGATTTCGCTGATAGTTTCATATATATATATATATAAATTTTAGCATTAATTTCAAGGAAATAAGAGAACCAAAAATTTTTTTCTGTATAATTTGTATTTTTTTCATTGGCGGAAAAATTTTCATTCAAAACAAATTTTCGCATATTAAACTGTAAGGTGTAAGAAAATATATATTTTAATACAATATTCAAAAACAATATTAGCAAGAAGTGTAAGCTAAATTTAACATATTTTTAATAACTTCAATAATATTGATATTAATACACAGAAAAAATTATTCCAAAAAAATTTTCAAACAAACGTTTGTTTGAAATAAAATTTAAGCTCAGTAAATATTTTTTACTCCTACAGTAAAAAGTTGTTTCAATAAAGTAAAGTAACATTTGTAACAAAATTGTTAAGAGAAGATTTCTGTTCCAATATAGAAATTGCACACTGTACAGAACAGTTATTTGTTTTATTTGCTTTTTATTTTCATTAAGAATTTTTGTTGAATCAGACAATTTGTTGATTGAAAAAATCAAGTTTTTTTTGAAACAAATTATTAAAAAATTTGGCATTTGAGTTTACAAATTTCTTTGTAGGACCTAAATTGAAAAAATTAATATTTGATTCAGAGAATTTTGTGTTTGAAATGAAAAATTAGTTTTTTCTGTGTAGAGCTGACCTCACTTTTTCTCTAAATTAACTTTCACATTAAAATTTATATTTCAGTATCGTTGGCATTAAGCAAGTCATAATTTAAAGATTTACGGCCCTATGCATAATGAAGAACTAATATGAAGTTAGCATAAGTGGCAAATGGTCTTAATTAGTTTTGTTCTACAATTTTACATTAAAAAATACGCCAGGGTTTCACAGTGGGTTAAAACTACATTATGCGTTGATTTTTAATGACAAATTGTATGGCAAAACTCGTTAAGACCATGCTAAATTTTGTTAGCATAAACTTCATGCTAGTTTTTCATTATGCAAAGGGCCGTAAAATTTCTGTTTTCATTTCTATTAAGTGTGACTTTATTTTGAAACTTTGCAAAGAAATCAAAACCAAATTCATAAACTCGTATTGATTGTATTCATTAAAATGTTTATCTTAATGTTTAAAACTTATTACGGTAATTTATTTGAACTGACATGTAATTACTGTTAAAATATGTTAACAAACAACAACAACAACAAAAAAATCTTATTGTTTTTTTCCTAACTGTAGTTCGTGTAATTCATATCATTTATTTAATTTTTTTTTTTTTGATTTGTTAAATTTTTTTTATAGAAATTGTTAAAAGTGTTATTGACAATTATCAAGAAAACAGCGCCTTGCGCATACTAATTTGGTTTAAATATTATGACTGTCTTGTGCGATAAGCGCACTAAATGTACTTGTACTTTAAATAGTGCTAAAGTGTACGAGTGTAGACGAACGAGTGGTTAGACAAACAGTAGTTTTTGCTACTAATAAAAATAAATACGTTTTATCATAATGATAGACAATCATTCAAAATAAATAACTGGGCTAAAAAGAAAGAAAAAAAACAAATAAGAAATACTCGTAAATAAAACATTGACGTACTTTGCTCACATTCATGAGTTTTGATAAAATTTGAACCAAATACATAAATTTTTTTTCAAATAAATTAGGGTTTATTAAGTTAAAGAAGTACACAAATAAAATTAAATTAAAATAAATAAAGTAATAGATTGTGCATACGTACATTAGCCCATTTGTTGTACGATCAATTGACTTATTAAGCAGTTTATTATTTATATACGAGTATGTAGGTTAAAATATGTGCATATAATTAATTCTTTATCTAGAGGTATTCATCAATTAAACAATTTTATTAAAAAATGTTTCCTTAATTTACGGTTATGGTAGAACTATTTTTGGTAAACAGAATTTTTGTAAACGTCGATTTTAAAAAAATATTTTATAAATAACTTTTGTAAAAAGTATTTGTTTAAAGGAAGTTTTGGTATATGATAGGTAAGGTTAAGCTTGGTGGTCAAAAAACCTCACATAGACCTGATCCTTAGCGATACCAATAGATGACAAGAACACTATATATGAGGTAACTGGCTCTCACACAAACCGTAGCAGTACACACAGTTCCACTCTCGATACAAGTTCAATACTACGAAAAGTGTGAGCGCCAACAGTAGAGCAGTACAGTGGCGCAGTAAATGTTCTATTGCTTCAGTTACCCAAGATTCCTTACATTTTCTGCAGATACCACAAAGAATTTGTCATATTTTGACGGTATACGAAGTCGTCCAATAACCCTCCATTCAGTTAATACCTCCACTGGAAGAAATTTAATTAATATGGTGTCATAAGCGATTCGCACAGTTTTTAAAGTTTTGCAAGTTCTCGTTTCACGCGAACCATTATTCTCCTCTTCATCTTTCATTTTATAGTCTATGGTATTTTTCAGATGTTGTGTTTTGCATCTGAATCTGTACAATTTCCTGCACCGGTAATTGAGTACAATTTTGGTCAGTGTAGCGGCCATTTTGTTGCCCTCGATGCCCATATATCCACGTAACCAAAAAATTTACTTGTCTACCAGCACATAATATATTTAGTGCATTCTTGCATATAAACACAGTCAAGGAGTAGTTCCATTTTGCTTTAATTGCCTCAACTGCTGCTTGACTTTCAATATCCATGTTCACATGCGCTGTCAAGGTTTGAGTGGTGCAAGCTAGTTCTGCATCAATTTTGGTTGCAAAGATTTCCGCCTAGAAAATGCTACAGTAATCAGAAAGTTAACAAGAATCCTCTAAACTGAACTGCGGACAGTAAATTGCAACTCCCACCCCTCCATCCATTTTTTTACCCATCAGATAAAACCTTCCAGATAGCCTTCTTTTTTAACAGTGATCTGTAAATTGGCAAAGAACTTTATTACTGGAATGATGTAGTCTAAGTTGAACTCCACATCTTTTAATAGCTTACCGTGACCGAATGGCTTATACGACATCTATCCTGTTGATCTGAGGCAAATAATTTTTTCGCATGTGACGTTCACTGCGATTAGTTTGATTGTTTTAATATTCAATATAATATCTAATGCTGCAGTGTGCTCTTTAGAGCTCCAGTGTGAGTTTTTTGAGCGAGAACGATACATTATCTAATTTTGGTGTTTTCCATTCTTTGATTTTCCTATTGGTATTTGGTAAAAGGTACTTTTTGCAGACAGTTTTTGTAAAAAGTACCTTTCGAAAAAAAACTATCCTTTGTTCATTTATTTTTTACAAAAATTTCTTTTATGTGATAGAATTTGTGTACAAAGTACGTTTAAAAAAATTTATTTTATATGTAGCATCTTTTGTAATAAACACCTTTTTTTACAACGAACTTAAGAAGTACCTTTTGTAAAAAAGTATTTTTTTTAAATAGTACATATAAAGGAATTCCGAATGGTAACAAGAATCCTTCGTAAAAAGTAACTGTTAAGAGGCCACTTATATTAAAAAATTTTATGATTATAAATAATTTTTGACACATTGGAAATATGTCGTAAGACATATAATATAACATATGACATAAAATTTTTTCATGTCATACTTATGTATATGCATACTATATACATACTAGTGATGCACGAATATTCGTATTCGTATTCGAATTGTCGAATATTCTGCCATTTTCAGACGAATACGAATGTATTTGTATTCGCCAAATTAAGGCGAACTCGAATACAAATACATTCAAATTCCAAATACAGCTGAATACGAATACGAATATTTTTCCAAAGAAATTCAATAAATAAATGCATAAATCCTAAACGAAATTTAAATAAATGAATAAAAATTTAGTTTGTACAAATACATTAATTTTTTATAGAAATTTTGTGCTTTGAATCATTTTTAAATATTATTTAATGATTATCATTAAAATGTTGGGTACTTTTTATAAACTTTAAAGTGCACCAACAAGAGCGTGAAGTCCTTTTTCATAACAATTTTTTAATATTTCATATTGCATATAATATTCGTATTCGCGAATATCGTTTCAAATAATCTTATTCGTATTCGTATTCGCTAATATCATTTAAAATATTCGTATTCGTATTCGCGAATATCAAAAATTGACATTCGTTACATCACTAGTACATACATACATATGTGCACACATGAGTATGTACTGGCATCACAAAGTACCCTGTAGGAAAGTTCGGATTAGGGGTTTCTAGGTCACCACTTTTGTCTAACATCATGGTGACTTTTTGGCGACATTTTCAACAGAGAATTTACATAAAAATATTTTCTTTTGGTAAGTGGAAATCATTTTTTCACGTTGGTCTCCAATGAGCTACCTCGCATATAGTCCTAACGTCAGTAGGACGTTTTCAGTGACATGCATACGTTAGATGTCTAAAAGCAAACATTGTTGAGCTAGAATTCAGTCAGTCATTCAGTAGTACTCGTGACAAAGTCAATAGTGAATCAATACTAACACTTCCTACAGGGTACACACATATGTTCTTTCATGTATAATTGTATTCGTAATTAAAATAGTTTATAACTTTTTATAGACGGAAAAAACGAAAGAAACGAAATTTGAAATTCAGTTTTTTCTCTTTGTTAAAAAAAGGAAGTTTTGTTGCGTTTTAAGTGTGTGTGTGTGCACGTTTAAATCATAAAATCAAGCAATTTACTTTATTTACCGGTACTACCGTATTTGAGTTAAATTGAAATTCACTGGTAATCTAATCTAGATCAAAATTAAGTTGGCATTAGCGGTTAAATACAATCGTAATGAATATTTATTCATTTTTATATATGTTTCTATTCGTACTAAGTATTTGTAATTTTTATTTTCTATTAAGTTTTGATTTTTATTATTTATTTAGTCAGTAAGAAGTTAGCGAGTCTACTCGTATTAAATTAAATGTTTGTTTTTGTGCGTTTTTGGCCAAAGTAATAAAAAGTTCAGGTTTAAGGTAGAAAAATTAAATGCCATAAAATTAATAGCGTGTGAAAATTGTCTATTAATTTTTTTATTTTACAAATAAAAACGCAAAATATGTTTGTAAAATGAAATGAATTTTGCCTGTTTTAAGTTAAATAAATTTTTATTTTATCAGTAACATTCACGTCTCTATCGGTATGTTTTAACATCAATCAAAGACTGGGGATAAAATCTGCATCTAATGACTGATTAATACTTGACTACTGAGTAAATGATGTCTAAAGATGTGCTAGAAATATTGTTATTTTATAAGATAATTTAAACTTTAATAAAATAACAGTACATTTAGCTTTGTGGTTTGCCGTGAGTCTAAATCACTGGCGTGCAAGTTTTATAAAAAAAATCTGGATAGCTGGGCAGGTTAGACTTGTTTGCTAATTTTTACTCATGGGCCTAAACTTCAGATACGGTTGTAAGGAAAATTGTGGAAAATCTTAAAAATCAGTAGAAAAACTCCTTCAGGAGGATTATCCTTCAAGAGCCATTATTTTGTGCATATATAAATTGAAATAAGATTTCACTGAGTATACTGCATTTGAGTTGTACTATTATAAGAAACGGGATGCACCTTAAGACTACTTAGAGATCTGAGCATTGAATTAACACTGGAAAATGCCATCACCAAATCTGTTAACGTAAAACCTTACAAGACGTAAGACTTAACTTTTTTGTAAAACACACGGATAGGACAAGTATTGCTTCGACTCTACTACTAAATGATAGTAAAATCCTATACTCAGCATTGAAATTTTGGTGTCCAAATTTTTTATGGCCCTCCCAAGATTTTTTAAGTCAGTGGATACCTAAGAAAAGTTATGATGAGTTTGCAACTTACAGCTAACTAAGACTTGTTTGTGATACAGCTTAACTATATATGATAATAACAGTTTTTCCCCGATTCCCGGGAACCCGCTTCATAAGCATTAGCACAAATTTGATTAGAAAGCTTGAAACACTAACGGCCAAATATGCAGTCATAAGTTAATTATTGGTAAAAATATTATATCTTTTGTTTAACTAATATTTCACATTCATTGTTCAACTAAAGTTCTTAATATCAGCACATAATGGAAACCCTATTAAATTATTAAGTTTCAGTATTTGCGGGCTTCATATATCATATGGTTTTTGTTCTTAAAAATTTTATCCAGTGATCACTCAGCTAACTTTACTGTACAAGATATCAAATTAGTGCAGAAATTAATTCGGCAAACCCAAAATATAATAAAAGAATAAGAATAAAAAAATTATGTGTTACAGCTAAATAAAAAGGCAGTGCTTGACAACGTATGTGTGAAATGTGAAATTTGAAATGTGAAATGTGAAATGTGTAATGTGAAATGTGTCTAAAATTTTTCACAAGACAACAATACTAATAAAGTTAACAACAAATCAGCTGTTGTATAACTATTTGGTAACCAATGACATTTGGTGGTTTAACTAATGTTAAATTTGTCAAATATTTTCGGTTAAACTATTGCTATTAGCTAACTATTGACTGTGAGCTAAAATGTATAGTATATTTTAAAAAAACATAAATATGTTGACTCAAATAGGGCATTGAAACAGGAAATTAATTTCTTTAACTTTTAGTTTTTAAATTCCCTAAAGGGTTTTTCCAATACGAAATACGTTGTCAAATGCGATAAAAAAAAGTAATCTTACGAATATAAGTGAACATAAACATTACAAAACAGTTAATCAGAACAAATATAAAATAACTAATACAATAGTACTCAAAGTTTGAGATTGAAAACAAATCAGAAGATTTTCTCTTAAAAATATTCTATCCAATTGAGTTTTCTATGTTAAACCATTTTATTTGTTTTCATTAAAAAAAAAAAGAACAGAATAATAATCAGATATAATTTTTAGTCAGGCTTAAGTTCAGTAATTTCAATTCTTTATTGAATGAAATATTTTTAGTAATTAATGTGAGTTTCTAAAGAAGAGAAGAATAATTAAACTTAGACTTTAAGCTGTGGGAAAAAACCGATACTTTTCTGTGCACCCACCCACTTCATCAGCACCCTAGTCTATCTACTTGGGTAGACATTCTTATTAATATCAGCTATTTAACATACATTTTCAATGAAACGGAATATGAGAAATGATTGTTGTGTATACAATTGATTTACCTTTGGTAAACACATTTATAAGTATCACTATTAATTTCCTATTTTCTATTTCTATTTCTACTCTACCTAAGTATGTTTAACTATTCTTACTTATCTTTTACGATCATCACATTAATTATTTTTACTTATTCGAGGTACCATCGGTACATGCATGTAAGTATTATTGTAGTGCAGAACAGAATAATGTTTTCAATAAACTAAATTAAAATATCAATATATTTGAAAAAATATCTTTATATGTAAAATTTGTTAGAAAGTCGTTACTCTCAATGAATTTTCACAATCACAAGAGTAAAAGCAGCTTTCTTCTAAATGCAAGGTTGTCAGTTATTTATTTACTATTTCCCGGGCTCCTGCATTAAAAATCCCGGGAAACCGGGGATTCGAGATACTTTATTTTTTTAATTTATTTCATTTTCATACTGTGTTAAAGCAAAAATTGCAGTAAAAAACTCATTTTATCCCTCAGATGTTTAGTTTTGTCTTATGAGCTAGAGGCTTTGAAAGAACTGCAGTTTCACATCAAATAAAAAAGTTAGCTGGAATGATATCGCTCACAAGGATTAATTATTATAGCAGCGCGTTTCGAAATAGAAGACCATTTTATAATGTCTAACGAATCGGCCTCAGGCACAGCACTACTTCAAAATTTTTGGCTCAATTGCAAACTATGGTTGGTTTTATCAATGGTCAAAGGTTAAAAAAGTCTGGCTTCAGATTTTCGTCTGCCAGGATACTATTACATTTCCAGGTTGTGAATTATTAAAAATCTGCAAAGCAATTACTGCTTAAATATCTATAGACATCTTTTTTTATGAGCAACAATTTTCTACTTATTGTCATTGTCAATGATATTGTTTAAGAAAAAAAAACACACTTAAACTTTCGCCTTTTTAAGCTTAAATTCCATTGCGTTGCAAATCTGAAATAAGTTATCAACAGAATTTGTGTAATAAATCTAAAAACAAACATTTGTGGTTACAACATTGCCGCTGTCAATTCATTATGAACGTGATTCGTTAAGCTTTCATCAAGTTTCCCTACAAACCCAACTTTTTATGAATTTTTAATATTTTTAGTTTAGTTTTATCTCTGTGTATTTTTGCAAAATATTTGCATATTTTTATTTTGTAGGCGTTAATGCGGCTTCTTTATTTTATCACTTTATGAATTTCATTATTTATTGTTGCGTCAGTTTAAACCTAAACAGAATATAGATGATAATTCGAGCTATAAAGATAAATATTACGACTTTTGTTAAACCAGAAAGAGAATCATATTGTTGATTTTTTGATGTGTGCCGGATACTTTAATGCATTAAATCATTTTAAACAATTTCACTAACTTTGATGATGACTGTTGTCATCGTTGATGAACGCACTTTTCTTGACAAAATTACAAATGTTTAACGTTCATTGATATATGGGATTTTTATTCTAGACAATGTGATAATATTAAGAGGATTATTGCAAGATATTACTATGCTAGAAGAAAGTCAGTTTTATTAGCAGATTAACAAACGAACAAACATTATATTTTGTTACTTGTAAAAACGATTAATAAGATATTAAAGTATAGAGAACTGAAAATTAAAAAAATAACAAAAGAAAATGCAAAATATCAAAAGAAATTTAGTTGGTCATTTATCCAACCAATCCACAAAAAAGGAACCAGGATCTTATCTGATCTGCTGATAAGTTTGTAGTAGAGATGAGCCAAAATCCATACCAGTTCATCCAATTCTAATTTTAAATTTTTTTTGTGATTTTTTATTTTAAAATTGTGGGCGTTTTTTATATGAAAACTTGGCATTCGGTCGAGCTTAAGGATTTTCTCCACCACGGTTTCCTCCCTTGCAAAGTTTTCCTACTGACTAATATTTTGTTGAACTACCAGTCTTTGACCGGGTTTAAGGATTTTCTCTAACATGTTGGCTAATAAAGATTTTCTGCCTTCTAAAGTTTTCCTGCATAATAAAGTTTTCTTGCACTGCCGGTCTTCGCCGTGCCTTAAGGACTTTCTCCACCATGGTGTTTTGTTTCATTAACCTTTCTTACCTAATAAAGTTTTCCTGCATAGCTGACCCAGTCTGCATTTTACCATTTCGTGAAAAGCTTTAAATTATACTAATATTGGTCATATTCCTGATTCTTCATAAAGATGATTATTCGTAATAAACAAACACCAGAAAACTTCGGGCGATTATTTATTTTATATATTTTTGGGCGATGGAGCACTGTTTTCTGGGAATTTTTTACAATGACTAATTACCCAAAAATTTTGGGCATTGCTTCATTTAGCTTAGCCCGAAGCCAGGGCCATAATTTGCACAGCCTCATTACTGTATTATATAAGTTTCTGTTTCAAAATTTTTTGTTGTATCTATGATAATTATCTAACTTACCCTTGAAGATCCATATGTAGTCAATATTTATTTTTTTTGGGGTGACGTTTAATTTTTTGGGTGATTTTTCATTTTGAAATTTTGTGCGATTTTGAATTTTTATTCTTGGGCGATTTGGTTTTTGGCGATTTTTCATGGAGCAATGTACAACTCTAAATTAAAGTGTTGAATAATGTAAACATACTTTTGAATTAGATTTTAAACATAAACCTTGTCACAAAAATATATTGGATTAGTGTAAAAATTAACGCTTTTAAAAGTAGTTGTACAAAAAATTTACATTATGAATATTACAGTTTCTGTTATATTTTTACCTTCTCCTATATAGTTGAAATTATTTGAGCTAGGGCCTTCCTACTTGTGAATGACGGCTAAAGTTTTTTAATAAGACCTACAGTTTCGTTTTGGAGTTGATATACATTAGAGGCCTGCAGCCGTATTCTGTAACTCGCTTAGCTAAAACTTAATCTCGATCGCAAAAATGCTAAAAAAAATTAGGGCTAATATTTTAGCGATGACGCTAAATCTGTATTCTGTAAGTATAACTGCTTGGCTAAAATGTACTATTTTCGCCGCAGCTAATTTGTTATCTCTATTCTATTTCTTTCTTTCTACTTTGATGAACTGCTGCGAAAAAGAAACAAACATAATGCGTTCCTTTTTAGGATTCCGTACACCAAAGGTGAAAAAAGGAACCCTATTGTTTTCGCTACCCTGTCCGTCTGTCCGTCACACGCTATTTCCTCCGTACCGTAAGAGCTACGGACCTGAAATTTGGACAGAGTATGTAGAACCTTAGCCGCTACAACAACAAATACATGAGAATTAAAAATTAAAGGATGTTCCAAAACGAGCGACGAAAAATGTTAAAATCTCATGTAATATACATACAATTGTATGTACATATGTATATTGACACTTGAAATTTGTAAAATTAGTGTATTTTTATATAGACTACAACAATAAACATTAAAATATTAAAAAATTTAAATTAAAGGGTGGTCCATCAGTTAATGCAATTTTGACTATGTAATTTTGACAAATTGCTATATCTTGGAAACTGTAAGAGTTATACTCTTGAAATTTTCAAAAACGGTAAAACTAAAAAATCCGAAAATTATAAAATCGCCAAACCGAAAAAAATCGCCAAAAACCTGAAAAAATCGCCAAAAATTAAAAAAAAAACGCCAAATCGAAAAAATTCGACAAAATTAAAAAAAATTCTAGCACTAAAATAAATCGCCAAATTCGAAAAAATCGTTTAAATGAAAAAAAATCGCCAATATGAAAAAACATCAAAAACCGAAAAAATCGCCAAAACGCAAAAAATGCGCCAAAACCAAAATAATTGTTTATTTGAAAAAAAAACCCAAAATGAAAAAAATCGCCAAATTTAAAAAAATCGACAAAACGAAAAAAATCGCCAAAATTTAAAATAAACGCCAAAAACCAAAAAAATCCTCAATACGAAAAAAAGTGCCAAAACTAAAAAAAAATCACCTATATGAAAAAAACGCCAAAATTAAAAGAAATCGCCAAAATAAAAAAATCGCCAAAATAAAAAAACGCCAAAATAATAAAAATTGCCAAAATTAAAATAAACTGCAAAAACCAAAAAATAATTGCCAAAACGTGAAAAAAGTGCCAAAACCCAGAAAGCGCCAATAAATTCACAAAACCCCTACACTAAAAAAACGCTTAAAACCGAAAAAACCCAAAAACGAAAAAATGCCGAAACTATAGTTTATATTGTTCGTATTGAATTACGTATCTCGTGCCCGTACGGAACCCTTCGTGCGCGGGTCAAAGTCGCACTTCACTGAATTTATTGATAATTCAATATAGTGTTACCTTACTTTATGGTTTGTTTTCCTTAAAAATTCTTAACACTTTCAAAATATTTTCTAAAATCTTAATTTTGAAAAGTTATTTTAAAAGCTATACTATAAATTTATTTAGTTTTTGCCAAATATGTATTTGAGTAACGCTTCAGTGAATAATTTATACGCATATTTTTTCATGATACCCCCAAATACGGAAATTATGGGAAAATTTTCCGAGAGTGTCATATTATTTCTAGATAATCTGCTAAATTGACAATATTTTTCCCGATATAAAGAAATAAACAAACATGCACATTATTCTCTTCTTTTTTATAAAGGTAAAAATATTGCCAATTTAGCAGATTAATTAGAAATTATATGACACTCTTACGGTTACAAATTTATATAATGCACAGCATATAACAGTGATAGGTATTGTACCAAACAAGAAGTCGGTCAAAATTTTTATCTCATTACTTCTTGTTGCAGATATATTAATGAACCAGTGGAAACTGTTGCCAATGTAACAATATAAATTAAAACACCTTTTGTTTTAATTCAATTCAATAAATTTTATTACAAAGTAAAAATGCATGCTATTAGCATGGTGGAGTAATTTAAAAAGGAAGGAAGTATTTAATAAGTCAGTAAATTGACAGTTTACAAAATTGTAATAGATACTAGCTTCAAAGTTGTATACATTTGGATTGTTAGAGTTGTATTATTATTCAACAAACTTCCCCTCAAACCAAATGTGTTGAAATTCAATAACAAAAAAATAAAATTACATAATAAGTTTTAAAAGTTTACAACCATATAGATGTTTTTGCTTTGACAATATTTTCGTTAAAATGTCTGCAGCATTTTCATTTGAACAAACGTATTTGACATCTACCTCTTTACCCTCATATTTTTCTCTTATATAGTGGTAGTGGATGTCGATGTGTTTACTCTTTCTTTGGACAGTTGGGTTCTTAACCAAAAAAGTAGCACTCTGGTTGTCGCAAAATATAGGCGTTGGATTAGCGATGTACTTATCAAATCCCATTTCACTCAAAAGTCCACGAATAAAAATCACTTCTTTTCCACCTTGGCATAACGCGATGTACTCGGCTTCCATTGTACTTAGAGCTACTAACGATTGCTTGCGGGACTCCCATGCTATTGGACCTCCCATCATAAAAACAACATGACCGGAATAAGATTTTCGGTCGTTTGAGTCTCCTGCCCAGTCTGAATCTGTAAAGCATTCAAAATTTTCAAAATTGTAAGAATAAGAAATTTTGCCTGCTGAATTATTTTTTAAGTATCGTAGAACGTGCTTTGCTGTAACAAAATGTTCTTTGTGCGGGTGCGTATTATGTTGGGACAATTTTGATACTACGTGTATTAAATCTGGTCTCGATATAACAGCCAGGTACATTAATCCACCAACTAAACTTTGATAAGTCGTGGTTTGCAGGTCTTCACATTTGTTGTTGCATTTTTTTAAAACCATTCCACTTGGCCATGGTGTAGATGCCGGTTTGCAATCACTCATACCCCATTTTTCAAGCAATTTTTCTGTGTATTTTTCTTGATGTATGGTAACATCTCCTCTCGAACCATCTCTATTTATCTCCATTCCTAAATAATAAGAAATGGGTCCACGATCTACAGCCTTTACATGCTGGTTCAAACGATTTATAATATTTTTCATTTCGTCTTCAGTACAACATGACACTATCATGTCATCTACATAAATTGCAATGACACTTAAGCAATTTTCTTTTCGTTTAACATAGACGCACGTATCGTATTTGCATCTTGAAAAACCAATTTCCAACAAAATATCGTTTACCATTTTATTCCACTCGCGACCAGACTGTTTCAAACCATACAACGTTTTATTTAATTTGCACACTTTCTGCGGATAATTTTCATCCTCGAACAGTTTTGGTTGCATCATATAAACGTCTTCCTCTAACTTCCCGTTTAAATATGCTGCCTCAATATCAATATGGTTAACGATTAGTTTAAACTTAGCTGCTAGAGATAATATTAATCTAATTGTTGAGTGTCTGACAACAGGAGCAAAAGTTTCCTGATAATCTACGTTATATTTTTGAGAACAACCGAGCGCAACTAAGCGAGCTTTGTATTTTTCTATCGAGCCATCTGGCTTTCTCTTTAATGCAAATACCCATTTGCAACCGATTATATTTTTGTTATTAGGCCTTTCTACCAGTTCCCAAGTTTTATTTTTTATTAACGAATTATATTCGCTCTGCATAGCATCTCTCCAATTGTGAGCATTTTCAGAATTGAGTGCATTATTAATAGAAATAGGGTTTTCAATAATTGAGTTTAATAATTCGGGTCCACTCTCAGTTACATACACTTTTCGCGGCCTACCCTGACCACCGTTTCTAATTAATTTCGGCCTGCCTCTTTTTCTCTTATTTATATTTGCAATATTATCTGTATGTTCCCCTAAATCTTCGTTTTCATCTTCCTCTTCATCTTCTGTTTCTTCTGACTCACTATTTGATGCACTCACTTCACTCACCTGTATATCTTTACCTTCTCGCTCATTGTCATCATCAGCTTTAATGTCTTCGTGTGGTGTTGTAACATCTTGGTTATTTAAAATATTGTTGAAAGCGTCAGCGCATAAACTTTCCGTGTTGTTGCGTTGAGCTTTTGTTTCTTCAAATGACTGCTCGAAAAAAATAACATCTCTAGAAATTACTATTTGACGAGTATTAGGGTTGTAGAGGCGATATCCTTTCGTATGAAGTTGATATCCTACAAATTTGACTTTTGTCCCATTTGGCATGAACTTGCTGCCTTTTGGCTTTATACCTTTGTTGAGAGTGACTGCGTCACATCCGAATATTTTCAAGTGAAAGACTGAAGGTTTCTTTCCATACCATTTTTGATGAGGTGTGATATTTCCAAGAACTCTTGTAGGAGCCCTATTTCGTAAGTACGTAGCAGTGTTAACTGCTTCTCCCCACAAACTGTGAGGCAAACCTGACGACTGCAACAAACACCGTGACATCTCAACCAACGTTCTGTTTGCCCGTTCAGATACACCATTTTGTTGTGGAGAATAGCTGACTGTGGTTTGGTTATTATTCCCTTTTCATCAAAAAACTCTTTAAATTTAGAATTTATATATTCCTTTCCATTGTCGCTCCTGACAATTTTTATTTGGCGGCCGGTCCGCTTCTCCGCAATCGCAGCAAAATTTTTGAATGCATCAAACGCGTCACGTTTTCTTTTTAAGAAGTACGTAAAAATGTATCGTGAAAAATCGTCCACGAACGTTATAAAATATGATGAACCACCAAGGGATTTAACACCAATGGGACCACATAAATCAGTGTGTACTAATTGTAACACATCACTTGTTTGCACGCTTCCATAGTTTTTGTACGGCTTACATGAAATTTTGTTAATTGCACAAGTTTCACATTCAATATTGTTAGGTGTTTTTATATTTAAGCCTTTTACCATATTTTGGGATGACAGTTTATCCAGATCACTAAGATTTATGTGACCATATCTTTTATGCCATTTATTAATCATATTTTCTTCGCAAATTGCATACACATTTTCTACCACTTTACTTATTTTCATTTTTGCTATAAACATGTTATTCTTCAACTCAGCTGTCAGAATATTTTTGCCTTCTCTGCTTTTCATTATAGCTTTATTCGCTTCAAAGTTAACAATGTGACCAGCTTTCAATATTTTGTTTATTGAAATAAAGCTTGAGTGCAGCTTACACATTATTTAGTGTAAGGGAGCAATATTCTGTTTTTATTTTTACCATACCAATACCTTCTGCATAAATACTTTCACCTGATGCCAGCAAAATCTTTTGTTTTGATTCTTTTATTTCTGCAAAATATTCTTTCAGTTTACACATATGGGAAGTAGCACCGCTGTCTAGAATAAATGAATCTGTTAAATTTGGTTGGCATTCATTTAAAGAACATGCAAAGTCATCGTTTATTCTTTTATTTTCTTTGCATTGAGAACGAATGTGCCCTTTCTTCCCACAGCGAAAACATTTTAGGTTTTTTACATTGCTATCGACAAATCTTTTTTCATGTTGATGCTGACCATATTTAGCATTATTTTTAGTCTGGTAACTACTGTTATTGATCATCTTTTTATTTCTTTTGTAATCATTCTTTGAATTCGCCGCAAATGCAACTTCATCTAATTCACGACTTTTATTACCTTGTCTGGCTTCTTCTTCATAAATTTTGCAAATTAGTTGTTTATATGTAGGCAAATTGTCTCTACTTTCCATTGCGACCACAAAACTTTCCATCTCGTCCGGCAGACTGCATAATAACAAGATGGATAGCATATCATCGTTAAGCTGTATACCAATCTCCTTCAGTTCATCAATTATAGAGCAAAATTCATTCATTTGAGAAGCAAATTTTTCTTTGGCATTTAACTTAAATCTCATTAGCTTTTTAAATAGATTTACTTTTCGTGATGCAGTGTTTGCCTTATAAAGTGAGCTTAAAGTGTCCCATGCACTTTTAGCAGTTATGCAATTTTTTATGTGAATTAACTCACTGGTTTTTACACTTAGTGTAATTGTGGCAAGCGCCTTTGCATCTTTAATTTCCCACTTACCGGCATTCTCTTTCGGGGCCACTTCTACCACAGTATTCCATAGGTCTAGTGTTATCAATAAGCTTTTCATCTGTATACACCACGTTGTGTAGTTCTCACCATCCAATTTATCGATCGTAGCTCCACCACTTGACATTTTGAATTCCCTTTTTTTACAATACCAGCAACACCAAATTATACCACCTTCACAGGATTGTTTCTCAAACACAATTAAGAAACTTTTGTTGACTTATTTAAAAATCGTATCTTGGTTACCAGGGAACTGGGCCCATAACCTTTGTTGCAGATATATTAATGAACCAGTGGAAACTGTTGCCAATGTAACAATATAAATTAAAACACCTTTTGTTTTAATTCAATTCAATAAATTTTATTACAAAGTAAAAATGCATGCTATTAGCATGGTGGAAAGTAAAAAGGAAGGAAGTATTTAATAAGTCAGTAAATTGACAGTTTACAAAATTGTAATAAATACTAGCTTCAAAGTTGTATACATTTGGATTGTTAGAGTTGTATTATTATTCAACACTTCTAATGGCCGAAATTTTGGAAAGGAACTTGGCTTTTTTGCACATATATGTTTTTGTGAGGATCTGACTACTTTTTGAAACGTTTTCTCAATAAAGCTTATTAAACTTTAAATTTCTAGTATGTTATAGTTCTATTCATAATGACTGCTTCAGTTTAAAAGGGCAGACCTACATACAATAATGGGTTAAACTGTGATATTTGCACCATTGTGTCATTACAAGGACCGACTGATGTACCTAATTTAAGGCTAATTAAGGCTCATCAGGATAGAAATATGTTAATTATTGTGTACATTTTAGTGGAAGTGACTTCGCCTATTTTTTTGAAGTCGGCTTAGACGAAATACTTTTGAAAATGCAAAATTAAAGGCTAGCATAAGTGAAATGTGCATGTAAAGTCTTAATAGAGTAGTTTGTGTTTTAATTTTTTCTAGTTGGTAACTGACGTAAGGCAATTGTTTTTCCAAATTTCAGTTCTCTGCCGTAACAACCAGTGCTTTCGGATTTTTCCTGTGCGAAACTCACACCTTAACTTAATGGGTATCGAATTTAAACTCTCTAGTTCAAATTTTAGCTTTAAATATTATGATTGTTACCCGCACTCTCCATCACTTTCTTAAACTCAAGATTTTGTTATGAGCAGCGATCAGTTATCATCGTTCTCTTTTTAAGATGATAGTTTTAAGTTAAAGTTTCAGTTAAAAGCTTCAGTATAATATTAGCGTGGCCCCTGCCACTCTTGGTTTAAATATTTGGCTTTTTAGATTTTTCTAGTTGGTTTCTCATCTTGACCTACTGGCGTATCAAATTTCAGCTCTCTAGCGCAAATTTAATTATTCCTGCCCACTTTTTTAAAAGAAAAAATTTTTTAGTCAGTGCCAATAATATCTACATAACTAGTATAAATCTGCTGATCTGAAGTACATGAAAGAAGATACTTAAATTTTAGTGTCATGTTAACGCCCACTTTTTTAAAGGAAAGTTTATAGCCTTTCATTATTAAAACATGTATGCCAAATTTCAATAAAAATGCTTAAGCCAAAGATTTAAATTTCATGTTTTAGTTCTAAGCTTAACGGGCGTAACCCCCCCTTTTGCTATATATTCCTGGCTTTAAGATTTTTCTAGTTAGTTTCCAGCTTAGACCTACTTGTCTATCAAATTTCACCTCATTAGCGAATATTAAAATTTTATATTCTTATTTGCGTCATCAAGCCCACTTTTTCAAACACAAGATTTTCTTTGGCGAGTGTTTTTCTCTCTTGTTGAGTTTCGCTGGAACCGTTTAAGAATAAATACATAAATAGTGCTGATTCAAAGACATGAAATAAGAGGGCAAATTCTGTGGGTTTTTAACGCCCATTTTGCTTAAACAATATTTATAACCTTGTATTATTGCAACATATATGCCAAATTTAAATAAAATTGCTTCAGTTAAATGCCTTAGATTTGAATTTTTAGTTCTGAGCCTTATGGGCGCAGCCCCGCTCATCTTGGTAAAATTTTTGAGTTTTCAGATTTTTCTAGTAATTTTCCAATCTATAAGTACTCGTTTATCGAATTTCAGCTCACTAGCGCACATTTTAATTTGTTATTCGTATATGCGTGTTTCCGTTTACTTTTTTTAATCCAAAAATTTCTTTGGGTAGTGCTTATCTATCGTGTTTAGTTTCGTTGGAAACGGATAATAGTAGTTGCATAAATAGTACATTTATATGTACTGACCCGAAGTACATGAAGTTGGAGGTTTATATTGTATAGGAGTGTTAACGCCCACTTTTTTAACAAAAATTTATAGCATTGTATTATTGTTACATGTCACCAAATTTTAATAAAAGCGCTTTAGTTAAACGCTTTAATTCTGAGCTTTATGAGTGTAGCCCCAGACCCCTGGTAAAAATTTTCGGGTTTTCAGATTGTTCTAGGTGATTAATCACATAGTTCTACTTGTGTCCCGAATTTCTGCTCACTAGCACAAAGTTAAATTTTTATAGGCGTAGCGCCGCCCCCCTGGTTAACATTTTCGGGTTATCAGATTTTTCTAGTTCATCGCTCACCTAGATCTACTTGTGAACCAAATTTCAGCCCTCTAGCTAAAGCGGAAGTGCTTCTTCAATTTGATGAGTGTGTCAGTGGTCAGTGAGTATGTCTTAAAATATGCACTTTTTGCACCTCCACATCTCCGGAACTTTTCATTGTAAAACTTTCAAACTTCGCATATGAGTAACATGAATTTATTGTAATTATGGTTTAAATTTTGTAGTTTAGCGAATGCCGGGAACAAAGTTATGAGGGCGGTAAAAATAGTTCTAATGGCTTCCTGTAAATATACTCACTGCGTGCATTTACCGGAACTTGGGCTGGCGCACTACTGTGCGCCTAGATCATTTTGCTGTAGTAAAACTCTTTAAAAATTCCTCAAGTCTTAAAAGTTCTTGTAAGAGGTCTTGTGCAAGTCTTTAATATACATATCGTACTTGATCAACAAGAGGGTATTGACTCAAAATTTTAAAATTTTTCAGTAGAGATGTAAAACTGCTTGTGGTTACATTTTAAAAGAATTTGAAAATCCAAATAGATCATGGCAAGCAAAGTCCATTTAAAAATATATTTACATTTGCTTAATTCACAAAACCTTTTGTATCTCTGTATCGATTGTATTATCATATTAAATACAAGAGTGTAACATTTATTGTATGAAATTTTCATATAAAAATTAAATACACTATTACACTTATATTTCATATGTTTTTAAAATGTTGTATTCAAAGAGAGCCTCTGTGAGAGAATTTGTATGTAGCTTGTTCTTCTTTTTTCATTAAAAATACAAAATACATTAATACACTACACAGAGGGTGTTCACAATTAAAAAACAAAAAGTGTATTTGATACACAAGTACACGATTGAAATTGTTGTGAATTAAGCAAGAATTATTGTATAAGAATATCTATGTTTTGAAAAGAAAAAATTTGAGCAATTTTATTATAAAAACACTCATATTTCGTATTCAAACTATAAAGTAAATCAAATTTTATCAACTAAAGAATGGTCAAAATACGTTGAAAGTTTAACAGTACATATATAAATATTAGGGTTGTTAGTTGCTTTCTTGCAAAAAAGTGAAATTTCCAAAATTTTGACTTAATACCTTCTTGTTGATTAAGTGTGATATGTATAATGAATATAAAATATCCTGAATAAGAAATAATATATTGCCAATTTCATGCAAACAATTGTATTGTATTTTTATTTATTGTGCAAAGTCGAAATTTGATATACATGAATCGATAACTTTTTTATGAACAATAGAATAATTTCTAAAATACAGTAATTTGTTCTTAGTTATTACTGAGGGACTAAATGATAATCATGGACAATGTTCATACAACCTTGTTTAATGTTTCTTTGTTTTTGCAAAGAAAATATCAAAAAAAAAAATTCTGGTTGCAAAATATTTAAGAACAAAAATATTGGAAAAGAATACTTTACACCAATCTTTTTATTCCATCAATCATGGTATTGCAGGCTTGTGGTGCTTATCTTCACCAAATCTATACAATCCGAGAAGAAATAATTCAAATCATCAGTGCTCACACATAATTGGCTTAAATGAAGATTTGATAACTCATAACTAGGCGTAACTTTTGACACTCATAAAAACCAGCTTTACGATCGCTTTCAACGCAGCAAGAAAAAGAAATAATGGTTAAAAATGCAGAGCATTAAAGAAGACAGAAGTCTAATGGTGGCTGGTGCTTATGTCTGAAAATGAAATGTTTGTCTTAAGCTTAATTAATGTTGTATAATGAAGTCGACTGTAAATTGTATTACATTGCACAACACAAAAAATACATTTTCAACTATTTGAGAATTAATATATAATAATATTTTTCAAAATCACAAAAGGAAAAAACAAGCTTAGTATATCAAATAGTTTTCGAAAGTTTGTGCATCAATTAAGAGGTTTGTGACTGTTTAAAACTTGTGGTTGAAGTCTACTAATGAGTTGGTTGAAGCGCCAATATAATACGTATATAGACATGCTTGACCTTGGTGGTCAAATAAATGTCAATTATTATATATATTTTTATTTATTAAATGTTACAAATTATATAGTAACATATTTTAATAAGCTAGTAACCAAGATCTTACCCGTTAAAGAGAAACGGTTTTGATTCTTTGATGGGAATTGAACGCACGATAGACTAGCACCCTATCCACTATGCTACCGGTGCAGCCTCTCTTTTTGGAAGACTCTTTATTAAAATAAAAGGATATTTAATGCTATTACGCTTATATTTATAAACATTTTTGAACCACTTAAAACAAGTGAGAAATTTGAGTAATGCATATTAAATAAAACTTAAAAAAAATTAAACCGACTTCAAAAATAAGCACTAAAAAGCTAAAAATAATATTGATTTACTGAAATAAAATATGTTACCTAAAGTGGTGTTTAAAGTTGGTAACTAAGGTCATACATACATACATACATATATACATAAAAAGTACTTGCATTTTTTTTACCGGGCATGTTGCTATGTGCTTAGTACCTGTATTACTGGCACCAACTTCAAACAGCACTATAGGTAACACATGTTAAAATATTTTATTTAACTAGATCAATATTATTTTTAGCTTTTTAGTGCTTATTTTTGAAGTCGGTTTAAATTTTTTTTTAAATTTTATTTTTAGCTTTTTAGTGAAATTTCATGGGGCATGGCTACGCCCATTTTTTAGAACAAGATTGTGTATTTTTAGGAGTTCAACGAGTGTGGCAAGTTTCGTAAATATTGGTTAAGTACAAGCACGTGAAATGGTATACTAGTATACACTTTTTTGAACGTAAGATTGTGCCTTTATTTAAGCTTAGGCTGTGTCCCAAGTTTCGTAGAAATCGGTGGTATAGAAGCTTTGTGAAATGTTATATTAAATTTTAATGGGCGTGACCCCACCCATTTTTTTAAAAGAAGATTGTGTCTATTTTAGACCTTAAGATGTCTGGTAAGTTTCGTAAAAATCGGTTAAGTAGAACCACGTGAAATATTATAACACATTTTAATGGACGTAGCTCCGCCCATTTTTTCCACTTAAAAATTGCTAGGTTTCGCAGCAATCAAATCAAGTTTTTTAAAACTGTGGGCGTGTCCCCGCCCTCTTTTTTAACAATGGGACCAATGAGAAGCTGTACCCTCTTATGAACCTACACACCTAAAAAAAATAGAGACGAATTGTTAACCTCCACCTTTCCACCTTTTTTTTTTTTGAAGTCGGTTAAAAATAAAAATTAAATGTCCTAAATCGGGATTTATAATTTTTTATGCAGATGCAAATTTTTTTTTGTGTCGTGAGCTCAGCCTTGTGATTGGAGAAAATATGTGTCAGAGTTTATATATAGTAATACAAACAGGCATGTTTCGTTTACTTCAAAACGAGTTTTGTGATACGAAAAAACAATTAATTTTCCGTGTTGCGGAAGTTTGCAAGAGCTAAACATTGATAATAAAATTAATTGAATTGGAGACTACAGTATCTTCTGCAAGAATTTGTAAATGTATTTTAATTTGACTAAAAATAATAATTTGATAACAATAATATAGAATTAAATTTGTTTTTGGAACCGTAACCTTAACTCTTGTTGATTCACTTTAACTTACTATAGGGTAAAAACAAAATAAAATATTATTTGATGAGAAACCCAAGACATGATGGTGGCAGGAAAACTATTTTGCGAAGTTAATGAATCATTTCAGTTTTTAGCCTTAAGCTGTTTTATTCGTACCTTCAAGTAGTAGAGAATAACAAAAACATTAATTTTAGTTTGCATATATTCCTGGTATAATATGTTAGTATATACGAGTACATAAATATATATCTGTGGCATTAAGGAAAAAGAGCTTAAGTCATATTTTACTGTTTTGCAGGAGAGCCCTTTTAAAATTTCAAGTCTATGTACACTTGTATTTCTTTAATAAAACATCGCTCTATACACTGTAAGTAATACATTTAATATGAAATATACCAATGTATTAGGTAACTTATGCTATGTATTATGAGATTATAAGTTGAAAGAAGATAAGCACCAGTTCATTGGTTAAAGCGCAATGAATATATGAATATGAAAATTAACTCAAAATTTGCTTATCTCGACTTAAGAACGTTTCCCTTTTTGCCGCAGATATATTGTGTGTATGTGTATTTTTATGCGAGCAACACTGGATCTTTGCATAATTAAACAACAAAAATTAATGGATTTCATCCAACTGTTTGGTTGCTTCCATATGCATTTATATGCAGTTTTTTTAGATTTGACAAACTTGAGTTCAGTTAATTTTTTACTTAGCACAGTGGGTATCCACATATTAAATTCTAAACGATAAATATATTTTTAAATATTTTTAATTTCAATTTCAGTTGTAATAATTAAACACATCTATGAAGTAAGAAAGAATAAATTAAATGTACTATGGCAATTTATTTTCTATAAAAATCTCATATTGTTAAATACGAAATATTTTTGCGATACAATGAATTGGTGCAAAAAGTTTATCGATTGGTTGGTGCATATACATACAGAATTGCATATTTGAAATAATTGAAATTATAGGGTGGTCCATCAGTTAATGTAATTTTGACTATGTAGTTTTGACAACTTGCTATATCTTGGGAACCGAAAGAAATAAACTCTTGAAATTTTCAAAAACGGTAAAACTAAAAAATCTGAAAGTTATAAAATCGCCAAACCAAAAAAAAAAAAATATTGCCAAATATTAAAAAAATCGCCAAAACGAAAAAAATCGCCAAAAATTAAAAAAAAAATCGCCAAAACGAAAAAATCGCAAAAAAACGCCAAAAACCGAAAAAAGTCGCCAAGACAAGAAAAAAATTTCAAAACTAAAAAAATTTCCAAATAGGAAAAAAATCCAAAAACCGAAAAAATCGCCAAAAACAAAAAAAAAATCGCCAAAATTAAAAAAATCGTCAAAATAAAAAAGTCGCCAAAATTGAAACAAACGTCAAAAACGAAAAAAAATGCCAAAACTATATTTTATATAGGCTACTGAAGTTCGTATTGAATTACATATCTAGTGTCCGTACGGAACCCTTCGTGAGCGGGTCAAAGTCGCACTTTACTGAATTTATTTTTTTTAATTTGATTTTTAATACCAGTTTTATTCGTACTGAAACATGAAATAAATAAAAAAATATAAAAAAATTATTTCAGATAATTACTTATATATGGAAAACTCAAGCTTTAGTTTTCCCGCTCTGAGACCGTATGCTCGATTTTGCTGTTTTTTCCTGATGATCAGCATTACCAACAGTGAATTGCGCATAGGATCCAGCTTAACCCCCTCAATAATCCATTTCAATATATTTTTCATAAAAAATATTTTACTGAACAAGTAAAAGAATAATGTGGGATTATCAGTGAGTTAACAAGTGCTAAAGTTATATTTCTTATATTGTTAATATTTAAAAATAAATGCCTATATTTCGATAATCTTTGAATATCGTCTTCATGGTTTAATATTATTTTCAAAAAATGTTTCCTAGTGTAACAGAATATTATACAGAGAGCAAAAAGAGATTCAGTCGCATTTTTTGATGATATTCGCTTATCGCACCTTTAAATACCGACAATATGACAACACAAGATTCAGAAATATAAAACATGATTCTCTGACCGACCCAACGATTCTTGCAAACATTTCTTTTCAAACAGTTATAAGAGTTTCCATTAAGCCTTCGATAATGGTTTTTATTTTTAAGCTCCGCTCTTGAATTTGTTATTATTTTTTCTTCTTAGTTCATTCATTTTTTAATAAGTAATGAAAGCAAAAACGACAGAGTTTTTCTATAACAAAATGTGGCATAAACGAAATGATAAAATATGTTGCAAATACATAGTTTCATAGTTGTTCAGATGGGGCCGAAATGCTGGAGAATAACTTTAGCTAAACTTTACAGACATGCTGTCTGGCAATGCAGCAAACATGTCTAGAGGCCATGTACACTGCAAAAAGTCGGTGTGTTCATTTCTATACTCCACCCTACATTTCAGCGAAGGTCTTAAGAAAATTCTTACATTTGTTCTTGATTTTAATATTTAGACAATTTGACAAAAGTTTTTATCTTGTCGTTCGTTTTCTATCATAAAACACTTTGGTCTTATTCACAGAAATACGGATTTTGAAAGTTTTGGTCCACATTTTTTGTGAGTTGTATTTTATGTAAAAAGGAACATTTCAATGTATCTGCAATGTGGTATTCCTTTACTTAGCGAAAGATCTTCAGTCGACTGGTGCAATAAACAATCAAATAACACACACCTGTTGACGAAAAGCAGTTTGCAGGAGAATGCGAGGCAGTCAAATCCGCATCGCTGGCAAGATACCTGAAGTTTGCAGACCAAAACTTTTAGAGTTTTGGGTAGTGACTTGTTCTGCATCCGCATAAAATTCAACCTACCGAAGAGCTGAAGGCAATAGGCGTTGAGATAGTTGAAACTAGTTTTCATCGAAAAATCATCTTAAGAGATGAGGCCCATTTTGAATTAGGTTAGTTACCATTCTTCATAAGATCAGAGAATGTCCAATTCAGCCTGCAAAAGTAACTGTTTGTTGTAGATTTTGGCAGAGTTATTGGTCAATAATTATTATTTTCGGCAAAAAAAATTCAACTAACCGAAGAGCTGAAATGTTAATTTGTTGTTATGTTCTATATTAAAGGACATATACTTTATTTATCTATAGCAAAAGAACGAATGACCGCCATTACAAAATGTCGTGAAGTCACAAGTCATAACTTAAAACAAGGTTACCATATACATTCTAACATTCCCCTGGACTTTATTTTTTTTTCATTTATGACCAATATGTAATAAAACAAGCATATTCCCATAAAATACAATGTTAAGTACAATTACAAAACGTTAAACATAATATTATTCTTTTGCTTTATGCGACCCAGACTTCAATATCAAATTGTACACGCCTGCGAACTCTAGTTGATCGTCTAAGTGCCGGTACGGGAGCTTCACATCGTGTTGAAATGGGAGTGCCCTCAGACGATTAAGTATCATCAATGGGATCAGAGTTATTTCCAGCCAGAACGCCTGCAGGTTGCTCGATGTTTAGCTGAATTTCCATGTTCACCGGGTCTTCTACGTCGAATGACGGCTGATCTTTTCTTAGAAGTCGAATTTGATTTTTATGCCTCTTTACAATACCTTTCGAAGTCTCTATATAATACATGTTTGTGCCCATTATATTTTTTATTATGCCTTGCAGCCACTTGGAACCTCTTGAAAAATTTTGAGCCAAAACTGAGTCATTAATTGATAAGTTGGTCGTGACCGAACTGATATGCTTTGATTTTGGGAACAAGGCTTGTAAGATTACTTTTGGTTGACGACTATGCAATAATTCAGCTGGTGATTTTCCTGATTCTAGGTTCGGCGTACTTCTATATGTTGCTAAATATTTGTACAATGATTTTTGAACACTTTTCTCTTCTTTTAGGATTTTTGTGAAGGCTTCTTTAAACGTCCTTACAAATCTTTCCGCACTTCCATTGGATGATGGATGAAATGGTGCAGTGGTTAGATGATGAATATCGCTTCTATTACAAAATTCTTTGAATTCATATGGCGTGAATTGCGATCCATTGTCTGTTACAATGGTATTCGGAAGACCTTCAATTGAAATAATACGTTGCAAACACGAGATTGTGGACGAAGTTGGTGCTGCTGACAATTCCACGGTATACGGAATCTTAGAGTGTGCATCCACAATAATCAACCACATTCGATTATAGAATGGACCTGCAAAGTCCTAATGAATTCTGTCCCAAGGATGATCCGGTTTTGGCCATGATGAGAACTCTCGTTTTAGATAGTTAGATGATTCGAGACAAATGTTGCATGTATCGTGTTTCGTCTCTATTGCTTTTTCAATAGCGGGAAACCATACGTACCGCCTGGCCATCGCTTTCATACGGGTTCTACCCCAGTGTCCCTCGTGTAGCATATTAATTACTTTCTCTTGTAGAACTTCCGGAACGACAAATCTTAGATGTTCTGTTTGCAGTAGTAGTATGCCACTCTGCAACGATAATTCAAGTTTTCTATTATAAAATGGTGCAATATTACCTTGCGACCTTGGAAGGAATTCGGGCCACCCAAGTTTAACATATTCGCATACTCGTTTAAGTGTCTCATCCTCTTCTGTACACTGCCTTAACATTTGGGAATTTATAGGGAACGATTCGATCGCCAGCTGACTTATTGAATTGACGGTTTCTACCATAGATTTTTCGTACTCATCAAAAGCAAGATCCGCTCCTACCGGTAGTCTCGAAAGAGCGTCCGTGTTTGCGTTATCGGCAGATTTCTTGAAACGAACAGTATAATTATATGCAGACAATTCTATTGCCCTTCTCTGTAATCGATGTAAGGTAACTGTAGGTAGCCTCTTTGACGGATGAAAAAGTGTTGTTAATGCCTTATGATCAGTTACTAACTCGAACTGCCTTCCGTACAAGTACTGATGGTATTTTTTAATGCCAAATATTACGGCTAATGCCTCTTTTTTCACCTGAGATTAAAGTTGTTGCAAGTCATTTAATGTTTTAGATGCATACGCTATTGGTCTCTCTGTGCCGTCCTACACCTTTATACGACTCGTCTACTGCTAAGACAATTGGGCGGTTGTCATCAAAATGTACAAGTTTAGTTGCTTTTTTATAGCCTCTTTTAAAGTATCAAATGCATTTTTTTGCAATGGCGTCCACTCAAATTTTATATTTTTCTTTTTTAGCTTATTTAAGGGCGCTGCAAGTTTTGAAAACTGTTTGATAAATTTATTGTCGTAATTAATTTTCCCCTAAAGGATTCTAGTTCTTGGATACTTTTGGGTCTGATCATGAGTTTGATAGCTTCTATTCTATTTTCCGTAGGGGAAATACCGCTACTATTAATTTTGTGACCTACGTACTCTATATTTTTTTGACCATATACGCATTTATTTCCTTTACACTTCAGGCCATGATTTTTTAGCCGTTTAAAAACTTCTTCAACATTTTGTATATGTTCTTCGTTGGATGAACCCGTAATAATTATATCGCCCAAATATACTGTGGTATGAGGGATTCCAGCTATCACTTCCTCCATCAGCTTTTAAAACAAGCCTGTTGCACTAGACACTCCAAAAGGCATTTTTTGAAACTGGTACAAGCCAAAAGGCGTATTTATTACCATGAATGACGATTCAGACAACTCTACTTTTAAGTACGCCTCAGTCATGGCTATTTTTGTGAAGAATTGTCCACCTTGCAGTTTATGAAACAGCTCTTCTATTCGTGGTATGGTATATCTACATACTTCTATTTGTGGGTTTATTGTCACCTTGAAATCGGCGCAGATTCGTATTTTTCCATTTGGCTTGCTAACTACTACAATCGATGCAGCCAACTCGCTACATAAACCCAACTCTGTTGAAAAAATATTCGAAAACTTTTCAGCCAACTGTTTCAACAATTCAATCAAACTATCTCGCCTTGATTGCTCTACACACGATAAGTTACATTCAATTCCGTTAGGAGAGAAATTCACATGCTTCACACATGTGAATGCTTCACACCAATCTAATGCTTCACACCAATCCAGCCCTAGAATATTTGTGGCCTGTTCGCTATCTACTACCAATAATGGAAGCCTTTTGTCTTGATTTCTCCACTCAATATCAACTTCTACTCGACCTTTAAGATTTAAGACGTTTCCTCCATATGATTGTAAACGGTTATCAACTATTTTCCATTTGGGTTGCCCTAACTTACGATACATGGCTAGACCCACAAGAGAAAATGACGCACCAGTGTCCACTTGAAACTCGCACGTTTGCTTATTTATTGCCAATTCCACAAAAAATTTTCTTGGATTTTTCTTATACACATCACCTGACTCACTTGTTAATTCGACAGAACTTATTGTTTCAAAGTTGGCGGTTGCCAACGATTCGTTTACTGCATTTACTTTTTCACTTCTTGGTTTTCGAGGTCCCTCGTCTTTCATTTGCAAACATACTGCGGCAATGTGCCCTGTCTTTGAACACGTGTAATCAATTAGATAAAGAAATAAGAAAAACATATGTACGTATTTTTGTACAAAATTAGTAATTTTTTTCTGTTACGTAACAATTTCAAAGACCGCCTCCAACCCCTTCATAACAAGAGCGTTGGACAGCCCCAAAGGTGTTAAAACCAAAATACAAATAAGTACATAATTATAAGGTGTTGCTCACAGCAGTGATGTTTTTTCGTGTTAATTTATGAGTACCATTTGAATACACCAAATATAAATATGTAAGATAAGATAATAAATATACCTCTTCTTGTCTCTTTCTGCTGGATCCTATTGTCCTATGTCTTGAACTAAATTATACAGATGGTGGCATTGAGAACCTAATAAGGCACTCAGTTTTTTTTTGGAATTTAACTCTTTATTTTATTTGTGCAACTTTCTTCGGATGTTCAATAGAATAGAATAGGCGGAAGATCTGGTCCAAAGACCAGCACTGCTGCACCTGATAAATCCTTTGTACTCTCCTTATGTAGGTCAGTATAGATATTGGAGAGACCGCCTAATATCATCTGAAGACAGAAACTCAGAATGAAAAACACGCCTTCGACTGTCACACAATATGATACACTTACAAAGAATATGTGTCGTCGTCTCGTCTTCTTCCAAGTTCAATAGTTGACTGAAATTTTTTTTTTATATATTTGCATCTTAACAGCCACTGTTCGTATAACATTTATATTCTCTTTTTTTTGCAAATAAATGAAGAAGTTCCACATTATATTGGTGGTGTAAAAACGATTAGTTTCGATTATGAAAAGTTGTTGATTTGGAACTAATTGCAGGCAGTCAGGTATTTAGAAACATAACTGAATGTACGTTGTTGAAATATTAAGACAACGACAAAAGAAAAGTAAAAGAAAACTCTTGAAAGTCTTCAATATTAAAATTCGTTATAGTTATAAAAGTACGAAATATATTAAATGAGAAAAATAAATTTTTTAATGAAGGTATGTATTTTCAACAACTATAAAATATGAGTTTAAAATAAGAATTGGAAGAAGAGTATATTTTTTTTATAAAATTTTAGTGTAGTTAAATCATTTCGAAGAAATTAAATACAGTATACCCGCCTCAACTAACCCAAGCTTATTCAATTTGATTTTTAAGTCGCTTATTGGTTTTATGCTCCCTCTTACTTAAAAAACGATTGGTATTATTTCATAAACATTTGAGCTTAAAAAAACACAAGCTTTAAAAATCCTTTCTTTATATTCAAAAAATTATGTACGTAAAATTAACTTATTTTTGGTTTAAATTTAAATGGAGTTTCATTTAATATTAAAAGTGAGAAAACTAAATGACTGAAAATCGTAAGAAATTATTTTTAACCGACTTCAAAAAAGGAGGGTATCAATTCTTCTCTTTTATTTTGCTAGCGGTGTTACTTCATAATTAAGTGCATTTAACCGATTGTAAAAATTTTTCCTGAGAGAATATACTTCAAAAAATGGGCGGGGTTACGCCCATTAAAATATATTACAATATTTTACGCGGATCGAGTTAACCAATTTATACATAACTTACCACACACCTTGATTTCTAACAAAGACACTAGTGTCCTGCACAATACAATTTATAAGACCTTTCAAGACATGAGAGATTTTTCCAACAGTGTTGTTTATTGTTTGTTTTAGAATATTTCGGTGCAGTGAAGAACTCATATGTCTTGAAAGGTCTTGTAAATGGTCTTGTGCAGGACTTTAATAGACACAACCTTCCATTTAAAAAATAGGTGGAGTCACGCCTATTAAAATCTTATATTTTATTTAAAAAAATTAAGTTTTCATCTATTTAATTAAGTGAAGTAATTAAGAGCATTCATTGTTATGATTTCTAGGCAAAGTAGAGGGTAGTTAAGCGGAGATGACTGTAAGTACGATTATCTCATTTAAAGTTCTTTTCTTTTACATTCAATAATTATTTTCTTGTCACGGATATAAGTATTACAAGACACACATGTTTTAGGTCAAAAAATTAAAAAACAAAAAGGGTTTACTGTACAAAACTTGACTGTGTGTAACGAGTTTTTTTATATGAGTGCTATATGAATGAATTGTATAATCAATCAGTTAAATATTTTGTAACAAATTGGCCACGAATGATGTGCTAACTTCGGACTATAAAGGCCTTGCAAGCTGATTTTCACCAGTGGAAATTTTTGTATTAGGCTAATGTGACTTTAATTAAAAGCTGAAATAATATAATAGCATGGTGCATAAAATAATGTTATTAAGCTAAGTTAAAAGTTGCGCATTTACTGCATTCATTAACATCAGCATATTTGAGGTCAAGGACAAAGTTGGAGGACTCCAGGTAGACTAATACAGGGTCTTCCAATAAAAGGATGTATATTTTATACGCAAAAAACTAGTATTTTTAATCGAAATCATCGCATGCTTATTTAATTGCAAAAGGAAGCGTATGCCATTCATGACGGAAAACAATGTCAGTCAAATAAATGCCTCTTTGCTTCGATTGCGGGTCATTGGCGAAGACCTCATCTTTCACACAGTCCTAAGAAAAACAGTCTAAAGGTGTAAGTAAACTCAAAAAATTTTTCTGGGCAATTGTGTTCGCCTCTTCGAGAAATCACACGTTCAGGGAAGTTTTCAAGTTGTTCACATGAATATTTTTCACATCAATACTCCAGCCTCAATTACCCCGTTATATAAAAAAATAACGGTTCAATTAAGAATTTAGTTGATTTAATTAAATTTTTTATTGTATTAATTAATTTGCGTGGGAAAACTTAATTGATATTATAAATTTTTCATAGGTGAAAATTTAATTAATTTTTTAATTGATATTACAAATATTTTAATTAATATTACAAAAATATTCAAATTACTTTTTTGTGTGTAGAGAGCCTTTTCAACAATAATTCTTTGGATTCTTAAGCTTAGATCCCACTATCAGCACAGATTTTCATCGGGTCACTGCAATAAAGTCCCAAGTAATGAATCAAAATCGTATTATTCCTTAATTAATTCCGGAATAAGTCTAAATGGCTTTATTATGTCTTATTATTCCAATTAGTTGAGAAATTAGGCCAATTAAGCTTATTACTTATGACTTTATTTCAGCGAACCGACGAAAATCGGCAAATATTGTGCTGATAGTGGGATATAGGCTTTAGCCTCAAATGCTACAATTCTGCCTGTTAACGTAGAAGACAAAGTGAAAATGTGCCTTATCGATGAAATTCCGGATCAGTTTAATGCATTTTAAGGACCCAAGCAGTAAAGACACGACTTTGCTGATAGTGGGTAGGCACAAACTTTTTGTCTTTAAGTCTTTATATAAAATATGGTGCAATGTCGCTTGTGAATCAATGAAAAATTACTTCTTTTACAATATGGGCTACAAAACCAATAATCCCAATTGGTCTTTAGCGAAGTGTAAGAGTTCGATTCTTCACATTATTAACTTGTTCCAACAGTTCAAACTTCTCCACCAGTTTTACAAATTACTCACCAAAATTGTTTTGCAATGACCTAAGAATGCTTTTATTTTGCGAAAAGTGACAATAAAATTTTCAACTTTTTGAAGTGATATTGAGTATATCTCTCCATTTATATTAATTCCATTGTTTTTACTTGTCATCTGCTTAGTGGTTTTAGTTTGAGTCATGATAAGTCCTAATTTACACTATGCAAGCCTTACTACTAAGCTCATTAGTTTGTTTGGAGAGTGACGAGGAGGAAAGGAACGGTTCTGTTCCCCACGTCTCTCTTTCCCACGAACTAATCAGCTTAGCAATAAGACTTGCATAGTGTAAATTAGGACTGACTGTAAAAATGGCGGGCTATTCAACACAAAAGGTCTTATTGGAACACCTTACAATTGTTGTAACACAAGTAAAATAGTTGACGGTTATAGTTAGCAAAGTAGTTTTGATCAGCTTCAATTATAGGTAGATTTAAAATTTTTTCATTAATAACTTCGGTATTAATATTCGAATCAGCACGCTTTACGGATTTACCTATACCAATTTCTCGAGTACTTTGCCAAGTTTTCTTTAACTTGATAGCTTCTGAAAACTTTGATGAGAAATATGCAGATTTTGCATTCCTAATCAGTATATTTGTTACATTTCGAACAGCACAGTACTCATTATGCAGCTCAGGCGTTTTAAAGCGCTTCCAACGAGAATAATCTTTGTCTTTACGAGTAATGAATTGTTTTATTTCGCAAGAGAACCATAGTCTAACTCTTCTACCAGCTATTTTAGTTCTTAAAGGTTCAGTACGTTGGAATAAATCATTAATGTTTAATGTTGTTGTAAATATTTTACTTGTATTACAATACTGGCAAGTTTTGAGAAGAACGCACCTTTTAGTATCTAACGGTTATTTATTGGAGTCTAGCCAAAAGTACTTCAGATACTAGATTAGGCTTCGTGTAAGAAACATTTACCTTGTTTTTGTAGCTTGTAAGAAGACTTCGCGTGGGGAAATTTAAGTAATTATATTGGTTGTACTATTTTACACAGGGTTATCTATGTGAAAATTTGAATCAGAAAAAATATTAACATGTAGTTTATTTCTAACTCAGCCTATGTTTCACAAGTTAATAACAAGTTTTTGACTCGAAAAGTTCCCAAATTTCTTACAGAAACGAGGCACTGGTCGGTATGTAGTGTTGAAAAAGTGTAAAATTCTTCTTTAAAAATTGGCAAAATTTTAATTTTATTTGAAAGAAAAAGGTTTTAAACATGCGAGTATATAAATAAAGATTTTCACGTTTGCGTATATTGTAAACTATTTGCTTCCTTTGAATGCACAAAAGAGCTTGGGTATTTGAAATTGCGTTTTCTTTAAAAGAGGGGCTAATTTTTTGAATCTGTTAAAGGTAATCTTCTTTGTAAGAAGTACTTTAGAATTTGAGTCTAAATTTTTTTTAATACCGCCTAGAAGACTTTTTGACTTTTTGACTTGACTTTTTGACAACACCCAGCAGCCCAGCACACCCTGAGGCCATAAATAATTCAGCTGGTTTCTGTTGCTATACTACAGCATAAGCGCCATTGTTATTACACGAGAAAAATTTCCTTTCGCTATGACTAAATTTCAATTACAATCATCGCGTGTCCTCTCTCAAAAGAACTCGCAGCAATATATGTAGTCGAAAAACCAGGCCACGTTTGAGAGTCACTCAAATAAAACTATTGTGTCAGCTTAAAGGTAATACAAAAATCAAAGTTTTTGACAAAGTGAATATAATGTCTTACAATGATTATTCTTCAGGTTTTTAAAAATTAATGGCTCCTGCCAATGTTATTTCTATTTTAGGACTTTAGCACTTGCACTAGAGAGTACAACAAAAATAGTTCATCTAGTTCAACAAAAATAAACTGCAATATCGCTCAATAATACATAATGCTTATCTATAGTTGTTAACTATAACACCCGAAAACTATTTTTTTTTCTTTTTCACAAAGTCGACGTCTGTCAAACTATCTGCCGTATATATAGTCAATAATATTTTCACTTTAATTTTTTGCACAACAAGAACATGAAATTTATTACGTATTCTAAACATGGTTGTCTAAGTTGTATAAAAAACTGCAATATGAAAAATTTGCATATATATTTTATAAATAAAAACCTTCTTCACACAAGAATGATAATTCTTACAATAATTTCTTTCTATTAGATTTTTTTTCGTTTTGGTTTCGTTTTGTTGGGTGCGTTTTATCGGTCACTAGGTACGAACTAATGGAACTGCATGATTTTTATGCGAATATTGCATTTATTTCTATAAAATATTTTTAATGTTTTGTATGAAAGTCAACATGGTTACAACGTTTAATAGACATTTGTGACACTTTTCGTTGGAAAGAAAATCATTTTATTACCAGCATTTGCTAATTCTTAATTAATTTCATGTTCGTGCATAATTATGAGAAATAAACTAGAAAGACACTCACTTTCTACGTAAAGAAATATTTTAACTGAAATAAAGTGTAATTAATAAGTATCATCATTTTGTTATATTAAGTTATAAGGTTAGATTCGGTTGACAAATTTTAGGGATGAGTAAGCAAGTTTCAACTCACCTGGTTCAAATAATGAGTCTTGAGGTATTTATTGAGAAAATAAAAGAAAAGGGAGCAAGTAAGGAAAAGTTGTGGTGAAGTGATAGATGGATATTTTGACAGAATAAAGATAAGTTCAGTTTTTTAATAGCTCTGCTATTGTTATAGTGCCTCTGATGTTGAGTGGGCTCATTATTTTTAAGCCTTTAAAATATTTTATTATTTATTTTTTTTCCCTGTTGATTTACAGTGAAATAATTTTTCTTATAAGTTCTATGAATTTCGACATAAGTCCACTGACAAAATTCAATAAAACTCAACCAATGCCACCGCTTCGTTGGCTTAATGAAAACAGTTTCGTTAAAATTATTTTAATGAAAATTACGTCAAATGTATTAGAAAATTAATACATTTCATAGCTATAATGAAATTCTAAAATGCTGTATATTTAATTATTTTTTTTTAAGTTTTAAAGAATTTAATCTTTAACTTAATTGCTTTAACGTATGTCCTTATCTATATATGTTTATTTCTAGCAACAAATGTAAATGTTTCTTAAATATAAAGGGGTTTCTTAATAAGTAGAAAATATTGTTGTCACAAATCCAACGAAATACTGTTACGAAACTAGAACACCAATTAAGCAATTCCAATGAAATTCTTTCACAATATTCGTGAAAATTTCATTAGATTTGTGAAATTATCATTAGATTTGTGCAAAAAAATCTAATGAAATTGTTTGGTTGGATTTACGAAGCAAAATTCTTTTGGTGTAGTGCTATATATACCATTGAAAATTCATGCTGTGCATTGGCATGTACACCAGACTATGTCTTAAGATTTAGGTGGCTACACCCAGAAAAAAGATTGGTTGGAAAATGCTTAGTCCAATAGAATATCATTTGCATGAAATATATTTCAGTTCACACTATCAATTTTCTATTAATGCAAATAACACTCCATGTTCATTGCTATCAGGGCATAACTGTAATAAAAATATGATTGTGACAATTCTTAAATTGATTGCATCAACCGAACGTATGCTTTTGTCATGACTAATGAACTGATTGATTACCGCAAACGAATGAAATATTATGAATTGGATTTTACTACCAACTTTTGGCATTGGCAACTAAAAAATTGTCGTCCTATTTTAACGTTAAAATAAATACTTTTTTTCAGTTGCTGTTTATAGCAGCAATTTAAAAAATTAGCTTTTCTGATTTTCAAAGGTATTATGATTTGTGAATTCTCAAATGTTTTTTAAAAGGTTGTGCATAAGATAACAGGTTTGTGTCTGCTCAAAATGTGTGGTTGACGAAATGCATATAGACATGCTTCACCGCCAGAAAATAAATTTCAATTAAAATAAACTTATGACAATATGTCTAACAATATATTTCTTAAATTTTTTATTTTTATTTGCGTTTATTGTTTATTTTTGTTTCAGCAAGGAAGATAAATTTTTCTTTCACATGTACCAATTATGATATTGTTTTAGTTATATTAACCATATTTTCGTTAGCAAGAATAACTTTTGTTTCAAATTCCATACTGCTTACTAATTTGATCTGTTGTTGCAACTATTGGGTTAATGGCTTTAATTAAATATATTGTGGTACCACAAGAAAATTGATAGTTGGTGCAACCGTCAAAATTCGATTGGCAACAAATTCGGTTGTCCCAACGAATCTGTTCTCTCTGTGTAGCTGCAATGATGGCATTATTCTTTAGTGGTCCTAGAACTGGGTGAAGTAAGGCATATGCCATCAAAAAAGTACTATGTGTCTTATAGGTTGCAATCTTTAAACATATTTATGACTCAATATAAGAAAACATCAAAAGAAATCCTTCTATACAGTAAAAAACTCAGTATTGCATTATCAGTACTGCCACCATCCACTACTAGTAGAAAAATCATCTGTTGAATGAATACAGTTCCTAGAAATTTTATGACTGCATCCCAAAAGGCAGCCGAACGAGAACCAGATTACATGCAGCGACTGTCTTCACTCACAACAACTCGTGTTCTCGCAAAGAAAATGTAACCAATCACAATCACAGCAGAATTTGTCGACGATATTTGTAGCACGAAGTCGTTGGGACGCATCGACACCTACTTAGTACCACGACACCCCGGCAATCTGATTACCGGTCGGATCAAGCAGCGCTCAATATAGAGATATTAATACCTGTAACTTCAGAAAGTTCAATGAACTCAATAGCACTTATAGTGATCATTATCATCCGTGCCAGTCCAAGGTAGTGGCACAGAAAATGTTCTTAATTTTCTTCTTCATCGATGTCTTGGCAGCTACGCCGAAATTAATTGGGTTTGACCATTAACCTATGTGCGTGTCTGCCTATGAGACAATCTCCGGCCAGAAAAAATAATAGAATTGAAAGTTTTCTTTTTTAGAAATCGATGAAACCGTAGTTTTATTATTTAGTTGATTTGATAGTAAGCAATCAACCTAGTCATTTATATTCCAGTGAAACTTGTAAGGTTATCGTGGTTCTTGCAAACTGATCTACCCTGCAGCTAACCTAAAAAACTGTTTGTTCTGAAATCCTGATGATTATAGTATTAATCTGCTCTGCCATCTCACTTACAGATAATCCAAAGTCGAATGAAGATATTATTTGCCCATAATATTTAATTACAGTCGCTGCAATTATATTCACTCTCAACCAATCAGCTTTTTTAATAGCAAGAATCTGTGCGTGGTAAATTCTGAAGTGGTTCGCAAGTCCTTTTACCACATGAAGACCTAATAAATCCCTAAATAAACTCTTCTTCTTAAGTTTTAGAGCCATCCGTGCAAAATCTACCATTTACACGGTAGATGGTATCCAATTTTTGTAGATGCGCTCATGAAGTAGTACAGGTTATTTTTGACCAAACCTCCTTCCACAAGTTTCAAGGTCCAGTGTTATACTGTGACCGGTCCCGTTTCGGATCTATAGAGAGACCACAGATTGTGAGGCAAGTATTTTAACCTTGTGTAACATATGTAGTCTTCTTCTCCAGGGAAGGCCACCACACGATGACGACATATATTATTATTGGACGTACTATGGAAGCATAAATCACGTGAATAATTTTAAGAGTCATATTCGAGCTTTGTTCAATGAATTTCTTATAGAGATAAATTGAAATTGTTGCTTTTTTCTTCCTCTCTTCAATATTGATCCTAAGATTCAGCAATTCTGGTCACTTTTATCTTTATGTTGTTATTAGTAATAGGTTGGAAATTAGTTATCTTATAAAGGGTGGGCAAATTTGAGGTTAGGAAGTAAATTGGCTTTAAAAGACTTTTTTGACAAATTCAGTTTTATTGATACCAATGTAAAGTAAAGATATGGGAATAATTAATGAAATTTCCATGGTTAAAATATCCCAACTTCTTACTACATAAATTTCAAAGAATAACAGCTCAATTCTTGGCATTAAATCCCATTAGGGGTACGGTATTATCGGTCCTTTGACATCATCGCGCTTTGGATTAAATATATGTTTCCTATACTTCAGGCTCTATGAAGCTAAGAAACCATCTAGATTCTACTTGAATGCCTGCGCAAATTAGGCAGTCACATAAACCAGTTGCTATTGGCATACACTCCGGACATCGGGAAACAATCTCTGCAGGAAAGTAGGCGATAATTGTCTAAAAGCAACTAGAATAGCAAAAAGGGTTAAAGATGTTGTATAAAGTTACTAGTGCTAATGAGTAGTATTACATGAAATAGTTCCAAGGCACCACATTGAAAAATAAATTTTGAGTATCTAACAGAGCCTGTATGAAAATTGGTATTGGTATAAATAATAAAAAATTTTAACTATCAGTTGTCACTCACAGAAAAAAGTCTTCACCAATTAATATTTTCAATTAAGAATTTAATTGTATTAATTAAATTTTTAATTGTATTAATTAATTTGACTGGAAAAACTTAATTGATATTACGAAATTGTTTATAGGTGAAAATTTAATTAATTTTTTAATTGATACTACAAATATTTTAATTAATATTACAAAATCATACATATTACTTTTTTGTGTGCTGGGTAACAAAGAAATAAAACCACCAATTTTATAAAATTTTTCTTTACAAAATAACTGGTAATAAACTAATCGTAAACTAGTACCAATGGTACAAGTAGTTTTCTAAATACACTCAATGCTAATTTGAAGATTAAGATGGTATAGCAAAGTTTACAAGTGGAAACTAGTAGTGGTGATTTTTGTAGTAGTAAAACACAAGTTGGACACTAGTTCGATACCCTGCAGGGATCTTAATACTATGATTGAAAGAATAGTGGTCGGCAGAGAATGGGCAACTTCGATTTTTTGATGAATATTGCCTTCTTCTACTCACTTTACAGAAAATATTAAAAATTGGTTTTAATTATCTAATTGCTTAGATTAAAAACCTTTTTTTTTATTTTTGAACCTACTCGTTTTTTCGAAATAGTACCACAAATCATCAGGTTTGCAAAATATAATTTTTCTAATTAATGCACATTTAGTTTTTATTAAAAAAATATTTATTAAAATTCAATAAAAAATTTTATTGAAAACAACTTCAAAATCAATCAATTTAATGACTGAGTTAAACTGTTCAAGAATAAAAATATTTACCAGCTAAAGCTGAGTAAGATACTGCAAAGTACACATTATGGCATTTTGTGACATCGCATTAGCGTGAAATAGTGAAAAAGTTTGCCATTTCCGATATTTTTCGTTGTTTGACACTGTGTTACAAACAAAAATCATAATGTGAACGGTATTGTACACACTTTGAAAATAACACCACAAGATTACAGCAAAATAAATGCTAAATTTGTACTCCGCATAAAATATATATGTATATTGATTAAATTAAGCATGTTGTATGGTTTAGCTAATGCAAAGCCGCTATGAGATTCTTCAGTCAAGCTACAATGTCTTTCTTTCATATATGCTAAAATTGCAAGGCCATACAGTTATAAATATTGATTTAATATTATGAATTTAAAACAATTTTAAAATATTTTTAATTTTAACTGGATCGAATTCAATTATAAAAAAGCAAACGGTAGCATCCAGTAATGTATTCCAACCCCAAGTGTGTTAATGATATCATCATCAATGAATTGCATTCATTAATCACTGTAGTTGGTGCATAATCATTAATAATAATTAACACTTTAATGGAAACATTTCTTTGACTGCGTTTAACGGCCAACAAAAAAGAAAAAAAAACGGATAAAATAATAATATAATAAAATGTCACATGTACAAATGTCAAATTCCATTCAAATGATAAATGATTGTAGTGATCTGTAGATATATAAGTGTGTATGTATGTATATGTATTTGTTCAATTCTTATTAAAAATTTATCACTAATGTTTTATGTAAATAATACAAACCCTATAAGTCAATTTGTCAACACCGGGTTTTTATTAACATTTTCAACTATTTGTATTCAAGAAAGGTAAGGTGTTGTTTTAAGCAAAATTCATTAAGTTTTTGCTTTTTAAATACAAGTTAAGTGTAAGTCAGGCTATGTAAATTATTTGCTTCAGCCTTGATTGATAACGTCATTAGCTGGCAAATACATATAAGACATGGGCTGGTTATATTGAAAGGAAGCTTTCGCTGAATGTCAGAGTTCGTTAAAATTGTATCATGCTTTAAAAAAACTTGTCGAAAATATATATTAACTTTGTTCGTCTGTATTTTTCCTCCCCTGAACAGGAAGAACTATTTATTCAAATCGAGTTTAATAACAAAAATTTGAACAAATGTTCGAAGATATGCACAGAAAAAAGTGTTCACCAATTAATATTTTTAATTAAGAATTTAATTATATTAATTAAATTTTTAATTGTATTAATTAATTTGACTGGAAAAACCTAATTAATATTATCAAATTGTTTATAGGTGAAAATTTAATTAATTTTTTAATTGATACTACAAATATTTTAATTAATATTACAAAATCATTCATATCACTATTTTGTGTGTGCGTATAAACCGAAGATACGATACGATACGATTTGAAGATACGAATAACAAAAATGGGCATTTATAAGTCCAAAGGAGTAAATATATCATTAAGTGCTGGTAATCTTATTTTAAAAACTCATATGGACATTGTAATTTACAAAATTTAACTTCAAAGACATTAACCCCCGTTGACACAACCAAGATGAGAGACTGTCTAAATCGCCAGTTAAAATAAAATAAAAGCCAAATTAAAGTAACAACATTCGCTTTAGTAGACATACATACATATGTATATAATAACATTTCCTTTAAAACTACACTCAAAAATAAAATAAAAATAAATATATGTACTATTATTAAGGAAAAATGTTTCTGAATTTAAGTAAAAAAATTTTCCAAGTTTAAGTAATTTTTTCTAAGTTTAAGTAAATTTTTACAAAAATTTAGTAAAAATTGCTTAATATTAGTAAAACATAAAAAGTTCATAGCACTAAAAATAGATCATAAGAAGTCAAACAAAAATTCCCACATTCAAGCACAAGTTTACTGGCTGAAAGGAAATATTTACCAAAAATTTTAAAATGGGTTGAAAGTTTAGGAAAAATGTATCCTAAGAACCAGTCAATCTGGTTTTAAATCAAAAAATTAATTTAAGGAAGTGACTTACTCCTGATTACTTCACCAAATTTGAATTACTTGAAAGATATCAAAAGATATTCTAAATTTGAGAAAAATATTTGCCAGTTTTAAGTATTTTTTCTTTAAATTATAAAATATATCTTTTATTTGCATTAAGAAAAAAATCTAAGTAATTTTTTTTATATTTCCGAGGGACATATAACTTTAAAAAATTTTTTTTGCAGATAAAATAAAATTTTAAAACTCAAAAATTTCAATGCTTAGTCAGGCTGCCCTGTTAGGAATTTGGTTAGAATGCTTGCCTATGAGTCAGAAGCTTGTTGGTTCAATACTCGCCTCCTGTCAAGGAGCCGAATTAAAAAATTAAATAAGTACCAGAATTAAAGTCATAAAAAAACTTTGAAAAATTTACTAAATTTCAGATCAAAGATGAAAAATTTTTTTGCAAAGCTCTGAATTTATGTGAAAATTTTACTTAATTTTAGAAAAATATTATATAAATATAAAAATAAAATTACTATAAACTAATTCTTTAATAAACTAAAAATGTACGGCCATATGTATAAGCATAAGCCGGCATGAAGTTAGCATAAGTGGCAAAATTTAACAAGATCTTAAATGGTTTTGCCACGCCACATTTAAAATCTTTTAATGTTATATCGCGTAGAGGAACTCTTTAACACCTAATTAAATTTCGTCACTTACGTCAACTTCATGCCTGTTTTTGCTAATAGATTTGACCGTTATTAAATAATTTATTGCTTTCAGGTAAAAAATAACTTTGGCACCATACAAAAACTTCTTTTACTCAAATTATAGAATAGAAAATGTTCCAAAGTTTTAGTAAATTGTTTTAGTGTATAGGAAATGAAACAAAAATAGCACACAGTAGTGCCACTTGTGATCACATTAATTATCTCTGATTAAAAAAAAATTATTATTATACATGTTAACTTTGTAAGCAATTGAAAACCACCTTACAACAAAGTTACAATAAAGGATGATCCTTAAATGTTACACGCGGTTACACCAATTTTGACAAATTTTGTTTCACCAAACAAACGACGTTGTGGTACGTACGTTTCACACCGATATCCTTACGTATAATTTTCAGGTAGTCGAATAACACGAATAAGACCTAAGGCCCAACTATAATATGAATAAGCTGGCTTAAGCTAATGCCAGAATTGAACGATAAGTCTGTCAAATACTTAAGCAATTCAGATGTGACTTTTAGGTGGCCACAATGTACTTACATGCACTTAAGTATTCTTTAGCCACAGCTGCACATATAAGTACTGTTCACAATTTTTTTTTAAATTTTGTTTCTTCTTATAACTATTAAATGAATGCAATTCAATCAAATTAACTTGTTGGAATGTCCTAATCTATTAAAAATTCACATATAATTATATCCACCACTTTATTACTTGTTTTATTTGTTTTCCTACTAAAAAATACAACAATGAACATACATAAATAAACTCATGTGTATGCGTGTGTTTTCCGTACGGAATGTGCGTTCAGTTTGGCACTTAACTTAAGCAAATGACATTTAACGAAACTTGACGAAAAGTTCCATAAGTACATTATAGTTTTCCTCATACGTTTTATATGTAACCGCACAGTTGCTTAAGTTCGCCTATTCATATTATAGTTGGGCCTCTACTGTGAGGCAGTGATGACGAATTATATTAAAAAAATATATTATATTGAAAATCTATCAATATTATGTAATTTTTCTCCTCCGGAACTCAAATTTTTTATCTAAATTGATGGACCGAGAGATTTTACAATCTTAATATCCACTGCATTCCCAAAAAAAGGTTTTCAATAAATTTTACCACCTCCAAGAAAGTTAAAATGCATTCGTCGTCTGAACACCAAGGTCCGCAAACCGCTTGGAATACAAAAATTCTTTCACGCTTTCATGATTTCACTGCATAATAATAAAAAGTTTTCCCTGTTCATTGTAATACACATGCACATACATGTGTATGTATATACATAAAACAATATTTAACAAAAGCAAATATTTTATTATGAAATCAATTGCTATTGACATTTCATACTTTATTCGAATATTCAATTATTTCCAATTTAAATTAACGATCACAGCAAGATGACATTAAACTTATTAAAATTTATTAATAAAATTCCTAATAAATCAGTATTAAACATGTAATAAATTTATATATTTATTTGCAATTGTTATTTTTTTTTATTTCGCTAAATGCAAAAATATTATTAGAAGATTTAATAAAACGAACATTAAAATTATTATGAATTTATGCATAATGGTAATAATTATTCACCTGTTTTTAAAACACGTATTATTCAGTTACAATAAACGATGTCATTGCATACAATAATCATGATTGTTGTTACTATTCGTAATATAAGAAGAAATTGCAACTATATTTCTATGTACATATGTGCATGCTCGTATGGGCATTTCCATCGATATGTCCTCCATTAATGAAAAATTTATGACACTTACTATAAATAGTATCGATGGTTTTGTTTCCATTAGACTATTGATAGTTTTGTCTCGATAGCGAAACTATCGTTGAAAAAATATATTACCAAATTGGCAATAAAATCGATACAATTTCATAACTGAAAAAATAAATTTATAAAGTTAATAATACAGAATACTTCGCCCTGCCATATTTAATCTTGTGCAAAATATAAAACCAAATGGAGTGTAATGGCTCTCTTTTTATAGATGACCACTTTTTAATATCTCCAGTGAGTTTTATTTAAATTGAAAACTAAATAATTTTTCAGTTTAACATTTGCCAACGCACTAATAATCCCAAATTATTATTTTACTAATTAAGTAAAATATTTTTTATTAAAAATATATTGAAATTGATTATTGAGGGGCTTAGCTAGATCCTATCTTCATTTCACTGTTGCTAATGCAGATTATCAGGAAACCTTTACCCAACAATTTCTTAGAAAAACTAGACTTATTATGATAAATTTAAGAAATGAGAAGTTCAGCAATTAACATAATAATAATAATAATAACACAGGTCAACAAAATGTAATTTATAGTGTAAGGTCAAAGGTTTCGTAGTCAATCTGTATACACTAAGTCCTGTGTATTAATCCCTCTAAATCGGTTTTTTTGAATTGACTCTGTATCGCGAGATTTTTCGTTAATAAAAAAAGAGGATGCTTTATCACATAATTTGCATTTACTTGAAAACCAGTTAAAAAAAAGATATACATAGAAGGTTGGGAAACGAATTGGTCTTTAAATTGCATCCTTATTAATTTTTCAATAGTCTTATAGTTATTATTTATTTTTAAATTGAAAAAAAAATTAAAAAAATCTGTAATACGAGTATGTATGTATGTATGTATGTATGTATATAATGTATGCTACCACTTTTTTGTGAATAAATTCAGAATTAACGGTTAAAAAAATGGTTAATTAACTGTTAAAAAATTAATATGGACGTAATTTAAAGGTCAATTTGTTTTCTAGTCTTCTGTGTATTTTTTATTTGATTGAAGAACTGGTTTTCCTTAATAACGAAAAATATCGAGATACAGAGTCAATTCAAAAAAAGTAATTTATAGGCATTTGAGCTCAGTACTATATGCAAGAAAATTTACTATCAAAATACCGACCTTAAAAATCGTGTTGACCTGTGTAATCAATTTCATTATATAAAAAAAAAATTCTGAATAAGTAAAATGATAATTTGGGATTATTATTAACGGCCTGTCCCACGATGTCACCAGAAATCGTTCCATCGACAACAATAAACAACAACAACAATAAAATTAGAAAATTTGTTTTCGTTTTCAATATAAGTATTCGATCGAACGATTTCTGGTGACATCGTGGGACAGGCCGTTAATTATAACAATTCCCGACAAATACTAATTCAACTGATTTTGTTAAAAACTAGGTATTTGGAGTTATGACGTTGTTTGAGTAAATGAGTGATATATATTGAAAAATTAAATTTAACATTCCTAACTCTTTGTTTTTCAGCTGAAATGAATTAACTTAATCCGTTTCACACATTTCAACTTTTGTTTATCAACTCGTTATTCAGCTGGTAGAAAAACATAGATATTTGTATTTCCTTCTCCGTCTTTTTTACAGCGTTGATCACCAAAAGTTGAAGTATGTTAACCTGCACTTAGCTTAACACTAACTTTGTTCTTAAAACAGATTCTCCTTAACAGTCATGTTAAAACTTTAACCAAACATTAACATTAGAAGCCTGAGTTAACTAGAAGTTAATGTTAAAGTTCGTCATTTTATGTTACTTGTAAACCGCAACTAAAAGAATTCGATACTATAGATAGTATCGATAGTTTTCCATCAAACTATCGAAAATATCGAATGGCGTGACTATCGATAGTTTGCCAGTTCTAATTTAAAACTCCTTTTATGTTATATTAAGGAGGAAACAAAATACTCAAATTTTACTAAGTAAAGGTATACCTTGGTAAAATTTTTAAGGAGCTTTTTCTATGCGACAAAACTATGATTTTTATTAAATTGCAATTATCCACTTGACCTGAAATTCGATAAAAACGAATGCTCACAGCGAAGAAATTTTAAATATATGTATGTTCGATAGTTTTTCGAATGTGTGACGGTAACCGAGTAGATGTGTGCTAGACTGGTAGTCTATAAGTACCAATTTCGATGCATGACAGCACTGTAATTTAATAAAAATAGAAAAAGAACATATACCTACATATGTATGTAAAATAATTGAACAGAAAAAAATTTCTCACGATAGCCTAGTGGATATGTGTTAAGGCCTAACTATAATGTGCTTATGCTACTGTAAAAAATCAACGAAAAGCCTGTCAAATACTTGAGAAACTTATTCATATCTTTTCGATGGCTATATTGTACTTTTTCAATTTAAGCACTTAATACAAATAGTTGCAAACATTTGTAGTTTTGCGTAAAAGTATTGGTCTTTTTTATAAATAGAAACCTTTCTAAGAAAGTGGTATTTAATGCTTACGTTTATAAAAATACTAAAATAAAAAAGTATATATGAGCATATGTATATATGTATATATGTATATATGTATATATGTATATATGTATATATGTATATATGTATATATGTATACATGTATATATGTATATATGTATATATGTATATATGTATATATGTATATATGTATATATGTATATATGTATATATGTATGTATGTTTGTACGCATAAGTGCATTTGATTTTAGTTTTTAAGAAAACAAATAAAAACATACATAAATACAAAAGTGCTAAAACGAGCAACTGTGCATCGTGCATCTCAATTGCAAAACCATATAATATTTAAAATTTTATAAATATGCACACAAAATTTACATTAATTTATTTAAAAAGATATTTCAATATCCATCACAAGTTTTTCTTATTTTTAACAACTTAAAATATATTACAGCTGCTTCCTTAAGCAAAGTACGATTAGATTCGTTGTTTGCTTAAGCCAATGGCACTTGACAAAACTTGACGAAAAGTATATTATAGTTGTACGCATTTATTTATGTACACATATGTATTCGCAAAGTTGCTTAAGTCAGTATAATCACATTATAGTTAGATCTTTAGTCTGTTAGAATGGAGGTAGCATTTTCAAAACCTGCAGCGTAAGTCAAGGTATTAAGAAAAATAAATAAAATAATTAAGTTAAATAAAATAAATAATTAAAAAAATTAAATTACTTTTTTACTTTTTCTTCTGCCTTTTTGGGATATTGAAATAAGTTCGATATTCCTTCAATTTTTATAATGCTAGCGAAACTTTGAGATCGAATGTTTTTTGGACACTCTCGATAGTTTTACACGATAAATGTTCGGGATATATTCGAAATCGATATCAATAGCGAAAGTATTGGTCAACTAGATATGTATACATATACATTTATACCAATTAAGCACACATAAAGGCATGTTTCCCATGAAACTTTTATTTTATTAACTACGAAATGCAATGCCATATAAATGTCCCCGTCTCTTAATTGCCTGTAACAGTCGATAAATTTGTGGTAGTTTTTTCGCACATTTCAGGCGATTTATTGACGAACGTTAGGAGATTAGAAGATTTAAACTCCTAAAATTAAGCGTTCTGAAAACTTTGCGTGCAATAAAGTCAACATTAGCCGTGTTGCGTGATTCTTGGCACTGATTTGCTCTGATTTAAATCTGAAATTTTACGAAAAAAAAATGGAGTTATCTTACGGCCACAGCGAGAATTTCGGTGCCCCTGTGGCTGAGTGGTATCGAAGCTAGCCTCTCAGTTTAGAGGTCGTGGGTTCCGCAGACAAGCTAATCGCTTCGCAAGTTGTGTTGTGTTTGTTAAAAGAAATATATATAAAAATTTACAGTAACGGTTATTCGGATTATCTGCCACACTTTTACTACCAGAAACGATATTTTCGCCAGTTGGCATGGACAGGCATGATCTTGTCTATAACGCTAACAGGTTTTATAAAATTTCCTTATGATGTTATTAATTCCACATTGAATCGATTATGTCGGCCACAATCGCCCCTTAACTTATTTATTTTATTTTAACTGTCTATGGAGAGTGATCATTACAGACAATTTAAATTAAATATATTTTACAAAATGTCATATGCCAGATGAAAAACAAAAGATACAAAATATTAAGAAAATGTACAAAAATTTTAAAAATTTACGAATATTAATAAACTTGTTTTAATAGACGAAATGAATAAAATTTGTTAAATTCGGTGCATATCCTTCTAGCGGATCAGTATTTAGTTCTAAAAAAATTTAACTGATAACGAAACTGAATGACGCGAAGTGTGTTGAAGAACATTGAATGTTATGCTGTTGATCAAATAACCAGAGTCACCAACAATGATTTTGAAATATAAATAAAACATTACGAGAAAACACTTTTTCAATTAATTACTTCCACTTTTGCAATTACTTTGACGTGGAATTGCCCATATGAAATTACAAGCGAACAATAAACAATGAACCTACAGATTGTCAGTGAAATGTCTGCCCAAGTTTTTATTTAAAATTATAAGTCGGACCTATTTGTAACTTGGCATAAGGTTTTGTTTAATAATAGCAGAGCTTGTTATTGACTTTTATGATTTTAAATATGTTTCTGACAACATTTAATATAATAATCTCAAAAGTAATAAAGATGATACTCCGGCCTTTTAATTACGTTATCTCAAGAGGCCAAAAACAAAGGTATTCACAGTTTCGTAGGAATCGGTTTGGTAGAATTACATAAAATGTATAATTTTAAATATTCATGGGCCCGCTCATTAAAATGTTTGGTATGAATGAACAATTCTTTTCCTCATCAACGAGGGAATGTTACTTTTCACTGGCGTAAGAATAAATATAGCTAAACCGAATAAAATGATCCTGTGCTGTGCAAACATTTACTTGGCAAACTGTACATACTCGTACATAACCTCACAAAGTTCGCTGCAGTTGAGGGACAAGTGCATTCTGAATGGTCAGAAAACTGTCAACATTCAAAATGCAACATTTAAAGAAACATTTAATATTGAATTATTATTATTGCCGGCAATTGTATTGTTTTAAGCAGATATATAAAAAAACTATTTAAATTATTATTAGTTCCTAGACAGCTTGTTGAGATGTTTAACGCAACAGACTGTCAGCTACAAACAAAAACATCTACTGCAATAATTCATTAATGTTATAGAACAACTCATATGTTTTTAATATTGTTAAATAACAAACGAGGATTTTAGAAGCAATAGTTAAGCAGTGCGACTGTTTACAATCTGCAGCCATTCAGTTTTTCAATTATCAATAAATATTTATCCGCGTATGGTAGCCAGTAGTAACCTTAAATAAATATTAAGCTAAACAGCAAAATAATTTTTGTTTTTGCTTAATGTTTAAACAAATAATGTTTTAAAAACGTGAACAAGTGATACGAGTATTTTGTTGTACAATTGCCAACTGCCATTTGTTGTATTGAAGTGTCATAATTTTTAAGATATTGTGCTGCTGCAGCAACTTTTATTATAGGGATTGCCAAATCAACAAACGAGATGCAGAAAAAAATCTATATCATATGGGAGCCAGTTTTGGGAATAGATTCTTTCTTACTTCCAACACTAATGGCAAGACATTTTTTTCAGTTGTTTGTCTTGTCAATTTTTTTTAGCGTTTGTTTTGTTTTTTTTTTTGTTTGTTTAGTAAAGCATTTGAAAAATCTCTCATGTCTTGAAAAGTCGTATAAATGGTCTTGTGCAGGACACTAGTTTTTAGTCCAAACACATGTACTGGTGTTGTTGATTTGACGAGTGTAGTCGCTCTACCTCCTCGACCTTTAGAGCTTAAAATGCGTGATCTATAAAAACTAATTAGTGAACTCAACCCAAAGATGGAATTATTAACCAGATGCTGATGAAGTTGCCTTGAATTGCAATTCGAATCATGTTATTAATTTTTAATGCCATTTTACGACTAGAGTATTATCCATACAGCTGGAAGCTTGCCAACGTTAAAATGATTCCAAATAATAAGAAAAATATTTCAAGAAAAGAAGTACTGTTCTGCCCTGTTTATTGACGTGTCTCAGGCATTTGATAAAGTGTGGCACGAAGGCCTATTTTTAAAATTGAAGACATACCTACCGGTAAACATTCTAAGTCTTTCGCAAAGTTACACTGAGCCTGGACTGCAAACTTTCAATATACAAGTCGCTTTTGAAGGTAATAGGGTGTTACGGTATCCAGTTATGGGGCACTGCTTCAGCTTCCAATGTAGAGATAATTCAACGAAGGCAAAACAAAATTTTAAGGTTAATAACATCTGCTCCATGGTACATTAAGAAATCAAATTTATAACGTGATTTAAAAATGCCACTAGTGACTAAAGAAATTGCAAGATACGCAGGCAAATACTTAGCAAAACTCGAGTCGCATCCTAATCCGCTTGCTCGTAATATTTTGAATTTTAATGGATACATCCGCCTAAAAAAGAGGGACACAAGGGCTCTTTTACTCAACACTCCAGATGGAACTGCTTGAAAATACATTTATTTTTCCTTTTTAATTTTCACTACTTATGTATTATTTATAACTATCACTAAGCTTATGTCCGACACTGGTCGGTTCTAATAATTATATTTAAGCTTTAAGATTTGATTACTTGTTGTTAGTTCATATTTGAAGATACAATAAATAAATACATGTACTAGAAAAAAATATGTTTTCCCACGATGATCAGAGTACCCTATCTGCAACATATTTTCATAAACTATACCTGCAAATTGTTTTTTTTTATATATTTTGACAGAATTTAACGTGAAATGTTGAATAGAGTACCAGTTCTAGAGTCTAGACCCAGTCTATACGACTCGTTTAGTACAGAAAATTTGTTATTAAAAGTAAAGGTATATTTAGTAAAATCGTATCGTGAAGTTGCGTGTCAGCTGACAAAAACCGTACCATATGCAATGCATGTTACTAGTTATAAAATATGTGGTGGTAGCACTGTTGACATAGAAATCTACTGAAAACTGATTTTTCTGTAGTGAATGTCAAAAAAGTCGCATTAATACAAAAACATTAATGTGCTGTGTAAACTGTTACATTTTCTCTAACTTGTAAGAAAAACCGAACGATAGGGCAAGCTGTAACGTAGAATGGTCGCATTCATAAGACGTAAAAGTTGCGCAACCGCTGAGTGTTTGTCTTAGAAACGCATAGTTGAGTAGTTTCGCTCCACTCAACAGTTGAGTAATTGCTGCCATTTTTTCCATCATAAAATTTTTTCGCTACCTATAGTCAACATGTTGTGATCAGCCTGAACAGCTGATCGAAAAGACTTATGCCGTTTATAATATAATGCAACGCCGCTTTGTTAGATGGCGGCTGCAAATATTTGTTAAATTTTGCATTTAAAATGCGATAAAGGAACGAAATAAAGGAATTAAATTAAATTACTAATTTCATCAAACATATGTATGTCTATTTGTATTATATATTACATATTTAATTCACTATTGCGTTTAAACGTTTTTTTGAGCACATGGCGGCTCAGCGTTGAAATAAAAATACTATAGGCGCAGGTCTTTCTTTTTATTGCAGTGTTGTTCAAACACAGAATATTTATTTTGCGGATCAAATTTTATTGTAAAAATAGAAGATTCCTGGGCTGCTGACTTCATTAAATATTCTGTGTTATACATACACTTTAGCTAAACTAATTAATTTAGCCAATCTAAGTTAGTTTATTTGTTGCTCTTTCGTTCGTTTTCAATTGCTTACGTTCATCAGCTGTTCATTTTGCAGTACATCCATCAATCCGTTTCTAAGAAGTAACTGTTGGGGCCAACAGCTGCCAACAGTTTCACAACAGTTGAGCTCAACAGCTACGTCTTATGAATGCGACCGATGATAGGATTTTACTAGTTCTACCTTTACTTTTGTTACTTGCTCGGTCCAGACTTCAGTTGTCACACACATGTGCAACTCTAAAGGAACACCCCTTATGCAGCTTATTGACTGCAGTATAGCCATTACTAAAAACATCTAAAACGTTGTCAATAAAGCATTTCACCTCAAAGTAAATCGAAAAAATACCAATTGACAATCTGACTGCAGCCAGACACTTGCTAATATTTTGTAAACTTAGATATCATTTTACCTAGTTAACTTTTTTTAAGTATGACTACATTGAAATAATGGACCAATATTAAGCATGCAGTATATCGTTGTGATAACTCTCACAACAAAAATTTAAAACATTTTTGGAAAAGTTTCTTTCATAATTAATTCGATTGATTTGCGGTAAATATAAAATGAACTTCCTTATCAAATAACTTCACTACAAAAATTGTTGGTGATGATTGTTGGCGCTGAATGTACATAAGTGCTAAAATATTTGATCTTATCCCCATGATCTTATCTCATTGAGTCAAATCTTCGATTTTAAATGAGGCCAAAGAAACTAATTTAATTTAATTTATTTAAAGTCCAAAAATCCTAAAAAAAATACTTTATGGCCACCCAATTTTAAGTAAGTTTAAGTGCTTTATATACACATGTAAATATGTATTTATATATGGATGCTGCTAGGCATATTAATTGCCGAAGTGTTATATCCCTTAAAAAACTATTGACTTCATAGTTTAAAAATTTAATTGTTATTCGTATCATGATTGGTTGTGAAAAATACGAAATCAAGCTTTCAACGTTTATCAAATTAATTTTCAGAGTTGCTTTTTGCTTAGATCTCTGTTTTTACAAAAAAAGTCAGCTGTCAAACTGTTATGTAGTTTTTTGAGTTGTTATTATTTAATTATAGTTTTGTATGATTTGCCCTGCCTTCCGTTTCTTCGTTTCACTTCTATCTAATTGGTTTCAATAATTCAATATAAGTTAAACATAACATATCCTTTTCATTACGTGCGAAATCTGTTTTCAAATGTACATATGTATGTTAAGACGAGGCATATATGTAAATATATAATTTGCATATTAATAGTTTAATGCTCTTATGCAAAAACGATTGTTAAAGTTAAAGAATGCGTTAAAACTAGTTTTGCCATACCAACTTTAAATTTATCAATCGTTTTGGCATAAGGGGTAAATGTTTTACCCACTTTTTTCCCAACATCTCTTACATTTCACCATGGAATATTTCAAATGTTATATTAAACTAAAATGTTTCTATATATGTATGTATGTACATGATGATATCAAGAGTCCCGGCGTTACCATTCCCCCTTCAAAATATAACAGTTGGCAATCCTTAATACAAGCGCAACTATTTCCAAGTATCGTGTGAGGTTTATTAAATTTATTTATTAAAGTGTTGCATGTTCATATCAATTGACTGTTGTCAAAGCCATCATGGACTTTGTGTTTGTTGCTGGTGAAACTTTGTTGTAGCTATTGCTATTGCAGTAGTTGTTCCAATAGACGTCAATAACTTTTAATATTTTTCCATGTCGTGCCTTTAACAATCGATCTGTTCGCATTATCAACTGATCGATCAATAAATGCAAACGAAACGAATGGCAGGAGGGAAAATGTTTTGCCAATAGAAGAAATAAACAAACACAACCAACCTACTGATTTTTTTTTCAACTTTGTTTTTGTTGCTTAAATCGAACTGCAACAATAATATTAATAAACATAAATAAAATGCATAAAAATAATATTCATAATGTGAAACGAGTACATGTGACGACAAGTTATGAATTTCAACAGAAATTGAAAAAATAGGAAAACTACCACATCGAGACCTAAAAAAAATTGCATATAAAATATTGTTTTGTTGTCACATGTTGCCAAGAAACTGCCATAAACAAAAAAATTATAATCTAAACATTTAATAAAAATATGTATATATTTTTTAGTTTTACTTTTGTAAAATTTTTGTACAACTAATAATTCAATTGTAAATTACGAGCAAATTCTGTTCATTCCAAAGCTGGAGACTTACGGAGGTTCATATGAGCAAAAACTAAAAGTAAACTGAGCCATTCAATGTTCATTGAACATGTAAAGTGATCATATGAACACACAAAATATATTGTATGTTGTCAGGCTTACAGTGGTTTGAAGAATTTAAAAAACAATTAACTTTTGTTTTTTTTTAGGAATCCGAAATTATTATTTTACTTATTTAGTAAAATATTTTTTATTTAAAATACATTGAAATGGATTATTGTGGGATTTAGCTGGATCGTAGGTGCATTTTACTGTTTCTAATGCAGATCATTAGTCAACCTTCACCCAAAACTTTTCTTATAACCACTAGAGGTATTATGTTAAACTTTCATATAAACAAATGGGAAGCTCAAGAAATAACGAAGTCGTAAGAAGTATGTATGTAAAGAAAATAAATGTATATAGCAGCTTAAAAAATCAGCCATTATAGCAAAGGTGAGCAATTAGCTAGAAAAATCTGAAAATCCGGAAATTTGAGCCAGGAGTTTGCCTACGTCCATTAAAATTTAATTTTGCGCTAGTGAGCTGAAATTTGATACATAAGTAGGTCTAAGTGAAAACCTTACCCTACAATTCTGAAAACCCGGAAATCTTGGATATGGGTGAGGCTATGCCCATGAAGCTCATACTGAAAAAGGCAAGGGAGATTGGGCCCACGATATGATATGCGCTGGGCAGGGTAACGCCTATAAAATTTAAATCTAGCAAGCTCGCTAGAGCGATGAAATTTTATACACAAGTAAGCGTAAATGAATGAGCCAACGGAAAAATCTTAAAACCTAAATTTTGTACACAAATAAATCTAGATCAGAGATCATCTAGAAAAATCTAAAAACGAGGCAATTTCAATCAGTGGTGGGGACACACCTTTCAAACACAATATTGCGAGTTGGAATTATGGCGCTCAAACTCGATTGAATTTATTGAAACCTTTTAAAGACATTGATTTGATCTGAATTACAATCTGCTTAGCAGATTGTAATCTATTACTATTGCATTTGTATTAGCCGTTTCCAATGAAAATTTTATTTTACATTAACAATAAGCATTTAAAAAGTCAGAAAACCCAAAAATTTCAACAAAAGCTATAAGATTGCGCATTGCACTTCCGCAAGGCAATGATTTTGCGTTTTCAAAAACGTGCATATAAACTTTCGATAAAATGCTTACCTTTTGTTTTATGTACTTCGGCTAGGCAGACTTCAATATTTCAATATATTAAGAAAAGTAGGCGGGGTAGGGCCCACCAAAATTTAAGTTATATTTGATATATTTCTACCCAAAAACTTCGTGCATACTTAAGGCTTTTGTAATGACACAATAGTGCATTTTCAAGGCATGCAAGTCTACACTCATCACGCTCTTTGTAATTCTCTCTATATAATTTTGCCCTTTTCAACTGGCGCATTCATTATGAATATAAATATAACAGAAAAGAAATTTTAAGTTTAAAAGTTTTACTAAAAATAAAAGCTTTCAAAAAGGAGTGAGATCCTCACAAAAACATAAATGTGAAAAATGGCCAAGTTCTTTTATGGCACAATACCTATCACTATAATCTTCTATGCATTTCATAAATTTGTAATCGTAAGGTTGTCATATCATTTCTAGGCAACCTGCTTACCTGGCAATATTATGTATTAATACAGAAGATAATAACGGATATCTATTTACTTATTAATATGAAGAAAAATATTGTCAAGTTAGCAGGTTGCCTAAAAATATATAATGCATAACATTAAATTACTAAATTTTAGATAACAATTCCACTGTATTTGTTGTTTTTACCATAATTCTAACATACACATTTATAAATATATGAGTGCTATACATATTCGCCTTATTATCTCTGATCAATACAGGGAGTTAAAGTTTCCATAAACGTTTTCATTCTTCTATAAGCCCCGACCTACGCTAACAAATTGAAAGTGAGGGCACACAAGTGTGTGTGTGTGTGTGTGTGTGTTCCTTCATAATTTTTTGTGCTCGACTTGAGTTCGCTTTGGCTCCGTAATGCAAGTAAGTATACATACATTCGCATGTGTATGTTCATATCCGTCCATTTGTCTATTGACTCCAATTCAATATTTAAACTAAAGCTTATTTGGTGTTTTACATTAAGATATTGATTTTTTATTTCTTTGTTTTCCTCGATTTGTTTTTAAATTTTGTTATCCAAATAGCTTTTACTACCAACTATGAAAGATCACTAGTGCTTTGTGGCACTAGGTGTTGTTGTTGTTGCTGTTATTGGTTACAAGACACTATAGTTTCTTGTATGGATGGAAGAAATGTTGTATGTGAACTAAATGTGTCGTGAGCTCAGAGTGTGTGTGTTATATGTATGTCGATACCTTAAAATCGATATTCCACCATCGCACAGTGGCTGAAAATCGTTTTTCATTGGCCAAAAGTCTAATTTTTTTTTGTCACCGATTTTTAAAATTTTTACGCCTTTTTGTAGCTAATATATCCAGATTAAGGTAGCCAAAAACTTAGGTTAAACTATTGATAATTGTGGGCGTGGCATGCTGTCAAACTCAACCGTTTTTTTAATTTCAGAAAAAGGTGTTTTTCTTTTGTTTTTTATCAAAAATAAATGGTTACTACTCGCAAGCTATCATCGATAACGGCCTGCGGTCTTTTTTATAATGTTGGTAGGACTATAGTCTTTAGTTGTTGTAAGTGGTCACAGCTCTAGCGTTTAATATTACGGGCGTTATGAAATATTTATGAAACTACTATATTTTTCTCAAATTTAAATTTTAGTGGAATAGAACTTCTAGGGAACAAAAGGGAACAAGAAACGTATACCACCAGGAGAAAGGTGAAAGTGTCCTCTTTAACGCTATATATACTTTTGCACCCGTGACGACCCGTGGGTAGAACACTTTTTTCATTTTAATGAAATTACTCTAAAAAAAATTCAAATTAATTTAAACAGCCCTATAAGTACTCGTATACAATAGTGTCTTAAATTTTCACTTTTTTGCCTAAAAGTTTATTTTTTTTTACTTTAGACTACGTAAAACGAAAAAAATTAAATATAACACCTGCGAAAGGGTTTAATGGCTTTGTTTTGATCAGCAAAAAATAAGTCATAAAATTATCACAATAGGTTCTACAGTAAACATATGATCTCTTTCTGAATTTACCTGTTATCAAATGTTAGGGTCAACCAAAGTCATAAACATTTTTATAACAATAATGGCGACATTAAACCACTAAAGATAAAAAACAACCCCATATTGGCGAGATACTAATCAGTTTTACCTGATATTAAGGTCTGAATAACATGTGCAGTTTTGTTCAATTTAAGCACTACCTGCTATGAAATTGAAGATCAATGTGTGAATAACATGTATCTAAAAATGTATAAAACTACGGATTCCATAAGGGATTACTCAGTAATAAGTTAATCCTTTAATTGTACGGATAAAATATAACAAATAAAAATATTCAGATAAATATGGAGAGCTTCAATTATAAAGAACTGGCCGAAGAGTATTTTAGAAACAAAAACCAGGAAGATGTTCTTAGTTACGTTAAAATAAAATTAAACTTAAATTCGTGTAGCACCGAAATGCAAGAGCAATTATCTAATTTCGTCAAAGCACTAAAAAAACGCTACAAAGAAGTTAGCTACAGTAAACAAAACTTTTATATAAAAAGTGCAAACTGGTTAGAAGGCCAACTTACTGTCGCTGCAGAAACAGCAAAGCAAGATAAGGCTGGAAGACCACGCAAATCATTAATGGGCAACTGCAGTGATAGATCTAAGAGGCGGAAACTTAAAGATTTTAACGATGCAATTGGTTGTACAAATATAAAAGAATCTTTCCTACATCAATTACGATCACAGAACCAATTATCAAAAGTGGATATCATTGAAAAAGTTGTTAAAGCTAGTCCAGTGAGAACAAAACGGATTCTTAAAAGTATACCAACTCCGAGTGATGCAATACAGTACACAAATGAGGAGGCATTAGCATTATTTCTGGATTTGAAATTAACAAAACAGCAATATATTAAGCTCAGACTGCGTGCGATTGAAAAAGGGTCAAATATGTATCCAGCATATCATTACATAACCGCTGCTAAAATAGACTGTTTGCCATCAAAGGACACTATTACAATCACACCAATTTCGGCAGAGGTACAACTACAATCTCTACTTGATCACACAGCCGAACGCTTGCTACAATCAATAACAGGAAATGAGTTAAAGAAATATGGAAACACAAAGTTAATTCTTTTTTGTAAATGGGGATGTGATGGTTCCTCGGGACAAAAACAATACAAACAAGCTGTATGTGAAAATATTTCGGACTCAGATATGTTCATGGTATCATTTGTACCATTGCGATTGAAAAAGATTTTGGAAGATTCAGAGCCTTCGACTAGTACAACGCAAACAATGGATATTTGGAAAAATGAGACACCATCTTCTACGAAATACTGCAGGCCAATTAAATTTGAATTCAAAAAAGAAACTCATGATGCCATTATCAAAGAAGTTAGTGATATCAAGGCCCAAATTGCAACACTACAGCCATTACAATTACAGTTAGATGGGCAGCAAACTGAAGTAAGCTACCAATTAGTGCTGACAATGATAGATGGAAAAGTAGGTCAGGCTTTGACTAACACCAAGGCTGCATCCAGCTGCATTATATGCCAAGCAACATCAACCCAATTAAACCAAGTCCCGACAAAATCATTAGATAATACCGATGCATATGAATTTGGATTATCACCACTACATGCAAGAATACGACTTATGGAACACATACTAAAAATCAGTTATGATTTGGATTTCGGGTCTTCAGGATCAATAAGAAACAACGAAACCAACAAAGAGTTAAGAAGTTCAAAAAAGAAACATGTTCTAGATGAATATCGCAAATTAGGATTGATTATAGATCAGCCAAAACAAGGGTCAGGCAATACAAATGATGGCAATACCGCAAGAAGATTCTTTTCAGATCCAGAAACAGCATCTGAAATAACAGGAGTGGATTTAAACCTTATTTTCAGGTTTAAAATAATCCTAGAAGTACTTGCGTGCAATGAAGAAATTGACTCTAGAAAATTTGGAGATTATGCTAAGGAAACTGCAAAAATATATACAATCAACTACCCATGGAGAAATATGTCTGCAACAGTTCATAAAATCCTTTATCATGGAGAAGATATCATTAAATATCATTTGGTGCCACTTGGAGATCTATCAGAGGAGGCTCAGGAAAAAAGAAACAAGGATTACAGATTTTATAGAGAGCACAATACTAGAAAAATTTCACGAAATTCAACAAATGAAGATCTATTTAATATATAATTGGCAACGTCAGATCCGTTCATCTCCAGTATTCGAAATCAATGGAAAGTGGAACATCGGGATTTAGATGAAGAAGCCAAAAAACTACTAAAGAACAGAAATAGCACAGAACAAAATATGGAATATTTACAATCAATATTTGAGTCAAATGAATAATAATCATAATTGCCTTTCATTGTTATTTAAGGTACGAAAAGCATACTATTAGTAAAAAATAATAATAAACAAAACCTACCATTGTTACAAATGCTATTAAAATTTATTGCAGTTTTTATTTTTAATATGTTTTTTAAAATGATCAAATTTGACAGCAAAAAATAATAAATTTTTCTGTAGTAATAGCAATATTTTTAGATAATATTATTAAAGTTTTTTTTAAGTGTAACTATTCTTTGAGTGTAAACAAAATTGCAAATTAGACAGCAAAAAATTTTTAATTTTTCTGTAATAATAGCAAAATCGTTGATTTTACTATTTTTTTTTAGTGTAAAATTTTTTTTGAGTGTAACATTAAATAAATTCCATTATTACAAAACATATTTATAATTATTACTAATTTCCATATATTAAATTTTTTAATAAATAAAAAAATAATAAACCCATATTTCACTCTAAAAGTTAAAAAAATTCAAAAGTTCAACTTTGAGCTAGAATTCCTTAAAAAGTCCTCAATCAATTTTAATGTAATTAAAACTGAGTCAAACTGAACTAAATATCTATCCACTAAAATAAAAATTACTTCAATATTTTGATCAGTTCAAAAGTTACAGAATTTTGGCCAATGAAAAACGATTTTCAGCCACTGTGCATCGTAGTCGTATTCGTCGTCGTTGTTAGCATCATCATCATCATCATCATCATCGTCATTGCCACCAACAAACACTACTGCAAATATATTGGAATCAATATACTACCAACAGCAACAACAATTCCACTAAAGAAGTCAATCGTTTGGCTTTTCAGTAGATTTCGATTTTTGTTTTTTTTCTCTGAAAGTTTTCTAGCAGACCACCTTAATAGAGTCTCTATTTTGGTGTTCAATAATACAAAAGCTCATATGTTGTTGGTTGCTTTCGTTGGAGTTTCTCATAAGCCGTCGGATAATTTGTTGTGTCATACAAATCACTGATATTTGAGGTGTGATTGTTTGTTGCATGACTATTTAGTCGAGCATGAGTACGTTGGTGTGATAAGAAATCGTTGAAATACAGAAATTTGTATTAAATCATGACGTAAAATTTAAAATTGATTCATAAGAATGTTACAATAAACTTCAGTGTAACTTTATTGGTCAAATGTCAAATATTTTCTTTGAACCATCAAGATCAATGGTGAGTGACTGGTGACTGGTTTCTGCGTTGATAGAATTTCGATTTTTATTCTCTTCACATTTTCATTATAATGATTAAGTAATTAGCATTCGATTTATTATTACCGTGATGTGAAATATACTTTGTTGTACGAGACGGTGGATAATAATATGAAATAATAATTTTTAATTCCACAAAAAGAGGAAATTCAAATACATACAAGCAAATACATACATACATACATGATTCAGAAAATTTAGGTAGTTAAATAGGGAAGCGTGAAGAATTTTCTGCAAAAAGGGCTAATAATCCCTAAAAGGTCCTGGAACTACCCAAGAACTGCCTGTAGATGAATGGGATGTATGATGAATAACTTGATTTTTCATTCACAAGATTTTTTTCGAACATATACAGAAGGAAAAAAAGTGGTTGGTTGTTGGTACTTACCTTGACTGGGGTTGGAATAAATTTTTTCAGAACAACTTGGTATCATTTTATTACCAACTTTTCTTATTTTGATAACACATTGTTCTTATTTTAGTAAAAGTCGTTCTTATTTTGTTACCGATCGTTTTTGTTCTTATACAGATCGTTCTTTATTTATTTACTTATTGTGTTTTATACAGTTTGTTCTTAATTTGATATATGATATATCAATTTTATAACGTGGTTGCCTACCACACAACAATTAAATTTGCTTTTTCATATATTTATTTATTGTATCTTCAAAATTGATGTAAAAATAAGTAATCAAATCTTTAATCTAAATATAATTTTTATGCCCGACCAGTGTCGGATAATACATAAGAGTTTGCTAAGTGAAATATTTTTAAATAAATTTTGTCCTAGAGTTCTATTGTCGCAAGGATACCCTTATCCATATCTAATGAATGACCAACCCCCTAGCAATATCTCTAAAAAATTAACTCCAAACATGTCTACCCCGTATCACGTCTCTTTAAGGAGGCTTCCGTACTAAAATATAGTTTGCCGCTCTAACTTGCCGAAAGGGTTAGTCTTATGAATAACCGGTTTAAGGTATCTTATAGCATTGGCGAACTGTATTAAATTTTCTTACTTTTTATAAGGAGTATTCAATATAAAATATGTACCAGCATATGTATGAATATGTTAAAACGATCGGAACCAAATGACTACGGGTACAAGAGGAATAACTGGGTACAGATAAATATGAACCCAACATTATGTTATGACTGGCATTTTCAAATATTGTGAAATGAATTCGTAAGCTAATCAAGGTACATAATTAGAAATAATAAAAATATTTTATCTTCATTTTATTTAAAAAATTTTTTGAAAAAGAGTCGACACTATAGGCCATAATACTTACTATATGGTTTAGGACTTTTCTGACTTATCAGATTCCCGGTATTCTACGAAAAAAGTAATATTTGAATTAAATAAGCCTTTTAACTAAAATAATGCATAAATCTTCATAATTTTATGAAAATATATTTAAAAACAAAATAAATAAATTATTATTGCTCGAATTTCATTTGTTTCTATATTTTATTAATTAAACTGGCCAAAGTTCGTATCGCCTTGTAAGCCAAAAAAACAATTCACGTATTCCATTTGCAAAAAAGTTTCGTATATAAGGCAGAAATCTACATCAACTGACACCACACACAGTGGACCAAACACAAAAGAACGCTGATGATGAACGTTTAGTGGCCTTCGAAAACGGCTAGCTGTTCCGTTCAACTAAGTGTTGTCAGAATATTTACAAATAACTTTGATGTTATTTCTTCATTAATAATTATCACTAGGAAAAGGATTTTCATGCATTTAAAATCACGTTTTATGTACATAAAATATGCAGTAAAAATATAAAAATATGTATTTAAAACTAATAAAATATGCATTTAACTACTTTTTTTTCAACATTTAATAACATTAAAAACTTAAAAAAATCAGCTTCAATGCTTTCTTAACAAAAATTTTGCCAAATCATATGGAATGCAAAATAAAGTTCAGTCGAACTTTTATTCACGTACATGAATGAATAATTTTTTTTTTAATTTCAAAGGTAAATCTTTGAAAATTTTTTCAGAAAAAACAATTACATATGTAATAAAAATGAGCGTCCTACGTCAGCAGAAGTTGCTGCTGCGTATTTAAATGCTGCTATTTCGTTTGTGGAATATTCACTTTCTAAGTTTTCATTGTTAGAACTATAAACTATTGACACAATTTTTTTTATATATTTTAAGTTCATATTTTTTTGTATATCTATTTCTAATTAATTTTTTATCTCTTTACTTATTCTGCCTTTTAGAGCACAAAATTTTTTTAATTCAACTTGAGGTGGTAAAGTAACGAAAGCCTCTAATTGGGATATAGTTTGAACAAGAAAGCAATACTATGTATGCGCAAATATCAATTTAGGCACAAGGCTGTCGGATACTATCGGCCCTATATATAAGCAAAAATTGGCATGAAGTTAGCATAAGTGGCAAAATTAAACATGATCTTAAGAAATTTTACCTTGAAAATTCACATTAAAAATCATGCTAAAACTTAGAGGTGGATTAAGATTAGTTAATGCGACCATTTTTAATGTCAAAGTGTTTGGAGGAACTCGTTAACACCTAATGCAATTTCGTCACTTATGCTAACTTCATGCTAATTTTTGCTTATACATAGGGCCGTATATTTCTTTTAATAAAATTAAAGAAAAAAACTTTTCCCCATATGCAAAAAAATAACTTGTGCTTCAAGTGTACGTTAGAACCAATTTTTGTTTGGGAATTTTGTTTAAAAGGTCTATTATCCTATGCTCTTGTTTTTTTTTAATTTTCAACGGTATTGGTATTCTGGACTTAAGCCAAGGTATTGCCACTTTTCAAATGAGTTAAGACTTCTACGGTGTTTTTGAATATCGAATGATATCACAAAAATGCGGTCGTAAATTTCTATCGTTTCACTATTCTTTTGTTTTTACACAGTCGTAAAAACTACAGCTTTTGAATACTTTAAAACCAATAAAAAAAACTAAATTAGATTTATGACATGAGAAAAATAAAAAATATATTTAAAATATACATTTATAGTGAAATATGGAAAAATGTGTATTAATTATAAAATATGCAAAAATATTCACTAACAAATCGATGCCATTTCGTCGCAAATTTGTTGATTGGCAAGGATATTTTATTTACGTTGATCTACGACCTGCGCCAGAAAAAAAACATGTATTTACATGAAACTCCTTTCCCTAATTATCACATGTAATTTGGCTTACAATTGGCCTGTTCAATTCATAAAATAAATAAATGTTTGGAAACAAATAAAAATTAGCAATTTAATATACAATTGCTGAAACGTCTATGTTCTTAGCAAAAATATTTCCATAATATATTCTACATTTTAATTTTTCACCATTAACAAGAATTTTTATGAAATAAACCGTAAGAAAATCATTAAATTTTAATTAGGATTATAGTTACTACTTTAGTATTTTCAAGCTTTACACTCAAAATATTATGTAGGTAAATTCAAATGAAAAATCATTTAAAACAATAGTATTTTCAGTTAAAACCCGGATTACTAACATTTCATTTAAATCAAATGATTTTTTCAGTTATTTTTTAATGTTAATTTTTGAACATAAAATTTCAGTAAAACAATGTTTTTTTCTTTTATTTCAAACTACAAAAAACAATTTACATATCATTTAAAACTACCGTTTTTATTTTTTTTACTACCAGAAAATAACTAACAAAGTCAGTAAAAACGACTGTATTTTCCAAAATTAAATTAACTACCCAAAACAATAAAAACTATTGCTTTTTCTTTTATTTTGACTGACAAAAATTACCTACAAAATCAATTGAAACAACTATTTATTTCATTTTATTTCAATGCAATATATTTAAACCCCAAAAAATCAGGAAAAATTAAAAATGCATTGCAATATTAAAAGCTTATATTATACTAATAAAAACCTTATATATTGCAAAAGTTATACAAATTCGCAAGGGATGAAAATAAAAAAACCCTAAAGCTGATTATAGAGACCACTATAAAAACAAATTCTCGAAAATTAGGTTACAGTACATACATATATACTCTAAAATATAAAAAAATAAAAATTCGAATATCTTTAAAAAAATTACAAAACAGCAAAAACTGTAAACGAATAAACTGAGTTGAGATTTTAAAATTCAAAAACAATCTGATGTTCAAAAAATTTTGAAAATTCGCGAATAATGTTTTAATTGAAAATACCTTAAAACTTATTTTAAAAAACACTAATATTGTAAGGAATGCCAAAAGCTATCATCAAAATGATAAAAAAAAGTATAATATTAATCAAAAGCTGGCAGAACTTTAATTAAGCTTCTGGTATGTTGTTGCTTGTTGTAAAACTTTCGGTCAAAAGAGTTCAGTTTAAGGTTATTATACAGGTCTGAATTTATAGAGTGCTGGACCCTAACCAGTTTGTCGACGTCCATTTTTTAGATTAAACGCTTCATCACGTCCCTATTTTGAATGTAGGACAGGTGATGGAAAAATACTAAAATTCCTCATAGACACCGGCTCCAACAAAAATTATATACAGCCTTCACTGGCAAAACACCCTAAACCTAACTAGGACATTTTCTTCGCAGATTCAATAGGTGGCAAAACTAAGGCTTCACATCATACCGAACTTAATCTTTTCGGACTTAGGGACAGACGACTTAAATTTTTTATTAAACCGACACTAAAATCTTTTGACGCTATTAGTGGCAATGATAGCAGTCATATTTACGTCAGACGACTATATGCTAATAGAAAACAAAATTAGGGTTCCAATAAAACAACAAGCGTTGAAGAGCTTGCACAATATTGACATAAAGATAGAACATTTGACTCTAGACCAAGGGACTACGATAAATCATTATTATCAGAGGTAGAAGAACAGGTAAATAAACTTTTCTAAAACGGAATAATTTGCTCATCACGCTCACCTTGCAATTTACCTGATTGGATTGTGAATAAAAAACCAGACTTTGCAGGAAATAAGCATAATAGGTTAGTAATTGATTACAGAAAATTTAATTCGGTAACGGCCGGTCGGCGACCGATATCCAATTCCTGAAATCAACAAGGCTCTTGCGCAATTGGAACGCATCAAATTTTTCTCTGTAATAGACTTAAAAAGCGGGTTTCACCAGATTCCTCTAAAGGACTCAGATAAAGAGAAGACTGTATTTTCCATCAACATAGGAAAATACGAGTTTACTCGCCTTCCTTTCGGGCTAAAAAATGCCCCTGTGGTTTTTCAACGCGCGTAAGACGAAATTTTGCGAATAGCTATACGCAAAATTTGTTACGTCTACATTGATGATATCATCATCTTAAGAAAAACCGAGGAAGAATACGCGAATAATTAAGAAACCATTTTCAGAATAATTTAGAAACCATTTTCGAGAAAAGTTGAATTCTTAGGATTTATTGTAACAGATGAGGGAGTTAAGGCGCACCCAGCAAAAGTGAAAGAAAAGTCAAAGAACTTAGATCATTCTTTGGAATATCTGGACTCTACAGACGTTTCATTAAGGACTACGATAAGTTCGCAAAGCCACTTACCCTAATTTTAAGAGGGGAGTAGGGACGACTGTCAAAGCGATTATCAGCAAAAAAGGAAATATCTCTTAAAAATAGTGCAATAGAAGCTTTCAATAAAATTAAAAGAACCCTTAACTCGAATGAAGTAATGTTACAATACCAAGACTTCCAAAAAGAATTACATTTGACAACAGATGCTTTCAATTATGCAATAGACGCAGTATTGTCACAAGAAGGAAAACCTATCATATTTATTTCGAAGACACTCTCAAAAAGTGAGGAGCACTATGCGACTAACGAGAAGGAGATGCTCGCTATCGTGTGGGCCCTAAAAACTTTACGAGGGTATCTTTACGGTTCAGTCGCCATCAAAATATTTACGGACCATCAACCACTGACTTATGCACTAAGTAATAGGAACTGCAATAACAAATTAAAAAGATGGAAAGTCATATAACTACGAACTTAAGTGCAAACCGGGTAGGACGAACATTGTAGCAGACACCTTGTCTAGGATTCTACCAAGCAAACAACAGGTAAACTCACTGACAGCAACACAACATAGCGACAAAAGTTCATCACAAAACCTAATACCATATACAGACGTACCAGTAAACGTATTCAAAAATCAACTCTTTCTTTCAATTGGAAATACAGCCTCGTATCAGTTCAAAATTATTTTTCCTACCTATCATAGACACATTACAATCGACCGTAAATGTAATGAAGAAACTCTTGTAAATATCTTAAAGCGATAACTAAAGCCTTCGGTAACAATTGGAATTTTTACAGACGATCCTATCTTAGGAAAAATTCAACCCGTATATCCTTTACACTTTACTCACTACAGACACGGTATACTAGAAGAGTTGTGGAAGACTTAACGGAAGAATCACAACAAGAAGCTAGAATAATTCAAGAACACAATAGAGCCCATAGAAATTGAAATGAAAATAGAGTACAGCTGTTAGAAAAATACTACTTTCCCCAAATGAACGCTAAAGTTAGGAAAATAGTAAAACAATGTAAAATATGTCAAGAAAATAAATATGAAAGACACCTAATAAACCCCTGTACTCCGCGCTACTCCGATTCGTGAGTATCCAGGACATATTTTACATATTGACATTTACCATACCAACAATAAAGTTATATTGACCGCCATAGACAAATTTGCGAAATACGCACAAGCAAAACTCTTAAACTCAAGAGTAATAGAAGACGTAAGGCTACTTTTACAAGAATTATTAATATCTTTGGCATTCCTAAAAAAGTTTTGATAGACAAAGAGAAATCCTTGAATTCGGCCCCTATAACGTTTATGCTTGAAAACCAATACGTAATAGAAATATTTAGAACACCCTCATACACAAGTACCATACGGACAAGTAGAACGCTTCCATTTCACTCTGTCTGAAATCATGCGATGCGTAAGAGCTGAAAGGACTCATAGAAATTTTGAGGAATTACTCTTTAGATCAATATACAAATATAACGATTTAATACACTCGACAATTAAGAAGAAACCGATAGAAGCATTTTTTGAACGAACTGTGAGTACTGACCCAGAACAGATAGAAAAAGACAGGATAGACAATGTGACAAAACTTATAGACAAACAAGATAAATACCTTGAGTACCATAATAAAAAAAGAACACCTTTCCCTAGTTATAACCCAAATGACATCGTATACGTAAAAATAAATAAAAGATTAGGTAACAAATTGACTCCTACATATAAAGAGGAGGTAGTAAAAGAAGACATAGGAGGAACAATTCTCACAGAATCCGGAAAAATTGTTCACAAATCTCATATAAGAAAGGATAATAAATAAAATAGTAAACGAATAACAAATTATAAAAAAGATAATAACAATAGTAACAGAAACAAAAATAACCAAGAGAAAAATATACTTAAGCAAAAAGATATTAGATAAAAATAAAAAATTGGAAAAATAATATTTGTAAAATTTGAAGCTATTGTAGAATTTGTCAGTACAGATGTTAAAAATTAAACAATAGAAATAAGGAATAAAGGAATACCGATTAGAATATAGAACTTATACAATTGCGTACGAATCAACTAATATGCCATAGGTATACGATTCTAATAGCATAAAATACAATTAAAATATTATAATGTCGAACAATATGCCATATGTGTACGACCTACTATAAATTAAGATATTAGATACAATTACAATACGGAAGAATATTATGTTAATATAATAAAAGAATGCTGAATTGAAAGAGAAGATAATTAGATACTAGTAATGATAATAAAATATGTTTTAAATTTCACTGTGAAAGTTTCGACTGATAAGGGGACATAGAAAATAAAATTTTATAGTTTTTTTAGAATGCTTACCTATATGGTGCATGCAGAGTTTTAAGTATTGGACTACTTAAACTCCCAGTTAATCACCATTAAGATGACATAGCAAGAATACAGGAAAGTACTTTTAAGATAATTCACATGATTGACTTATCGGAATATGACAAACTGACAAATACAATAAAGAAAATAATAATCAATAACATAACAGAATCTGATGAGTTATACCCATTTCCCTTACATGAGATGTCCCAAATTCGTACACTTATATCAAGGATCACCCCTAAAACAAAAAAGAAACGATTACTAGACTTCATAGGATCCGCATGGAAGGGGGTCGCAGGTAACCCGGACCATCATGACCTAGAAATTATAAACGAAAATTTACGGAATTTATATGAAAATAATAACAGCCAAATAGTTATAAACAAACAATTGATTGAGAAAATAAATTAACAAAATGAATAAATGAACCAGATAACGAAAGTCGTTAGAGACAATATAAAATTAGAATTAAGTCTAAAAACTAAATATCAATTCCAACTAATCAAGGAAGAATTATTAAATATTGAATACGCCTTGAACTGGGCCAAATCTAATATAAGTTTAAAAAAAGTTTAAAAGTTAAACTAAATTTAAGGAAACAATTTACTAAATTGTGCATTTTTCACACAAAATTTAAATTACTTAATTTAAAGATAAAATATCTTTATCATGGAGCAGTTTTTATTATATGCATGAAAAATTATAATTATTTTAAATACTATTATAAATAATACTATTTTAAATAATTGTTTATATTTTCAATATAAGTAAGCGACAGATAATTTCTTGTCAGCATCGTGGACCAGGCCGTAAATTTCACCAATAACATTTTTACTTATTAAGAAATTGTTTTTATTTAAATTTCATTGAGGCAATTCCTCTCAATAAAATCATTATAATCGTTGTTAGAGAACATCTATTTAAACATTAATTTAATAATATTCGCTGTAACAAATTAAATAAAATCACTTTTCATATATTATTTAGTTGTTTCAATAGTTCGCCTTACTTATTGTCATTAATCTAAAGACTCCCAAAGGTCTCCGCTAATGATTTCAAAAAGACCAAATGTCTGCTTTTATACTTTCGTTTGCCACAAGATGCGCCGCACACAAGTTATACATATGTACGTACGTTCACCTACAAGGACAGAAGTTGATATACCGAAGCACCCTTAAAAGCATTTAAATTTATACATACTCGTATTTTAGATGCAATAATAAAACAAATTCTAACAAAAAGATGAATATTTTTTTATCATCATAAAGAAATCAGATATTTTGGAATATTTTAAAGATATTTTTCACCCTCCACCATACGTCGGTAGAATGATTATTAGTTCGTCATTTCGTTTGCTACTTCTGCAATACATTTTAATATATTAGACCAATTCACAATCTTGTGCAAATGGCCTTGCATCGTTGCATGTGCAAAATTGTATAGTATATTCAACTTACCAGTTAACAATTTTTAGTGGTGAGTATCAATATACTATACCATTTTGCACATGCAACGATTTTTTGTCATTTGCACAAGATTGTGAATTGGGTTATTGTTTTTAAATGAATACGAATTTAAACAAGTAAGAGTGCTATATTCGGCTGTGCCGAATCTTATATACCCTTTACCAAAGTGCGTTTATGCAGTATATATATACATACATAAGCACATAGATATGTAGGTGCATATTTGTTTTGTGAAAAAATTTTTTCTCTAGTGCAATTTTTAGTAAGTGCCCTCTCGGTAGTTTTCGATTAAATATTTTTTTTTATATTAGCAATAAGTTGAATATGAATGCCTTACTTATTTAGAAATTTATTACATCTATATATATTACTAGTAATAATACACTAATTAGTTTAATTATGAAGCGCATTTATTGAGATACGAGTTTGCTGCATTAAGAGTAATTTTAATTATTGATACTTGATGAATAAGTTACTCGTTTGTTGCACTTATAGCTAAACAAACAAATAATGCCGTTATATCAAAATTAGGAAATGAAAACAAAATTTAATATCCCACTTGACATGAGATTCGATAAAAACGAATGCTCACTAAAGCGAAGAAATTTCGAAACAAAATTGTTCAATATTTGTTGGAAAAATAAAAAAAAATTTAATGTTCGCTAAAGCTTCGAACTTCTAAAATAGTTTTAGTATTGTACCTCCATTACAAGTAAACTAACTTGTTTTGTTTAATAATATTTGATTTTGCAAAATTGTTAAGTGCCTCAATTTAAACATCCCATTGGAAAAGGTATATATCGCGGTAGTATGTAAACGTTTATTCCTAAAGATTTTTTTTTCGAATTTGTTCGGCACCAAGGAACGGTTTCAGGGAAATGAAATGGAACATGTTCTTTAATTAATTTTATAGATAGGACTGTACTTTAGCGATAAATTTTATTTATATCTCCATTTACTAAAAATAAATTCAGTAAAGTGCGACTTTGACTTGCGCACGAAGTTTTCCGTACGGACAGTAGATATATGGTAATGAACTTAATTAAAATATATTTTATTATTTAAAATATAATTTTGGCATTTTTTCGTTTTGGCGTTTTTTCGGTTTCAAGCGTTTTTTTAAAGGGTCTTTTTACTTTTCCCATTATTTAAGTTTTTTTCTTCTTAATTTGGTACTTTTTTTAGTTTCAGCGATTTGTTTCAGGTTTTTGGCATTTTTTTTAATATGAGATTTTTTTGTTGTGGTGCTTTTTCTCGTTTTAGCGATTTTTTTTAGTTTTTGGGTTTTAATTTTATTTTGGTGATTTTTTTCATTTTGGTGATTTATTTATGTAATAAATTTTATGTAAAATTTTATTCCAATTTGGTGCTTTTTTCGTTTTTGTGACTTTTTCGGGTTTCGGCGTTTTTTTAATTTGGTCCGTTTTTTAGTGATAGTGGTTTTTTGCTTTTTTTTCTCCTTTTAGCGCTTTTTAGGTTTCTGGGATTTTATTTTTATTTAAGTGCTTTTTTTAGTTTTGATGCTTTTTTTTGTTCTAGCGATTTTTTTTAAAGTTCTTGGCATTTATGTTAAATTTTGTGACTTTTTTTCTTTTTGGTGATTTTCTTCATTTAAGCAATTTCATTAAAGCAATTTTCGGTTTGGCGATTTATTTTACTGCTAGACTTTTTAACAATTTAGTGCTTTTTTCGTTTTGGTGATTTTTTTCCGGTTTCGGCGATTTTTTTAATTTTGTGTTTTCTAAGTGTTACTACTTTTTTCTCGTTTTAGCAATTTTTTCTCGTTTTAGCGTTTTTTTTGGCTTAATTTTTTATTTGTGCGATTTTTTCGTTTCGGGGATTTTTTTTGGTTTGGTGATTTTATAATTTTCGGATTTTTTTGTTTTACCGTTTTAAAAAAAATTAAGACTTTGCGTCTTACGGTTACGGTTAGATACAGCAAGTTATCAAAATTACATAATCAAAATTACATAAACTGATAGAACACCCTTAAATTTTAATTTTTATAAATTTTAGTGTTAATTGTTCTTGTTGTAACATTATTCGTTTTGGAACACCCTTTAATTTTTAATTTTCATATATTTGTTGTTGTAGCGACGAAAGTTCTACATATTCTCTCCAAATTTCGGTTCCTGAGAAAATAGCCTTCTTCCTAAAACATGAAATATGTTTAATTACAAGAAAAAAAGTTAAAGCTTCCCAACCCTGGAAAAATCTTTTTAATTTTTTTTTATTTTATTTTAAAAATACCAAATTTAATCAAAAATTTTAATTTAAAGTTAATTTAAAAAAAAGTAATAAAAACTAGTTTTCGGTAGTTATTTTTTTGGGAAAATAGAGTTTGAGTTTTCCAGCTCTGAAACCGTCTGCTCAATTTTGCTGATTTTAAATATCAATCTTACTCGGAAAATATCTGACACATCAGTTTAAGAACGAAGTGAGTAGCTATTGTGGGAGCTTCGGAAAGCCGATTTCACGTAGAGACAGACGAAAAGACGGACATCGGTTGTTCGTCTTCCCTATGCATAAGAAGGATCCAGAATATATATAATTTATGTGTCGCTTATTAATATTGTAGAAATTACATACGGAATAACAAACCTATATATACAATTTTACCATTTTTTGGTAAAGGGTATAAAAATAATTTTTTTTAGGTTGGCTAAGCACGAATGCTTGAGTTGTACATAGTTGAAGTCTACTGAGGTGTTCTTGGAGCAGCAAAAAAATGCAGCTAGACGCGCTTAAGCAACAAAAAGTAATTTTTTTACTTTTATTTATTTATGTACATATGCCTTGTGAAAAATTTTTTCTATAGAGAATGATTTAGATACATTGTCTCGCAAAAATAATGTCAAAATTTGATTCGAGTGCCATTTTGTTATAATTAAAAGAAAAAGCGCTCTTTATATAATAAGTTTTGCTAAAAGTGTAAATATGATGGCATTAATTGGAAAAACTTATATCGTTCAAATGGCCACCTCCCAAATTGAATCATAATTGACCTCATTTGACGTCATTTTGAATTATTGATCCTTAAATATCTGGCTATAAATTGACATCTAGCATCAATTAAAATTGCAAAATTACTTTTTCGCCACCTTGTGTCTTAATTTACTGCTCAGACTTAAAATAAACTTCCAGAGAATCTTTGATAACATTATGCAACAAATGAACTGGACAGTATATGTACAATATAGTGATGTAATGAATGTCAATTTTTGATATTCGCGAATACGAATACGAATATTTGAAACGATATTCGCGAATACGAATACGAATATTATATGCAATATAAAATATAAAAAAATTGTTTTGAAAAAACACTTCACACTTCCAGAGAATCTTTGATAACATTATGCAACAAATGAACTGGACAGTATATGTACAATATAGTGATGTAATGAATGTCAATTTTTGATATTCGCGAATACGAATACGAATATTTGAAACGATATTCGCGAATACGAATACGAATATTATATGCAATATAAAATATAAAAAAATTGTTTTGAAAAAACACTTCACACTCTTCTGGCCGTACTTTAAAGTTAATAAGAAGTACCCAAAATTTTAATTATCGTTATTAAATAATATTTGAAAATGATACAAAGCACAAATTTCTATAAAAAAAATTAATATATTTGTACAAACTAAAATTTTTAGTCATTTTAAATTTCGTTTAGGATTTATACCTTTATTTATTTAATCTCTTTGGAAAAATATTTGTTTTCGTATTCGTTTGAAAATGGCCGAATATTCGACAGTTCGAATACGAATACAAATATTCGTGTTGTAACGTAAGAGACCATATTGCTGTCTAACAGTGAGCTCGTTGGATTAAATTTTATTCTTCGTAGTTTGAAAAAAATCTTCAGTCACTTGGAAATGCTTTCTATTTTCGCAGAGTACGGTGTTGGTCTACAGATTTTTATATTCTATAAGTGATTGTTTTGGACCAACTGATATACATATATATTTCTTACAGTGTCCAAAATTTATTATTATTCATCAGTTACACAAACGGTAGCGAGGGTCTTTTGAAGTCAGTTGCTGTGGAGCATATTTGACATTCGAAACGTGCATTGTGCTCATTATAAATATCGTTCAAAAATTAATCAAAAAATTTCAAGAGACTGACACACCACAGGAAAAACAAACTCAGGGCGACCGTGATCATCAAGAAAGGTAGAAAACGTGGAAAGTGGTAATCAGTCTATTCATGACGATCCTTACGTTTCAATTAGCAAGCGTGCAGTTGCTTTAAATATGCCCAGATCTATATATTCCATTTAACACAAACACCTAAACTTGCATAGCTAAATAATTCAATTGATGCAAAAATTAAAGCCCCATGATGACATTCACAAATCAGGCAACTGAGAAGAGGTGTTATAAATTATTTTCCACGCAGTCAAATTCAAACCCCTGTGCCATTACGGACTTTATCCGCTGAAGTTTCCTAAAAGCGAAGCTCCTATATTATGTCCTCTTAGTGTGAAGGGTATTTGAAATTCGGCACAGCTGAATAAAGTACTCTTACTTGTTTTAGAATATTTTGTTTCGTTTTTTGCTTGATGATGATGATGATAATTCTAATGCTTCTTGATTCATAGAAACTAATTTATAGTTTCCTTTTGTTTTCTCATGTGCTTTGCTGCTGGTAGGAACAAGAATCTTTTGGATTTCATTGCTTAGTACCTTTTTATGTTGTTGCTGTTAAGTTTTTTATTTATCACCAGCCACACCATCAATATGGTCTCATTATTGAAAACAAAAAATCAATAAAAATATATTAATTTTTTATACATAAATTTTGTGGGTTTCCATTTTTTCTAATTTTTGTTAGAAAATATATTTATAAGTCTCTTATTTTTTTTTCTTCCAAAAAATATCAAAATATTTATCACTGATTTCCTTAATGACGATTTATTTCTTAAGAATTTCATCCATTTTTGTGTCATTTTGTTCTTGTGTCATCTTCAAAAGATTCGAAAAAATTGTTATGATGGGCAGAGCGCGAGTGTGTGAGATGTCGCTGATGCTAAAACAAGTTTTATTATATTTTTTTAAATAAATTTCTTTTGTTGTGTTTTTCAATTCCAATAACTAATCTGGAGGTGCTAAGACCAACATCTACCAGTGCTACGCTTTAATGTTAACAATATTGAGATCTTAATTGGCTGATAAAGTTAAAAAAATAAAAATGTTGAAGTAAAGGGAACGTTGTTTTTTTTCTTATGAAAGTAAGTATTCATAAATATGGATGGTAGATAAAGAAGATCATGTGAAAATGATATGGAATTTTTCGATTATTTCATAATTATGTAATACTTGTATCAATTCAAATTAAATTTTATTTATTTTTAAATGATGCGTGTTTTATACCTGCTTCAGGATTAAGTGGGAAATTTTTGAACTATTACAACTAGGATAATGATGCACAGTGGAATGTACATACTCGTACATACATGAAAAAAAAACTTTTAACAATTCCGCTGTTTCTAAAATTGTGTTCAATATGTTTATAGCTCTATATGAAATATGGCTTAGCTCTATGTAGTAAAGTTCACTAACTTTGAACGATAAGATAAAATTTTATTTGATCTTCAATTATTATTATTTGCATCAACGATCGATTATGTTGTTGATTATGTTAATATTAACGTCAAAAAAAAAGAAAAGTATAAAGAGCAAGTGGGAAAAACAAATGAATTTTCGCTAGTGCACAATTTTTTTGCATAAATTTATTGAATTTTTGAAAATAAACTTTAAACTTAATATTTAAATTGTATATTTTTAAAGAATTATTCTTTGAGTTCTGCTTAAAGAAGATGGAAATCGGTAAATCAATAACAGTTTCTACAGGATTCGATTATCGTTAAAATAAGTTAGGGAATCGAACTACTGGTATTTATATTTCTTAAGGAAAGTGCGGAACACAATGACATTTCGCCAATATAATTTTGTAATTTTTATTTAATTTTTAAAAGTTTACTTCATATTGATCTTCCTAATTAAGACCTAACTAACATATGAATTAGCTGAGATAATATTCGGTTTTATATTTACAATTTTAGTTTGTTGACCTAACTGATTTATTTGACTGTTTTGTCGTTAGTCGGTGTGACTAGATTAAAAACCAGTTGCTACTAAAAATTCCAAAAAATGCAACAAAATTAAAAGATGGCAAACTTTACAACCTTTTAAATACCTTATATTTCGCAATAAAGTCGGATAAAATATACGTTTCAGTTATATTATATTGTTTGCAACTGTAATTGTTTAATAAACCAATGCCAGGACATGAGTAAAAAAACAATCGTGGTTTTTCGTAAAAGCTTAAGTTTTGGTTTCTGCTGACTATAAAATTTTTAAATTTTTTGTATCGTTGGAAACGTTTCCGTTACGTTTTGGCTGTTTTCATAAACTGCACAGTGGTTTCGATGACACCTAAGGTGGCGATTAATTCATGGGAGCCCTAATTAAAATTTTTTTGGAATTTTTTTTTCAAATCGTTAAATATACATAAAAAAGCATATTCTGAAAAATAGATACACGATTTTGCGATTTTGTAATTTTCGGAAAATTATAGTTTGCTTCAGAATTTTCGCGTAATTTTAAAATGGAAAGTGTTTTTTTTTAATTAAAAGCAAACAAAAGCTTATATTATCTTCTTTCTAAGAAATAAAAAAAAAATATGAACATAAGTTTAATTTAAAGTCTGAATTTGGGTTTTGAAGGATTTCGATAACATTACAAGTTTTTTTAAAAAAGTAACGAAATAAATTTTTATACGTTTTTTTGTTTATTAATAATTGTCAAACATTTAAAAAACAAACTATATTAAACCAAAAAAATTTACAAAAAAATTTTTTTGTCTGTTTGGGAAAGTTATTTAAATTTTGTGGAAATTTACAAATTTTATTGTAAATTTAAAATAGAAAGCTATAAATGATTAAATAAAAATTAAACTCAAAATATATTTAATATATTATTAAAAAGATAAATTAAAAATAATATATACATATACAAATATTTCTACATAATTGATTTAAACTCCTATTTGTCCTTACGACAAATTTTCATGAATTCTAAAATTTGTACTAAATGTTAATAAAAAACAATATTTTAATTTTTTATGCATTTTGTTTGTATTTAAGAAAACATTATATATTATACACTAACTGTTTTAACAATCTGCATCATAATCTTCATCATCTGTATCATTATGTTCATCCTCACCATCATCATCATAATCTTCACTATCATTTCTCTCACTATCATGTATTTCTTGAGAAATAATAGGCGATAGCAAAAGCTGTAGTTCGGAATTTGATAATTGTTGCTTTTCTTTTCACTCATTTTATTTATTTATACTAGATATATATGGATGGATCTGAACTGAGTTTTCTCTATCTATTTAGAATATCTTCATTCGACTTTTCGCGGCTGCATTTGCGAGCAAAGTCTTCGCCATAATTTTTAAAATCCTCATTTCTCGCTTCCTGAGCTTCTTCTGAAAGTTCACCAATCGGTAAAAGGGCATATTTTATGATTTTGGGACCATAAATTAAAAATTTATGTATTGTAGGGGTCATACAGAACCATGGATATTTTTCAACAAAGTACTTTGCAGTGTTATGAGCAAAATTGCGAAAATTATCTAGGTGCATTTCGTGACCACAGGAAATAACAACTAATATTGTTCGCATTTTTTTTATTAAGGCCAAATCAACTTTGGTTATTTCTGCTAATATTTCTGCGTTTTGAAAAAAAACGCCTTGCTGTACTTCCGTCGTTGAAATTTCCGGAGCCTGGCCTTGGCTGATCCACAATTAATCCAGTTCTTTCCCGAAATTCTTTTTGAATTCATGATTTTGTTTCTGCAACTATTTGCTTATTCTCATCCGACCTTGCTCGCCACTTTCTTATTGGTATTTTATAGGATAAGTGGAGGAGACACCCAAAAAATCGTATCCACCCGTGAAGTATTGAAAGCCCAAACTCCAAAGTATCACTGTTTACTTCCCTAACAATCATTGTGTCAATTGAGTTAATAATCTTACTCGTAGGCTACACAAATAGCACTTCTGTGTAGAGCACGTGTCTGTAATCGCGTTAAAAACTTTTCCATCTATCATTACTAAAGTTAATTCATGCTGAACTTTTATAGAATTTTCTTGGACCGAAAGTAATGAGTCTATAAGATTTTTTTTTCATTCTCAATCCTTGTCTTTTCTTATTTTGAAACTCTTGTTGTTTCCTTAATATACTCAATTTTTAAGGTATTCAAAATCTCGTTGATGAAGGACGAGGATTTTTCCAAATTGTTATATTATTATTAGCCAATTTGAGAGGTACAATGGACATTATAAAAACTGCAGAGTCGCTTGAACTTGAATCTAAAAAAGCCTGTTTATACGAACTATGTACAGAACTTCCATCGAAACCCCACTTTGAATGCAATGTTACATCAGATAGTTTTTCTTTTCTTAAAATATCAACGCATTTTGGAATTGTAAATATTTGTTCAACCGTGTGATTTAAAAGTTCCTGAATAGTAACTTATGCGGAAGTTTCACATATTTTTACTTCTTCTCGGTTGGGATAGCACTTTTATTTTGCTTGTTGCACTTTCGTATACGAAGGAAATCTTTCCGGAGCAACTCTTCTTATAACATTATAGCTATGTCGAGAAAGTTTCGCTTCTATTAATACACATAAAGCTTTTTCCGGGCTTAATTGATGTGGCTTGTATTTCTTAAATTTTCTGTATTTCCTATATTTTGTAGCTCTTGCGGGTGTTGATGTTGTGATTTCCTTAAGTAATTTCGATTCTTCAATTTTTCCAGAATCTCTTAAAGCCATTTGTGTAGCATAAGTCAAAACAAATAAAGAAGTACTTTCTGTAATGCTTCTACTTTTCTTCGCTTTTGATTTTTCATAACCTCGTTTATTTGTTGGTGGGACAAAAGATATAGAAGTATCTAACCATTCCTTATTTAAGTTCAAAAAACGTTCATTGTTCCTTTGACTTTTGATATAACGGATCTTTAAGTCGGAAGTAAAGTTTTTAAATCTTTATTGAAAATCAGTCATATTGGTGGGGTTTATTCGTTTAGTTATTTTCGTTTTTAAAATGCCGATTTTACCTTTCCAGTCATGTACTTCAATATTTTTCATAAAATTATAAAGCTCACGGCGTGAAATAAAAGTAGTATTGGGGCTTGTCCCTAAAATAGATTAATTTTTTTTTTTAAATAATGTAAATGTTTTATTTGTTTAGCCTTTTACCCAATAGCGATTACTTTATTTGAAGTAAAACACTATAAACATTTATTTTAAAACAACAAATATTAATATTAAAACACAAAATAATAACAATCATAATAGAGATGAGCTCTTGAACCGGGATTTATTTTTGTGAATTCTTAAACATAATATTTTCAGCATGGCTATTTAATCTATAATACTGATTTTAATGTAAAACAATCAGTTTCATTTGTTAAAATTATTAGCAAGCCATTTTTTGTTATAAATTTTAGTTATAATGTTTTTTTTTTAATTTAACACCCTCGTGAATGAAGATGACTGAAATTTGTTCACGCACCTATCACTATTGAAATTAAAATTATCCGACAACAATAGTAAACATTGAACGAATGACTATAGCAAAACAAAATACACGTTAGTTTTGTTAAATATATGACTTTGAAATAACACGACTTCATACAGAAAAAATGTTAATAGCACAAAATGGAGCAACAACAAGTTAAGATCCCATAATTTTAGAAAAGACATATATGATTCCAAGCCCAACCTTAACTAACTTAGAAGTTATGGTTCACGAAACATCAAAAATAGGCCAATTTTATAATTTTTTTTTTAAATCGTCAAAAATATTTTCACACATATTTTCTAAAACAATACATCACTTTTATACACTTAAATACCAGAAGTTAAATATTCCATTCTTAAAATAACACTTTTTTAAAATTAAAAAAAATTTTTAGCTTTGACAGCTCACTACAGAGTCAGCTTGAGATAGAGATAGATGCTTGAACATAGTGATGTAAAATTTTATCTAGTTTTATCCGATACAAAAACTTAATTTTAAAAATTCAATTAAGCGTCACTTTCAACCCATTTCACCCCACTGTGAACTGATAAAAAATTATGTGTAAATTTTTTTCAAAAAAATCTTAAAAATAACTGATCTGAACTATGACTAAAAAAATTCCTAACAAAAGAAATCACACAGTCAGAATAAACATTGCATATAGTATGCATTGTGCGAGTATAAAGGATTTTATTACTTTTCCATGTTTTCCCTGAATTTGTAAAACAAGCAAAGCAAATCGCTACAAATCTCGGGAAATATGTACAAACAATTTTAATTTGAAAATTTCATAACATGCAAATCTAAAATAGTAGAAATATTTTTCATGTTTCTTGTCCGCAACTTCAATCAAAAATAAGTTATCAGTAGCAACAAAAAAGCCAAGTCAAAGGAAAGCACTTCTAATTTAGCACGTTAGCATTTAAATTAAAAAATTAAAGGAATTGTATAGTGCTTGAAAGTTACGATAGAAAACACGCAAAAAATATATTCATATGCACAAGTGATTAACAATTGCATGAAATCTACAATATCCTGGACGAACACGCCTTTATAAAGGATGTGTTTGTATACTCAGAAAAAAATAGTTTGATATCTTAAAAACAAGCAAGGACGTTCATGACATGGTGCAAATTTAGAAAAAATAAGAAAAACTCCTTGAAGTTGAAAAGAAACTTAATTGCTGGTATTTTCAAACTTTAACATTTTACTCAGTGTTATATGTATAATATAGCCTGAAAGCGTCAAAGCTTTGATGACAACAGTTGCAAATTTTTTAAGCTCATGTTATATTCATAAATATGATATTTTAGTCAGTATTTCTCTATTTCGTACAAGTAGACCGCAAATATATACGTATTAGTGATGTAACGAATATCAATTTCTGATATTCGCGAATACGAATAAAAATACGAATATATATATATATATATATATATATATATATATATATATATATATATATATTCGCCAATGCGAATATGAATACGAATATTTGAGACGATATTCGCGATTACGAATGCGAATATTATATGCAATATGAAATATTAAGAATTTGTTATGAAAAAGGACTTCACACTCTTGTTGGCGTACTTTAAAGTTTATAAAAAGTACCCAAAATTTTAATGATCGTCATTAAATAATATTTGAAAATGATACAAAGCACAAATTTCTATAAAAAAATTAATGTATTTGTACAAACTAAAATTTCTACTCATTTAATTAAATTTCGTTTAGGATTTATGCATTTATTTATTTAATTTATTGGAAAAATATGGGAATACATTAGTATTCCCAACCGCCTGAATTTAGCGAATACGAATACATTTGTATTCACCTGAAAATGGCCGAATATTCGACAATTCGAATACGAATACGAGTGTTCGTGCATCACTAATACATATCTATAAAAAAAAGCTTCCATTCAAAATTAATACTTTTTTTATTAGTCTCCCCAGATCTGTTATACATACTAATTGAACATAATTACTTCAAATAGCTAAATGTTTTGCATTTTATGATGCATTTCGTCATATATGAAATATTCTGAAAGCTTTATTCGATTAGGCCACAACTTGAAGCAAAAAAGCCCACTAATATTTTAAACAAAAAATCTTCTGTGAACTGGGGCCAAATCGCGGCACTCGTTATCGAATGAAATTACGAAATATTTCAATGGAGTTTATATGGAAATATTTCATAATTTCGTTCGACACAGAGTCAGTTCAATGTCTTAAATTCATACATCGAAAATGCATACAGGTACCCAGCAAAAAAAGAGACTCCAAAAAAGTCATGAAAATGTAGAGATTGCGATCTGGAAGTAGTGAAAAATTCGATCGGATCTAATGATTTTTACATAGGATTCTCATTGCAAGAAGTTCTCTTTTTCGATGCTTGGTCACTGAATTGGAAGCGATATTAAGAAAAATTCCCTTTTTTGTGTTCTATGATAATATTTATTTTATTATTTATTATTTTAAATAGTTACCTATTTTAACAATTCGTTTCTTTTTATACGAATTTAAACCAGAAACAGTGTTTTCATGTAAATTTAAGCAAATAACTTTTAAATTTTAGACTAAAATTAGTTCATAAATATCTTTAAAAAAAATTATTTTTTTTAAATTCTGGTGAGTATTTTCTAACACTATGGAGGAGTTACAAGACTAAAATAAGCTTCCATATGGTTTTTAGCTCAGCTCACAGTGCGGACACACATGCAATTTCAAAATAGATTTTAAAAAGGTTTCGGAAATTTAGTCTTCTTATCAAAAAATTATCATTATGAAACTATTATTACACTTTCAAGTAAGTAAAAAATGGTTTTTAACCCCCGACAAAAAAAGGGTTGTTATAAGTTTGTAGTCAGCCTAGAACCATATTTATCTATGTATGTCAACACTCTTTTCCTAGCTACAATTGCACTAGTTGAAATATCGACAATTTTCCTATTATTCTCGAGAAAAGATACGTTAGAGGCAACAGTTCTAGTGTATTTCTGATGACATTGTCAACGAACGCGTCAATAGTTTTTTTTTCTTTTTCATTATGTTGTGCAATAATGTTAAAAAATTACATATAAATATGTATATATGTATATGTATGTTAGTTGGATTTTCAATGATAACATTCGCTGGGTACACCTAGTCACAAGTAATATTTGACACTGTCACTAGTATATCACTACTACTTTACTATTGACATCGAGCGAGAAAATATCGATATTGTATACTACAGCTTCTAAAATTTACTATTGAATCTTTGGGTCCAATATCTCCATGTGGTCCCAAAAGAACTACTCACTCAGCAGTACTAGAGTCTAGTGGTCGATTTTCAATGAAAAGCTAAAGTTAAATATCAATAGATGATTTCATTTTGTGTATCTGTGTGTCTGTACGAGTACTCGTACAGACCAAACGGCTGGACCGATTTTTATTTAGTTTTTTCTTTTGTAGATAATCCAAGATTAGACCGTTCAACTTAACGACTCAGAAATATTTAACTGATATTACAGCCATGAAGTTCTAACAACTATGGCATAATAATGATTATGGGTTTTGCTTTGTCCGGATGAATTTTATTTGATATATAGTTAAAGAAAACGTGAAGACATGCCCTGAATATAGAACTTGAAAAAAACTACAAATCCTGAATACTCCAACTCCATCCTGGCTGCTTAAATTCTCGTTATGGTCCACCTTTGCCATGGGCCTTAATGTTAATAAATTAATTGGACCGCAGTTGCTCAAAGTTGGATCTCAATTTCAACATACATTCCTCAAATTTTTTTGGGAATATATATGTAAATTTAAGTATGTATCTATAAGCACGGATATGCAAGCCAATTGGAGTTATTTTATTTTAAAATATAAGAACGTATGTGAATTTTGGAATTCCCTTTACAGTTATGTATATTAACACAACATCCAAGTCATCTTATCATATGTATGCATTTAAGTATTATACATCCTTAATACATTTACAAAATGTAATTGTAATAAGAAATCTGATCCTTATATAACTCATGATCATTTCATCTGAACATTAAATCTTCCCATTAATGATTTTTATGCGAGAATGAATTACGAACATTCTGTATGTAGGCTGTAAAGGGAAATAAAAGCTAAACAAGATTTGCATTTGTTGCATTTTGCAATACACAGTTCATGCAAGAAACACAACATACAGCCAAAATAAAAACAACATTTATGAATCAATGCCACATTTAGGATTTCATTCAATAAAATTTATTTATTTATTTTGTTTATTATTCAACCAACTAGTATTTATGTTTCTGCATAAAAGACATTCTGTGGCAGCAGAGTGAATGAAGGCAACAGCAAAAGAACATTCATTCATTCTCCTTTGAAAGGAACGTAGACTTTGCTAAAGTACTGATGTGGAAAAACGAGAATTTAATTTGCATAAATATTACCACACGATCAATACGAGAAACACAACTACCTTTTGAAAAATATGCCATAAAGAAAATAAATGTTTAAACAAACATTTATACATAAATATTACAAAAACAAAAAGATGGCTATAATGCTAAACAGTTCTAACCGATGCAACAGTATAATTTTTATTTACTTTTTGGTGACTTTTTTTTTGTTCCTTAACACTTTCGTGCCATTTCCATCCAACACCTCGTTTAACAAATTCAACCACCAAATAAAAAATAAAAAAGCAAAAACATGCTTTCGACAAACATTTGTCGCAAATATGGTCATAATTCATGCAAACAAATAAATTTACATCGTTTCAAGTACAATATAAATAATTCGATCGTACCCATTTGGCGAGTTCTTGCTCACATACAATGTTTCCAATAAAACCCACGCAATATTATAACACAAAATTTTGCTTGTTTTGACATCTAAAGTAAATTGCAAGACTAGTAATAGTTGCCTTGCAAACTTTAGTTTGTAATATCCTTATTAAATGCAGCTAGCTAACGTCTTATCAGCGCACAAGATGTCTGTAATAGAACGAGATGGTACTTCCTAATTTTTTCATATTTACTGTAAGTAATTAATGAGAAATTGAGATAACTGAATTTTTGCAGGTAATGCAAATGATGTTTTTTATTGCAAGGTCCCGATTCGAATTTTACTCCAATCAAGAAAAAATTAATAAGTTAAATTAAATTTATATTATGTTTGGAATAAAATTCCAAGGGAATAATAACTAGAAATTATATATGGCAAATGACCACCACTCACCAAGAAACATTAAATAAAATAGCGTAGCTCCATTCTCCAACTAGTTGGTGTTTATCTCATTACTTTTTAGAAGCCAGTACCTTGTTTATGTAAGAAATGTGAGAACTTTTCGACTCGAAAAAATCCTTATCATCCTGTGAAACACAGGTCGAGTTGTGTTCACGTTGTATGTATTTGACTTATGGAATGTTACTTTTTTTGCACATGCTATTTTCTGTGTATGTCAAAATTTGCATTTTACATACGGTTTATAATTTTTGTGTTCACACGTTGCTTGCTTTTGTTAGTGCTTTTTCAATTTTTTCTTTCATTTATGTACGTTGATACTCGTATATTTTGTAAGTTTACACTCAGGGAAAAGTTGCGAGCTAAAATTAAACTGTGTCGTACTTGATTTTAGAATTGTCTAGTTGTTCAAAAATTAAGCCTTCACTTTCTTAAAAAAACTTAAAATAAGAACGGCAATCTTAAAACAAAATGCAAATCTTAAAACTAGGAAAAAAATCTTAAATTAAGAGTGAAATTCTTGTGTTTAGAGTATATCAAGAGTGTTATTCTTATACTAAAACGTATAATTCTTAAAACAAGTCTGACGTACTTAAGTTTGTCCGAATTTTGTAATTTTTTTAGTTTCGCTATTATTGTTAACGTGTGCACCTCATCTAGTGAAAAGTATTTAAAAAAAATTTATTTTTTGCAATGGAAAACTGTGAAATAGTTAATATTGACCAAAGTTCCGAAGGTAATTGGATGACTGTAGCAATTATTCCGGCCGAAGAAAATAGTTTACATGTTCCGGAAGAAAGCGGAGAATGCTTTGCAGTACAAACTTTTTAAAAAGAAAGCTGTGGTGTGCCATTAGAAAATTCTAATGATTTTGCGCTTTTTAATCTTGAAAAAGAACAATCTCAGCATCCTGCCCAGAACCAGGATGACGAAAATTTGAGGAAACTGTTGAAAGAATTCAGAATTAGAGTATTTAAAAGGCAATTAGTTTCTGCAACATGCATTAGTACTCATGTGTATGCTATGCGTTTTTCACCTTTTGGATATATTTAAGCTGGGCAAGTGACTTATAGAAGCTTACAGTTCATGAAAAAAGAGAAGATGCAGGAAGCTATTCCCCCGTTAGGGCTGCGCATGGAGTTTCGCGAAAAATTATTTGCTTGGAAGAAAAAGCAGGTGAACATTCCACTTTTAATGAAAATTTAACCAAAAGAAAATTTTTAGTTTTATTTAATGTTTAATATTTTTTTTGAATAGTTTGGAATAGATGACGAAACTATTTCAATGCCATCAAAAGTGGAGGATTGGCTGAAAACTATGCAAAGTCCAAGAAACACATCCTTAAACTCTTCGCCTTCAAATCTGTCCATGCGTGGAATGTTGATGAATAAAGATTTAAATATAGTTTTAAATGAAACATCAAAAAGCAAAAATATTCTCGAATTTTACAAACAAAAGAAAAACTTGACAAACGAATACAGGAATGATTTGATAAATATGATAGTAGAAGAGTTAATCAGCAATAATATCACTCTCCAGGCAAAATGCTTTTCGGTGTTAATTAATGAAATTGTGGAAATTTTTTTGACAAATGGAAATTAACTTTCAAGATGCGTCAGCAGAATTGAAATGATATGGGAAGCTTTGACTTTTTTAATTCCTAACCTCTTTAAAATAAGAAAGTTTTTGTATCAAAATGAAAATATTTATGTTATGTGTTGTCAAAGTAATGTAAGAGCGTTTCACAACCATTTCCAGTCATACGAAATTGAAACTGGACTAACTCCAGCAACTGAAAATGTACACATTATAAATATTTGTAACTTTACTAGCCCACCTTTACATGTATATTACATAAATAATAACAAAGCTTTCATTAGAATTAAGCATATATGATAAGAAGTACATATGCATATGTATGTATATGTAAATATGAATTTTGTTTATTTTAATTTTGTTTTTAATAAAACTGTAATAAATTCAAAATACTACTAATAGTTTATCATTTTCTTTGATGGGGTTGTTTGTGGGTTAAATGTATTTGAATTTCAAATTTCGAAAATCATGAAATTAAGAGGAAACCCTCTTAAAATAAGATTTAACATTCTAAAATCAAGAACGAATTAGACTTAAAATAAGTTTACATTAAGCTTATTTCAAGACTGCAAAAATATTAAAATAAAATATTTATTCTCAAAATTAGAACGAAGCAATTTAAAAATAATCGTTCTAAAATTAAGATTATCATCTTGATTTTAGCATTTTCGAGCTTAACAGACTTTCATGACGTTTTCGGCTTGTTTCAAGCCCATTTAGCTTAAATATAGCTTGTTTTTTCCCTGAGTGTATGTAAGTTTTTATATGAATAATCCTGTGTAAAATAGGACAACCAATATACTTATTTAATTCTTCTTGATGCGAGAACTTCTCACAACTTACAGAAACGAGGCCTAGAATTCCCGGATCGCATACCATCGAAAAAATACTTTTCATTCCAAAAAAAATATGGACAGATTAGGCTTATAGTCTACGCCAAACAGTTAATTTTTGTGGAAACAATTGCGTCTCATATAATTGACTTTAATTGTTTTCACTCTATACCCGTATTCGTATCCATATCAAAGATGAGCTTAATCATTTAAAAAAATTGTTGTAAACAAATTCATTAGTTTGAAATTGCTCATGAGACCCATCGGCAAACATAAAACGCACATTCTTGATAATTTATGTATATACGAGTGGTCCAAATACATGGAGGTTATGTACATTTCTACATATGTAAATGATTTTTCGTTTATATTCTTATACTTCTAATAATTTTTTTATTTAACAAAATAAAGTTTGAATTAACTAATATCACGCACATTGGGCCAAACGCATAGAAGCTGATGACGAAGGAGTAGCGGGCTTTGACAACAGTATATTGTTTCGTTCTGGTAGTGATTGCAGAATGATTATATATTTCCTTGGTGTAATTTAAGTTAGAGTTATCACGTGTGACTTGTCTTCCTTAAAATAAGACTGCCTTGAAATCACATTAAATAACACGGGTTTCATCATAATATTGGGACAAAAATGAACAAGTGAAAGATTTCGACCCAAATCTGCTCAAGGTACGAACTTTAGCCCAATTGAAGCAAATAAAGAAACAAAAAAAGTTCTAACAGATATTAGACGATATGTTGAATCAGCAAATATATGTTTACATTCATATGCTTAAAAATAACAACAAATCCTGCTGTCAGCATATATATATATATATGTTAGTCGTCTACACAGTATGCTAAAAGTACCAAGTTTTTTAAAGTCAACATTTGTCAGCAAATGATAACACAATATATGAGTTAGCACACAATTTTTGTGTCTACACAATATTTTGAATTTCGTATTTTGATATACATACATATATGTTGAGTCATGTGAGCATTTGCTTAAATATAAGAAAATTTACAATTCTCTTTCTTTATTATTAATTTATGTATGTATATCGCTTTTAAACATGCCATAATATGAATTAAAAATCGCTAAGACTGTAAGGAATGCAAAAAATTCAGTAAAAATCGCGAACATTACGTAAATTTGCAAAAATTAATAACAGCGGGATGATAACAAATTTAAATACTTTTTTAAAATCGGCAAAACTGCCAAGAAGCTGAAGATTTGTAAAAAGTCGGTTTTATCTAATATTTTGCAAAAAAAAGAGAAGTTGCATAATTTTTAAACAGAAATAATATTGAATAAAAATCGACAAAACTATAAGGAATGCAAAAAATTCAATAAAAATCGCGAAAATGACGAAAATTCGCAAAAACTTACAATCAGCGGGATGATACCAATTCTTTTATTTTTTAAAATCGGCAGAACTCTTAGGAGGCTGAAAGCATGCAAAAATTCTCTTATTGCGAAGTTTGCAAAAATTCTGGAGAAGTTGCATATTCGGAAGGAAGCTGGAATAAGAGTGATTATCTTCTTCGAAATCGACTGAATTTTTTTTTTATGAAATTGTAATTATCATTGCTTTTCACTCACCCGAATCCACCATTAACATTTGTGCGGTATATTTTTCACATTTACCGTTTCGTTTCAATCAATGGTACCATATTTTTAATATGCAGTAAATTGCCGAATAAAAGAGAAAAAATTACAAATCAGGCAACACTACATACATGAGTAGAGTTAAAATATCAATACTATTTGCTATCAAATTTGCCGTATGCTGAAAAGCTTAAATAGTCTTTTCAACAAATAACATATATGACAGCATACAAAGCAAATTTGTGACAAAGTAAAAATATGTTGTCTACACGATATGCTAAAATCTTGAACAAACGTTTGTTGCCAACTTTAACAAATGCCCTTCATACACAGAAAAAACTAATTTTCCATTTCAAACACAAAATTCTCTGAATCAAATACTAATTTTTTTAATTTAGGTCCTACAAAGAAATTTGTAAATTCAAATGCAAAATTTTGTAATAATTTGTTTGGAAAAAAACCTCGATTTTTTCAATCAAATGATTGTCTGATTCAACAAAAATTTTAAACTAATAACTGTTGTGTACAGTATGCAATTTCTATATTGGAACAGAAATGTTCTCTTAACAATTTTGTTAGAAGTTTTACTTTATATTAATTGTATCAACCAGAGTTTATCACGCCATATGGTTTTTTGTTTTGCGTAAAATAAAATTGGATCAAACTATTTACTGGAATAGTAAAAAATATTTACTGAATCAAAATTTTATTTCAAACAAACTTTTGTTTGGAAATTTTTTGGGAATAATTTTTTCTGTGTATGTAGTTAAGCATATGTATATTGAAAAAATGTTGTGTCTAAACGATATGTTGGCACTGATAACAAATTTTTTACCATAAATATGCTGATTCAACATATGTCTAGAGTTAGCTTAAGGTTATCAATTTAGTGGTTTTAAAACCGCCGGCATGGCAAGTCTGTCAGCTGTTAAGTATCTGTCATCTGAAGTCCTCGAAAGCTACCATTACTTTTTTCCAAGTACACTGAACCAACAAAAGTGCATAAAACAATGAAAAAGTTCATTGTTCAATGAATTTGTGTCTTAATTTTGTCCTAAGACACAGGTACATTAAATCAATGAACTACCATCCACTGTTTTTAAAATCAATGCATAAGTTCATTGGCACAATGAAACTGTTCATTATTTCAATGAACTAATACATTGTTTCAATGAACTTTTGCATTGAGTTAAGTGAAGCTATAATTTGACTCAATGTACTAATAAATTGTTTCAAAGAACTTTTACATTGATTTTAATGAACATATATAATCACCCAATGAACTAATATATATATAGTTTCAATGAACTTTTACATTAAACATAGATTATTTATTAAAAATATTTTTGAGTCATAAAAGGTTTATAAAACACATTTTTTTAGATACACCAAAAATATTCTTTATGACTAATTTTTGGTTTACTTTTACTTCTTTAATTTATAAAATAATGAACGATAAATTAGTCAAACACAACATTCCTTGTTGAATGACAGCTGCAAACTAGTATTAGTACATTGAATCATTCATTAAATCAAGATACTAATTTTTTATATTTTTTTACTCCTAATTTAGTTTGTTTTTACACACCTTGTTAAGTATGAGTTTCTATTGCTTAATTCACAACAGTCTTTATCGTGTATTTGTATATCAAATACACTTTTTGGTTTTTAATTGTGAACACCTTCTGTGTAGTGTATTAAATACAAAATAGTTTTAAATGAAAAAAGAAGAACAAGCTACATAGAAATTCTCTCAGAGAGTCTCTCTCTGAATAAAACATTTTAAAAACATATGAAATAAAAGTGTAATAGTGGATTTCATTTTTATAGGAAAATTTCACACAACAAATGTTACACTCTTGTATTTAATATGATAATACAATCGATGCAGAGATACAAGAGGTTTTGTGAATTAAGCATATATGTAAAAATATGAATGCACCGGTAGGTTGAGTCAAGGAACTGCTTCAATAAAACTTTTGATATTTGTCTTTAATGAATGCTTTCAACGTACCGTTCGTTCATACGTAAATTAGAGCACATTGAATCAACGTATTTTTAGATAAACATTAATGAATCTTCGTCAATGAACTTCATTCATTGATTTTATGAAAAATAGTTTTTTCAGTGTATATTCATACATATGTATGTGGCAAAACGGATGAGTTTTGCAAAAGCTCATGCTAATTGAACAAATGTTGTTTTATTTATTTATTTTATAGTAAATTATTAGGTTTGTTCATTTACTAAAAAATGTTACGAATTTGTAACAATTGTTACGGAACAGTGTTCATTAACTCAGAAAGTTTGCAAGGAGAGAGCGTTAAGAGAGAGAGAGAAAAATTGAGAGACAAAAAATCCTACAAATTATTAGAAGCCAAATTTTTACTTGCAAGAATTATCTAACCACCTGTTGTGTGTTTTGTTGTCAAATTAATTATTTTAAAAATATCTTAAAAGAAAAATTTTAACATAGCATTTTTTTTATTAAAAAACATGTGTTCGTATGTAAAAAGAAATCATGTTTTCTTAATTTATTGTTTTTCTTTTATTAAGCCACATAAATCCAATTTTAATTTTAAATAATTTTTGTTTGTTTCTCATATAGATTTCTTATATAGATATAGATGGAAAGTGCCATTTTTGTATTTATCTAAAAAAATTGTAATCTAAAATATTAGCAAGCAAAATACATCAGAATAAGTACAATTTTATCATGACTTTCATCCAAAACCATGGATATAAATAATTTTTTTTTGCAATTTGTTACAAATGTATGATAACAAAAAAACAATAAATAGATAAATATTACACAAAAACATTGATAGAAGCAAATAATGACAATTAAAACAAATAATTATGTGATATTTTGTACATATACGAATTCGTTTTGTCAATATAACGTCAGTTAGTCACTGGTTTGCCGCACAGTATATTAAGAATACATTATTACTGCGGCAACCTATTAACCACTCGACGAAAGGTAAGTTTTCTATAGAAGTGCTACCAAGTACTTTTGCTATGCCATATAAATGGTGATATAATTTATTTGCAAATGTTTTTATTTTTAAATAGTACGCGTATAAACGTAATATTTAATGCGTTTTGAGTAAAATTATGTCCGCCTTTTAAAAGATGTCAATGTATTTACTAAAAATTATTTCATGTTGCTATTATTTTGACTGCAGTTGTATATTTTCAAATTTTTTTGTACTTTATAAAATTTTGGATAGCTTTGAAGTTTTTTTCTGTGTAAAATGAAATTTAAAGGCAACACTTCTTCGTAATGAATAAGTGATGCCAATGAATTATGTTAATGAATTATGTTTCAAGGCAACCGGAAAACAGATCGATCAAATAATCGAAATATTAAAATTAACAAGTTTCAAATTATCGACAGTGTCTAATGTTTTGTTGTAATAATTTATTTTATGTCAACAGATAGTTTTTTTGGTGTAATTTGAATTGTCTGCCAATCATGCTGCAAATTAAGCATACAGGACAGAAAGTAACAAAACAAAATATAGTAACAAACAATAAATTAATTCAGAAACTAAGAAATCTTTGTTTCGTTAAGACATTAAGAAGAAGTTACTACTCAAAGAAATAACTAAAAATAAAACTTTACTGTTACATAAACTATTTATGCCCGTAAAAATTTCATTAGATTTATCCCAAGCAATATATGTATATAAAAAATAAACAAAATAACGAATGAGAGCCAAATCCGCCTAATTGAAACACATAAATCCAATTAAGAATCTTTCAAAAACTAAATACTTGCACTTAAAGACAGACAGTTTTGACGCACAGAAATCGCCAAATCTTCCAGAGCAGAAAAAAACAAAAAACTATTGAAAATAAAAGTTTGCTAATTTCAAATATATGTATGGGCCTGCAAATGAAAAGATAATGATGGAACCCACACCACAAATTCGCTGGCCACGCTTATAATACGAGAGTACATTCAGTCATTCAAGCAAGACATAAATCAATAAATAAATTCATATAAGGATAAATTGATATTGAACAATAGCATCAGCTTCAAACAACAAGAACAATAACAACAACTATATCATTGAAGAAATCACTCAATAATTACACAAGGTTTAGTAAATGAACAAAAAAAAAAAGAAGACTGAAGAAAAAATCTGTTAATAACACAAACACTCGTAAAGACAAATGCTTAAGAAAATATCTATAATTGAACATGAAGTATCTTTGAAATAATGGTAACACATTGAGGCAATCAACCAACTAGTACTTGTATTTATTTTTTCTCACTAGATTCGATATGATACCCCTGGGATGGATTTATTTATTACATGCTGTTGCCGACTAAAACTTATGATGCATTCCATTCATCTCATCTCATCAGCAGATGAAACCAGTGCGTGTATGTCTTGCAAAGAGAATAAAAAAGCATTGATTTTTTCTTAGGAATATATTCCTTTATGTTCATCATTCGATAAAAGTGATGATGACAAACGATAAAAATCTTTCTTTTTTCAATCGCATTAGCTGTTTGTTTTAGTGCGAGTATTTAGTTTTCCACATGTTTCTATTTTATTAAGTACATGAAATTATATCAATGTTGGCTAAAAGTGAGACAAGAAAATGTTGCGAAAAAAGGAGCACTTGTAATACTCGTACAGGCTGCCAGATGAATTTTGGGAAAAGTCGTCGATATTGTAATAAAAATAAATAAAAAGAAAGGAAACATTTTTCACAAAAAAAAGGCCAAGTTTCGGCCAATGTACGCAGTGTGTATATTTACAAGAAGCTATTCGTCGTGTTTTTACCCCCCTGATATAACTTTGTTCATCGCAGTCGTAAATTTCTAAAATTTAATTCATAATTAATTCATGGTATCTCATATGTGAAGTTTGAAGGTTTTAGAACAAAAGATTCCTGAGATATGGAAGTGTAAAAAACGCATATTTAAGACATACTCACTAACTCACTAACTCACTGAGCACTCATCAAATTGATGAAGCACTTCCGCTATACGTAGAGAGCTGAAATTTGGTACACAAGCAGAGCCACCAGATTAGGGGATTTGTCCCCAAAATGGGGAGATCACCTGTCATTTGGGGACAGCATTTAGTGGGGAGGGATTTGGCGACTTTTAATTTTGAGCTCTAACATCACTTTTTCTTATATTTTATATTAATACAAAATTAGGGTTTAATGGGTTTTCTTATAATTTTACAGATTATTTTAAAATAGTATTAGCACTTAATGAGTTTAATTTGCATGAATCAGGAATTAATTAATCGTGGATGTTAACAAAATTTCTGTTTTTAAATATCTTTTAGAGTAGTGGTGCAATCATACAATTTAATTAAGATGGTAATATCAAAAAAATAAATATTTACATAGGCAAAACCGTATTCGCAGCTGTACCGAGTTATAAGTTTAAAGCTTTAAACACATTCAACACAGCAATCTACCGACTACAAAATGTTAAGCATAGAATATACATGTTTATATGAGAAGGATTATTTTGACGGCAACAATGCAACTGGCTCAAGGTTGCTGTCCGTGATACATTTGCCGTTGTTGTCAAATTAAACTTATTTCTATCCTACAAATCAAAAACAGTATTGACAACATAGCAAAATATGTAAATCAAATTGGTGCTTAGGAAAATTATAAATTGCAACATAAAAAAGAAACTTAAAAAGTTTTAATGTTATTACAAAAATAATTATATTTTTATAAAGCGAAAACCACGATAATTTGCAAAACTGTTAGGAAGCTAAAAAATATCCAGGACCTCGCTTTTATGCGAACTTTGCAAAAAAAAAAAAATCGCGAGAATTTGCAAAACATAAACAATAAATAATATTGATTAAATATTAATAAAACTGTAAGGAATGCAAACAATTCGGCAAAAATTGCGAAAATTACGAACATTTCCAAAAAAAAAACTTATTAACAGCGGGATTGTAAGAAAGTGTCATATTGTTTAAAAATCGCTAAAACTTTTAGGAAGCTAAAAACATGCAAAAAGTTACTTTTACGTAAACTTAAAAAAATTGTAACCAATTTTGATCATAAATAGGAATACAGAATATTAGATGAAAATTGCGAAAACAGCAGAAATACAAAAAACTTACTAAGAGCGAGATGATAATAATATTGTTAAAAAACTGCAAAACAGTTTGCAAAAATTCGAGAAATTGCAAAATCGAAAACAAGCCCTTAAATGGAACAGATATCGCCAAAGCTATTAAAAATAAAAAAAGTTGTAAAACTCCCAAAAAAAACTAAACAATTAATTTGTTTTTATGCCGATTTCAAAATAATTTAGTAGCTGGCTACCAGGCGACATTTGTTGCCGGCGAGACTTATTGGACATTGTATCCATGAGCATGAGAAATAAGTTTCTGGAAATCGACTTGAAAGTCGATTTCTAGTAAAATATGACTCAAGCATTTTTTTTCTTATTGCCACATCCTAAAGATATGAATCTTAACCTAATTCAACACATTGAAACATGTTGATATAGTTCGTTAGTAAATATTTTAGTAAATGTTAGAAAAATTCGTCCCATTGGTATCCATCAACATCCTTAAAATGTTTAGGGATTTTGGATTAAGTTTAAAAAGTAAATCACTGAAAAGACCATAAATCATGAAATCTGGCAACTTACTATTTCTCTAATGAATATAATCAGAAATCGATTTGTTGCAGAAATTACTACATACATAGATATTTGGCGATTGAGATTACAAACAGCAAAAACTCAAGTGGGTTTAATCATGTACAAATGTGAATAAGTCTATACTTTTTTTTAAGTTTGGCTGTCAAAAATTGACATACAGACATCAAAGAGAATTTATGAGTTTAAATAAAGTAGATATCAAGATTGATATATAAAATATATCATATATAAATAAATGCAAAAGTACTTAAATATTTCTTTTAATGAAATAGTAATTATGGATATGTTTCGAAAAAGGATAAGAATTTCTAATTCGATTTCTAGATAGCAAAAATTCAAAGCTTTTGTCGAAAGAAAAATGCTTCTCGTATCTGACCGCCAAAACTTATAACTATCAAAGAAACAGTGCTTACAAATAATACAAATAAAGTTGTTTTTATTTTTCGTTTTCAGAAAACGGCAAATTACTTTATTGAAATCGTAAAAAAATGTTACATCTGAGATTACTGTTATTATAAATTGTTGAACAGGGTTCATTTTACATGCAGTACAGAAGTTTAGTTTTGGTGGAAGAATAAAAAGAAAGCTTTTCAATTGTTACTCTGTGGAAAGATATAAGCGAGAGCTGTACCTGGATTCAGTAACTTTTATTACGATAGTCGTATCGCTATAATTAATATAACGAAAATATATCCATGTTGCTATTCATTAACATATTTTAACGATATTCGCAGTCTGTTGGATAAAAAACCAATTAAGTCACAATATCAAATTCATTGAGTTTTATTTATTATTCTTTTTTCCCTTATTTTAACATTTTCAATACAGACACACCACATAATATTGAACTAAATGGTGAGTGAGATAAATCTGGAGAAAAATGTCGATAAATATTACAATTTTCGGTTCGCAAAAAGTTACAGAATCCAGGTGCTGAAATACACCTAAGTTAAAAGTTGTGCATACAGCCTTTGCTTGCAATGAAGCAGATTGCATTTCACCGAATTGTAATTCAATTTTGCATAACTGGAGCTACAAGTCCTTGGAATAAAAATCCTTCTCGACTTATAACCAGTTTTCACAATTAAAATTCCAAAAGAATTATTTAAAAAAAATTAATTTTATTTAAATTCATATAACAAATATTTTACTAAAGTACAATTTATACAGTTAAATTAGATCGGTACACTGTAGCTTACGGTAACTTTACTATGCTATTTGTAATATAACTATTTTAGTAGTAAGATTATCATAAGAAATTTGTATGATGTTATTGATGTGAAATCATTTGCACAATTATATTAAGCCTGCTTTGGTTTACGAATTATTAGTTTATTAAACTGTACAATACTGAAAAAAATGCTTCTATCCACTGATCCTAGAGGACAAAACAAAAAATGAATATGCATCTATCGGTGCATTGAAAGTTTATATTGGGGTAAAATGTAGGGGACTTAAGCTCCATCCTTTTTCAGTGTCTTGAGGTGAATCAACATGGGAAGTGATGCATAAGATAAGATCAGTTTTTTTTAGTTTTACGAAGAAAATATTTGTGGAGTATTTTAAGTCTGTAACTCCTCCCCGTGAGGGCACTCTTGCCACTGTCACAAGAAAGTGACCAAAAGTGACCTTGAATAAGAGTGTTTGTGGGCATTTGTTCTACCAAAATATTCACCACAACATTTTTGTATAATGGCATCTTCTTCCCTAGAAAAATGTTTTACATCTATTGCACTTTTCAATTAAAATTCGCAATAATTTTTTTTTAATAGGGAGTTTATTAAAAAATATTATATTTCTCCTCACGAGCGTATATTTTTACTTTAAAAGAATGCTGAGCTTAATGTTTCTTCATAAAAAGTTAAAAACGTTGCACTTTTTCTAGAAAAGAAAACGGCATAAGTGTCATAACTAACACCAGATACCAATCAAGGCTTGAAAGCACTTTTCGTACATGTATGTACGGCCAAGTTCCGGTCAATGATTGCAGTGTGTATATTTACAGGAAGCCATTCGAACTGTTTTTACCCCCCTCATAACATTGTTCCCCGCAATCGCAAAATTATAAAATTTAAACCATGATTAGAATAAACTTATGTTACCTCATATGCGAAGTTTGAAAGGTTCCGAAAATGTGGAGGTGCAAAAAGTGCATATTTTAAGACATACTCAATGACCAGTGACCACTGACACACTCATCAAATTGGTGAATCACTTTCGCTTTAGCTAGAGGGCTTAAATTTGGTACACAAGTTGATCTAGGTGAGCGATAAACTAGAAAAATCTGAAAACCCGAAAATTTTAACCAAGCGTCCGGGGCTACGCCCATACAGCTCAGAATTAAAAACACATATCTAAAGCGTTTAACTCAAGCGCTTTTATTGAAATTTGGCACACATGTTACAATAATACAAGGCTATAAACTTTTGTTAAAAAAAGTGGGCGTTAACACGCAAATACAATATAAACCTCCAACTTCATGTACTTCGGGTCAGTACGTACATTTAAATGTACTATTTATGTAACTACTATTATCCGTTTCCATCGAAACTAAACACGAAAGATAAACACCAGCCAAAGAAAATTTTGGATTAAAAAAAGTAGGCGGAAACACACCCATAAGAATAAAAAATTAAATAAACAAGAACTTGGTAAAAAATTTTATCTCATTACTTTTAATGGCCGAAATTTTGGAAAGGAATTTGGCCTTTTTTAAAATTTATGTTTTTGTGAGGATTGTATTTAATATAAAGAATGAAATAAAGTGATTTTTGTTGTACTCAAACATGCAGAATTCAAGTATACTTTATTTCATTTTAGTGTTAAATAATAATTTTAAGTTAAAACATGTTATCGGCGTCTGCGTCTGAGTGATGATGTTTTTGCTTAACCGTCGCCGTTGAATCTTTCTCACGGCACCTTATTTTTTAATATTAATTTCTTACTTCGTACTTACTTATTTAGCCTAATTATACATAGCAATTCCTCTGAAGTTTTTTTTAGTTTCTCAATTCCCTATTATGAATTACAATTTCCTTGGAAAAACTTGTCCTAGATATATGGAGAGGAAGAATTTCTAGCGAGTTTTCTCCCCATTTTTGTGAGAACTAATTAAAGAATTTAAAAATTAAATAAAAATAGTTTGCGAAACAAGTTATAAGTAAGTTTCCAAAGGATATTCTGCCAAAGAGGTGCAAGGACAAAGGAGATGCTGGATACTTTCTTCCTCTACCTCGTCATAATGATGACTGCCACAGTTGCAATGACGAGGAAGAGGAAGACGAAGAAAGTACCCTGCATATCATATGTCCTTATCCCGCATTGGGGGATCTCCGTCTGCACCTCTTTGGCAGAATATCCTTTGAAAACTTATCCGAGTTATCGGAAATTGGGCTCAAAAATCTTAGCTTCTTTATTAGGAATAGTGGTTGGTATAATCACTGACTCCCCCCCCCCCCGCCGAAATTTTGTTTTGACCCACTCTCTACTCAACTCACACCCCTCCTGAACAATCTTCTATCTCTTTTCTAATTCCACCCTTCTCATCCTTCCCTTGTCTTCTTCCTCTTTCTTTTCTCAACTTACAGGCAGCACAAAGGGATCATCATATTGGACCCAAGTGAGCTGGACTCTAACTTTCTTTCCTTACCAGCAGCCTGCTGCTGACCTAACCTAACCTAACCTAAGTTATTTAAAACAAAAAGTTCAAATAAACATCGGAATGTTATACTTACCTCTTGTTTTAAGAATTTTTGTCCAAAACATGAACTACATTGCTTCTGCCTTCAGAAAAATACTAAAACACACTGAATTTTGCACGCCTGCTTTAAGTTCACATGATAAATAAATGGAAGATTTTTCTCTTTGTAATATTTTCAAGACCGATAACAGGAAGGACGTTATACAATTTAGAATTTCCCTTGCGTATACCTATGCAATCTGCTCTTCCCTTAGTTTTCGCCTCACTTCACTTAATTTAATTTTTAGCAAAAATAAAAAATTTTAGTAACACATAGTCTTACTGGCTGAAAACATAAAATTTTTACTGAATTTCTGTAACTGAACTCTAGCGCTAGTCCAGAATAAAATGGAAACATTAAACAGTTGATCCAGATTTTCCCGCAGCTTTTTGAAATAGGGGAATTTTTTTTCCAGGAACAAATGATTAGGAAGATACAAAACTCACCGTAGAAATTCATAATTGGGCTGAATGATTTTATTGTTAACACATTTTAATAATTAAATGATTAATAAAGACCATTAGGACATTATTGAATATAATAATAAAGGCCTTTTCCCCAACTAGGGCTAAAGGCTACAGTACACGGCATGTAAAAATCCACATCCACATGTGAATATGGCATCACGAGAATTTTCAGCATTTTGGTTGCATTTTTTTAAATTATGTGTAGTAAATTCAAAAAATATATAAGTAGTCATTGCACGGAAACATTACGCTAAGAGAACCCAATGACATTGAAATTAACATTGCCTATCTTATTGAAAATATTAAACAGGCTGCTAAACATGCCACTACCTCCCATCCGCAGACTGGGTTTAATAAAATTTATTCCTTGGATATTGAACATCTCGTGTGTGAAAAAAGAAGAGCTAGAAGTGAATGGCAGCAGCACAGATCACCCCCAACACAAGCTCAGACTTAGAGAATGTACTAAATGACTTCAAGAGTTGCTGGCATCTGAAAAAACTGCATCTCTTAAAAATTATTTGGAAGGTCTTGATGTCACACCAACATCTAATTACTCTTTGTGGCGCGCTGCTAGAAAGCTTAAAACACCCATTGAGTTTAAGCCACCTCTGCGCACATCTACCGGAGGTTGAGCAAGAAGCGATACGGAAAAATGTAAAATATTTTCTGAGCATTTAAAATCCGTATTTACCCCAAATACATGTACTGGTGTTGCTGATTTGCCGAGTGTAGTTGCTTTACCCCCTCGAGCCTTAAAGTTTAAGATGCGTGATGTACATAAAGTAATTGCTGAACTCAAGCGAAAGAAAGCTCCAGGTATTGATGGAATTAGTAACAAGATGCTGATGAACTTGCCGCATATTGCAATAAGAATCTTGCTGTTTATTTCTAATGCCATATTACGACTGGAGTATTATCCACAACTCTGGAAGCTTGCAAAAATCAAAATGATTCCAAAGCCAGGCAAAGATCTTACTAAAGCTGAGTCATATAGGCCAATAAGTTTGCTGTCAACTATGTCAAAACTCTTCGAAAAGCTGCTCATGACAAAATTGTCCCCAATTTTAACTGATAGTGGGTGCATCCCAGACCATCAATTTGGTTTTAGAAGTCAGCATAGCACCATTGAACAAACTCATAGATTGGTTCAATTTATAAGAAAAACATTTGAAGAAAAGGAGTATTGTTCTGCCCTGTTTATTGACGTTTCTTAGGCATTTGATAAACTGTGGCATGAAGGCCTTATTTTAAAACTGAAATCATATCTACCGATAAATTTTCTGAATCTATTAAAAAGTGACATTACTACCCAAAAGTTCATGGTTATGGAAGGAGAATTCATGAGTGTGCCCCAATCAATATCATCCTGTGTGCAACAGGGGAGCATGCTGGGGCCAGTTTTGTATTTGATCTATAGTTGTGATATGCCTTTGAGCAGCAATATCCATACATCTACGTGTGCTGATGATACAGCTTGCCTTAGTATGCATGAAAACCCTCACGAGGCTTCCCGATATCTACAAAAACATATTGCACAACTCGAAATGTGGTTGTACTTATGGAGAATTAAGGTAAATGAACAAAAGTGTGTCCATATAACGTTTACCCTAAGAAGAGATACTTGTTCCCCTATTCGAATAATATTCTTCATAATATTCTTCAACATTCCCAAGTGAAATACCTTGGTATACTACTTGATCGAAGGCTTACATGGAAACATCATAGTGACTTTAAGCTAACTCAGATGAAACTTAAGGTATCTCAAATACATTGCTTATTTGCCAGAAATTCAACACTTAGTCTGGACAGCAAACTTTTAATATACAAGTCGCTTTTAAGGCCAATATGGTGTTACGGTATCCAGTTATGGGGCACTGCTTCAGTTTCCAATGTAGAGAGAATACAACGAAGGCAAAACAAAATTTTACGGTTAATAACATCGCCTCCATGGTACATCAAAAATTCTAATATACATCGTGATTTAAATATGCCCATAGTGATTGAAGAAATTGCAAAATACGCACGCAAATATTTAATAAAACTCGAGTCACATCCTAATTCGCTTGCTCGTAATATTTTGAACTTCATATCCTTTTAAAAAAGAGGGACACAAGGGCTCTAATACTCAACACTCTTCTTGAAAATACTTTTTTTTCCTTTTTTGATTATCACTACTTATGTATTATTTATATCCATTAACAAGTTTATGTCCGACAGTGGTCGGTCCTAATAATTATATTTTAGACTTAAGATTTGAATACTTATTGTTAGTTCATATTTGAAGATACAATTAATAAATACATGTATTACAAAAAAAAATTATTTGTTGTTACTATATGTTTCAAAATATTGATAGTATTTTTGTTCCAAAATCTAATTATGACAAGTTAGTCGGACACATTTCCAGAAACAGCACATGAGTAGTGATGTAAATTTCTCAATTTACATGTATTGCTAGTACACGGCATGTAGCCAATGTAGCTTCATGGTGACGTCAAAATTACGTCAGATCCACATTAAGGTGGACCTTGAAATGAAATTTTTGCGATATTTTGGTAGATGGGGGCTCTATTCCGTGCCTTTTTGAAAAAAAATGACAATGCCGAAAAAAAAAATTTAAAAAAAAAAAATTAGGGGTTGCGCACGAGCCGAGAAAAAGGTCCACTTTGCCAAAATTAGGGGGGAAATTGCCATAGGTCATCAGGGGTCACCCGTAGGGGGGAAGAATGTATGGCCGACCCCCATTAATTTTTTACCGCCAACATTTTCCCCCAAGACACCCACCCCCTAGCTCCTCCCCTTAGGGGGGTCACCATACAAAAATGGAGGTTGCTCAGTATTTTCGAAAAACACCATAGGTCATCAGGGGTCACCCCTAGGGGGGCAAAATATATGACCGACCCCCATTAACTTTTCATCCCCAACATCTTTTCCGAACAAACTTACCCTCTACCTCTACTCCTTGAGGGACTCCCCATACAAAAATACTGAAAATCTATGTATTTACAGTTGCACAATATCGAGATTTTTTTGATTTTTTTACAGAAATTCCACCAATATTCCACCAAAGTTAAGATGACAACACAACTTAGATCGCGCGACGATATTTTTTTGATTGGTTATCCAAGCATGAATATTACGGGGAACAAATCACCGTCGAAGAAGCAAGTGCTAAGAATGCATTTCTTCAACATTCGCAAACGAAACATGTCGAAGAAAAATAGTGCGGTTATAGTCGCGGACGCAGTGATGATTTTTTGGCGCCAAGCAGCTATTCCGACGAAAGCCAGAGGAGATGTTACAAGAAAAATAGCTGCGCTGCACGATGAGTGGGGTGCTTTAAGAAAGTCATCTCACAGAAAGACTGAGTCCACTAGAAAAAAAGAGAATAAGTTTTCTGATAGCTTGGATAATCTTTTCGACATCGCACACGCCAACGCCCTTGAGAAAATGACAAATACCGAAGACATTGAGTTTCTGCTAAAGCAAAGAGAAGATGGCCGGCCAGGAACTATGGGAGGTGTGGACGCTACTGATACTCGAACGAGGAAAAGAAAAGCTGAGCGCGAAGAACAAGAAGAGTTGCGACGCAAACGTGCAACGGAATCTAGTAGAGATCAGTTCGCTAAAGGCGGTAAGTTATTTCGCGCTTTGTGTGTTCGTCCAATGTTTATATTCAAATGAAATTCTTTCAATTGCAGTGGTTAAATTTTCAAGCAGTGATTCAAGCGATGATAATGGGAGACAGGACGAAAACTTCCCGGCAGAAGCTGGCCCATCAAATGTTGGTGACATAAGAGGTTACAAACAATGTTTTACTGAACGAGTCCTATCAGCTTTGGACAAGTGCAAAGTGACTGACCGAGACGCGGTCGGCATTTGAACGCGATCCTCAACAATACACAATAAACCGTACGTCGCTTCGGAGATGTCGGCGTTCAAATCGAGAGAACATGCTTAGTTATGTGAAAGACAATCCAGAAGTAAGATCGCATAGATTTATTTGCTCTCATTCAGAATTCTTATTCTTCAACGCGTTTCATTTATCTCCAGCTTGTCGCAGCTAAATCCTTCGTAGTCCATTGGGATGGCAAAATGCTTTTGGATTTTGTGGGTACAAAGAAGGTGGACCGTCTACCGGTAATTGTCTCGTACGGAGAAAAAGAACAACTTCTTGGAGTTCCCAAAGTAGAAGATGGGAAAAGAAAAGGCCGCAGAACAGCACATGCCATTTATCAACTGTTGGCATCTTGGCATATGACACATCGAATACAAGGACTTTCTTTCGACACGACATCAACGAACAGTGGCCCATTCTCCGGAGCCGCAGTTACTCTTGAGCGGCTGTTGGAGAGAGAAATCTTATATTTACCTTGCAGACACCACGTATACGAACTGGTGCTAAGGGAAGTTTTTGAGACAAAAATGGGAAAGACCAGTGCACCAGGCGTTCCTTGCTTTGACCGTTTCAAACAGGAATGGGACGCTGTAAAGGTTAAACCATTCCATTCTGGCTTGATAGACGATCAAGTCGTCAGAAAAATTCCTGTGGCAATGCAAGTCGGCATAAAGGAGTTTTGCTTAGATCAATTGAAGGAGAAACACCCTCGCGATGACTACAAAGAAATGCTACAATTAATACTTTTGTTTCTGGGTGAAAAACTTGAGAATTACCATTTCCGAGCTCCAGGACCCGTTTCCCATGCTCGATGGATGGCAAAAGCCATTTACAGCCTCAAGATGTTTTTGTTTCGGAGAACTTTTCACTTATCTGTATGTGAATTGAATGGTATTCGACACGTTTGTATTTTTGTGGTGCGACTTTACGTCAAGGCATGGTTTGGATCTTCTCGAGCAGCTGAGGCGCCGAATCAAGATTGGAAGTTTTTGAAGGACATCGTCGAGTACAAGTCCGTTGACCAGGATTTATCTCGGGTAATGATAAAGAAATTTATCGGTCACCTATGGTATCTCGCCGATGAGCACATAGCCCTTGCCTTTTTCGATGACAAGGTTTCAAATGAGTTGAAGGCCAAAATGGCCCAAGCATTGCTAGAAAATGAGAATGACGAAGGTGAAGAAGATGAAGAAGACGAAGAAGGTGAAGAAGATGAAGAAGACGACCCGGTTCCCCCAGCTCCTCGCGTCGTAATCAAAAGCACCAGCGTTAAAAAAATCGAGGTGAAATTCAAAGATGTGAATGAGGAATTCTTGGCTAAAGACTTGAGCAACTTCGTCTCTCATAATACCAAAAATTTATTTGTACGATTTGGAATATCGCAAGATTTCATTCTAGCAAATCCAGCAACCTGGAAATCTCGCGCAGACTATCAAGAAGGTCGTAGAATTGTAAATAACTTGCGCGTTGTGAACGACACTGCCGAAAGAGGAGTAAAAATGATACAAGATTATAATAGAATACTGTGTCAAGGAGAAGAAGAGAAACAGTATTAACTACATGTTATCGATTCTTACCGCAAGAAATACCCATCAGCGAACAAAAATATGTTAATTTGACTATATTATATTAAAAGTGCTTAGTAGTACTACTCAATTACAGCTTCTTTTATTTTTGTATGGGGAGTCCCTCAAGGAGTAGAGATAGAGGGTAAGTTTGTTCGGAAAAGATGTTGGGGATGAAAAGTTAATGGGGGTCGGTCATATATTTTGCCCCCCTAGGGGTGACCCCTGATGACCTATGGTGTTTTTCGAAAATACTGAGCAACCTCCATTTTTGTATGGTGACCCCCCTAAGGGGAGGAGCTAGGGGGTGGGTGTCTTGGGGGAAAATGTTGGCGGTAAAAAGTTAATGGGGGTCGGCCATACATTCTTCCCCCCTACGGGTGACCCCTGATGACCTATGGCAATTTCCCCCCTAATTTTGGCAAAGTGGACCTTTTTCTCGGCTCGTGCGCAACCCCTAATTTTTTTTTTTTTTAATTTTTTTTTTCGGCATTGTCATTTTTTTCAAAAAGGCACGGAATAGAGCCCTCATCTACCAAAATATCGACACAAGGTCCACCCTAATCCACATGTGCATGTGTATTTTTACATGCCGTATACTGTAGGCTTAATTATAATTGCATCTTTTATATTCATAATAAAATAACGATCATACAGTACAAGCACTTTATGAAGATTAATGATTAACCAAGTATATTAACGGGTTCTTAACTATACTTTAGGAAAAAACAAAGGATTTAACAAAAAGTTCATGTCGTAGAATTAAACTTAGCCGAACTAATAGTTATACAATGAATTATAAAAATTAATCGCTTAATTATCTTCAAATGATAATAATCTTTTAGTATTTTAAAATATAATGATGCTGTTAATATATTTTTTTACCTCTTTTCTACTCTAAGCCATTACACTATCATTATCACTATTCCAATTGCAATACTTAAGAGCCACAGTCAAATTAATGTTGGATTATTAAGAAAACTTTGTCAAGACATTTTTTTCTTTCCAACGTTTAGTTATGTATGGGTGTAGGTATATATGTATGTATACATATGTATGTGTGTGTGTGCTACAGGAAAACATTAAACAGAGAAGTACCATGTCACATGTCAAAATTTCATTAGTGGACATAAAAAACATCATATGATTACCACACCACACAGTACATGCAACATACAAAAATTAACACAGTCAGCAACAACAACATCAGTAAGACAAAAAACTTAACAACAGTTTTAACAGGCCCCTTGCAAGTGGAAAAGGAACAAACAACCCAACCGTCGGTTATCAACAACAACCGCAAGAACCAGAATTAAACATCTCTTGTATGATTGTTTTTTTTTGTTTGTTTTATTTTTTATTGGTCTTTAGTTAATAAATTTTTAAAAACTTAATTTTTTGTAAGTATTTTTTTAATAAAAATCAACAAACATTTCATTTTCATGCACACACATACACACACACACATATAAACAAGTTCGTGTCGAATGCAAAAGTCCTGCAACAATATTTTCCTTCTCCCGAAACTAAAAAAATAATCATTTAAAAATTATTATCACCATAAAATGATACAAAGAAGCCGTTAAATATTAAAAAATAAAACCATTTAAATTCATTAATGAGCCATACTTTTAAAAAATATTGTACGTTAAATGGCTAAAGTGGACATGTGAATGGATAGGTGGACGTGCCAGCGAACTGAGCGAATGGATGGATAGATGGACGGACTGATGTTTTGTTTTGCATGTCGAAATGAAATCTTACCAGATTTTATACAGCGATTCTTAAATAAGACGAATCAGAATCAGTGCTGATGTAGTTTGAAATTAATTTCATATTATATTTTCTTCATTGTTGAACCCGAGACAATTTTCATTACAATGTTACGACGACAACGCTTATTACATCAATTCGTCATCAATGCCAATGACGAAGATGTCGTCAATGGCATGACACATCGACATGAGAAAAACGGGAAATTGCAATCAATTTTATGACAACTGACTGACTTGAGCCATGTGCTAACTTGTCTTAAATATAATAACTATTTTATATAAACTCTTTTTTAATGAGAGCTAATTTTTTACTGCAATAAAACACTATTTTATTCTTATTTAGCAGATCTCTGATTTTCATTAAAATTTATGTTTTTTGGTAATGGATTGAAAGGTACTCGTATATCTTATTGCGATAACACCTAAAATATGTTTAGGATCGCTGTACACGAATATGGCATTCATTTACTCTTCTCAAGAAGTTTTTTTTCGAATATATTATTCGCGAAAAGCACGTTTTTTTGCAGTTTACAGAGATTTTTCCAAAAATCTTGATAACTTTTGGTTTAAATTGCTCAAATTTTAACCCTTTTAAAATATCAGTTCGTATATAAGATATGTTGAACAGATAATAATTTACTGAGTTACGGCTCTTTAGATTAAAAAAAATAAAGCTTTTATTTTTTTTAATTAAGTATTTAAAGTTGCACACCCTTGCTCAAAAAAATCTTAAATCTTTGTTAACTTGTGAAGGGTGCTTCTTTTATAGTGTCCCAGCTTTGAGTTGGCATCACTGCTTCAATTGAGCACCCATTTAACAGCTGATAGTTGCTGATTGTTTAGTTTGCTTTGAAACTTTATTATGAATTGACTTCAGCAGAGCACCGCGTGCAAATTGTTAATATTTTTAATCAAAATAATTGTTTGGTTTTTTTTTGGAATTTTGAATTTTTGTTCAAAACTTTCTTTACCGATAAAGTCCATTTCTGATTGAATGGGAACGTAAATAAGCAGAATTGTTGCATTTGGAGTGTAGAGAAACCACATGCATTTAAGGAAACACCATTACATCAACAGAACATTACTGTTTGGTGCGCTTTATGGGATGGCGGTGTCATTCGCCCATAAGTTGTTGAAAATTGGTGTTCCAGATTATGCCTCATATTGTGAAGTCATATTCAAACATTAATTTCATAAAATATTCTTTCCAATAAAGCACGTTTTTTGATATTAAAAATATATAAAAACACCCCTTATCTTAAATAAAATTTTTTATCAAATGTATTAAGCATTAAATTGTTATCACCGGTTAAAAAATTTAAAATTTACAACATATTTAGTAAAAATATCTATGACGGGTGAATAGTTGCCACTGACTACTGATGAATGTAAATTCATAAAACGGCATCGGAACATAAAAAACAAAGTGGAAAAATATCATATTTTCGATCAAATATAGAACCATGATACAATGATACTAGGTACATGCACAAGCCCAGCCTGTCACTGTATACATTGCACATAGTTGTCAAACTTTGTTTACAAGCTGTAAAAATGTTAATGTATGTGTGTGAATAAAATGATTACAGTGTTGCAAATGAATTTACACATGGCTGTGTCTCCAATTACACATTGAAGAAAATTACACTACACATCTTTTGTGTAGGTTAAAATTAAAAAAATAATAAATAAAAATAGAACCCAAAGTAGAATTCCACACAGATTACCCAAGAATTTAATTATATGGAATATACATGTTAGTAGAAATTACACACTGCCTAACTGCACACAGATTGGCAACACTGAATAGCTATAATCATGCAGGAATGCAGTGTCTGCAATTGTACTTTAGTTACTCTGTAATTGTTGTTTTTATAAACAAAAGAAATTTGTTTCCGACAATTTAGGGTTTGTTTATACTAACAAAATACATCGGTTTTTTGGTGTTGTAATTTTGTTGTTGTCGTGCATGTACCTAGTATAATTCTATCATGAGTAGAACATGTAGTCTCTTGACACGTAATCCTAATTCCATTAGAAAAATAAGGAACCAAAATCTTTTTACGAATATCCAAATTCATATACATATACATATGTAAAGAAATATGTATCTTTTCGTGAGATGATTTGAGGCTATCAGCGCAGAAGTGGTGTAACCCACACTCGATTTTTGGTTTACGTTACCAACTATCAAACAAAATTAGAGAGTAAAGTGCATTTTCGTATTCTAAGGAAAATGAAGCTGAGCAATCGTTTTTGCACAGATCACAATATTGCAAAGTAATAAAGCAATTGAATAATTTGAAAGAGCAATTGCTTAAAAAAAACTAGATGTAAGTCACACCACTTCTGCGCAGGTGGCCTCATTTAATCTCCGGAGCCATATCTTCAGAAATTAACATTGTAACAGTCTTATGTATAATAACGTGTTCATACAGACCCCTAATTGTGCAATTAGGACATTTTATGAAATTAAAGCCTTAATTGAAAACAATTTACCATACAATAAGTCAATTAATAGATTGAGAAATAATAGTTAATTGTATCACTAAGGGCGTGTGCCAAACGGTAGAAAAGTACTATGGTAAAAATATATTTGCCTGTGGGGAAAAAATTTAATTTTTCTCCTGTGCCAAATGATATCTTTTTTGACAATGTTAAATTTTGACAAATTCGCCTTAGCATAGAAAGAGTCTGATGAAAGAATTGCTGCAACGGCGAAGCACAAAAATTTACTACAAGCCGCCGGCTACCAACAATTTTTTAAAAGAACTTGTATTATAAAACAATATTCTTGTAGCATAAAATTATATAACTTTATATATATGATGGAAAATTTTTCTCAAATTAAAATAAACAATGCATTTTGTACAGTTTTATAATATTTAAGGGACATTTGCTTGTCATAAATTTATCTGCTGTGTCAAAAATTCTACAAGCCCCTGGAGCTAGTAAAATTTTATTCACTCAGAAGTGTCAACAATTTACTTAAACTAGTACTTTGCTACCGTTTGGCACATTCCCTAATTGCGTAAAACTCCTGGTGTTTGTTGAGACACTTGCTCAGTAAGCAGAACATTTTCCTAAAATGGCGAACCAAATGTCAAAAAAAGTAAATAAACAATGCAAAAAGAAATGGCTGCTGCTTTCTAACACTTAATAAAATGATCAAGTTTTTCGTTTTCTTTTTTTTAACACTAATAATTTTGAAGAGTTCGACATTTCTCTTATATATCAGTAAAGTTTCTATTAAAGCCGAGTTTGCATAAGTTTTTTTAATCTATAAACACAAATATTAACGAAACAAAAAAAAAATTTTTTTCAGCTAACTATCAGTCAAATGATAATTGAGTCAGCTAAATTGAATATGTGTGAACACTAGATTTCCTTGCTTAAGTAAGTGGAATTAAAAATTTTACACGCTCTTTAAGAGCGTAATATAGTTCTCATTAAATCCTAGCGTGTTTTTTTAATTGTAAAGTTGTAGGGTAAACCTCTATTCAATTTTGCCACTTAGGCTAACTGGCATGAACTTTTTCGTTATACATATATCTGTTTACTCTTTCCATATGCCGTAGGTCGAAATACAATTCCAAGTGAAAGTTTGCATTTATTCACCGTTGTTGCTAAAAAAAGAAATCCGAATTTTTTCGGTTTAGGTTTAATACCCTTGGTGGCGTCAAGAGCTTACAATGAAATTAACTTAAAACTATGAAGATTCAGGTCGGATCATCACATTTCAATGTGCATGAACTGATTGGGAATTGCTGCCTTCTTTAAGAGTTAAAAATTAAACAAAACATATTGTTACTCATGTGACAAACACGTTTATTGTTTGTAACTTCTTCTGCTGCTTTTTGTCGAAGTTGATTTTATTGTTGCTTTCGTCATTACCTGAAGCAGCAGCTGATGTCCATACGTACGTATTGTGTAGTTGTTCCTTTAATTTAATTTTGTTTTTGTCCACAAACAGAATAAACTCTTCCAGATTCTGCTGACAATTTTTATATCTGTTGTTGATATTGTCGTCGTTGTTGCTGGTGACGACTGACTGTGTTGAATGAATATTGGTGAATATTGTTTAAAAATGTCAATAATTCATTTGTTATGGCTGCTCAATGGTTGTAGGCAACATGAGATATCACCAGCACTACCTTTTGATTTTGCATCTTCGGATTGAGAAAAGCTGAATGTTCACATATGAGTATACGCGTATCATCTCATTTTTATCCCTAAAATCCTCATACCAATAATAAAATATATTTAGGATGATGATAATGATGACGACAATAAAGGTGAATTCCACAGCAAACACGGCGACGACACATCGATGTATTATGAAGAAGTGTATGTTGAAAGAATATGCAAATTAAAAATGACATATAATGTACTCGTATTTGATTTTAGTTTTTATATTCTCTTTCCACCTTTCTGTCTTTTTCCTCTTGGATTTTGCTTGCTTCTTTATGTGAGACCTACTTAAAATTGATATATAAAAAATAAAGGTTTAATTAGTTACACTGTATAACATTTTTTAAACATGACAGAATTTATGAAGGAACAAAAAGCGTTGTAATATCTTAAGAACGGAGCTGAATTTCTCCGAAGCTTATTTTTTTTCTGCTTGCCTTGCAAGAGCTACATAATAAATTAGTTAGTTAATTTTAATTACAGAAATTTTGTCGGTAGAATATTGAACTGGATAGATGTTAAAAAATTTAAGGCTTTATTATTAATTAGTTTATCGGGTGTTGTCTGACACTCGTATCCCGTATAATATTTTCCATTGTGACTTGAACTCGCAAATAAGGTTCAATGTAAATCTCAATTGCAAGAAGCTCAAATCGAAAAACTATATTGAGGTGTACTGATGTGCTTAGTATGAGTATGAGGGAAAGAACGTACGTATACTCTTCACTCTTAAGTCGGTTGCGTTGGGAACTAACAAAATGCTCTAACTATAGTACCCAACATATAATATGGATAATATTCATCGTGCAATGGATGTGGCCCAACAGCGGTTTAAAGATAATTTTTTTCCAAACTATCGGCCAGGTTCTGAAAACCATTTCGTTTTGAAATCGTAAGGTTTCGAAAACGGAAAACAGTGTTCTCTTTATCAAATAATTTAGTGCATTTGAAATTAAGTTCGAATAAAATATCTCAAGCATATCAGAGCTTAAAACCAAATAAAAACTGTAATATGTGAGCTTTCATGTTGATTTTTTCTTGAAATTTGTCGGTTTCAAAACAAAATAATTTTCAGAACCTGGCCGTATATATGTATATTGGAGAACCTAATCTTGACAATTCATGTTACATCGAATTTTTACTTATGGTAATGAAAGCTAGTATTCGGAGGAAATGACATATGTAGAGCCATTTACATATCGTCGGCTTAGAGTGCAAACCTGCTACATCCACTTTTTATAAAATATGAGATTGTAATGCCGTTCGAAAGAGAAAAAGGTGCCACATCATCATGTCTAAAATATTTACATTAATTTTAAATGCTACATGTCGAAATAAAACTCCATGTATTAGGCTAATTTCTTAAGCTGCATATGTATGTATAGAAAATGATAACAGTATTTTGTCTCTCCTGTAAAATTTGTTTGAAAAGAGTTTGTTTGTGGAGCTGATATAAAATAGAGAGATATATAAAAATCTAAAATTTTTCGTATTGTCGCAATTTTCAACCCCACACAGAAAAAACAGATTTGTTGAGACAACCGAATTTGTTGCCAATCGAATTTTGGCGGTTGCATCAACTATCAATTTTCTTGTGGTACCACAATATATTTAATTATAACCATTAACTCAATAGTTGCAACAACAGATCAAATTGGTTAGCACTATGGAATTTGAAATAAAGATTATTCTTGCCTCCGAAAATATGGTTTATATAACTAAACCAATATCATAATTGGTACATGTGAAAGAAAAATTGGTCTTGCTTGCTGAAACAAAAATAAACAATAAACGCAAATAAAAATACTAAATTTAAGAATTTTCTTACTAGACATATTGTCATAAGTTTATTTTAATTGAAATTTATTTTCTGGTGGTGAAGCAAGTCTATATGCATTTCTTCAACTACACTTTTTAAACAGCCACAAACCTGTTATCTTATTCACAGAATTTCAAAAACCATTTGAGAATTCATAAATCATAATATCTTTAAAAATCACAAAAGTTAATTTTTAAATTTGCTGCTATAAACTATGATAGTAAACTCAACCCCGTAGTCAGTTGCAGCAACTGATAGAAAGTGTTAATTTTAACGTTAATGTAGGACGACAATTTTTTAGTTGCCAATACCAAAAGTTGGTAGTAAAATCCAATTCATAATATTTTATTCGGTTGTGCTAATTAATCAGTTCATTAGTCATGACAAAAGCATACGTTCGGTTGATGCAATCAATTTAAGTATTGTCAGAATCATATTTTTATTACAATTATGCCCTGATGACAATGAACATGGATTGTTTTTTGGATTAATAGAAAATTTATAGTGTGATCTGAAATATAGTTTATGCAATTGATATTTTATTGGCCCAACCATTTTCTAACCAATCTTTTTTCTGGGTGCATTCCAAAGCCAAATGGGCCAATTCTACGAGTGCTGCAAGCTTCGTATTTTAAAATTTTTTGAGGAAAAATACAAATATAGTATTTTGTAGCATTTTATCTTATTATTTCGTATAGTTATTTTTATTCTCCAGCATTATTAGTTTGAATGCATCATTGGTTTGCTAAAAATGAATAAATAAATAATTTAACAAACTTTATTTAGACTTCAGCATTAAATATAAAGAAGAGCAATTTTCATATCATATGCCGAAAACCGAACAACAAATTAAATTGCACTGACGCTGTTCATCAAAATAAAAAGCAACGCTTTTAAAATAACAACAACAAAAACATTGATGTGAACAACTAAAGCAACAATAACAATCTTTCAAAGAAAAAGAAAATTCAAAAGGGTAAAAATAATAATAAAAAAAAACTTAAATGGTGGGTACAATTTGAATTGGTGCACAGTGCAACCGATTATAAGTTATATGACCATAAGGCTTTACAAAATTGAATCTGCGTTCCAACTTAATAATTGTATAATTGGATCTATTCAGAATATTTAGATCGTTGCTCCGTGATATAAATGCAAATATAAATTATAGTTTCAAATTTATTCCGAAATTTTAGAGTCTAAAACCTGAAAAATTTAATTTTTATCTTATATAAAGATGATGGAAACATACGAACAAGCTTTTAATTCTGATTGATTTTTTGAAGGTTTGTTGTTTTTTAGTTATTAAAAACTTTAAACTTTGAAAACCATAACCTCAAAATTAGTCAGTGGTTTCGTACACTAAGGAATTTAATCAAAATAATCATCCTATAACACGGCTTTTTTCATGCGGTTTCACCTTAAGACGAATTGAAAACTGTGGAAACCTTAAACGAGAAAATGAAATAAGTTACATTATATCCCAGTGAAAAAAAATGGAAGTCATTCTAGTGGAACAACATTTTCATTGCTTCCAAAAAATCGATATTTTTAATTTGCCGACAGTGAGCAAAACACCATGTAGAAGCTTATTTTGGTCATACAAAACCTTGTAACTCCTCCATAGTGTTGGAAAATACTCACCAGAATTAAAAAAAAGTTATTTTTTTAAAGAAATTTATGAACTAATTTTAGTTTAAAATTTAAAAGTTATTTGCTTAAATGTTCATGAAATTCGTATAAAAAGAAATGAATTGTAACTATTTATAATTTTTTCTAGATGAAAGTATTATCATAGAACACAATAAATGGAATTTTTTTTAATATCGCTTCCAATTCAGTGACCAGGCATCGAAAAAGGGAACTTCTTGCAATGACAACCCTATTTAAAAATCATTAGATCGGATCGCAATTTTCACTACTTCCAGATTGCAAAGTCTAAATTTTCATGACTTTTTTGGAGTTTCTTGTTTTGCTGGGCTGGTAAATTAACCGGCTTAAAAGATCAAATGAAATGGTATGGGTAGGCAAGACTAACAAGTTTCCGCGGAAAGACGAGTACTTCGAGGTCATGAAGCCGATTTATGTTACCTGCAAGAAAATTAATAAATATAAAATTGAAACAAAGAGAAGAAAAATTTTAAACTGAGGATCCTCTTGTGGGTTTATCAAAATTGAATCAACGAACCATCCACTCCTCCTTATAAAGAACTGCCGATCCTTAATATTTAAGGCCTTAGGATGAGCCATTATCTCTTCTTCCTCGTGCTCATCTAGACAGTAGTAGTTGTTATAAGGGAGTTCCACATTTTTAGCATAGATGCCATAGATGTGATCATCGTATCTATGATCCCGGGAAGCTGACTAGAAGTGAGGTCCTTTTTTGTTGCTGCAAGACCATAGTGTTCTTGCTGTGGAGTACGGGAGCTAATGACATGGAGTACGACATGCAATTACAGCTTTGCTATCACTCACAAATTGAAAATCATACATTCGATGCGACCATACCCAGTTTTCTGATTATGAAATTAAAAAGAAAATAAATATTTCTAATTTAAAACATCATCTTTTTCATTAAAAAAATCTCCCAATTTAGCATAAATCGTTATATTTAGCAAAATATATTTTTTGAATGCAGGTGCGTATTTTACTTGCACCGAGAAAACAGATTTGTTGTGATAACCGAATTTGTAGCCAATCGAATATTATCGGTTCCAACAACTAACGCACAATTCTATTGTAATGAACGAATTTATTTTTTGTAAACAACAATTTTTCAGTAGCATAATGTGAATTTTTAGAATGAATTGGTTATTGCAATAGAAAATTATGGTTTGACTATTAACTGATAGAAGCAAAATAATTGGTATTTCTAAAGGAATCATTAATAGACATGGCTCATATTTATATGTATGTATGTACATAAATGCATACAAACATACATACATATGGACATAAAAGAAATTTGTGCAGAATAAAAAGGTAAGTACATTATTATCTTTATCGCAAATTATTCTTAATTTTTTGCTTATATTCTGAAGTGACATGTAGAAATGTTTTATCGATGTGGTGCAATGTAACATCCCTTGCCGGTATTCGGCTTTATTACACAGATATATTTTCTTATCAAGAAACCACAAATTATTTGCACAAATAATTTCACTTCAGAATAATAGCACTTATATAACACAATATTTTGCGATTTTTGTTATATCCGAATATTGTGTAATTATTCTTCAAAAGATATTTTTTTGTTTTATATTATGACATTTCTATTTAATTTTTATTTTTTGTTTATTACATTTCACAAGTTTTTCCACAAATATATTCAGAATAACAAATTGTTTGGGTTAACATTTTATTCGGTTAGGAATATCAATAGTGTATTTAATTTTCTCTTCTTTTACATTACAATACAATTTCAGTACGGTGGAAAATGAATAGTTAGTTACAATAACCGAATTTTTGGTTTTAAATTAAATAAATGTTTACAAGAATAGTTTTTTTAATTTTAAAAGCCAATATTCAGTCACGTTACTTTATAACTTATATTTAATTCAGTTGTGTCTACCAATACTCTTAAATCAATCAATTCCCTGTAGTAAATAAAATAGTCGATTCACAAAAAACAGTAGCTATAAATTAATTATTTTGCAAGTGACTACAAATTGGTGTAAATCTCATCTCAGATATCAACCAAACATATTGAATAGAAGCACACGTAGTAAATAAATAAGAGCAAAATAAGTAAATGAAAAGAAAATAAAAAAAATCAAAAGAAACATGCCATGAAATCAAATGCCAAATGCTTGTGTTGAAAAAAAAATAATAATTTCAATACTTAATATGTATAATATTTTCTATGAGCAGGAAAAACTTTCGTATGAATGTATGTATTTTTGTTTTAAATATAAAAATACTAATTATTTCAATATACATATATTCATTATATATAGTATATGCATATGTATGTATGTATATGATATACAAATGTGTATGAAGATTTACATATTTAACTATAATAGATATTAAGTGACTTCAGAGTGGTTGAAAAATAAGTAGTTAGTAGTCAATTTAAAAGTCATGCAGAGATGGCAAATTGACTACTGCCGATGACATGCCTATGTTAAAATAGTGAGTCGGTTTATTAAAAAACCAGTTTGAAGGTACTTACAAATGAGTTTGAGTTCCTATAGGGTTGTTATTACTAATTAAATATTTTGAGACTTCTGTTTGTATTGTAATTTCAGTTTTTTGTTTATAAATATGAAAAAATCGTACATTTGATTAATAATTGATAGCAAATATGGAACATTGGAATACATAAATAAATATTTGTTGCTCCTACGGATTTTTAACTAATCTGTTTTCTCTAACATCAAAAAAAACGAGTGCAGATCCAAACGAGCGAAGATGAATCATGTTTAATAATGTTTAATATTTTCTAAGCTATTATCTATTTAATGAAATATAACAGACGAAAAAGGTATGCTTTACACTGATATAATAAATACACCAAGTTTGTATTAAAATAATTTTAAGAAATACACAAGATTCTTAAAAGCGCTACTTAGTGTTTTTTTTGTTTGGCACTATAACGCTCAAAATTTGGCGTTTAGAGTCTTTAAAAAGCACTCAAATTATTGCCAAAAGCACCAAGTTGGCATCGCTGGAAGAAAGCTGATTGACTTTTTTCATCTTTTTGCCGTAGCACACAACTTGAGACTTTTTTTGGATACTATCTAGTGTATTACAGTTTACCTTAATATGCATGTATGCATTATGTACTTATGTGGGGTAATTACTAGTAGGTGGTCCATTAATCAAGAGACAGTCCTTTACCCAATGGCTTATGGGTGATAACTCCACCAAAGAATCTACCCTACCATGAGTGAAGCTTTGTAAATAATAATTAATTGCTTTTTGGTTTCTCCCGTACCACTGTGCGAAGGTAAGCAGCAAAAGTGGCCAAGACGAAGAAGCATACGGGTAAAATACAACAATTTTAAATATGGACAAAACTTGACATTTAAATTATGGGAACAAGATAATTTTTTGGTATGAAGTAAAATACGAAAACAGCAACAAAACGTAACGGAAAATTATACATACTTGTAACGTTTGAAGTGATCTGAATGTATAAACATACGGCATGAAAAGGTTGAATGCATCTCTTTCCTCTTCCTTCAAATGCCAGCATAAAAGAAACAAAAAAAAATAATAATAAACAAATCAAATAGCGAGAAAACTATAGCAAAGTGTAGGAAGTTATCCGCGTTGAAGTAAATTTAAAAACGTTTGATTAACAGTCTGTTGTTTTAATGCAAACTTAATTTCATTTCACTTACTAACAACAACCATTAATAATTCTCACCAAAATTTTCAAGAAATAAAAATACGAGTATATTGAAATTTTATTTGTTTGAAATTGTTTGCCATAAATTTAATTTTTAATAAATAAACAGTTTGATTGTACATATTTTGTTTAAGATAATATAAATTAACTATGTCAATAATTTTTATAATTGCTTCTTAAATGAGCATAAACTTTTAAATAAATATTTCAGAGCTCATAGTATTTGTAATCATTTGTGAAACTTAAAATTTATATTTGTATAAATACGAAGGCGGTTAAAAAATTACAACAAATTCAAGAAATTTAAAAAAATCGTTGAATATATTTATTTCTTTTTTAAATTTTCGGTATCGCCCTCCCAGCTTCTCCAAAAAGACATCTTTAAGCCAAATAAAGTATACTAGAGCTTGGTTTAGGGTCATTTTTATTTCGATTTGCATTCTAACTTCTAAAAATGCTTTCCTTTTCAAAAACACAATGAAAGTCAGTCCATTTATAAAATTCAAAAGGAAGTTATTGAAGTTATGCCGTTGCATTTCTGCGTCCTCTGTTTACGACTCAAATTGGGAATCCAATATAAAGGAATGGGGTGATTTATTTTCCATACTCTTATGCCAGCTTTTCCTGTCCATAGATATCTATCGTGTAAGTTAAATTTAGTAAGGGAAGCCCGTGGGAAAAATCCTTAGGTAAATTACTTGTCTGTAGAAATTATAAACAATATTATTATAAAACTAGGTCTACTCCAGATGTATAACAAAAGAGTTCCAAACTTGTAAAATTGTATCCAAAAGCGTTCCATATAACAATTTTTGTGCAATTTTGGGAGCGAATGAGAGAGTAATTTTTTGATTTCCTGTTTCAACCGGTACGAGTTTTTTCTTTAGACAAGATTTAAATAATCAGCTGTTTTTTATTTACTTATAAAACTGAAAAAATAATCAGAAAATTTACAAATAAAGAAAACAAGTTCTTATTTAAAAATATAATAAAAATCAAAATGAAAGGTTTTGTTTTAAAAACTTTGTATATTTGTGCATACTAATCACTTTATTTAATATATTAAATCTATTTTATGGACAAGTTACAGATTTTGTGGCGTTATGAAGTTCAAGTGGCTAAATTCACTTAAATTAAATTTCATTTAAAATGAAACAAACATTAGTATTTTAAAATGTGCAATTATGGTTTTTTGCGTTCCAGCAAATTTTGGACAACTTTGTCGTATTCAGAGAGCAGTTTTGTTTTTACTCTCATTCGTCCGAACTTGCACGAAATCTTAAAGATAATTTTTTTGTACACCCAGCAAAAAAAAACCTTAAAATCAATAAAAATCATATTCAGTTAATAAGAAATATTAATCTAGTAATGTTGAATTTTTATATTTCATATGGAAAAATATTCATTTACATTATTTATTTATTAATTTTATTTATTTTTAAGTATTTCGATATACATTTTCTATTTTTGAGTTAGGCCTAGTTTTTTTACTAGTCAGTTAATTTTAGTTTAACATGCATTTGAGTTAACCAAGAAGCAAAGTTAAACGGGTTTTAGCCGTTAATGCTGTTTTTCAGTGTTGGATTAACAGTTGTCAATTTAGCTAGAAATGCCATACTTTGTCTTCAATATAGATATGGCATTCTTGAAAATATTTCATATAAATAGGGCAACACTTAAAACGCGATAGAACAATTCTTTAAGTTTATATTCAAAAACTTCAATAAGTGTTTTCTGAAATTTTGAAGAAAAAGAATAATATGGACTTAAAAATATTGACGCTCCAAGAATAAACTACAAAAGAACATCAAATTTTAAATCCAACGAAATATTTGAAAGAATTCCAATTCATTACACATAAAAAAATGATTTGGGCATGTTCTGATCTCCTTTATTTTTTCCAACAATTGTGAAACCTCTACATTATCACTAAAATATTCGTCATCATAAGAAACATCCATTTTATTTATTTATACTAATTTTCAGTAAAACTGTTGTTTTTTCAATTGCGTAACATTTATTTTATACGTATATATGTATGTATGTACATATGTATTTATATTTATCATTTGGCAATTCTAACTTGAGTTTAACTGGGTAATGTTGCCCAGTTAAACCTTGATTATTAACTAGATAATCGTTATCTGAAAAACAATATTTTAAGTTTAAACTACAGTTAACTGACAAGTAGAGTTTATCTTAATGTTAAAAACCAGCTCTTAATGTGATACATTCTTATTCTTAAGTTGTAGCTTTTCTCTGAGTGCATGAAAAGAATCACTCATTTGCTAAAAGGAACGTTTCAGGACCATTAAAGTTTAATATTGGCCCTTATGTACTTCAGTGAAACGTTTTCTACGAAACTTTGCTCACAAGCATTGGACTCTGGTATTTTAAAAGCTGGCTGGACCCACGCTCATTGGAACTTAACTGCAAATATACATACTAGGTCAATTATATGGAAATTTAATGCACATTTTACCAGCCGTCTACACGAGCAATAATCTCGGCAATTATTGCCTTGGTAATTGTCAAATTCGATTGCCGACACAAATTATTAGCGTGTAGACCGTATGAATATGGGTTGCAATATATATTAAGCAATAAGTGTTAAAATACATTGCTGAGCAATAATATCTTAACACATGCTGTCAAATTAAAATAATATTAATTTTTTTTAACAAAACAGCAAGAAGAAATATTTTAAATTAATAAAATAAATAGAATTTCAATTTGCAATTAACAAAAGATCTAATAAAGTAAAATTTAAGTAAGTATATGCATAAAAATACAAGTACAGGGTGTTTTTTTAGAGGTATAGAACTTCGAATTGAAATAAAACACAAGAAAATCGTTTTAATGTCCATCAATTTGGCTTTATTGGAAGGATAATTTTATGCCATTAATGTTTAAATATGATTTCGGGCAGGTGGCCGCCGCGGCTGGCTCGAATAAAGCCAATTCTACAGGTCCAATTTTCAACCACTTTTTCGAGCATATGGGGCCGTATGTTGGCAATAACGCCACGAATGTTGGCTTCCAAGTCCCCTAACGTTTCTGGTTTGTTGGCGTAGACGAGCGACTTCACATATCCCCAAAGAAAATAATCCAATGGTATCAAATCACACGATCTTGGTGGCCAATTGACAGGTCCATTCCGCGAAATTATGCGCTCATCGAATGTTTCCTTCAATAAATCGATTGTGACGTGCGCTGTGTGGCATGTAGCGCCGTCTTGTTGGAACCACAACTCATCCACATTCATGCCATCCAATTCGGGAACAAAATAGTCGGTTATCATGGCTCTATACCGGTCTCCGGTGGCGAATCGATTCATTCGGGTCCTCTTCAACACTTTGCTTTACAGCGGCAATTGTTTCTTCGGTGCGCACTGTTCGATGTCTCTGCGGATGCGTATTACCACATAGAGTAAACGTAGTGCGAAAACGATCCATGGTTAACCGAATTAATTGCTCTGATGGACGATTATGTCGACCATAAAATGGACGGAGCTTGCAGTAAACTTCGCGAACTGAACCATTATTTTCGAAATAAATTTGCACGATTTGCAAGCGTTGTTCTTTTGTCAACCTGTTCATGATGAAATGGCAAACCAAACTAATATTAATCACTTGACAGCTGACAAAATGGCCACCAGTTAAAAAAGTGATGCCAACTTAAAGTTCTATACTTCAATAAAAAACACCCAATATATTTGAATGTACGTGTTCGCAAACTCTAGATACATTGTTGAACACGTGCAATTTGACGACATCATTCTGCCGACGTTATTGCTTGCGTTAAGACACCACAAATTGCTCGTGTGGTTGTACTGTTAAATAAAAATTTTTTGAATTCAGGATAGATTACGTTTGACAGTTTGCTGAGAAGAGAGAGATAGTTTTTTTTTTAACAAACTTGGGCCGAAATCATAGGTCTCTCTGCGTTACTTCAGCGTTGAAAAGGAATAGTGCAAGACAGGGAAGGCATTGAGAATTTTAAAATTGTACCAACAACTTTAAAAAATTTTACTCTTTTGAGATTAATTGTACTAAAATATTATTTTAGTTCAAATTACATATTTTTATTTGTTTTTATTTAAATAATCGACTTCATTATGGCCAGCGAATCGTTTTCATAAAATTTGATTGCAAGTTACACCTGTTTAAGTTGAAATTTAAGATAAACAAATTAATAGCATGTGCTCCTGCACCCGATGATTTCGAACTGGAATAGTTCACATTTTTTTGATTTCCTTTCCGCGTTTTACTTTGACAAGACCGTTTTTAAAGAGAATAATATGAGTTTCATTGATCAAAATTTAAAATTGACATATGCAATCGTTTGAAACGAAATACGGAGTGAAACTGCGGAGATTCCTTAAATGTACTATATTAGTAGTTGGTGTACTATTGTACTTTCCGAGTTAAAATAGTACCAAAAAAGGTAAATTGTACCAACTATGCCACTCTTGGTGCAAATACCGGCGGTGAAGTAATAGGTATCTAATAAATTTCGTTGTTTTGTAAATATGCAATTGTGCGTTTTCTTATTTTCAAAGCATCGTCTCTGGTGTTAAGCAAGCGTATTATTGTAAGATATGCAGCCATTTCATTACTTATTTATTTCGTCGATACTTTTTTGCTACAACTATTGACGAAGGAGGGTGTTGCGACATGCATTAGTGTACATAAAGAAACAATTCATTATGTCGACGCACAACTATTTCAGCCAACTGAAATTATTTGGAATTACTTCCTTTTATTAGTTCAATTAAACAATTTAATTGAAGTGATACTTACTTATAACAACTTTTTAAATTAAAATATAAATCCCAATAATTTGAAAAAATTTTATTTTGATGCAAGCAATTTGATTATTAAAATCATTTAATAACACTTTTTGAAGCACTGAGTTCTTCGAGTAACGGGAATTAGAATTTTATTTTATATATCATGTACTCCTATTTAATTGATTTTTATTAAACTTGGTACAAATCTTTTCTGCTTGAAAACATTTCTTTTAAATAAAACTTTATTAGGTGCTCTTCGAAAGTGTCTTGCTCTTAGATTTGGCGTGACATAAGACCCTAGTGAAAGTTTGTTGGAAAAAGCTCGGATTATATGCACATTCCTGTGATCTCACTGCAAGCTAAGATGTAATAAATTAATCTAATGATCACCAAATAGAAGATATTGCAGCATCTGACTAATGACAACTCCAAATAGTTTTACTACGAGTAATTTTTCTGAGCATCGGTTAAAAACTTGTGTACTGAAAATAAGTAAGGCTTTATTCTCTAATGTAATACTCTTTATTAAAAAATTTATGGGTACTTTTGGGACAGAAAATTTAAATAAAAATTACTATATTTGTATTAAAGTTTTATTTGTTTTTAAATATTTGTTTAAATTTGAAAATACACAGCAATTAAGTGGCATAAGAAAAATATTATTATCATTACTTTTCTCATTCCTTTCATTTAATAAAAAAAATCTGTTCTACAAAAATATTTATGCCCTTAGCTGAAAGAAAGATTTATTAATTGTTTTTATTACTTCACCTTAAAATTTCTGCCACTCAATATTGCGTGGTTTTAAGCGTTATGGCCAAGAAAAAGGCAGATACAGTAGTTTCCACTAAAGTGATCGCTTGCACTTAATTGATATGCTCGCTTAATTTCTATAAAACCCCGCTACAAGGAAAATTTTAAATAAAAATTATAGGTAAAATGAATAGAGTTTAACTGAAGTACAAATAGCGGTATTTCGATAACCAGCAAATTTGATTACAAAATTATCTGTTTGTCTATGAAAATTTCGATCGATATCGTATGCCGCAACTTGTACCCTGGTTTGGTCGGTTAATTGAATCATCATGTAAAGTAGACTTGGGTCGAACTCGTTCACAAACCTGTGATCAAACCCATTTAAATTACATTAGTTTGTGGCAAAAATTAACTAGTGAACAAGTCCGACCCAAGTCTAATGTAAAGCCCAATATTTAAAATCACATCTAAAAATTTCTAGAAATTGCACATTTTGTGGGCGTACATTTAATTTTTTTTAACAATCAAACTTGATTGCTGATGAAATAAAGATTGGAAAAATATATATCGAATCTTAAAAAAGGAAATTAAGTACAGAAGTTGAAAGTTGTCCACACACGCAAATATACTGGTGCGTGCTTAACTGTATATGTACAGCTTTCACTTTACAGTTTTATGTAATGCGGGACGGAAGTGTGATTTTATAAAAAGCAAAGGAACTCGCTTTGAAATATAACTACTCATATTCTATTAAGAATATATTTAAACGAATGTAATATCAATTTTCATTACTTAACAATTTCACTTTGTAATAGGTGTTGATTCGATTTATTGGTACTTTCGCTGAAACGGGATGAATTTAGTTGCGTTAGTGAATAAATTAACAGAGAAGGGCATTAATTATTCACAAGGCTAATTGCATTAAATATCGTATTATTTTAAAAAATATATTCAGAGGAAGTTACTGTAACATGACCACAACTACAGGTGTCGCCATTATCGTAGCCGCCGTTATACTACCGCTAAGGTGAAAAATTACTCTGCATTAAGAAGTAAAATTTTCTTAATATCTCTTTCGGTTGCTCTAAACATTTTGAAATAAATTATGAAATTATGAAACTCATGCTGTGAGCAAAACGTATGCATTTCCATAAGGCGAGAAAGTTGGGAACCAGATATAATGAAAAAGGTGTCAAAGTGGCTACACCATCAGCACATTAAAGCGCCATTATTAGGACCATATCTCTAATTTGTTTTGTAAAAAATACACTTTCAACATGAGCATGCAACAAAATGTATTATCAGTGCTTCCATTATTAAAAAAAAGCATAATAAATAAACAAACAACAATTGCCGTGATCTCTGTCATCTTCGATTACTTCACCAACAATTTAGTGCTGCAACATTTGCTTCTTTTTTATGATCGTAAGTGTAGATGTGATTATTGTCTGGACGCCTTTTATCTCCAGCTGCGATAATTGCTGAATAAAAGATGTTTCTATAACTTATTGCTAGCAGCGGCGTTAAATCGTTTATGTTTTGTTTAATATTAAATTATAAAATGTACAAGCATAAATAAACAAATAAGCAGATATTTATTACATTAATTGAGGCTGCATACATGTTCGTATGAAAGAAAGATTTACGTTTTCAATATTCAATATTGAAATTGAAATGTTTGAATTCGAAATTATTAAAGCACTGATATTTTAAGTGATATAAAATATACATATATATATTTAGACATTTACTGGTTTTTAATTAACTGCGAAATTATGTTTATTTTTCCATAGTATCTAATAGATAAAATAAATATATGTATATATGAATGTGTATTTAAGACCACCCATAGCATTTATGGAAAAAAATAATTTTTTAATATCTTAGAAAAATTAAAATATTGGAAGCAGGAAGCAAATATATTCATTATTTTGTACTATTTCGATTTAAAAATTTAGTGTTTTTCCAATAAGTTCTTTCGTGTGTACTGAGAAATTTTAGCTTTCCTGCAAGCAACTATGGAAATTTCGAAGAAAGTACATACTTTCCTGATACAAAAATGCATCTCAAAATAGGGACCCAGCAAGTACTTAAAATTTTTACTGTATAAACTGTTATCATATTTGATAAAAATTGTATACACACAAAAAAGTAATATGAATGATTTGTTAATACAGGGTGTTTTTTAGAAGTATAAAACTTCGAATTGAAATAAAACACAAGAAAATCGTTTTAATGTCCATCAATTTGGCTTTATTGGAAGGATAATTTTATGCCATTAATGTTTAAATATGATTTCGGGCATGTGGCCGCCGCGGCTGGCTCGAATAAAGCCAATTCTACAGCTCCAATTTTCAACCACATTTTCGAGCATATGGGGACGTATGTTGGCAATAACGCCACGAATGTTGGCTTCCAAGTCCCCTAACGTTTCTGGTTTGTTGGCGTAGACGAGCGACTTCACATATCCCCAAAGAAAATAATCCAATGGTGTCAAATCACACGATCTTGGTGGCCAATTGACAGGTCCATTCCGCGAAATTATGCGCTCATCGAATGTTTCCTTCAATAAATCGATTGTGACGTGCGCTGTGTGGCATGTAGCGCCGTCTTGTTGGAACCACAACTCATCCACATTCATGCCATCCAAAATCTTCCATAAAGTTGATGGACAAAGCTCCAATTGCTGTGCACGGTGGCGAATCGATTCATTCAGATCCTCTTCAACACTTTGCTCTACAGCGGCAATTGTTTCTTCGGTGCGCACTGTTCGACGTCTCTGTGGATGCCTATTATCACATAGAGTAAACGTAGTGCGAAAACGATCCATGGTTAACCGAATTAATTGCTCTGATGAACGATCATGTCGACCATAAAATGGACGGAGCTTGCGGTAAACTTCCAATAAACCATTATTTTCGAAATAAATTTGCACGATTTGCAAGCGTTGTTCTTTTGTCAACCTGTTCATGATGAAATGGCAAACCAAACTAAATATTAATCACTTGACAGCTGACAAAATGGCCGCCAGTTAAAAAAGTGATGCCAACTTAAAGTTCTATACCTCAATAAAACACACCCAATATTAATTAAAATATTTGTGTTATCAATTAAAAAATTAATTAAATTTTCACCTATAAACAATTTGATAATATCAATTAAGTTTTTCCAGTCAAATTAATTAATACAATTAAAAATTTAATTAATATAATTAAATTCTTAATTGAAAATATTAATTCGTGAACAATTTTTTCTGTGTACTTTGACTTTTGATTTCAACCATTAGAGGTCAATTGAAAACTGGCTATAATTTTTTAATTCACCTTCATTTATTGATTTAAATAAGCATTAGAAAACATAAAATGTAAAGAAATATCAAGGGTTTATATTCAAAAAAATGCTATCTGCAAGGCTTGAAAATTTTAGAATAGCGCAAAAAAATTTTATTTTCTCAAAGTCTAAGGGTTATAACTAAATTTTGATGAATAGTGCAATTTACAAAAGACATCTTAATTCTACTAATGTTAATCAAATACAGCTATTTTGTTCTTGGGCTTCGAGAAAATAACAGTTTTATTTTGTCTACTAAAATATTCAAGAATTGCAGAAAGCACTTTCTGAATATAAGCCCTCGATATGTAATTTTATTTTTCAACCGAGTTTTTTTGGGGTGTACTCAAATGAGTACACTGACTTCTCATGTGTGAAAATTTTCAAAACATTGCTTTTCCATACAAAGTGTTTTTAAGAATTTTTTACACTGCCAACGAACTCTCGAATGGAGAACGACGCACCTTAGCTGGTTTTGTATTTTGGCTGAACACTATCCAGCTCCTTCAACCATTGACCCAAACTGTCGCAATTTCTTTTATCCACCTTGGCGTAAGTAAAAGCATGTAATATGTCAGCGAAACATTAACTGATCCATGGGGTTTTCATTGCTTAGAACATGCAACCGCCAAGCATTAGCAATTGACAGGTCCAGCATATACGTAAATAACACCCACCACCACTTTTTACCATGAACAGCAATCCTTTATAACGAGATTGACTGATCGAGCTCATCAACACCACCCATGCTTTTGTTATAATTTTGGAATAATAATAATAATAATTTCCCTTTCATTTTCCTTTTCGAATCGATAGTCGAAAGAACTGGGGATGGGCAAAAAATATCGATATATATCCTTTTTAATAAACCCAGCTAAAAAAATATGTATGGAGCATATATGATATCCCATATATGGTTCGGATCCGAAAAATGAGGGTATATGGGCATATATGATTATATATATTCATACATTTCCATACATGTACGTGTAAATTCCCTCCACAGTATGCAAAGTTCATATTCATACACTTTTGATTCACAAAAGCGCACTGCTGTGCAATAAATTAGATTACTAAAATTAAATTTTTTAGACTTGAGAGAGGTTGCATTTAATGAAACATTTGCTTGGACAAATAATTCAAAACCAACTAAAAGTCATTTCATTCATCAAAAGGTGAATCAATTATTTAAAAAACACATAAATCATATTCGTACATAACATTTAGCTTAAGAAATCAGATTTATAACTAATGCAATTAATTATAAAAGCAAAAATAATCCGCCTAACAATAGTTTTCAATACAGTAATATGAACTTTGTTTCTTATCTAGAGAATTTTGTTATTTTCTATAAAATTAATGACTGGTTTATTTTTTTTTTGATTATTTGATATATTAAATGTGGCCACAATGGGTGATATGAAGAAAAAAAAGTATTTGCTTTTTACTTAAAAATTTGTTTTAAAACCAAAAATTTGTATGTGTTTTTTGTTTTTATAAACAAATTTTTAAGTAAAAAGCAAATACTTTTTTTATTCATACTACCCAAGAATAACCCAAGAATGGTTTTTTTTAAACAAAAAGTTTTTCTTTTTTAAACGTTGAGGGTATTTATACATATAAACTTTGCATACCGTATGTATTTTCTAATGGATTTCCAATTCAGCAGTGATCAAATTCCAAGCTTTTTTGATTGCAAAAACGATATTATATGAGATATCATGTATGCATACATTCTTATATGGCTCCATATATAAAACCTTATATTTATATATGGATCCACATAGAAGAGCTTCATAATGAAATTTTCATATATGAGCTCATATGTTATAGTACATTTCATATATTAGTCCATATATTAGTTCATATATAATAGTTTTGCTATGTATAATCCCATATATTTCCATACATATTCATATATAGTTATATACGTTCATATATCAAAAAAATATATGGACCATATATAATTTTTTTAGCTGGGAAGTGAAGAATGTTTTAAAAATGTTGAAATATTTTTTAAAGGAAAACGATTTAAATAAAAATGTGGCGTATCCATTTTGCATGCAAAAATCCGTCCTGGTTATATAATAACAGAAAACTATTAAATATATTCAAAGGTTAATAAAAGCGGTGCATTCTCATTCTTGTCAAACTACAAATTACATTATTACAGGATTACATGTACCTCACCTCAGCGAGATGGTCTTCTTTTGTAGAAAAGAAATTATCTTCTTGCGAGCAAAAAGTATTCCATAAATAATACATACCTAGTTATATATATAGTTACTCAACGGAATGTATAGATATACAGTGTGGTAAACCACTTTATAAGAAAAGGATATATCATACACTTGGATTCTCTGTCCCGATTGTTGGATATAGCCAGAACATTGAAACACGTTCAAAATAGTACTTAGCAAAATTTCAAAAACGTTATCTTAAAATTTAACAATGCCTTAAGCTAGAAACTTTTTTACTTTGTCAAATGCATCTTCAGTTGTTCAGTTGGCAAAAGCAACATCTTGCATTTATGTATACACTTTAATTTACATAATTTTTAAGAACATCTTGGTGGTGTATTGAAATTGTAAGATTTCAATCATAATTTTGTATTTATTCATGCCGTTTGCATAAAGTATTTGAACACAATAAACGTAAAACACATTTACTGATTAGATAAAAATCCACAAGAGTAACAAAGATACAAAACAAATTCCCAGTTTTTTATTATTATTATTTTTCGCTTGCATATGAAATGTGTTGGACTAAAGACCAGTGGAAAACGCTGCCTCCAATTGTTAATAATAATAAAAAAGCTAAAGTTTAAATTTAAATCGATTCCCAAGTGTTCTAGACAATGAACAGTGTTGCTACGTACGGTTATTCAAACTTGTGGACACATTTGATGTAGGACACATATGTATATGATGGTGACGATGAGCTTTTTGTCTGTCCATTTTAGGTGGGCTACGAAAGATAATGTTGGCATTCACTCTTCTTTGCAAAAAGGATGGAGGGTAAAAATAAAACCAAGTTATTGGTGACAAATATGCACTCTAAAAGAAAATTTTCATGTACTAAAACAAATAAATAAATAAATAATTATATACAAATAATGGGCCTAATTACAAGTATCGTATTTGGGCTTTGACACGACGATTAGAGAAAAAAGTTTGAAGTCGAAGTCGAAATACGACATTGAGGCATACTAATGTTTCAGAGTAGCTCAAACCAATATTCGAAAACATTTTGTGTAATTACTTTTAATTTTTATTCCTATTTAATGCTTGTAATTTAAAAGAAATTTAAATTAGTATTTTTTTGGTTGAGCATATCTGGGTGCAGTTTGTTGCTGCTTCGACAACTCATCAATCAGTAAAGTTGAAGTTGAGGTCAAACTTTTTAAAGACTATTTTACTTATTGAGTCAACGTTTCATCAGAAGTCCCGCCATAATGGTTAAGAGTATGGGACACTATTGTAGAACATTCTATATAATGGAATATTAGACTTGAAAATTCTTGATTAAGCAAGTATGGTTGATTTGTCAACAACATAGCGTCACTAATCCAGGCAAGATTCATAAATGAAGTAAAAGTGTATGTAAAGGAACTAACAATAACAAAAAAAGCAATGTGAGTCCGATCACAGGGGAGATGTGTAAACATCTAGGAAATAAAAATTTTTTTAAGTTGGCACTACTTATGCTCTTAGGACATTTTTTTTAAATTTATCAATTAAAAGTATTAAAACTTTCAATATTGTAAATACATAAGAATTTGCTCGTTTTTATTTGTTTCATTTAACTTACATATTTGGTTAGTAAATGGGCACACTGGAGTATAAATCTATGTACTGCATTAACAATTGCAGTAAATTTCCTGTTTACTGAAAAAATTCAGTAAATTTTTACTGATTATGAAATTTAGTTTGCATTACCGTATTTATAATAAAATTGTAGCAAGTGGCAAAGTTTTTTTCATTCAAATTTTGAAATTTTTGTATGACTAAATTATTTAGCCACTTGGTAGAATTTCATTATGATTTTATTACTGATTACCGAAAATTCAATGCACCTCATCATATAATAAATTATTTAGGCACTTTATAAAAATTGCAGAAACAAATTTTAGCAATCACTAAAAATTTACTGGTTAAAAATATTATTTTTACTGAAATTTTAGTAGTACTGCAAAATGCCCATCTATCAATGTAAATGCCTTAAGTACAAATAGTTAATATTGTCTTATGGTAATTAAAATAAGATATATAAATTTTTGCCTCTACTGTATTTAACAATCTATAGAAAACTGCATCTGTAGTAGTGGAATTATTAGTTGTGCGTGTTTGTGGAGAATTGCTCATATGCAAGTGCAAAATGTCGTATAATAATTTTGAAAAAGCTTGCGACTGTGGGTTTGCAAAATTTTTATTAAAATCTCCACCCATAATAATTGGCATGAGATGGAGATCGTTACCCAATAGTCGTGCACCAGTTTCAGTGTAAGGCAATAGTACGTAATGAAGATATGTTATAATATAATATTATAAATTCTTTATAAAGGCTGCTATATATCTTTTAAACAAATACATACTTGACATTAAAAACGCTCTTTTATTTTTATTTATAAAGTTTATATATATTTTATTTATTTTATATTTTTTTACTTTTTAACAAAATTATCCGTACTGGCAATACTATTACACTAAAATTACTAAAATTAACATTGCTCTTGAAGGTATCCTTTAAAATTCGGATGAGTGTATTTCTATGCAGCTGTTAACTTTCTTTTTATTTCTTGTTGGTATGATAACACATGTTTACACTCATACATAGCTCACACCGATTTGATAACGCGGTGTGCATCTTACTCAAAATTTGTGATTGTATTGTGAAAAAGATTTTTACCCCCAGCGCTTAGATGTTTACACATCAGAAAAACTGGCTGACAGCAATGAACCTTCAACTCGCTGAACCTAAAGCCGAGGTAGTTGTTATGAGCGAAAGTAGAAGGAAATACTACATATCAGCTTAAGAAGTTTATTATTCGACATATTGTCATAATTATATTTTAATTTGAAATTTTTATACGTATTTCATTGGCGCTTAAACCAAATCATCAGTAGACTTCAACCACAAATTTGTGACTGTTCAAAATTTGTGGTTGAAGTCTACTGATGATTTGGTTTAAGCGCCAATGAAATACGTATATAGACCAAGCTAAACCACAAGCAAATAAATTTCAAACTACATATCAGTTCATGTATGTTAAGCCTCTATAGCTTCATTGCAGGCCATAAATTATTTCGGTATCACGATCTATGACTACTTAAACTTATAAAGTAAAATGGAATATATGTTCAAGAAGGCAATCGCAAGAATGATACTGAATATTTGTGGAACGTGACATAGATAGGGAACGTGAATAAGCTTCTGTAATAAAGAGGTATTTCCAGTATCCAGAAGAAGTTGTCTAAAAGCCTGCAGTGGTTATGGGACTATAAAATCAAAATTGGCAAATGCTTCAGCGGCTAATAACCTTCTTTGACAAATGTTTAAATTATTCATTTTGTAAGATGAACTAATGAACGAAATTGTTTTCTTAGCTTTAAAGTGTTATGGATGCCTTTGTATATGGAATATAACCTTGTGCAAACTTCCGCAACTCCTTTGCAAAACAGCACGCAGCTGAAATTCCCAGTTCACATCACACCCATTTGAAACGATAAGGCCTTCAAAACACTCATGCAGAATGTTTAATGTGTCAAAATTGATTCTCTTTTATTTTTGACGGTGATGATCTGGCCAACATGGTTCTCAAATGAATGTGGACCGTTGATGCCACCAGAATAAACAACATTCCAATGACTTTTACAGAATGCATTTGGTATTTTTGGATTTCATGTGGATTGGTATCGTCCTAAATTCAACAACTTCTCTTGTAGATGACTCATCTATCTAGGAATTGACCTCATATATGAAAATGATATTTCGTCATTTACAACTGCCTTTGGGGCTGTAGTTGGTTGCCTTCAGCTCTTCGGTTATTTGAATTTTTTTTGCCGAAAATAATAATTATAAACCAATGACTCTACCAAAATCTACAACAAACAGTTACTTTTGTAGGCTGAATTGGACATTCTTGGATCTTATGAAGAATGGTAACGAACTAAATTCAAAATGGGACTCATCTCTTAAGATGATTTTGCGATGAAAACTAGTTTCAACAATCTCAACTCCTTTTGCCTACAGCTCTTCAGTAAGTTGAATTTTATGCGGATGCAGACCAAGTCCCTACCCAAAACTCTCCAAGTTTTGGTCTGCAAACTTCAGGTATCTTGCCAGCGATGCGGATTTGACTGCCTCGCATTCTCCTGCAAACTGGTTTTCGTCAACAGGTGTGTGGTATTTGATTGTTTTTTGCACCAGTCGACTGAAGATCTTTCGCTAAGTAAAGGAATACCACATTGCAGATACATTGAAATGTTCCTTTTTCCATAAAATACAACTCCCAAAAAATGTGGACCACAACTTTCAAAATCCGTATTTCTGTGAATAAGACCAAAGTGTTTTATAATGGAAAACGAACGACAAGATAAAAACTTTTGTCAAATTGTCTAAATATTAAAATCAAGAACAAATGTAAGAATTTTCTTAAGACCTTCGCTGAAATGTAGGGTGGAGTATAGAAAAGAACACACCGACTTTTTGCAGTGTACATGGCCTCTAGACATGTTTGCTGCATTGCCAGACAGCATGTCTGTAAAGTTTAGCTAAAGTTATTCTCCAGCATTTCGGCCCCATCTGAACAACTATGAAACTATGTATTTTCAACACATTTTGTCACTCTGTCGTTTTTGCTTTCATTACTTATTGTTTTAGCAAAAAATGAATGAACTAAAAAGAAAAAATAATAACAAATTCAAGAGCGGAGCTTAAAAATAAAAACCATTGTCCAATGCTTAAAGGAAACTCTTATAACTGTGTGAAAAGAAATGTTTGCAAGAATCGTTTGGTCGGTCAGAGAATCATGTTTTATATTTATGAATCTTGTGTTGTCATATTGTCGGTATTTAAAGGTGCGATAAACGAATATCATCAAAAAATGCGACTGAATCTCTTTTTGCTCTCTGCATAATATTTATGATCATGATGAATTTTTTCTTTTTAAAACATTTGTTATTTTTGTTGTCCATTTTTTTACATTATTTTAAGACATTCTGTTACACTAGGAAAAATTTTTTGAAAATATTATTAAACCATGAAGACGATATTCAAAGAATATCGAAATATAGGCATTTATTTTTAAAAATTAACAATATAAGAAATATAACTTTAGCACTTGTTAACTCACTGATAATCCCACATTATTCTTTTACTTGTTCAGTAAATTATTTTTTATGAAAAATATATTGAAATGGATTATTGAGGGGGTTAAGCTGGATCCTATGCGCAATTCACTGTTGGTAATGCTGATCATCAGGAACAGTTAGCAAAATCAAGCATACGGTTTCAGAGCGGAAAAACTAAAGCTTCAGTTTGCCATATAAAAGAAACTATCTAAAACAGTTTTTTTATAATTTTTTTATTTATTTCATGTTTCAGTACGAATAAAACTGGTATTAAAAATCAATTATAAAAAAATAAATTCACTAAAGTGCGACTTTAACACACTCACGAAGGGTTCCGTACGGCCATGAGATATGTAATTCAATACGAACTTTAGTAGCCTATATAAAATATAGTTTTGGCATTTTTTTTCGTTTTTGACGTTTTTTTAATTTTGGCGATTTTTTTATTTTGTGATTGTTTTTTAATTTTCGCAATTTTTTTTGTTTTGGCGATTTTTTCGGTTTTTGGACTTTTTTCCTTTTTGGAAATTTTTTGAATTTTGACATTTTTTTTCGTCTTGATGATTTTTTTCGGTTTTTGGCGTTTTTTTTTGAAGATTTTTCGTTTTTCGATTTTTTTTTTATTTTGGCAATTTTTTTCGTTTTTGGCGATTTATTTAATATCTGGAAATTTTTGTTTTTTGGTTTGGCGATTTTATAATTTTAAAATTTTTTAGTTTTACCGTTTTTAAAAATTTCTAGAGTTTACCTCTTACGGTTCCCATGATATAGCAAGTTGTCAAAAATACATAGTCAAAATTGCATTAACTGATGGACCACCCTTTAATTAAAATATAAAATATAGTTTTGGCATTTTTCTTTCGTTTTTGACGTTTTTTTAATTTTGGCGATTTTTTTTATTATGGCGATTTTTTTTTATTTTGGTGATTTTCGGTTTTTGGCTTTTCTTCATTTTGGCGACTCTATTCATTTAGGCGCTTTTTTTTAGTTTTGACACTTTTTTCTCATTTTGGCGATTTTTTCGAATTATGCGACTTACTTAAGTGTTAAATTTTTTTTTTAATTTTGGCGCTTTTTTTCGTTTTGGCGATTTTTTTAATTTTTGGCAGTTTTTTTTTTGGTTTGGCGATTTTATAATTTTCAGTTTTTTTAATTTTACCGTTTTTGAAAATTTCAGGAGTTTACCTCTTACGGTTCCCAAGATATAGCAAGTTGTCAAAATTACATAGTCAAAATTGCATTAACTGATGGACCACCCTTTAATTAAATTTTTTTTAAATTTTAGTGTTAATTGTTGTAGTCCATACTAAAATACACTAATTTTACAAATTTCAAGTGTCAATATACATATATATGTACATACAATTGTATGTATATTACATGGGATTTTAGCATTTTTCGTTGCTCGTTTTGGAACACCCTTTAATTTTTAATTCTCATGTATTTGTTGTTGTAGCTCTTACGGCTCCTGAGGAAATACCGTGTGACGGACAGACGGACTGACGGACAGCGTAGCGAAAACAATAGGGTTCCTTTTTTACCCTTGGTGTACGGAACCCTAATAAAAAAGGCGTTCCAGGGTTGGAAACCTTAATTTTTGTTTGTTTTTTGCATAAAAGTAACCTAAAAGAGCATCTCAAGCGCGAAGAAAGACACCCAGGGGTACAGACTTCACCGTACCAGTCGAATTTGCTTTTTCGTTTTGTTTTGCCATTCGTAATAATCTACTACAACGCAAATCGATGAGACTTGATGACTTTACGATGTGTATGAACGCAAATGCAGGTTCAAAAGAAAATTGAACTAGCCACTGAACTACCATAGCACATATTTTTGTACACAATTCAATTAAAAATTAAAAAATAAAAACTCGAAGTAAAAATTTCATTCGCATCCAAATTTGTGTACAGGTAAGCGAGAGAGGATGATCTATAAAAAATTTTGAGTGTTTGAATAAAAACAGCCGACTGACGTCTTAGTGTTTGTGGTAAATTTCGTTATTCGCTTACGTTGTTGCATCCTTGTACGGCAGAGGGGATGCACTGTGTGCTTGTTGCTCTTCCGAAGAGCTTTTTTTTGTGTAAAATTAAACTACACCTTCCGAAAAGTTATTATGGAAGGGATATAAGAATATACAATAGAACAAGTCAAAGTGCTATATTCGGCTGTGCCGAATCTTATATACCCTTTACCAAAGTGCGTTTATGTAGTATAGAGATACAAACATAAGCACAGAGATATGTAGGTGCATATTCATTTCGTGAAAAAATTCATACTTTTTTCTAGTGCAATTTTTAATTTTTTGGCATTATGTTTAATTTGGTGCTTTTTAAATTTTGGCGATTTGTTTCATATAGGCAATTTGTTTTGGTTTTGGCGATTTTTTTCTGTCTTTGGCTTTTTTTTAATTTTGGCGATTTTTTTCGTGCTGGCGATTTTTTTGATTTTGACGATTTTTTCATTTAAGCGATTTTTTTATTTTTTATATATTTAATTTTTTTAGTTTTGACAGTTTTTTTCTCGTTTTGGCGATTTTTTTCGGTTTTTGGCGTTTTTTAATTTTGGCGATTTTTTTTCGTTTTGGCGATTATTTTGATTTTGCCGATTTTTTTTCATTTAAGCGATTTTTTTTGTTTTTGGCATATAGGCAATTTGTTTTTTTTGGCGATTTTTTCCGGTTTTGGCGTTTTATTTTTTAATTTTGGCGATTTATTTTCGTTTTGGCGATTTTTTTGATTTTGGCGATTTTTTTTCATTTAGGCGATTTTCTTAATTTTTGACGATTTTTGTTCATATAAAAATGTTTTTTTTTTGTTTTGGCGATTTTAGCGGATTTTTGTCATTGTGGGATTTTTTTTTGGTTTTGACACTTTTTTCTCGTTTTGGCGATTTTTTTTCGTTTTGGCGATTTTTTTTCATTTAAGCGATTTTTTTTAATTTTTGGCGATTTTTTTCATATAGGAAATTTTTTTTTTGATTTGGTGATTTTATTTCGGTTTATGGCGTTTTTTTAATTTTAGCGATTTATTTTTGTTTTGGCGATTTTTTTTTTGATTTTTGCGATTCTTTTTCATTTAGGCGATTTTTTTTTAATTTTTGGCGATTTTTGTTCACATAATCATTTATTTTTGTTTCGGCGATTTTTTTCGGTTTTTGGCTTTTTTTAATTTTAGCGTTTTTTTTTCATTTTGGCGATTTTTTTGTTTTGGCGATTTTTTTAAATTTTTGGCGATTTTATAATTTTCGGATTTTTTAGTTTGACCGTTTTTGAAAATTTCAAGAGTTTAACTCTTACAGTTTCCAAGATATAGCAATTTGTCAAAATTACATAGTCAAAATTTCATTAACTGATGGGCCACCCTTTAATTTAAATTTTTTTAATTTTAGTGTTAATTGTTGTAGCCTATATAAAAATACACTAATTTTACAAATTTCAAGTGTCAATATACATATGTACACACATACATACAATTGTATGTATATTACATGGGATTTTAAAAGTTTTCGTTACTCATTTTGGAACACCCTTTAATTTTTAGCTTTTATATATTTGTTGTAGCGACCAAAGTTCTACATACACTGTCCAAATTTCAGACCCATAGCTTTTACCGTTCCTGAGAAAATAGCCTTCTTCCTAAAACATGAAATATGTTTAATTATTAGGAAAAAAGTTAAAGTTTTCCAACCCTGGAAACGTTTTTTAATCTGTTAAGTTTTTAAAATTTTTTTTTAATTATAAATACCAATTTTATTCATACCGAAGTATAAAATAAGTTAATTTAATAAAAAAGTAATAAAAACTTGTTTTCGGTAGTTATTTTCTATGGGTAAATTGAGTTTGAGTTTTCCAGCTCTGAAACCGTCTGCTCGATTTTGCTGAATTTCAATAGCAAAATTTTTCGGAAAATTTCCGACACACCAGTCCAAGAACGAAGTCGCTAGCTCTTCTGGGAGCTTGGGAAAACCGATTTCACGTACAGACAGACGGACAGACGGACAGACGGACAGACGGACAGACGGACAGACGGACAGACGGACATCGCTTGTTCGTCTTCCCTATGCATAAGGATCCAGAATATATATACTTTATGTGTCGCTTATTAATATTGTAGAAATTACAAACGGAATGACAAACCTATATATACCCTTTTACCATTTTTTGGTAAAGGGTATAAAAATACAGAAAAAGAAGAGAGTTTTATTAATAAGCAATTACTTCCAAATCTCGATTATTTTTTTGATGGGATGTATGTAAGTATGTCAAATCCGGCCATTGATAGAAAACCAAGCCTAATGTATTAGCGCATGTGTATTAATTTGTATAAAAAGCGGATTGATGTTTGGCACTCTGGTGCCAGTTTGACCAGCCTGGATGTATGTACTTATGTATGTATCTGTATACTACATATGCGTACCTACATACGTTGGTGAAAGGTATATAAGATTCGACTCAGCCGAATATAGTAGTCTTGCTTTTTTAGGGTTCCGTACACCAAAGGTGAAAAAAAGAAACCCTATTGTTTTCGCTACCCTGTCCGTCTGTCCGTCACACAGTATTTTCTCAGGAACCGTAAGAGCTACGGACCTGAAATTTAGACAAAGTATGTAGAACTTTGGCCGCTACAACAAGAAATACATGAGAATTAAAAAATAAAGGGTGCTCCAAAACGAACGACAAAAAATTTTAAAATCTTATGTAATATACATACAATTGTATGTACATATGTATATTGACACTTGAAATTTGTAAAATTAGTGTATTTTTATATAGACTACAACAATTAACATTAACATATTAAAAGATTTAAATTAAAGGGTAGTCCATCAGTTAATGCAACTTTGACAACTTGCTATATCTTGGAATCCGTAAAATTTCAAATTTTCAAAAATTTTAAAAAATCGCCAAAAAAAATTCTAGCACTAAAATAAATCGCCAAATTCGAAAAAATCGCCCAAATGAAAAATCGTCATAATGAAATAAAACGCCAAAAACGAAAAAAATCGCCAAAAAGCGAAAAATGCGCCAAAACCAAAATAATTGTTTATGTGAAAAAAATGGCAAAATGAAAAAAAAAATCGCCTGAAGAAAATAAATCGCCAAAAATTAAAAAAAAAAATCGCCAGAACGAAAAAAACCGCCAAAATTAAAAAAACACCCCTAAAACCGAAAAAAACGAGAAAAAAAGTGCCAAAACTAAAAAAATCACCAAATCGAAAAACGCCAACATTAAAAAAAACCGCCAAAATAAAAAATGCGAAAATAAAATAAAAATAAATAAAACAGCTTCAAAAGCCAAAAAAAATCGCCAAAACGAGAAAAAAGTGACAAAACTCAGAAAGCGCCAATAAATTCAAAAAAACCCAAAGCTAAAAAAACGATTAAAACCGAAAAACCCCAAAAATGCCAAAACTATAGTTTATATTGGCTAAAGTTCGTATTGAATTACATATCTCGTGTCCGCCCGGAACCCTTCGTGCGCGGGTCAAAGTCGCAGTTCACTGAATTTATTTATAAAATGACCAGGCATTAATTAATACATTAAATTTAAGATAGTCAAAATCCGTATTGTAGTTTTTAATGAAAGATATGCAACCTATTTTTAAGCGACTTCAAAAAGAGAAGGATGTTAACAATTCGTCGGTATTGTTTTGTGTTACTTTATAACTCGGTACATTTTAGACCGATTGTAAAAATTATATTTTTGTCTGAAAGGGTATAGCTTCCCATTGGTCCCATTGTAAAAAAGTTGGCGATGACACACCCAAAATTTTTTTATTCAATTTTATTATATTCTACTTATTTGATTGCTGCGAAACCTTGCAAGTACAAAATTTAAAAGTTGAAAAAATGGGAGAGTTTACACCAGTTAAAATGTATTATATTATTTCACGTTGTTTTACTTAACCAATTTTTACGAAACTTACCACACACCTTGAGCTTTAAAAAAGCACAATCCTCCATTTAAAAAATGGACGGATTCACGCCCATTAAAATTTAATATTTTATTTTAAGTGGTTCAACTTTACTAACTCTTACAAGACTTAACGCGCACCCTGAACGCGCAGCTCTGATAAACACACAATCTTACATGCCCATTAAAACTTAATTTTATATTTGACGTACTTCTTCTATCAGATCTTTGCACTTAAGTATGTTTTTTTTGGCAGAAATAATTATTTACTTTTTGGTTTGTGACATTTTGTGTAAGCAACCTGTATTTATTTATGTAACTTTTTTTTAAGCGAAGTTTTTATACAAGTATTTTGCGAAACTATATGTTTATGCAAGGCTTTAGCTATAAAAAAAACATGTAAAACTAGCAAAAATAAATATTTTACAGCAGAACTAATTGCAGTTCTAAGTAATGATAATGATAATTTGAGATCTGTCATAAAAAAAGAAAATCTTAACAATAATTTTCTTTCTCTGTAAATGCATGATGATCTTAACGATCGTATACTTATTGGTTGGAATGTTGTTTAATATTTAAGTTCTTGTTATTGACATTTTTTTTTAGTTTAAACTCAAATCTTTTTGGCAAAGTCCAAAAAGACAAAAAGCTAAAAGCGATTTGGTATACAATGCCATCTTTGGGGAATTGTCACCCATACAAAATATCAACACTTGTCATACATTAATGGCATATTTTTTACGTTTGTTCATATAAGATTTTTTTCTTATGGTTTTTCTATAAAAAAAAATCAGGGAAACTATTATCGCACAATATGACTCAAATGTTACTCTACACTTAATGGCATGCGGTGATACAATAGATATCGCACAGAAAACTTTTGCAATTTATAACAGTCCATTGTTCTAATATCAAACTAGAACATATACAACCATACATATGTGCATACATATATATTTTCATTTAAAATTAGATTAATAAACACTTTATAAAACAACATTATACTTTAGGTATAAGGCAGTAACTGCCGTACTCAGAAAAAATAATTTGTGTTTAAAAAACGCTTACAAAATAAATGTTTTACGATTATGCAAATTTATTTGCTAAACGTTTTGTTTTAATATTTTGTTAGCAAATATCCTTTACGCAACCTTTTCTTATATGTAGAAAATGTTATCATGGCAAATGCGCTGATCATGGCAAAGGCTGACTGTAGGGCATCTCAGCAATACCCAAAAAAAGATCTTTAGCAAAAACAAATATTCCTATTAAAGTTTCTCTTGTTTCTTCCTTTTTTTATTTTAACACATCCTGTTATGAATTTCAAGGTAAAAATTGCATTTATGAAAGTTTGTCTCTGTTTTTATCGAAATTCCAAAGAATTATTTATTACGGGCTTATGAGAAATAATGATGTCGATAAAAATTTTAAAGATTACACTCTGGCTTTAGGGAAACAAAAAATTTAAAACTAAATAAAATTGCTGTCGTCTAATGGACTTTTTGCAAAAAAAGAATATATGTATATATACATATGTACATATATAAAAAAGTGAAACAATATAACGGAGCATTAAAATAAAAAAAATTCCAAGAATTCTGAGATGAGTTTAAAATAAAATTAATCAAGTTTAATTGAATGTGTTGAATGTGTGTTTAAATTGTCAAATTGCTTTGAAAGCAATTGGAATTTTGTTAAAATTGTATTTAAGATGATGATACATTTGTTTTTTAATTGAATTTTCTTTCGGCAATGTGGCTAAAAATTACAGTAGGAAGTTAATATTATTGTGTTAATATTTCTAGTACACGCAAAAAGTATATCAGCAAATACATATATAAGCCGTAATTCTTATTATTTGGTTCATGGACTACTTTTTTTAGGGGTATCCCAAGTTTCGAATCCATATCAGGTGGGCTCAACTGCTCAGGTGACTATTTGCGCGACTTGTAATTTCAATATCCATCAGATGTCAATACACAGTTTTCAGTACAGTTTATTGACATTCAAATCGTGTGCTTTTTTAAAGCGACTTGAGGCAATTACATATACCTTATATGGATATGCTTTTGGGTATTCCTTACAAATTTGCTTTTGTATTCACCAAAAGCAAAAGTTTTTGGACTTAGAGTTAATTTTATTTATGTTTTCAAATAAATAAAAATTAAGGACTTGGCGCCCGATGTCGACTGAAAAAGTACGATTGACAATTTGTATTGAAAACAACAATAAAATAAGAAAATTAGTTTTCAAAATTTTTATTTATTCGATCTTTCAGATCTTAAGCTCAATTAAAGAAGAAACATATAAGAAAATCAGTTTTTGTTTTCAACATAAGTAGTCAATCGCACTATTTCTGTAAAAAGTGTAGTCAGATATGTCGGTTTGTCTTCAAGCGTGGCGATAAAAATTTGCTTTTGGCGCTGAATATTTTTAAATGACAATTAGCGATTAATTCTGCGATATTTTTGGCTATATTTTTTTAATTTCAATAACATAGAATAACACTGTGGTATTTTTATATATAGTGAATTTTTTTCTACAACATAAACGAATTCGTGCAAACGGTCCGTTCACATATTACGTAACGCTGTTTTTCCTGATTTTTTACTCCCTTCCCCCCAGTAGCACATGGCAAATAAAACACAGTCGCTTTCACAAGTGAAGTGAATATTATTTAATATTCTAAAATTGATTTTTTTAAAGAGTGCATTAAACTTTGAACATACATTTTGTTCGGGTGTTTTGAGATTAATTTCCCATATTAAAATGTAATAAATATTCTTAAACAATTCCTTACTACTAGATTAGCTCACGATCTACTTCCTGTGCGCATTTCACTCTTGGTTTTTAAATAAGTTCGGTTACACAAAAAAATAAAACTAATATCCTTATTAAAGCACGTCTATATATAAAAAATTCCATTAATATAAAGCTAAGTCTAGACGATATGTTGAATCAGCAAATATATGCTTACATTCATATGCTTAAAAATAACAACAAATCCTGCTGTCAGCATATATATATATATTTTAGTTGTCTACACAGTATGTTGAAAATACCAAATTTTTTAAAGTCAACATATGTCAGCAAATGATAATACAGCATATTAGTTAGCATACAATTTTTGTGTCTACACAATATGTTGAATTTTGTATTCTGATATAGATGTTGAGTCATGTGAGCATTTGCTTAAATATAAAAAAATTACAATTCTCTTTTTTTATTATTAATTTATGTATGTATATCGCTTTTAGTGAAACTATTTATGTATTTGCAATCATACATGTATATAATGAAAAAGAAATTAGCGAAATGACGGAAATTGGCAATAAGCTGCAACTGCAGGATGACAAAGTCGCAAATTTTGCACAAAAAAAAATATGCGAGAAGTTGCATAATTATGAAACAGCCATAATATTGATTAAAAATCGACAAAACTGAAAAAATTCAATAAAAATCGCGAAAATGACGAAAATTCGCAAAAACTTACTATCAGCGGGATGATGACCAATTCTTTTATTTTTTAAAATCGGTAAAACTTAGGAAGCTGAAAGCATGCAAAAAGTCTCTTTTGCGAAGTTTGCAAAAACTCCCGAGAAGTTGCAAAATCGGAAGGAAGCTGGAATAAGAGTGATTATCTTCTTCAAAATAGCCTGAATTTTTTTTATGAAATTGTAATTTCCCTTATGTTTTACTCACCCGAATCCACCATTAATATTTTTGCAGTATATTTTTCACATTTACTGTTTTGTTTTAATCAATGGTACCATATTTTTAATATGCAGTAAATTGGCGAATTTAAGAGAAAAAATTACAAATCAAACAACACTACATACATTAGTATAGTTAAAATATCAATTCTATTTGCTATCAAATCTGCCATATGCCCAAAAGCTTAAATAGACTTTTTAACAAATAACATATACATATATACAGCATACATAGGAAATTTCTTACAAAGTAAAAATATGGTGTCTACACTATATGCTAAAATCATGAACAAACGTTTGTTGGCAACTTTAACAAATACCCTTCATATGTAGTTAAGCATACGTATATTGGAAAAATTTTGTATCTACACGATATGTTGGCACTGGTAACAAATTTTTCACCATAAATATGCTAATTCAACATATCGTCTAGACTTATCTTAATACATATCTAAACAATTAAACGTTGTAGCATCAAGTTGGCCAACAAGTACTTTAAGACTTAATAATTTCATATTGTCATGTACATGGCGGAATATGTTTTTTTAAACCACACTTTTTTGTCCACGTGAATTGGAAATTTTTTATGTACAGATGTATGTGTATATTAAGGGAATTATGATGAACCCAATTGGGATTGCGAGTGGAGGTGCGTTATAGCACCACCCTTCCTAACCTGACCTATTAAGAACATTTAAAAATGTAAAAGTAGAAAGATGAGGAAATGAAAACCATGTAATCAATTTGCTACAATTTGTTTTAACATTGTTTGGTATGACTTTCTTGGAAAAATTTAAAATTTATCATGCCTTGTTATAATCCATTTAATTTATTATAGAAAATTTGTATGATTTAAAAACCATTAAAATTTTGGATAGTTTTTATGAACTTTAATGTACGCGAACAAGAAAACTGATATTCGGCACATCACTATAATATATCTATATGCATACATATGAAGGTAACAAGTACGATCCTTGATTGAGTGTATTTCCTTGAAAATTGAAACAAACATATAGTGTTACATAACATGTGATCAGCCCCAAAAAAAAAGTTATTTTCTCTGTTTAAAGAAGTTTCCATCAGAAGTGGTGCTTGATCAACTTCCAGAAAATAAGTATATGTTTCAAGCTTATGGTCAATTTCTAAATGCTGTGACTCTCTATCACAAAAAATGATCTAAAATTGATGCAACCCAATAGTTTATTTGGTGTTTATATGACATAGTGATGACAACTTCCTACAATAAATTGGAACCAACATTTTGATAGTGAGGCACCAAACCTGTTTTATCCCAGTAAGGAAAAAAACATCAATAATGATACTGAAAATAATGAAAATTAAAGTTTTGCTTTAATAATTGGCATATGTGCTTAATTAAATAAATTGTTAAAGTTAACATAAATTATACCTTATCACAAGATTTATTTAGGTCTCGGTGTTCAACTTTAATTTATCATATTTAAAAATTAACTACTTTCTTAATTTCTCCTTTTTATGATAGTCATTACCATGATACAATAATATAAAGGTACGATTACTCTCTCTTTTTTCCTTCTGACTTTTGTGCCGATTATTTTTTACTCCCAAAATTAAAGCTACCTTATTAATTTATGAAATCCGAGTTTTCCATTAATTTTTTACTTTTTTGTTGATTTAATTAAAAATATTAGAGGTACTCATTTCAGTATTTTATTGTTGGTAAATGTAATTTTTCTTACCACAACAGAGGAACAAATTTTTTCCAGTACTTTTTACATTTTTCCATTTTTCCAACAAAAAAAAAACTGTAATGAATACCTTTATTGAAAAAATTTTAATTATTTTGTAATTTAAAATAAAAAATTTAAAAAAACAACAAATTTACAGCAGCAGCAAATATATAATACTAAGGATATGAAAAATTGTAAGGAAATTTCCACCTAAACAGTCTCAATCAAGTGTTCGGAATATTCGATAGGAATATATATTATTTTTCTATACCTTTATGCAATTGGAAATCCATTGAATGACGAGAAAAGTATTTATGAAGCGAAACTTAAAAAAATCTAAATTTAACATTTAACAAATTTATTATTCGACATACATATTGTTAGAATTTTATTTTATTTTGAAATTTATTTGCTGGGGATTGTAGCCTACTGATGATTTGGCAAAGCACCAATGAAATATATATAGACACTGCTTAACTAGTCCTCGTCCATACAGTGAAACATTTACTGCAAAACATTTGAGTTTGTTGACGAGAGGGGAAAGAGGAATGGCAAAGGGTACTTTATTTCATGTACACGAAGTTCTTGTTGAGTACGTCATTCATTAACCTGCAAAAGAAAATCTTCACAGTGTGGACTCGAATGCAGTTTCAAAACAGAAACCTAATGTTTCACTGTATGGACGAGGACCTACCAGAATATAAATAACAATTAAAATAAACTTATGACAATATGTCAAATAATAAACTTCTTAAAAATAAATAAATTAATAAAAATTCTCTTTTTAAATTTAATACTACTAAAGCGATGACGTTCTAATCAGATCTAACTTCAAAAAATAAGTACATTGCTGCCACTTTGACTAAAACTGGTTAGGAAATATCGTTGACGAAAATTTAAAATATTTTACAATAAGCTTTAAATTTTTATAGACAAAGAGATATCGTTGTCGAAAATTCTCGAAAATAGTGTTTGGTTGGCTGAGTCGGAAAATATACTATGTCCTTTTTTTTTATTTTTCAGGATGGACAAAAAACTTGTAAAAAAATTTGTTCTCGTGGTATGCCGCATAATTTATCAATCGCTCAAAAAAGGCTCACGTCATGTGGTGTAAGGAAATTATTAAAAATTTGAACCGTGGTGTTTCAAAAAACATGTACAAAATTGTGACAGGTGACACGAATCATGGATGTATGCTTGTGAGCCAGAAACAAAACAGCAATCGACCTTGTGGGTATTCCAAAAAAAGCGATATATAACAAAAGCACAGCGAAGCAGCCGAATGGGTCATGCGGCCACTGTTCAGTTTAAGCAACGTAGATCTTTCAATTTAGAGTGGTTCACGACCACTTCTTTGCCAGAAGTCTTCGGAAAAATTCGTAAGACGAACCCCCGAAGGCGAATAATTCTTCATCATGACAATGCGAGCTCTCACACGTCTTGTCAACATCGAATTGTTGACTCATCCCCCATACAATCCTGATTTGGCACTTAATGACTTTTTCTTGTTTCCGAATATCAAAGGTAAACTGCATGATCAACGACTTACGAGCGCCGAAGAAGAAGTTAAATCATTCAAAAACCTTGTTTTGGAGGCGTCTCAAGAGGAATGAAGAAACTGCAATGAAAAATGGTTTGAACGAATGCAAAAGTGTGATAATCATCATTTAAAAATGCTTGTTATTATTTTCTTTTCCTATTCTTTTATGAATAGTAGCCCTCGTAGCATATTTGCCGACTAAGCCAACGGTTTGTATTTTTTGTCAAATAAATTTTTGATATACATTTTTTTTGAATTAAGAACTAGAGAGAAGCTTAAGGCCTGCAAGGTCAAGCGATTCTAATTTTTTTTTTGCATAAATCATCGAGCCATTACCGACTTGTTATTTTTTAAGCTAGAAATACTCATTTCATTCATTACAAACAGGTTTCATTACTCATAGAAAAACCTAAAAGAAAAGGGGTTAAAATCAAGATGGAAATCGACACAAGGTTACAAGAGTTTTAATGATCGAAAGCTAAAAATATTAAGCATTATTCTCATGACAATTCGGAGAGAGATGTGTAGGAGAATATAGACTATAGCCATGAGCAGCATCATTTAATTACAAATTTCTGGAACACTCTCCCCCTGGCCTAATTTCACCTGCTTAAGGCCGCCAAACTAACAAATTTTATAAACTTATTAATGTTTTATTCGTTTAAAAAAATAGTCAGTTACTTAACTGATTCCATTTTTTTAAAGCAATTGTTAAATTTTTCATATTATTACCAATTTTTCACGCCACTGTTAAATTTTTCATATTATTACCAGTTTTTCACGCCACTGATTCGAATATGTATAATGAATATGATTTCTGATATGTAAAATAAATTCACTAGCAACTTGAAAACCAAACACGTCGTACTTGTACTAACATTCATATGCGAAAAAAAATAAATGTAAAATTTTATTGAATAAAAAATCACTGTATCTGCAGTATGAGATAAATATGAACGAATGCAAGAACGAGCAACAATTTGGTTCCAAACTGCAGCACAACAGGTTTGCTTGACTCTTTATGTGATCTTATTACCGATTGTCATACGCAAACAATTTTTGATATCAATTGTTTTGATTTTTGACTTTGAATTGTGACAGTTCTTTGAAAAGAGAAGATATAATATAGAAAAATTATAAAAATGCTTACATACTTATGGAAGTAAAGAAATAAGGAACAATCATAAAGGAAGGGCAACCAGAGGAACCAAATCAAGGTAATATCATATTGACAATGTAGAACAAATAATGCTTAAAACATTAAGGACGATCACAGTCAGGGCATTAAGCATATTGAGGAATAAAAATAAACTCTTTTTGAATTACCAAATAATCAGAAAAATTATGCACCGAAAATAATTCACGGAAAGTTAAATTTTTCTTTCGTTATGAAAACTTAATTTTTTTAGTTTTAATTGTTTTGTCTATTACTAAAATAATTCACTCAATTTTTGCTTATATTAAAACTAATATTCAAGTCAATGATAATGTACGAGTGCAATAGTTTTTTTTTATAATGAAATTAGTTACAGTTAGGGATGACTATCGATACTGCTTTTCACCAATCCCGGGTTTCGGGATTTCAAAAAATCAAATCCCTGGATTTCAGAATTGTTCGTTTTTTAAATTCAGGGATTTTTCGGTACTCTGTATTTTTTTAACATTTTATAAATATTTATTAAAAAACGTCTTTGAAAGAAGTTAAAAAACAAGGGATTTATAATTCATATTATATTTGGGGTATTCACAAGGGTGTCTTAAGTGTCCCAAGTGTCATAATGTACTAACATTTTAACATGGTTAAAAAAAATTGTTGTTGTGGGTCAAACAAAAAGGTCATAAAGTAATAAGACTTTCTCAGCTATGTTTATTGTTTGTCATACCTACCTAGTGGTAAAAATATACATTACGTAATCGATGATATTAGTAATGCTTAAGGCTCAGTTAGCCGACTGTAATATAATGTAAGTGCAACGTAGAAAACAGCTGATCGATTTTTTTTATATGAAAATTAGGTTACGTTACATTACATCTCTATAACCATTTTAATTACTTTTCAGATAACAATATCGATCAGCTGTTTCCTACTGTTGCAGTTACTTTACATTACATTCGGCTAAATGAGCCTTTAGTAGCAGTCAGTGATGATTCGTTCACTTATTTTGATATTTAGATTTAACATAAAAGTGTCATAGGATGCGTAAGTGGTGCGCTCTCCCTTACAAAGTAAGCTACGATGGCAGTACGTGCCACTAGCATTGCACTTACATTGACAGCGGAGTTGTAAGCGGGCAATGTACTAAGGTGCTAAACAGTGTTGCCAAAATGTTGTAGACATTTCCCACCATATTGCCCCTGGAAACCCACTAAAAACCGCCAGGTTAATAAAAATAAACGCTAATATAACCGCTGAATATTTTATAACTAACATATAAGAATAAGATAAATTTTAAGATATATGTATGTATGTTGGAATCTCATATTTCCCCAATAATTGTAAGCAAAACTCAGCCTACTCTTTAAGTAGTATTTTATTTCCTGCAGAGTTTCCATACACGAGCATCGTTCCAGGAAAAAGGTAGAATCCAAAACAGAAACAATTATTCCCAAAAAATTTTCAAACAAAAGTTTGTTTTTCACTATTCCAGTAAATAGTTTGATCCAATTTTATTTTAAGCAAAACAAAAAACAATATGGAGCGATAAATTCTAGTTGATACAATTAATATAAAGAAATACTTGTAACAAAATTGTTAAGAGAATATTTCTGTTCCAATATAGAAATTGCATACTGTACACAACAGTTATTTATTTTATTTACTTTTTATTTTCATTAAAAAATGTTATTGAATCAGACAATCTGCTGATTGAAAAAATCGGAGTTTTTTTCCAAACAATTTATTACAAAATCTTGCATTTGAATTTACAAATTTCTTTGAAGGACCTAAATTGAAAAAAATTAGTATTTGATTCAGAGAATTTTGTATTTGAAATGGAAAATTAATTTTTACTGTGAAGGGACTATTCCATCCTATAATATTAATGTTTAAGTATCTTTTCAACATTTTCTGCGATAGACTCTAATTATTCTACACGTGTGGAATAATGTCTTGCCGTTTTGCTTGAAGTATTTGTAAAATATTGTTAAAATTTCCTGATTTTCGGACTATCTGAAATTAAAAAATTGGGTTGATAAAATAAACTCTGCGGCTTAATTCACATTGGCTTGAAGTTTAACTTCAAAGGAAAATTTCAATAAAAAAGGCTCTAATCAAAAACAAATTATTCAGAAAAAGTTATTGTTTTGAGAGATTTTGGTTGATATTATATTTTCCTCATACTCACTTTTTCCATCATATATTCGTATGTACATGTATACATTTGTTTTTATTTCTAACTTCTTAAAGTTACACATTATACTACACGACCACAATATGTCAATTTTTTATTTGTAAATAAAAAGTGACGTTAGTTTCTTTTCGCTGTACATGTTTAACTCAAAAAAACTCAACATAAATACAAGGGCAAGTCTTCCATACCTGCGTTATAAAAATTTATTTCGATTCAATGTATTTCTTTATATGTTTCATAAAAACGCTGAAAATCCGTCAACTAGGAAATTTTTCCGCTAAAATTCCCGCTGGTGGTTTTTTAAATAGACTTGCCGCTAATGACAACAAAATACAGTGTCATATATAGCGGGAAAACCGCCGGTTTGGCAACACTGGTGCTAAAACCAAAATACAAATAAGTATAATATTTTTAATTGTAAATTATAAGGGGTTGCTCACAGCAGTAATATTTTTTCGTTTTATTACTTTAAAACGTTTTAATTTATGAGTACCTTCTTAATACCCCAATTATATAGTTAAATATTGTAAAGTTGTACTATCGTGTTTTTTATTTATTTAAAATTTTAGTTTCTTGGTTTCTCTTTGTTTTCATTTTTGATGTGATTACAAAACTAAATGACTAAGGCCGAGTACATGCTGTGATAAACACACTGTTCCAATAGCCAATTGAATTATTTTGCGATTATCAATTTGTAGAAATATTAAATAACAAACAATAAGAAAAACAAAGTCTCACAATGATAAAGCAAACGACCCTAAATGTCATTGTGTCAATATTAGTACTTGATGTAGGGATTGGCATTCCTTTCGCTAGAACTCTTTATCAAATTCGTGAGCGCACAATTGCTTTTATCTATTTTAATATTACTTATGAAAATCATCATTCGTACGTAATTTCCTTCCCAGAAAAAATTTCTAGTTACTCCTATGATCAAGCTAATGCTCGTATACACAACTTCGTTCTATATAATTGACGTATTGTTTGACCTCAGAGGTAGATGGACCATAGACAAGAACTTACATTGTGTTTAAAAGTTTAAAGAATTATTTCACTCGAAATGATAATGTAATTCGTTGGAAACACATATGTGTGATGATTACCGAATTTAGCCAACAAACTCCGTATCTTTATAAAAAGACTGTAACGAGTTCCAAAAGCGGGAAGGAAATGCATATAGATAATTACTTAACCATAAAAACATGCCATATGATGATTACCATTCAATTGGTATGATTATCCTTAATAAAAATTTTTTTAGTTAAAATTAAAAAGTTGAAAGTGTTGCTAAGTTTGGTGGAACCATTGTCACTGCATATTTTTCATTCGTATATAAATCTGCTGTGTGGCAGTTGCACATATAAAAATAAACTTTATTCATTTATTCCAATAATAATGCAATGCAAAGATTGATTTTCATCGTTCCCATCATGATGATGACCATCATCATTACCATTATCATCTTAGCCGGTAGCTGAAACAAATGTAACATCGCCAGCATCATCATCATCATTATCGTGTTCGTCGATTGTCATGAGCATTAATGTATTGAATATGTGGCATGACAATGATGTTTATTGTATTTAGAGGGAAATCAAAATCAATACTCGTACAAGTTAAAGTCATACATTCATACATATTTGTGACAATGTCATAGTAAAATAACCTAAAGTCATTGTTACCAGCATGTAGTTATTGCTAATGCCGCAATTGCAACCACACATTGCTGCTGTTGTTATTCTTGTTGTTGCTGCTACTGCTGCTGCTGGTTGTTATGTTTTCGTTAAGTTATGTCCTTTTATGGTGATTTTTGATAGGTGACAGATATTTTTATATTCTTAAAATTGTGATTATTCTTTTTCTTTCGGTACTCTACATAAAGACGTTGGTTGCTGCGGACTTAAGTTTGCTTGAAACTTTTCTTTTGGTTGTTATTAGAAGAAAACTTTGCCGCTTATTGATACTCATATATTCTTTATTATTTTTATTTGGGTTTCTGCCATCTGTCCAATTAATTTTCTTGGGATCTGGGATTGTATGTGGAAAGATTTGTGACTTTAATTTCGATTTTAATATGAACTATACTCAGCTTCAGAAAAGCTACCCGATAAGCTCTCTAATCATCTAACCTAATCTGATCATGTGATGTAGCACCACGCAATTTCTGTGTTTGTGGTTTTATCATCTTCAGATCGGGTTTCAACCTACATCGGTTACATACAACCATATCTTTTCCATAAATCATCAGAAATTTCACGAAGTATGATCTATCATTACAGCTACGGATGTCAGGCAATAGAATTTTCATTGTACATATTAATAAAAGTTGCCATAAAACGTTTTATATTATCTTTATGGCGCAATTGTATGAAAAATGTAATACAATTATTTCAAGAAATAATTATTTTAAGAGAATTAACGCGTTATTGATATCGATTTCGAATGTATCTCGAACATTTATCGTGTAAAATTATCGAGAGTGACGCTCAAAAATTAATCGAAAAAAGTTCAGTTTTGTCCCAAAAAAATTTTTTGTCAAATATTCGCTAGCAATATCAAAAGTGAAAGAATATCGGACAAATTTCGGTATCCCAAAAAGTAATTTTAACTTTTTATTTATTTATTTTAACTTATACCTGATTTATATTAAGGATTTTTTTTCCATGAAATTAGTTGCATGAAAATTTTTTATTTTTCAATATGATACCTGGAAGAGAAACTTATTTCAAAAGCGTTGCCAAAAATGTATCAGAGATGCATTCTACGTCCTTTTTATATAACACTCTCTCTTATACCGCTACAATTAGCAAATAGAAAAAGTTGCGTGCAACAAAATTCATGAAATTTCATGAAAAAATGCTCAATATAAATCAGGTATTACTTATTTTATTTATTTATTTTTAATAGCTTAACTTACGCTGCAGGATTTAAACATGGTACCTCTATTCTAACACACATCTACTAGGCTATAGTGACAATTGTTCTGTTCAGTTATTGCACATATGTATGTATTTATTAACTTACACTGCTGTCATGCTTCGATGCATGGTTCCTCTAGCTTAGCAGGCTGACTCTCTTTTTTAATCGGCTAGCGTCACACATTTGAAAAAATACCGAGTGAGGTTCGAAGCTCGAAGTTTAAGCCAACATTCAAATTTTGTTTCGAGATTTCTTCGCTTTGGTGAGCATTCGTTTTTATCGAATCTCAGGTCAAGTGGGTTCTTATGCCAGATGTATTAGACCTCATTAACACTATGCAAGTCTTATTGCTAAGCTTATTAGTTTGTTAGGGGAGACAGAACCGTTTTTTCCCCTCGTCACTCTTTCCAATAAACTAATCAACCTGGCAATAAGACTTGCATAGTGTAAATTAGGACTTAGTATCGTTTGTTCTGGAAAGAACAAAAGATGGAGAGGCTTAAAAATTAGTCCCGTTTGTGAATGTCTCTACTTATAATAGTCCCTAATAGTATTTTCATGCTGGTTTTACCATACAAATTGTTTTTGTTAAAACCAATTCAAAACCATTTTAGAATTGGTTTAAAGTTGGTTTTATGAAATGCAACCTTGTTTTCGCTGTGCTAAATTCAGTGCTACCAAGTCACAATTACCGAAAACAGCTGATAATGTTTACGCCAGTGAATAACAATAAATGTCGCTTGAAAGATTTTCAACTTAAGATTAAAATTATGAAAGAAGAGCTTTTTGGTGGGAAAATAACGAAAATATTTTCATTGAACTATGGGAAGTGAAAATAGACAATGTGATTAACATCGATCCGCCGATAAAAAAGTTTTATTTTGTGATGTATTTGTGCATTTTTTGTATACAATAACTTGATTTAAAAGCACTTCTTCACTTCGTATTACTATTTCCATAACTTTAAAATATTTATTTACAAAATATAAAATAATTTCCATTTTACAACGCAGTTGTTGTACAGTTTGTCAAATATGTCTTATAAAAAGCAGAAAAAAGTACGTCAAACACACGCATATCTGCAGGAGATATATTTTATTTTTGAGCAAAGTTATTATACAGTCTGCTACTTAAAACCTAAATTTAACAAACTTACAGTATGAATGCAAAATCAGCTGTTTATTGTTTTAACGTTAAACCCAGGTTTTAACTTTCAGAGTGAAAACACTATAAGGAATTTCTTGTGTAGCATGTGCCCAAAAAAGCGTAACCACTAATTACTAATGAAAAACTATTTCATTAAGACATGTATTTATTTATTTAAACTGTTTCCAATCATGTTTGATTCTATAAAATTGTCTATTAGTTATGTATGAAGCTGTTTAACTTAATAAACAGTTTTTAATTAGCAATTAGTAGTTACGCTTTTTCAACGCACTTGTGGCACATGACACACAGATGTAAACCCGGCCTAAGATAGGCAATGCATTTTAAAAATTTGAGTATTCTCTTCTTTTGAAAGTGCATACTGACAAAGGGAAACTTGTAACGTGGTTTTATCGTTGGCTTGTATAGCTTAGCCGTGTCCAAGATTTACTTACGGATCCACAAACATTACGTATTAACACTATTTATTTACCCTTTCTGGGGTTAAAATATACTTTTATCTTTATTTAAAATTTTAATATTTGGATATGATATAACAATAGCTGAAATGAATATAAGATTCAATTGGTGATAATCTTGAATAATATTTGCCTTTTATAGTTATAACTACGTTTATGGTATGTCGGGGGTATTGATGGTATTGCGGAAATCGGTCGGTGGCAATCGTGATTAGACTTGTAATTACTTCGTCATGGTAGTGTGGCAGCAATCGGTTATAGTTACGGTTACGGTATTTCGGCACCTACGATGATGTCGGAAGTCGGTCGATGGTACACGCGGTTAGCCTAATACACAGAGAAAACAGATGCGTTGAGACAACCGAATTTGTTTCTAATCAATTTTCTTGTGGTACCACAATATATTTAGTTATAACTATTAACCCAATATTGGCAACAACAGGTAAATTGGTTAACATTATGGAATTTGAAATAAAAGGTATTCTTGCAACCGAAAATATGGTTAATATAACTAAAACAATATCATCATTGGTTCCTGTAAAAAAATGGCCTTCCTTACTGAAATAAAAATAAAGAATAGAGAGACGCAAATAAAAAACATAATTTAAGAAATTTATTATTTGACATATTATTATAAGTTTATTTTAATTGAAATTTAGTTTCTGGTGGTGAAGCATGTTTCTTAAACCACATTTTTTAAACAGACACAAACATGTTATTTTATGCACATACTTTAAAAAACCATTTGAGAATTCACAAATCATAATGCATTTGAAAGTCGCAAAAGTTAATTTTTAATTTTCTGCCATAAACTATGTTAGTAAACTCAACTTCATAGTCAGTTGCAGCAACTGAAAAAAAGTGTTTATTTTAACATTAATATAGGACCACAATTTTTTAGTTGCCAATACCAAAAGTGGTAGTAAAATCCAATTCATAATATTTTATTCGGTTGTGTTAACCAATAAGTTAACTAGTCATGACAAAATCATACGATCGGTTGATGCAATCAATTTAAAAATTGTTAGAATCATATTTTGAATACAATTATGCCCTGATGGCAATGAACATGGATTGTTTTTTGGATTAAGAGAAAATTGATTGTGTGAACTTAAATATAGTTCATGCAAATGGTATTTTATTGGCCCAACCATTTTCCAACCAATCTTTTTTCTGGGTGTAATTACATCGTCAGGGTAGTGGCAGCAATCGCTTATAATTACGGTTACGGTTAATCGGGATTATTGCTGGCAGCTACGATGATGTCGGAAATCGGTCGGGAACACTCGGGATGCACCGGATTATCGGCGTTATTCTACCTTCATAACTAATTGTTCAATCTTTCTTATAACTAGTAATTAAAATAAGTACAATATTTCTTAACTTAGTATGCTGTGGAAAACATTCAGCTGAAGCCGCTGTGGAAAATAGTCAGCTGAAGTCGCTGTGGCGAAACAGTCAGCCGAAGCCGCTGTGGAAAACAGTCAACCGAAGTTGCCGAAGCCGTTGTGCAAAGTGGTATACAATATACCCACGACACACTTTATTCACTCAATCACACTCTCACGACACACAAACGGCAAATTCTTGTCTTGTTTGAACTGCCACGATTGTATCCAATCGTATACTTATAGAAATAATATTTTATACTGAATGAGAGTTCTATGCTTGTCTTTCATATGTTTTGTATGGTTTGCTCGTTACTCGTTTTGCAATCTGCAGTATTACATGTGCTTGTGAGTTTGCTTAAATATGGTTACTGAGTATACTTGATGTGTGCTGTTGTTGTTGTTTATTTTTATTCTTATATATTATATTCGTATGTATGTAATATAAGCTACAACTGAGTCGTATTAATTTATCAAAGAAAATATGTATGAGTGATATACTCGTTACAAACTTCTTGATAAAATTTACCAACCTGAATTTCCAAAAGTTTTTTTTACATATGCCTGTTTTAGGCACACAAACTTTACTTTCGTAAGTCTTAATTTAGTTGTGTGAAACACATAGGTAAGAATGCTTTGTCTTTCATCCAGCTGAACTCAGACGTTGCGAAGTGAATTTTGAGTGCCTAAAAGGAGTGTTACAGTTCATATGGGAACCTGAATTTGCGTAAGCACTCCGTACCAGGCTGGCGTTGGCTGAAGTAGTTAGCACGTTGACTACAAAATCAAAGATCCTGGGTTCAATCCCTGCATCCGACAGTCATAAAATAACAACACCACGAATTTTTCTGAAGTGCATTAGTGTACCTTTGTATCAGTTGTTGTGGGAAAGTTCAAATGATGAAGGGATAGTCACTGGTCACTGAACTATACCGACTTCGGCAGACACTAATCCTAATGTAACATCAGAGCGCCCTCCTTCGTCGGTATTGTGTAGCAGAATCATCGGCGAAGTTAAATAATGAATAGAAATGGCTACTAAACACAGCTTCAAATATTTAATGCGCCTCAATGAAACCAGAGGAGCTGCAACTCTGCATTATAACGTGCAGAACGTAGCGTTGTAAAAGAAAAAGACTTTCCTCTATCTCTTCCTTCACCACTTACCTGTCTTCTCTAACACTATCCCTTTTCTAAAGAAGATAACACCTATAAGTAGAAGTAGGCATTCATTGCCTGAGTGTTATTACTTCTCTTAAAAAAAAATAAAAATAAAAAAACTGAGAAACACAGTCTTACCAGCAAAATGTTAAGTTTGTACTGCTTTTTTGTAATAATTTGGCGATTGTCCCGATAACAGTAAACTTTAGCTTTTCGATGTATACTTCCATTTAAAGTCTCACCGAGTGTCAAAGTCTGGGCCGATTTTTTATATTATATATATTATATTTTTTTTTTCGTTTCTAAACATTTGTTATTTATTCGAAAGCATTCGATCAAAGCCTTCCATACAACATATGCACATATTTTATGCATGACGCTTTAAATGGAAGTATGCATTTCAAGGTTGGCAAACGGTATCGTGAAAATACCTATACCGATTCAAATACCGCTTTAATTAGATACCGGTATCGATACCGATACCGAAACACATTTCGGTTGGAAAATACCGGTATCAGGAATACCGTTTAGGTCTATACCGGTATGTACCGGTACACCGATTCCCACCAAAAATAAAATTTCAAAAATATATTTCAATTAACTTTCTTATATAAACACGTTTTTTTCGCCTTTACACATTCTTATGCAGCACTGTTTTGTTTTTAATCAACCAGAAAGTGCAATCATATCATAATCATCAGCAGTGCGAAATACTAACGAACTTCATGAGCTGCTTAATGCCTTTAGGAACGAAAAACGTATCTCTAGACACATAAATGTTCTAAATTGGTCAAAAGAGCAAAGCCCTTATAAAGACAGTTATCTTAAATTATAACTTTTTAAATAAATAACTTATTTATATGAAATCACGAAAGTTAGTATATTGGTTGTTCCAGATACACAAGGTAATGCGGAGATTTAAAGTTTTGAAGAGTGCTTTTTTATGTATGCACATTAAAGATTTTTTTCTTTAATTGATATACTACATACAGCGTTGTCAACTGTTAAATTTCAAAAAGCACTGAAACCACTAAAAAAGCACGTAATTTAAGTAAAAAAACACTGATTTTTTAATTATTATCATATATTAAAAAAAATTTGTTATACACAAATATGCATATAAAAAATATAATAATCGATTGACTTTGCAATACATTTTTAAAACTATAAATTTGAGGCATCCGATACACATTTTAATTGTATAAGAGTCAGTGAATTCTCAAATCAGTTTGACGAAGCCTTTTGTAGTTATTATAAAAAAAATTTATTTTTAATAATTTTTCGTCAGGAAAGAAACGTATTTTACGAATTCAATCAAATTAGAAATATCCGATAATTCTCAACTGAAAACTCGATAGTGAACTAGTTATACAGGGTGTTTTTTTAGAGGTATAGAACTTCGAATTGAAATAAAACACAAGAAAATCGTTTTAATGTCCATCAATTTGGCTTTATTGGAAGGATAATTGTATGACATTAAGTCCCCTAACGTTTCTGGTTTGTTGGCGTAGACGAGCGACTTCACATATCCCCAAAGAAAATAATCCAATGGTGTCAAATCACACGATCTTGGTGGCCAATTGACAGGTCCATTCCGCGAAATTATGCGCTCATCGAATGTTTCCTTCAATAAATCGATTGTGACGTGCGCTGTGTGGCATGTAGTGCCGTCTTATTGGAACCACAACTCATCCACATTCATGCCATCCAATTCGGGAACAAAATAGTCGGTTATCATGGCTCTATACCGGTGTCCGGTGGCGAATCGATTCATTCGGGTCCTCTTCAACACTTTGCTCTACAGCGGCAATTGTTTCTTCGGTGCGCACTGTTCGACGTCTCTGCGGGTGCGTATTATCACATAGAGTAAACGTAGTGCGAAAACGATCCATGGTTAACCGAATTAATTGCTCTGATGGACGATTATGTCGACCATAAAATGGACGGAGCTTGCGAAAAACTTCGCGAACTGAACCATTATTTTCGAAACAAATTTGCACGATTTGCAAGCGTTGTTCTTTTGTCAACCTGTTCATGATGAAATGGCAAACCAAACTAAATATTAATCACTTGACAGCTGACAAAATGGCCGCGAGTTAAAAAAGTGATGCCAACTTAAAGTTCTATACCTCAATAAAAAACACCCAATATATTCCCTAGACTAGACAAAATTTCGATATTAAACTATACTTGGGTAAATACTTCTATTATGTCTTCTTTGTTGCGTGGCAAAACATTTTTTATATTAATTATGATTTAAATGTTAAAGTTTAAGAGAAATATGGCGCTTATTTCTTCCACCAAGCCTTGTACAATCTTGGTAGCATTTTTTTAAATGTGGAGCATTTAAGTTCAGAGCTTATTTTTTTATATAGATTTCTCCGAAGGAAAAAATAGGTGAGGAAATTTTTCTTCGAATATTTGGTTTAGTGCCACCGACTCTAAACAAAAAGCACCGTTATGAATATAAAAAAGCACTGAGCACTAACTTAAAATTTTTTCGCGACGAAAATTTCAAAAAGCACTAAAAACGGTGCGAAAAGCACCGAGTTGACAACACTAGCTACATATGTGCGCTGTCTAAAATATGATGTTTGCTGCTGCCTAATGGAGAAGGCAAACGTTGTTAGATTTAGAAAATGAAACTTATTATGAATAAGGAATATAATTTGTAACATTAAACATAACATTTTCCAATAAATATTTTCGGCTGAAAAGTCTTTCTTAGGTAGGAAGTAATAACAAATAGAATTTGCTTTTGAGTTCCCGGCAATTCCAAGAAAAATTACAAAAAATTTTAATTGATTTATTGAAATATTCGTTTCGTCTGAATTTGACAAGTACGAATATATGTAAAAACAGACGAATATTCGACAATTCTAATACGAATTTTCGAATCTTACTAAGTGCATACAATTCTACATGTACTTCGTGTGTAATATAAATACTACATACACTGTATGTATTTATTTTTATTATTTTGTTTAATTAACCAAAATGCAAAGTTTCAACTACAGTTTTCTTATTTTACTTTTTTAATAAATTATTTTTAATAAAAATATAAAAACGTATATAGAAACGTATAAGTAAGTAAACATATACATAAGTTTAAATACTTTTTATGTTAATGTAAAAATACTCCTTTTTCGAAGTAATCTAACAAAAAAAAATTTTTTTTTGCTATGTCCACTGTCTGAATTATCAAATTTAGCAGTTATATCGGTATACCGGTATTATAAACTCGGTAACGGTATGTACCGGTAATACCGATACCGAAATAAAAAAAATACCGATACCGCTACCGATACCGAAATTTAAAAAATAGTTGTACCGGTATGAATACCGATACCGTTATTTGTTTCGGTTTCCAACCTTGATACATTGCAAGGCACAAATTATTTTATTTTTCATGTTTAATAAACCTTATACCTACCAAATATATATATATATGGATTTGTAAAGCAGTGTAATGGAGCGTAGAGAATCAAAGATTTCATGTATAGTATGTAATTTTTCATTATATTCATGATGATTCATTCTCTAACTCAATGATTTATCTTTTTGGATATTATACACTCCCCGCAGGGTATAACAAAATTCGGTTAATAACACCTGTTTCTTATTACTAGTTGGCAGTTGAATTTATGAGTTGTCAATAATCCAGGAAAAAAAATGATGTTCATGATTTTTCTGTTCGGAAATCCTAAAATTTATTTTTCATTCTTCTCACACGTGCAACATGAGTGACAACAGTTATGTTGTTGTCATCTTTTTCCAGAAATTCTTTAAAAAAAATTTATGATTTTATGCAAATTTTAAATTAACATTTTGTAAAATTGAGCAAGTGGCTGCCTATACGTATGCACAATCAAGAACTGAATGTACCGAGAATGAGCATGCCATGATTACATGCCATTTTATTAACAATTTTAATGAAATAAATTAAATTCTTTTTATCATTCAGTTGGCTGTTCAATACAATATGAATTACTTTATTTGTGTGTTCGATACTTTGTAATTCCATTTCATTTCTGTATAATTGACTTTTTTCTGTAAAAAAATCTTTCCTTTTGTAAATGTATTTGTTTATGAATGGTTCCTTATATTTGCGTGTGTCTGTGCATATATGTATGTATGATTTTTGTGAAGGTTTGTATCAAAGTTTCTCGGTATGAATGAGTTTTATTCAATATTGGATTTTCACGCTGAAATGCTTTTGAAAAACGATAATTTTCATTTGTATGTTGGTGGCATTGGATGTTTTTGTTTTACCGTTGCGAAAAAGAGATGTATAAAATCCGGATTACGCATCTCACAGCAATATATTGTTTTATAAAGTATTTTACACTGTTAGAAATACTCGTAATTATTGGATATTTTTTGTGTTTCTTTAATGCTTGTCGAAATTAAAACTAATTTAAAAAATTTTGCTTGTTGGTTAAGCACGTCCAGATCCATTTTGTTTTTACTTAGGCAGCTCATGACTTCAACCAATTTACAAAAAAGGGTCAAAACCCCAATGCTTGCTTACAAACAAAATCAAAAACAAATATATTTTGAGAATTATTTTTTGGGTGCACGAAGTTTTCAGAACGGACAAGGAGGTGGAAAATAATTTTAGTAGTCCGGTAGCTTTTCCCACATTGGACTGAAAACTTTTGCTTCTTTTATAATATATTTTTCGCCGTCAGGTATACAAGTGTCTATAGGATCCACATAAAAAATATAAAGCTTTAGGGCTTTATCCAGAAAAAAAAATAATTATTGTTTACAAAACGTTTAAAAAAAGGTTATTTAAATAAGGTAAGATATAATAAAACGTGAAACAAACGCCAAAAAAATCTTAAGCGACATATTTTTCAAACCTCATATTTTTACTAAAGTCGATTATTAGCGATCATAAATAGTAGATTTTCGAAAAAAAGGAGGCGTAGTGCCACCTTTTTTCTAGCCCCAGGAGTTTGTCACTTCAAAAGCCCAGTGTCTACCATTTACTTAATATTGCTTCTGCAGAAGTATCTGAAATTTAAATGTAAATCTTAGTGAGAGTTATCTTGCTCACGTGTGCCAAGTTACGTATATTGGGTGAAATAATAGTATTAAATTTTTTTAAGTATTTATATATCTAGGCGCACGGCAGTACGCCAGGCCAAGTTCCAGCCAATGCACGCAGTGTGTATATTTACAGGAAGCCATTCGAGCTGTTTTACACCCCTCATAACTTTGTTCCCCGCAATCGTAAATTGTTAAAATCTTAAACATAATTAGAATAAATTCATGTTACCTCATATGCGAAGTTTGAAAGTTTTCCAATGAAAGGTTCCGGAGATATGCAGGTGCAAAAGTGCATATTTTAAGACATACTCACTGACTCACTCATCAATATTATGAAGCGCTTCCGCTATAGCTACAGATATGAAATTTGGTACACAAGTAGATCTAGGTGAACGATGAACTAAAAAAATCTGAAAACCCAAAAATTTTAACCAGGAGGGCGGGGCTACTCCCATAAAAATTAAACTTTGTGCTAGTGAGCTGAAACTTGGTACACAAGTCAAACTATGTGAGTTATCACCTAGAAAAATCTGAAAACCCGAACATTTTTACCAAGGGTCTGGGGCTACGCCCATAAAACTCAGAATTAAAAACACATATCTTAAGCGTTTAAGTCAAGCAATTTTATTGAAATTTGGCACACCTGTTACAATAATACAAGGCTATAAATTTTTGTTAAAAAAAGTGGGCGTTAACACGTCCATACAATTTAAACCTCCTATTTCATGTACTTCCGGCCAGTACATTTAAATGTACTATTTATGCAACTATTGTTATCCGTTTCCAACGAAACTAAACAGAAAAGATAAACACTAGCAAAAGAAAATTTTGGGTTAAAAAAAGTGGGCGGAAACACGCCCAAAATAATAAAAAATTAAAATTTGCACTATTGAGCTGAAATTTGATAAACGAGTAGTTATAGATTACAAAATAACTACAAACAACTGAAAACTCAAAACAAGGTGGGCGGGGCTGCGCCAATAAGGTTCAGACTTTAAAATACAAATCTAAGCCCTTTAACTGAAGCGATTTTATTGAAATTTAACATACATGTTGCAATAATGTAAGGCTTTAAATTTACGTTGAAAAAAGTGGGCGTTAATACGTCCATACAATTTCAGTCTACTATTTCATATACATTTGAATATATTACATATTTATAAATTTATTATTATTCGTTTCCAACTAAACTCGACAAGAAAGATAACTACTGGCCAAAGCAAATCTTGAGATTGAAAAAGTGGGTAGTATCACGCCCATTAGAAAATATAATAAAAATTTGCACCAGTTAGCTGAAATTTGATAAGGAAGTAGCTAAAGATTAGGAACTGGCTAAAAAAATTAAAAAACCTGAAATTTATTGCCAAGCACGTAGCCCCGCCATCCAAAAAGCTCAGAATTAAAAAAAATCCAATGCGATTAACTTAAGCGATTTTATTGAAATTTGGGTTACATATTACACGTTCCCAGCGAAACTCAACAGGAGACATAAAACCTCGCCAAAGAAAATCCTGAAATTGAAAAATTGGGCTTGATCACGCAAATAAGAATGAAAAATTTAAATTTAGGTCTAAGCTAGAAACTAACTACAAAAATTCCAAAGCCGGGAAAATATAGTCATAGAGGCGGGGCTACGCCCATTAAGTTTATAACTAAAACATGAAATTTAAATCGTTGGCTTAAGCAGTTTTATTGAAATTTGGCATACATGTTTTAATAATGAAAGGCTATAAATGTTCTTTTAAAAAAGTGGGCGTTAACATGACAATAAAATTTAAGTTTCTTCTTTCATGATCTTCGGATCAGCAGATTTACACTACTTATGTAGATATTATTGTCCGTTTACATCGAAATTTGTCACGAATGATTGGCACTGACTTAAAAATTTTTTCTTTTAAAAAAGTGGGCAGGAATAGCCATAAAAATAAAATAATTAAATTTGCCCTAGATAATCCAGTAGGTCAAGATGAGAAACCAACTAGAAAAATATAAAATGCCAAAAATTTAAACCAAGAGTGGCAGCGGCACGCTATGATGTACTGAAGCTTTCAACTGAAACTTTAACTTAAAACTATCATCTTAAAAAGAGGACAATGATAATTGAGCGCTGCTCATAACAAAATCTTGATTTTAAGAAAGTGACGGAGAGTGGGGGCCATAATATTGAAAGCTAGAGTTTGAAGTAGAGAGTTTAAATTCGATACCTTATAAGTTAAGGGGTGAATTGCGTACAGGAAAAATCCGAAAGCACTGGTTGTTACATTAGAGATGTGGGGCCATATTTATAAAAACTTAGATCAATGATATACGGCAGAGAACTGAAATTTTGAAAAAAAAAATTGACCTAGGTAAGTTGCCAACTAGAAAATATTTAAAACACAAGCTACTCTATTGAATCTTTGCATGCACATTTCACTTATGCTAGCCTTTAATTTTGCATTTTCAAAAGTGCTATGTCTAAGCAGACTTTAGAAAAATAGACGGAGTCACTTCCACTAAAATGTACACTATTGTTTACATATTTCTACTCTGATGATTCTTCAAAAATTAAGTACATCAGTCGGTCCTTGTAATGACACAATGGTGCACATATCACAGTCTAACCCATTATTGTATGTAGGTCTGCCCTTTTAAACTGAAGCAGTCATTATGAATAGAACTATAACATACTAGAAATTTAAAGTTTAATAAGCTTTATTGAGAAAACGTTTCAAAAAGTAGTCAGATCCTCACAAAAACATAAATGTGCAAAAAGGCCAAGTTTCTTTCCAAAATCTCGACCATTAGAAATAGTAATATAAAAATGTTGACCAAGTTCTTGTTTGGCATAGTACATATCACTGTAATATTTTATGCATTATATAAATTTGTAACTGTAAGAGTGTCATATGATTTGTAGATAATCTGCTAACTTGGCAATATTTTATCTTTCTAAAAAAGAAGAGAATAATGTATATTTATTCATTTCTTTATATCGGGAAAAATATTGTCAAGTTTGCAGATTATGTACATATCATATGACATTCTTACGGTTACAAATCTATATAATGCATAGCATATTACAGTGATGTGTATTATGCCAAACAAGAACTTGGTCAAAATTTTTAAATCACTACTTTTAATGGCCGAAATTTTGGAAAAGAACTTGTCCTTTCTCACATTTATGTTTTTTGAGGATATAAGTGTATGTTAAGCATTTCTACGGCACAGACCATCTGTTGTTCTATTTTATTGTTATCGAAAAAGTGGTATCAAACTGACATCCTGTTATTATGACGAGGGTTCGACGGAGATTGTTCATATTTGTAATGGGTAGTACTCTTTTAATAGCTTACAAAGTAACAAGTGGTACATATTTATCTAATTATTTTATATGTATTATAATGACTGTCCTGTAATGAATAAAATAACAACTTATTTATACCATTACGCGAAAGCACTTATTGTGGTTCTTTCCGGTTTATAACAAAATATGTATATCTACAGAAAAATTGATCGTGAAAATGAGATCTAAAATTTTTTGCATTCTAGTAGGCAAACTTTTTTGCTGGGGTATTTCACGTTCATATCTTAAAACTTGCAACATTAGCAAGCTTTTGTGATCAAGGATCGTACAAGCTCAGTATTGGAAATAAAAATACGATTGGTATTGCTCAGCAAATTAGTGAAACATTTAGAACAGCTTAAAATTTATATTTGGGTGCTTAAATGTTAATAGCTTAACATTACCTCTGAATAATTTTGCACATTAGAATACTGCATCGTAACCGATTATTTTAAGAGTCGTTGCTCATAGTTCATTTGATAAATTAAAATTAAAAAAAAATCCTCTTCCTTTTCATTAATTTTATCAACAGTTCATTTGTTTTCATACAAATGTCACCTACTAAAAAGAAGCAAAACGCAAAAAATCATATTTTCAAATAAATTGCACATAACTCAGTGATTATTACTTCATTTATACTTTAAATTTGAAAGAGGTCAAAACATTTGAGGGATTACATAAAGTCAGTGCTTATGATTAATTATACCGTTTTAAGGTTATTTAAGCTAATGAATTATTTAAAAAAATAGCAATATAAATATAAAACACTTTTCATAAAAACAGCAATACTTACTTGTCGCTTTGTTTTCTATTTCAAAGCAATGAGTTAATAACAATAAAATTCGAGAAAACCGCACAAATAGTTGATCGATTTCTACTGAACTAAGAAAAACTCAAGTCTATTTAGTTTGATGCAGAAAAGTAAAATAACGTGTCTTTATTTTAAAATGCTGGTGACATAAAAAGTAAAAGGTCACTTTTGCTTTTATTACCTTTGCACAGAAAAAGTGATCATTGGACTAGACTTGTATCGAAGTCTTTCAATAACTAGTTTTTGGCACAAGCCAATGATCAAACCCATTTAAATTACATGGCTTTGATCATTAAATTACATGGCTTTGATCATTGGTATGTGTCGAAAACGAGCTACTGCAAGAGTTCGATACAAGTCTACATTTTACCTAATATGCATTATGATATAATTAGTGATATGTCTCCATATAATCCTTTTTTACAATTCGCGAAAGCATAAATTTAACATCTTATTCTCAAAGTGCACGGTTTAAAAAATAAGTAAGTAAGCCACCCTATCTGTGAGCCATCAACTTTATAGTCACCATGTTATTTCTCATAATCATTTGCCCAATGCTCCTGAATGAGTCAGTGAATGGAAAAATGAGTGAATCGATTACAAACAAATATACAAATATGCAATTATATACATAAATACAAACATACATACTTGCTTACTTTTAATACTGTTCAATGATTTTTTTCATCAGTCCAGCATCATTTGATTGCTTTTACTGCAATGCTGCTTCCCAGATTTGGTGCACATTCTCTAAAATACATACAACTTTTATGTTATTCCTTTTGTATATCCTGTTTTATATACTTTTGTATCTTTTTTTTCTCCAATTTTTCACACCGCAGTTAAGCGAACTGAGTAAGAGAAAAAAATTAAGGATACGAAAATTCATCAAAATTTTAAAAATTAAAGAAAGGGAATAAAATCAATTTGTTTTACCATAAGGCTTTTATGGCTGACTTTATGTTCTTATTAACCTTTATCGAAAACTTGCGTAGGCGGCCGGAAGTCTACATTTGTAGTAACATTATTTTTGCACTTTTTTAGCCTTATAAACAAGAAAAAAATTGTTGTATTTATTTTATATTATTTATATTTTATTTATGTAGGTATAGGAAAACTTGAACAAAACAATATTAAAAATTGTTTAAGTTTTAATAATAGAGCAGCATTTTCCAAAAACGTAAGTTGTGGAATGTGCATCACACACCAGTTTCTTACACCAACTAAATATCTTTAGTGTATTTTTGCGATTTCCAATTTGGCATGCTGACATCGTACAAGATGTTTTGGTAGATTATCCTCAATTGTATCGGGAAATTGATTAGTAGCTGAAGCGGAAGAAGTTAAATTTGGTGAGTGCCCTAGCGCCATTTCAATAGCGAGGCGTATTGGACTGTAGCCTATTACCCTTGGAATTTTTGACGGTTTTATAATTGCTGGCATAAACATCTGTTTTGCTAAACTTTTCAAGAACTTTCTGCGTTTGTCTGTTTGCTGAATATGGCTTTTGTTTTCTATATAGATGATATAAGTATCTAAGGCAGATATACCTAGCAAGTTGAAAAACATTGCCAATGAACATCGCAATGTTTTGCATTTTGTAGAATATATTATTGCTTTTTTTCCATTGCATCAATGCCTCCTTTGCTGACGTTATAGTCAAGCATATACTGCGGCTTAATTTTTTTTCGCTGCCACAATATCATTATTCAAAGTTGTACTTGACGATATAACAACTGTGTTGCCCTTTTTAGGCATATAAGATGTTAGTGCAAACTTTGAGTCTAAAAAACCAAAAACTGGTGAATACTCTGCACGTTTACGTTCATCTTTCATTTCATTTGGGTACAAAGGTTTTATCTTGGTAAGTTTATTTTTACTACATTGTCTCCAACATTTGCAGATTGACTTGTATTCGGGTTCTTTCCTACGCAGATTTCGCTACTGAGCGGATAAAATGATTTTGCATCCGATGCAAACCAAACTTTAATAAAAACCACATGGTGACTACAAATGTAGACACCTGGCCACGATATGATCATTTTAAAAAACATCCCTTTATCACCTACGAAATAATCTAGGCGCACGGCAGCGCGCCATGCCAAGTTCCGGCCAATGCACGCAGTGTGTATATTTACAGGAAGCCATTCGAGCTGTTTTTACCCGCCTCATAACTTTTTTCGCCGCAATCATAAAACTATAAAATTTAATTCATAATTAGAATAAATTCATGTGAGCTCACAAGAAAAGTTTGAAAGTTTTATAGTGAAAGATTCTGGAGATATGGAGGTGCAAAAAGTGCATATTTTAAGACATACTCACTGACTCACTCATCAATATTATGAAGCTCTTCCGCTATAGCTAGAGATCTGAAATTTGGTATACAAGTAGATCTAGGTGAGCAATTAACTAGAAAAATCTGAAAACCTGAAAATTTTAACTTGGGGGGCTACGCCCATAAAAATTAAACTTTGTGCTAGTGAGCTGAAATTTGGTACACAAGTAGAACTATGTGTGCAATCCCCTCCAAAAATCTGAAAACCCGAAAAATTTTACCAAGGGTCCGGGGCTATACCCATAAAGCTCGGAGTTAAAAACACATATCTTAAGCGTTTAAATCAAGCAATTTTATTAAAATTTGGCACACATGTTACAATAATACATGGCTATAAATTAAAAAAAAAGTGGGCGTTAACACGTCCATTTAATTTAAACCTCCTATTTCATGTACTTCCGGTCAACACATTTAAATGTACTATTTATGTAACTACTATTATCCGTTCACAACGAGACTAAACAGGACAGATAAAACCTCGCCAAAGAAAATCTTGAAATTGAAAAATTAAGCTTGATCACGCAAATAAGAATTAAAAATTAAAACTTGCGCTAGTGAGCTGAAATTTGATAAGCGAGTAGTTATAGATTAAAAAAGTACTAGAAAAATGTGAAAACTCAAAAATTTTACCAAGGTGGACGGGACTACGGCCATAAGGCTCAGAATCAAAAACACAAAACTCGACAAAAAAGATAACTACTGGCCAAAGAAAATCTTGAGATTAAAAAAGTGGACGGTATCACGCCCATTGGAATTAAAATTTGCGCTAATAAGCTGAAATTTGATAAAGAAGTAGGTCTGGATTAGGAACTGAAAACCTGAAAATTATAGCCAGGGGGCGGGGCTACGTGCACAAAGCGCAGAATTAAAAAAACAAATCCAATGCGCTTAACTCAAGCGATTTTATTGTAATTTGAGTGACATGTTGCAATAACACAAGGTTATAAATGTTTTTTAAACAAAATGGGCGTTAAAAACCTACCAAATTTGCCCTCCTATTTCATGTACATATGTACTTCGGATCAGCATATTTAAATATACTATTTATGCATTTATTATTAAACGTTTCCAATGAAACTCAACAGGAGAGATAAAAACTCACCAAAGAAAATTTTGAATTTTAAAAAGTGGACTTGATCACGCAAATAAGAATAAAAAAATTTAAATTTTCGCTAATGAGGTGAAATTTGATAGACAAATAGGTCTAAGCTAGAAACTAACTAGAAAAATCTTAAAGCCAGGAAAATATAGCCATATTGCGTAGGCTAGGCCCATTAAGTTTTGAACTAAAACATGAAATTTAAATCGTTGGCTTAAGCAGTTTTATTGAAATTTTCTTAATAATGAAGGCTATAAATCTCCCTTTAAAAAAGGGGGAGTTAACATGACAATAAAATTTAAGTCTCTTCTTTCATGTACTTCGGATCAGCAGATTTATAATACTTATGCAGATATTATTGTCCATTTCCATCGAAACTTGGCACTGACTAAAAAATTGTATCTTTCAAAAAAGTGGGCAGGAAATGCGCCATAAAAATAAAATAATTAAATTTGCACTAGAGAGCTGAAATTTGATACGCCAGTAGTTCAAGATGAGAAACCAAATAGAAAAATCTAAAAAGACAAATATTTAAACTGAAACTTAAAACTATTATCCTTAAAAGAGAACGTTAATAATTGAGCGCTGCTCATAACAAAATTTTGAGTTTAAGAAAGTGACGGAGAGTGGGGGTAATAGCTATAATATTTAAAGGTAGAATTTGAACTAGAGAGTTTAAATTCGATACCCTTTAAGTTAAGGAGTGAGTTGCGTACAGGAAAAATCCGAAAGCACTGGTTGTTTCATTAGGGATGTGGGGCCATGTTTATAAAAATTAGCGCAGTGTTATTCGGCAGAGAAATGAAATTTGGAAAAAAATTTACTTAGGTACGTTACCAACTAGAAAAATTAAAAACAAAAACTACTATATTGAAACTTTGCATGCACATTTCACTCATGCTAGCCTTAAATTTTGCATTTTCAAAAGTACTTCGTCTAAGCAGACTTTAGAAAAATAGGCAGGGTCACGTCCACTAAAATGTACACTATATTTTACATATTTGTACTCTGATGATTCTTAATAAATTAAGTACATCAGTCGGTCCTTGTAATGACACAATGGTGCACATATAACACTCTAACCCATTATTGTATGTAGGTCTGTCCTTTTAAACTCACGCAGTCATTATGAATAGAATTATAACAGACTGGAAATTTAAAGTTTAATAAGCTTTATTGAGAAAACCTTTCAAAAAGTAGTCAGATCCTCACAAAAACATAAGTAGGAGAAAAGGCCAAGTTCCTTCCAAAATTTCGGCCATTAAAAAGGAAAGGAAGAAAGCAATTTTCTCAGGAAGTCAGAGCTACGGACCTGAAATTTGGTCGCTACAACAATTGTAAAGTATATGAAAGTCAAAAATTTTAGGGTGTTCCAAAATGAGCAACGCAAAATGTTAAAATCCCATGTAATATATATAGAATTGCATGTACATATGTAGGTCTTCTATCAGTTTATGCAATTTTAACTATACTTGCTGTATCGTGGAAACAATGGCAAAGTCTTGAAATTTTCAAAAACGGTAAAACAAAAAAAATCCCAAAATTATAAAATCACCAAAATGAAAAAAAATCGGTAAAATTAAAAAATCGCCAAAACGAAAGAAGCACCAAATTAAAAAATTCTAGCAGTAAAATACATTGAAAATATGAAAGAATTGCTAAAATGAAAAATATTGCCTAAATTAAAAAAAATTGCCAAAATAAAACAAAAACGCAAAAAACCTAAAAAAATCGCTTAATCGAGAAAAAAAGCACCAAAACTAAAATAAGCACTAAATTGTAAAAAATCTAGCACTAAAATAAACGCCCAAAAACCTAAAAAGTCGCTACAACAAGAAAAAAAGCACCAAAAGCACTTAATTAAAAAAATCCCCAAAACCCGAAAAAATTACTAGAACGAAAATTAGCACCAAATTGTAAGAAATCTAGCACTAAAATTAATCTCCAAAAAAAGTCGCCAAAATAAAACTAAACGCCAAAAACTAAAAAAAGCGATAAAACGAGAAAAAAGCACCAGGTCTAAGAAAATCATCATATTAAAAGAAATGCCAAAGGCCTTAAAAAATTACCATTATTAAAAAAAATGCCAAAAACGCAAAAAAACGCCAAAACTAAAAAACCCCTTTTAAAAAACGCTTAAAACCGAAAAAAATCCCAAAAACGAACAAAATTACAAAACTTTATTTTATATATTCTAAAGTTCATATAGTACTACATATTTAGTGTCCGCACGGGGCCCTTCGTGCTCAAGTCAGAGTAGCACTTTACTAAATTTGGTTATTTTAAATGGAGATGGAAATAAAATTTATAGCTAAAGTGCAGTCCGAACTATAAAATTAATTACAGAAGATGTTCCGTTTCATTTCCCAGAAACCGTTCCTTGTGCTAAAAAAGTTAAAAAAATTCTTTAGGAATAAACGTTCACATAATACCGCGATATATATTGCTTTTGCAATGGGATGTTTAAATTTAGATACTTAACAATTTTGTTAAATCAAAGATTATTGAATAAAACAATTTGGTTTACTTGGTGTGGAGGTACAATAATAAAACTATTTTATAGGGTTATTAAAAAAAGGAGAGAGAAATTTGAAGTTCGAAGATTTAGCGAACATTAGATTTGTTTAAATTTGCGAATAAATATTGAACAATTTTGTTTAAAAATTTAGTGAGAATTCGTTTTTAAGTGGGATATTAAATATTGTTTTCATAATCAAACTAAAAAGATTAGTGTATTATTACTACTAATATACATAGATGGAATCAATTCCTTAATAATTGCGTAAGAAATTTTATTCAAACACCGAAGTATAAAGAGATGCTTATATAAAAAAATACAATGGAAAAACACCGAGAAGTCACTTACTAAAAATTGCACTAGAGCAAAAAATAATAAATTTTTTCACAAAATAAATATGTACCTACATATCTATGTGCTTATGTACTATACAAACAGCACTTTGGTGAAGGGTATATAAGATTCGGGATAGCCGAATATATCACTCTTACTCTTTTTAAGTCTTATAGTTCTTAAAGTTCTCTTTCCTTTCCAATTTATTTCATAAACTCAAGATTTGCAGAATAAATTTTCTCTGTCTTACTATTTCTGAGTTAAACCAAATTTTGAATTGTTATTGAGGACAATATCCGTTTGCAAGGACGGAGTGCTGTTTAAAAAAAACTTTGACCAGCATAGAAATTTCTTAATTCGAAACTTTTACAATGACTTGTGCAAGGTAATTTCATATTAGGTATACTCAGCTAAATTCGCTTTGAGAAATTTATATTTGAAATGTCAGAAAAAGGTACTGAAAAATTTTTCTTGACATCCCAGGTATATTCAAATTACAAGCGTCGAAAATAGTCACATGATCCCTCGCGACCACCTAGTATGAATTCGACCTGGACCAGTGTTGCGTGTTTTGTTGTCTAACATTTTTTTTAGCCTTTAGCTTGGAATTTACTTTTTGTTAAGTTTCGTAAGCATTTTTTAATTTGTGAAATGGCACCAAAAAGGTTAAAGCTATTCTAAGTTTTTTTCTGTTGAATCTTATGCTATAAAATATTCTTTGCAAATCGCAAAAAGTTTCTATGAAAATCGAAATTCGCGTAAGCAATCGATGCTATGTTTTTTATTTCATAATATGGTTTTTAAATCAATATAATAATTAAGACCATGCACAGCATTATCTGGATTATTTGCCACACGTTAACTTCAACTAAATATGATCTTCTTTGAAGTTAAAGGAATGGCATAGCCAGCATTTCATAATATGTGACACTTTGATTATCTTTTTGTTTATCATAATATACGGAATAATTCGGCTAACCCGTTTCGGTACCCATTTCTTAATACATACCAAAGACTTGATGAAACACAGAGTGAGTAAAATGAATGTACTGCTAATTATTCACAACACGGGATGGGATGGCTACTGGTCTTCCTACAGTTTTATTGTAATGTGCTCCAATTTATTTTATTATATTTCACATTTTATTATATTTATGTATTTACATATTTATTCATTTAAACCATTCTTTTTGGTCTATAATTTATAATGCGAGGAGAATTTTAATTTTGTCCATTAAAAAGTGTAAAAAAATATAAAGCTACTGAAAAAAATAATGTGTTGTGTCAAAATTTTATATATCACGGATTTCATGTGTGAAAGGAATACGATTTTTAGTTCACAGCTCCAATGTGAAAAATTGCACGTTTTATCAGAGCAAAAAAAAAAAGAACTGATTTATAATGTGTCACAATATGAAGAGCTGTTACCTTTTTTTGTTAAATATTTATTTTATTATACACATATACATATTTTTTATTTACCTTGTATGTATTCGTTAAATACATTAAGCATAACCCTGTAGTAAATAAAATAGTCGATTGACAAAAAACACTAGCTATAAATTAATTATTTTGCAAGTGACTACAAATTGGTTTACATCTCATGCAGATATCAACCAAACATATTGAAGAAATAAATAAAAGCAAAAAGAAATAAATAAAAGCAAAGTAAGTAAATGAAAAGAAAATAAAAAAAAATCAAAAGAAGCATGCCATGAAATCAAATGCCAAATGTTTGTGTTAAAAAAAAAATAATAATTTCAATACTTTATGTGTATAATATTTTCTATGAGCAGGAAAAACTTTCGAATATACATATATTCATTATATATAGTATATACATATGTATGTATGTATATAATATACAAATGTGTATGAAGATTTACATAAATATTTATTTAACTATAATAGATATTAAGTGACTTCATAGTGGTTGAAAAATAAGTAGTTAGTAGTCAATTTAAAATTCATGCAGAGATGGCCAATTGACTACTGCCTATGACATGCCTATGTTAAAATAGTGAGTCGACGACAAGGAAAAAAGTCACTTAATCAACCAGTTGTGGTTATTACAAAACCAGTTTGAAGGTACTTACAAATGAGTTTGAGTTCCTATAGGGAAGTTTAAATGAAGTACATAAGTACAAACCCAAATGTACATACACATAAATATGTAAATCATTAAGTATAAGTGAATTCATGGTATAAATGACAGCCATTATGAAATTTTAACACATAAAATTAATTCGAATTAAACATAAGAAAGAAACAAATTTCTTTTCATTATTATGGCTGTTAAAAACAATTATTGGAATTGTAAATGGCTGGCAATATGCAGCATACATGCACAAACACACACACTCACTCACATGCCGGTAAATATGTATACATACATACCCAGCTAGCACTTTGCATCACAATCGAATCTTTTCCGAATCAGCTGGTAGGGAATAATAACCGCATAACAGCTCATTTTTCGATCATAAATGATACTCCCGTTGTGAGAAAATGGTACCTTACAGATTAATTATACCAAATAATCATTTATGATACTATTTGCTGATTCAATTTGAAGCGATTTTCTGGTAGTATTATTTCTTTGCATTTTGTTTGTTTGTTCCTCTATTTTCAAGAAATCATTATTTGATCATATGGATGAATCATAAGTAAGTCCTTTTTCAAATTGCCTAATTGATAAATAAACTTTTAATCACTAAAAGTGATCTGAGGAGAATCATATAAGAGAGTTTTTGCAAAAAATTATCACCCAAATGCAAGCTGGGATGGTTTTTGAAAATCACCTTGCTCAGTCTCTTCAAAGTACTATTGGTGATCAAAAATGATTACACATTTATACGATCAAAACAGGGCTCGAAAATGATTCGCGCTAATGGGTAAAAATAGTTGGATTTAAAATACAGTAACAAATTGTATAGCAATCGAAAATTTATCATCCAGACGTGAAAAATTTGACTTTTATTTCCATTAGGTATTAATTTTTACATTTTGCTCATCTGGAAGACTGAAAAATGCTTAATAAAAACAGATCATGCAGGTGTTTGAAAAGTGATTATAATATTGTATTTCATAATCATATTTTACTACTTAAGTAAAAAGATTAGAAACATGACTGAAATCAATTCGAAAATAGTCACAAATGAAGTGAAATAAAACTAATTAATAAACGATCAGAACACGATTCGAACAATACTTTAAATACCACTAGAAAAGGAGTCGAAAATTACTATTAACTAATATAGAAAAATACTCATAAATAAAAGTATAATTTATGATCAGAAAATAAGCGCATATTCTAGCTTTTAAATCGCAAAAAGAGTAAAAAAGACTCGAATTTGATTGAAAATTTAAAAAAAAATGCTTGCTGGGATACTAATACTATCATTCCCAGCAGCATTTTATGATCATATTAGAGTCTTTTTGGACTCCTCGCTCGATTAAAATTATCATATATACGCTAATTTTTGAGTCCAAAAGGATTGGTCATTAGTGGTACCCTAGTCGCGATTTTTCTAAAAGAATTTCTTATGAATTTTCTGATCAATGTTGACCCATATTCGAGACAGTTTGTGGTAGTACTTACAAAAAATTGCGAATCTTTTCTGAATCATTTTCTAGTAATAAAGTATAATATAATATATTATCATAATCATATTATGTAATCATAATCGTATTATAATATAATAATAATAATTATTAGTCATTTAGCTGTCTATTTAAAATCATATTATACGCATATTTCTAAATATAAATTTGAAAATCCAGTTATCCAATTCTTCTCAGAAATCATTTTGATTTCTTTCACTATTACAGGAAATTTAATTTTCACTATCAAAATAACTTTCACAACCATCCGGAAAACTCCTTTCTTAGAAAAGTTTATTGACAATCCGCGGTTTTTATTACGAAACAAAGATTTGTAAATAATAGTGTTTCGGTTTCCTTTGGACCCAATTTTTTTTATTTGTAATATTTATATAAGCTTATTAACAAATTTAAAACACTTTTGTATATTCTATTTCCTTACGGCACACCTTTACTAAAGACCTGCACAAGATCTCTTACAAGAAGTTTTAAGACATGAGGGGTTTTTTAAAGCCCCGTTCAGACTATTATGCAAGTATTACTAATACTTTTGTGGAAAATGCAGCGCTGACATGTTGAGTTATTATTTATTTATTTTTTTGAAATTTTTTAAAAAAGTATAAGACCAGGGATGCATTTTCGTCAAAAGTATTAATACTTGTATTATAGTCTGAGTGGCCCTTAAACAACACTGTTGGCAATACATTTATTTATCTCATTGCAGGTATAGGAGTAGAGAAGAAAAGAGTTCGTGACTGAGTTGAGTGTATGTTATCTGTTGAGTGTATGTTATCTTATTTTTCACATGCATTTAAATTAGTTTTGTACGCTTGCTTTAAAAAAACCTCTCTTAAACACATAATAGCTTGCCATATACATTTTAAAAACACACACTCAAAAGTTCAATATGGAAAATAACAAGCACACACGCATCAACACTACTTCTGTTGATTGTTTGTTATCAACAAGAAGTCTTGGCGACATCGCTTGTTAACACTCGTATACGCGTACACCAATATATCCATCGTGCTTCGCTTATAATATGACAGCATTTATTATTGGTTTAGTACATTACACAGAGAAATTTATTGTTGAATTTTTTTCAATTAAGTGATTGCTTAGAAAAAATAATATTTTTTATTAATGTTTTAATTGAATATAAGTTTATTTTAATTGAACATACTGCTCTATCAGAAAAGTGTTATCAACAGAGCTTAACTCAGAATACTATGGAAAGGTGAACAATTATTACATATTAATTGTATGTAAGTATTGGAACTTTTGTTTTTATTTTTGAAAATCAAGCTGTTTTTTATAGTATGCCACATCGTTTTGACTGTGCCCTTGTGGCTGAGTGGTAGCAATGCTAGCTTCTCAGTCCAGAGGTTGTGGCTTCGATTCCCACCACAGACCCTGGGTGTTTTCCGCAGGCAAGCTTATCGATTTGCGGGTTGTGTTTATTGTTTAAAAATAAAAAATAAAAAATTATGAATCTAAATACAAAAGGTTTTTGTTGTTCCTATACAAAATATTTTCAATTAAAACACCCAATTAATCTTTTAATTGGTTTTGATATTTTATATGGGAGAAAAAATAAATACACAGCTTCTTTTTTTTTGAATTCATAGTTGTTTTGACATGCGTGAAATAAAAATAAAAAAAAAATGAGGGTGGCGTTGGCTGAAGTAGTTAGCACGTTGACTACAAAACCGAAGATCCTAGGTTCAATCCCTGTACCCAACAGTCATTAAAAAACACCACTACGTATTTTTCTGATGTGCATTAGTGTCCCTTTGTTCAGTTTTTGTAGGAAAGTTCAAGTGATGAAGGCATAGTCACTGGTCACTGAACGATACCGTCTTCGACAGATACTAATCCTACTGTAAGCAGAGCGCCCTCCTTCGTCGGTATTGGGTAGCAGAATAATCGGCGAAGTAAAATAACGAATAAAAATGGCCACTAAATACAGTTTCAAAAATTTAATGAAACCAGAGGCGTTGCAACTCTGCATTATAACGTGCAAAAACGTAGATTTGTAAAAGAAAAGAAGCCTTATTCTATCTCTTCCTTCACCAACTATCTTCTCTATCACCATCCCTTTCCTAAAGAAGGTAACACCTATAAGTACCCGGTGAAAAAAAATGGAAGTCATTCTAGCGGAAGTACATTTTCATTGCTTCCAAAAAATCGATATTTTTAATTTGCCGAGTGTGAGCAAAAAACCATCTAGAAGCTTATTTTAGTCATACAAAACCTTGTAACTCCTCCATAGTGTTAGAAAATACTCACCAGAATTTAAAAAAAATTTATTGTTTGAAAGAAATTTATGAATTATTTTTAGTCTAAAATTTAAAAGTTATTTGCTTAAATTTACATGAAAACACTGTTTCGGGCTTAAATTCGTATAAAATGAAACGAATTGTTAAAAAAGGCAACTATTTACCCTTTTTCCTAGATGAAAATATTATCATAGAACACAAAAAAGGAAATTTTTCTTAATATCGCTTCCAATTCGGTGACCAGGCATCGAAAAAGAGAACTTCTTGCAATGACAACCCTATGTAAAAATCATTAGATCGGATCGAAATTTGCACTATATCCGCATCGTAAACTCTACATTTTCATGACTTTTTTGGAGTCTCTTTTTTTTACTGGGTAGTAGTAGGCATTCATTGCTTGAGTGTTACTTCTTTAAAAAAAATAACAGAAAATAAAAAAAATACAAAAAATATTAAACTAAAAAATAACGAAAATTTATTTTCTTCTCTTCTCTTTTGTTGTTGGAAAAAAGCAAATAATAAAAACAAATACAAGCTGATAGACCAAATATGGATGGTAAAGTTCGTACATTGGCGGTATTTAGGTTTCGATGCAAATAGTCTTGCGTAAGTATGTATGTATATGTTGTGGAAAATATCGTAGCCTTTCTTTAAAATCCAATCACAAAAAACACACAAAATTCAAAGAGAAGCTGCGATATTCTGCATTTACACTTACGGAAGACTATCAAACGCCGAATACGGCCGTTGGACGTACTTTCGTGCACCATTCGCACTTGAAAAACCATACGGTTCATGAGTTAGTTTTATGGAAATTATTTTTACATACATATTATAATTTTGTATATTTATATACCATTAAGTTTTTTCTATATATCAGTTACTATATTAATTGAATCTTTAAAAATTTTTAATTAGTTTTTTAAATGGATCGTAAAAAATATTTCGATTAATTTCTCATTTGAATCTTTAAAAATTTTTGAATTAAATTTTAATTGAATCTGTTTTAAAGATCAATTTAATTTTTAGTTAATGTAATATTTTTTTAGTTGAAAAAATCAAAAAAAATTTCAATCAAAAGGGATGAGTTAATATTACAATTTCCGTGATTGGTTGAAAATTAATTAATTTTTTAACTGAATCTTTGTATTTTTTAATTGAATCTTGTTTTTACTTTTTTCTGTGCTCATTACACGAGAATACATTTAAAAAACAAAAAGTATTTAAAATTTAAGACTGTTTGCGCATGTCTCTAATCTTTACTGATAAAATATGAATAAATTTACAAAACTCACTTGCTTTAAGGCCTGCACAAAAATAGTGCCGATTACAGCAAAATACATTTTTTCCATCGTTAATTTGCGCAAAATATAACTCCAAAACCATGCTTAAGACAGTAAAATTTCGACCACCACCTGCGTCATCATGCTTGAAATTTGTTTTTTGCTTTTTAAACAAATTCACTTTCTAAGAATTTGTGGTAATCATTTTCGAATCTTATTCTAGGCGCGGAACTGATTAATCAGTTTTGGTCATATAAGACTCAGTTTAGTGAAACAATCTTCCACATGCTGACTGGGTTGTATTTCACTTCTCGCCTTTGCTACACATAAGCACTTAATAATAAAGTAATATAAATATTTCATATAAATACACATATACCAAGTTATGTACATATTTATACAAGTTTGTGTGGAAGTATCTGTATGCAAATTTGAGCTTTATTTTTGGGTGTTGACGAGTTATGGCTACGCCTTGTCAGTTTTTTATTGCTATCAAATTTGTTTGCCTTTTACTTGGAACTTATGTGTTCATTTTAAGTCTGAATTCCATTTATTCGATCGCACTTTGAATATGAAATAATTTGGATGTGTTTTGATAATTTTACCATAAATTCAACAAGGTGTGAACAAGTGGAAATTTTTACAACAAACCAGACATCAGCTTGATATAAAATTTTTAATTTGTTATTGCACATAAGCAGGAACATGTTCGGCTTTAGGCTTCTAAAGAGGAAATTGAGACAAAGTAAGTATGGATTAATGATGATTCGTTATGAATCCTAATTTATAGGTACTCTCAAATGCAAATAGGAAATTCAATGCTTAATGTGAATGCCATAAAAGATTGTCAAATAAGGAATTTCATAGTTATAAAATCTGGAATTATTTTATTATAAAAACTTCTATTTTGTACTTTATTTAAAAGTTTAATGAATTCAAAAAACCATGTAATTTTTATCTGCTCAGTTGCGCTTTGCTGTGACTTGAGAGAAATTCTAGTATCGATGAAAGTTAAATAATTAGATTAGTTGTCCTATTTTATACAGAGTTAGTCATATACATACAAATTTAAATATACTTCCAAGAAATATCAACATATATAGTTTTTTTCTATGTTTCCCAGGATGGTTAAATTTTTTTGACCAGAAAGGTTCTCACATTCTTAACAGAAACGATACACAGGTAAGGATAAGTAATAAAATTTCTATTTAAGACAAAAAATCTGTGGCAAAAAGAAAAATGTGCTAAAATCGAGATAAGCTGATAAGGTTTGTTATTTCCAACTCAGAACCTCAGTGAACTATGTACTTTTACGATGTCAACAGAAAATTTTTGATCGATTACTTACATTGAAAACAAAAATAAATTTGTTCTCGAGTCCTACGCTCGCGGTGTAACAATACTTTTAATTTCAGTCTGACTACTACAATACTCGTTAGTCCGTACTATCCAGTAATCCGGACAGATCATTAGCTTTCTAGACACATGCACAAATGTGTAATTTTGACATGCTGTATATTACTTTATATGCGAATTTCGCCATTGGAAATATTTCTACGGCTTACAAGGAAACATCACATTGACTATAAGTTAACTCAAATAAAACTAAAATTAACTCAGGTACATTGGCTGATTGGCAGAAATTCAACACTCAGGCTAGACTGCAAACTCTTAATATACAAGTCGCTTTTAACGCCAATATGGTGTTACGGTATCCAGTTATGGGGCACTGCTTCAGCTTCCAATGTAGAGAGAATTCAACGAAGACAAAACAAAATTTTAAGGTTAATAACATCTGCTCCATGGTACATTAAGAATTCAAATATACATCGTGATTTAAATATGCCACTAGTGACTGAAGAAATTGTAAAATACGCAGGCCAATATCTCACAAAACTCGAGTCACATCCTAATCCGCTTGCTCGTAATATTTTGAACTTTACTGGACACATCCGCTTAAAAAAGAGAGATACAAGGGCGCTAATACCAAAACCCTCCGAATGAAGCTGCTTGAAAATACTTTTTTTTTTGTTTATCACTACTTATGTATTATTTACAACTATCACTTAGTTATGTCTGACATTGGTCGGGCCTATTCATTTTATGTTAGATTTAAGATTTGAATACCTATTGTTAGTTCATATATGAAGATACAATAAATAAAAAAACATGAAAAAAAAATATAATGACTTACTTTTCTCATTACCGAATTTCATTACTCGCTTACAAATCACATTACCTAAAATTTAAACAAATTATGTATAAGTTGCTAAATGAGAAGAATTATTTTTTTAATTAAATAGATTACGTGAACAAGTTGCGAAATAAAAAAAAGTAAGTACTTCTCAAGAATCAATAATTTTAGTCTCATGCCTTGTTAAAATCATTAAGCTGGTAATCCAGTAGGGAAGAGCTTCCACCAAAAATGCTTAATTCTAAGCCCGATGACCTTTCTTGAAATTTGTTGCTCTATTTATTTTATTGTTTAAGAATTAACTCACACAAATTTTTATTTTGATACATATATCAACCATATATTGCTAACTTTACTTGCTTTGCTAAAATTTCTTATATAGTAGAAATACCAAAAACAAAACAAAAACGCAAAGAAACAAAAAAACATAAATAAAGTGCCCTTGAGGAATATGAGTACTTCAAAAACAAAAAAAATTGTGAAGAAATGCCTTTTTACTGTGAGTTCTGAAGATCTTGATGAAAACAATAAAAACAAAAACACAAATAAAGTGTGTAAAGTTTTGTAAAATTTACCAGTAAAATTTTCCTGCACAAAAAAACCAGGACAATTTAAGAATGGACCAGCAACCCAGGACAATTTTTTTAAATCCAGGACGTATGGCAGCCCTAATGTTGTTGTCACAAATATTGAACAAAAAATGTTCTTGGCTGACCGCATATAGCCCTTAGGAGTAGAGATTGCTACAACTCGTTTAAACGAATAACCTTGATTTCGGCTTAAAACCTGGATGGTTGATGTGTAATTCTACTATTTGGGTGGCGTTGGTTGTAGTAGTTAGCAAGTAGACTAAACAGCGAAGATCCTATGTTCAAGCCCGGTATCCAACAGTAATTAAATAACAACATCACGTAGTTTTCTGATGTGCATTAGTTCCCTTTGCATTAGTTGATGTAGGAAACTTCAAGTGTTGAAGGCATAGTCACTGGACACTGAACGATACCGACTTCAGCAGATACTAATCCTAATTTAACATTAGAGCGCCCTCCTTCGTCGGTATTGTTTAGCAGAATCATCGGCGAAGTAAAATAATTATAAAATGGCTACTAAGCATAGCTTCGAAAATTTTAAGTTCGCCTGATTAACACCAGAGCTGCAGCAACTCTGCATTACTAGAAAACCGCGCAAAAACAGAGTGTAAAATAATGAAGCTTTCCTCTATCTCTTCCTTCACTACCTGTTTTGTCTATCACTATTCCTTTCCTAATAAAGATAATATAGTAGTAGGCATTCATTGCCTGACTGTTACAGTTCGCTAAAAAAAATCTATTCGAAAGCAAAACTCTTTGAATTTGTGTGCCATTAACATAGAAACTCAAACGGGTTTCCATCACCACAAGATACATTTTGTGAGCCAAATATAGCTACTACAGGAGTGTTCAAATCCGAAGCCAATATAATGTCAAATTCAATTAATTTATGCAAGTTATTGATTATGTTTTGGAAATTCTACTTAGACCAAGACTGTTACATTTATCATTTTGCTCAACTCTAATAAAGGGTCCGCCAGATCATTTTTTTTTGAAAATGCTTTAAAAAAAACTACTGAAGCTTCGGCTGTGTGGCACGTAGCGCCGTCCTGTTGAAACCAAATGTTTTGGGTGCGTCGGCCTTTCAATGTATGCGTGCGGGTTTTCTGTGCCCCAAATGCGACAATTTTGCTTGTTTACTTACATACCCGCCAAGATCAAAATGAGCTTCATCTGAAAAGATGATTTTTTTTGGCAAAATCGGCATCTTCTGTAAGTCGATCGCAGGCCCACTTAGCGAAGCAAAAACGCATTGAATGGTCAGTTGGCTCGTTCAGCAGAAGGATAAAACTAATTGTCTATCAAATCAGACATGAGCTAAGAGTTACCACTCACGAAATAAGCACTAGTTTTAAAAAAGTTAGATGGCGGACCCTTTACTAGTCGACTAATCGATTGTTAAACATAACATCTTTCGATTTTTAATAACTCAGACGATGTGCTATATTGTTTTTTTTTTGCTTAACAAAGAAAAAGTGCTTTTAGGCACTTCTAAACCTTCAAGTCACAAATTAATTTTTTTCAGTTAAAGTGGGAAGTTCGGTATTCACGTAACTTTTTAAAGAAATGGTTTCTTTTTTTTTACACAATATAATTAAGTAACTATATATAAATTAAGTTATTAACTCCATATGAGATTAAAAGTCAAAAAAGATAAGCAGTAAGTCATTGGGCTGTAACTTCCTAAAAATCACGAACAATAATTGAAATTTTATCCAAAACAAAATATGCTTATCTCGAGTTAAGCAAATTTTTCTTTTTGGCACAGATATAATCCAACTTATGTTCATATATATTTTTTAAAATATATATATATATATATAAAGTTTTCACCTGTTTAAGCAATCTTGAAGAATATGAAGATAATAGTCAATATGTTCTTCAAAATATATAACATTCGATTTCTTTAATACTTCAAATGTAGATAATTCAACATTACAGCAAAATTTGTGTTAGAATTTTCTTTTAATATGTACTAGTCTTCTTTAATATATCTTTATAGACATTATTACTTTAACCATATAGACACCTCCAAAAACTCATAAGGTTAGATTAAAGCTGTAAAAATAGAAAGTACCTTATTACTGCCCTGAAATAATTAAACTATTTCATATTCGAATAGATTATATACTATTAAAAATGTTACATTTTGGTAGGGGAAAATCTAGAATATAAACTTAAAATAATTTATTCCTTTTGTAACTGGCTAAAAGAAATATTTCATTCGAAATGTTTTTATTAGAAAATTATGTAAACCTTTTTTAATTAATTACACTTATTTTTTTTCTTTCCACAGCCAATACCCTAGAAGTGTCATAAGCATGGTTGAGTTTAAAATTAATGCTTGGGCACACCTCTATTCAAAACAACACAAAAAGGTGTTAAATGGATGAAAACAAACCATAAAAACCAGATAAAAATAAACCTGCTGTTTAACCAAGAAATTAGAATAGAAATTAGGCGAATTAAAATTATATATATTTTTTTCTGTATAATAACCCTTAGAAAATGTACGAGTATGCTAACTTAAATATAAAATACAAAAACGAAACACATGCACTATTTTAAACACATACACATACATAAAGACACTACATTAATGAAAGCATCTCCCCCACAAATAAAATATAAAAATACGAGTACGTTTGTTTAAAAGACGCGGTACATTAACAGGTGTTATAAGCATGCGCAACATTTTTATTGAATGCAGGAGGACAGCAATTTAAACGCAGTGCAGCCATAAAAACACATGCAATAACATACACAAAAAATGAATATCCTTTAGGATCCTACTTAGTGCATTATAAAAACAAACAACAACATGAGGAAAGGCAGCAGGAATATGTGCTGATGAGCGTTTATCAAGTTGTCATTGCTCAAAGACAACCATTCATTACAACTTGGAAAGCGGAAAAGTATTTAGAAACACAAGACCTAACGAAACATGTGTGTGATGAAATACACACACACAGTTCAAGTTTCCTTTAGTGAAGTTTGGTAGGGGTTGTCGATCGTTTTACTCGTATTTCATATCTTAACATCCAATTAATTCCAGCGGCCTAGGAAGTAAATGATAAATTCTTTTTAAGTGAAATATTTTACACCGTTGTGAACATACATATACAATTGTATGAATATTCCTCAAATTAAAGGATTAAAAAGTAAAAAATATGTTTAACATTAATTTTCACGCAAATGTCATTCTTGAACAGAGGTATTTTGTATGAAATTATTGAGCGGTATCAATGGACGTTTTGCGAGTACCCTATAGTTTAAGTTCTCGGTGACTATTGAGTAAGACTTAACGATTTGCCATTGAAGCCTTGGAAATTCATATAAATAGCTTTCACAACCTCTTGTAAAAAATTCTCAAAGTTATCAACTGGATGCGGATGTTTTTTATCATTTCCCATTACAAGACATCTTCTTTATTTATTAAGTTTAATTCGTATTCAGTTATATTTGATTGATCACATTCATACTTACATACATACTAGTGATGCACGAATATTCGTATTCATATTCGAATTGTCGAATATTCGGCCATTTTCAGGCGAATACGAATGTATTTGTATTCCTATGCGAATACAAATGTATTGGTGTTCGCCAAATTCAAATTCAAATCCTAACCGAAATTTAATTAAATGAATAAAAACTTTAGTTTGTACAAATACATTAATTTTTTTATAGAAATTTGTGCTTTTTATCATTTTCAAAAATTACTTAGGCCCCTTTCACGTTAGGCAACTTTACTTGCGCAAGTATAATTTTCATTTTTATTTATTTTCTTTTGAACTTGCTTCTATGTTCACATTCAGTTCATTTGTTGAGCAAGTTTAATTTTCCAACTAAATAGATTAGTTGTTCTGTTTCATCTCGCTTCCAATTTCTCATTATCTTTTAACTTTTTATTCACAAATAAAATTTTCTTAAGACAAAATTAATTAATTAGACAACACACCGAAGAAGAAATAAAAGATAATGTCAAAAACAAATCAATATCCCAAGCCAACAATGATAGCTGAAACAGAATTGTGTCAGAATTGCCAAGTTCAAGCAAATCTGTACTCAAATCTCGGCAATTCTTTCCCCTTCAACCGACCTTTCCTCTCACACCCACAAACACAAGACTTGCGCAAGTAAAGTTGCCTAATGCGAAAGGGGCCTTACAGCCTGTTCTTCGAAAATGAGCATGTGTATACGTTCATTATAATAACGAACAAAACTATGGGCCTAATTTTGTAAAACGCAACGCTTAGCGTTTTACAAATTTTGTATGTATTTTGTTTTGTAATTTAAATTTTTTCCTTATTAAATTTGTCAACGGTTGGCGTTATGTTTTACAAAACTATTATATTATTTTCATGTGAGTGGCAAGAAAATAGCTTTGAATTTTCTACAATCATAAATTTTTTTATGTCAAATTAATTAAAATTCGGTGTACATATTTTTTATTTGACTTTAACGAAAATTTAATTTAATTTTTAATTTTGAAATATTAACTGATTTTATACTCTAAGAAACTATTTTTTCTTTTATTTTTTGCTTTAACTTACAAAAATAAATAAATAAACAACAAAATGTGAAAGAATTTCTCCGCTGTGCAAAAATAAAATACGTGTTGCGTACGTTAAATAAAAATTTTCATAAATCTTTTTATCATATTTTGTAACCAAAATATGATAAAAAAGTAACCAAAGGCGAAAAAAAGTAACCAAAATTTTTTTGTATTTAATGCTCAACCAGACTTTACATAACCATAACCATAGAAAACAGCCGTTCGAACCAAACTAATCAGCAACACGTCTAATTTAAGATGAATATACTGACTTATTTGTACTTCAGTTGAAAAATACATAGGGATAGTAGGGAATAATCGCTTAAGTCCTCTTAAACAATTTTATTTCGGACGTTTTACGAACTTTAAACTGGTGCGTAATATAACGGAATAAAGCTTAATTTGCTCAAGTAATTATTTCATATTGCCACCGATATAATCATTATAAAATTATATAATATAAATTAAATTATTACATTTAGATTCAGATTTCCTAATTTTATTGAGCCTTATTTTCGATTTTACCGTAAGCGACATGTATTCGAAAATAGACTTTTTTATTTGAATTAAAATTTTATTGGCCACCCCATAGTTTAGAATTATCAAAAAGCCAAAATTTTGATAACTTTTAAGATAAGAGCCGTACAATTTTATCTTAAGCGACAATTTACGTATGTAAAACAAATTTGAGTATTATAAAAGACCTTCTCCTGAAAACTCTAATTTTTGTCTCTTACGATTAAATTGAAAACAAAAATAAATAATAACAAAAATTAAACATTTAAAAAACCCCATAATATGTCTAGAGAAGATGCGATATCTTCTAAGCGGCTGGACCGATTTTCTTAAAACATGGCTAAGAACCCTCTCGATCAAGTCACCTTTCAAACAAAAAAAAACTAAATCAAAATCGGTTCAGCCGTTTGGTCTGTACGTGGACACGGACAGACACACAGATATACAGATACACAGACACACATTACAATCTTATAACACCCCTTTTTTAGTCGGGGGTTAAAAATAATATCAAATAAAACACAATGATAAAAGAAATAAATTTCTTTGCAATAAAAAAATTTCATTTTATTACATTCGTTGTCCAAATACATGAATGAATAGATAAAGTATTAATCAAATACATATGCATTATATAGTTGGTTTTAACATCCAGCTCCCTGCAGTAGTTTTGATTCAGCTTAGCTACGAAAATGTCCTTTCAGAAACCAATGATCTGTGTGGCAAGCAATTCATTTGTATGCTTGGAAACTTTGTTTCAAAATAAATCCACATCAATACTTTTTATTTCCAATTGGGAAAATCTGAGCAATTGTACTAAATTTTGAAAACACATCCACATTAGTTTCCTAGTTATGAAATTCATTTAAAAATGTGGTAGTGCATTATGATATGCAAATTTAAATGCCATATAAAAATTGTTACTTTTGTGTTACAAAAATGTAACCAAAATAGAAAAAAGGTACACAAGTACACATTGGAAAAAAAGTAACCAATTTTGGTTAAAAGTAACCAAACCGGCAACGCTGGTAGTGCGTAGTACCAACACCGAAATGAGTCAGTCTATTTGTCATCGCACTCAACAACTGAAGTTTAGAGCGAATACTTTCCATAATGTGAGTGTTTTTTAACTAAGCACCATATTTTGGTGACCTCTGCAAAGTCTATATCGAATGTTTTCATCTACTATAATGTCTTTAACAAATTTAGCAAATTTTGCAATTTCGTAGAAGAACATCCTAAATGAAAACAATAGAAGCACACGTTAGTTAAAAATATCAGCCTCTTCTTTCTGTAAATTGTGAGAAGTTTTTGCATCGAAATATATTAAAAAATTTTATTGTTATTGCTATTATATAGTATTCTATATAAAAAGTGAAATAAACTTATATAAAATGAAAACAGAGTGATAACCTTTTCTTTGACTCCAGAGGTTCTAACATTCGTTACAGAAACGAGGCACTGGCACGCCTAACAATAAAGATGTTTTTCTATTAATATTAAATAGTTTTACGCCCAAATTGGAATGACGGCGATTAGTGATATTTAAAACATGAGTTTTGTACGAAAATTTTTTGTGATTAAAAAAGTAACTAAAAGTATCAAGAGGATGTAGGGCATTCAAAAAGGTGAAAATTAATTTGTATACTTTGCGCATATATTGAATGAATACAAGAACATTTATTTGACTTACTAAACAGCCCCTACCTAAGCTGTATTTACCATCCAAATGATCATTTATGTTTAAAGACGTATCATTCGGTTTGGGTTTATTACACTTTTATGAAAATATTATACAATATTATACAAACTTTATTAAAACGCGCACTAAACTTGTTTTGGCAGCAATAAACTATAAAAACTTTGCCACTGGGCTTTTGAATATATTAAGCTTCCTTTGTTAATAGCAGAAAAAGCAGAAAGAAGTAAACTTTTACAAGCTAAATAACAAAATGTTTTTGTCTTGAAATGAATTATTAATCGATTATTTTATCATTGCAAAATTTGTTTGCTGGAGGGGTGCCGTTTCTAGTGGGTGCATTCATGTCTTGGCGTGCGATTCCTATCTTAATCAATGAACAATTTTTGTTTTTTTTGTTGTTATTTTATGCCTAAAACGTGGCCTGGTTCTTTGGAAAGCCACAAAAAGATGGGATAAAATTTTGGTATTTTTTTTATTATTTCTCACAGGTGCAAACTTGTTTTTTTTAACGATATTTGCAGGTAAGTGAATGAATTAGACGTTATTAATTTACAATAAAAACTACGTTTGATATATTAAAAACTAACTAAGAACTACGAGTATGATGTAAATGATGATATTAATCATCTAGGTTGCATAAATTGCTTAAACGTTGATTTTTACAATTACAAAACCTTTCTTTTGTATAAAAAAATATATAACTGCAAGTAAGTAAGACTTGAATTAAAGTCCTTAGTTGTGAAACAAAATATTAATTGAAAATTAATCACAGAGAAAAAACTGTCTAATAGAATCAATAAGATTTTCTCTATGAAACGTTTTTAGGCTAAAGGGTATGTATCCCAGCAGAAAGAAGCGAAGATTTTTTCATAGAGATTCCTTATTGTAAGGTTATAAGGTTTTCCTTATTGATTTTATTAGGTTGCCTTATTGATTTTTTCAATAAGGTATTCCTTATTGTTTTCATTAGTTTCCTATATGATTATGTGTAAAGCATCTTATTAATTTTTTAATAAGAAAATCTTCTTGATTTTATTAGGTTTCTTGTTATTTCATATCTATAAATAAACATAGAGACAATTTTTTCATGATACTTTTCGTTCTTGTATAAGCATATTTGTACAATAACTTCAGTGCGGATTCAGGCTGCGTGTTAGCATATTGGTTAGAGAGTTCTTGTCTATCAGTCAGAAGGTTGCTGGTTCAATACTTGTCTCCTCCCAAGTAATAAATAAGTATGTATGGTGAGCTAGTTAGTTAAGAATATAATATAATACGTATGTATGTATAAATAACACATTACAACACTCAATAATGACAATGTATTATTTCATTATGTATATGTACATATGTAAGCATGTGGGTGGCTGTGTTTTAATGCATTTTTTACGACGTTTAGATACATTTTATTTGAATCTTAATAAAATTATTTACATTTAGATTCTAGAATACGGATGATTGTGCCGTGCCGTCCATTGGTATATCTAGTTTATATTTAAAATTTCATGAGTCATTATGAATAGCAAAAACACGATTCATTGCTGATCTCTGGTAGGCAATTTGAATAAAAAGGGTACATATTAGTGTCCAGCGCAAGACCATTTATAAGACTTTTAAAGACATGAGAGATTTTTCAAATGCTTTACAAACGCTAAAAAACACTGTTGGCAAGACATTTGTTTCAGTTGTTTGTGTTAGAATATTTCGCTGTAGTAAAGCATTTGAAAAATCTCTCATGTCTTGAAAGGTCTTATAAATGGGTTTGTGCAGAACTTTAGTACAAATTTGCTTTTAACCTAAAAATTAGTTTTAAACCCAAAAATTATTAGATTTATATTGAATAATTCAGAACTTTGTGTTTTAAAACAAATTTTTAAGTAAAAATCAAGTACTTTTCATACTACCAGCATTGAAATTAAAAATTTAAGCAAATTATTATAAACACTTTATTATATAAACTATAATCCAGCATATACAGATTAAAAGCCATCATTTCATACTCTTTTTAAAAATTTTTTTATACTATTTTATTACCTCCACCGATCAAAATGCATTATTGTACTTATGGCACTGTTGAAACTCTGATTTTGTTGCAACGTACTCCCACACCGCACTTCAAATAATCATGTCAAAATGATATTTCATGTAATTTTTACGAATTTATTTTATATTTCAATTTTGCAATAAATTGTTTATACGCCTAGATTACGCAATGCATTTTATTGCTTCAAAATAAATATACAAAAAATAAAAGAAAATAAAAAATAGCTGAATAAAATCTGTATGAACTTATTAAAGGGTATTACAACTTCAATTAAAAAACTCATCAATTTTAATTGAATTACAACCATAGACAACTCAAATTAACAAATAACGAAAAAAAAGTTAAATCTGTTAAAATAATGACAGCAATATTACAATGTTTTATTATAATTTAAATTATGTTTTAACATAAACGCCATCATAAAAAAGCAAGAGAAAAGAAAAATTAAATAAATGTGGATTGCAGATTTTTATAAAAATAAAATATGCAGAAATTAATACAAAAATTATCCACAAAAAAATGCACAGGGAAAAAAATTTAACGATGATTATATTGATGAAAACATATTTAATTGAAAGTATTGACGTTAATATGAAGAAATAAATTGCAAATTTTTTTATGGTTTTTTATATGAATGAAGAAATTATAGTCGGTGTAGAACGATTACTAAAATCTCTATAATGTGTCTATGTTATTTATTTTTGCTGAACGTCGTGATAGAATTTAAATAAATTAATAACCCAAGTTATGAATGGCTACAAAAACTCATGATATATGAGATAGTTTTCGATTTTTGAAGTATGAAACCAGAAAAATTCAAATAAATATATTTTTTAGTTTACATTATTATATTTTCTTTATATACATACATATATAATTCTTCTGTTCGTGAGTATGTCAACGAACGGATGGACATATTCGTTAAGCAGCTCTGGGCTGAAGAACAGCTCTCGCGTCATTCTAATTATTAATGAAGTGCGGTCAGGCTTGTGTATGTTGTTTGGCCTTCGATAGTTTTTCGTCTCGCTCGCACTCGTTGACTGATGTGCCACGGATAACCGTATAATCTTGCGGTTCCTTTGTGGAATTTCTTTAACAACCACGATGCTACTTCCTATGTGAAGGCATAGGTGGTGTGCAGTTAGCTACAAAACTTTTTTAAAATACTCTTAATAACATCTTGGGCATATTGTTACTCCACCTATACATGTGGAACCATATTATGCAAATTTGCTTTGTATAATATGTATCAATAAATAAATAAATAAATATTTGAATGAATTTTTTTGTATGCGTTTGGGTGGCTCCCTGTATGGTTTAGATTCACAAATCAGCCCGGCAGATGGTGCTGCATGGTATATCCATGGCCTTGCTGCAGAGTGCTTTCTCTTTTTTAAAACATTTAAATAAAGAGTAGTTCAACTAGAACTGAAATATCTGAATCGAATCTTCAAAATTTGGAATTCCACTATTTGAAAGTGGTACATATTAGAGAAGACTGTCGGATACACAGGAAGTATTCGATCCGTTACAACTGTGCTTTTTGCACATTTTTAATAAGACAGTATTGCAACGCCTCTGGTGTCAATGAGGCATATTAAATATTTGCAGTTGAGCCATTTTATTAGTTATTTTACTTCACCGATGATTTTGCTATGCAATTTCGACGAAGGAGGGCGCTCTAATGCTAACATTACGATTAGTGGCTGCTGAATTCTATATATTTCAGTGACTAGTGAAGTATGCAATGCCTACATCCCTTGAACTTTTCTACAAAAACTCTCCTAATTTTAAATTTAAACTTTCTCTTCATAAAAATATTATATCAACAAGGTGTAGGGTACATGTAAATGCACATAAGAACAGGCATAAAATATGTTAAATTAAATCTTTTTATAAAAAGTCTAAAAAATTGTTAAAATAATTATAAACAATTATACACTCTATAATAGCGTTGACATGATTTAATTAATTATGACAACAAAATGCAAATAAGTTTTTAATTATCGGATTTTTTATGCTCAAGAGAACGAGGTTAAATTCAAGCACACGCAGGAATATAAAAAATAAAATAAATGTGATTTTTTCCCTTCTTTCTTACAACTTTTTTTCACAATTACTAATCTCTTTTTGCCAGCATTTTTATGCCACCAATTAAAATTTTTATATTTATCATCAGTTTGAAGGTAAATGGGAATTTTAAATTGTTAATTAGTTAGCAGCCAATGATTTTTAAGATAAAACAATACGAGTTTAAGGCACAATAATTTTAAAAGCATTAAAATGAAAACCTAAAATTATATACATACATAAATATATTGTAGTTTTTCAATTTTAAACTAACATTTGACCATTCCAGTCTAATTTTGCTTTTGTTGCTGGAAATTTGTTTTTCCGTATTCAGAAAAAATAGTTTTGATTTACAAAATTTTTACAAAACAAATTTTGGGCTAAATTTTGGGACAACTGAAAAATCGCCCAAAATTTTTTTGAAAGTTTAAAAATTAAGAGAAAAAAATACACACAATAAAAATTTGGCAATCATCAAAATCGAATATAGAATTTAAAATACATATATTATACATATGTATAGTGTAGAAAATAATTGAAAGCTTCTCCCATGTGCTCCATTTCCACCGTTATTTGGTTTTTGTAGCAATAAAAGTGGTTCAGAAAAATGTCGTAAGGGAAACCGAGATTTTACATACCATAAAGTTTAAAATCCTTAAGCCCGACCGAAGGTCGGCAGTGCATTGAGGAAATTTTATTATGTAGTAAAGTATTTTCACAAATATAAAGATTTATGCATATCCGGCCTTTGGCCCAATAAAAATGTTCTGCCTCGCAAAGTTTTCCTGCCTAATAATGTTTTCTTGAACTACGCAGCCTAATAAGGATTTCCTGCCTTTCAAAGTTTTCCTTTTTAATAATTTTAACGTGCACTTCTGGCTTTCGGCCGGGATTAAGCATTTTCTACACCATGGTGTTTCTCGACATGGCGCAGCCTATTAAAGATTTTCTGCCTTGCAAAGTTTTCCAGATTAATAATATTTTCGTGCACAGCAGGCTTCGGCCGGGCTTAAGGATTTTCTCTACCATGGTGTTTCCTGATACGGCGTATACTGATAAGGATTTTCTGCACTGCAGAGTTCTCCTGCTTAGTTCTTTTTATATAATTGTTTTTATCGCTTGTGACATTTTTCCACAATCTTTTTTCTTGTGACGGCTCACGGTCGTTGCCTTAAGAAACGAATACAGTTTATGCTTTTCTGTAATTATACCCTTTACCAAAAAATTGTAGAAGGGTATATATAGGTTTATCATTTCGTGTGTAATTTCCACAATATTAATAAGCGACACATAAAATATACATATTCTGGATCCTTATGCCTAGGGAAGACGAACAAGCCATGTCCGTCTGTCCGTCTGTCTGTACGTGAAATCTGTTTTCCGTAGCTCCCAGAACAGCTAGAGACTTCGTTCTTAGACTGGTGTATCAGAAATTTTCTGAAAAATTTTGCTATTGAAAATCAGCAAAATCAAGCAAACGGTTTCAGAGCTGGAAAACTCAAACTCTATTTTCCCATACAAAATAACTACCGAAAACTAGTTTTTTTATTTTTTTATTAAATTAACTTATTTTATACCTCAGTATGAATAAAATTGGTGTTCCTTATTTAAAAAAAAAATTAAAAAGACGTTTCCAGGGTTGGAAAACTTTAATATTTTTTCTTATAATTAAACATATTTTCATGTTTTAGGAAGAAGGCTATTGTCTCAGGAACCTCAAGAGCTACAGATTTGAAATTTGAATAGAGTATTTAGAACTTTGATCGCTACACAAGACCAAAATATGAATGTTTAAAAATACAGGGTGTTCCAAAACGAGCATTGTGAAATCCCACGTAATGAACATATATACAATTGTATGTACATATGTATGTATATAGACACTTAAAATTTGTAAAATTACTGTATTTTTATACAGACTACAACAATTAACACTAAAATTTATAAAAAATTAAAATTACAGGGTGTTTTATCAGTTTATGTAATTTTGACAACTTGCTGTATCTTGGTTACCGTAGGAGGCAAAGTCTTAAAATTTTCAAAAGCGGTAAAACAAAAAATTCCCAAAATTATAAAATCGCCAAGACGAAAAAAATCGCCAAGACCCTAAAAAATCGCCTCAATGAAAAAAGCACTAAATTAAAAAAATCTAGCACTAAAATAAATTGCAAAAATTAAAAAAAAACGCTTAAATGAAAAATATCTCAGAAATGAAAAAATTGACAAAAACGAGAAAAAAGCACCAAAACTAAAAAAGCACGAAAATAAAAAATCGTTAAAACGAAGAAAATCACCAAATTAAAAAAATTCTAGCAATAAAATACATTGCAAAAATTAAAAAAATCGCTTAAATGAATAAAATCGCCAAAAACTTTAAAAAATCGCAAAAAGATGAAATAAGCACCAAAACTAAAAAACACCAAATAAAAAAAACGAGAAAAAAGCACCAAAACAAAAAAAAAACATCGAAATAAAAAATCTCCAAAACGAGAAAAAAGCACCAAAATTAAACAAATCACCAAATAAATAAATTTCAAAAACATAAAAAGTCGTTCAAATGAGAAAAAGCACCAAAACTAAAAAACAGCACCAAATTAAAAAAAATACCAAACCCGAAAAAAACCAGAAAAACGAAAAAAAGCACCAAATTGGAAAAAAATCTACAATGAAAAAATCGGTTAAATATAAAAATAAGCGCTAAAAATTTTAAAATCTCTAAATGTAAAAAAACACCAAAACTAAAATAGCATCAAAGTAAAAAACGCTAAAATGAGGAAAAGCATTTAAACTAAAATAGCACAAAATTAAAAAAAAATCGCCAAAACTAAAAATAAAAAAACCTTCAAAAAACGCTTAAAAAATTAAAAAATTAAAATAAACGCCAAAACCCGAAAGAAATCACCAAAGCGAAAAAACCCCTAAATTTAAAAAAAATGTGACACTTAAATAAACTGCCAAAATGAAATAAATCGCTAAAGTTAAAAAAATTGCCAAATTAGAAACAAACCCAAAAAAACGCTTGAACAAAAAAAGCACCAAAACTAAAACAAACGCCAAATTAAAGAAAATGACAAACACCTAAAAGAAATCGCTAAAACGAAAAATAGCACCAAAACTAAAAAAGCACCAAATAAAAAAACGCCAAAAACGCAGAAAAAAACGCCGAAGCTAAAAAACCTATTAAAAACGCTTAAAACCGAAAAATCCCCAAAAAAGGAAAAAAAATGCCAAAAGTATATTTTATATAGGCTAAAGCTCATATAGTATTATATATTTAATGTCCGTACGGCAAGCTTCGTGCGCAAGTCAATAACGCACTTTACTAAATTAATTTTTAGAAAATTTCGAAAAAAATATTTAGAAATAAACGCTTACATAATACCCCGCATATACCTTTTTAAATGGGATGTTTAAGTTGAGACTCTTAACAATTTTTTAAAATGAAGGATTATTGAAAAAAACAATACCATATTCTTTGAGGTACAATACTAAAATTATCAGAAAGCGCAAATAAATTCAATAAACCCCAAAACTAAAAAAAAACGCTTAAAACCCAAAAAAAACCCAAAAACGAAAAAAATTCCAAAACTATAGTTTATATTGTTCGTATTGAATTACATATCTCGTGTCGTTACGGAACCCTTCGTGCGCGGGTCAAAGTCGCACTTCACTGAATTTATTTAATTCTTAGAAAGTAAAATGAAAAGCGGGTGAACACTGTTGTCCTATTATAAGACTTATGCAAATCTATAGGTTTGTATCAAATTAATAAGTTAAACCGGCTTCAAAAAAGGAGGAGATTATTAATTCGTCAGATTTTTTTTTAAGGTTATTTCATAACTCAGTTATTTTTATAACGATAATAGAATTTTTTTGTCTAATGGTTATAGGTTACTTTTGCCAAAATTATGGGCGGAAACCAGCTAATTTTTTTAGGGTACACGTCTTACATTTAAAAAAATATATGGGGGAAGTTTGTGTAAGTTTTACCTTGCCCACAACTACCCCAAATATGTTTGGCAAGTATATTTGCCTATGGGTTGAAATGGAAAAAACGCACGTAGAAATAATCTAAATTTTTTTTTCTATTTTTATCATTGTATGTACGTATGTGTGTTTATTTTTGCTTTTTTTGATGCATGCTTGTTGTTGACTGTAAATAATGATATTTTGTCGGTTATTGTTATAACCAGGGAAGCCAAAAATATGCTCTAAAAAAGTGTTTTATGCGCATTCAATATGCACTAAAAATTTGAAAATATGCACTAAAAAGCCAAAAAAATATGCCCTTAAAAATAAAAAAAATTGGTTTATTTGTAAATAAAAGTATATTTTTTATTAAAAAATTCAACAACATTTGCATATAAAATAAGACGAAAAAATAAACAAAAAAGGAAACAAAGTTGAGAAAGAATTACTGTGTTCGAAGTGCAGGTTAAAACAAAATTACCATAAAAACTTTGACTAAAGCAAATAATAAATTTATTTTTATGGAATGCTCTCAATTTCAAAATATCACGATATCAGGATTCAGGCTTTGGAACTGTATTTTGAATATATAACACAAGATTTTTATTTATAATTTTTATTGCAATAAATAACAAAATATTAACCAATAACTTCAAATAAAAATCGTTCCTCTCTCATCTAAATAAACTTTTATACATTGACAATGTTCCTTCAACGTCTAATCAGGGCAGAGTCCGTCACAAATAGCAAACCAGAATTTGTATTGAAACTAACGTCCGTAAAACTGAGTAATATATGTATAAGAAAAATGTATACACTACATTGAACATTGGAACAGAGATTTAGATGGCGAAAAATAAAACTAAAAAATTTGACCAACCCTTTAACTTGTAAGCATATTAACCCAGATTGCGCCACTAAATTTTTTCTGTAAAACATAAATTTTTATTTCGAAAATGAGTTTTAACAATTTTCTATAAAACAATTTTATGTATATTTTTTCGGTGTCCTTTTAAAAGGACGGGTAGGACAAGTGGGTTAAAATAAAAAATTTCTATGAAGGATCAAAATATGACCTAAAAGCGTAAATTATGCTCTAAAAATTCGAAAATATGTTAAAAATCTGCGTGTAAGACAGACATATGCAAAAACATGCCTTAAAGAGAAAAATATGCAAAAATATGCACTAACAAATTGATGCCAAAATTCATTAAAGGTTCTGAAACGGATAAATAACTTGTCCCCACAATAATACGTCACACAAGAAAAAACATGCATTGCATATTTATGGTTTTCCTGGTTATAACTTATAAGTTTTATTTTGCGCTACTTATTTGATTGTTGTCATTGATTCATGATAGTGCCATACAAAAAGGTCACATTTTCACTCTGACCGTGGACGAACTCAAGGCTTATATGGGTCTAATCATACGTATGAGCCTAGTAGAATTATCCAGCATTCGGAACTATTAGTCTACAGATCCGACATTTCATCAAGCGCAAATCGCAGATATTATGACGCAGCTTCAATTTGAGGAAATTACTTCTAATCTGCACTTTTGCGACAATGATCGGACTAATGTCAAAGATCGTGGATACAAAATCCGAGAAATTAAAAATCATATAAATAAAGCTATGCCAGAAGCGTACACGTATTCAAAAAAACTATCAATTGACGAACATATGGTGAAGTTCAAGGGACATACTGCAATGAAGCAGTATATGAAGAACAAGCCCGTGTCATGAGGCTTCAAACTTTGGTGTTTGTGTGAGTCGGAAATCATATATTTGTACAACGTGGACATATGTGGAGCACGGTCTTGGTGAATCTGTGGTTTTGCAATTATGTAAGCCACTATCAAAAAAAGGTATGAAGTTTACTGCGAAAACTTTTTTACAAGCGTAAATTGGCTTGACATTCTACATCAAAATGACATCATGGCATGTGGAACAATTTGCAGTAATAGAAAACACAGGACAAAGCAGTTTCCGGCCGATAAAAACATAAAGCTTAAGGACAAAACTGTTTTACATCTGGTAGCATATCCCTAGTCATATGGATGGACAATCGCGCTGTTTACTTGGCTTCAAATTTTATTGATCCAACTGCGGTGTGCAAAGCAAAGCGGCTTGTTGCAGGACAAGCAGGTGAAATTGATATATATTGCCCGTTGGTTGTCCAGCATTACATCAAAGGAATGAGAGGTGTTGATCTGATGGACCAAAAAAAGTTTTTCTATTAGTATTATCGCAGAAGCAAATGGCGGTTTTATATTCGATTGTTCTTTGATTTCTTCTAAATATGCGTCCATAATACCAACGTGAAATACAGAAAACTCATGTTGGTCAACAGCTTTGCAACAAACGTGACTTCGATTGATTTTCGGCCAGCCTTAGCAAAGCAATTGATTAATGACTTCTGTTCAAGATCGCGCAGGTTCCTGGCATCACCCAGAACTAAAAGTACCTCTATAAGCAAGCCGAAATGTTTTCATAAAATGGAAAAACGTGAAAATTGGAAACGATGCGTCCGTTGCGCTAGCTATGGCAAATATAGCAGCACAAATGTATTTTGTACTACATGTAGCTTTGCTTTACATCATTTCTTTATGATATACTTTTTAAATAGTTTAAATGAAAAAAAAAATTATAAAACATCATACTTTTCCATAAAATTTTTTTGGTAAAATATTCTCTTTTAGCCCACAGGCAACCATATTTGCCAAGCAAAATGAGGGGCAAGGAGAAGACTTGGGGGCTAATTTTTTTGACGTAACTATTATTGGGTGACATAATTTGAAAATAAAAAAATAAGAAAACGGTTCGGGAGAAAAAGTCCAGTCCTCAAAGGGCTAAAAGAACAATTTTAAAGTGGCAGCTCGTGGAAGAAATCACTTTTCAAAAAGAAATCGTTTTTCAAAAAGGTGCTTTTTGGAAAGGTACTTTATACTAACACATTGGTAAGGGTAATTTGAACAAAAAAGCTCTTACTTTAAAAACCTTAAAACTTTCATCAAAAAATTATGAAAACAGAAAACTAACTACCCAGCGGTAAAACTTAGAAGACCTTCTTAGTTCAAGGCTTATTAGAGGCCTGCTCTGGAATTTTTTCGCTTTCATTTCCATTCTTATCAAACTGCTAAAGTATGCGTTATATAAGGCCTCTTCTTTTCCGCATAAAAGATGAAGTACACATCCCACATTCCCTTCTATGAGAAGGGAGAATGATAGGAGTAACATTTTGTTTTCTTTTTTTGCCAAAACAAAAGCAAACGAATTCCTGTTTTTGAGTTAGTTAATATTCTTATGCAACTTCTGAAGAAGGCCTTATAGAAGACTTCGGGTCTTTAGTAAAAAAGATGGGATACACATTCCCTTCTATAAAAAGGGAGAACAGAAGGAGTTAGGTATTTTGTTTTGCTTTGCGTTATAAAAAAAACCAAATTCCATATACAAATGTCAAATACAGAACAATTAAGCAAAAGAAAACGTAAATTATTTTAGCTGAGTTTTGTAGGTTGAATAAGACACTTGTTTTGTTCGATCAATATTTTGTATGCACATATGTTAATAATATATGAGTTCTTATTTTCAGAAGTTTTCTTTCAATATGTTCGAACCTTTTAATCACAAAATATACATACATCAAAACAATATATGTATGTATGGATGTGTTATTGAATACCTCGGGCCTGTTTCTCAAAACTTACAAGTGCTGGAATACAAATAAAACAGTTGGGAAAATATTTTATATTTATATAAAATATACATACACACATACATATCTATGTATGTATATGTTCACAACTATCCTTGCAGAAGAAGAGGCGTCAAATGTCTAAAAGCTATTAGTATAGTTACTAGAACAGCAAGAACTAGTGCGAAAAGGGTTAAAGTTGTAGTATAAAATTACTACATAGTTCTGATGAGCACTAGCATGTGAAGTAGTTTCAAGGCACCACATTGCAAAATAAATTTTGACTGCCTAACAGAGCCCTTGCACTGTACGAAAATTAGTATTATACAATTATTAAAGTTTTAGGTTCACCTAAAAATAATTATAATCAAATAATTACAATTAATCTTTTGTATTTTTGAATTTTGATAAATAATTGCGAATTTTAACAAACACTGTCACTGGATAACACAGTAATAAAACTACCAATTTTATAGAAATTTTCTTTGCAAAAGAACTGGTAATAAACTAGTTCTAAATTAGTACCAATGGCACTAGTAATTTTCTAAACACACTCAATGTTAATTTGAGCATTAAGATGTTATAGTAAAGTTTACAGTTGGGAACTAGTGGTGGTGATTTCTGTACTAGTAAATTACCAGCTGGGCACTAGTTCGATCTCCTGGAGGAATTTTACTTGTATTTCAACACTTGTAAGTTTTGAGATACATGCCTTTATTAAACACCTTTCAATGTCACCTTCATTTGAAGACCTTTCAACAGCCATTCTCTGGAAGGCCTTTTAGAATATCTGCGAAAGAAGCGAGTACGGAAGGCCTACCTCGCAATGACAACGTGTGCAAAAAAGATATGAAGATGGGATCGCCCCGATCAGGCCTTTTAGAAGGCATCCGTACTCCTTCATTTTCCCGCTGGGTAATGTCTCCTCGTATTAGATACTTTTTACGTAAAAAGGCGTCACTCTATTCACTAACACTTGCAAAAAAACATTCACTGTACGTACACATATCTGCTTATGTTTCCTAATTTTTTTTATTTTTATTTTATCTAAAATTTTGTGATTTGACCAAGAAAAACAAGTTAACCGGGAATTAATTTTTTCAAGTAAACCGTAACACAAGAAGAGTCATCATGATTTGTCGCTAAATAAATTAATTCAATTTCAAAGGTGAACAAAATCAAATAAAAAATTCATAAATTCGTTTATAAATAAGAAATTAGTTTTATACATTAATTATTATTCGATTTATATGAGAAAATGTTGCAAAAAGTTGTATAAAAATATTTTGATGTTCACACACACTCCATAAAATGACAATGAAATATAATGTGGTAAAAAGTTTCTCACGATATAAAGTAAAAGATACAATAGATTTCTAGAAAAAACATCAATTTGCTGATATTCGTACCAAGCAACCGCAATCAAAAAAAAAAAAAAAACAATCAAGAAAAGATGAATGCTTTTGTCCACAAATTAATAAATTTCAAGTGAATTCGATTAACGAAATATTCATAATTTCCAGTTTTGCTCATTTTTAGCAGCATGACATTCTAACTGAATATTAAAAGTTAAATGGAATTAAAACTTATGAGATGGCAACGGTTTAGGTAATAAATAAAATTATTTGTGCTATAAATCATAGCACAAAATATTATACTGTCATAAACTAGTTTCAAAAACAATTTAATGTTTCTGAAATCCGGGTTGAATTTAATTTTGTATCTTTCTTGAACTTAAAATTCTAGGACTTCAACAATTTTTTTTTGATAAAGTGAGTTTTCTTTAGTTTATATCGTACAAAAAGGAAAAAAACTAATATTTGAACTTTATTATTTATTATTTGAACAATATTCTGTATATTGTGGAAAGGATTTACGGACATACATACATATATTTTATGTTTGTTTTTTTTTATTTTTGTTTTATTATATCATATAATATTTTTATCACTCGTTACCTTATTTTGAGATGCTGTGCTTTTACATAATTTTCATACGAGTGGCTGGGAACTCCCTTAAATCAATGTAAAAAAAACATAATTGTTTTTATTATTTATTAAATGTTACAAATACAATTACAGAGCATAGTATTAAATACCTTCATCTGTTGTAGTAAAACCGACGTGGGGGTCAAACACACGATCTTTCACACGGATAAACTAGCACACTACCCACTACGATACCGGGACACCAAAAAAATAATAAATTGTCTTAAGAGTATATTATTTCCCTTTCCTTTCCTTTTGCTTATATTCTGCATACCGTTCTTCGTCTAATTTTAGTTTTTCTCTACAAAGTTTTGGGATTTCAGCTCTGGTTTTTTAAAACAAAACCATTGAAATTAGATATCAGAAACTACTACAACAATATACATTCAAATAGAAAAGTAATTAAACAAAAAATTTTGTTTTTGCTCAACACTCGTCTAAATTTTTGTAATAAATATTAAATTAAAGTATGACGAACTGTTAGCAAATTTATGAAATATTTTTTAATTTTGGGATTTTTTTGTTTTGCCGTTTTTGAAAATTTCAAGACTTTGCCTCTTAAGGATTCCAAGATACAGCAAATTGTCAATATTACATAGTCAAAATTGCATTAACTGATAGACCACCCTTTAATTAAAATTTTTATACATTTTAATATTAACTGTTATAGTCTGTATAAAAATAGAGTAATTTTACATGTTTCAAGTGTCTATATACATACATGTTTACATGCATTTGTATATATATTAAATGGGATTTTTACATTTTTCGTTGCTCGTTTCGAAACACCCTATAATTTTTGAATTTCATATATCTTATAATTGTTGTAGAGGCCAAAGTTCTGCATACCCTGTCCAAACTTCAGGTCCATAGCTCTTACGGTTCCTGAGAAAATAACGTTCTTCCTAAAACATGAAATATGTTTAATTTTTAAGTTTTCCAACCATGGAAAAGTCCTTTAAATTTTTTTAATTTTTTAAATTTTTTAAATCAAATACCTATTTAATTCGTACTGAAGTATAAAATAAGTTTATATATTTAAAACAAATAAAAACTGGTTTTCGGTAGTTAATTTTTTATATCACAAAGATTGTTAGTTTCCAAACCCTGGAATCATACTTTTTGATTTTTCTGATTTCTTAAATCAATCTCATTTTTTAAGAACGTAATATATGCTTAATTTATAGAAAAAAAAGGAAAAATTTGTTTAGTAAGTTACTTTAGTATAAGAAACAAAGTTAAGGTTTTCCCGCCCTGGAAATGTCTTTTTAATTTTTCTACTTTGTTTTTAATTGAAATACTAATTTTATTCGTAATGAAGTATAAAATAAGTTTATTTAATAAAAATAAATTAAAAATTAATTCATGGTAGTTAATTTTATATATCACAAAAATTTTAAGTTTTCCATCCCTAAAATCATCGTTTTTGATTTTTCCGATTTCTTACATCAATCTCTATCTTATATGAATATAAGATATGTTTAATTTATAGAAAAAAAGTAAAAATTTGTTTTAGTTAGTTACTTTTGTATGAGAAAAAAGTTAAAGTTTTCCAACCCTGGAAACGTATTTTTAATTTTTTTAATATTTTTCAAATTACAGATTCCAATTTTATTCATACTGAAGTATAAAATAAGTTAATTTAATAGAAAAATAATAAAAACTTATTTTCGGTAGTTATTTTGAATGGCAAAATGAAGTTTAAGCTTTCCAGCTCTGATTTTCAATTCCAAAATTTTTCAGACTATTTCCGACACACCATTCCAAAAACGAAGTCTATAGCTTTTCTGAGAGCTTCGGAAAACTGATTTCACGTATAGACAGACGGACATCGCTTGCTCGTCTTCCCTTATTATCGCTTATTAATATTGTAGAAATTACACACGGAATGACAAACCTATATATATACCCTTTTACCATTTTTTGGTAAAGGGTATAAAAATCCAGCTAATGAAATACAGTTTGATCTTTTTAAATCACTGGTGGGCACTGTCAATGTAGTGGTAAATTTTTTATTTGTTGAGGTTGCGAGCTACCCACCAAACACAAAGCCAAGCGTTTGAAAGATAATGGTGCATTATATATTTATACATAAAAAGACATATTTTTTATCTTGAGAGAAAACGTTGATTAAGTAAAATTATTAATTGAAAATAAATCTTTTTCTAAGTAAACAGTGAAATAAAAAAATTAAAAAAGATAGGACAATAATTCATCATGTTTTCGAAAATATTGTAGTCATGATCTACGCATCGAATACAAATCAGAAGTTGGAAAAGGTCATTAATGTCTGTGCTTTCATCTAAACAAAAAGAAACGAATTTGCAATTTATTAATTTTTCTCTAATAACAGACTCTACTAATTCTCCTAATTTAGTAATATGCCGTACTACGCTGCGGCGAGACAAAGAAAGAGATTGTAAAGTCTTATTTTTGTAATTAAGTTTTTGAAAAACTTTATTAATCATATTTTTTAAAAAATATCCCATCAGAAAATGGTCTTTCTTGTCTAACAATATCCAAACTTATTAAATTTGATACTTCCAATTGCATTTTTTTATTTTCAAACTTTAGTTTGGTATCGTCCACTGATAGCATCCATTCTTTTATTTTTTCAATATAAATGTTTTTATTCTGATTTAAAAGGTTTTCCCTTTGCTTACCATATCACTATGAAAAGCATCATAATGCCTTTTAATGACATATTCCTTTTTTTCCTTAAAGCTTTGATAACATAAAAGGCATTGTATGTTACCAAATGTATTATTTATAACACAAAATATTTTTCGCATATCATCATCAATTTGAAATGAGACAAGTATGTTTGCTGGACAAATATTCTTGAAAAAAATATAAAAACATATGTAAGCATCCGCCTGATGTGCATTCATCGCTGTCTCATCGACGACTAAATTAAAGAGGGTAAGAATACGTGTGAATATTATTTTCACAATTGTGCCAAGAAACGCCCGAGTCTGTTTTAAATCTACGGAGTGTTCTGTCCAATACATTTTAAAAAACAATAGGTCTGTTCATTTACTTTCCCAGCAGAAACTGACAACGAGAGAGTAAAGCAGAATCTTAAAATTACACTGCCAGATACGAAAAAGTAAAAGAACGACTTAATTGTAAAACCTTGCAAGAAAATTTTATTCATATCAGAACCATATGAATACAATAGTACTTTTTCTGATGTATTTTGTGTGATAATTTTTTAAATTGATATTTAATATAAAATACTTTACACAGCTTCATGTTTTTTTTAATATTTGTATGCATTTTTATAACTTTTTAATATTATTCCATTATTATATACAAAAATGCGACTTTCCATCTCTTATCAGATGTGAGAAAAAAAGAAAATTCTTTGAAAATAAAATTGAATTAATGAGGATCAACGAAAGAAACAATAATTCCTGATTTACATTAGGCATTTTTTCATGAAATTTCATGAATTTTGATGCATGAAACTTTTTCTAATTGCTAATTGCAGCGCGATAGAAGATAATGATGTATTGAAAAAGACGTAACATTAATATCTGATGAATTTTTTGACAACTTTTTTTATCTAAATTGCTTCCAAAGAACAGCTGTCTGCATAATTCTTGCCAGCAAAAATTTTACTATGTAGTAATAATATGAAAGCAGCGTGACCGTTTGACCGACTATAGTGGCAAAGTAGTTTCCTCGTTTTTTTTTTTAATTTTGCCCCTATTTTGATAAATCCCCTTTTGGTGCCACTTTTTGAAAAATGTCATCGGTCACCCTGTTTGTAAGAATTTTTTAGTGTCTCAATTTTATCTTTCTTCTGACGCTCTCTTCGTGAAAACTTTTTCAATTAGAGTCTGAACATAATGTACCGATTATTTATTGCGGTGCGGTTTTCCATACGATTTCGAAGTAAGAATACGCAGTGCGGGACGGAATAAAGTTAAAATCTATTTTGTTTTCATTGCGGACCACGGTTGCCAGAAATGCAGATTTATCTGGATTTTGCAGATTTTTACCCTCCAAAAAGACGAAATCCAGATTTGAAGATTTTTGGCATAAAAACGCAGATTTTTCAACTTCAATTATAGTGAATTTTTTTTAAATTTTTGCTTTTACTCTTACTACTTTTTGTTTCTTTTATGTGTTAACGACTCACAGTTTAGAGAGTTACAATTTTTGAACTTAGAAGACAGCATTAAAGCAACGAAGAAGTAACTTTGGCAATAAATTTTGAGTCAATGAACTTGAATAAAACAAAACTTAGAAGTCCTTTGGATATTTATGTAACAAATTAAATCACTTTTTGTATAATTTTTTATATATACGATTTCTTTTCTCATTCATTTTATATTGTTTGCACATAAGTATGAAGAATTTTTATTTGTTTCGTTTCTCCTAAATAAAGATGTGTTTTCCACACAAAAGTTTACTTTGCAAAGTCTAAAGTTTGTAGGAGAGAAGAGAAAAGAGATCTTATTCTATATCATTTTTTCTTTAATAAACCCAAGACTTTGCAAAGTAAACTTTGCGTGTGAAAAACCCGTCAAGCTTATCAGTACACTTCAACCAATGTCCCAAATCGAAGATATTATCTTGTAAAGATTTTTGCTTGAAGCTTTTAAGCTTTTTTTGCTGCTGGTTTACAAAACGAATTTTTTATGGAAATTTGTTTGTTAAACGTTTTGTACGTAATTTTTAATAACACATTGATAGTCGTTCTATAAACATATGAAGTTTTTTGCCTTATTTCAAAAAATTTTTGGTTGAATTCTGCTGATGAGTTTCTTAAGCAGAAACGAAACGCACATTCTTTGAACATTAAAGGTTTCTATTCATAAAAAAATGTGATTGAAAATTATTTAAAAAAAATTTTTTTTTTAAATTTAGATAAAATACATTTTAACCCGAGTTTAAATTTTATGAATATGGATTAATGAAAAAAATTTTATATTACACATGTACGTCCATATTTATGTATATTTTTTAATAATATATAAAAAAGTTGTTTTAAAAATAGCTTTGAAGATTTTTTGAAGATATTAAAAATAAAATGCAGATTTTGAAGATTTTTTCGTGAAAAATTGTTAAATTTTGCAGATTTTAGCCTTAGAAATTCTGGCAACACTGTTGCGGACTTTCTTATTCTCTTAATTTTTGATAATCTTTCTCTTGCTGACGTTGCCGTAGTTTTTGAATATTTACAGCCAATTATTCACAACATTATTGTAAAAAAAACATGATTTTGAAGTTCAAACATTTTTGTCATAGATTATAAAATTTTAAAAATATATCAAATATATCTGCGAATGTATAGAATGTTAATAATTTTTTGTTTTTAGTTATAAAAGTGTATGCACAAAAAAATTAATAAAAATTTAAACAAACAATGACAAGTATTGTCATCGCCTTCTTGCGTTGCATTATGTGTATTTTTCTCTACCACAAGAAGAAATCGCACCGCACTGCAAACATTGTGTTTAGACTCTTACTGGTAGGGTATTCAATCGGTTAGCCATTAATCGATTAACCGGTTAATTACTACCCGATTAACACATCGGTTAATTTAAAATTAGCTTTTTTATATTAACGGTTAAACCGGTTAATTTCATTCGATTAACTGATTAACGACGTAACAAATTTTTTAATTTTTGTAGTATTAAAAAAAGTTTTTTGTGTGAATAATTATTTGTTTCGTCTCATTTACAAAAGGTGAGTGTTTAGAAATTATTTTTCGTACAAACAAACGAAAGTATGTTGACTGATTCAAACTTAATTCAAACTTCTAAATTTTTGGACATGGCTATAAAAGGATCTATTAACTTTTTTTTATAATTTAATAATTTAATAAAAGCCAATAGTACAGTTGCCTACGATGTAAGGATTAGAGTTAGTGAGAGACAAATTCAATAATTTTACAACTACACTAAATATTTTCTATGAAATTCAGAATGTCAGATGATGACCCGCCAACAGAAGGAACTATCGATAGTAATAAAAGTGCAAAGAATTTGGAAAAACAATAAATAAAACAGGACTCTAGTGACAGAATGAATGATTTTATATGTTTTAAAAAATCCAGGAAGAAGACAGAGAAACTAGATACGATGATTCTGTATCTCTGTATCAATATCTACGACAAATAAAACAATTCTTCCAAGACGGGTTTAACGAAAACTGAAGACGAAAATAACTTAAGTCCTAAACATTTAAACCAAACTATTTTGCTAAAAGATTGTGTTAGAAGATCTCTTTAAATTATACAATGACCTCACAAACTTGTTAATTTTTCATGAATATATATTTATGATTTTTTTGGCTTGATTCACTTTAAAAATTCTTATGTTTGTGTCTTTCTTTTTGTTTTACTAATAAACTCAAATTAATAAATAATTTCTTAACTTTTGCTTGTTAAAATTACTGGATTTATTGGAAAACTTTATTAATCGGTTAAGTGGTGAATACTGAAATTATCCGATTAATAACCGATTAAGCAAAAACCTCGATTAATTAATCGAGCTATTAAATTAATACCCAAGTTAATGCACACTTTCCAGTAAAATTTGTTACAAATTCTTAACAATTTTTAGTAAATGAAAAAACCTTATATTTGAAATATAATGTCATAAGAAATTATTAATTCATTGGAACATATCAAACACGAGCTAATGGCGGATTAATGTGTTAATTATTATACACAGAAAAAAATCATAGATTTCTTCAAGAGATGAACACGAGTATGATAGAATTTTATTTAAAAATTAAGTAAGAGTGTGTTACCTAAGACTAATTGCTTGATTATGGAGCAATAAATTCTACAGGTTGTCAGCTAATTCCTTTCACAGCAAAAGTAAATGAAAAACATTTTTTACAAAAAAGAAAGAGGCAGAGCGGCAACGGAAAGTAAAAAACTTATAAAACCATCAGTTGTCATACGTAATAGCATTTCTGCAACTGGTCAGTCAACCAAAGTTAGGTTGCCATCCATAATTGAGCCCTTAATGATCAAATCTGTTGTTGTTTTTTCCCTTCAACTTTTAGTTTGTGTTAAGCACATATATGTGAGCTAACGATTTATTTATGCTACAATTTGTTGTATTTGTTTAACATTTTCGTTACCAGTACTTTTTTTACCACTATTCGTTACACCGTATTTTTTCATTTAATTTTTCATGCAATGATTTTTTTATACGTGAGCTATAAGGAATTAATTTCAAAAAATAGCAGCTTTATAAAAAAATGTTCTGGAATAAATACCCGACCATTTTCCTACAAAATTACTACTTGATTCTACTTTAATATACTTAATATATTACATAAGACTAGAAATATATGTATTTGGTCATACTGTTAACAATTTTAGAAATTTTTCGTCTTAAAGGTCCTTAAAGGTCGTTAAAAGTCTTTATTTGGAATAGTCAGCAAAAAATCAAAAATAAAATCTGGCGATATGTATTGTAATATTTTAATATCTAACGTTATTATATCTTCTATATTGGACAAACTTTGGTATACTGTAGCATACCCAAGAGTTTTCGTGCTGCTTCTAATTTTAATACAGTCAACTCTGTAGCGAAGAGCAAGGACATTTTAAATCAAATCATTTAAATTTTTCTATTTCAATATAAATTAATTCATTTTTTTTCATAAAAACATTTTTTTGTTTAAATTAAATGTAGTGGTTTTTAAAATCATGCGATGTGTGTGATTCAATACAATTTATTTCAGTACAAAAAAGATCGATTTTTATCTCTTTTATCGTGAACTGACGTTTGTACCGATAAACAAATAAACAATCAAAGATCGTAGTTCTCTTATACAAGTGTACAACAGCAGAAAAATCAATTCATTAACTGTTTTATTTTAGTTATTTATTAATATATTTTTTCCAATTTATTTTTTCCTCGAAGATGGAAGAAAAAAGAGACATGCAAATGTTTCTGGTTGCATGTGCATGTATTCATACTTGTACGAGAACTTGAACTTGAAATGGTTTTAGTTTGTGTATTTTTTTTTTTCAAATAAACTAAAAAGAGCATAAAACTTAAATAAAGCACAAGATATGTCAATAAATCTGCCAGTGGCCTTGTTGCGTATTTCCGCTAATAATTACTGAATTTATGTAATACATATTAGGGATGCCTTCGGGATCGATTTTTGGAAATCCCGGGATTCGAGATGTGTAAATCCCGATCCCGAAAAACTCATAATTTTCGGGATCTCGAGATTTTCGGGATCCCGGGATTTTTCGGGATTTCGGGATTTTCGAGATTTCGGGATCTACAATTTGTTGGTAAAATAAATTAGTTTTTTTAATAAATATTACTTTAATAACAAATTTTATGCATTTTAAAACGTTTTATGTTGATAATATGTATATCACAACACAATTATCTATGAAGTTAACAATTTTCTAATACGAGTATGAAATAAAAATCAAAAGAATTTTTCTCATCTATTTTTAAGTTGATTAATCACATTTGGTGTCAGAGAATTTATACTGAAAACCATAATTAAATATGAAAATAAATACTCGTAAGTATGGAAATTTTTTATATAGAGGGTAATCATGAATAAAATTCTGCGAGACTTTTTTCCCGGGGAACAATTTTGAACCATAGCAAGTAATAGGGAAAACAAAAAATTTTAATTGGAAAAGGGAAAAATTTCTAGCGGAATTTTTTTCATGATTGTTCTGAATATATCTAATAATCTTAACCAACATGAACATATTTACATATATATGGACTTTTGAAAAACGAAACTCATTATTCGGTAAATATTTTAATCAGAAATAATTCATAGTTAGGCTCAAGCTCAGTAATTTCAATTCTTATTGAATGAAATATTTTTTATTAATTAATGTGAGTTTCTAAAGAAGAGAAGAAAAATTAAACTTAGACTTTAAGCTGGGGGAAATACCGATACTTTTTTTTGCAGCCACGCACTTTGTCAGCACCCTAGTCTATCTACTTGTGTAGAGATTCTTATTAACATCAGCTATTTAACTTAAATTTACAATGAAACGGAATATGAGAAACGATTGTTGTGTATACAATTGATTTACCTTTGGTAAACACATTTATAAGTATCACTATTAATTTTCTGTTTTTTCCAATTTTTCATTTTTCTATTTAGGTTAGCACGAAATTATTTCACTCTACCTCAGTATGTTTAACTATTCTTACTTATCTTTTTACGATCATCACAATTATTATTTTTACTTATTCGATGTACCATCAGTACATGCATGTAAGTATTTTTGTAGTGGTCTAAGTAACATAGATAGTTGTGAATATTATTAAAAATACTATAAAAAAATAAATAAAACTATAAAAAAAATAATATATAAAAATTGCTATGAAATCCCGAAAAAGAAATCCCCGGATAGAATTTTACAAATCCCGGGAATCGGGATTTGCCAAATCCCGAAAATCCCGGAATTTCGGTATTCGGGATTTCCCGTTTGGCATCCCTAATACATATGCATTGTTAAAGGAAAATAAATATGATAGAATTTATTATTGTAGCAATAATTTGGTAGTAACCATGTTCTTACTATATAGCAATAAGAACCACGTGGTTTCGAATTCACAATAGACCCCCAGGACCGATGACAACAACAAACCGCCAAAATAATGTTTCAATAATTACGGCACATAGCAGCATAATGCTAGGAACACAACTGGGACGAACGACGAATTTTTCGGTGTGAACTTTCGTCATAATAAATTAAACACCTTTATTCATATGAAAATTAACACAACACCGCCGTACAACGAAATTCGTCGTGCGTGACGAACTCTGAAATAGATTTATTTCTATTTTGTATGCCGACGAACGACGAAAAAACAAAATTGAAAGAAAATTCTCTATCTATATTTCTGTTTTTGTACACACAACAACCAACCTTATCAAATATGAGAGACGAATTCGGTGAGTAAATTCGTCTTTATTGTGTTTCACACGACGAATTTACGCAGCGAATGGCTATCGACGAATTCGTCGACGTGGACGAAATTCGTCGTTCGTCCCAATTGTGTTAATAGCATAATATTGCAGCCACAACTGCTGACTTCTGGAGACAAAAATTCCTTGATGGATCACGCATATCGTTCATTATAAAGACAACTCCTGCCTCAGTTCGAAAAATATGTGAGCCGATAACAATCAACATCAAACAGTAATTTTTTTTGATGCGATTGTGTTTCAATTAATATTTTTATCTAGATTTATATACATATTTTTTAAGATTAAGATTTTAAACTTTTCATTTAATACATATATCGAAACAAAAATATATATGACTTTGACCACTTTCATAATTATGTTCACAATTATTTTTAATTTGTTTCAGATCATATTCGAAAATTTTCGTTGGTACTTAAGCCAATTTTTTTGACAATTGAGATTTTTTTTTTGACATTTCAGTTGCCAAAAGCCCCAACGAAATTCATTTCATTTGAGTACTCATTGGAGATTTTTAGATGTCATTTTGTGGTGTAAATTTCAAAATGAGTGCAACGCCATTCACGTTTTTCTTAGTTTTTTTTTATTAATTTTTAGTAAATACTAACAATAAAAAATTATTTTACTTAACAAAACAAATAAATAAAAAGTTTTAGCTAGTTACTTTTTGTATGGCTAAATAAAGTTTAAGCTTTCCAGCTCTGATACCGTGTGCTCGATTTTTCTTCTTTTCAATACTATCTATTTTGGACTATTTCTAATACACCAATCCAGGATCGAAGTCTCCAGATTTTCTTGGAGCTTCGGAAAACCGATTTCACGTACATCAGACGGACAGATGGAAGGACGGACATATGAACATCGCTTATTCGTCTTCCCTATTTATAAGGACACAGAAAATATGTACTTTATGGTTCGCAAATTCATATTGTGAAAATTACACATGGAATGACTAACCTATATATAACCTTTTCCATTTTTGGTAAAGGGTATACACATATTTGATGGATTTCCGTGAGTATATGAATACGTTTTGATCAAAAGCTTGCAAATAATAGCAAGGGTTCCTTTTTACCAGACTTTGCCGCAAAACGAAGGGTGGTGTACTTATCAGTCAACAAATCATTGTATGTGTGTGCGTACATTCATTTGCTTCGATTTCTATGACTCTTAAATTAACCGATTTATCTTCATCTTGCGAGTGTCCCAGTTGGTCGTTGAGCATTAAAATTTGAATCTTCAAATCTACTGAATAGTGATTTCTGACTGTAGAAGTCGCTATATTTTGGATTAGAATTTATTATTTGTTTTATATCTCTATATCTTGACTAGTAGGCAGCATAGAAGTCTAGTAAGCGGAGGGTCGCAGGTTCAATTCCCGCCAGAGACTCTGAATGTTTCAGCAGAAAAGCCAAAGTAGATTTGCGGTTTGCGTTTGTTAACAAAATACACGTACACATACATAAACATACATACATAATTGCTTAATAAATAATAAAGACCTGCATAAGATGTCTTATGAGAACTTTTAAGACATGAGGGCAATTTCAAGTGCTTTACTACAGGGAAATCTTCTGAAACAAACTCTAACTAACGCTGTCGGCTATACATTTGTTTAACTTATTGTAGGTATAAGAGCAAAGAAGAAAATTGTTCGTGATAAACGTCATGCATGTACACACATACATACCTACATAATTTGTGTATGCTCTCTTAATTTTCTGCGCACGTACAAACGCACACATGCATTTACATGAGTTGTGTGCGCTTGCTTTAAAAAACCTCCCTTAACCTCCATAAACACAAACATAATAGCTTACCATTTAAATCTTACACACACACCCAAACGTACAATATGCATACATATACAGCATACATATATCAACAGTACTTCTTTTCATTGTTTGTTATAAACAAGACGTCTTAGCGACATCGCTTATTAACTGTCACATACACGTACACCAATACATCCATCGTGCCTCGGTTACTGTACGACAGCATTTATTATTGGCTTAGCATAACATGACGTATTTACATTTCAAGAGTGCTTACGCAGGTCTCTAATAAAGATATTAAAAATAATTGTCACTTATTAACACCTTTAATTGAAAAAAATCAATTAGTTAATTAAAAGTTTTAATGACTCAATTTAAATTTGAAAATTGAATTGATTAAAACTTTAATTAAAAGTTCAATTTAGAACAAATTTTTGCGTGTTATGCAACATTACTTAATAGAATTCTAGACTATTGGACTAGTTTTTTTCTCCTTTTAACTGTTTAACGCAGTGGGGTTTTTTAATTTTTGAAATTATTATTTTATCATGCGTATGTGTATATAGTACATATTAGCGATGAGCGATAACGTGATTTTTTAATATTGTTGCTTTTTGTGAATGTGATTTCTAAATCGCTGTTCTTTTAAACTGTGACTGTGATGTGATCACATCACAGTTTAGCAGTATTGTGTTTGCAGCAGTTCTGTCATTTTAAGAAAATGTAATAAGAAGAGCAGCAGTGAAATTAAACTGTGACTGTGATCACTGTTTAACTCATTTAAGCTCTTTTGCTTTAAAAGTCTGTATTAGTATTGGTATTTTGATGAACTCTAAAGGCTCCATTGTAGAAATCGCAGATGTAAGGTAAATGTTAAATGTGATGTAAATGTAAACGTTTGTGCGATTATAGAATGCCTAAAAACGTGTCATGTGTTTTCGACAAAAACAAAAAATCTTCTCTGTGCACACATACATACATGCTAATTACTTTGTGCGCAGGTAATACGCATTTTTTATTTAAAATTTCGAGTTATTTGAAGTCAAACGTGAAAATTCCATACATACATATGTAAGTATGTATAATATTTAAATTCGTGGAATTCATTTTGATTGAAATGTATATGTACTTATGTGAACATACATACGTATACATTAGAGCTTATAAGTAAATAATAAAAGTACATATAAAATAGTAATGTTTTCATTAATCAAAGATTTTTTTTAATAACTTCGCTGAAACTATTCTAATCTTTTAGAATGAAAATGCCTTCTAGGCGCATATTTAAAAATTATTATAATTTTATTTAAATGAACTTAATTGTAATAATTTTAATAGCAGCTATAACGCTATAACGCTCAAGTCTCTAACCGTAATATTTGTCGTTGTACATTACCAGAACAGATTTTGAGCAACTTCTTCGGAAAGACGAAGTACTTGGATCCTTAATTTCGAAGAATGTCTATGCTTGCAAGCACCTCAATCACATTAAAAACATATTATATCTCCCTTTTCTCGTTTTATCCTTTTCTTATTAATGTTCGTACCTACTTATATTAATTTTTTTTACTCACAAACAATATATGTACATATGCATACATGTGTGCAATTTTTAACAAGATCACAAACATAGGACTTTTTGTTTGCTGGGTGCTTATCAGTAAAAAAATCAAATAAACTACAAAGCAGCTGTTCGAAACATTGATGGGAGTTCAATATCCTCACATTATTTTTGATTATGTGAAAAAAGTACGAAAATTATTTAAATAGTATCAAATCATTATTTTATACTTACAAACAATGTAATGACTTTGCTTTTTAGTTAAATTACAGTTTTAGCTTTCTAAATACTTACATACATTACTACGTATTATAATTATACAAATATTTATATATTTATTATCATTATAATTGTTATGATCATTCGTACATATTATTATTTTTATTGGTATTATTATTAAAAAAATAGTTTTTTGTAGGCTTGTGTGTATGTTTGTACGCACACATGTATATTTTACATATTCATACGTATATGTATGTATGTATATTAACAAAAAACAAACACGCGATTGGTAATCTCATGCACTGTTGCCAGAACTTCTAGATGTGAAATCGTCAAAAACTACAGATTTCTGTGTAAAAAATCGTCAAAATCGTCAAGTCATTTTAGAAAATCGTCAAAAAACGTCAAATCAAAAATATTAAATTTTTTTTGTATTTTAATTGTTTTATTACAAAAACTATTACAATGGTTCAAACTTATTAACTATGCTTTCAACAAATATACACGTATACAATAATATATATTTATATAGCCTAAGAGGGCATTTACACCATCCTGAAATCTAGTACTTACACGATTTTTAGCTAAATCTGGCTGCTTTTCACTAGATTTCCCATACAAAACAAAATCTAGTTTGTGAGTAGATTTGTAGGCAATCAACTCAAAAACTAATAATTTTATTTTATTTTTACTACCCTGTACAATAAATTTATATAAAAGATGATTGAATAGCTACGATCTCCTCAAAAAGGTGTTGAATTGGCTAAATTGCAGTTGCTTGGTTGCAGTTTTAGAAATTTTTCGGTTGATGGGCTGTGTTTTGGATAAAAAAATCTTGATAAATGTCAAAAAAAAAACATGGTGTAAACGGTATAGATTTTCATAAAGATTTTAATTAAAATCTGATAGATTTTGTGCAGGTGTATGTGCCCTATAATCATGAAAACCATTAAAATAAAAAATAAATAAAAAAAAAACAAAATGAAATCAGAATTCACATACTTACATATGTATGTATATATGTATTTATTTTTAAAACAGATAATTTATAAATTTAGAAAAATCGTCATTTCTGTACCTAAAATCGTCACTAGTGTATTTTGAGAGGTGAAAATCGTCAAAATGCAGAGAAATCGTCAATTCTGGCAACAGTGATCTCAGGTTAGATTTTATAAAGAAAAAATCTTTATGAGAAAACTAAATTTATTAAAAATGCCATGTCCGTATACAAATTTAGCAAAAATGATAAAAAGAAACAAAAGTACCACTATAGGGATATTGTGCCACACTTCCATTCAATATACACACAACCCATCACTGTTTACAAATGTCACGTAACCTCGTCATGAAATTCTATTTTCTGCAGGTTCAGACGTTACATTTACGTGACATTTCAGTCAGGTAAGCAATTGCGTAGCTTTTCATGCAACAGATTCGATCAGCTGACACATTTACATTTACAGTTCTACATTTACAGTCGGTTAATTCTGCATTAATAAGAAGAGCGACAAGAATAAACAATTAGCATATCAACCCCGTCCAAATATTGAAATTTTCGTATAAGAAGCAAAGAGACAAAAATTTGCAAATATGAACATGTGAGAACTATATTTTCAAAACCTGTTACTTGATAAATTCAGTCTCAGTTGTGATTAGTGATTTTTCAATCGCTGTGAAAAAAGAACAGGGTTCAAAATATCGCTCAACTCTAGTACATATGTATGTATATTATAATAGCTGAATATGGTGAGGTTATTACCAAGGATTACATAATTAAAATATATTAGCGAAAGCATAAGAAATTAAAACAAAACTTGGTAACGATTTTAATTGGAGGTTCAGTACCTCCAATTATAAAAGTCAGACATGATCACAAGGATATTGCAAATTACTGCCATGCAAATTTTAAATTTTTAAATCGAAAAAAGAAATATGAAAACTAACCCCCACATTCATAAAATTTAAAATAACTTTGAAATGTATTTTATTTAAAATTGTTTATACAAAATTTTCCTAACAAGAATTTCAAATTCATTTTATTTTTTTATGAATATACACCCATATTGTGTGTATGTATGTTGTATGCTTTACAAAAATATTTAAAACCTTTTTCTTTATTAATTTTATTTTAATTCAATTCTAGTTGTGATATTTTAAGGTGCTATGTAGTTCACTTTCAAATAAATATAAATATATACTATCTATGTTCATATAAAAAATATTTGAATTTAAGATCTTTGAAATTTGAACAATTTAATTTATTTGCGTTTTTTATATTAAAAATATCTACATCTTGGATTTCTAGTTTTCTTTCAAATACCTACTACGAGTATTTTGTATCTATAAAGCCCGACTCAGGTGTGCGAACGTAAAACAGAGACATTTAAGCGCATACATACATCCATACAAACATAAGTATGCATGCATACGTATCGAACATGAATTGTGAACAACAGTAGCCAATGTCAAAATGTGGTGATTTAGAATTGTCGAATTTTATTTAAATTGGATGCAAACATGCAAAATTTATTGTATTAAATCAATAAATACGAAAAATAAATAAATAAATAACGCAACAACAACAAAACCGACAATAATTTCAATGACAAAAGCAAAATCAGAGCAAAATAAACTTATCCAGTAAAAACAACAAGCGGACGGCAGACAGACAGACAGACAGACAGACAGACAATCCACAACTTGACTACAAATGTTTCTGTAAGAGGAGCAGCTTTAAACGCATAGGAGAACACTCGTTGGTATATGGACACAAGTGTCCGTCGATGTGTATTTCAATATTTTATAGTGAGATACAGATTTGGAACGCAAAGAACTTGCAACACCATCAAACAGCCTGAATGTTTGTGTGTGCGCTTGCGTCATTTGCATGCGAATGTATCTACGGAAGAAGTTTTAATCATACGCAGATTATGTTTCTTCCCTGTTCTTTTCTCCGTGTTCTTAATTTTTTGTGAGCTTTTCTTTTTGGCCTTTTCATTCATCCACATAAGAATAATTCAAACATGAAAATTTTAACCATAAATGATCAGTTTAGCAAGTCCGTCGTTATTGGACTTTTTTCTACTTTTGATGGCATAACCAGATCTTTAACGGATGATTTCATTATGAAATTTGCTTGGCATGAAACAAGTACAAGCAAAGTCATGGCGGAGTAAAATAACCTCCGACATTCAAAAAATAAAATTAAAAGCTATGCGAAAATATAAATATATATTTATTTTGGGAGAGTTTTAGTATTAAGAAATCAGTCCGAACTTATTTTCTGGTTTTCCTCAAGGCAGCTATATTGGGCCTCTCTTATTACTGATTTTTATAAATAATCTCCCAAGGTCCATTGCATTCTGTAATCTTCTAATGTATGATCATTATGTTAAACTTTTCTCAAATATTAATAAAAAAAAGTCCGGAAACAATTCCTGTAATTTTGTATTCATTATCGTCAGTGAATCTTCTTACTCTTATTTCAAGGGAAACTTGATCCTATTTGTCTTCACGTTTTGCTAATTGCTTACCACAAGCGTTTTCGTAAGGGAGACAATTTTACAGAACCACTTGCTGTTGCGCACGAATAGGGCATATTTATACCCTTTACTAAAAATGGTAAAGGATATATATATAGGTTTGTCATTCCGTGTGTAATTTCCATATAGTATATGTATACATTCTATGTCCGTATGAATAGGGAAGACGAATAAGTGTTGTCCATCTGTCCGTTCGGCCGTCCGTCTGGTGTACGTGAAATCGGTTTTCCGAAGCTCCCAGAAAATCTAGGGACTTTGGTCTTGGACTGGTGTATCAGAAATTGTCCGAAATAGATTGATCTTGCAAATCAGCAAATTCGAGTTGAGATGGAAAACTTTAACTTTATTTTGCCTTATAAAAGTAACTAGCTACAACTAATTTTTTTTTCAATAAACTGATATTGGGGGTATTCATTTTAATATTTTTCCTCGTTGGAAAAATGGAAAAATTTAATTTTTGACAACAAACACAGGGAAAAAAATTCAAAAATTTTTTTCACATTTTTTTGTTACTTTTTTCTTTGTTCATTAAACATATTTTATACATTTTTTATGTAACTAGATTGGTTAAGAAGTCAGAAAAATATAAAAGGATGATTTCAGAGTCAGAAAAATTCAATTGTTTTGTATAAAAATAACTAAGTTAATTATTTTTTTTTTAAATAAATGTAATTTATGTCTATGAAAGAGATAGTGAAATAAACCAAAAATATTTTTTTTTCAGTTAAACATTATTCATGTTTTAGGAAGATCTTTACTCAAGATTTTTTATACATGTTAATTTTTTGATATGGATATCTTATTTAACGAAGGTTTGTTCTATCTTGATTATTATGTGCTCAGCACAGTTTTATTTAACGAGTTCTTATGAATTTTTAGTAAATGGATATAAAAGTAAAATTTATCGCCAAAGAACAGTCACAACTATAAAATAAATTTAAAGAAATGTTCAATTTCATTTCCCTGATAACGTTCCTTTCTGCTGAACAAAATCGAGAGAATTCTTAAGGAATATGGGTGGATGGATTGGATGTTTCAATTGCGACACTGAACAGTTTTGCAACATCAAAGATTACTAAATATGGGAAAAAAATAAATAAAATTTTCTATTACTTGGCATGGAGATACAATACTAAGACTATGTTAGGATTATTAAATAATAGCACGGCTTATGATCATCTCGAGAGCGATAAGTAAGCCCCAATTTGTTGGTATTGCATTGACGAGACATCGATGTTGACAACTGGAATAAGGGTGAATGTAAGTAACTTCTTTCTTAAATACTATTCAACTATTGCTAATATCGAAAATAAAATAATTTAATCAAATTGTTTAGTCGAAAAATATCAAGAGGTTACTTACTTAAATTGCACTATAACAAATAATTATAAATTTTTTCACAAAACGTACTTATGTATGTATGTATCTGAATACTTTGGTAAAGGGTAATTTTAATGAGAGCACGCTTTACGTTATTGATTTTCATAAGCATTTTTCGAAGCTTTTGTTATTAAATAAGCAATACATTGCTTCCATCAATTGTTAGTCCTTCCAAATCAGTAATTTTTTGCTGGGTTGGTGTTATTTGTTCATTAATAACTATGACATGTAATTTGGCTTAAAAAGCGACAGGAACTTTAGCCTGATCAAATCATAAATATAAAAACAAATGATGTACGAAAAATAATAATTAAAATTAACTAGTTAAAATATCTCTGGGTCTGTGGGGAGAAACAAATAGACTTAATAGTAACAAACCAATAATTTTATCTTAAGTAAAACAAAAATAAGCAAATAAACTAAATTAAAATGTTGCATAATATATAAACATATATTTTGGTTTTTTCAAATGTACTCCACTAAATACCTCGAAATATATGACAAAATACTTTAATAATTTAAGAAATTTATTATTCGACATATTGTCATAATCATACTCTAATTTGAAATTTATTTGCTGGTGGTTCAGCTTGGTCTATATGCATTTCATTGTTGCTGTAACAAATCATCAGTAGACTTCAACCACACATTTTGAATAGTCACAAACCTCTTATCTTATGCACAGACTTTCAAGAACTATTTAAGAATTCACAAATAATATTTTTGAAAATCACAAAAGAAAAATAAGCATAGTAGGCTTAGAAACTCATACAAAACCCAGCAAATAATGAAGGTGTAGAAAAATAAAATAGATTTATATCGAATATAAATTATTTGCTGGGTTTTGTATGAGTTTCTAAGCCTACTATCCTTGTTTTTCTTTTGTGATTTTCAAAAATATTAACATTTGTGAATTCTCAAATAGTTCTTGAAAGTCTGTGCATAAGATAAGGGGTTTGTGACTATTCAAAATGTGTGGTTGAAGTCTACTGATGATTTGTTACAGCAACAATGAAATGCATATAGACCAAGCTGAACCACCAGCAAATAAATTTCATACTTTAATAATAATAACATGTAACTTGCATCTGTAATAACAAGTAACAACTAGCTTCGCTTTCTAAAATATTTCTGGATTTGCATAAGAGTGGTCTTATAATTAAAAACTCATCAAATATAGATAGGATTTTATTTTCAGATATAGGAATATTCGCCACATACAAACGGCAATTGTACATACGGAAGTTACCGTATTACCCTGGTATACCAGAGTATTATCATTTGAATGCAAAATTTTCATTTTTAGGGTTCCGTACTCGAAAGTTTAAAGGAAATTTGGTGTACGGACTCTATTGTTTTCGCTACGATGTCTGCCTGTACGTCTGCCCGCCACAGACTGTTTTCTTGAGAACCATAAGACCTGGCAAAATGTGGAAATCTTAATGTAATATATGACCAGGAATGTAGCTGAAGGTGAGAAGGTAACCTTCTACATCGATAGCCAGGCAGCGCTAAAAGCTTTCAAGAAATACAATGTGAAATCGAAACTTGTTAGTGACTGTAGGAAAGCCCTTAACTTGCTTATTGATAAGTATAGTGTCAGACTATGTTGGGTTCCTGGCCACAGCAGTGTTGAGGGAAATGAGACTGCCGATGAGCTGGCAAGAATAGAGTCGCGCATTAGATAAGGGAATGGCGGACAGATCGGTTAAATTACGATGCGATGCGAATCATGATAGGCGTGTTGACAGGTCACTGCTCGGTCAGAGCCAGAACCAGCATTTAGGAGACTGGCACTCCAGATTTTTTTAGGATTTGCGGGGATGAAGAGGAACCAGAATTCATTGAACATATATTCTGTCACTGCCCGAAGCTGCAACGTCACAATCTTAGATGGCTGAGCAGACGTTTGCATGAAAACGTTACTGATATCGGGAAGTATAAACTAGAGGACATCAGGGCTTCATCATGGGAATTCAGTGGCTTAATGATGGATAATAGGGTCACTTCTGGCTATAAATGGGAGGGTAAATATTCCTTTTTTTTGCAACAGAAGGAAATCACAATGGATCGAATTGGTCTCCGAGTAGAGGTGCGGTATAGCACCACCCTTTCAACTAACCTAACCTTACCTTATGTTATATACCTATAATTATATAAAGACACTTAAAATTTGCACGGTTAGTGTAATTTTATGCAGGCTACTGCAAATTATACTGAAATTTTTAAATCAAAACTAGATGGTATTCAATATGTTAAATTTTTTTATTAAGTAGTTTTGACCACTTGCTGTATCTCGGACACTGATAAAAAGGTAAACTCTTGAAATTTTCAAAACAAAAAAAAATGATAAAACGAAAAAATCGTCAAAAGCTGATAAAACTAAAACATATTCGAAAACTGAAAAAGCGTCAAAAGTAAAAACCGCCAGAAACCCAAAAAAATTCGTAAACGAAGAAAAAGTGCTAAAATTAAAAAAACGTCAAAAACTGAAAAAAAATTTCTACATTAGACAAGAAATTTTATTATTTAGGCTAAAGTTCGTATAGTATTATATATCATTACCTTAATATAGAAAGGCCCTAAATCATTATTTTCATCAAATCGAGTTTTTTGTATATTTCGATAGAAAAACCTCTAATGTGTCGAAAAATGCAAAAAACCCTATTTCTTAAAAATAATGAGTTAGGGCTTTTCTTATATTAAAGTAACGGAACACTTCGTGTGCTGGTCAAAGTTCCAATTTACTGAATTTATTATACATATATCGGTTTAGACGATACTTAATCGAGAATAGACCCAAATTTAATTTTTATTTTCGTTTATTCACACAAAAAAGTAATATGAATGATTTTGTAATACTAATTAAAATATTTGTAGTATCAATTAAAAAATTAATTAAATTTTCACCTATAAACAATTTGATAATATCAATTAAGTTTTTCCAATCAAATCAATTAATACAATTAAAAATTTAATCAATACAATTAAATTCTTAATTGAAAGTATTAATTGGTGAATACTTTTTTCTGTGTTTCATAATACGAGTATTTAATTGTAAATCATTTAATTTTTTAGGTCGTATTCGATTTCATTGGGAGTTATTTAATTGCGATTTATTTTATTGGGCATTATTTAAATTATTATTATTATAAAGCTACACAAAAATACATAAAACTATATAAATACAATATTAAATTATTTTAAGGCTCTGCCAAAACTGCTTGCCTGTGTTCGTTGGCTTGTCTTGTGTGATCGCGTGGTGGTTAAATGCCACCAACACGAAAAATGATAATAATTTTATTTTCTTGGCTGGTCGTTGATGTGTTCGACTTTAGTTTTACTCCAGTTATTTTTTTAGATCCAATCGTTTTTTTATACATTCATATAATTTTTTTCTTGTAGTTTATATTTATTTATAAAAATTTTATTTCATTAATTTCATTGCAACATTTGCAAAAAAAAAATTGGTCACAGAAGTTTATTTTTTTTTGGCATGCCTGTAGTTGCTGATTTTATTTTTATATTTTGTCTCAAGCTGTAGTTCATTAAAATTTTCTTTTGGCCTAATAAATATAAAAAGTTGACTGTTTTATTTTATATATGTATGTTGGTTTTTGCTGTTGGATTAACATGCCTTCGAATTTATTTTTTTATTGATTGTGAAAGGATACTACTCCACTATCCCTAGTGAAACATTAAGAAAGACGGACAGCCAGACATTGATCGTATGCAGATATGTTTTGGAAGATGTTACTTTTAAGTTTTAGTGGTGTTTTCTTCCTCTTTTACACTGGTTTGGGTAAAGTTCTTGTGTTCTATCTTCAAAAAAAAGAATATGCAAGGAGAATTTTTTTGCCAAAATTTTGCTTAAGACCCAAAGCAATTTTATCTGATTTTATTAAAAGTTTAAAATTTAAAAATTATTTTTAATTAAATGCTGAACAGATTTCAGCAAATGTTGACAAAATATTTGCAAAGGAAACGAATTATTGCGATTTCTGAGAAAAATCACTTAAATATTTTAAATCCATATAGACATGATTAAATCAACAACATGCAACTTGTTAAAAACAATGAATAAAAAGGACCATGTTTTGCTTAAAAAAAAAAGTTATATCCACAATGATAATAGCTAAAAAAATATATCTGAAATGTTTGAGAAAACACAACTTATGTTAAACATTAGTACACCACTTGTCAGTTTGGTTGTAGGAGAAGGCAAAATGCGAAACTTTTCACTCATCTGATCCTAAAAAAACTTTGAGCAGATTTACTCGTACATTGAGGTTAACGTATAATCGAAAACAGTTGCTTTCTTATTTGGGGTCCCTTCTTAGGTCAGCAAGCATTTGCATATTTTCAAGTTAACTAAGCTCAGGTTTATTTCCCGTATGTGATTTCAATTAAAATTGTGTCGAATAAATTAATTACACCGCTAGTTGCAACAAAAATTAAAAATAATTGAAAAAATTAGCTAAGTAGAAATTATCTACATATATATACCTGATTTACATTTAGCATTTTTTCATGGAATTTCATGAATTTTGTTGCACGCAACTTTTTCTTGTAGCAATATAAAAGAGAATGTTATATAAAAAAGTACGTAGAATGAATCTCTGATGCATTTTTGGCAACGCTTTTGATATTAGTTTTTCTTCCAGGCCTATTGAAAAATAAAAAATTTTCATGCAACTAATTTCATGAAAAAAAAATGCTTAATGTAAATCAGGTATTAGTTATATATATTGCATTTTCTGGCAATGGAAATTTGTATACACCTAATTCTGGTTTTACGGAATAGATTCGTTTCTCAGCGTAAAAAAACCGCGTAAAAAAGATAGAATGTAAATATCAAATGAGGGAATTGGATCCCATGAAGAAATATCTGGCAAAACTAGATAAATAATTTTAATTTAGAAATTATTTATATAAAGTAGCTGACATTATAATTATAGTTAGTTAGTGAATTCATAGCCAGTTTTTTTAATTACAGTTTATTAAATTTAGAAATATTTATGGATGTATATGCGAATATTTTTTATATTCGAGTCTGTTCTGTGAATCACGATGTGTCAAATTACGGTGATTTTAAAAAATTAATTAAAGCACAAACTATAGCGTTAGAAGTTAGAATAAAATATTCTATTATAAATGACAAAAACAATAATATACAACAAAAACCGTTAAGGAGAGCTATTAATAGTTTGTTTTTGAAATCACACGATATGGCATCACCGTGATTTTCAGAACTGCTGCCACGCGATTTATTGTGCTGCCAACTATATATTTAATCTAAAATTATCCAAATCCATCTTAAGATCGCTTTAAATCAAATTAATCGTATAACAACAGAATGAAATATTTATTTGGAATGACGTTAAATCAAATTCGCATAAAAACAGAATTAGGTGATTTTAACAAACATAGATAACACAGGTCAACAAAACGAAATTTATTGTGTAAGGTCAAAGGTTTCGTAGTCAATTTGAAACACTGAGTACTGTGTATCAATCCCTTTAAATCAGTTTCTTTGACTCTATATCTCGAGATTTTCCGTTATTAGTAAAAAGAGGATGCTGCAAAACATAATTTGCATTTGAGAACCAGTTCTTCGATCAAATAAAAGACTACACAGAAGGCTAGGAAACAAATTGACCTTTAAAGAACTTTCGTGTTTATCTTTTAACAGTCTTATAGTTGCGGCGAGATATTCAGAAAGTTTTATACAAAAAATAAATTTTTTCAAAAATAATTAAGAAAATCGTTTCTTAAAAGACTCATAAAAATTTTAAACTGAAGAAAATTTTATATTTTATTAATAATTGTTATACATTTATGTGTTATAAATAAAATGAGCCAAACTTGTTAAAAAAAATTTCCATGAATTCTGAATTTATTCACAGTTAAGTGGTAAAATATATACTCGTTTCACAGCTCTTTTAATTTTATTTATTTTAAATTGATTTAGAAAGGATTATCTAAATTTTTTGGAAAAAATTACTTTTTTCTGAATATCTCCGAAACTATAAGACTGTTGAAAAATAAATAGACGTAATTTAAAGACCAATTCGTTTCCTAGCCTTCTGTGTATTTTTTATTCAATCGAGGAACTGGTTCTCAAGTATATGCAAGTAATGTGATGCAACATCCTCTTTTTTTCTTAATAACGGAAAATCTCGAGATACAGAGTCAATTCAAAAAAAGTAATTTATAACCATTGGAGCTCAGTATCATATGCACGAAAATCTACTATAAAAGTACCGACCGTAAAAGTTGTGTTGACATGTGTAATCATCAGGGAAACCACAAATATGCAATTGCATGTTTTTTCTTGTGTGACGTGTTAATGCGGGGACAAAATATTTATCCGTTTCAGAACTTTTTATGAATTTTGGCATCGATTTGTTAGTGCATATTTTTGCATGTTTTACTCTTTAAGGCTTGTTTTTGCATATATCAGTCTTAAACGCATATTTTTAGCATATTTTTAAATTTTTAGAGCATAGTTTACGCTTTTAGGGCATATTTTTGTGTCACTTGACACAACCTTTTAAAAGACACTCCATTCCGGAAAAATATATATAATCTTTTTCTAGAAACTTATTAAAATTTTATTTTCAAAATAAAAATTTAATTTCTAATGAAAAAAATTTTGCGGAGCTGTTTGGGTTAATATGTATACAAGTTATGGGGTTGGTACAGAATTTTAATTTTTATTTTTCGTCAATCTAACGGGCCGGACCTGTTCTGAACATCACGGTGATTTCAAACCACGTGATTTCAAAAGTAAACCACTAATATCTGACTTGACAGTGGGTTTTTATTGTATTTTAAGTTTTTGTCATTTATAATAAAATAGTTTCTTCCAACTTCCAACGCTATGAATCGTGAAAGTCCAAAAAGCAATGATTTAGCTTTCATTAATTTTTTTAAATCACCGTGATTTGACATGTCGTGATTTGCAGAACAGGCCCTTCAATCTCTGTTCTAATGTTCCATGTAGTGTATACATTTTTCTTATATTTTACTCAGTTTTACGGACGTTAATTTTAATACAAATTCAGTTTTGCTATTTTTGACGGACTCTGTCTGCCCCGAGTAGAAGTTTAAGGAAAATTTTCAATGTATAAAAGTTTATTTAGATGAGACAGAAACGATTTTTATTTGAAATTCTAAAAAGATCTTGTTTTATTTATCCAAAATACGGTTCCAAAGCCTGAGTTCTGATATCGTGGTCTTTAAAAATTGAAATTAAATTTTTATGAGAGCATTCAAAAAAATGTATTTGTATTATTTGTTTAAATCAAAATTTTTATGGAAATTTTGTTTTCACTGCACTTCAAACCCAGTTATTCTTTGTTAATTTTTTTCCTTCTTCGGTTCATTTTATTTTTGTCTTGTTTTATATGCAAATCTATTGAATTGCTGAATTAAGACCAGATTTTCATTTCCAAATAATAAAATTTATTTTATTCTTAAGAGCATATTTCTTGAGTTTTTAGTGCATATTTCGAAGTTTTTAGTGCATATTGAATGCGCATAAAATACTTTTTTTGGAGCATCCTAACAAATGATTCTAACATTAAATTAATGTACAAATTTATATCTAAAAATAATCTGAAAAATATTATTTAAAAACAAATTTTGTAAATATATCGGAGTCGAAAGCCTTAGGCGCTAGTAGTCTTTTTCGTTTTAATTAATTTTTATAATTGTAATTATAATTATTAATTTTTTTAAATGAAAGTAAAATAAATATTTCTCTAAAAGAGCATTTAACATGACAAGGGAAAAAATATAATTCGTTCATATTAAACACTTTTGTATTTTTAGAGTTATTGTTTAACTTAGAAGTTATTTTTCACTATTTTCCTTTTTAATCATACTGATTGATTCTAAAGTAAAAGGAATGAATCTGAGTCTTAATTAGAACTTACCTACAATTATGCTGAATTACTGACATAATCTACAGTTCTTTCCATAATGAAACACTTCAGATACTAAAAATTATTGTTTTAATTTTTAAGGGAATGTTAAATATTAATACTACAATAATCTTGCAATAAAAATTTCAAGATTAAGTGCGTTCGAGAACTCAAAAATTTGTACAAATTCTTACAACTTTTTACTGGATTTCGTTGGCGTACATAAAATCCAGTAAATGGGAGTGCCAATTGGGAGAGAAAAATTACAGTTCATTTACTGAGTAAATGCAAACTTTTACTGGAAAAATGTTTGCCAGTAAAATCCAGTAAAATGAAACAAACAAATATAAATATAAACAAACAAAATCAAAGTGAAACAAAAATTTGTTATTTTTGATAAAATTTTCAAAATAACAAAAAACAAATCTATTATGTTATAATATTACATTATTTATGTGAGTTTGATGCAGAAAAATATTAGGGGATGTTATGTATTCGACGGGAAATTAAAACGTGCGGAATTTTCATAGAATTGTTGGAAATATTTATGTATTTATAAAAACAATGTCATGGCGCTTCCGAACTATGTAATTTCACTTGGAATGCAGAACATAGCAGATTGTTTTTAAACGCGAAAGAAAGTGAACAATATTGTTGTCATGATTGGCATATGCAACAACACAGATTTTTGGTATTTTTCTGTGCATCCTAATAAGTTTTCACGTCGAGGGTGAAAAGCTCAAAAACTTTAACGGCTTTTGTTTTCAATATAAGTAAGATATAGAAAGTTTCTTGTCGACATCGTGGGCCAAGCCCATACGTTCAAATAAAAACATATGTGTATATTTCTTTTATTATTAAACAAAGCATTCTATCGTGTATTTTTATAAAACAAGTGAAAAAAATCTGCATCAATTTTTTCAAAAACACATACAATTTGTTCCATACGGCTGACGAGGAAAAATTACTGCTTTCCAGTAGCGTTTTAGTAAGGGAGACAATGTTACAGAATCACTTGCTGTTGCGCATAAATATGGAATTTTTTTATTCGAGATGAGCCAGCTAGAAGCAAAATATTTAGCTTCCAAAAAGCCATGAATTTTTGTGTCTTGCTAAAATGCTCCACATAAGTAATAATATATTATTTTCGTGAGAGTCCGGCTTACGTTAGTGCTTTTCAAAAGCATTTTTCGAGGCTTTTGTTATCAAGTAAGCAATACATTGCTTCCCTGTTGTTAGTGCTTCCAAATCAGATTTTTTTGCTGGGTAATTACCGGACGATATGTATATATGTATTTATACATACACAGAAAAAAGTGTTCACCAATTAATATTTTCAATTAAGAATTTAATTATATTAATTAAATTTTTAATTGTATTAATTAATTTGACTGGAAAAACTTAATTGATGTTATCAAATTGTTCATAGGAGAAAATTTAATTAATTTTTTAATTGATACTACAAATATTTTAATTAATATTACAAAATCATTCATATTACTTTTTTGTGCGTATGTGTGTATGTATGCAAATATATTTTTTTTAATATAATTTTTTAGCGCCAAAATTGTAAAATTTTTTTATTGAGAGTAATTTTTTTAAATTACACAGTATTTACTCAGTTACTGGATTTTACTGGAAAAGTACTCAAACGCACCTATTATGTCAAGCCTTTAAAAGCATAATATTTTTATTAAAACCAAAACATAAAAAGTCCTTACAAAACAAAATTACTTAAATTAAATGTTCGCTGCAAAGCAAAAAATTCAAACAATATTGTGGGAACAATATTCATATCTTGAAAAATAATCAGACAAAATATTTGTTCATACTTGACTCCATTTAAACACTAGACTAAATACCAGCCAGCCAGCTAGTCAGTTGGTCGACCGATCGACCGACCAGCAGGCCAGTTTGGGATGCCCTCTTTTAAATTTCTCATTTGTTAAAACATCTTTAACGACATGCTCGTACAAAATGATGCCAGCTTCATAAAGGAAAAAAAATTCAACAAAAACATACAAAATCATTACAATTGATATTGTTTATTTTGCATAAATATACATTTTCTATAGGAATACGAGAGCAGACAAAAAGTATGTTGTATGCAAAAATACAATGGCTTTTGGAGAAGTTTATATTTTATAAATGCTGGTAAAAAAAGTGCTATAGAATCTCAACTCCTACCAACTGAGCGAGGGTTGTTATTGGATAAATAACTTTTCTTTTTAATGAAGTGAAGTTGTTCTTATAATATTTTTAACGCTATGTTAATTGATTCTCACAAGCATTGATGATCCAAAACGATCAGAATTGGATTTAATGATTTGAATACTATCCTAATATTAATAATAAAATTAGTAGATATAAGATGACCTATAATTCTTTAGATTTGTTAATCGCTACTTTCCACTACCACATGTGTTACTGCGAATAGAGACTTTTCATCAAAGGTTCCATTAGAACCTAATATTAGCTTATCCACTTATTAATTTCAAATTACCCTCGTTATTTTCTCATCGCTAAGAAGTTACTAAGATTCATAACATTTAGGTATCTTTTATATATTGTTTATTGAAAAAAATAAAAACTATTTCATACATGTTTAATACAAAAAATAAAAACAAATATAAAAAAGTAGACAAAAGGACAGACGAACATAGAGACATATCTGGTGCACAATATCTGCGTCACCCAGAGGAGGAACCCACAAGACATTGTAAGAGAAGAAAAAAATACAGAAAAATAACAATCTTGCTAATTGGATGATTTTAGCATAAACAAATGTATTTCAGCTGCACTAAAATCTCAACAATAACAAACATAAAAAACACAAAAAATTTGATACAAAAAAATAAAAAATTCAAACAGATTTGTTTAGAATTATTGGACATAAGGAAGCGGATCTCATTGCAAAGACACACGAAAGGGTGCACAATCTCATCGTAAAATGAACATCTTTTTTACACTTGGGCTCAGTGATGAGTGGAGCTCATGCTAATAATGTTAATAATGAACATTCACGCAAAGGCTTTCTGCAATCACGTGAGTGTGCGCGTGATTGTATATTTGCGATCATGATATATTACAAAATAATCACGCGAAAATTGCACTCATTCATGCTAAGCTATGTTGAACATTTTATTCTCAAATTTATATGTGGGCGGGACTTACTATTTACGATGGTTCGTAATGGAAACAACAATTTGCTAGATATCATTTGTGATCGCGCGTTATCATGCATTTTCACTTAAAAATAACGTGAGCGGTATCCAGCTCTACTATCTAACCTCTGATCGTAATAATAAGAAATAACACTCAATACTAATACCATGCCATTTCTGATCCAGTTGTTAGCGTGAGTTAATACATACCATATATGATCATTAATGAATTTGCAATCACCAGCCCATCTCTACTCTGCACACCATTATTTTACATACAGCTTATGCAAATTATGTTCCAAACGATAGTTAAAAAATTTTCAATTTTTCAGGATACTAAAAGATGGAAATCATAACCAGTTATCTATTAATTACAGAAAAAATATTTTGGGAACCAAAATCAAAGTCTTGCGGCACTTGATTTTAAGACTAAAAAAAATTTACAAAATTACAAATACAAATCTTAGTTTTCCAATTCTGATGAACTTTTCTTGACTACAGATTTGCTTCCCAAATAGTTAGGTTGCTCCCATTTTTTGCAAAAAAATATTTCACATGTAATTTGGCTTACAGAACAATACGAACTTTAGCCTAGTTAAATCACAAATATACAAAGTAAAACACTTTTGCAAAACTGTGAAAAGTTCTTAACGTTGCCTAACCTATTTTGGTAATACATAAATCCTAAACATACGTCTCAGAGGCGTTCATGTGCTAATAATAACCTCTAGTCTAAATTGTACTAAGTTATAGTATGTAATTCATTTGTAATATAATCTTAGATTGGAAAGCAAACTTATAATAAAGCAAACTTTTCCTTATAATATAATTAATTCAAACATGTTTATTATCACCCACTAAAAAAATAACAAAGTTAGCAAACAAAAAAAGCAGCTGCATAGAAAAAAAACAGTTCAATATTATACTAAATATATATGTTTGCACTCATAATCCTAAATTATCATATCACTTATTCAGTAAAAAATTTTTTTTTATTAAAAATATATTAAAATTGATGATTGCGGGGCTTAGGTCGATCTCATGCGCATTTCACTGTGGCTAATGCAGATCATCAGGGAACCTTTATCCAAAAATTTCTTAGAACAACTAGAGATATTAAGTTAAACTTCCATTGAAATAAATGAGAAAATTAACAAATATAATATAATATAAAATCATTGTTTCAATGAAAGTTTAATTTAATATCTTCAGTTGTTCTAAGAAATTTCTGGGTAAAGATTCCCTGATGATCTGCATTAGCAACAGTGAAATGCGCTTATGATCCAGCTAAACCCATCAATAATAAATTTCAATGTGTTTTTTATAGTAACAATTCCCAAAACACTAAGGCTCAAATTCACAGTCCTTAGTTAATGAATGTGGTTTAACCAATGATATTGATAAGAAAAATGATTAGTTAAACCACGGGCGTTAGTTAACTATAGAGTGTGAATTCGGGCCAAAGAAGTAAATATCGTTGACACGTATGTAATCACACCAGTCTGCTTGCTTCATGGCAATCGGGTCCACATTCGATACAAGTTCAACTTATTTATTGTATAAGTAGGGAAATCTTTTTAGGAATTTTTTCTACAGACGTTAAGAGCAGATCGCTCTCTCATATGTATTAGTGAATTCAAACTCAGATATTTGTACTTCAATATTTCGAATATTAATATTTCAATTTTGCTTAATTTAAGTAAACTGGGATTGTGGAAAATTTCAGATATTCTCATTAATTTTATGACCAACCAATATGTTGCCAAAATCATAGAATTATCACCTTTCTCGCAGTCCATTATTAGATACTTTCGCAAAACATTAACCGTCGAAAAATGTATGATTTCATATCAGTTTAAAAAAAATTAAACACCGATATATTGCCATCATATTTCTTAATAATTTCAAAGAAAACAAATAAATTAACGCAACAAAAAAACAATAATAAACTTAATATCTCAAACAAAAAACAAAAGCAGTTTCAACACAAATCACAATTAGAAAAGAAACCAACGTAAATAAAAAACTTAACGTTCAAATGCTGTCAACACACAACAAACCGATATAAAATGATCAACGGTTGGTGGTAAGAATTCCAAGCCTAAAGCAAACCAAATACTACAACGACACACGAACACGTTACCATAGTGTATAATATACGATCTTAAATGATCGTAATACGTATATGATAAAATCAACTTAGGTGGTGATCATAAATTGTCAATAAACTGCAAACAGCATAAAAGTGTAGACTTGCAGTAACAGACAACAATATGAGTTGCGAACAGCAACAGCAGTATCAACAACATCAGCGGTAACAGCATCAAGAGCATCAGAAGAAAAAACGAAATTACAACAAATGCAATAGTGGGCAATGAAGTTTGTATATGGCGCTAGTAGTATTACTTGCACTCTTCAACTACTTCATATTATTCGATGTGAAGCTTTCAAAAAGATGTCGAAATCGACAGCATTCGTAGATGTTTAGCTTTACAGGCATTGCATTAGAAAATGGAATTAATGCTTTTTTAGTCTCAGATGGATCTTAAGTTTCGTGATTTAATCTTAATAAAAAGATTTTGTAGTCGAGTTAATGGTGCACCGATGTGAGCCTGTTCTTGGTAAGCCAATTCACAAACAAATTCTAGAGCAATCAGGCAATGAATGCCTACTAGTATTAGTAGGTGTTACCTTGTATAGGAAAGGGATACTGATAGAGAAGATAAGTAGTGAAGGAAGAGGAAGAGATAGAGCAAAGTTTCATTCTTTTACAACTCTGTTGTTTGCACGAATTTAATAATGATATGTTGAAGCGCCTCTGGTGTCAATGAGGCGTATTAAATTGTCGAAGCTGTGTTTAGTACCCATTTTATTGGTTATTTTACTTTGCGTATGATTTTGCTACACAATACCGACGAAGGAGGGCGCTCTAATGTTACGTTAGGATTCGTATACACTAAACTCGGTGTAGTTCAGAGATCCGTCTCCATGCCTTCATCACTTGAACTTTCCTATACCAACAAAATAATGCATGGTGTTGTTATTTTATGACTGCCGGTGACCGGCCTCGAACCCAGGACGTTCGGTTTTGTAGTCAACGTACGTAGTGTCAAGGATAGAATATACATGTTTATATGAGAGTAATTCTTTTGAAGACAGCAAGGCAACATGGCGGCAGGTTGTTGCCTATGTTGATTTTGTCGTTTTAGTCCAATTAAACTAATTTATATTTCCTTGGCTGCAATGAGAAAATTCAGTGTTGCCAGTACAACACAAAATATTGGATGAATGATATTGCACAATTATTTCATATTATATAACAGAAACCATATCTAAAAATTGATGTAAAGCATAAAATGGTTAATTTTTATACTTTTACGTCATACAAGTACATTTTGAAAGAGTAGTTTAATTTTTATAAATGCGAATTATTTGAAGGTGGCAATACTGAACTATGTATTTATACTTAAACGCGAGGTGCAGAAAATAATTAACTAACTGGGTACGAGGGGACAAATGCTGATAGCGGCGTTTGATGTCGTGTGTTCGTGTATCCTGCTGTGGTGAATGTGTTTAATGCTAGGAACACAACTGACACGAACGACGAATTTTTCGGTGCGAACTTTCGTCATAAAAAATAAAACACATATGTGCATATGAAAATGAACACAACACCGCTGTACAACGAAATTCGTCGTGTGTGACGAACTCTGAGATAGATTTATTTCTATTTTGTACGCCGACGAACGACGAAAAAACAAAATTGGGAGAAAATTCTCTCCCTCTCTCTCTGTTTTTGTACACACAACAACCAACTTTATCAAATATGAGAGACGAATTCGTTGAGTAAATTCGTCTTTATTGTGCTTCACCCGACGAATTTACGCAGCGAATGGTTATCGACGAATTCGTCGACGTGGACGAAATTCGTCGTTCGTCCCAATTGTGTTCCTAGCATAATGCATAATTGCAAGACATCCAACAAAATCTGTATATTGTTGTGTATAAGCTTTACGTATCGGGATACTAAACACAGTTTCAAAATTTAATATGTGTCATTGACACCAGAGGCGCTGCAATACAACACTATTAAAAAAACGTGAAAAAGGCACACGCAAAGACAAAATATGGTTGAGGTAATAATAATCAAACAGCAACATAGTATGATTGAATTATATGGTTGTAGTGAAATCATATTATTGTCAATCGAAAAGCAAACTTTTAATAATATTATTATCTGCGTTAATAATAATCTTATAATTGTAAATATGACAAGACTATTGTTAGATGTGACTAAAATATAATTAAGACTCACCACACCATGTTCTTATATTATAATAATATTGTTAAATATGACAACAGTATTATTTAATATAATAATAATATTTTGTGTTTCAATCATATATTTATTGTTTGATCTTTTGTTTAAAACAGCTGTGCGTTAAATCCGAAATAAAAATAGATTAATATTTTTGAAACAAAATGTATATATAGGAATGTATACTTACATATGTGAGTATACACGAAACATATACACGTCTGTATAAAGAGATATACATATGTCTGTGTATATATATATATATATATATATATATATGTGTGTATTTTGTTGATCTACCCTTTTGTTTTTACTTTATTTATTTATTTATTTAACACATCGCGTGCCTTAACGACAGCTTATAAATGACAGAAGATGTTTCTGAAAAAGATTTTTTTTTAAACTTAATATAGTATGGTCTTGGATAACATTTTATTGTTATTTACATTATATTATTTTTAAATAAAAATAAAAATTATGTTGCTGTCATAAATTTTTAACAAAACTATATTTTTAAACTCTAACCATATCACACTTTTTTATGAATATAACAATGTAATTATTAAATTCAAACATTAGTTTGCTTACAGTAACAATATTAATGTTCAAAATAAAAATAACTAATTTTCAACGACAACACATTTGTTTCTGAGAACATAATATTGTTTTCTCAACCATTCTACAACCATATATTTTCTTTGCGTGTAGAGTTGTAAAAAATGATGAAACTTTCCTTTATCTCTTCCTTCAACGCCAGTCTTTTCTACCACTATGCCTTTTCTTTCATCCTCTCTCACTGTATTTTCTTAAACTCACAAGTAGCGCAAAGGGATCATTGTTATGAACCCAAGTAAGCTGAATTCTAAATTTCACCATTCCTTACTAACTACCAGCCTTCTAACCTACGTATTGGAACTATTATTTTGTGCTTATAACTTTAGTTGGGCTGGTCCTTGTAGTCACTTGGAAGCTTTGAGTGCTATACTAGTGTTGCAATATTGGTGGTGTCTAATTAGTCGGGAACAATTACCTATCAAAGGGTCCTGCCTTCCCGACAGAGCAATTGTTTTTTTCCATATGGCGTGTACTGGCTATATGAAATGCAGTTAGAATGCTCGTACAAAAATATAAATAGGCTATACTTCTATCGCTAGGAAGATACTTCACCTATAAAATAATAAGTCGATATAAGAAATTGCTAAGTGTTGTTTTCTGAAAAGTGCTAAGATACCCATAAAAATTGGTAATGCAACGCATTTACGCTGACGGATATAATATGATTAACGATATTGGCTGGGTTCATGCACTACAGCGAAAGAATTTTGCTTAACAGATCCAACGAAAAAATTTCATTAGATTTTTTTCACAAATCTAATGATAATTTCACAAATCTAATGAAAATTTCATGCATATTGTGAAAGAATTTCATTGGAATTGCTTCGCTGTGTTCAATATTTTCTTATTATTATGAAACCCCTTTATATTTAATAAACATTTACAGTTGTTGCTTGAAATAAACATATATAGATAAGTACATACCTTAAAGCAATTAAGTAAATTAAATATTAAATTCTTTAAAACTAAAAAAACAAATTAATAAAATATACAGCAATTTAGAATTTTAATATAGCTATGAATTCGTTGTCCCAAGGAAAATTTTATTGAAGTCATGAAAGTCTGATAAATTAAATGATTTCAACGTTTGTCAACCAAAAGCTTCCATCGAAAATAGTTCTGTATGATTGTTCTTGTAATCTTTGTACGCTTATTTACACATACAAATTCAATTGAGTTATTTCGTTGTTATAATAAAGTTATTTCATTGGTTTTATGAATTTATTTCATTGTTTTAATGAAATTATTTCATTGTTCTAATGAAATTATTTCATTGTTTTAATGAAATTATTTCATTGTTTTAATGAAATTATTTCATTGTTTTAATGAAATTATTTCATTCTTTTAATGAAGTTATTTCATTGTTTTAATGAAATAATATCATTGTTTTAATGAAATTATTTCGCTGTTTCGATGAATTTCTTTCATTGCATTGATGACACTGTTTAATACATTGGACGTAGTTTTCATTAAAATAATTTTAACGAAACTGGTTTCTTTAATCCAACGAAGCGTGACGTTGTCTGAGTTTTAATGAATTTTTTCATTGAATTAATGTCGAAATGCATACAACTTATGAAAAATACTATTTCAGTATAGTAAGTGAGCAGTTCTAGTAGTATTTCGGTTTAAAAACATTTGGAAATAATACTTTTAACCAACTTTCCTCAGAAAACATAATCTGTATGCTTAAAACGTCACAAGAAGAAAAAATTCATGTTTCTTCAATTAGCGATTAGCGGAAACAATATACAAAAGTCGATAGAAAATTTAGAGAAATAAACGGGTCACTAGCGAAAGTGATTATCGTATTGGATCTAAGTAAGCTGGACCATTAGCTTTCATTTTTCACCCAACAATGTACTAACCTAACGGGTCATATTCCAATCTATCCCATTACACTAAATATCTGTCAGGTAACGGATAGATAAAAAACAGTTATGCAAGGCAAATTGGTATCTAATGATCTAATAAGTACCAATGGTGCTTAAAATTCGACAAAAGAATTGTATTGATTCTAGTTTAATATTTTAAAACATATTCGGTGCGGTCTATCTTTTTTATTTAAATCCTTTGGCATTATCAAACAAAATTACACAAATGTAGTATTCGGAACAATTTTTTTTTCGTTCTACTCTCTTCTTATATATATTGGTTGCTTTTTACTCTCAAATAAAAATGATATCAGAAGGAACCAGCGTTTTAAATTCTCCTTTTAATTCATCTCCGTTGAATTTTCTCTAGATTTGAATCTGAAACAGTGCCCTGTAGTTAAACTCCGTAGCACCATATAGGTTTCAAAAGCGACTTGTATATCAAAAATTTTAAATCTAGACTGAGGGTTGAATTTGTACCAATAATCTAATGTATCTGAGATCATTTTAGTAACATTAGGTTTAAGGTTAGAGCCCATGTTTCCAAGTAAACCGTCAGCCAAGATATATATCAAGGTATTTCATATGTGAATGTTGAAGAACAACTTGACTGTTGATTTTAATTCCGGAACAGTATCTGTCAGTAGGGTAAATGTTACTTGAACATACTTCAGCTAATTTACCTTTATTCTAAATAAGTTTAACCATATTTCAAACTGGATAATATGTTCCTGAAGACATCGGGATGCCTCGTTAGGGTTTTTGTGCTTATTAAGGCATGGACAAATGTAGAAGTGTGAATATTACTAAAAGGCATATCACAATACTAATTCAAATATAAAACTGGCACACCTGAATAGATTTATTCGGACACACTCATAAAGTCTCCTTCCACAACAATGAACTTCCGTTCGTAAATATAAGTTTTCAAAAACTTAAGAATGTTTATTGGTAGATATGTCATAAATTTTCAAATTAGGCTTTCATGCCACACTTTATCAAATGCATGAGAAACGTCATAAGCAGCGCAGAACAATACTTCTTTTCTTCAACCAAATTGATGGCCGGGTAGGCACCCATTATCAGTTAGAATTATAGACAATTTTGTCATGATTAACTTTTCACAGAGCTTTGACATTGTTGACAGTAAACTTATTGGCACTATATGACTCAGCCTTGGCAAGATATTTGCGATGCAACTTCATCAGCATCAGGTTACTTTGGATTCAGCAATTAGATTTTGTACATCACGCGTCTTAAGGTTTATGGGTCGAGGGGGTAGAGATAGTACGGATTTTAAGCGCTCAACAAATATTTAACATTTTTTAGCATTGCTTCTTGCCCAACTTCGGGTCGAAGTCAGCAGAGGTGGTTTAACTCAACGGGTCTTTTAAGATTTCTAGCAGCGCTCCAAAAGAGTAATTAGATGCTGATGTCACATCAAAACCCTCCAGATAATTTTTAAGAGATGCAGTTTTTTCAGAAGAATGCAACTCTTGGAGTCATTTAGTACACTCTTTAAGTCTGATTTTACTTTGAGCTGATGTGTGATGTTGCCATTTCCTCCTAGCTCTTGTTTTTTCACACACAAGACGTTCAAAATCCGGAGAATAAATTCTATTAAACCCAGTCTGCGGATGGGAGGTAGTGGCGTGTTCAGCAGCATGTGTAATATTTTTGTTGAGATTGGCAATGTTATATTCAATACCATCGGGTTTTATTGGTTCAATATTTTCCGTGCAATGGCTGCTAAGATATTTTTTGAATCCCAGTCACTTAATACGATTGACAATCTTCACATATGAGTAAGGTTAATCATAAGGTTAGTATGCTACAGATCATAACGATAGTGGGAGAGTAGCGATCGATGAACGGACTAGAAATCTAGAGAAGCTTCAAGGTGAATTAAATCCTCAGAGATATTTTTCATGACGCCAAAATCTATAACATTTGGAATTCTTTGAACGTCAGTTGGCCAGTAATTGGGCTCCCCTTTCGAAATGACGTCCAAGACCATTTTTGAAATTCTGTTGAACAATGCTCGACATCTGGGTGCAATAAGACGCAAAAAACAGAACGTATGTTTTGCATTGAAATCGTCAGCTGCAACAAATTAATATCCAAGAGATTTGTAGAAATCCTCATATTGATTCGTAGTGATTGAAAATCTGGGAGGGAAGTAATTGATGAAATCACGAAATTTGTACAAAAATTTGCAATGCAAATATTTGTTGCTTGTAGATGTTTTTCAAAAGTGTTGTGAAGAATATAATGCTTTAGTCTTGACTTTATTAGAATATCTTATCCACCGCATGTTTTTCCTTCCGGGTCTTTTCAATCATATAAGGTGTAACTATTACTAAAATGTTAAAGTCTAAATTGTTGTTCGCAATGGGCTATGCTAGATATAACAATAATCTTCAATGTCAGCAGCAACGTGACAGCAATATTTTTGGCATTCGATTATTTCAATATTGTAATGTTATGGATCAAAAAGTGTAACTTTCTGCATCTACTTGTATACATTTATATGCATATAGACCCATATGACCCTGTCAAAAATTATACATACTACAAATTTTGTAAAAATTTTGTAGGGAACACTTGATGATCGATTTTCATGGAACATTTCTTCATATCAACATGTTTTCATTCTCTTGTTACAAAAATAATGTTGCATTATGATTGATAATATTTTGTTGTTGCGGTTGCCATTTCTCGTTTCTGTTTAGTTTGTTTCTGTGTCAATGTTGTTGTTGCATGGTCAGGGAATAAGCTCGTGTTGCATTGTCAAAGTTGCCATAAATATTATCTTGTTTTATTTTTTGCAAGCGTTTGTGTAACGATTTTGTTGATTTTTGTCTGTTTTTGGCGAATAGCAGAGCAGAACTCATGTGGTGTCAGCGTGTGGAGTTTTGTAATACTAGTTGAGGAAAAATGCCGCCAAATAAAGCTGACAGTGAAATAATATTTAGTTAATGTTATTATTGCTATGGTTGTTGTTATTGTTGTTGTGATTAATTAAACCGACGGAGATGACGGAGCATGATTTATAATGATGAATTTATTTGAGTCGATTTGAGTGGTGAACAAAGTAAAATATCCGCTCTTAAATAAAATAAACTTTATTGACTTTGACCGTCCGATTCGAGTTGAAAGAGACTGCCAATGTGAATCTTTATGATGACAAAGTCGCTTTGCTTTCAGTTACCATTTTGGGCTAGAAGTCATAAAACATAATTCACTTTTATTCGAAGAGTAAAATAAGCACAACAAAAATGGCCAATGACAACAGCTAGTGCAAAAGAACAAATTTAGATTTCACTTATAGAATAAATTTATTCCATTTTTTCTACGACTATGCAATGCTTTAGTTTTAATATATCAGAAGCCTTTTGATCTCCTTTTAGAATGCTAGGTCGATTTTATTTTACTTTATTTCTTTAAGGATATGCTTGAGGTGAGCGCTGCTTAATGCATCTGCGTGTGTTTTTTAATTATATAATCATGAAATTTTTAATTTATTTGCTCTTGAATAGAATACGTCATGTTAAATTATTCAATTCTTTATTGGTCATAAAATTGCATTTTTGAGATCTAATTAAATTGCTGACGTATTAAAATCATTACCATAAATTTCTTAACAAAAGCATATCTACCACTCTATAAGTATCTTCAAACGTGTTTAGTAGTGTTGTCATTTGAACAGTAATTATTCGAATATTCCAAAAAAAAATTTAATTTTTTGTTCGGTCGAATTGAGAATAAAAAATTGTTCGAAGGCTTTTTATCGAGTATTCGAATTAATTGCTTAAGTACTTTGTACAGGGTTACCGATGACATTTTTCCAAAAGTGGCACCAAATGGGGGATTTATCAAAAAAAAGAGGCAAAATTAAAAAATAAACCGGAAAACTACTCTAAACTGTTTTTTAAATGTATTTTCATATAACTCACTCTAAAAAAAGGGAGACAAAAAGTGGCACGGCAGTCGAAAAAGTGGCAATTTGCTACTTTAGTCGGTCAAACGGTCACGCTGACTTTGTATAAAGAAATCTGTTGCATATTGTAAGTTTTTAAGTATTAATTTACTTATAAATATATGACTAAATAACGAGATCGAGGTCTCAGAAGAGTACGCAAGTATTTTGTTTACACAATTATTTTGTAATAAAAATATTGCGGCGAATGACCTCAACTATGATGAAGAATTATATTGTGTTTCTGAAGTCAAATTTAAAAGGTATATCTACAAAGTCAGAAATTGTATTAATGGAAGCATCGTTAACAATATTGGAGTTGATTTAAATTATTTGAAAACATCAAAAAAAAGAATACACAAACTTAATACATTCTTTAATTATATTGTTTCTTTATTAAATTGAGCTTAATTATTTATTAATTTTTTAATTTTTTATATATTGATAGATCAAAAAATACAATCTTTCTTTCTCTTTAATTATATTTCAACCGTAAACATCAACAATTTTTTAAAGAAATTTCTCTACTTGTTCTTTTATCAAAAATTAAAAACTAAGAATTATCCTCAAGCTAAAAAACTGAATTATCGTCTCTTTTTAAATGATTATTTTAAAAGGAATCCATGAGGAATTTAAAAAAAATTTACAGACTTATCGCTCCTTTTTCGCAACACAGACCTACATATTTATCTCAAGAAATTATTTTTGGAGTTAATAATGAAGAAATATAAATATTTCATGTCAAGGTTTGCACATACAGCTCTCAAGAAGAGAAAATAATTAAAACTTTAAGTTGAAAACTTGAAACTTAATTTATGAAAACCTATGTATATATTTTGAGTTGTGGCTCTATTTGCAACGAAGGAGCAAGATGCATAAAAATATTTCAATGAAAATTTGCTTTAATATTAATTTTTGAAATATAGCGCTAATTAGAAATTATTGTGTGATCCCTTACGATTGTTTTTTATAAAAAGTTTAATAAAATGTTGTACTTTTCCTAGAAATGATTGTCGTTTTCTTGATAAAAAATTTTTAAAATTATTCGAATAAAATTTTTTATTCTTTGTTCTTTCGAATAATATTCAAAAGTTCAAAGCAATTCGAAACAAAGTCTTGAATTTTTGTTCGAATAAATATATTTGTATAAAATATGAATAATTGACAACGCTATTGCTTAGCGAAAAATCACTGAATATATTACAGATATCATCGATGAAAATTCCGTCAACAACAATTGGGGCGCTTCAGGGTGTTCCATTTACATATCCTGAACCGCGTGAGTCATTTATCATTTATTAATCTCTTAATCGTATAATTTTCGGTATCATCTCAGCAAAAAATAAACGAACGTATTCCAAAAATTTCATGATTTCTTCAGCATTTGTTTCTTCGAATGCATTCATTTATCTTATCATTCCTTTTTTCAATATAATTGTCATTTTATAACTTGTCTGCGGCCATGCTAAAATGTTTGTTTTTCGTTATTTCGAACAGATGTAACGCTTTGGCTCTTATGCATTGCAGGCCTTTGGTTGTGAGCTTAGAAAATGTTCGTCTCTATTGTACTTCCCATAATGGTAATTCCGACTTAACTTTTCTTGAAGTCGGCCGGGCTTAGCAACTCACTCCTACATATTTCCTGCTTTCATGAAGAAAATGGAGAAAATTCAAAGTGGCCAGTTATTCCACTAATAACGTATTGTTTTATTCTTGTTTGTACTAGTATTATTTTTAACTTCAGATATGTTTCATTTTTCTTGGGACTTATTTTTTAAAGGCTATTTAATTTTTATTCCAACTCATTTTACTGGAATCTATTTAATTTTTTGGGAGATAATGATTTTTTCGGGACTTATTTCATTGGAAGTTATTTCATTTTATCAATTTGAAGTTATTTAGTTTTTACTGATTGGAACTTATTTCATTTTGGTTGGAGTTATTTTATTGGGAGTTATTTCACTTGGGACTTATTTCATGATATCATAAATTTTGTTATGTTTCGATCACCAGCTAAACTCACTTATGATTTTCTGATTTTGTCTTATTTCATATTTTTAGCTGTTATTTCACTGTGCTAAGCATTCGTACATATTTAATTTTGAGTTTTGTGATCATTTAATTTTTTAGAGTCTATTGCATTAAAGTTATTTGAAGTTTACTTATTTCTTCTTTTGACGGTCGCATTTCATTGAGAGTTACAGGGCGGATAAATAAGTCCGTGACTTTTCGAACTTTGCTCGTAGTTATATGGAAATGCAACGCTGTTTCCATCAAGTATCACTTGTTAATAGACTCTTGTCAAATTTTGAGCAAGTTTCGTGTTTTACTTTGCGTTTAACAGCTGTTCAAAACAACCAACCTCGAGTATTTTTCTAAAAATGAAAAAAATGAATTTCGAGTGCAACAAACATTATTTTTTGCGAAAAAAAAACCTTTAATCAAACCAAAGAAAAGCTCGATAAATACTATGGGGACTCAGCAACATCGATTTCTAGGGTAAAAAAGTGGTTTACTGATTTTTGTTGTGGTCGCACAAGTACAAATGACGCTGAACGTTCTGGACGACCGATTGAGGTCAGTGTACTCGAAAAGGTCGAAAAAATCCACGATATTGTGATGGCCAATCGAAGAGTAAAAGTGCGTGAGAATATTGATACGCTAGGCATCCCACGTGGTTCAGTGGTTTCTATTTTGAATGACTAGTTGGGTATGATATCTACCCTATTCTCTAGATCTAGTGATTACTTCCTATTTCCAAATCTAAAGAAATGGCTCGGTGCAAAGAGATTTAGCTCCAACCTTGAAATTATTGACTAAACAAATGCCTATCTTAAGGACCTCAATCTCTTTATTTAATGGATATAAAATATGTTTAATTTATAGAAAAAAGGAAAAATTTGTTTTTGTAATTTACTTTTGCATAAGAAAAAAGTTTAAGTTTTCCAACCCTGGAATCGTCTTTTAAATTTTTTTAATTTTTTTTTTAAATTAGAAATACCAATTTTATTCGTACTGAAGTATAAGATAAGTTTATTTAATAAAAAAAATAACAAAAACTAGTTTTCGGTAGTTATTTGCTATGGCAAAATAAAGTTTGAGTTTTCCAGCTCTGAAAACGTCTGCTCGATTTTGCAGATTTTCAATACCGATCTAAGTTGAACCAGTTCTGATGCACCTGTCTAAGACCAAAGTCTCTAGCTTTTCTAGGAGCTTCGGAAAACCGCTTTCACGTACATCAGACGGACAGACGGACATCGCTTATTCATCTTCCCTATTCATAAGGACCCCGAATATATATTTTTTAATGGATGGCATATTCATATTGTGGAAAGTACACACGGAATAACAAAGCAGATTGTTACTATTATAAAATAAAAGTAGAGCTGACAAACCTGCTGATATCGCTGCTGATTTTTGTATGGCGAATTCTCGGTTTGGAGCACTACATTTTTACTTACTATTAAATCTCTTTTTTCCTGTAGTTTAGTTCATATACGCTTACTGCTTTTTAACAAGTTCTTATTTTAAAGCGAAGTATGATGCGCTTTATTGCCCTATTGCTTCAAAAATCATGAAAATTGTTTACTGGGTACCCTTTTCAATTTTTGGTAAAGTGTATAAAAACAAGTGGTTAACGGTGTGTTCTATACAAAAAAATAATAATTAAAAATTATAAAATGCATAACATTTTAAAAATTCCTTACTAGTGAAAGCACATGAAGTAACTTTCAAATTCAACAATGCTACACGTTCAATATATATTGGACACGATCCAGTATCGCGATATTTATTTAATGTGTAGCATGCAGTATTGATGGATCGCGGTCAATATCGCAGAAAGGCCGAAATTATGGAATCTAGATCGCGGATCACGGATCGCGTGATAAATATTGAATGTGTAGCATTTTCATGATATTAGATCGTGGTACGATAACAAAAACTGAAATAAAACAAATAAAATAAAAGACGCAGTGAAAAATTTAACAATTTGTGTAAAATTTGTTTTAATAAACGCTAATGGCAGAAGATAATGAAAGCGAGTGGGTTCTGCCGGTGGAATCGAAATTAACAACCGAAAAAATTATTTTGAAAGACTATATTTAATTTGGAGGCATTGCCGGAGTTGTGGGACTCGTCGGCTAAAGCTTTTTTTTTTGTTTTCTCGCAAAATTTTTTTTAATAAACGATCCGCACAGCACAAAAATAACATAAATACTGACACGGTAAATATTGAACGTATAGCATAAGCTCGTTATACATCCATCCATTAAACTGGATCGCGATCCAAATATCACAACATATATTGAACGTGTAGCAGTGCCCTTAGCATAACAAAACGTAATTTTATTACTTTCAAAAACCCTGTGCCTCAAATATTTCATTAGAATTTTGTTAAGAAATACGAATGTTATTGATATTTATTTTTTAATTACAGAATTCAGCGAAGTTCGGACAGTTTGTTTCAGAATGCGAACAAAATCTTTTAATAATAAAGACACATCAAAATATAGTTTAGGTATGTATGTACATATTTTTTTTATATTGTGTTTGACTTTATCGACAACTAAGCAAAATGAGTTGATATCGACAGAAATTGCTATTAAGTTTTTATACAGTTGCAATAGTTGACGTGAATACCTTTGTTATTTAATATATTATTCTTACTAAAGCTGTTAAAAATATTGCTTATTATCATCAAATAGATTGCAATTAATGAAGAAAAGGAGAATAATTATGATCTGGAATCACATTTTCATTGACACAGGATGAAACAAACAAATTCAGTTCAGTTTGGTCTATATGCATTTCATTGTTGCTGCAACAAATCATCAGTAGACTTCAACCACACATTTTGAATAGTCACAAACCTCTTATCTTATGCACAGACTTTCAAGAACTATTTGATATATATATATATATTTGTATAATATGTTTAATATTAATAATAATAATAATAATATTTGTATAATATGTTTAATAAAAAATCCGAAGATTTTCGGGATCGGGATTTCGGGATTGGCATGCATACATGATATTGACCGAATGGAGATTGATTAAAGCAAGATTGTGGATGCCATAAGTATTTCACAATTATTTCAATTTTGAATAATCATTTGGGTATGATAAAGATTTTTGCAAGATGGGTGCCACGCTTGCTCACAATCAACCACATACGCAATCGGAGCTTTGCAAAAAAAATTTTTCGTCTTTGATCTCAAATTTAGTAAATTTTCCCATTTTTTTTTTGTTTTTAATTCTGGTACTTATTTTTATTTTTAATTAAATTCTATACCACATGGTATGTTTTTTTTATATTTTCATGTTATATTCTTAATTATAATTCACCATACATACATATAAATTCCTTGAGCGAAGACAAGTATTGAACCAGCAACCTTCTGATTGATAGGCAAGCACTCTAACCAATTGCCTGAATAAGTATTGAAATTATTGAGTTTTAAAACTTTATTTTATTTACAAAAAAATAAATTACAAGTTCAAATATTCCTCGAAAATATAAAAAATTTACTAAGATTTTTTGCTAGATGCAAATTAATAATAAATTCCATAATTCAAAGAAACAATACTTAAAACTGGTAAATATTTTTCTAAAATTTAGTATACTTCTTTATACCTTTTAAGTAAGTCAAATTTCATGAACTAATCAGGAAAAATTAATTTCCTAAAGTTTATTTTTTGATTTAAGACGAAACTGACTGGTCCTTAATATAAAATTTCCTTCAGTTTATAACCATTTTCCTACGCGTAGTAAATATTTCCTTTAAGTCAGTAAACATATCCTGAAATGTGAGAAATTTATTGTGCATTTTTATGAACTATTTTTGAGGATATGAACTTTTTATTTTTTACTCATATTAAGTAATTTTTACTAGAATTTTGTAAAAATTTACTTAAACTTAGAAAAAATTACTTAAACTTAGAAATTGTTTTTACTTGAGTTGAGGGAAAAAAATTTCTTAATAATAGTACATGTCTTTTTTTGAGTGTATATTAGTTGTGTTTTATTCAAAATTCACGGCAATATTTGTTATTTTAATTAAACTATAACAAACTTTGTAATCAAAGTATAACATATTAGTCGGCTTCAGTATATTTGTAATTCTAATTATTGAATTAAATTATTATGTAAACAAAATTTTTACTTGTGTTAAAGCTTTAGTCATCAACAATTTCTATAAATAATAATATCCTGAAATAGTCCTTAATAAATGTGAAATTATTACAAAGCGTTCAAGTGGAAACATTTCAATCGTTTAAGGCCACAAGAACAAATAAATGAAAATTTTGTTTATGAAACAAACTTAAATACCGGAAACTATTAATTCCACTCGAATTAGCATATGGCTACAAAAAACACTAAAAGAAAAAAACTTATAAAAAATTTAATATATAAACTCCCCACCTGACAACTTTTACTTGGAAAACAAATTCAATCAGATGTAATGAGGCCAATACAGGAAGAAAAAAATATAACAAGCCACAACAAACCTGCTTAAGCTTATTTTTGTATTATTAAGGAACAATTTAGCCCAATTAATGCAGCCATTGGAATGTTTTACATAAAAAGTCAAGTAAAGTTAAAATTTAAACACGCAAGACATAAACGCCTCACTGACTCTCAAAACAAACTAAAAAGAAACAAACAGAAAAAATCATTCGAAAGCTAATACCCACCCACTGAAAGCACTTCTTCGTACGGGCCAATACTGGCAAAAATAAAAACTTTATTTTCTTTAAAGTGGTTGACCACTTATGACAACTTTCTTAATGAAAAATGAAAAGAGAAATATGTTTGAAATTTTGTCTTTTTAATTAAATCCTTAAAACTTGAAAACTTTTCCCGATACAAATTTAAAGTTGAAAAAGTGCTTAAAACTTTCATGCCCTTAAACTTTTACAAAGTTCAATGTAAAACATGTACTCGTAATAAAACAAAAAACCACGGCTTGAGAAGTCATTTTTCAAAAATGGAAAAACTTTAAACGTCTGCACAGATTTTTGTAAACTGTTCAAATATTTGAAGGGTGTTTTAACAAGTTCTTTATAATGTGAATTAAAAGTATAAATATAATATGCAAATAAATATTTGAGCAGTGATTGTAGAAAAGTGCTGCGGGGAGGTCTCTTCAAACAAATTAAACCACACATTCAAATATTTATTGTATTTGTTGTACTTTCGTTTTTCGTTTAGGAGAATTTGTTTAAGAGGGTATGGGAAGCGTGTTTAGCGTTATAAAGTTAATTATCAATGCGGACAGGTACATGCCGCCAGAGACAACAGAAAAATAGTTTACAAAATTAAAATACAACGTCACGAGTAGATAATTTCTAGCACCCTTCAACAAATGTGTAAGAAAAAATATGCAGACAAGGATAATGTTTTTCATATTGCTTTATAAACGAGCACCAAGAGAAAGCAGGGTTACCTATCTGTTACTCAGAATCAAGACTGGATTATTTTCAATAAACGGCATATTTTTCATGATTTCAAGTTATTGTGAATAAGTAAGTGTAAAGGCCCAGTTAGCTGACTGTAATGTAATGTAACTGCAACGTAGGAAACAGCTGATCGATATTTTTATATGAAAAGTAGGTTACGTTGCAATAATTTTCTATAACCATTTTTATTACTTTTCACATAACAATATCGATCAGCTATTTCCTACTGTTGTAGTTACTTTACATTACATTTGGCTAGCTGAGCCTTAAGGCCTACATCAAGCGGATATTCTTACGGTATAATAATGTTCTTAAAACACGTTTTGTGTCGAAACATCGATATAGCCCAATGTTTTTTTTGCTCTTAAACAATCGGAAAACATCGATGTATTCTTTCGATACATCGAAATGAAAAATTGTATACAAAAGGTGTACATAGATTGATATCGAGCCTTGTTTTTGTTTTTGTCGTGAGCGACAAAAATTAAAGTTTTCAGGAGAACGTTTTTTTAAATATTCAAATATTGTGAGAAATTTTCAGATTCTTTAATTGAACTGTAGTGAATTTGAATCAGAAATAATTCATAGTCAGGCTCAAGTTCAGTAGTTTCAATTCTTATTGAATGAAATATTTTTATTAATTAATGTGAGTTTCTAAAGAAGAGAAGAAAAATCAAACTTAGACTTTAAGCTTGGGGAAATACCGATACTTTTCTGTGCAGCCACGCACTTCATCAGCACCCTAGTACTTGAACTTAAACAAAGCTTAATTTTTGTACAACTCTGTCCTTTGCACGTTTTTAATAATGCCGTGTTGCAGTACCTCTGGTGTCAATGAGGCGTATTAAATTTTTAAAGCTGTGGTTAGTAGCCAATTTATTTGTTATCTCACTTTGCAATTGATTCTGCTAGACAACAACGGTGATGGAGGGCGCTCTATTTCATTTGGATTAGTATTTGCTGAAGCAGGAGTAATTCAGTGACCAATGTCACTTGCACTTTTCTATAACGTCTGATACAAATGGATACTAATGCACATCAGTTCAAATTTACGATTGCAGAATTTGCATTATTAAAAATGTTTAGATTAATTTTTTTTAACAGCATTGCATAAGTTTTCTTAACCAGTTTTATACGAAAAAATGTGTCAGGCTTACCTATAATTTTTTTTACCTCTTTTCAGCTCACTTTACTGTACTGAAGCAATTAATTTAGTTATACCCCTTTAAGACACACAAAATTTATTTTGCAGTCTTGATTCAGTTGCGTGCTATACAGAATAAGAAAGTATTTCTCACGCTGTCTTTCACATAGCTGAATTAAGACTTTGCAAAGTAAATTTTATGTGTATAAAAGGGCTGTTATCTCTTTTTCATATTAAGCTTATAAATTTTATATTCTACTAACTTAACCCGGTGTACTTTGCTACCCCGTCCCACAATTTCTAAAAAAAAATAATTCTCGAAACCTTTCTCTATAATCAATCAAAATTTTGGAAATTGGTCCACAAATGACAAATTGTGGCGAGCACATTCCCCTCTCCTTAATTTCTATTGGTGGAGCCATTCCAAAGTAAAAAATAATTTGAAAATTGATCCACAAACAAAGTGATGTGATTATCCGTTTTCTTGCGGACACATTTCCCCATCCCCATTTAAAAAAACTTGGTTGGACCTCTTCCATATACAAAAAGCATTTTGCAAATTGGTCGTCAACTTAAGAATTTATTTGATAATTAATTATTGATGTGAGCATCAACACCCTTGCCCCTTCCCAATTGCCTCAAATTTGATATTCACTTTTTAAAGTAGGGCACTTTGTTTTGCCCAATTATCAAAAAAAAGAATTTTGGATGAAAACAATACTTGATTATTAATTTTTGGCGTAGGAATTTTGTAAACCCACCACAATTTAAGAAAAAAATTAGGTAACCTATTCCATATGCAAAAAAAAATGAGAATTGGTTCACAGATGACAAAGTTATTGAAAAATAAATTTTGGGTATGGGCACCGTGCCCCTCTCCTTCCAAAATTTCAAAAAAAAAATTGTTGACCTTTCACCCTTTTCACCCTCCCCCTTACAAAACATTTAATGAACCTTTTCCATATGTAAAATGAGTTTTGAAAATTTGTCCACAAATTACAAAAATATTTGGTAATCAATTTTAGGGGCAAGCCTTTGCCCCATTAGCAACCCTCTCTTCACCACACCTCTTATTAAAAAAAAAGTGGAGCTCTTCGAATAAAAAAAGAATTTTGGAAATTGGTCCACATATGACGAAGTTATTTGATATTCACTTATTAAACGTGGACACCTTGCTTCCTTTTTCCCCAACAATCAAAAAAATTAGTCGATACTTTTTCATGTGCAAAATGGTTTTGGAAAATTGGTCCACAAATGTCAAAAATATTTGATAACCAGTTTTTGAGGGGGATATTTTGCTCCCACCTCACCAACAATTAGAAAAAATTAGTTGACCTTTTCCATATGCAAAAAGAATTTTGAAAATTGGTTTACAAACGATAAAGCAATTTGATAATCCATTTTTAGCGGGAACACTTAAATTTAGTGGACCTCTTCCATATGCAAAAAGCATTTTGATAATTGGTCGATAGATCTCAAAGTAAGCTTCCCGCAAAAAAAATTTATCGGACTTTTTTGCAAACAAAAATCTTAAAAAATAAAACTTTTCAGGAGAGCAAAAAAGAAACGTTTCATCTCTTTATACTTCAATAAAAGTTCATACGCAATTATTAAGGAATTGATTACATCTATGTATATTAGTAGTAATAATGCACTAATCTTTTTATTTTGATTATGAAAACAATATTTAATATCCCACTTGACCTTAGATTCGATAAAAACGAATGTTCACTAAATTGTGAAACAAAATTGTTCAATATTTGTTCGCAAATCTAAAAAAATCTAATGTTCGCTAAATCTTCAACCTTCAAACTTCTCTCTTCTTTTTTTAATAACCCTATAAAATAGTTTTATTATAATTTGAAATTTATTTGCTGGTTGTTTAGCTTGGTCTATATGCATTTCATTGTTGCATCAGTAGACTTCAACCACACATTTTGAATAGTCACAAACCCCTTATCTTATCCACAGACTTTCAAGAACTATTTGAGAATTCACAAATAATAATAATTTTGAAAATCACAAAAGAAAAATAAGGATAGTAGGCTTAGAAACTCATACAAAACCCAGCAAATAATTTATATTCGATATGAATCTATTTTATTTTTCTACACCTTTATACAATTAGAAATCCATTGAAATGTAGACCAAGCTGAACCACCAGCAAATTAAAATATAATTATGACAATATGTCGAATAATAAATTTCTCAAATAAAATTTTTTTTTTTCGTTTTTGGCGTTATATTGGAGATTTTTTTTAATTTTGGTAATATTTTTTATTTAAGGGATTTTTTTCGCTTTGGCGATTTATTTTAGTACTAGATTTTTTACAACTTGGTGGGTTTTTCTCGATTTTGCGATATTTTTAGGTTTTTTGCGTTTGTTTTATTTTGGCGATTTTTTATTATTATTTTAGTGCTAGATTTTTTTTTTAATTTTGTGCTTTTTTCGTTTATGCGATTTTTTCATTTCAGCGATTATTTTTCATTTTGGTGATTTTATAATTTTGGAATTTTTTTGTTTTACCGTTTTTGAAAATTTCAAGACTTTGCCTCTTACGGTTTCCAAGGTACAGCAAGTATAGTCAAAATTACATTAACTGATAGAAACCCCTTTGAATTAAATTTTTTTAAATTTTAGTATTAATTGTTGTAGTCTATATAAAAATACAGTTACTTTAGATATTTTAAGTGTCTATATACATACATGTGTACATGCAATTGTATATATATTATATGGGATTTTAAAATTTTTCGTTGCTCATTTTGGATTACCCTATAACTTTTTACTTTCATATATTTTACAATATATGAGACCAAAGTTCTACATACTCTGTCTAAATTTCAGATCCGTAGCTTTTACGGTTCCTGAGAAAATAGCTTTCTTCCTAAAAAATAAAATATGTTTAATTTTTGAGTTTTCCATCGCTGGAAACGTCTTTTAGATTTTTTAATTTTTTTTTTTTATTTGAAATACCAATTTAATTCGTACTGAAGTATAAAATAAGTTTATTTAATAAATATAAATAAAAATTAGTTTTCGGTAGTAAATTTTTAATATCACAAAGAGTGTAAGTGTCCCAACCCTGGAATCACCCTTTTCGACTTTTCTGATTTCTTGCATCAATCTATTTCTTTTAAGAAAAAAAGGAACATTTTGTTTTAGTAAGTTACTTTTGTATAAGAAAAAAGTTAAGGGTTTCCAGCCCTGGAAACGTCTTTTAATTTTTTGAAATTTTTTATTTAATAAAAATAAATAAAAAATTAATTTATCGTAGTTAATTTTATATATCACATCAATACATCAATTTCTTTTGTTTTATGAATATGAGATATGGTTAATTTATTGAAAAGAAGGAGAAATTTTTTTTAGCAAGTTACTTTTGTATGAGAAAACAGTTAAAGTTTTCCAACCCTGGAAACGTATTTTCAGTTGTTTTAATTTTTTTTTTTAAATTAGAATTACAAATTTTATTCATACTGAAGTATTAAATAAGTTTATTTAATAAAATAATAATAAAAACTAATTTTCAGTAGTTATTTTGCATTGCAAATTGAAGTTTGAGTTTTCCAGCTCTAAAGCTGTCTACTCGATTTAGATGATTTTCAATACAAACATTTCTCTGACTATTTCCGACACACCAGTCCAAGAACGAAGTCTCTAGCTTTTCTGGGAGGTTCGGAAAACTGATTTCACATACAGGCAGACGGACAGAAGGACAGACGGAAATCGCTTGTTCGTCTTCTCTATGCATAAGGATCCAAAATATATATACTTTATGTGCCGCTTATTAATATTAAATATTGTAGAAATTACACACGGAATGACAAACCTATGTATATACCCTTTAACAAATTTTTTGGAAAAGGGTATAATTATGGTTGATGATAGCTATTGTAATTGTGCAAATGAGGCGAAGTTCAATTACTGGCTAGATCAGTCAAATCAACATCATAGATTTTTCTCGTACCCCTTCGTCGATACTTCTACCAATAAATAGAATGGACTCACAGCTTAAAGTAACCTGCCTATTTAACACTAGTGTTACTAGAACGATCCTATAAAAATTAGAAAATCAAAATTAATTAATTAATCAAAAAGCTTGAATTTCTTAATTTTTCACGATTTGTATTCTCTTCAGAATCCAACACAGACCAAGCAGCAGTGAAAACAGTGGTTTATGAGAGTTAACCGACGATAGAGAATTGGCTAGGTGGAAATAAATTTGACTCACTTAAAGGGTCCGCCAGATAACTTTATTTTTTGAAAATGCTATAAAAAAAACTACTGAATATTTTCTCAAATTTATTTTTTTATTTGAAAGTAAAAGCTTTCCGGTTAATAATGAAAAATAATTTCATTTCAATGGCTGCCTCGGCTGGCCAGCTGTATTTCACCAATAGCTTCTCGAATATTGTCCTTTAAAGCGTCAATTGTCTCTGGCTTGTCGGCGTAACACTTATCTTTGACGGCACCCCACAAATAATAGTCCAACGGTGTCAAATCGCAGCTCCGAGGTGGCCAAACGACATCAGCTCTGCGGCCGATAATGCGATTTTCAAAAACAGGGCGCAAAACATGTTGCACGAAGCGCCGTCCTGTTGAAAACAAATGTTGCCAATATCCTCCTCTTCAATTTTTGTGAACAAAAATTCGTTCAACATGGCCCGATAACGATCGCCATTGACTGTAACGGCCACTCCTTGCTCATTTTCGAAAAAAAATGGCCCGATTATGCGTCTGGACCAAAATCCGCACGATGCGGATGGGTGCGTCGGCTTTTCAATGTGTGCGTGCGGGTTTTCTGTGCCCCAAGTGCTACAAGTTTGCTTGTTTACATACCGGCCAGCTTCATCTAAATAGATGATTTTTTTGGCAAAATCGGCATCTTCTTCTTTTTAAGTCGATCGCTGTCGCAATATTTCCCAGCGTTGTTCAAGCGCATACACAATCATATTCGTTCAGCGGAAGGATAAAACTAATTATCTCTCAAATCAGACTTGAGCTAAGTGTTACCATTCACGAAATAAGCACTAGTTGAAAAAAAATATTAGATGGCGGACCCTTTATAAATTCTAATTTTAATGATCACCACAACAGACAACTGCAGCGATACACCGCAACAATAAGTACACAGTTCAAACACACAGTCTATCGTTGACAACTGTATCTCTTACACCTCAACGAAAACTGTGCTGTGTCTGTTTTACTCAACATTCTTTTGCAAATATCTTTATGCGATCACAATTGTACTTTGCATTATTCGTATTGTGTCAGAGACACAGTATGCAAGCAGCGATTGCAAAAATGCGATGAGAGCGAACACAGCACTCAGGGTGTATTAATGCTCTCAGTACTTTGCCATTTCACAACCGAGTCTCTTTTTTACATGTTTTGCTTTGTGTCGTTTCTGCATACACATTTCTTGATGTGTGGCGGTGGCGTAAATGTGTATTGTAGTTTTAATAAACTGAATATGTATTGGCGTTTTAAAAAATTTTTCAGTTATCCCTTTGGTTTTTTTTTTGTTTTTAGTTTTGGCAGATCAGCTAACTGTGTAATTTTTGATACTGTACACATATAAAACTTACTGTGTCGGTGGCACCGCAACCGCAAAAAACCAAAAACACTTTCTACACTCCACACTCTACTCTCATTGATTTATTCTACTGTGACCGCCTCACATACTGTGTTGTTGGTATTGCAATGACTGCTTAAGCTGTATAGTTATGACCGAAGACCAAACACTGATCCGAAGATGTGTTATGAACGAGGCAATGACACACACACGAGACAATGACTAACAAACAAGATGAGTGCAGTCTTGATTGATTAAAAATAATACTGTGACGACAATGATTGTACAGATTACTGTTGCTGTGTGACCGACACAGTAATTTCTATGTGTGTACAGTAAGTGGCAAAAATTACTGATTATGCAGTTCCCTGCACCACAAGTCATATTTTTTGGACGTGTCGTACTTATTATGTACTTATTGACCCACTCGCATGCAGGGAGGTTGCTTGAGTGTTGCTTCTCCTTAATAATAAAAAATTACATTGCACCAACTTTTTTTTTTTGCTATTAAACGAGTTTGTTAAAAAATTAAGAGTTTTATGTGTATCAAATTTTTAAATAATTTAATTTAGCCTGGCAACTCTATTGAATTACAACCGATTATCCATATACAAACTCGTACACATAAAATATTTGAGAGCACGTAATATTATCCTGGCACAACAAACAAATTTAATAAAAGTAATAATCGCGTGTTCGATATTCGAATGGAAATTCATTTGAAGCACACACAGATACTCGTCTTTAGCACACTTCCACAACAAAACCCCTTTCTATGGATTTTTTTTAATTTTTTATATCTAGTGGTTTATTGTAAAGAGAAGAAAAAACTACACTATGAAAATTATACTTAATATTAAACGCGTGCCTACGTTTAGGCGTAACAAATTACCAATAAACATTTTTTATTGTTTAATTTTTTTGTGGTTAAAATACGCCACATATTTCGTAGAAAAAAAGGTTTTAACACCAACCGGTGAAGTTTTTTGTTAGTTTCTGTTTCTATTTTGGGTGCTTCATTCTCTCTTATACCACTATTCTTGATATTTTTTTAATGATGGTACTTTTCATATTGTTTATATAGATACAGAGGCAGAATGTTTCCTTTTATGCATGATACGAGTATTTTATTATACCCTTTACCAAAAAATGGTAAAAGGGTATATATAGGTTTGTCATTCCGTTTGTAATTTCTACAATATTAATAAGAGACACATAAAGTATATATATTCTGGATCCTTATGCAAAGGGAAGACGAACAAGCGATGTTCGTCTGTCCGTCTGTCTGTACGTGAAATCGGTTTTCCCAAGCTCCCATAACAGCTAGAGACTTCGTTCTTGGACTGGTGTGTCAGAAATTCTCCGAAAAATTTTGCTATTGACAATCAGCAAAATCGGGCAGACAGTTTCAGAGCTGGAAAGCTCAAACTCTATTTTCCCATACAAAATAACTACCGAAAACTAGTTTTTATTACTTTTTTATTAAATTATCTTACTTTATACTTCGGTATGAATAAAATTGGTATTTATAATTAAAAAAAATTAACAAATTAAAAAGACGTTTCCAGGGTGGAAAACTTTATTTTTTTTTATAATAATTAAACATATTTCATGTTTTAGGAAGAAGGCTATTTTCTCAGGAACGTTAAGAGCCACGGGTCTGAAATTTGGACAGAGTATGTAGAACTTTGGTCGCTACAACAACAAATATATAAAAGTTAAATATTAAAGGGTGGTCCAAAACGAGTGACGAAAACTTTTAAAATCCTATGTAATATACATACATACAATTGTATGTATGTGTTTACACACTTGAAATTTGTAAAATTAATGTATTTTTATATAGGCTACAACAATTAACACTAAAATTAAAAAAATTTTAATTAAAGGGTGGTCTTGGAAACCGTAAGAGTTAAACTCTTGAAATTTTCAAAAACGGTAAAACTAAAAAATCCGCAAATTATAAAATCGCCAAAAACTGAAAAAAGTCGCTAAAACGAAAAATATCGCCAAAATGAAAAAAAACGCCAGAAACCGAATAAAATTGCCAAAAATTTAATAAACATCGCCAAAATGAGAAAAAAAACGACAAAATCAAAAAAATCTAAATAATCAAAAGAAAGTCAAGAACCGAAAAAATCGGCATAACTGAAAAACCCCCTAGTTAAAAAAATCGCCAAAAACAAAAAATCGCCAAAACGAAAAAAATCGCCAAAATTAAGAAACGCCAAAAACCTAAAAAAACCACCAAAACTTGAAAAATTTGTCAAAACTAAAAACATTGGCACAATGAAATAAAAACGCCAAAACCCGAAAAAATTGCCTTTATGAAAAAAAATCGCCGAAATAAAAAAACAACAAAATTAAAAAAAACACCATATTAAAAATAATGCCACAAACCAAAAAAAATCGCTAAAACGACAAAAAAAGCACCAAAACTAAAAGGCACCAAATTATAAATAATGCCAAAAACCTTATAACGAGAAAAAAGCACCAAAACTAAAAAAGCACCAAATTAAAAAAACCCGAAAAAAATCACAAAAAAGCACTAAATTGGAAAAAAATCAAGCACTTAAATAAATCACTAAAATGAAAAAACCAAAATGTCAAAAAACAGCCAAAAAAAAACGCTAAAAACATTAAAAAATCGCTAAAAGAGCAAAAATCACCAAAATTAAAAAAAACGCCCAATTAAAATAAATGCCAAAAACCTAAAAAATCGGTTAAACAAAAAAAGCACCAAAACTAAAAAAGCAATAATTTAAAAAAACGTCAAAAACGCAAAAAACGGCAAAAATAAAAAAAACATATTAAAAAACGCTTTAAACCTAAAACAAACGGCAAAAACGAGAGAAATGCCAAAATTATACTTTATATAGGCTAAAGTTCATATAGTATTACTACGGAACCTTTCGTGCGCAAGTCAGAGTCGCACTTTACTGAATTTATTTTTAGTAAATGGAGATGGAAAGACAGTCCTAACTATAAAATTAATTAAAGAACATTTTCCATTGTGCTCAAGAAATTCAAAAAAAATTACGAATAAACGTTTACATAATACCACTATATATACCTTTTCCAATGGGAGGTTTAAATTGAGGAAATTTAAGAATTTTGCAAAATCAAAGATTATTAAATAAAAAAGTTACATAGTTTACTTGGTATGGAGGTAGAATACTAAAATTATTTTCAAAGTTCGAAGCTTTAGCGAACATTAGATCGAATCTCATGTCAAGTGGGATATTAAATATTGTTTTTATTGGATAGTTTTGATATAACGGCATTATTTGTTTGTTTAGCTATAAGTGCAACAAGTATCATCAAGTATCAAGAATTAAAATTACTCTTAATGCACCAAACTCGTATCTCAATAAATGCGCTTCATAATTAAACTTACTACTAATATACATATATACATATACATAGATGTAATCAACTCCTTAATAATTGCATATGAACTTTTTTCCTGAAAACTTGTATTTTTTTAGAAAGTAAGGCGTCGATATTCAAGTTATTGCGCTAATATAAAAAACATATATAATCGAAAAATACCGAGAGGTCACTTATTAAAAATTGCACTATAGCAAAAATTATGAATTTTTTCACAAAATTAATATGTATCTCTCTGTGCTTATGTATGTATCTCTATACTACATAAACGCACTTTGGTAAAGGGTATATAAAATTCGACACAGCCGAATATAGCACTCTTACTTGTTTTTAATCTATGTGGACGCATGTCTTGCGAACAAATAATTAGATTGAGGTATGATTGGCTAAAATAATTATAGGTTGAAGGTCATAACATGGTTATTAGAGTAACTAATGTTATCACGTAACTCATTAAACATGCTTATCAAAAAAATAAATAAAATAGAATAAACAAATAAGAAACCCACGCACATATGTATATGTAGATGTCATGTGAATACGAAAATACCATTTAGACTGGCATGTTCCAACTTTTTACCTTATATGATGACAAAGTTAATGCTTTTAAATTAAATACGAAATTAATTTGAAAATAACTGTCAATTTCATACCATCTTCGATTGTCTGTTACATCAAATGCCCAAACGTACAAGCAGCCGTTTCTGTTTGACTTGCAAAAAATAAACAACGCCTTTTAAATTTTGACAAACAGGGCGGCTGATTTAGACAGAAATGCAAACAAAATTGCCCTGTAAATTCAATATATAAACAGAAAATCATTGAAACAATATTAAAAAAATATATAAATGCCAAAAACAATAATTCACCCAACAAAAGACACAATTGAACCAAACTGCAAAATTTTAAATGGCAAATAAACATTTCATACTTCTTCGCAGTAACTCAACTGAGAGTGGAACTAAATTATAATTGAATGACACAGCACCTGAAGCCAGAAGGCAATTTCGCTAGAACATACAAACTAGATGTTCTTTCGATTTGAAACACATATAGTAATAGAAAAAATTTCTTATATAAAAAAAACTTTGCATAGGGTGGTTTTTCTGGGGTTAGAAAACTTTATATTGAAATAAATTTTTTCACGTTAAAAGTTTGAACAATCAATTCCAACTATTTTACGCACTTATTTAAGTTAGACTTTTGTATTAACGTTTTGAATCAAGGCGGGAAAAGATAATTTTTAGTTCATCTTTAGGACCAGCAGTGGGATTCACTAACTTTTTTTTTAACGATAATCGCATCGTTAAGGTATTATAACCAAAATTTATCGCATTTGCTATTCAGTAAAATTTTTAACGATATTTGCTGCAGGTTAATGTCAGCTGTGTCGTTATTTAAGCGACAATAATTTATGTGCTGTTAATTTTATCGACAAAAATTAACAGAAAATATCAGCTGCGTCCTTTCGTTAAAAATGAGTTTCAGAATCACACAATCGTTATTTTAAGCGACAAAATGTATAGACAAAAATTACGATTGTCGGATCGTTAAAAGTTACTGAATCGCACTACAGGCGTATTTCGAATAGCTTACAGCTGAAATCTAATTTTTTTCTCATGTATCGCCTTTTGAGGATATACACAATATTTATATATTTCAAACGCAATGTGAACAAATCCCTCATTTACATGAATAACGACATAACTCATAAAACTATTTTTACAGAAAATGAGTTTAAAGTTTTCAATTTACATACAACTTAATGAAATAAGAAAATTATATTTTTCTCTCAAGAATTATGTGTACACACAGAAAAATTTCAGCTTTAAATCTACTTAAACAAGGTTAATCTAATATTTTTCGGCAATGAGTTTGCTTCATATGTGTTTCATGTTAATTTAACATGATTTATAGTAATTTTCAAAAGAAAATGTTTCCTCTTGAATTAACATTTAAGTGCTCACGTTGAATTAACATTTAAGTGCTGTTAAAATCAAAATGAAGAACCATGTTGAATCAAAGTTACTTCAAGTTAGATCAACATGAATTTAGTTTAATGTAGCAATTGTACTTTGCTAATTATTTAACTTACGTGTGGTTGACATAGACATCACAAAAACTTTTGTATATAAATTAAATTAGCTTCTCCGGCCAAGATTTGAACTCGGAACTCATCGCGTGGTAGTCAACGTACCTACTCCTGCAGCCACAACAACTTTAAATATTCTTAAGACACACACTGAATATGTACCAGCTTGAATTATATTATAATTTAAAAATATTTCTTATCATTTAACATACAATTTAATTGTTTTAGTTAAAAACATACAAAATACTTTGGCTTGAATCCAGGATTCGAACCTGCGATCCTTTGAATACAAGACTAGTACACTGCGTACCAGCCAGCAGTAGTTTTTCGGCAGCTATTGCAGCTATGAACAATGCAAATAAACAACAACACACTGAAACAACATATTATTTCTTGTAAATTTAATGTGATTTGAATAAATTTGAATCAATCTTTTGGCATGTTGATTTTGCATTGGTATTTTTTTCTGTGTGTATATACGAAATATTTGTATATGTAACTCGCAAAATAGAAAGGGACCTAAGGGCAAAACCCGTTTTTTTCAGCAGAGCCATTTTAAAGATTTAAATACGTATATCTTTGGTGTACCATCACTGAGCGTGTTGGCATTTGAAAGCGACACATCTCATAAAATCAGAAACGTGTTGGTCAACCTTGAAAACGCGCGTCCCTACCTCTTTTTTTGTGTAGTTGGTTTTTACTGTTTTCTACCTAGCGCGCTGTTTCCATGAGTTTATTTTCCAGGTTTATTTTCTAAAATTATTAATAATGAATTATAATAAATACTCATTTTTAATTCTTTAAAATCGTGAATATCACGAAATTTTTTCACATAACTTTATTGTGTTGGTCGCGAAAATAATTTAAAGCTAATAACATTCTTACTTACTGTTTTAGGATGAAATGGTGGACGAATTTGAAGAAGTAGATTTACTTTATCGCTTTCCTGATGACGAGGATGGTTACGATCACTTCTCAGAATTATCGTATAGTGACTCTGAAGATGTCGATACTTCCAGATGTGAGTAAGTTGAATTGCACTTTTTGTTTTGGACGAATACTTCTCCACTAAATATAAAACTTTAATTGGAATATCGAAGTATCATCACTGTTTGTGAATTTAGCCAGCACAAATGAAAATATACATCTGAGTAATAATACCAGTTTCGATGAAAAACCAATTATAATTCCGTCACCAAGGTTATCGATGAATGGTACTTGTATCAAGAGATCCATGGTTTACGTTTTGACGATTCAAAAAAAGATTCGATTGCTCCTCTTCCTTTGGTCTCTGGAAATGGAAACGAAGAGGAAGATTCGGTAGAAGTGGACAATCCTCAAAAAGTGGAGGCAGCAGACGTTAAGATGAAATCAAAAAAAATAAAGGACTGGTACCGTCAAGTTCGAAGGAACCAATTCACAAGAACCGTCGATTAAAATGATTTTTCTATTTTTTTAAATTATTCATAAGGAAAAAAATAAATGAAAATAAATAAATTTTACCGTTAGGTCCCTTTCTATATGCGCTTAGAATCGTCGAATTCAATTTCATAAAACACGCATGTCTCTGGGAGGGAACACTTGTGGGGCATGGGATCGGACTCAATCGATGTTCAGATGTTGTCCACATAAAAATAAAATAAATGAAACATTTTTTTTGACCTTAGGTCCCTTTTTCTATTCGCTGTCACATATGTAATATTTTCTTTGAATTATTTACCGGAGAGTAATTGTCTACAATTTCAACGACCTTATCAAATTAAACTTATTATTAATTTTATTCAATAGACTTGGGCTGAATTCGTTTAGTTGGTCATCTAAAACACAAGTTAGCTGATGAGCTCATTACCTCCTAGTATCCTAGAATTGACTACAGTCATTCTTCATAAATTTGACAGCAGTGAGACTGATGTATAGTATTATGTCTTTCTCTTCTAATGAGTCTACTGGTTTCATATGTATTTATATGGACACTTCCAAGCAAAAATGCTAGTTTTTTTTCAAAGAAAAGGAAACTTTTTTTTTTACTTCTTTATAGATTAGTATAGGCCACCAGCAGCTTTACGTTAGGTAACATTTTAAGAAAAATCGAGTCACGTTGTTCATAAATACAAGGCTAATTGCTTGCTGTCGCACGCTACAAAATAATGGAATTTCTCGGAGAAATGTCCATATCTTGAATATATATAGAATTATTAAATCGACGACTCCATTCTAAGACATGATAAGTCAAAAACGCAAGTTTTGAGATAAACACCTTCAAAGTTTATTGATGATATCTCGGGAATGTTATGAGATAGAATTGCAATAGAATTTTCCTAGTTCATTTGAACTTTATAAATTTTTTTGTAGATCATATTTAAAAGTGCCTTAGAATACATAAGATTGTACACAAATCTATTACATCTTTCTGGTGATCCTTTTCATCTACAATGGTCATCTAAGTACATATATATTGATTGTTTTAGTTTGGAGAAAAATTTAATTAAAGTACACAAAATTTTGTTGGTTATTTCACTTCGCCGATGATTCTGCTACACAAGGAAGAAGGGCGCTCTGATGTTACATTAAGATTAGTATCTGAAGAAGTCGGTTTAGTTTTTAGTGACCAGTGCCTTATGCCTGCATCACTAGAATTTTTCCCACAAAAAATTAGACAAAGGACACTAATAAACATCAGAAAAATTGAGGTTTTTAAAATTGACAAATTATGTTAAGTGCATTTTTGTTTTTAACTTTTAATAAAATATTCCGATTACAGAATTTTAGTAAATAAACGATTAACTCTAAAATGCTATTCCCAGCATAACTTGTTGTGTAGACTTAGCATGTTTTGGAATAGAACTGTCGAAATAGTCTACTAGACACAATTGACAATTTAAGTTTCTAAGCTTTTTACAAAAACAGCCGATATCATCAATGTACGAGAAAAAAAGTTCAGAAGAGGGTTGAAGAACATAACGACGTAATTGAATATGTTGATAAGTTGTCATTTAAAGATAAAAGGAGGCGTTGCAAAAAAATAGCAAAAACATTTTTAGCATGAAATTGTAATATTAGCGCAAATTGAAAAATTAAATGAAAAATTATAATTTGATGACAGTGATGATGAAAAAGTGGGTAAAAATCAGTTTAGGAAAAAAAATTTTTAACCAGTTGCACGAAACATTTGAAAGAAAATCCCTATGAATCCAAATAAAGAGCCAAATATTCGACAAATTGCATTACAACTAGTGGGGAAGAATTTTGAATTCTTTTTCAGTTTTTGTTTTGCATACTTAAGAAGTGAGAGTTTGAAAAAACAAATGCACTTGTAATAATAAACTTTTCATTCGCCTTTATTGTGATTTTTAGCATAATAGGTCATACACTGATGGAATTTCGTTACATCGAAACCAGCTAAATGTGATTTTAAACTATTCAGAATATATCTAGACCGTATACGAAGTCTAAATTTTAGTGCTAAATCGCAAAAAAATTTATTTTTTACCTCCAGATATTTTTTTTAAGTCTTTGCATAAGTGTTTAGTTTATTTTGAACTTTTGTTGTAACCAAATTGAACTGACTAAAAAATTTCCCTCGCAAAATTCCTTACATAGCTCATTTCCCGAAGCGTCTTTAAGATTATACACTTCTTAAATCGACTATGTACAGAATTCTGCTGAGTTGTTCGACAGACAAAAAAATGCTAAGGTGCGCAAGAGGTGCATCGCTCTAATTTGACTAAATTTTGATTTTGCTGAATTTGCCAGAAATAAAAAAAATGGCCTTAATCAAATGTCTTGCCGTCACAATGTTACCTCATTTAAAACATTGACAATAGTTGACACAACTCTGTCTCAAAATTGTTCCAGGTTGTAGTTATACCAAATACCTGTTGGGTTCAAAATTTTGTTTTCTTTATACAGGGTGGCCCAAAAAAGACTGAAGGATTAAAAATAACTGTATTTTTTTGCTTATATATTTTATTAATTTTTTTTATGTTTTTAAATATTTAATTCATGGAAATTTCTTACATCTAAGTGTGAAATATAACATCTCGCAAATGGTGTCCATTTTCTTGCAAACAAAAATTGGCTCTTTTAACCGCATTTTCCATTACTGCCCGTAGAGTTTCTGGTTCCAAGTTCCTTATTTCTGCTTGAATGTTCTGCTTAAGCAGAATGAATGTTCTGCTTAAGCAGATATACATAACTTCTTTCAAATAGCCCCACAAAACAAAGCTGGAGCAGTCAAATCTGGTGAACGTGGAGGCCAAGCAAAATCACAATTTCTGGAAATTATTCGTTCACCAAAAATGTTATGAAGAAGTTCCATTGTCGCTCTTGCTGTATGCACAGTTGCTCCATCTTGCTGGAACCATATGTTTTGATTATTCTCAACATGTGTGCCGTACAGCCTCCACAACTGCTTCATTGCGCACAGATCGACCTCTTCCTCTTCCTGGAAGATCTGACACTCTTCCATTTTCCTCAAAACGGGAGACTAAGTTCCTAATCATGTTGTCACTGGGTGCTGTTCGGACATTAAAATGACGACGATAATTTCGTTGAGTTGTAATTATTGACCTTCCAGAAGAATAAAAAAATTCAATGATTTTGACGCGTTTCTGCACATCATATGTAGCCATGATTTATCTCCAAAAACCAGTAAATAACCTGCAAAATACTAAAAAAAAATATTAAACACAAAAAAGATATGACTATTTTTAATCCTTCAGTCTTTTTTGGGCCACCCTTTTAAAAAATACATTTCCGTAGGTTAGCTTAGGTTTGGTTAGCAGGCTGCTGGTAAGGAATCTTGAAATTTCAAGTCCAGCTCACTTGGGTCCAATACAATGATCCCTTTGTTCTTCTACCTGTTAGTTAAAGAGCAGATAGTGAAAGAGGGTGATAGAGAAGGGATAGTAATAGAGAAGAGAGGTCTGGAAGGAAAAGATAGAGGAAAACTTCATTCTTTTACAACTCTTCTCTTTGCACGCTTTTTGATAATGCAGTGTTGCAGAGCCTTACGGTGTAAAATGAGGTGGATTTAAATTTGAAGCTGTGTTTAGTACACATTTTATTGGTTATTTCACTTCGCCAATGATTCTGCTACACAAGGAAAGAGGGCGCTCTCATGTTACATTAAGATTAGTATCTGAAGAAGTCGGCTTAGTTTTTAGTGACCAGTGCCTTATGCGTGCATCACTAGAATTTTTCCCACAAAAAATTAGACAAAGGACACTAATAAACATCAGAAAAATATGTGTTGTTATTTTTAATGACTGTTGGAGGAGACCGGGCTCAAACCCAGGACCTTCGGTTTCATAGTCAACGTGCTAGCTACTTCAGCCAACGCCAACCTCAAATAAATTTCCTTGCATAAAGATGATTGGTTCCCTCAAAAGAAGGAGATTTCATTGCCTTTGATTATCATGTGCGTACTTGATGAGAAAATTAAAAAAAAAATTGTAAGAAGTACTCAGTATCATAAATCTGCCTACAAATTTTCTTTTACTTTTACATTCAGTTTTATTTGTATGTTATAGAGAGTATACACGTTACTACAAATCGTACGATAAATCGAATAAATATGAAATTACTTTACTTTGTAGCATGAAAATGAAAAAAAACTTTTTATTTTCGTGGACGAAGCGTTGTTAAGTACGATAATAAGTATTGAGTATTATTCTGTTGTACAGAAAAATTTATTTTGTGATGATCTGATTTAGAAAACCCAGTTTTTTTGCGAATTTATTTCAAAATTAGCCTTATGTTGCGGGTATTTTAATTTAAAAAAAGGAAATAAAACATTATTTTAACCATTCTTTCCAACATTCCCATTTTCTTTTTGTACTATTTTTTTTCTTCTCTACTGTATTTCACTTATTATTAATAAATCTACCACATTATTCATTTATCCGTGAGTGCATTGCCTTGAAAATTGTCTTTCAAGTGAATTAGTATGATTTATAGTAACGTGTATCTTAAAACCGTACTGTAGTACTATAGTCATGACATTCCTTATTAAATATTTCTTATCGAAATGAGAGGTTAGTTAATGGTAAAAAAATCTTTGTCTAAGGTTTTGAAAATAAAAGTGATAGGTCTACCTACCTCTTTTCAAGGTAAGATTTGTTGGAAACTATCCCTGCTTCATACTGAGTGAAAACTTGGATGAGAAGAGTTCTCTATTTCGCTCAAATAAAATTGCTATGTAATCTTTTGCTAATCTTGGTTTTATTATTGCTGATAGACATTTACACCCTTATGAAAAAAATTATGTGTGCTTGAAGTGTACGTTAAAACAAAATTTTCATACAAAAACCAGTTTTAACGCACACTTGAAGCATACGTTAACTTTTTTACATTAGGGGGTTAATTAATATGTTAGAAATTGCAAGTATGACTATCAAATTATCAAACATTTTACATTCTTTCCTCTTCTTTCTCAGCACTTAACATTATGGGTACGAAATTCTTAAAACATTTTTAAAAGCGATAGTTTCAATAACACATTGAATTATTAAGTATGCTTAAACAATGTCCTTCAATTTGTTTTTACTTCAGGCAATTAAACTAAATATATTTACGTGTGTTTGTGTACAAATGAAATTATTTTTAATTAGATAATTGTCTATTATTTTCAGAAACAACAGAACCCACTCTCTTTATTTTTGAAATCCCCACAGCAGCAAGTTAAGAGACAAAAAAAAAAGAAAAATAAATTCTATTATTTTCTAAAAGAAGCACAAAAATAATTGAACAATTATGTACAAATGTCCGACTGCCACTCATTATGATTAAGACAAGAGCAAAAATACCAGTAATCAAATCCAAGGAAAATGGAAAAGAATCACAAAAATTAAGCCAAGCAAGACGAAACAAAAAAAAGGACAAATTTCTAATTACCTCTGGGCAGTTGGGAGGGGACTAATAAGTTTGCTTGGGCGAGATTTTTTTGTTTCGCTAAACCATGCCACCCTCTACGCCTGACCAAGTCAAATATTTAACGAAGAACAACCACAATGGCCAAGAAAATATTTAAACGTCGCACTCAGTTTGCAAGGCAACACAACAACAAATACACCTCCAATCCAGTGCATATTTTATAATTTTCCTTATTTCATTTTAGCCATTCATCTAGCCCTCTTTTTTTTTGTTATTATATTTTATTCATGCAAGATACATATAATGAGCCTGATATGCCACCATAATGAAACAAGGATTAGCAGAAAAGGAGAGTTTGAAATCTATGCAAGCGTTAAAGTTATTGCCCGCCATTTACTTACGGCAGAAACACGTCTGTGCCATCATCTTCCATAAAGATGACTGGCTTTATTTATTTCTCGCTTCACTTTTCATAGAAACTCCTGTTTAAATGGCTTGTCTGCTTCCGATTTATTTAATTTTTTTTTTTGTTCTTTACAATTTGATATAAAATAAGAAAAATTTTCCAAATGACTGAATTTTTCTTTTGCACCATCTACTCCTTGAAGTACAAAACAAAGAAGAGACAAAATTTCATTATTCCTTCATTAAATTTCGATAAAGTTGTATCTATGTATGTATGTGTTTGTGTATGTGCTGACGTAAAAAAATTTAACTCAACTTATAGAAGAAGTCCTTGCGAATATCTTGTGAATTGTCTGGTTTACTTCGCTTCTTTCCATGAAAATTATTGCTTTCGTGATAGTGCTGACTTAACAAAAATTAAGAAATTATAAAAATGTTCTTTTTAGCTTCATATTGTTTTTGCCAGACTCCTCCCACAAAACGAAAAATGCTGAATGAAAAATCTTTGAAATTTCATGCGGTGTGTAGTACGTTTGTATGTGACTGGCATTTGCAATATTTGTCTGAAATGTAATTAATTCATAAATAACAAAAACTTCTAACAAATAAATGCAAAATGCTAAAATGAATTAAAGTTTTTCTGACAAAAAAAAGCAATTACTTTGATAAGTTTTGCAAAAGTTAAAAGAAATATTTAGTATTTTTACTTTAGTAATATAGAAATAGTGAAAGAAAAGGTAAGAACAATAGGTCTGTTCATTTACTAACCAGCAGAAACTATCAACGAGAGAATAAAGCAGAAATTTACAAAATTACTCCCACATGTATGAAAATCATAACACAATTGTACCTTTTCTGATGTTTTTTGTTTATATTTCATATTAAATTTACATTAAATATGAAATACTTTACTCAGTTTCATATATTGAGTAGTATAAATAAAACCCAAAATATGTGTGTGTTTTTTGCTTTTTCTTTTTAACTTTTAAGTAAAAAGCAAATACTTTTTTATTCATACTACCCATTATTTAATATTTTTGTGCATTTATCACAATTTTTTTAATTTTATTCTATTAACAAATACAAAAATGCGACTTTCCATCTCTGATCAGATATGAAAATCAAAGAAAATTCTTTGACAATAAAATTTAATTATGGGCGCTATCAAATAAGACCCAAAGAAATGACACCCAAAAAAGAAATTAAATAATCCCCAATGAAGTAAACCCCAAAAACTTAAATAGGGCACAAGAGAAAATTTACACCCCATAAAAATCAAATAAGGCCCAGTTGTAAAAACCCAGTGAAATAATAACCAACCCAATTTAAAAGGAAATAAATCACAAAAAAAATAAAATAAAGACCAACCAAATTCAAAATAAAATAAAGCTCAAACCGAATGAAACAAGGCCCAATTAAAAATTCCTCAGTTTAAGTGGGCCTTATTTCATTTCCGTATTTGGGCGATATTTCCTTGGGCCTTGTTTCACAGTGCCGAATTTATGTGGTTTAATGAGAGAAAAAAAATAAACTAAGAAAATATGTTTTCTTTTTTCATACGTACACATATTTTTAAAATAAAGAAATGTAAATTTTTCAGTTTTGCTTTTTCAGATATTTGTCAAATAATTAATTTTAAATTCAAACACACAACAGGTAATAATTTTGTAACAACTTTTTAGTCTCTCAATTTTGTAAGAATTTTTTAGTCTCTCCATTTTTTTCTCTTTTGAAGATCTCTCGTTGCAAAATTTTTGAGTTAATAAACAGTAAACCAGTAACAATTGTTACAAATTCGAAACAATATTTAGTAAATCAACAAACCTAATAGAAAAGCATGGCAAAGGAAGTAAGAAACGTGTCATCGGATTTCGTTTTAATAAATAGAGCTCTGTTGTCAAAGTTTGAAGATATTTTTTTTCTTGCAATTTTACCAAAAGCGGACAGGAAGCAACTTCGACCTTTTGAAGAAACTGTTAAGGAATATACACTGAAAGAATTTTCGGCTTAAATTCTATGAATTTCGACATTAATCTAATGAAATATTCATTAAGATTCAACCCACGTCACGCTTCGTTGGATTAATGAAACCAGTTTCGTTAAAATTATTTTATTAAAAACTTCAGCAAATTTATTTAACAGTGTAATTAATGCAGTGCTATAACATCATCGAAACAATAAAAAAATTTCATGAAAAGAATGAAATAACTTAAATATAAAGGGGTTTCTTAATAATTAGAAAATATTGTTGTCATAAATCCAATCAAATATTTTAACGAAACCAGAATATCAAGGAAGCAATTCCAATGAAATTGTTTCACAATATTCATGAAATTTATATTGGATTTGTGAAATTATCATTAGATTTGTGAAAAAACTTTAATGAAATTGTTTCATTGGATTTATGAAGCAAAATTCTTTCGCTGTATCTATAATCAGGAATTTATTTGAACAAATTGCATTGCGACTTGTATCGAAATATATCCATCATTAGGAAGAAAGTTTATATTCTTATTTCAAAATATTTTCAGTACTAGAGGTGTCCAAAACTTAGAAATAATATATTCGACTTTAAGTGCTACTTCTCCGCTTTGAAATTCTCAGAAGTTTTGACTTTTATCGAAAAAGAAACAACAATGCGCAACAAATTTTAAAAACAGAAACTCATTTTAAGAACTTCTGGAGTAGATAATTTTATATAATTAGAAATTTGATTATACAAACTTATCGAAAGTCCTTACCAGCAAAAATTGGTTTTAACATTTCGAGCCTTATTTTCGATTTTATCGTAAGCCACAAATATTAAGTTTTTCAGATGAAGATTTTTTATAGTATTCAAATTTGTTTTATATTCGTAAATTGTCACTCACGATTAAACTTTACAGTCCGTATCTTAATTTTGGCATTTTGATAATTTTAACCTATGGGTAAGCATATATAATTTTAATAAAAAAAGTCTATGTTCGATAACAAGTCGCTTACGATAAAATCGAAAATAAGGCTCGATTTGTTAACGCAAATTTGTTAATCCCAAATTATTATTTTACATATTCTGTAAAACATTTTTACATTGAAATTTATTGTTAGCTGAATCGTATGCTAATGTAGATCATCAGGGAACCTTTACCGAAACATTTCCTTAGAACAACTAGAGATAATATTTTAGGCTTTCATTTAAATAAATTATAATTTTAACTTGTGGCATTTTCTTTTCTGGAAAAAATGTAATATTTTTAAACTTTTTATTAAAAAAATTACAATTTAGCGTTAGTTTAAAGAAAAAATTTAAGCTCGCAAGGGATGATACAATAATTTCTAACAAAATGTATATTTCAGAAAATCATTTTATTGAGAATTTTCATTGAAAAGTGTTATAAGGGTAACATTTATTTCCAGAAAAGAAAATGACATTATAGTATAATTGAAACACGAACTCAATAATCAACATTTTTTTTATTCTCTTAATTTACCATTGTTACATTGGCTGCATTTTTTTTCAGTTCGAATTGTGGTTATAAAAGTTATTTAATGAAAATATATATAAAAACATTCCCTGCTTGATCAATTGCTTTCGCAAGAATAGAGTGTTGCCACTTAAGTATTTTTTACCGGGTCCAGTCAAGTTAATAATTGGGTTTTTTGGGAATTGTTACAATTCAGTTTAACATCTGTTAACGCACTAATAATCCCAAATTATTATTTTACTTATTCAGCAAAAAAAAAAAATTATTAAAAATAAATTTAAATTGATTATTAAGGGATCAGCAGGACCCCATATGCATTGTTTTGGCTGAGTATTTTTTTTTTGGGATTTGAAAGCCTAAACTAATATTGCATAAAAGAATTTTCCTTTATTAAACTTTCGATGTGCAATACTTAACTTGGTATGATTATTTTCCAGAGTATACTGATTATAAATGTAAAAAAGTGATAGTAGTATGACACTTCATTTGACAGAGTTAACCCTTTGGTATATCCCATCATACTTTACAAAAAAACACCCTTCAAAGATGAAACTTTATGAAACGTTCTTCATTAATAAAATCGCTTCGTTAGATTATTGCAAATGACAATCCTCACTTATACATTGATGATATTCATATCATTATTATTACATACATTATTATGATACGGTCTGCAAGGATGTCCTGGTTAATCGTAAACAAAGCCACAGTGCGCCAAAATTAAAAGTATCGCTCCTTAAAAACCTTTTAAATCTTAAATATATACATGTATGTATATGATACTGTCTCTTGAATATAATTATAGATATTAAACACATTTTTTAAAATTCTATTCGCATTTACACATAATGTACCGATTTTCGTCGCATCACCGTAACAAAGTCATAAGGAATAAACCAAAATTCTGAAATAAGTCTGAATGGATTTATTACCAATGCAGTGTGATGCAATTATGTTCTTATATTTTAACTAGTTGGGAAATGAGGTAAATTTAGCTTATTACTTATGACTTTATTTTAGAAATCGGTAGATACTTTGTGCCGGTAGTGTGACTTAAACAAAAATGTATAAGTTTAGTAATTTTGTATGTATGTACCCAGCAAAAAAAGATATTCCAAAAAGTCATGCAAATGTAGAGTTTATGATCTGGAAGTAGTGAAAATTTCGATCCGATCTAATGATTTTTACATAGGGTTGTCATTGCAAGAAGTTCTCTTTTTCGATGCCTGGTCACTGAATTAGATATCGCTTCTAAGAAGCGCTTCTAAGAATAATTCCCTTTTTTGTGTTCTATAATAATATTTTTATCTAGGAAAAATGGTAAATAGTTGCCTATTTTAACAATTCGTTTCTTTTTATACGAATTTAAGCCCGAAACAGTGTTTTCATGTAAATTTAAGCAAATAACTTTTAAATTTTAGACTAAAAATAGTTCATAAATTTATTTAAAAAAATTATTTATTTTTTAAATTCTGGTGAGTATTTTCTAACACCATGGAGGAGTTACAAGGTTTTGTATGACTAAAATAAGCTTTTAGATGTTTTTTTGCTCACACTCGGCAAATTAAAAATATCGATTTCTTGGAAGTAATGAAAATGTAGTTCCACTAGAATGACTTCCATTTTTTTTTCACTGGGTAATTGTGAAATATAAACATTATATTTAGACGATGGTCTTAACATATAGTTAGTTTGTTGTTCTATACCTCACCTACATATTATTATTATATTTAACTACCTATTATGTCAATAATATTAAACAAACCTTATAAAACACATTTATGATAATTGTTTCTCATTCTCCAAAGCTGAAAAAAATTGCCGAACTACAATCTCGCTAACGATCTTAAAATATTGTGTTATCATAAATGACATCATATTAATATTGATGTACAATCTACAAAATGAATTTGTATCTGTAACAAATTGTATCCATCATTTCTATGGACTTCATCAGGCTAATGAAAAACGGCTGAAAACTATTAAAGCAATAACATTTAGGGTGACAAAAAACTGGTTCTCAAACAAACAGAACAATAGACAATGACAAAAAACGTATGTTTTAACAAATATTTACATGCTATTGTCCTGCGAGTATGTACTTATTGTTGCTGCTGTTTATAATGATAATTGTCATAAAAGAGATGTATGTATGTACTCGTAACATAAAAAAACACACAAAAAAGATGACATGTGTACAAACAAGAGACATTTTTTAATATACACAATCAAACCAAAGTAAAATAGAGATGTTTCTCTAACCTAAAAAAAAACAAAAATAAACAAAATATTTGTTTTCTTTTCCTTTTTGTCTCCCTCTTCAAATATTGGTTTTTAATACGAATCATAATGCAACTTTAGGAAAACTAATCAAAATTAGAATAAAAACTGTTACAAATGAGAAGGGCGCTTAGTTTTCAATGCGACTTTAGGGAACTGATTGCACACCAGATTTGATTTATGAGGGAAATATTTCGTTGCAAATTGTCTTGCAAGCGATTCAACATTTTTAGTACTTTTTTACTTTCAAATGTATTTCAACTGAGAATTTTTTATTAGTTCTTCCAAAACGAAAATGTTTTATTAAAAAAAAAAATATTATACAGGGTGTTCGCCGGGAAGGTATCCTACTCGCAGGAATTCCATTGTAATCCTGGCTGTATGTGATGTGGCACCGTCTTGTTGATACCACATGTTAACCAAGCCCAAAGCATGCAGTTGTGACTTTAAAAAGCTTTAAATCACATCACGATATCGCTCGGATTCATAGTTACCGTTATGTCGTTTTAATTTTCAAAGAAGTAAGATCCAAATAATTGCACACCATACAGTAATTTCTAATGGATACAAAGGTGACTGACTGATGAATAGTTTGAGGGTTTTCCAGAAGGGAAAACCCTCACATATCCATTCAAATAAAAATGTGCCTCGTGACTCAGTATGATTTGTTCATGAAAACCGGCTTATCATGGACGAGCTGGTTTAACGATTAAAACACGTTGGTTTATCGAATATATCTACTTTACGACTGCCAATATGAACTGTCAAGACTTATGTTTATTAAAATGGCGGCAAAACAAAGTAGTATACCTTCCCGGCGGATACCCTATATAAAGTTTTGCGTGGATGTTTACATATAGCGAATACCATTCTGAAGACATATTGGACTTGGAGCTGTTATATTTAAATGTAGGTCCCTACTACTACTACAGATTGCAAATTATTCAGACTTTCTCTCTCGCTCTGCTTATATCTAAAATACTTTTATAAAGAATAAAGAAAGATGTCTCATAACCTAACAAATGTATGTATACTAGTTATAACTTGTCAATAATTTGAGAGCTTTTCTTATATCCTTTAAGCGATAAATCTTTTAAGTCCTCCAAAAATTCTCATTTCTAGCAGTAAGGATTTCATCAGTCTTTCTAAATATTTTACATGTATGGAAATTTAAATTTGCAAACACAAACTAGATGTGGTGGACTGACCACATTTGAAAAATATATTACTTGCAGTCAGTGTTGCCAAAACGGCAGTTTTCCCGCTATATATGACTGTATTTTGTTGTCATTAGCTGCAAGTCTATTTAAAAAACCACCAGCGGGAATTTAAGCGGAAGAATTTCTTAGTTGACGGATTTTAAGCGTTTTTCTGAAACTTATAAAGAAAGGTATTTGATCAAAATAAAGTATATTTAACGCAGCTATGCGACACGTACCTTGGCATTTATGTTGAGTTTTTTTCGAAATAAACACGTACAGCGAAAAGAAACTAACGTTACTTTGTTCCAAATAAAAAATTTACATATTGTGGTCTTTTAGTATAATGTGAAAATTTAAGAGGTTAAAAATAATAACATATGTATATACATGCGAGTATAAAAGTGAACAAATCTCATAATTAGTGAATAAAATTTAATTCGATATTAATAATAATAATATTACAAATAATAATAATAATAATAATAATAATTAAAAAAATAGTAAATAAATCTTTAAACAAACGGAAAACAATCCGAAAACTGTGTGATTTTACCACTGAGTAAAACAATAACTTTTTCTGAATAATTTGTTTTTGATTAGAGACTTTTTTATTGAAAATCTCCTTCGAAAATAAACTTCAAGCCAATGTGAATTGAGCCACAGAGTTTATTTTATCAACACTATTTTTTAATTTCAGATAGTCAGGAAATTTGAACAATATTTTACAAATACTTCAAGCAAAACGGCAAGATATTATTCCACACGTGTAGATCAATTAGAGTCTATCGCAGAAAATATTGAAAATATACTGAATCAGCTTCAACATTAATATTATAAGATGGAATATGCCCTTGGATTCTACTTTTTCCTGTGCCTATGTTCTGTAACTTTGGTGAGAACTTTTCCAAACTAAAACTTTATTGTCATTCTGTGAAACACAGGATGACTAACGAAAAATTTAGTTGCTCATGTTTCTTTTAAGCTTATTTCAGGTTGTATATAAATCAGCCTGTGAAAAACAGGACAACCAATGAAATTGTTTGATTTTTCTCGACGCGAAAACTTCTCGAAAGTTACAGAATACAGGTACTGGATCGATGTTTGTGTATGGAACCTCTGCAGAAAGTAAATACCTACTCAATGAGTAGAGTTCTGATTACAAATATTGGGGAATTATGAGATTCCGACACACATACATCTGTCCATATGTATACATATATTATAAAATTTATATTATTCTTTTTTTACCAATAAACCATAAAAAAGACATATGTTGGTTATAAAAAATTTAGCGATTGTATTAACGTTTATTTTTATTCAGATAGCGGTTTTTAGTGGGTTTTCAGGGGCTATATGGTGGGAAATGCCTGCAACATTTTGGCAACACTGCTTGCAGTACCAATTTCAATAACGGACACTAAAGGAAATAAAATTATTTTATTCAATAAAAATACATAGACCCGCGATCAGAGATTAATGTTTTAATATAAACTGTATTTACACTATGAAATTTCTTAATAGTTGTTGCATAAAACTTTTCATGTTTACTCTTCGGAAGTCAGTGATTCTACAGTATTAATCTGCAGTGACCCAAGCGATTGACAAAACAAGAAATCCAATAACTCTGCTTCGTTAAATTCCCTTCACTTTTTGAGGTTATCACACTGCATTATGGAAAAAAAATTTAATTTAATTGGATGCAAGTCAGAGCTTGATTTCAAACCCGAATAATACTTTGGATAAATTAGGTATTTTTTAACCTATTTCGGCCACTATTTGAATACCACATACATCAAATGGCTGCTGAGCGGAAAACTGCAAAATTTAAGCCTTGTGCTGCATTTTTTATTGCTATCCTGGAATGTTTGAGTTTCATTAGCAAAGGATAGTTTTGTTTTTAAATAATCCTACAAAAATAAAATCGGAAGTATACACAAGAAAGTCCTGAGAACTTTTAATGCCGACTAAATTTTTAACATCTTAAATACACAAACCCGTATTCAAATAGTTCTAGTGTACTCCGAAAGACACAATAAGCCAACACCAACCGAAAGTTTCACGGTAAAGAAACTTTATGAATCATCCCAAATGCAGGAATATTACATATCAATGATATCAATGATGAAGAGTATAAAACGGTCCTCGTCGGTCATAAAAATTCATTTTCATTATGCGTATTGCAAGCGTCGTTTTTTTGTCACAAGACTGGAAACATAATTGGGACGAACGACGAATTTTTCGCTAAGAACTTTCGTCATCAGAAACAAAACAGCATATGAAAATTAACACCGACGAAATTAACTCTCCAACTTCATTAATTATCAGAGCTAAATTCGCTGAGTATATTCGTCGTGTTTGTGCTTCACACGACGAATTTACTCAGTGGATTCTTATCAATGAATTCTTCGTTCGTTCCGGTTGTGTTCCTGGCTTAACTCTATATTTCACTCACTGAGCGCGGTGACGACACGATTAATTTTGGCTCTCGGCCACATTCTATATACAACTGATTCAACCAGTTCCCTGGTACGCTACCGGAGTTGATGATCTCAATTGTCGCGTGTTCAATATAATTTGACATTTTCCAAAAAAATTTCTTAGTTGACTTTGATTAGGTTGGTTGACAAATGTCAAAGTAAGTAAGTATTGCCATAGTATTATAATTATAATAGTTTTGGCCTGGAGCTTTAAATTTTCAAAACACGCGCTTATTGGTACTAAAATATCAATTATAAAAATTTACTCCTATCTTTTTTATGCTGAATAATTTTTAAAATATTGTTTGATCATCACGCATATATATTATCCACTCTCACCCCACTTAATATACAAGTTGAAACAAATGTGAATATTATTATGTTTGATGTATGTGAATATGAATGTGTTCATATATCGCTTCACTTTTCCCTTCTTGTCATTTGTTTGTTTTCAATTTAACAAATTCAGAAGGCCAATGTTTGGTTTTAAATTCTCTTTTTATTATAAAAATAAAAAATCAAACAAAATAAACAGATTTTATCTTTCACTGTCATACAATTTTGCGATTTCAGTTACTTCAGTGAAGCGTTAAAATTGCATTTGTCAAATTGCATTCACACGCAAACATACGGACTGATATATGTACATGTGTTCTCACATGTACGAGTATGCATGCAGTTGTACTCTTTTGCACTCACACATTCTTAGTTAAAAAATATGCAATTTTCATTTATGTACATATGTATTTCATTTAAAATCTGTAATATAAATAAAATCACTTCACATCGTTCGATTGTCAATGCATTTGTAATTTTTGTGCTGCATTTTTTAATAACACAGACTTGCATTAATATTTATTTATTTAAAAATCGACATGTAGGATATACATACATATATACATACATGCATATTCACAGTTTTCCGTTGGCTAATATAAAGGCGTTTATAATATGGGTGTTGAAATTAAAACTGACCACTCATTTCTTAAATAAAGCATCTCCAACTTAAAAAAAGTGTACTAACAATGCTTTCAAATTAACGTTGCTTTCCATGAGAGCATTAAATTTTAAACTAATGATGGAAATTGGAATATTTTTCGAGGTATGTTTTTCAAAACTAAGAACTATTTTACTTGTATTACGAGACTTGTAAGTTTTGAGAAATACGCCCGTGGTATATAAAACTAATTACCTAAAACACATTTTTTTATGAAAAATATATTGATTTGATTGTCTTAAATAGATTGGTATTGAAAATTAACAAAATCAAACAACTGTTCCAGCACTGAAAAATTTAAAGTTATAAATCCAGGCCAAGTTCCGGCCAATGCACGCAGTGTGTATATTTAAAGGAAGCCATTCGAGATGTTTTAACCCCCCAATACCTTGTTCCCCGTAATCGTAAAATTATAAAATTTTAACCTTAATTATAATAAATTCATGGTACCTCATATGCGAAGTTTGAAAGTTTTACATATATATATATATATATATATATATATATATATATGTATATTTTAAGACATACTCACTGACTCACTCATCAATATTATGAAGCACTTCCGCTATAGCTAGAGATCTGAAATTTGGTAAAGAAGTAGATCTAGGTGAGCGATGAACTAAAAAAAATCTGAAAACCTAAAATTTTAACCAGGGGGGGGGCTACACCCATAAACATTAAACTTTGTGCTAGTGAGCTTAAATTTGGTACACAAGTAGAACTATGTAAGTTATTACCTAGAAAAATCTGAAAACCCGAAAATTTTTACCAAGGGTCCGGGGCTACGACCATAAAGCTCAGAATTAAAAACATTTATCTTAAGCGTTTAACTAAAGCAATTTTATTGAAATTTGGCACACATGTTACAATAACACAAGGCTATAAATTTTTATAAAAAAAGTGGGCGTTAACACGTCCATACAATTTAAACCTTCTATTTCATGTACTTCCGGCCAATATATTCAAATGTACTATTTGTGTAACTACTATTATCTGTTTCCAACGAAACTAAACGGGAAATATAAACAGTAGCCAAAGAAAAAATTTTGGATTCAAAATAGTGGGCGGAAACACGCCTATAGTAATAAAAAATTAAAATTTGGGCTATTGAGCTGAAATTTGATAAACGATTAGTTATAGATTAGAAAATTACTAGAAACATCTGAAAACTCAAAAATGTTACCAAGATGGGCGGGGCTTCGCCCATAAGGCTCAGAATTTAAAATACAAATCTAAGGCCTTTAACAACATATTGCAATAATGCAAGGCTATAAATTTTCGTTAAAAAATGTGGGCGTTAATACGCCCATACTATTTCATATACATTTGAATATACTACATATTTATAAATTTATTACCATCCGTTTCCAATGAAACTCGACAAGAAAGATAACTACTGGCCAAAGAAAATCTTGAGATTGAAAAAGTGGGCTGTATCATGCCCATTAGAAAATATAATTAAAATTTGCGCTATTTAGCTGAAAATTGGTAAGGAAGTAGCTCTAGATTAGGAACTAGCTAAAAAAAATCTGAAAACCTGAAAATTATAGCCAAGGACGTAGCCGCGCCTTCCAAAAACCTCAGAATTAAAAACAAAATCCAATGCGCTTAACTCAAGCGATTTTATTGTAATTTGGGTTACATGTTGCAATAATACAAGGTTATGTTCTTTAAACAAAATAGGAATTAAAAACCCACAAAATTTGCATTCCTATTTTATGTATGTACTTCGGATCAGCACATTTAAATATACTATTTATGTATTCATTATTAAATGTTTCTCACGAAACTCAACAGGAGAGATAAACATTCGCCAAAGAAAATCTTGAGTTTGAAAAATCGGGCTTGATCACACAAATAAGAATAAAAAATTTAAATTTTCGCTAATGAGGTGATATTTGATAGACAAGTATTTTTAAGCTAGAAACTAACTAGAAAAATCTTAAACTTAGGAAAATATAATCATAGGGTTGGGGCTACGCCCATTAAGTTTATAACTAAAACATTAAATTTAAATCGTTGGCTTAAGCAGTTTTATTGGAATTTGGCATACATGATTTAATAATGAAAGACTATAAATTTTCCTTTAAAAAAGTGGACGTTAACATGACAATGAAATTTAAGTATCTTCTTTCATGTACTTCGGATCAGCAGATTTATACTACTTATGTAGATATTATTGTCCGTTTCCATTGAAACTTGACACGTATGATTGGCACTGACTAAAAAATTTTTTCTTTTAAAAAAGTGGGCAGGAATACGCCATAAAAACTAAATAATTCAATTGGCGCTAGAAAGCTGAAATTTGATACGCCAGTAGGTCAAGATGAGAAACCAACTAGACAAATCTAAAAAGCCAAATATTTAAACCAGGAAACTTTAACCTAAAGCTATCATCTTAAAAAGAGAACGATGATAATTGAACGCTGCTCATAACAAAATCTTGAGTTTAAGAAAGTTACGAAGAGTGGGGGTAACAGCCATAATATTTAAAGCTAGAATTTGAACTAGGGAGTTTAAATTCGATACCCCTTAAGTTAAGGGGGGAGTTGCGCGGCAACTGAAATTCGATGTCATTAATTTGACTCTCATTAAGTATTATTGAGGCAGACATTGATACCTAATATTATAACTGATATAAATATGTACATAAATAGCATAGCATCGTAACTTTATTGTTTTTGCAATATTTAAAATATTTATGCATATCTCTGCACTTTTAATTAAAAACATATCAATCGAACATTCAAACTCACTTGCAAACATTCAAATAATTGTGCTCTCTCACTTGCACACACACACACACATACAAAACAAGTATAATAAATAAAATCAATCACAATTGAAATATTTTAAATAAATAAAACAACAAAAATGAAAAGATTTTTGTAATTTTTCATATCAACCCTTTTGCGTTCTGTGAATATTGTTGTAGTAGTCGTCGCACAGTGGCGGATTTTGGCAAAAATATGGAAATAATTCTGCAGTTTATAAGCGGACCGTTCGATTCTTGTAACTTTTCATACAGCGTTTGAAAAGGTGCTAGAAAGGGGCGGAGCCACAAATTCCCAAAGTGGAAAGCCTTGGGTTAATGAAAAATTCAAACAGATGACAAGCTTATATTTTTGATCTAATAAAAAAAAATTTTGATGTGTAAACATCTATACGCTAAGGTGTAAAAATCTTTTTCGCAATACAATCACAAATTTTGAGTAAGATCGTAAATGTAATCATGCGAACAAGAAGTACAAAGAAACTTAACAGCTGCATAGAAAATGCTTGTGAAATTTAATAGTGTTGCCAGTGGGGATAATTTTGTTAAAAAGTTCAAAAATATAAAATAAACATATACTTAAAAAAAGAGCGTTTTAAAAGTCAAATATTTGTTTAAAAGGTGTATAGAAGTCTTTATAAAGAATTTATAATATTATATTATAACATATCTTCATTACGCACTGTTGCCTAACACTGAAACTGGTGCACGACAATTGGGTAACAATCTCCATCTCATGCCAGTTATTATGGCATAATTTTGCAAAGCCCACAGTCGCAAAAATAAAAAAATTATCATAATTTTTATTTGACGTTTTCCACTTGCATATGAGCATTTCTCTACAAACTCCCAGAACTAATAATTCCACTGCTATAGATGCAATTTCCCGTAGACTTTTAAATATAGTAGAGTCAAAAATTTATATATCTTATTTTAGTTACCATAAGCCAAATAAAAAAATAATTCATTACTAGATGTTTACACATCTCCCCTGTGCTTTTTTTGCAAGTAGATTTTTCTGTTAAAGAGCTGAAAAAAAGTCTGACTCATTTGAAGCTATCAGCACAGAAGTGGTGTAACCCACAAGCCACATTTTGGTATTCAAAAGAACATGAAAAATCGTTTTTGCACAGATCATAATATTCCAAAGCAAAAAAGCAATTATATAATTTAAAATAGCAGTTTAAAAAAGACAGATGTGGGTTACACGACTTCTGCACTGAGAGCCTCATATATGGGTTTTCGTTTACAGTTTATTCGAAAAAAAATTAAATTTTAATTTCACTGTTCTGATATTTGAGAAGTGAAATCTTGTGCGATTCAGAAAAAAAACTAATTGTGGATTTAAAACAAAATTTTTTAAATTTTTTATAAAAAAATAGCAAAATTATTAACCCCATATTTGTAATTATTTGATAAGTAATACTATAAAAAATACCAACAAAAAAGCTTAAATAAAAACTTTTCGCTATTGAAGTAACCACGGGACCAAACACAAGGAACACTGATGATGAAGGTAACAGCTACTTGTTTCGTTCTACTAAGTGTTTGTCAGAATATTTACAATTAACTTTGGTGTTATTTGTTCAGTAATAGTTCACATTTAATTTGGCTTGCAAAGTGATATGAACATAGAAACAAATGAAGTTCGAACAATAATAATTAAAATTAACTAAACATAATTAATTAAGTTAGAGGATAGAGCACTTGGTTGACCAGAGCCAGTTAAATTAATTTGTTAGATGTTCCCAGATTTGCTTAATTTTTTTATTTTCCCTGACATTTGTTGGGCAACAAATTTTTTGGAAACTCATTATATATTTAAAGCCAACTAGAATTTCTGTATATTTATATATTTTTTCTAGTTACATGTACCTTAGAGTTAATATTTTTTTTTTATTATTTCTTATATTTTCCCCAAATCGGTTCAGTTTTATGTAAAAAAAAATACAAATAAATTTCATATCGATAAGTTGTGTTTAAGGGGGTGTATCCGCCCCTCAAAGTTGGCCTTTAATGTAACTTTTCGCATATGACTATCTTTTTAAAAACTCATTTTACAAGAATATGATACTATATGGCAGTATTTTACCCCTTTGAGTCGACAACGTTAGTCTTAAAAAAAAGTTTTTTGCTAAAACTAATATTTTAGAAAGTAATGATGCAAATAACTAACCAAACACCAAAAATTGTATGTTACAAAATTATATTTATATGGAAATTTTTTATATTAAGCATTATTTATTTCATACATATATTAAGTATAGTCATAAAAAAAACTAAACAAAACAAAAAAATACATTGAATAAATGGGATTCAAGGCCAACTTTGAGGGGCGGACACACCCCCTAAAACACGACTTGTCGATATGAATTTTTTTTGTAATTTCTTTTTACATAAAACTGAACCGATTTGGAGGGAAAGAATATAAGAAATAAAAAAATTCTTCATACAACTAACGGCCACTCTAATGTACATACATAATGGGCCTTATTACAAGTGTCGTATTACGACTTCGACTACGATGATTTTGTACTAGACTAAAGAACATTGCAACATTTTTTCTTTAGTCGAATACAAAATCGTTGTAGTTGTAGTCAAAATACGACACTCATAATAAAGCTCAATATGTCCATACATACAAAAAAAAATATAAATAAATAAGTAAACTATTGAACTAAACGTTATTTCGAAAGCCTTTTTGCTTGCGAGTAAAAACTCGAATGGTAACATGCAAATGGTTTGTTATTCGAAATCGAATGAGAAAATCCCAAAAGTTAAAAAAACTCCAACGTTCGAGTAATAACACGCTGGTAATTGAATGCGGGAATTGTTTTAAATATCAAATTTAAGGCTTAAGCCCTGTAATACTCTTTCGAACGGTCCTTCTGCAGAATTATTTCCATTTATTTGTCAAAATTCCCTACTGTGCATCGTCGCTGTTGTTGCTTACTTTTGGTTGGCAGTGTATCCATATGATTCTTGTTGTTGTTGTATTCTTTTACATTTCGATCAATTCGTTGTTTTATATTTTTGATGAATGAGGATGATGACGATGAGTACGAAAGTATTAATACTCGTCCTTTCCTGTTTTTGTTTGAATGTTGCATGCAACGTAAAGAATATTTACATTCATTTTTTTTCTCATCATTTGTGAAAAATTTTGCGATTAATTAAAATTCCAATTAATTTTCTTGTGTGAGTGTAAATTTAATTTTTGCGCAGAAAAAAAAAGAAAGTTGGAAAATAAAAAAAATTTGAACCGTTAAACCGTTTACCACATCGACTATTTTATATTTTACCAGAGCACGGGTCCTTTTACATCAAACGTAGCTTTAATTTATTTTTGTTATTATTGTTTTTTTTTATTATTCATTCCATCAATTTGTTGTAAAAAAATATGTCCGCTTTATCCTTATGTTCGGTGCCGGCAGGTGTGGATGTGCAAGTGTGTGTGTTTGTTGAATGAATCTGTATGGTTATTGATGAAAATCAATTAAAATTTCATTTATTTACTTGATTCGACTAACTGTCGGTTACTTTTTTGTACTTTAATCATTTCTGCTGCTGCTGTATTATAGCACTTTTTTTAACTTCCAATATATTTATGTATGTTGCCTTTATAAGAGTCACTCTTTTGCTTGTGGAAATTAATTTTTATTATTGAAAACTAGCAATAATTATAAACATTTACTAAAAGATTCTTGGGATTAGCATATTCTTTGGTCGTGTCATTCAAGTTGAATTCAACTGTGCCTTTTATTAACTTTTTTTTTATATATTTCTAACACATTGAGTTTGAATTCTTGTGTATTTACGTACATATTCATAAAATGAAATTCTTACAGAGCTTTCCATGTGCCAATTGGTGGATTTTGTAAACGGTAAGGAGACACACACTGTTCGCCCTTATTTAAAGGTCATTTGACAAATTATAAATGCTTATAAACCCCTCGAACGTAACACAACCAATAATAATAAAGTTTCCATATAAAAAAGGAAACAATTTTATGCACATAAGGTAATTTATTTGTATATTGGGACACGTCATAGAGAAAAATGTATACTTAAAATCTACGTAAACAAGGCTAATATGAAGGCTAAATGAAGAATCATGTTGAATCAAAGTTATTTCTTTTGTATTTGTATGTAATTTCTCGACCTTATTTTTAATATCAATTAATGTAGTTTTATAGATATTGTATCTATTCAGGCTTCCAAGGTCAGTCAACTTCTTCAAAATGTAAATAAAAGACGTTTTCTAGTTCATTCTTAATGTATCCGACGTGTCGTTGGGATTTTCCAACATCTTCAGGGATAATTATTTTTATTGAAATATATTTTATCTTTTATTCCAATTTACTTTTAAGTTTTTGGGATGTATTTTAAAGAGATATAACATGTACAACATCAAACACATAACGTAAAAAAATAATTGCAAATATAAAAAAATAAAAATAAAATATCACAGCCTTTTCTTAACTTCTAATATCACAGTTGGAACTACACACGTTATTATTTCAAGTTGGAAGAACAAGAATTTAATTTAATGTTGTAATTGTATTTTATTAATTACTTCAATTGCGTGTGCTTGGCATTGGCTCAAATCGAATTCGGAACTCATCGCGTAGAAGTCAATGCACTTACCCCTGCAGCCACAACAACTTTAACTATTCTCTAGATACACACTAACGGCCTTATGTATAATCAAAAACTGACATTAAGTTATCATAAGTGACAGAATTGAACTTTGTGTTGAGGAGTTTCTCTATACAATTTGACATTAGAAATCGTCACATAATATAGTTTTAACACACTTTTACATCCTAGCATGATTTTTAATGTAAAATTTTATGAGAAAAAAACGTTGTTCAATTTTGCTGCTTATGCTAACTTCATGCCAGTTTTCGATTATACAAAGGGCCATAATTATATACCTTCGTGAATAAAATTTTAGTTAAACATTAATTATTTGATAATTTAACATACAATTTATTTGAAAATTTTTCGTAAAAACAAATACAAAATACTTTGAATTGCATTCAGGATTCGAACCTGTGATACTCCGACTACAATACTGGTACACTACCCACCAGGCAGCAGCATTTTGTTAGCTGTTTACATACACGCTAAAAATGCATAAACAACTCACACAACTACGCAGCGGGGAAAAGAAGGAGTACGTATGCCTCCATAAGTTCTGTTAGAAGTCCTCCATATCATGGAGGTAACGAAATTAGTAGTTGTATATACAAAAGACTCTGCTTATAGAGCATCCAAGCATTCAAAATATAGTTATGTGAAGAAATTCGTGTGTTTTCCCAAAATAAAAGTCAAATGATGTCTACAGCAATTTAAACATTTTTGTCAGACCATTTACAGGTCAAAAGTATCATACCGATATTTTGAAATCGATTGCGTTCACAGTGCTTTAAACAAACATCTGAGACGTTTAGAAATTCATAGTATTTTGTCACTCGTTAAATATTTAAAAAATTTCGATACAAATAAAATTAAACTAAAGGTTGATCACACAGAAAAAAATACCAATGCAAAATCAACATGCCAAAAGGTTAATTCAAATTCATTCAAATCACATTAAATTTACTATGTTGTTTGAGTATGTTAGAGGTTATTTGCTTTGTTCATAGCTGCAATACACTTTGTGCATAGTTGTGTAGGTTGTTTTTGTATTGTTGCTGTTTTTTGTTTGTAAACAGTCAAAAAACTGCTACTGGCTGGTAGGCAGTGTAGTAGTCTTGCATTAGGAGGATCGTAGGTTCGTATCCTGGAGTCAACAAAAATTTAATTTTTTTTAAATAAAACTTTTAAAGTCAAAGCGTCTTGTTTTTTTAACTAAAACTAAAACTTTTCAAAAAAACTTTATGTAAAATGTCTACAAAAATAATGTTAAATTATAATTGTATTTAAGATGGTACATATTTAGTATATATCTTAAGAACATTTAAAGGTGTTGTGGCTGCAGGGGTAAGCACGTTGCGATGAGTTCCGAGTTCAAATCTTGGCCGGGGAAGCAAATTTAATTTATATACAAACATTTTTCTGTTGTCTATGTCAACCAAACGTAAGTTAAATAGTTAATAAAATACAATTATTACATTAAATTAAATTCATGTTGATCTAACTTGAAATACCTTTGATTCAACATGATTCTTCATTTTGATTTTAATAGTAAATAAATGTTAATTCAACGTGATATAAAGTTATTTGAAAAGGAAATTTTTTTTGACAATTACTATAAATCATGTTAAATTAACATGAAACACACATGAAGCAAAATCATTGCCAACAAATGTAAAATAACCCCATTTTTAACGATTCTACATTGTTTTTTTTCTGTGTATTGCAATGGAATCCTCAGATTTTAAGAATTTTTCTAAGACATCTAACCAATTAAATTTTTCATTTCTTCCATTTACAACAATAAAAGTTCGATTTTATCGTGTATTACTTACCACAAACAAATTAATGAAATTTATTTATTTGACATATTGTAAGAAGTCTAAATATAAAATACAATAATTGAAATTTATTTGCTGGTGGTATACGCATTCCATTGGCGCTTGAACCAAATCATCAGTAGACTTCAACCACAAATTTTGAATAGTCACAAACCTTTTACTTTATACAAGGCTTTAAAAAACTATATTACAAAGAAAAAATAAGCTTAGTAGGCTTTGAAACTTATACAAAACCCATCAAATAATTTATATTCAGGTGAACTCATTTTATTTTTCTACATCCTTATACAATTAGAAATCCATCGAAAAGTCTGTGCATAAAGTAAGAGGTTTGTGACTGTATATAGACATGCTAATCCACCAGCAAATAAATTTCAATTATTGTACAAACAAGTTAAGATAATAATATTTATATTATAATTTTGATATATTTTAACTTTGTGAAAAGCTTTAATTTTTTTTTAATTTTTGTAAATGAATAAATTTTTTTAATAAAATTTTCAGGTTGTTTTATTCCTTTCTTAATGCTACTTTGCTCTACGTGTATGTATTTGCAAGGAAATACGTTTGAGGTGGCGTATCAAGCAAATATGATTTTTAGCATCTTTAGAAAATATCCCGTTACAGATGTCATCCGGAGATAACAATTTGTCTATAAAATCATATTTTTAAAATAAATTTATGGTATAAAAATCAAAAAATCCAATCGAGTAGTTTGTTACAAATATTATGCTAAGCTTGAATATCGATTTACTCAAAATAAATTTTTTGCAGGCATATAGTGCTCTTAAGCCCCCGAACGACGATATGTGACTGTATTTTAAGTACACTTTGCTTAAAAATGAACTAAAAGTTTTGAATTTTGAATTTTTAATTTAGATTTAAGTTAATGCTTTAGAGTGCAGCAGTTAACAACGCAGTTATGCATATTTCCATAAAATGAGAAGGCCGCTGATGCAAAAAACTTTAGATCGAGATACAGCCTGTGGAAAAAAATTTAAAGGCAATGGGAGGGTATAGCTTCCAATTGGTCCCATTGTAAATTTTATGATATTTTACTTATTGACCAACTTACTTTACCTAGCAAACTCCTTTAGTTCTTGTAATTACACAATTTTAATGTTGAAAATATGGGCGGGGCTACGCATACTAAAATTCATTATTATATTTCACTTGGTTCTATTTAACCAATTTTTACGAATATTACCATAGTTACAGAGTTACGCCCATTAAAGTTTAATATATTATTTTAACTGATGCTACTTAACCGATTTTTTCAAAGCTTAACATACACCTTGAGCTCTGAAAACGAATGCCCACTAAAATTTTATTTTATATTGTATGACGTACTTCTTGAAAAAGCTTACTTCCAGTTTGGTCCCATAAATTTTTTTTCCAAAATATTGTATCAGATCTTTGCATTGAAGTCGGGTTTTTTTTGACATAATTATTGTTTGTATTTATTGGGACTTTATTGTTTTAATTTTGTCAATTTTTTTTATTTTGGCGATTTTTTTTCACATAAGCAATTATTTTGGTTTTGGCGCATTTTTCGCGTTTTGGCGATTTTTTTTCGTTTTTTGGCGTTTTTTTCATATTGGCGATTTATTTTCATTTCGATGATTTTTTCGAATTTGGCGATTTATTGGACTGCTAGAATTTTTTTTTTAATTTTGTAAATTTTTTTCGATTTGGCGATTTTTTTTAAATTTTTGGGGATTTTTTTCAGGTTTTGGCGATTTTTTTCGGTTTGGCGATTTTATAATTTTCGGATTTTTTAGTTTTACCGTTTTTGAAAATTTCAAGAGTTTACTTCTTACGGTCTCCAAGATATAGCAATTTATCAAAATTACATAGTCAAAATTGCATTAACTGATGGACCACCCTTTAATTAAAATTTTTTAATATTTTAATGTTTATTGTTGTTGTCTGTATAAAAATATACTAACTTTACAAATTTCAAGTGTCATGTATATTACATGAGATTTTAACATTTTTCGCCGCTCGTTTTGGAGCACCCTTTAATTTCTACTTCTCATGTATTTGTTGTTGTAGTGGCCAAGGTTCTACATACTCTGTCCAAATTTCAGGTCCGTAGCTCTTACGATTCCTGAGAAAATACCGTGTGACGGACAGACGGACAGCGTAGCGAAAACAATAGGGTTCCTTTTTTCACCTTTGGTGTACGGAACCCTAAAAATGAGAGCTAGAATAGAATGGCAACAAAACAGATCACCGCTAAATAAAATCATACTTAAAGAATGTACTTAACGACTCAAAGAGCTGCTATCGTCGGAAAAAATTGCATTACTGGAAAACTATTATGATGTCACGTCACGATGTCACGTCAGCACATAATTACTTTTTATGGCGCACTACTAGAAATCTTAAAAGACCCGTTGATCTTAAATCACCACTGCTCACTTCGACCAAAGGCGGCGCAAGAAGCGATAGTGAGAAAGGTAACTCATTTGCTGAGCATTTAAAATCTGTATTCTCTCCCAATTCATGTACGGGTGCTGTTGACTTACCGAGTGTAGTTTCTCTGCTCCCTCGTCCCTTAAGGTTTAAGATGTGTGAAGTAAAAAAAGTAATTGCTGAACTCAACCCAAAGAAAGCTCCAGGTATTGATGGCATTAGTAACAGGAAAGTGATGAACTTACCTCATATTGCAGTAAAAATCCAGCTTTTTATTTTTAATGCCATTTTAAGAAGGCAGTATTTTCCACATAACTGTAAACTTGTTAAGATTAAAATGATTCCAAGGCCGGCCAAAAATCTTACCAAGACTGAGTCATATATACCTATAAGCTTACTATCTACAATCACAAAGCTTTTCGAAAAGCTACTCATGACTAAATTGTCCAAAATTTTAGCTGATAATGGGTCGGACCATCTATTTAGCTTTAGAAGTCAGCATAACAACATTGAACAAACGCATAGATTCGTCCAATTTGTAAGAAGAACATTTGAAGAAAAGAAGTATTGTTCAGCCCTCTTTATTGATATTTCTGAGTCGTTTGATAAAGTATGGCTCGAAGTCCTAGTATTAAAATTGAAGACATATATGCCAATAAACATCCTAAATCTTTTGGAAAGTTAATTTATTGCCCGGAAGTTCACTGTTGTGGAAGGGGACTTTATGGGAATGCCTGCAACTATCTCCTACGATGTGCCACAGGGGAGTAAGCTGGGGCCAGTTTTGTATTTGATTTTTACTTGTGATATGCTTGTGAGCAGTAATACACATACTTCAACATTTGCCGATGATACAGCCTGCCTTAGCACGCACGAAAACCCTGATGAGGCATCCCGTAAGCTCCACGAAAACATTACCCAGATGGAACTATGCTTAAACTTATGGAGAATAAAAGTAAACGAACAGAAGTGTGCTCAGGTAACATTTATCCTACGAAAAGATAATTATTCCCACATTAGAATTAATAATCAAACTGTTTCTCAGCATTCATATGTGAAATACCTTGATCGAAGGCTTACATGGAAACACCACATTGACTTGAAGCCAAAACAACTGAAACTAAGGTTAACTTAGATAAATAGAAATTCAATTCTTGGTATACACCTTGATCGAGGGCTTATATGGAATCATCATATTGTCTCTAAGTTAACTCAGATGAAAATTTATCGAAGGCTTACATGGAAACACCACATTGACTTCAAGCCAAAACAAGTGAAACTAAAGTTAACTCCGAGACATTGGCTGATTGGCAGAAATTCAAGACTTAGCTTAGTCGTTTTTGAAACTGATATGGTGTTACGGAATTTAACTATGGGGCACTGCTTCAGCTTCCAATGTCGAGAGAATCCAACGAAGGCAAAACAAAATTTTACGATTAATAACATCTGCTCCATGGTACTTTAAAATTTCAAAATATACATCGTGATTTAAATATGCCACTAGTGACTGAAAAAATTGCAAAATACGGACGCAAATATTTCACAAAACTCAAGTCACATCCTAATCAGCTTGCTCGCAATATTTTGAACTTTGTTGGACACATTCGCCTAAAACAGAGAGACACAAAGGATCTTATACTCAACACTCCAGATAAGATTTCTTATAAAGTGCTTTTTTCCTTTTTTGATTATCACTATTTATGTATTATTTATAACTATCACTAAGTTTATGTTCGACAGTGGTCGGTCGTAATAATTATGTTTTAGATTTACGATTTGAATACTTATTGTTAGTTCATATTTTTTCTCGTTGGAAAAATTGAAAAATGTAATTTTTTTGACAACAAACACAGGAAAAATATTCTAAAACTTTTTTCAAATTTTTATTTTTTTATTTTTTTGTAAAAAATTATATTTTTCCAACAAAAAAAACTGAAATGAATTCTTTTATAAAAAAATTTATTTAAAATAAATCCACCACTTTATTCATTCAACCGTGTGTCTTTTGCTTTTAAAATTTTCTTTCTTTCATAGCAACGTATTTCCGAAAAACTGGCTGTTAGTCCTTAAAAGATCATATCGCTCATTTACTCAAAGAACGTCATAACTCAAAAATGAAATTTTTCCGTTAATGATGCAGAATGTGGATTCATATCGTTTTTCATATGCTGAAAATATTTCACACAAATATCTTTTCCACTCAACTCTTGAGAGAGAAAGTAAATTTTCTTTTTCCATGGTTATGTGTAGATTAAAAACTTCAAACTCGTTTTCTAGGAAACTGGTTTTTTTTAGTTATGACGTTGTTTGAGTAAATGAGCGATATGTCTTTTCAAAAACTTTCTGTGCAATGTTTCAACTATTGGCTTGATAAAAATTTTCAAAACCATTAATAGAAGTTCAATAAATTAAAAAAGTTAAACTTTCATATTTACTCGAAAAATAAAATAAAAATTAAACAAAAGTATTTTTCGCAATGGCTTTACTCGAAATTAATTTTCCAGCTAGCAAAATAAATAAAATAAAACTTAATACTTAAAAGTATTTCACATGGAAATATTGATTTGGTAAAAATCCTTTGTAATGAAATGTTACATCCAACGAAGCAAGTTTGTATTAATCTCCGTCTACATATGTCTACATATGAGATGATGTACCATTTGCGTCTACATACTCGTACATAAAACACATTTACTTTATTATTACTATAGAATATTGAAAAATGCATCATTGATTAAAACTGTCATTTCATCCTCATGCTTATTGGATAAATAAATATTCACATACAATATATTTTCTCGTCTGAATACAAATTGTACACATATGAAAACGAGTATTATTTTTATAGGTTTTTGACTGCAAGCAATTCGGTTACAGATTTTCATAGATTTTAGTGAAAATAAAAAAATAAATTGAAAATTTATTTTTTTAAGTCTTTTTCCCTCATACATTTTCAATAGGTATTGACACGTAACAAATTTAGTGATCCGGAGTGTCTATTTTGCACATAAAAAATATGTATTTATTTGTATCTAAAAGTATCTTTGTTTAGTTAATACTCATACATTGCAACTCGTATTGCTCATCTTATCCCAACAATTGTACTGCTGAATTTAGCAAATGTTGTTTTACTGCATATTTCATGCACATTTTTTTTAAAGCATTTCCAATATTGTTGCTACAATTGTTTTTTTTTTTTTTGCTGTTGCAATTTTTGCTATATTTTAATATAAATATAGCATGTATAAAATTTTTCAATAATCCGAGCACTGCTACACCAAGCAAATTCGAATATTTACATAACGGGTGGCTGTAGCCATTATTCTTTTACAAAAATGCTTATACTCCTGTCGTTGCCGTTGTAACTTACTCACCATATGTCTATGTATTGCGCTCTCAGGATGATGTTACAACTGATATTTGAGCTGATGCATGTGTAATATTAATTGAAAAGTAGTCTAGTGAGAGGTTAACCTCTATCTGATAAAAGGACATTAGTGACCCTAGCAAATAATTTTAATAACCTGGGTATCTAGTTTTAGTTTTTTATTGGAGAAATATTTTTTTGCCTAATATTAAAAACAATTAATGACATTAAAAATAATTAATTTATAAAGTCGTACGGCTAAGGATGCTGGGGAAAATTGATATGACACATTTCTCTAAACTCATTTATTTGTTTCAAAGCTGTGAACACGAAAAAATATTGAAAGTTAAAAGCCCTCAAGAACTTTAGAAAACGATGGTTTCTTCTGTCACATTAAATTTGAATTAAAAAGATCATTATCATTTTATTACTTTTCACCATTTAAAGGGATTCAAAAACTTAATTTGAATTTTGCAGCAAACATCTTACAGCCAACGTTGCTGGTTAATATAATTTTTACCTGGTATTTATCAATACAGATTTTATTTTTCATATTGTCACTTCAATTTAAGCGCAGGAACATTTTAACGTAATATTGAATGTATGAATATTGTCTATATTTATTTTGGCAGGATATTTTGCTTATTTTGTTTGGTTTAATGCACATGCAAGGATGTTATATTCAATTTGATTTGATTGTGCAAGTTTTTTCTTCGATATTTCAGAATTAATTTTATTTTTTACTTTTGCATTTTTACAATTTTACTGCAATTGTATTTTATGTTGTCATATTAATAAGTATTGAATGGTATATTGGTTGGATTTCACTCAATTTATTTGTAAATCGTGTTCACATGCATATTTAAGAGCTGTGTGCATAAAATTCAATTTTAAAAATGGAGATTTGCTAACTATGAATATGATAATTTAGGTATTTAATGATACAAATCCCATTAATGGATAAAGAGAACGCTCTTCAAAACTATACACCTATTAAAGCTAAATTGTATTTGATTTAATATAGAAATGAGCCTGGAAAAATAAATTATAAATTTTAAGCACTAATAGAAGGAGGAAGCAAACTTAATTTTTTTTCAACTACAAAGGCTTCAAAAAATGCCACGTTATTGATTTAAAAAAAGGGGCGGGAGAAAAGTTGCTTGAAAGTCTTAAAATTACAGAAATACAGAGAAGTAGCATTTAGCGTTTGGTCAAATAAAAATGAGATCTTATCAAAAGCTACTGCTTCAGCCGAAGCAGGTTTGTAAACGAAAGATGCTGGTTGTTGTCGTCTGTCTCTATTGCTTCGAGCTCCACTTGGGATGTCTCGTTTTGTAAATAAAACAGCGCTTCTTGCATGCTCTGAAATTAAGTTTTTTTTCTGCACTGTAATAGCATTAAATTTGCGCACATCTGTATATACTAGTGGCCTGCCTAAGCAGTCTTGAAATGTAAATACGTCATGTTTTTTAAATGTATTCTCGTGGCATGTCTTATACTAAGCCAATAATAAATGCTGTCGCACTGTAAATTAAGCACCATGGATGGATGTATTGATGTACGTGTATAAGACTGTTAACAAGCGATGTCGCCAAGACGTCTTGTTTATAACAAACAATGAAAAGAAGTACTGTTTATACATGTTGTTATTTTGCATATTGTATGTTTGGGTGTGTCTGTAAGATTTAGATGGTAAGCTATTATGTTTGTGTTTAAGGGAGGTTTTTTAAAGCAAGCGCACACAACTTATGTAAATGCATGTGTGCGTTTGTATTTACGCAGAAAAAGAAGAGAGCATACACAAATTATGAAGGTATATATGTATGTACATGCACGACGTTAGTATACGCGTCAATGAGAGAGAAAAGCACAAGCACCACAAATTCTTCAGTATTGAACTATTTTCTTCTTTACTCTTATACCTGCAATAAGTTAAACAAATGTATTACCGAACACGTTGTTTAGCGTTTGTTTCAGAAGATTTCCGTGTAGTAAAGCATTTGAAATTTCCCTCATGTCTATAAAGTTTTTATAAGACGACTTGTGCAGGTCTTTAGTATGTACATATCATGCTCTGTTTGATATACATTTGGATGGCACTTCATATCTAAATTTGATTGCAAAGATGAGTTTCAACTGTTTATTATATCTGTGGCAAAAAAGAAAAATTGTACAAGTCGAGATAAGCTGATTTTGTTTTAATTGTACTTCCCCTGGAAAAAAACCTCAATTAATTTGTGTGACTTTTCAAGAAGTTATAGCACAATAATTTGTGGCTTATCCCTATTAGACTTTTACTCTCATTTAGAATAAGAGCTTAATTTAGGTTATAGTTTGGTAGATTTCAATTTGAATGTATTATCTGCAGTCTGTAGAACGATGTTTGATTAAAAAAATATAGGGTGACAGAGAATTTTTTAATTTAACAGAAAAAGAAATAAATTTCTCAAAGCTTTAAAGTACTCTCCTGCAAAATAGTCAAATATGACTCAAGAACTTTCTCCTTATTTCCCAGATATGTATTAAGCCTTCAATTACATCATTGCTGACGGTCGAGAGAAACGTAAAGAAAATATATGGTTGATGTAACCATAATCAAACAGCAACATACTATGATTGAATTGTATGGTTGTAGTTAAATAATATTATTGTCAATAGAAAAGCAAGCTTTTAATAATATTTTTATCTGAGTTAATAATAATATTATCAACAAAATAATGCACTTTAATGCACCTAATCTTATTACTGTAACTAAGACAACACAATTGCTAGATGTGACTAAAATATAATTGAGACTCACCATACCATTTTCTTATATTATAATAATATTGTTAAATACGACAACAGTATTATTTAATATAATAATAATATTTGGTTTGTCAATCACATATTTATTTATCTTGTTTAAAACAGCTGCGCTTTAAATCCGAAATAAAAATAAATTAATATAGTTGAAATAAAATATATACATACAAATGTATATTTACATATGTGTGTATACTCGATATACACACACGTCTGTATAGAGAGATAAACATACATATGTACATATACATATGTTTTTATTTATCTACGCTTTTATTTGTTTGTAGTTTATTTATTTATTTATTTAACAATACGCGTGCAATACCGATAGCTTACAAACGAAACACTGTACTGACAAAAGAGGTGTCTGAAAAATATTTTTTAAACTTAGCATAGTATGGTTTTGAATAACATTATATTGTTATTTATATTATATAATTTTTAAATAATAACAAAGATTATGTTTCAGTTATAAATTTTTAACAAAACTATATTGTTAAACTCTAACCATATCACACTTTTTTTATGAATATAATAATTTAATTATTAAATTCAAACATTACTTTCTTTGCCTTAACAAAATTAATGTTTAAAATAACAATAACTTGTTTTCAACGACCACACATTTGTTTCTGAGAACATAATATTGTTCTCTCAACCATTCTGCAACCATATCTTTTCTTTGCGTGTAAAAGCCGATTGAAGTTCAGCACTCTTTTGCCACTTTGGCCAGATATGAATTACATACATACATAGGTTACAGTCTCAGTAACTGAGTTTTCTAACAAATATGCGATGAATTTTACAGTCAGTGAGTGTTTTACTCCAACGTGAAAGACATTAAAAAATTTGTTTACAATATGAAAAATTTAATATTAAAATATCAAATTTGTTTCATAATTAGAAAGTAAAAAATAAACATTCCCCTTTGATGTAATACCATGTTCATACATACATACTGACTTTAATAAATAAGCTAGCTTTATTTGCTTTGCTAATATATTTTACATAGTCATAAATAACAACAACAAAAAACACAAACAAACAAAGTGCCCTTGAGGAATACTCTATATGAGTACCTCAAAAACAAATAACTGTGCAGTGAGTTCTAATAGCAGAAATTCCTATTTTACTGTGAGTTCTGATGCTCATAATGATAGCAATAAAAATAAAAAAACCTGATGATAGATATCTAGGGATAACAGCGCATCCTCTACAAATCGTCAAAACCATTTGGAAAAATATTACAAGATGCCAACGAAAAACCCGATGTACCCACGAACAAAAGCTCCAAGGCGCCACCAATATATTTGAGAGAAAAAAATTCAAACGCTCTTATCAAAAAATTAATCTCGGTCATTGGTGAGAATAAATTTCATATTGTTCCAATAAAACGTGGCAACATCGATGAAACGAAAATTAAAATTTATGACGAAAAAGATTTCCGCAAAATGGTTTCTGAATTTGAAAAAAATAAAACAAGTTTCTATACATACTAGCTTAAGAGCGCTAAAGGCCTGCAGATCGTGTTGAAGGGCACAGATTCTTATGTTGTTCCCGAGGAAATAAAAGATGCACTCTTCCTCCAGGGATTTGAAGTAAAAAAATGTGTCCAATATAATAAATAGGGAGAAAATCCCCCACCTCTATTTCGAATTGAACTTGAGCCGAATGATATAAAACTGAACAAATATGAGATGCAACCAATTTATAACACTGGTTTACAGCCAAAAAACACCAAGAACGCCATATGCCTAGATGAGTTAATTAGGACCTCCTGAACAGAAAAAACGCTGTAATTTTTTTCTAAGTACCGTTTTTTAGATAACGGTACTTTTGTGTTTCTCGGTATGTGGTCTCAGTCAAACCCTTGTGGAGCCCAATCCACAAGATCAAGATAAATGGCAAATCGTTAGAAAGGTAATTGAATGCCTTTTCCGTCGATATGCAGCAAATTTCTATCTGACAAGAAATGGCTGAGTTATGGCACCTCAAAGTTAAAAATGTGCCTATTTTTGACCTTTATTTCAAAATTTTTAAATTAAATTTTGTTTTTTTTCTACGTTATAATAAAGGTCTGGAATGTTTTATTTTTTTATTAAACATTTAATTACCAACATTTTAAGCGTAATTTGAAAAAAATTTATGAAAAATAAGGTTTTTGTTAAGGATTTTGTAGAACGACAATATTTTAATTTTCATTGCTCACACACTATATTCGGCGTAAATTCAAAAAATTTAAATTAAAATGACGAGCGAGTTGAACTTTTGCATTTTTTTCGGACAACAATAGTCCGCCATCATTTGTTCATCCCACCAGCCTTTGTAACGTCTCTCGATTTCTTCCATTTTTTGGTGAAATCTTTACCTTGCTCATCACTTTCGGAGCCCAAATTCGTGGGGAAAATATGATGAACAAGGTAATCACACCGCTAACTACATAGGTTGTCCTGTATATTCTTTCGTTAAACAGGCTATGGGTCAAAAACCTAAATTAGCTCCAGCTCAACCATTAAACGCGTACTCCGCCACTTTTGCTCAAATGAGTCAACCAGTTAATTCACGTGTATCGTATGCCGATGCTACTAAAAATAGTTATGTTCCCACACAAAATGTTTCACCGCCAAATAATTCAACGAATGGAAACCGGTTACCGTAACGGTTATAACTTTTATTTTTAAAATTACTTTTTAATCGTTATTTCTTGATTTTTATTTATTCCTTACAAAATAACAGTTACTTTGATTTAAATTTTTTTTTAATATAGAAAGTGTAATTTTTGCGTTAAAATTAATATATTAGCTACCCGTTTTAAAATTGAGTTTATGGCCAGAGACTGTAAAAAAGATTACAAAATGTTAAATTAAATTTACTTTTTTATAATTTATTCATTTTAAAAATTAAAATTTTTGTGAGCAAAAAATAAAAAATCAGAAAGCAACTGTTATTTTGTGAGGAATGAATAAAAGTTACAAAATAAGATTTATTTTGTGAGGAATAAATAAAAATCAAACAAATAAAAATCATTGCATCTATAGTTAGTCCATATAACATGGATTACCTTGGTATATTTCTTTTGCACGTTAGATTTCTCTATTAGTGTGATTTTTTCAGTTTAAATTTGAAAAATAATCGTTATTTGCGATCCCTGATGGAAACTCAAGCTCATGGCCTGTTTCTACATAACAAGTCAGTTCTGAGGCAAGCAAGCAGTACACAGGCGAGTACGTAACAAAATGAGTTTTTATACTACACTTGTCTAGTTTACGTTATATTTGGTACCACTTCTTGTATTTTTAATTTCATTATTACCATGGTATATAATTTGGTATTTGAGTTCTTTTTTTCCATACCAGCAGCAGTATTTAATGGCAGCCCTAGGAGAAAATCATACAAAATAAAAAACAGCTGCCTTATAATTATAACTCATTATTAGGTCAGTTCATTTACTCTTCAAGCAACATCGAATAACTGAATAAATAATGATTATTTTTGCAAGAAGAGCAATAAAGAATGTTTGGATAAATTAAAAAAGTTGCATCATAAATTTTGAATTAATAACATCGATAATGACACAATTTTTTTTTTTTTTTTTTAATTTTTGTACATATTGTGAGAACTTAATAAGATTTAACTGAAACAATCAAAAAATCTTTCGTGCTTCTTGTCATTTAAGTAGTTAAAATTATTGTATATGCTCAAATAAATATAAAAAAGAAATCTTTCGTTCATTAAAAACAATACGCATATCGTTAAATGTTTACTAATTTGCAGCATTTAATGAAAATGTTCCCAATATTTTTTCTCTGAATACATCTACATTTCAGGTAACAATTAGGAATATAGCACAGCAATTTACTCATACATAAAGCAAAATGTTTAGTAAACTTAAAAATTGTGGATACTAGGAAACTTTAGAGCTTAACATCTTTCCATATATTCGAAATGTAGAAAAATTTATTAAAGATATAAACTTAATATATTTTATACACATTGAACCGATATATACTCGGGGTTTTTTTTAATACGATTTAAAGTATAAAATAGAACGAACAGCCGCCGAATTTACTTAAAAATACTTAAAATTTATAAACATGAAAACTTTAAACGGTTTCATTGGAAACGGATGGTAATAAATTTATAAATATGTAGTATATTCAAATGTATATGAAATAGTAGACTAAAATGTATGGGCGTGTTAACGCCCACATTTTTTGACGAACATTTATAGTCTTGCTTTATTGCAACATGTTGTTAAAGGCCTTAGATTTGTATTTTAAATTCTTAGCCCTATGGGCGCAGGCCCGCCCACCATGGTAAAATTTTTGAGTTTTCAGATGTTTCTAGTACTTTTCTAATCTATAACTACTCGCTTATAAAATTTCAGCTCAATAGCGAAAATTTTAATTTTTTATTATTATGGGCGTGTTTCCGCCCATTTTTTTTAATCCAAAATTTTCTTTGGCTGTGTTTGTTTATCTTTACTGTTTAGTTTCGTTGGAAACGGATAATAGTAGTCACATAAATAGTACATTTAAGTGTACTGGCCGGAAGTACATGAAATAGGAGGTTTAAATTGTATGGGCGTGTTAACGCCCACTTGTTTTATAAAAATGTATAGCCTTGTATTATTGTAACATGTGTGCCAAATTTCAATAAAATTGCTTGAGTTAAACGAGTTTTATTTATTTTTCTTCAGTTGTATGAAAAACACAAAATATAAAACAAAATTAAATAGAATTGTTAATTTTATAATACATAATTAAAAAACTAGAATTTCGTAAGTGGACACTTATGCAATTTCAAACCACAGGTTTAAAAAAGTAGTAGTGAACTTACTTGCAACAAAAAAACATGCAAGTCTAGACGAGGACTATGTATGTATGTCTATTTAAGCATATATGCATATGTATGTACATATAATCATATCTGTTTTAAACTTTGAAGAGATATGATGGATTCTGTGTAACACAACTCATATACTCTTGGGTATTAGAGTAGGCTTATGTCATCATTTAAGGATACTTTCAAGGTGTTATAAAGCAAAATAAGATTTTAATACTGCGTAGTTCTTAAATTTGTATAACCTATTGAAATTGCAGTTCAATTCTTATTAAACATTCATTAACACAATAGCAACAAGAGCGTCGTTTAGATAATGGACAAGTGTTAGAATTTTCCATTGTAAATAAATACATAAAAAAAATGAACCTTTTAATTGAATTATAATTTTATAATTAGTAATTTTGACTAAACGAAAACACGTGTCTCTGTTAAAACGTGTCATTTTACTTAAATCCTCCCTTTTAGCGCACATGCTTCCATTTTCATTCAAGAAAATATTTTAATCAGAGATTTTTTTAACATGACACCCTTTACACCAAAAATGTATGAGGAAATGAATGGGCGGCTTATTTATGTTTCATACACAACACAAAATAAAAATATGTTTTTAAAGCTTCCATGAAATAATAATTCCACATTTTTATGTTCACTATGTGAATGCAACTACTCGTACCGATCGGTTTCTAATCACATTATGAAAATTTAATCCCTTAACAACTCTTTATGTTTTTCTACTACTCTTTTTACAGTTGATATCATCACACCATAACATATCCTTCCGTTTCAATTTTGGTCCTTTTGCGTTTATTGGGGGAAAAATCCACAAATACACAAACAATTATGAATACACGATAACTTTCTCCTTGGCAACTTAAGTGAAGTTAAAAAGAATTCTTTAAAGGAATGACATCAACAAAAATAAAAAATAAAAATTTCTTTTAAATAAAAATAAAACAAATAATATTTGGGGGCTCAAGTAGTAAAGGTAACTTTTATATACATATGTATATCATATTTACCCCAATTTTGTTCACTAAAATAAGGAAGCCACGAGAGAAAGGATTTTGTCAGTTGATGTGAACTAGTATTATATTATTACTTGAGATCAATATTTATAAAACAGAAACTTATAGTCCACTTAAATCCGTAATGATAATACGGTCAAATAAATTTTTCATTTTTAAAATTCCTCCATTCTGGTGTGAAGAAGTTGCATTCAGAAATTATAGAGCTGGTGGTAGTGGAACTCAGATCGATTATGGCCACGTGGTCATGGAAAATTTTGATAGAAGAGTTATAGTAAGATTGCAAGGGTTTTTAGATTGGTTATCAAGGTGCAAATTATAGCATTCGATATCTTGCAAAATTTTAAAATTTTTTCCCCACATAATTTATTTTTTAATATTTATTTCAATCACAATGGGCCCAAATGGGTCTCCAAGTGGAGGTGCAGTATAGCACCACCCTTCCTAACTTAACATTTATTGTTGTTTGATGGTTTTATTTAGTATATGAGACTAATAAAATATAAATCAAATATCCCTTACACACTTCTGGATCAAGAGCTTGAAGGAAGTGAAACAATTCACAATTCAGTTTCAGCCCAAACACGTTCGATTCGAATTCTACAGAAATCCTTCTTTTTGGATTGGGTTCAAAATTTAATGAACTAATTTGACCCCAGGTAAAATGTTTCTTGAATAAAAAAATATTTTACATTTTGGTTGAACAAAATAAATCTATACTAAATTTGCTTGGTAAGTTTTTATTAAATCAAAATTTTTTATAAATAGATATGTGCTCTTAATTATGAAAGTGGTCTAAGTCACGTGCATTTTTGCTTCGAAATATTAAACTAATCTTAAAAAAAAATTCAATAAATACTTAAAAAGTTTTAAAGAAACTTATATTAGTAGAGACTAGTACAACTCTAAATTAAAATGTTGTATAATATAAAAAAATATTTTGAATTGTTAAAATGTAATTTACTAAATATCTCGACCAAAGGAATATATGACTTAGACCACTTTCATAATTAAGGGCACATATGTTTTCATAAAGAGAAAATATCATTTAGATCTAAATTGTGCTCTCTATTTAATTTAATCTGTTGTGAACTGTTGCCCCATATTTACCATATTTTGAATCACTGCAAACAAATATGAATTAGATCCTTCAATTGTCTGAATAATTGTTATGAATGAGATTTTAACACATGAATTGTTAATAAGGCGTTACATGACTAAAACTTGCAGATTTTTCACACATAAGCCAACGTTTATCAGGACACATTGCCATAAAGTGGTACTTTGGAGAGAAAAAGTGTCATATCACTAATCCTTTACAGCTTATTTGAATATCAAATTAAAATTTGCCTGTCTATGCAAAATAACAAAGTCATTTTCTATGTTTTCAAATTCGTCAAATGTCGTTATCAACTGATATAATCTCGACATGAAACGGTCATTTAAGGCTTATTGAAATACTCAGGGTTTGAGGATTTTTTTTTATAAATTATTTATATTTAAACTTGCGTTTTCGAAGTACAAAACTTTAAGGTGGGAACCGTTTTCATTATCTGTAGCGAAAACTTGCGAGCGTTATAGAATAATAAATAAAAGCGGTTCCGTGGAGCTCGAAGTTTGACTCTACTCTGTTTGAATGGAGAGAATAATGCCCATACACAAAAAAGTATTTCGTTATAGGGCATTTATATTATCTCGAATCTGCACAACATATTTATATAAAAGATGATTGAATTAACTATGATCTGTCTTAAAAGGTGTGTAAATTGGCTTCATTGCATTTTTTTTGCCTGTAGCTTTGAAGAAAAGGTCTCGATAAATGCCAAAAAAAAACTTGGTGTAAACGATTTAGATTTTCATAAACATTTTAATCAAACTTATTTATTGCTGTTTACAAAGATATTCCCAAAAATTTTGAGAAATTGTTTATTAAAATTTAAAAATGTAAGCATAATTGCAAAGATATGTTTTTTTTTAACAGCCAATAATTTTTATGTGTTGATCGGATAAAATTTCACGGAGTTACGGGCCTTTAGATTTAAAAGAAGTTAGGTTTTTAAGTTCTTTTTTAAAATTTAATATATTAAGTTGCACCCGTAAGCAAAACAAAAACTCTAAAATTTTTCTTTAACCTGCATCTTAAATAAAATCTTGTAGGCAACTTATTAAGCGAAAAATTATTATCACCAGAGAAAAAAATAAAAAGTTACGACATATTTACTGAATATATCCGACTTTGAATTTTCGGATGTTTTCAGGAAAAATTTAATTTTTTTTAATCTAAAGCGCCGTAACTCAGTGAATTTTTAGCCGATCAACAACTTTACATATGAGGTGATAAAAAAAGAAATATCTTTCCAGCAGTGTAAAATTTGCGTAATTAAGATAAACAATTCTCAAGATGTTTAGAAATATCTTTATAAACTGCAAAAAAAAACACTTTTTTCGCAAATCTCTCGAAAACGCTTCTTAAGAAAAATAAATGAGTGCCATATTTGTGTTCAGCGACCCTTGATTAGCTAAGAAAACGTCTAGTTTTTGAGGTTATGGCAAAAACATGAAAATTTGTTTCACAGTGTAATTGTCTGACATAACCCAACAAACATTTGGAAGATATCTTACCCAGAAGATAAAAATACAATATCTTATTTTTATCATTTATAAGAAAATCATCAAAGCAATCCTTTTTTGATATTAAAATATTTTCAAACAAAGTTCAGTTTGTTTTCTGCTCAAATTCAATAAATAAACTTAAAAAATATGATCAAAGAAAGATAATAATAATTTTATATTTTATTGAAAATTTTAATTAATTATTATTTAAAGAAACCAGCATTTCCAAAGTTCTTGAAGAATTATCAAATCTAAGGGAATATGTTGCAAATGAACTATTATGTCTAAGGAACACAATTAGAAAAGTGGCGGAAGAAGTCATTACAATAAAAAATGGTGTGCGGAGGGTAAATAACGATCAAGCAAGAGACTGTGCTAGTCCTCTTCGGCAGCAATTTCCCTTAGAAACTCCAGAAAAGATAAAGATAAAAGATAAGCTAACGATATACATGTACATATATCTACGAACATTGTTAAACTAAAGTTTATTTTTGTATTGCAGATACGTGTTTTTTGTTTGTTTATAAATAGCACCGAAAAATTCAGAAATTGTATTATGCAAAGACATTTTCTTCACGCAAAGGATAGATTGGAGAAAAGAAACAAAATGATAATAATTGAAAATTAATCTTCTTATCTCTAATTTATTAATCTAATATTGTATAAAAAGTTTTCATTTAATTTCTTGTTGTATGTGTCATTTCAAATGTAAATTATATATATTATATATATTTGATATAGAATTAATATAACATTGTAATTTTTAATTCAGGGGGTGATTTTACGATATCATATAATTTTTCTTCCTTCAGATAATTTAGCAAAATTGTGACACTACTATAGGAGATAATCGAGCGATATAAGTAATTTATCTTCTTAAAGATAATCTGGTAATATCATAAACAGTTCAATTAGATGATTATCTAGCAATATCACAGTTCTATCTGTATTCGTATTGTATTCGTATTTCTTTGAAGTATCGCCCTGGCCGCACAAACTCTCCCGAACGAATATGATTATTGCCGCAATAATATTTTTCTTCCAAGCAATACGATTCCGTATCATTTTCGTATTACTTTGCTTGTAGGGAATGCAGCCGTAAAGCTATATATATCCCTACATATGTACATACATATACATAAATATGTTAGTTTCTTTTGTTTCTATAACGAAAATAAAGCATGGACAAAATATTTGCGATAATTTCTTCCTTATGTTGCTATTAATTTCATTCAGGGTGCTTCGGTAGGCTAGTGAGTGTGAGTGAGTGTGCTAGCCCATCAGTGTGGATGTTATGGGTTCGATTCCAACCATAGACTCTGGTTTGTTTCACTACAACGACTGAAGCTCTTTATTACTATTCTCGTTTAAATTAAGTTATGATATAATATGTAATTGTATTTGTAACATTTAATAATTAAAAATAATAATTTCATTCATTCATTTCCTGCGTGCAAAGCCTCTGTATCTATTTGTCTACGCTAAGTGTAAGCAAGTCACAGAACGAATAAAATATATAAGGTTTTGTGTGGGTGCCGGTGGGGTGTGGGTGGGGACCGAAAGTTTGTGGAGCTTTCATAGTGTGGTTTAAGACATCATCAGATTAGCCTTCAGCTGGTATTATTATATTACTCAAAAGTGGCGCACATCCTAGAATTGGATGTCTTGGATGAAGAATGATATATTGCATGTGGCACTTACTCCCATTACCTTCGTTTTACTACTGATTATTCCGTTCTTGCTGATTCTCTCTCGATCATTTCCAAGCCAAGAAATGCCAGACTGACAATGTGTTAGAAAACATATCGCTCTTTTATTACTACACAGTTGTATCTCAAAATACGCGTTAAATCATTGTGTCATATTTAATCTTGTAAAAAAAATTATATAAAAGGTCTGTACACATACCTCTAGAAAAAAGAAAATATTTTTATATCTTCATTGAGTTGTATGTAAATTGGAAACCGCATTTTTGAGATATTCCACTGTTGAAATAAAGCACCGACATGTCCTCAGTATAGTCTAGATCATCCTGACGGTTTCTCATGACTCTGTTGTTTGTCATAACATTTCTCATAACAATGTCCAATACTACACGCAAAGAAAAAATATGGTTGAGGTTACCGTAATCCAACAGCAACATACTATGATTGAATTATATGGTTGCAGACAAATCATAATATTGTCAATACACAAGCAAAGTTCAAACACGAGTAATATTATTATCTGAGTTAATTAACTATCGTGTACCTAATCTTTCTATTGTAATTATGACAACACTATTGTTATATGTGATTAAAATATAATTGAGATATTGCATTAATTTATATAATAATTATATTTTGTTTTTAATCATATATTTATTGGTAAGTCTTTTGTTTATTTGTCTTAACTTTATTTATTTAGTTATTTAACACCCCGCATGCAGTACTGATACCTTTCAAAGGAAACACTGAAAAAATTTTTCTGAAAAATAATATAGTATGATTTTGGATGACATTATATTGTTAGGTAAATCATATTATTTTTACATAATAATACAAATTATATTGCAGTCACCACCTTGCAACTTTCTATGTGACGACATAGGTCGGGTATAGTCAGTCACAGAAACGTTTTTAAGAAAACTGTTAATAACATCATGGACATATGGTCTTAGTCACCCCGTCCATTTTTGTGCAATCATATTCTACAAAACTTACTTTGTAGACAAGTATATGACATTTTGAGTTTCTGTATATCTCTCAGATAATCACTATTTATTCACCGATACTCATTTAGCAATGAGTGCTATCCACTGATTACTCAATAGTAATGCAGAGATAAATTATATGAATCATGCAGGTTTTTTGAACTCTTTGTAAGGAAACTGTTTGTAGAGGAATTGAACACGACTCCTATTGGAGTGTGATCTCCTCCAGTTTTTTCACTCTGTAAGTTCACTTTTCTTCAGTAAATTCATAATCCAGCATTCTTTTAGTTCGTTAAAAAGCTCTCTATTGTCCCATAAGCCTTATACCACATTCTGCAATAGTTTGGGACTTGTTTGAGGGTCTGTTTTTAACAGCTCTGGATTCTGGTTTTTGGGCCCTGGATCTTTATTATGTTTAAGAGCGTGCATAGGTCTACTATTTCTGATACAGTAGGGTTATTGCGGATACATCATTCCTCTCGATATTTCTCTTAGAATTTTTTAAATGTTGTATTGTATGTACACGTCCATTGACAACATGTTCGAATGTCGCCAACTATTATTTACTTAGAGTTTATGAGATCTCTCTTGCAGTTTCGTTACAGTTTTGAGATGGCGAAGTTTTTATTAATGATTTTGTTTTCTGTACAGGTTTCTTATTTTCCCTGCTTTGCCTGCCATTTCGGCTTATATTGGGATGTTTTCTGTATATTTTTAACTCCAGCAATAATTATGATTATTCAAATTTTTCATACAAGAAATATTTAGGTTCCACTTATACAAAACAAAACAACTAAACCAAAATCAAACGTAGCTTACGTCCATTGTAGTTTTATCTTATTTAGGTTCTTTCTTTTCAAACATAAACTTCGAATTATTTGAAGCATAGCTCAAGTTAGGTTAGACTCAAAGAGTGGCAGTCAATATTGGCTCAGTCTGCTTTGGATTACACTTATATATGTTGTGCGCTTTTAATATGAGATATTGGGGAGATAAACAGTAAAACGCATATTCAAGGCATACATCATTACATCACCATCCGCTAAACTAAACTCTAAAATTGAACACAGTCATTCAGAAAATAGCATACCAAAAATTTAAGTTGTGAACGCTGTGTTCAATTTTTTTGTCACTACTCAAAATTAACTTTAACTTAGAAAATTTCATTGCATACAAAATTAAAAAGCATATTTTAGTAAAACCTTCTTCTAATTAAGCTTTCATTGCAATCAAATTAAAAAAAAATTGAGATTAAATTTTTTTTAGTTGATCACGACAATTAAAATTAAAGTTTTAATTTTTTTGACTGCTCTATATCATTTTATTAATTATAGCAGAAACAGAAACTCACATATTGCATACAAAAACTTTTTTCATCGTTCTTGATGCATTTAAAACAACGAACATGAACACCAGCAACCACTCCTCTCCCCACCACTTTTACTAAAAGATGTCGTGTTGCAAAACATAAAATTCTTCCTTTGTAGTTATTTTGACTTCCTTGTTATTTATACAATCTTAATAGCGCAACATTACTTTTCCAGAAAACATGCAATCCCTGGTTGATCGATTAAATAATGTTGCCATTAAATGCGTATAAAATAGATATTCATCTTATTTTATTTCTGCCTTGTCTGCCATTTTTATAAATTTTAAAAAAGTTTCCTTCTTTCAAAACTGTGAAAGTTATATAAAATAAACAAACATACATTCACACAATTTCATATTATATGCGATGATAAGCTGTATTTATTACTGCCTTCATGCCTGCCATAATCTTCCACCCCCAATGAAGAATATACTAAATGTATATTTTTGCAAAACCAAAATTTAAACTTTTCCAAATGGAGAAGAAGAAACTTTTAAACCCCAAAAATATGGTAGAAAATATTATTGAATCAACTACATTCACAGTTTGTCAAATAAATATTAACAGAATTTTTAATAATTATGTTGAAAAAAATATTTTCCAATATTTATGATTACTTTCGACTAGAATATGCAACGCCAAGCCTACATAAGAAAAAGTGCATTACGGACTTAATTAGAACGATCGTCATGAAATCCAGGCAGTTTTAGTTTCCCAACTGGACAGAAAAAATTATTGTTGAATTTTTTTTAATTAAGTGATTGCTTAGAAAAAATAATACTTTTGATTAAAGTTTTAATTGAATATATGTTTATTTCAAATGACTTTGCTGCTCTAACAAAAAGTGCTATCAACAGAGCTTAACTCAGAATACTCTGAAATGAGTAACAATTTTTACATGTTAATTGTATGTAAATAATGTAACTTTTGTTTTTATGTATGAAAATCGAGCTGTTTTTTGTAGTATGCCACATTGTTTTGAAAAAATATTTTCAATTAAAATACTCAATTAATCTTTTAATTGGTTTTGATATTTTATATGGGAGAAAAAATACTCAGCCTATTTTTTTTTTTGATTCTTAGTAATTTTGACATAAGTCGAATAAAAAATTAAATATGAAAATAAAAAAACAGAATTTCATTTTGTTCCCTTTCGTTGAGAAATAACAACACAATTTGATAAAAAAAATGCCAAATATGGATGGTAAAGTTAGTACATTGGCGGTATTAGGGGTTCGATGCAAAACGTCTTGCGTAAGTAGATATGGAAATCATCGAAGCCTTTCTTTAAAATCCAATCATAAAATATTCTGCATTTACACTTACGCAAGACCGGATACGGCCATTGTACTTTTTTCCTCCATTCAAACTTCAAAACCCATGCGATGCATCAGTTAGGTTTTTGGTATAATACACAAATGTTTCCATTTTTGTAAATTTTTTATATGGAGATATATACATACATATATACATATGTATGTACATAACATTTTTTATATTTTTAAAATTTTTTATATTTTTATACTCTTAGATTTTTTATATTTCAATTAATATTTTAACTGAATCTTTAAAAAATGTTAATAAGTTATTTAATTGAGTCCTAAAAAGTATTTCAATTAATTTTTTAATTGAATCTTCAAAAATATTTCAATTAATATTTAATTGAATCTTTAGAAAACCATCAATTAAATTTTTAGTGAATGTAATATTTTTTTAATTGAAAAAAACCAAAAAAAATTTCAATTAAAATTGATGAGTTAATACTACAATTTCCGTGATTGGTTGAAAACTAATTAATTTTTTAACTGAATCTTTGTTTTTTTCTAATTGAATCTTGTTTTTACTTTTTTCTGTGTGGTCTGTTTGGTGTATTACAAACTTCTATGACACTGATTCATCTTATTTAAAAAAAATACGTAGCGCAAGTAGTTTCACGTAATAATAAAAGTATTAATATTTTGGACGTAAGATTTTCACAAGCAAAACTATTACGCAAATAATGTCTTGATTTTTTCGCCATCACTCAACGTGAAAAACTCCGAGCAACATCGTGCTAACACTTACTTGACAAACTGTGTATATTAAGCAATTTCATTCTTAAAAAAACTTCCTTTTGTCATCATAATCAACATCATCATCCTTTTGAGGAGTTTCGTTCGTTTGTTCTATACAAGTAACTTTGCCGGTTGATCGATGATGACGTTTAAAATGTGGGTGGAAATTTTGCTGCTTCTCGTTAAAACTTAATAGTCGTACTCATCATTGTAATGATGGGTGACTTGTTTGCCTGGCTGTCTACTCTGTCTTCCTGTCTCACTTGGTTGGTTGGCTTATGATACGCCATATAATTCAGCAATAATATCATGTCAAAAAGTAGATGAATTAATGAATAAATTATGCGTGTTTGTTGGCTTTAGCAAGTTCGAGTAGGTGGAAATTTTCTTTTATCTGCGTTTATATTTATGGAGTTTGGAGCTTGGAGTGTGTTTCCTGGCTGAGAAGACGTTCGGAAATGATTAATGTATTAATTCAGAAATATTTTGTTGTTATTTGTCAATTGAAATTTACAAAGTAGACATTAAAGAAGTAATTTAATTTAAAATTATTTAAGGAAGTTCAATATTTGCAAATATTTTTTACCGAAAGTCTAAAATAGAAGATGAAAAGAATTTGGATTACCAAATAATACTTTGGTAGAAAATTTGTATTACAATATCTTCTATTAGGGACTGTCGAGCTTTGACAGTTGATAGGGACAAGGTTATTGAAGCAGCATTGAACCATTTGGGCATGTTGTGGAACGCGCAAATGTTTGAAAATTAGTGCTATGTTCTATTGAGGGTCAGAATATCCCACTTGGAGGTGATGTCAGCTAAACATTTTGGATGCATCTCACCCAGCGAAACCACTTTGAGCATGGGCTCGATGGTATTTTCCATACACAATGGGATCAAAAGGCCTTTCAAATTACAGAAACGTTTCGATGATATCTCGAACAAACTTTGTTTAAATTAAATTTAAGGAAAAGAAATGCTCAATAAAGGGCTCTCATTTTATAAATTATCAGTCTTCTTTACAAAAATTATGAAGGCTTTGTAAAAAATTTTGCTTGTTAGGCCTTTATAAAGCCTCAATAATTTTTATAAGAAAGGATGTAAGTTTTTAACAGAAAGTTTAATTAAAAACTAAGCCGAAATTATTTTGTCTGTGAACGAAAAGGTATGATCTCCGTTTCGTGTAGTTTATAGTATTATATGTATGTACACAAATTTTTAACACAAAGTGTAGGGTACTTCAACATAATATTTTCATATTTTCTGACCTAAATAATATGACAACAAATAAAAGGTTTAAATTTTAGATTTTATTTTTCATTTTGCCTTATTTTTCATTTTATTGTTATTCGATGGATTTCTAATTGTATAAAAGTGTAGAAAAATAAAATAGATTTCTATCGAATATAAATTATTTGCTGGGTTTTGTATAACTTTGTAAGTCTACTATGCTTATTTGTCTTTTATGATTTTCAAAAATATTATTATTTGAGAATTCTCAAATAGTTCTTGAAAGTCTGTGCATAACATAAGAGGTTTGTGACTATTCAAAATGTGTGGTTGAAGTCTTCTGATGATTTGTTGCAGCAACAATGAAATGCATATAGACTAAGCTGAACCACCAGCAAATAAATTTCAAATTAAAATATAATTATGACAATATGTCAAATAATAAATTTCTTAAATGTTACTGGAAAATATTTATAAACTCAAAAAGTTTGCAAGGAGAGAACCTTAAAAGCGGGAAAAAATTGAGAGCCAAAAAATTATTACAAATTATTACTAGCAAGAACTATCATCCAAACATCTGTTCCATGTTTTGTTTCTATAGGAAAGGGATAGTGATAGAGCAGACAGGTGGTGAAGGAAGAGATAGAGATAAGCTTTAATATTTTGAAGCGTTGCTTTTTTCCCCTCTTTAGTAATGTATAATTGAAGCACCTCTGGTGTTAATGAGGCGTATTAAATTTCAAAGATATGTTTAGTAGCCATTTTATTGGTTATTTTGCTTCGACGAGGATTCTGCTACACAATTCCAAAGAGGAAGGGCACTGTGAAGTTATATTAGGATTAGTAGCATCTGCTTAAGTCTTTATAGTTCTGTAATCATTGGATATGCCACTTGAAAGGGATACTAATGCACATCATTATTTAATGACTGTTGGAGACCGGTATCCAACTCATGACATTTGGCCTTGTAGTCAAGGCCAACTATCTCCGCCTAAGCCATAGTTTAAATTCTTCTTCAGATTAATAATCTAAGAATGTAAGCTGTGATGCTTTAAACATGATTCATATGAAAGTTTCTGTTTTACTCTCTTGTTGCAAGTTTCTGCTAGGAAAGTAAATGAACAAATCTTATGATTCCATTCAAAGCAAGTGAAGCTATAATAAAAATCTTAAGATTTTTCTATGAAAATTTGAATATTATGTTTCTGTTAACCTTGCAATATTTTTCCGCAGATATGCTAACGAAGTATTTATTGATGAGGTTGAAATGGTCTGAACCTATCAGATGTTTAATTATATCTTATGAAAAATTCCTTTAAATCTCCGAATCAAAAATATAGGTATCGGCTATACCGTATTTTGTTAGTCATACAGTAAAAAAGGTTTTAAAGAGACACATTATTAGATCAAAAGTCGCTAGCGAGAGAGAGCAGGACCAATGACCATGGTAAGTGTCAGGACCGTGAAATTTTATAGAAATGAGACTACCGACGAGCGTACAAGATTCTGTGAACATGTAGTGTCACAAGAGCATTATGACCTGCAGAATAAGTATACCAATGGTTTCGTTTTGATAGTCATGACTGAATGACTGATAATACCTGCTTTGACTGTTCTTAAAACATAAGTTTTGCAATATTTTTTTCACAATTGATGTAGATGAAACTGATTATCTTCAAAGAACAGTCTCATGTACAGAGTCTATACACAGAGAAAATAACTTTAACAACTGGGTTAGGTTAAGTTAGATTAGGTAGGGGTGGCAGTGACAAACTCGGACTCACTTAGGCCGTTTTGGTCCATTGTTATACCAAGGAGACTCTGCTTATGCGGAGTTCCCATCGTTGAACCATCCAGAGCTCAATATAAATCAATACGTTGCAGTTCATTGAACTCAAGAGCGCCTATTGTGGCCATTCTCTTCCATGCTAGTTTAGAGGACAGTAACACAAAAAATGTTTTACAATTTCCTCTTCATCAATATCCCGACAGCAGCATTAAAAATCATTGTGTTTGACCTTAAACCTTTGTGCATGCTTACCTATAAGACAGTGTCCGTGTTTTCAATTTGAGAACGGATGTTGCTAAAATTTTAAATATATATGAGTCTTCGTTTGGAAAAATGTTTTCTTATTTCTAGAAAATAATGTTCTCATTTCTTACCCCTCTTTTTTCATTATTTTATTTGAATGGGCAGAACAGTTTTTTTCTTTATCTGATAAGTTTTGTTCTCGATTTGACACCGTCTGGTAATTTTTATCTTTTATTTATCGAAATGTTAACATTATATTTCGCATTAGACAATGTATAGTGTTTTTATTTTATTCTTTTATTTTTTTGTAGTAATTTCAATATCAAATTTCTCTTCACAAGTTGTAGCATCTAGCCTAAGTTATATGAAATAAAATATTTTCAAGTACACATTAGTATGGTTCACTAATTCGTTTCAACGGTAACCGAGTCGATATCCAACGTTAACAACAATGTTGCAACTCATGCTATTCGATCGTTGCAAAAAACACGCATTGTGAAAGAGAGAGAGAGAAAGAGAGATAAATAAAAGAAAACAGAGAGAGGGACAGAAGATAAGATTCAATGCCGCTGTTCTGTTTGGATGGCGTGGCCTCACAACATCCGCTTCCAAATTGGACAGCGTATGTAGAATCTTGGCCACTACAACAACAAATACATGAGAATTAGAAATTAAAGGGTGCTCCAAAACGAACGACGAAAAATTTTAAAATCTCATGTAAAATACATACAATTGTATGTACATATGTATATTGACACCTGAAATTTGTAAAATTAGTATATTTTTATATAGACTACAACAATTAACATTAAAATATTAAAAAATTTTAATTAAAGGGTGGTCCATCATTTAATGCAATTTTGACTATGTAATTTTGACAACTTGCTATATCTTGGAGACCGTAAGAGGTAAACTCTTGAAATTTTCAAAAACGGTAAAACTAAAAAATCCGAAAATTATAAAATCGCCAAACGGAAAAAAATCGTCAAAACCTAAAAAAAATCGCCAAAAATTTTAAAAAAATCGCCAAATCTAAAAAAATCTACAAAATTAAAAAAAATTTCTAGCACTAAAATAAATCGCCAAATTCGAAAAAATCTTTTAAATGAAAAAAAATTGCCAATATGAAAAAAACGCCAAAAAACCAAAACCAAAATAATTGTTTATTTGAATCGCCAAAATGAAAAAAAACGCCAAAATTAAAAAAATCGCCAAATTTAAAAAAAATCGCCTAAACGAAAAAATCGCCAAAATTTAAAATAAACGCCAAAAACCGAAAAAATCCTCAAAACGAAAAAAGTGCCAAAACTAAAAAAATTGCCCAAACCAAAAAAAAATCACCTATATGAAAAAAACGCCAAAATTAAAAAAATCGCCAAAATAAAAAAATCGCCAAAAAGAAAAAAACGCCAAATTAATAAAAATCGCCAAAATTAAAAAAAACTTCAAAAACCAAAAAAAAATAAATTGCCAAAACGTGAAAAAAGTGCAAAAACTCAGAAAGCGCCAATAAATTCAAAAAACCCCCAAACTAAAAAAAATGCTTAAAACCGAAAAACTCAAAAACGAAAAAAATACCAAAACTATAGTTTATATTGTTCGTATTGAATTACATATCTCGTGACCGAGAGTAATGCAGCATTTTGTATTTCATATACATTCATATACATACATAGCTTGTACCATCATCATCATTCATTGAGTTGTATGCAAATTGAAAACTTAAAAGGCGTTTTTTTAGAAAACCGTTTTTTTTTTTGAGTTGTAACACTATTGAAGTAAATGAGCGATATCAGAAAACTTAAACAAAAAGTTTAAAATAAAAATAAGTAATAATATATATTATCGTTGTGAGCTTTTCTTCTTTTTAAATTTTCGGCAATGAATAATAACATCCACTTAAGAGGAAAATTGTTTGCATTTGCCAGTTCAACAACAATGATAGTAATAAAATAAAACAACGATTTTCACTGTATAAAATTACACCGATTTTTTTATTTTCCGCAAAAAAAAACGCAATATTTTCATTATGGCAGGAAAACAAATCTTTTGCGTTTATTATAACGTTCAATTCCGGACATACACTACAGTCCGTCCGCCTTGCCATCTTCAACAGTAAATGCTTAAAAAGGAAGTGGAATATTGTTGTAATTGCTGCTGCTGGCTTTTGTTGACATTTTTATAAGGACAACAATAGCAAACAATATGAACTGTCTCGCTGTTTGTTTTTGTTTATGTTGTGCAACAGCCCTTATCGTGTCGAGATTCCGCTTTCCAGTTACTGCTGCTGCTGCTTCTGGATGTAAATATTTTATTATTAACGCGCTTTTATGTTTTCAATTATTTTACGCACTTTTTCAAAATTAAGTGCTTGTCATTTTTATTTTTCTACCAATCTTTATTGGATTCAGCTTCGTTTAAATTTGTACATTTTTCTTTATTTTTTTTACATGGGGTGTTTGCAGTTGGTTGTGTGCCAGAGGTCCTTGATATAATAAGTGAGTGTTATGTCCTGCTGAAATAATTTGTTTTATAATGAGCATGCATATATATTTTTGTATATTTTTTGGTGCATATAAATATTACATACTTAATAATACCCAAACAAACATGCATACTTGCTTGCATATTTTATACACATATTTGTATTGTTGCATTTTATTAAGTTTATATGTGTTGAAACACTTGCAGTGACACAACAGGAAAAAAACACTTTGACACTTTGTCAATGGCAAATTAACATGCCTCATTGACAGCAATTTCGGTGTGACAGTATATTTTTTATTAACATTTATTTGTTTTTTTTTGTGGCGTTTCATTAAGTGTCTTTCACGTTGTTTACTGTCCTTAAGGCAATAAAATGTGTTTAAGGGTTCAGGGTATTTTTAAGTGCCTTGAATTTCTCCCTTATTAAAATTATTAATAACATCCAGGTATGTGCAACCATTATTACATGTAAATAGTAAGTTCTTAATAAAAGTTTTAAGTATCAAATCCTGTTTATTGCAAAGTATCTCAAAATTTCTTCAAGTAATCAGGACATTATAACCAAAAAAAATTCTCCGAGTGTAGTGCTAATATATCAAATATTAGTTTATATGTATGTTTCCCATATAAAATAAAGTTCAGGTATTAAAATATATCATTATCAGGGGTCGCAATTTCATGCAAATAAAAAATTTATTCAAACGTATAGCAAAGACAATTAAAAGTGAAAAATATGCATTCAACTACGAAACAAATGACTAAAGATGAAGTCGGAACAATAATAATTAAAATTAATTTAAAGTAATTGTCATGGGCAGTGTTGTCAGATTTTTTTTCACCCTCCTCGCCAAATGACTTGTCGAATATCGCCAAATATCGCGAATATAAAAAACATTATATATAAATTATAGCTAAATTGTTTATCTAATTTTTCGATATTTTTTATATGTTCAATGAAACTATTTTGTTTTTCAAAACTTGTTAAAAAATTATATGACACACATTGTTATTTATAAGTAATTATAAAAAAAATTTCTGATTGAAAAGAAAAAAAGACGAAAACTAATTATCAAAATATTAAAACAAGAATAATCCTGAAGAAGTTAACCAAGGGTTAACGAAATATCGATATAAAAATAAAAATATAAAGAAATTTATGAAATTTGCTGACCTAAAGCTTAAAAAAATAGTTTCATTGAACATATAATTTATAGCTACAAAAAAATTTTTTTTTTAATTACTAGGAAAGGATTTTCATGTAAATACATGTTTTCTGTCGTTGGTCGTAGATCAACGTAAATAAAATATCTTTGCGAATCAACAAATCTGCGACAAAATGGCATCGATTTGTTAGTACATATTTTTGCATATTTTATAATAAATACATATTTTTGCATATTTCATCAAAAATGTATATTTTTAATAAATTTTTTAGTTTTTTCATGCTATAAAAATCTAATTTTGCAGCTGCAGTTTTTACGATTGTGTAAGAACCAAAAAAGAGAATATAAGAAAAATTTACGATGCTTTTTTTGTGACATGAATCGATATTCAAGAACACTGTAGGACTCAAAGTGGCTTAAGTTAAGAATATCAACACCATTGAAAATTAAAAAAAGCCTTTAATGAAAAATATCCAGACATACGATACGGCTACATTCTACTGTAACTAAATGGTGGACGTGACAGAAGGCTGTACTATATTTCTATTAACGTGTGTTTGAAGTGTACGTTAAAACAAAATTTTCATATGGGGGCAAGTTTTTTTTACTTTAAAATATCTTTAATTTTATTAATAGAAATATAGTATCCGACAGCCTTCTGCCTAAATTGACATTTGTGCACACATAGTATTGCTTTCTTGTTCACACTATATACCAATTAGAGGCTTTCGTTACTTTAACACCTCAAGTTGAATTAATTAAAGATGTGGTAAAAAATAAATTAAAATATATGCAACAAATTGTATCAAAATAGTTCTAACAACGAAAACTTAGAAACTGAATATTCCACAAACAAAATAGCAGCATTTAAATGAGTACCAATAAATTACTTAATTTTTACCACATAAAATTTTTTCAGAAAAAATCGTCAAAGATTTACTTTTGACAATTTAAAAAGAAACATTTATTCATTAATGTACGTAAATAAAAGTTCGACTGAACTTACTCGTATTTTGTTTGACAAAATATTTGTTAAAAAACCATTGAAGCTGAGCTTTTTGCACTTTTTTTTTAAGTTTTTAATGTCAAAATGTTTGCTAAGAAAGCAATGAAACTGATTTTTTTTAAGTTTTTAATGTTCTTAAATGGTGAAAAAAAAATTGATAAATGCATATTTTATTAGTTTTAAATACATATTTTTATACTTTTACTGCATATTTTATATACATAAAACGTGATTTTAAATGCATGAAAATCCTTTTCCTAGTAATTACATTACAAATATTCTTAATTTTAAATTCAATAGTAAGTTCTATCGTAAAACATAAAATATATATTATTTAAGAAAAATTAAGAAAAGTGTTTACATTAACATATAAATAAATACGGGCGAATAAGAAATATTTAAAAATTACTTATTCAAAATTATTAATCTAAATAGGATAAATTGAACGTGATCACCAAGATAAAAATTATAATTTAAATCTTGTGATAAAACTGAATTAAAATTTACTTTAAATGTGTACTTAAGTACACATATCATATACTTGAACTGGTAAGTACCAGCAGCATCGTCGTACTTACTAGTATACACTCTAGGCGAGAACTCGTGCAGACGTTTTGCTACTTCATTATCAAAATGTTGGTTATAACTTATAAAAGAAAGTTTTCTCCACTGTTCTTCATAAGCATCAAATGAGATTTTGTGCTCCAAATTGACGTTCAGAAAAATTTTTTGAAGTAAAGAGTCACAACATTTAGAATTTTTTGCACGAAACATTTTGTTAAAGAATAAATTCCTTAATAAACTTCATATTCACATTATTCTATTTTGTTGGAATTGTAAAAATATAACCAAAAATATCGCCAAGGAGTTCAAATATCGCCAAGTCAATCGCCAATCTCCATTTCAAAATTTTCATCGCCAAAAACAAAATTTTGTCGCCACCAAAGTGTTGTCAGATATCGCCATATCTGACAACACTGGTCATGGGCCAGTGGCAAAAATTAATAATATATGCTTAATAGTAACAAACCAAAAAAGTAGCAAAAAAAAAAGCAAAAAATTGGCAAATTAACTAACATGTGCATAATTAGTAAAAAAAAACAAACGACAATGGTAAGACTGTTGTAAATTTAAAGATGTTTAAATTGAGCTTTCATTACAAAAAGCTTTCAATAAATTGGAATAAGATCAATCAAATGAATTCACATATTCCATTTTTCAATGATGGCTGCGTATATGGGTATAAAGCAGAAATCTACATCAACTGACACCACACACATTGTACCAAACGCAAAAAAACGCCGATGATGAAAGCTTAGTGGCATCAGAAAACAGCTGGTTGTTCCGTTCAACTACGTGTTTGTCCGAATATTTAAAATAACTCTGGTGTTATTTGTTCATTAATAATTATCACATGTTATTTGTTTATATTTTTAAAAATAAAACTGACTTTTCTATTATACAAAAACTGCTTCCAACATCTACAGAAGTTAAGAGATCTTATTTGAACGGTCGGTAGTATTTCGATTGACAAAAGTTAAATGTTAAAATTATTTGAAGCTGATCCAAGAGTTTCTATTGGGTACTTATTTTGGAACCCTTTTTATTTTTTCTGTGTTTTGACATTTTTTAAATTGTCAATCTTTGTAATACTTCCTTTAGGAAAATTTACTTGTTTACTAAGGATATTGAATCCTTGCAGTAGCGAAACAGTTTTACTTAAAAAATTATAATTTGAACATAAACAAGAATTAAATTAAAAAAACCTCTTTTAAAAACAAGCTTTTCCAGTTTCAAATAAAGTTTGTTAATTTGACAAATTGGATTAGAGTATCAACTAAACAGTTTTTTATGATATTAAAATTATCCGCCATCAGCAGTTCAACTTTATGTCATAATAATATTGCATTATCATCCGATTTATACATGCATGCAAACTTTCAGCTCAATATGAAACCGGGAGGTAGATCAAATTTAATTTGCAAGATTTGATTACAGACAGGCAACGGGACAGATTAAACTAAATAAAAGCTTCAATCATATTTATTTGTATGTTCAAGTCCTATTACAGCAAGAGTTAATCTAATATTTTCAGTACAGGAAAGTAGTATGCATAACTAAATTACTGCAGGAAACATATAGAGATTTAGACAAAAATTTACAAAATTACAAAGTAACAAAAAAGGTAATCTGCGTGATATTCTGAGAAAAAAATCATATGTCTAAAATAAATCCCTATACCGCACCTCTCGAAATGGATATGTATTCTTCTTTAGAAAAAAAGTTTTTGCTATATTAAAATTTTTTCAAATAGATAAATATATGTATGTACTGAAATAAATCCTACTAAACTTGAATCGTTATTCTTCCTCTCACGTACGTACTCCCTGCTTTTAATTTTATCGCTAGCTACCTTAGACTTATCCATAATAATTGATACCCAATTTCCGTCGTTAAAGTTAATGCCTTTAGAATTTATTTCTTAATCGAGCTTATTAAGTTCAGTCATTTCAATTCTTATTGAATGAAACATTTTTATTAATTAATTTGAGTTTCTAAAGAAGAGAAGAAAAACTAAACAAGACTTTAGTAGCTGGGGAAAATATTGATATTTTTTTGTGCAGCCACGCACTTCATCAGCACCCATGTCTATCTACTTGAGGAAAGATTGTTATTAATATCAGCTATTTAACGTAAATTTTGAATGAAATGGAATATGAGAAATTATTATATTGGGTGCTGATGTAGTAAATGTGACCCACAACTGAAGTAACATGGTTGACCAAGTAAGATTGTTATTAAAAATTATTCCAAGCTTTTTGGCAGTATTTGCAATAGTAATTTTTTCTGACCTCAACATCAGCAATATTATTAATTATTTTCTTACATACTATGATACGTTTTGATTTTTTAAGGATTAAACAAAGTCCATTTGCTATTGCCCAAAAATAGATTTTATTTAGATCATCATCACTTGAATACAATTGCACATCATCTGCATACATATGAATTTTGTAGTGAACTAGTTGTTTCGATAAGCCCTTTACATATATAAAAAAAGTATTGGCTCAAGGATTGACCCTTGAGGCAGTCCTCTTGATAAACTTAAACAAATAACCTACGACTAAAGAGATGTGATGATAGCAGCCTAGTTGACATTAAAGAGGAAATAAAGAAATTGTGAAGTTTCTTGCAAAGCGTACCATGGTCAACCGTGTCAAAGGTTTCGGTATACTTGTGAAGTTTCTATTAAGCTCACCAACATCTACTGAACAACTGCTTGAACTTTCTGATCTACCAACCCCAATCACACGAATGTGCTTCCAAGTTTGCCTAGAGCCAATTGCAAAGCCAAAACGTCTAAAGTAATACTCAGTTTTTGCAACTCTGATGCTAATTTTAACGTTATGTCTAGCACTTTGGAATTCAACTCTCTGCAGTTCTAAATCGCTTCCATTTTAAAAATAAGAGATTTTATATGAGAAGAAACCCAAGGCTTTTTCCTACAAAATGTTTTTTTTTAGATTTTAGCGGAACTGTCTTACCAAAAGTACGTTGAATATTGTTTTCAATAAATTATACTTGCTACTATGCAAGTCTTATTGCTAAGCTGATTAGTTTGTTAGGAGAGAGAGACGAGAGGAAAAGAAACGTTTATGTCCCTCTCGTCTCTCTCTCTCTTCCACAAACTAATCAACTTAGCAATAAAACTTGCATAGTGTAAATTACGGCTCATCAATAGAGGGCATATAGTACATTCGTGAGCAATCAATTAGAGAGACGCTTTAACAGAGCATGTTGCCCTTAAAGCTTTTGAAGCCAGGCTAGTAGAGTGTATATTCTGACAAAGGAATATTTAGATTGTTTGTTAAAAAATTAAATCATGTTTTGAAAAACACGGTGCTGAAACTTGGTCATACAACAATACATTTTCTGGACTCGCAACAAAAATAAAGTCAAGCTGTATGATGAGTTGTGCTTGTAGGTGTTATACCAAAGGTAACATATTGATAATTCTGATTCCAAAAGTATCAATAAGAATTTGATTATAACTTTTTTTAATGTTTGCAGCTGCTAAAATATGCATTTATTGCCAAAATATGTAAAAATATGCAGTTAGCGCCGAGACTTATTCACAAGATCGGAACAAAAAGAGTGTCGTAAAGATGCTTCAATAAAGAGCTTTTGTGTATGTAGATAAGTGTGTAGGTAAGTGGACTGGAATGGAAGAATATTGTGCGAAAAAAGCGAAGGCAGTTCCATCTACAGGCAAGGTCATAGCATTACTACGCTTACTATCAAGATAACGCACAAGCTCACATATCGTCGCTGTTTTATCTAACTCACCTATCTAACATTTGTAAAATTTTACAGAAGTGCAGCTTTTATGATTGTTTTCTATATGCTTTCTTATGAAAACGTCTGAAATATTTTTACTTTTATAGGTTCAACAGTAATGTTTACATTCATAAAATTTGTAGACAAGGTCTATTAATTTTTCAAAAAAGTGTCAGTTAGGTCGGTTAGCTAAAACAGCGACGATATCTACTATTCCAATAACAAAACTCAATAAATTAAAGTTCGAATTACTTTATTAAACACTTCATACGCCAGATTTTGCTCATCCTGTCTATTTTCTGATGCTGTTTATAATTCATTCATTCATTCTTTTAATTTATTTAGTTTTTGAATTTTGAATAAATAACTCAGGCGGGCCACCGTTTGGTCGTAACACAAGAAAGCCGAATAGAGAAACCCTGTAATAAATTGTTTATTAAACAAGTGGCATGTGTCATTTTCTATAACATTGTATTGTTAACAAAACAAGTGCGAAGTAATGTGTGTCCATCATTATTTTCTAGCAAAACTCATGAATGAAAAGAATATATTTCACTCAAATGCAAGACTCTAGGGACTTCTTTTAAAAACGATTTTATAGCAGTTCTATAAATTAATCTTCATCTGGTCTTATTACTGTAAAAAATAAACAGTTTTGTGAAAGACTTACATAAATATAACTCAAAAAAACATAAAGAAAGCTTAGCATTTTTAAGAAAACCCCAGAGACTTTTCGAAACAGATTTACTGTTAACAACAAAATCAAATAGAACACAAAGGAATTGTTAAAAAATGACAAAACATTTATTTATGTATGTGTTTATCCTTAGCAAAACACAAGTTCAATAATTGAAGATACTGTACAGCATTAAAAAAAAACTAAATGTTCTCACATATCTGGCAAATATTAATCTCTTTGTATTGACTTAGGACACACTTTCAAGATCAAATTTTTCATGTTAAACATCAAATTACTCATTAATTTTTAGACGGCAAGAACACATTGTCTTGTTCTCACATCAACGTAGACAACTCAAAAAAAAAGTATCTTTGCCCTATTGCAACCTTAACAGCAGCAACAAAAAATCACAATTTAATCCTTTTTATGATGATCTCCAACACATGCAGCAGTTTTGGTGTTAATAACGCAAACACACGCACACACACATATACATACAACTGCCTTAAACCCCTACACAGATTTTGCTCAAACATTAATTTATTTTTTAAATATACATACTTACAAATGCCGGCCACTGCTGCCGGAAACAAAGAAATTTGTTATTTTTCCACTTTCATATTTTTCGCTCTCCCCCTGCAATTATTTTTAACTTGACACATCAAACTTGGGAAAAATAGACAAGTTCCTGGGATTAACACTCTTTACCTAAAACATTTGTCATTTTCATAATATTCCTTCAGATTTGTGCTCTTGATTTTTTTTCATTCGTTCTTGTGATAAGAGCAAGAACATGAAACTTATGTTCTATTTTAAAATCCAATGCCGAAATTATTTTAACTCCATACATTTTGGTCACGTGTACATGTACCTTCAAATTTAGTAATATTAAGATTATAATCAATTGATATAATTTATGTGTATATTTTTTTAATTCCTTTAAGAAATATTTTTTGAGATTTATTTTCGTTTATTTGGTAAACTTTCGCATATTATGTGCTATCATATGTTAATCTGGGGTAATGCGGAGATTTAACCAAATGGTAATGGCTCGTAAACCATGACGTAAAATTGTCTGAGTGCGTGCGACAAAGATTATATTAATAACAAATTATAAAAAAAACAAAAGCATATGCATATTAAAAACAATCTATATATGTTGTATGTACTATATGTACAACAACAATGCACGTAGATATGAGTATGCATGCGCATATGCATATCAGGCTACAACACGAGTATAAATCACATACTTTTTTTTTAACATTACATTTTAACCAGATCAAAACATTAATTACACATCTGCTCGCCTATAGGAGAATGTTTAATATGTAAAATAAGGAAACGGATTACTTTAATTTCCACACACTTTTTGAAACTGCAAAGTGATTGCCTGGAGATCATCAGAGAACGACAAAATCTGATTGAAAAAATATTCATACGTAATCAATATCCTAAAAGCATGCCTTTGTGTTCATGCAATCAAACTTGTTCCAACATACATAATCGTTGCTGCTTTTTAAGGTTCCGTACACCAAAGGTGAAAAAAGGACCCTTTTGCTTTCGCTACGATGTCCGTCAGTCCGTCTGTTCGTCTGTCCGTCACACGGTATTTTCTCAGGAACCGTAAGAGCTACGGACCTGAAATTTGGACAGAGTATGCAGAACCTTGGCCACTACAACAACAAATACATAAGAATTAGAAATTAAAGGGTGTTCCAAAACGAGCGACGAAAAATATTAAAATCTCATGTAATATACATACAATTGTATGTAGGTGTGTACATATGTATATTGACACTTGAAATTTGTAAAATTAGTGTATTTTTATATAGACTACAACAATAAACATTAAAATATTAAAAAAATTTAATTAAAGGGTGGTCCATCAGTTAATGCAATTTTGACTATGTAATTTTGACAATTTGCTATATCTTGGAGACCGTAAGAGGTAAACTCTTGAAATTTTCAAAAACGGTAAAACTAAAAAATCCAAAAATTATAAATTCGCCAAACCGAAAAAAATCGCCGAAACCTCAAAACCTGAAAAAAATCGACAAATCGAAAAAAATCGACAAAATTAAAATAAAAATTCTAGCACTAAAATAAATCGCCAAATTCGAAAAAATCGTTTAAATGAAAAAAAATCGCCAATATGAAAAAAACGCCAAAAACCGAAAAAAATCGCCATAACGCGAAAAATGCGCCAAAACCAATATAATTGTTTATGTGAAAAAAAAATCGCCAAAATTAAAAAAATCGCCAAAATTAAAAAAAATCGCCAAATTTAAAAAAAAATCGCCAAAACGAAAAAAATCGCCAAAAACCGAAAAAAAATCCTCAAAACGAAAAATAAAGTGCCAAAACTAAAAAACATCGCCAAGACCAAAAAAAATCACCTATATGAAAAAAACGCCAATATTAAAAAAAATCGCTAAAATTAAAAAATCGCCAAAATAAAAAAACGCCAAAATAATAAAAATTGCCAAAATTAAAAAAACTTCAAAAACCAAAAAAAAAATCGCCAAAACGTGAAAAAAAGTGCCAAACCTCAGAAAGCGCCAATAAATTCAAAAAAACTCCAAACTAAAAAAAACGCTTAAAACCGAAAAAACCCAAAAACGAAAAAATGCCAAAACTATAGTTTATATTGTTCGTATTGAATTACATATATCGTGCCCGTACGGAACCCTTCGTGCGCGGGTCAAAGTCGCACTTCACTGAATTTATTTTTAATCATTCCAATCATACAGTTGTTGTTGGCTCTACGATTATAAACATGTGTCGCATCATACCAATCAATTCGGGTGTTTGCTCCTTTTTTCCATTCATGATTATTTTGATGAAAAATAAAATAAGTAGGCAAAAGCGTTCGTTCTGATTATCAACAAATATTTGTATGATGAATAAAATCAAAAAAGCAAAAATGAGCGCGTATGAGCGCGTATGCATAAAGTGATGATGATTTTTTAGAAACAACGGAATATTATGTACTTATGTATGCATTTAGCAATTTATATACCGATGGTATCAATTAGAAAATCCATATTTCGTATTTTTTACGAAATTAAGTTTTTCAGTGAATCCAATACATTGCACACCAGTACACCTCGTCAAAAAAATTTAATGCAATACTGTAAAAATAACGCTTTTGCAAGCAGTTGGATAAAAAAGTTACATTGTGAATATTACAGTTTCTATTATACCTTGTCCTGTAAAATTGCAATTACTTGTTATGGCCCTTCTACTTGACGTTGTATAAAGTTATAACGTTATATAACGTTACTGACTGTCTAACAGACATATCATCGCCCAGCCCCCAAACGACATTTAGTGCGTTGGCTCCCCTTTGATGTATAGAACCACTATGAAGGGATTTTTGGTAATACGAATGAGAAGGGGATAACAAGGTGCAAAAAGGTTAAAATCGGTAACTCGGAAGCTACGATAGACAAACTCCAAATTTCAAACAATAAAATAAGCTCACACGTGTTTGGTACTTTTTCGATAAGTGTACTTTTAGGGGTTAAAAAGCGGTAAAAATTTAAGCTTAGTATCTTTATTACACTCGACACATCTTCTAAAGTATTAAGCAAAGCAGAGAGGTTTTTAAGTCGTTCTTTTCCCTTGAAAAGAATCTGAAATAAGTTTTGACACTTTCTAAAAATTCAAATTTATAAGGGGTAAAATAGTACCCGTTTTCATTACTTTTTTTGTTCTTTAGCTTATCATTTTATATACATATGTGTGTATGGATATACATATGTACATGTAAAAATAATTTACAATGACTTCTTACAAATAGTAAAAGCTAAAATGTGTGTTTTTAGAAGGTGCCAAAAAAGTTACTAAAATGGGTATATACGAAAAAATTTTAAATTCGGTAGAAGTCATATAGTTGAAACATTTTAAGTCTGAGTTAAATATTATTAACTGATATAGTGTATTCTTGAACATTGGAACTAGAGGGTACTTTGAATATTAAATATTCAAAAAACACTATTCGGAAAAGGTACTTTTCGAAAAAGTGCCTTTTCGATTTTTTTTTAAATTATTTTAAAATCCTGATCTTTTTTCTTTTAAAAGTGTTTGCTTACTGATTTGTATTAAAAAAATAATATTTTTCATAACTCCTCTGCTTTGATTTTATTCAACATGAAAACCTGATTATATAAAAATTTTAATAAAACATGTATGAAATTACTTGCAACTTACCAAACGATACGTTCGTAAGTATGATTCTGATTTTATTCAACATTAAGTTTTGTTACATGATTAAAGGCCCAACTATAATATGAATAAACTGGCTTAAGCTAATGCCAGAATTGAACGATAAGTCTGTCAAATACTTAAGCAATTCAGATGTGACTTTTAGGTGGCCACAATGTACTTAAGTATTCTTTAGCCACAGCTGCACATATACGTATTGTTCACAATTTTTTAGCAATTTTGTTTCTTCTTAAAACTAAAAAATAAATGCAATTCAATCAAATTAACTTGTTGGAATATCCTAATCCATTAAAAATTCACGTATAATTATATCCTCCACTTTATTACTTGTTTTATTTGTTTTGCCTACTAAAAAGTACAACAATGATCATACATAAATAAACTCATGAGTATGTGTGGATAGGTGTATTGTAAAACAAAGAATGAAAATAAAAGTTTTGCTTTATTTTCTGAGTTTAAAATAAGAAACAATAAAAAAATATTTAAAATCAATGAATATTTTCTGATGCTGTTTGCTTGAGTTTAAAAAAATACACAAACCGTGTTTTCCGTACGGATCATGCGTTCAGTTTGGCACTTAGCTTAAGCAAATGACATTTGACGAAACTTGACGAAAAGTTCCATAAGTACATTATAGTTTGCCACATACGTTTTATATGTAACCGCACAGTTGCTTAAGTTCGCTTATTCACATTATAGTTGGGCCTTTAATGTGAACAAAAGTTTAATGTATGATGAATGATTAGAATAAAACATGTTCGATCACTCGACTCACATTTACTTAAATGAAGCGTTCACCATTACGATGATGATTTTACTCAATGTTGATTTATTTTGCATGATTAAAAGTGAATAACAAATTTATAGTATGATTAAATCAGGAAATACGTGATTTTTGTCGATCTCTGGTGATCACTGAGTCCGTGTAGTAGAGTTGAGCGATATTTTGAAACCTGTTACTTTTTCACAATGATTGAAAAATCACAAATCACAACTGTGACTGAATTTATCAAGTAACAGGTTTTGGAAATATACTTCTTTCATACAAACAGTGATTGTTCTTGTATGCTTACTTTACAGTAAATAAAGCTACCACACAAATTTTTATACTCTTTACCAAAAAACGGTTAAAGGGTATATATAGGTTTGTCATTCCGTTTGTAATTTCTACAATATTAATAAGCGACACATAAAGTATATATATTCTGGATCCTTATGCATAGGGAAGACGAGCAAGCGATGTCCGTCTGTCCGTCTGTCTGTACGTGAAATCAGTTTTCCCAAGCTCCCAAAACAGCTAGAGACATCGTTCTTGGACTGGTGTGTCAGAAATTTTCCGAAAGATTTTGCTATTGAAAATCAGCAAAATCGAGCAGATGGTTTCAGAGCTGGAAAACTCAAACTCAATTTACCCATAGAAAATAACTACCGAAAACAAGTTTTTATTACTTTTATATTAAATTAACTTATTTTATACTTCGGTATTAATAAAATTGGTATTTATAATTAAAAAAAAAAATAAAAACTTAACAAAACTTTAAAAAAAACTTTAACTTTATTCCTAATAATTAAACATATTTCATGTTTTAGGAAGAAGGCTATTTTCTCAGGAACGGTAAGAGCTACGGGTCTGAAATTTGGACAGTGTATGTAGAAGTTTGGTCGCTACAACAAAAAATATATAAAAGCTAAAAATTAAAGGGTGTTCCAAAATGAGCGACGAAAACTTTTAAAATCTCATGTAATATACATACAATTGTATGTACATATGTATTGACATTTGAAATTTGTAAAACTAAAAATGAAATTTGTAAAATCGCCAAAATGAAAAAAAACCCTAAAATTAAAAAAACGCCAAAAACCGAAAAAAATCTCCAAAACAAAAAAAGAAATGCTTATATAAACAAAAATCACCAATAATTAAATTTAATAAAAAATCGCCTAAATAAAAAAAATCGCCAAAATCAAAAAAAAATCGCCAAATTGAAAATAAATCGCCAAAATTAAAAAAAAAGCCAATAACCGAAAAAATCGCCAAAACAAAAAAAAAATTGCCTATATGAAAAAAATCGCCAAAAATTAAAAAAGTCGCTGATATGAAAAAAAAATTGGCAAAATCAAAAAATCGCCAAAATTAAAAAAAACGCCAAAACGAGAAAAAAGTGTCAAAACAAAAAAAAATCCCACAATGACAAAAATCCGCAAAAATCGCCAAAACAAAAAAAATTCTTATATGAACATAAATCGCCAGAAATTAAACAAAATCGCCTAAATGAAAAAAAATCGTCCAAATCAAAAAATCGCCATAACAAAAATAAATCGCCAAATTAAAAAAAAACGCCAAAAACTGAAAAAATCGTCAAAACAAAAAAAAAATTGCCTATATGAAAAAAATCGGCAAAAAATTAAAAAAAATCGCTCAAATGAAAAAAAAAAATCGGCAAAATCCAAAAAATCCGCCAAAACGAAAAAAAATCGTCAACAACCAAAAAAAATCGCCAAAACGAGAAAAAAGTGTCAAAACTAAAAAAATTGCCAAAAAGAAATAAAAACGCCAAAAACCGAAAAAATCGCCAAAAAATAAAAAAATTGCCTAAATGAAAAAAATTGTCAAAATCCAAAAAAATGCCAGGACGAAAAAAAATCGCCAAAATTAAAATAAAAAGCCAAAAACCGAATAAAATCGCCAAAACGAGAAAAAAGTGTCAAAACTTAAAAAATTGCCACAAAAAAAATAAAATATATGAAAAATAAAAAAATTGCCTAAATGAAAACAAAAATCGTCAAAATCAAAAAAATCGCCAGAACGAAAAAATCGCCGAAATTAAAAAAAAACGCCAAAAACCGAAAAAAATCGCCAAAACCCAAAAAAATTGTTTATATGAAAAATAATCGCCAAAACTAAAAAAATCAGCAGAATAAAATAAATCGCCAAAAATTTAAAAAGCACCAAATTAAACATAATGCCAAAAACCTAAGAATTGTGTGAAAGTATGAAAGTATGACTTTTTTCACAAAATTAATATGTACCTAAATATCTCTGTGCTTATGTATGTATCTCTATATTACATAAACGCACTTTGGTAAAGGGTATATAAGATTCGGCACAGCAGAATATAGGACTCTTACTTGTTTTTTATACCTTCAGCTTTTGTCAAGAAAACACGTCAAATCGTGTCAAATCGTCTTGTCTGGCAACTATTTACAGCTCACATTTTTATATTTGCAATTTTATTGTCTCTCTGTCTCTTATACGACAATTCTCAATATCTGCTCCCATATTCTGTAAGTTGCTAAAGCTAAATTCTATCGCTAAAATACTGAACAAATAGAAAATTAAAAACTTTTGGCGATGACATAAATCACGAAAATTTCGGCGAATTACATTTTTAAGTCATTGCCTGATTTAGCAATACACGTTTCAAAATTGCATTCGTAGCCTAAAATCGAAAATCGACTTTATAAATTTTTATCGTTAGAGATTTAGCTTTAGCGACTTACAGAACACGGGGGCTGGACGGAGTTGTTGCTAATTATTTGCTTTTGTCGCTCTTCTTATTATTATTTATTAAGATACCAATACTAATAAATAATTGAAGTTTTCCAACACTGGAAACATATTTTTAATTTTTTTATTTTTTTTTAGTTTAAGAACGATGTCCCTAGCTTTTCTGGGACTTCAGACTCTAGCGATTTCACGTACATCAGACGGACGGACGGATGGACGTACGGGCAGACGGACATCGCTTATTCGTCTTCCTCGTCTTTCCTGTGCATAAGGACCCAGAATATATATACTTTATGAGTCGAATAATCACAATGAGGAAATTACACACGGAATGACAAACTTACATATACCCTTTTCCAATTTTGGTAAAGGGTATAAAAAAATGGGGATTCATATTTAAACAATAATTGAAACCTTGCTCACACATGATATATCAGGTTGCACGTACATATATTACTTACGTTGCTGACTAACGATGTCATACTGATGTCATTGATTATTATGGAAGTACCTTGCAGCATTTCTCGCTGGTTATTCATTAATTGGAAGGAGTTGATTGTTACCCAGCAAAAAATTTCAAATAAGGTAATCGTGTTTGGAATTAAGCATTTTTGGTGGAAGCTATTCCCTACTGGATTACCAACTTAATGATTTTAACAAGGCGTGAGACTAAAATAATCAATTCTGGAGATGTACTTACTTTTTTTTTCTCAATTTGTTCACGTAATCTATTTAATCAAAAAAATTCATTTTCGTCATTTAGCAACTTGTAAGTAAATTTGTTTTTAATTTTAGGTAATGTGATTTGTAAGCGAGTAACGAAATTTGGTAATCAGAAAAGTAAGTCATTATATGGCAAGTAGTTCTGTTGGTAATGTGTAATTTTTTGCTGAGTAGTTAATTATTATTATTATTATTATTTCGCAAAATAACAGAAGTTTGCTACAAGAAAAATAATTTTAGGGCTAAAGTACTAAAATCTGTCATTATTCAAAAGAAAGTTAATGTATATATATTATTCTCTAGGAACAACGTTATTAAAAAATCACTGAATAGCTCATCTCTAGTTGCTACCTTATCTCTAAATTATAGAATAACGGTGAGCATCCATTTGTTAAAGGAAGTAGCTTTGCTACCTGCTGGAAAGAGTGGAATGTGACCTTGAATCTCCGTGAGCTCAGCAACAATACTAGGGAAGCTTTTCATGGTGAAACTTTGAAGTGTCACGAGTGCCTTATTACCAGTACAACAGGCACAGTTGGCGGAACGATTAAACCGCTTCTGTGAGTTTAATGGATGATAACATGGCAGCATCGTTATTGTGACGGACACCTATGGGTTTTAATAGATGATGTTTGTTGAGGTTCTTTTTGGGATATCACGTAACGGTTTCTGGCAAACAACATAGTGCCAATGGTTTCAACCAATATTGCTGGGAGAAAAATGTTGGATGGCTAGTGTCAAACCAATACTTGTAGTTAAACGAACGAGTTCCACCTGTCACTTTTTAAAGTCTTGTTGCTATTCAACAGGTGCTGCTTCTGATGGTGGTACCTGTTTCCAGTATTGAAGGAGTATTACAATTATAACTTCTCGTGTCTGTCCGATAAGTATAACTTCTTGCACTTTGCCATCCACCACAGGTCTCTCAAGGATAGTTAGGTTATATGGTTCAAATTAGATGAGCCAGAGATAAATGCGCAAAAGAGCCCTAATGAACACTTGAATTCATCCAGTGCTAAGGCAACTATGAAAAAGGGTCAAAGCACACGTGCTCACGTTAATCTTAGATACGCTTCTTATTAAACGATCAACTCCCTGACCATCGCATTCTCACAAGGTTGATGCCTGCAAGGAGATGGCGTTGGCCGAAGTAATTACCACTTTGGCTACAAAACCAAAGGTCCTGGGTTTAAGCCCGGTCACCGAAGAAGTCATTAAATAACAACACCACGCATTTTCATTATATGCATTAGTCTCCCTTTGTGTCACTTGTTGAAGGAAAGTTCAAGCGATGAAGGATAGGAATTTCTCACTGAACATCGAGCGTCTTCATCGATATTGTGTAAGAAAATTATCAGCGAAGTAAAATAGGTAATAAGATAGCAACTAAAGTCAGCTTCCAAAATTAAATGGAGTTAATTGGCACCAGAGGCGCTGCAGCTCTGTTGTATTAAAAATATGCAAAAAACATACAAGTCTGGTTTTTGCACATTTTAGAATGAAGCTTTCCTCTATCTCTTCATTTACCACATGTCTTTTCTATTACTATGCTTTTCGTAAAGAAAGTAACACCCAATCACCTAGACTATTTTAATCACGAAAAGATCACGCAAGACTTTAACGCTAACTCACGATAAAAAACTTTCATACTTCCGTTATTGGAACTACAATTTAACGGATATAATGATCGTATGATCGATCAAGTTATCATTCTCTTGCATACACAGTACCTTAATTAAAATCCCTTCGTCATCATATTTACCGTTTGTGATAGCTTCTTTGGAAAATTCAAAAAATAAATATTCTTACAAAGCTGGCCTGCAACAATGTATATACAACACAAAAAACAACAAGGATGTATAGACTGATTGTGGCAAAGCAAATATTTCAGTTTGAAAATTTACATCATATGTACATATATACATAGGTATTAGTGATGTAACGAATGTCAATTTTTGTTATTCGCGGATACAAATACGAATATTTCAAAAGATATTCGCGAATACGAATATTTGAAACGATATTCGCGAATACGAATACGAATATTATATGCAATATGAAATTTAAAAAATTGTTATGAAACAGGACATCACACTCTTTCTGGCGTTCTTTAAAGTTAATAAAAAGTACCCAAAATTTTAATGATCGTCATTGAATAATATTTGAAAATGATACAAAGCACAAATTTCTATAAAAAAATTTATGTATTTCTACAAACTGAGATTTTTAGTCAATTATTTAAATTTCGTTTAGGATTTATGCATTTATTTATTTAATTTATTTGGGAAAATATTCGTATTCGTATACATTCGTATTCGCATCCGCCTAAATTTAGCGAATACAAATACATTCGTATTCGCCTGAAAATGGCCGAATATTTGACAATTCGAACACGAATACGAATATTCGTGCATCATCACTATATACATACATATACATATACAGACATATACAAATCAGCAAAATCGAAGAAACAGTTTCAGAGCTGGAAAACTCAAACTCTATTTTCCCATACAAAACAACTACCGAAAACTAGTTTTTATTACTTTTTTATTAAATTCACTTATTTTATACTTCAGTATGAATAAAATTGGTGTTTCGAATTCCAAAAAAAAATAGAAAACAAAAAAAATTAAAAAGACGCTTCCAGGGTTGGAGAACTTTAATATTTTTTCTTATAATTAAATATATTTTATATTTTAGGAAAAAGGCTATTTTCTCAGGAACCGTAAGAGCTACGGATCTGAAATTTGTAAAGAGTATGTAGAACTTTGGTCGCTACAAACACAAAAATATGAAAGTTAAAAATTAAAGGTGTTCCAAAACGAGCATCGAAAAATGTTGAAATCCCATCTAATATACATATATCAATTGTATGTACATATGTATGTACACATATAGACACTTTAAAATTGTAAAATTACAGTATTTTTATACAGACTACAACAATTAACACTAAAATTTATAAAAATTAAAATTACAGGGTGTTCTGTCAGCTTATGTAACTTTGACTATGTCATTTTTACAACTTGCTCTATCTTGGTAACCGTAGGAGGCAGTCTTAAAATTTTATAAAAACGGTAAAACAAAAAATTTCCAAAATTATAAAATCGCCAAACCGAAAAAAATCGCCAAAACCCGAAAAAAGTTGCCTATACGAAAAAAGCATTAAATTAAAAAAATTCTAGCAGTGAAATAAATTGCAAGAATTAAAAAAATCGCTAAAATGAAAAAAATCCACAAAATAAAAAAAGGCAAAACCCTTAAAAAATCGCTAAAAAAGAGAAGAAAGCACCAAAACTTAAAAAAGCACCAAATTAAAAAAACGCCAAATCGAAAAAATCACCAAATTAAAAAGATTCTAGCACTAAAATAATTTGCAAAAATAAAAAAAATCGCTAAAATGAAAATTATCTCAAAAGTGAAAAAAAAATCGACAAAATAAAAAAAAAACCTTAAAAAATCCCTAAAACAAGAAAAAAGCACCAAAACTTAAAAAAGCAACAAATTAAAAAAATCGCCAAATCGAATAAAAATTACTAAATTAAAAAAATTCTAGCAATAAGATATATTACGAAAATAATAAAATCGCTAAAATGAAAAAAATCGCCAAAATGGAAAAAATCGCATAAATAAAAATAAACGCCAAAAACTTAAAAAAATCGCTAAAACGAGAAAAAAGCACCAAAACTAAAAAAACACCATATAAAAAAATGGCAAAAACCTAAAAAAATCGCTAAAACGAGAAAAAATCACCAAAACTAAAAAACAGCACCAAATTAAAAAAAAACCACAACCCGGAAAAAATCACAAAACCTAAAAAACTAACTAAAAAAAATGCTTAAAACCGAAAAAACCCAAAAACGAAAAAAATGCCAAAACTATAGTTTATATTGTTCGTATTGAATTACATATCTCGTGCCCGTACGGAACTCTTCATGCGCGGGTCAAAGTCGCACTTCACTGAATTTAATCACATAGTGTAATCAAATACTGTGTTGCCTATTAACTTGGTTAGAACGGCTGTTTTCTATGGCTATGGTTATGTCACGTCTGATTGAACCTTAAGTTACCAACCACTGGTGTAAAAGCATGTAATGTATTTGCTCTCTTTTATTTTGTCATAATGCCAATGAGAATTGTTTGTGGTATTGAAGGAATTCTGTCGCTTATTAATGACACATGATTACTTTTTATCAAATTGACTACAATTGTTCCTTTGGTGAGGTCGTTGTAGCATTCCATTGGTGGCGCAATTGCCAAACCAAACACCAATATTTGTACTGTCTTACTCATAAAAAATATATTTGATTTTTAAGAGGTTTATAAATTAGCTTTTCATACAAAATTTGTTGTATAAACCCGTTATAAAACAAAATAATTTTTTATAAATAACACAGGTATATATAACATTCTTAATTTCCCATCTTTCCAAATTATCTAATGATATTTAGTGGAAAAAACTCGAAAATATGTTAAGAAATATAGGGAGATTTTAACATCGCCCAGATGCATCGTGTAAAATTTTTTATCGTTGAGAGACGTACGCAAATGTAAAAATGCTAAATTGCCACGGCGTCAAAAACTTGCCACAGAAGCGATGTGAACTTAAATCAATGTTATGATATTATTTTCCTCACTGCAATGGCTCTAAATGTTGCATACATACATAAAAACATCATATCTATGGCTCACCCTTGTCCAATTTTATGCTTCATATTAGTGGCCTGCGTAAGCAGTCTTGAAATGTAAATATGTCATGTTTTTTAAATGTATTCTCGTGGCATGTATTATACTAAGCCAATAATAAATGCTGTTATACTAAAAACGAAGCACGATGTTTGTATTGGGGTACGTGTATATGACAGTTAATAAGCGATGTCGCCAAGACGTCTTGTTTAAACAAACAATGAAAATAAGTACTGTTTATACATGTATGCTTGTTATTTTGCATGTTGTACGTTTGGGTGTGTGTGTAAGATTTAGATGGTAAGCTATTATGTTTGTGTTTAAGGGAGGTTTTTTAAAGCAAGCGCATACAACTCATGTAAATGCATGTGTGCGTTTGTATGTGCGCAGAAAAATAAGAGAGCATGCAAAAATTATGTAGGTATGTATGTATGTACATGCATGACGTTAGTATACGCGTCAATGAGAGAAAAAAGCACAAGCACAACAAATTCTAAAGTCACGAAGTATTTTCTTCTTTACTCTTATACCTGCAATAAGTTAAACAAATGTATTGCCGAACACGTCGTTTAGCGTTTTTTGAGAAGATTTCACTGTAGTAAAGCATTTGAAATTGCCTTCATGCCTTAAAAGTTCTTATAAGACATCTTGTGCAGGTCTTTACTTCATATCATTGTGTATCAGTCAAATGTACTAAAGTTCATAGATCCTCGTGAGTGCTTAAGCTATACATGCTGATTCATGTTGTCGCAAAGTATATATATTTAATAAAAGAGTTTCCTTATCCTCACACGGTCTATTATATTATATTATATTAAGTATCTTTACAAGCCTTTATGTAATTTGGAGACACTATTTATATTCATTGCGAGAAGTTTCGTCGCGTCACTCCTCAGCCCAACAACCCAGTAACTGTTTCAATATGAAATCGAATATAAGACCGAATATCGTCTAGATTGAAAAAATTATCAATTAACGATATTTTATTATTAACAATATATTGTAACATGTTTTTTATAAAACGTTTCCTATTTTGACACTTACATTGCTTCATCACTTCGCTTGGTTCATATTTTGGCATATTTTATCTCGTCTCAGATTTCATACACTAAAACAAGGGTGTCAACCTTGTTTATGTTTTAAAGCTTGAACTGACAGGGAAGCTAATAATCATTACCACCACCAATGGCGAAAGAAGTCAGTAGCAAGCAAGTGACATGCACAATAAAGACCCTCAGGACTCTCTGCATGACTGTATTACAGGGCACTGTGCTGCCACAGTGAGGTGTAAGAAACGTATGCGATAACAAACACTTGCAACTATATGAATGGAATAAAACAAAAATGAAAGACTGGATGTGGGTTTTACATTCTGTGCGAAATGAAAACACTCGTACCATAAATGGCAAATTATGGTTTTTAATGTATATTATTGCTTTAAACAAATTTTCTGATAAATTGAATTTTGGCCTGTTCATTTAAATTTTTTTTTAAAATAATTTTTGGAAAGAATGGGAAACACCTCAGGGGGCAAACACTAAAAGAAGCAACAAAAGGGTTGTAAACTTAAAATTGATAAATTTGTTGTGTATATAATTTTGTCATAAAGAATAGGTTTATTACAAAAGTAAGACAAATTGGGTATTCGCTTGACTTTAATCTTATTTTATAATTTTCAAACTTAATTTTTCCATTAAAATTGCTCTCACACTGTGTTACAACGAAAGATGTGTCATTTTTAATTTAATTTCAAATTGGCTTAACAAATTCACGAGAATTGATTGATTTATTATTTTCAATTATATTTACACGATTAGAAGTTAAGCTGGGGAATTTTTACTGTTTTATGCATAAATTTTGTTTACAATCACGACAGCTACAACATCATTTTAATTCCATTCCCCAGCTAATTTACAGAGTAAAAAAATGAGAAGGACAATAACATTCAGTTTAACAGAGAATTAAATCGATATACAGACACAAAACAATGCAAATCCTTAAATATCCTTGTCTAAGAAGGAGCAGGAATGAATAAAAAAAGATTACGTAGTACGACGGGACGTAAATGAAAGCCAAAACTAAAATAAAATTAAAAACCGTTTGGGGTATTGAAGAAAGAAAAACTCAATTTTTAAGCATTAAAAAAATTAGAATAATATGTACTAAGAATTGTGAGCAGAGCAGAGGAGTAAGTTCACAGTTAAGATGTCGCTTTGTGAAAGTTGTTTTTGGACTTTAAAATTCTTGAGTAGTTATTGTTGTTTTGTCTTACTACCGAAATGTGGTCATGACTCAACTCACATGGGCAAAATTATGGTTTTTGTCTTTGATAAATGAAATTAGGGTAATCATCACCCAGTAGCTTGTAATACCTAAATTAAGAAAAAAAACTAGTTTGATCAGTATTAAGATGATTACAATTTCAACTGAAATGTGCCAAAATTAGTAAGAACCAAAAATGTTCTGTGTATCCGTTTTATTTAAATTTATGAAAGAAAACTAATGATATGCAAAATTTAATAAAATTTAACATGCACATCACATATTGTCCAACCAAGGTCCACGAAATTCCGAAGTATATTTATTTGACATGAAGTCCATATTTAATTTGAAAATTTTGCTTATTTGTATGGTTAAGCATTGCCTGTATGCATTTCGTTAAGGCTTCTGGAACTCATCAGTAGACTTCAACCAAAAAATTTTTTGATTGAAATTATTAACGTCCTTTTTTAAAAATTCGCAGACTTTTCTATGTAGACTTATGACCAGTTTTCCTATAAGCTTTGAATGAATGAAGCAATGAATTGCCTTAGCAGTAACGCTAAAAAAAAGCAAACTTTTTACAATATTTATTATTTATTAATTTAATACTACCTAGCAAAACATGTGCAGAACATACAAATCATTAGTTACAGTAGTTCTATTTCTGGTAAAAAAAAATCAATGAATATAACGTGGTTGTCATAGGAAGGAAGTGAAAAGGCCATTACGAAGAATTTTTGATATAAGCAACATCCTCCGAATATTAAATTCAGTAACTGTAGTGATTAGTATGCAATGAAAATGGTAAGCTTTTCGCACTAGTTCCAACTTTTCTTGCTAGTTAATATTAATTAATAACATTAATTTGACATATTATTATGTATGAAAGCTTGTAGGAATAACAAATTTTGGAATTGCAATATTATAGAAAAAATTCTGAGTCCCGCAAAAATTTTAAATTTTCCTTTTACGACTCATTGTGACTCTCTTTTTTATGTTTTCAATTCAATAAAACTTTGCAAAATATTTCAGTATTAGTTTATGTTTGTGGCTCTTCTACAAATTATACAAAAAATTCTTTAGTTATGCACTTTTGGTTCGAAATATTAAATAAATTTTAAGAAATCTTCCATAAATACTTAATAAATATTAGCAGCCCTATTCATAAAAATAAAGTTATTGAGGTTTAAAATGCGTATTAGTTAGAAAACATTTTAAGGCTACAAACGGTTTCTTAAATATATGTATTCATAATCACTATTTTAATTAAAAATCAATTAACTTTCTCTTTTAAAAAAACAATGTATTCTTTATTTGTCACTTGCATCTTACATAGTATCCTCAACTGATGATTTTATATCATGATGAATGTCAAATTGATATCATGATGAAAACTCATCACGTATAGACTCAATTTATTAATAGTATGGCCGCATTATGACATAATCATCAGAGCTCATGGTCTGATAAATTCATCTTGATATCAAATGTCATTTTATGTGTTTTATTTTGCGTTTAACATTTATTTATTAAACAATTTTCGTTTAATTAGACAACACACTATCTAGATATTTTTAGCAAGTATTTTTCAAGTATTTGTTCGATTCATCATGATATAAAATCATCAATGTCTAACCCCCTTATGCAAAAAAATATTTTACTTTAGCTTTAAAGTGCATATTAGTTGACAAGCACTTTAAGGCTAACACTGCTTTGTTAAAAAATTGTATGCAAAACACAACTTTAATTATTTTGTTATTTAATAATAAATACTGGTAACACCACCGTGTTCAACAACCACTTCTCAGCTTATGATGTACAAAATTGAATAAAATTTCATTCGGGTATTCAAATATTTTTTTATTTTATTAAATAAATTTTTATTTTCTTGAAGTAAAGCAACCTAATTTAAACAATATGAGCTTCTGACATGAAAGGAAACCAGATAAACATTTCTATGAAGTAAAAGTAAATAAAATATGAAGAACAAAGAAGAATTATCACAATTTATTTTATTCGAATGAAATTAGTATGTGAATATCCAGCTTTTTTAGATTTGTTTTGATTGTATGTACATCACTAAAACATTTTCGTACAATTGTATTTATTTTGATATTTTTTTATGGATTTTACGATGTATTTTGAATCAGTTGGATAATTTGACGAGGTTTTCCATTACATGACAGAAATAATAAATCTAAGCTAAGAGATAACACATCTAGCTTCATTTTCAGATGTAACAGGAATCAATATGTGTTATATTAACAAAAATATTTGAGGTACAAGATATGAATGTGTATACATTTTGAAAATATCAACTTAAAGTAGTCTTAACAAATGTGGGGACCTACTTTATAAATTTGATGTAATAGTTTTTTTTAGAATACAACTTTACTTAACATTGCTTTGCAAAGCGTTGTTAAGTTTTTTTGCATAAGACCCTAACCCTTTATGTTGATATTAATGAAAAAATTAAATTTTTCAATATTGTTTTGATTGCTGATCTAAAGAAGCAAAACAAATTTTGAAAAATATAATTACAAAGATCTAGCAACACAAAATTTGATTTATGTTTCAAATTTTGTTGTTCAACTCGTAGTTCTGCTGTAAAAAAGAGATATTTGTATTTCCATTTGAGTTTTTCTTACAGCTGCATTATGAGTTGACCAACAGAAGCTGAAGTGTGTGAACCGGTACTATGTTAGTTCTGGAAAACAACGATTATTAAATCACAAAGTAGTCGTATATATATTTTTTTATTTGTGCTTTTTTCGAATGGGACAATAGGCTGTGAATTGAGCAATTATGTTTTTCGGGAATTCTTACATTTAAGTTCAACATTTGTTAACGCACTAATAATCCAAAATTATTATTTTACTTACAAACAAGCATTTGGTCAGCTTAAACCAATATGCGATCTGCGCACATCTCAAGGAGAACCAAGCTGAATATATTCAACTCCTGCATAAAATCCACGCACGTTTAAAATTTGCTTTTTATAATCCATTTTCAAAAGCTTTCGTTTTGTCATAAAAAGAACTTTTTTAGGTATAACCAAAAAATACACTCACAAAATTATAGCAGTGAGGGAATAAAAAAATTAAAATCTATTAAAAAAATGTCAATGAAAAATTTAAAAAAATTCATTTCAAATTAATTTTAAATTTTATGAACAAGGGGACAAACAATTTTAAATTATTTTATTTTATTTTATTATTATTTTAACAAGAAAAAAAATAGTTTCTTAGAGCTTAAACATTTCAACATTAAAAATTAAGTATAATTTTCGTTAAAGTAAAATAAAAAATATGTAGACCGAATTTTAATTAATTTTACATAAAAAATTTAATGAGTGTAGACTCACACGAAATTAAATAAATGTTTTAAAAACGTAAGCATAGTTTTGTTCGTTATTTTAAAAAACGTATACACTTATTTACAGCCTGTTTTTCAAAAATTAATAAACTATGTTTACGTTTTTAAAACATTTATTTATTTTCATGTTAGTGACAACAAAAGAGCTTTTAGTTTCCTACACTCATAACATTTTTTATGTAAAAATTATTAAAATTCGGTCTACATATTTTTCATTTCACTTTAACGAAAATCCTATTTAATTTTTAATGTTGATATGATAACTGACTTAAAACCGAAAGAAAAATTTTTTTTCTTTAATTTTTCACTTTAACTTACAGAAATAAATAAATAAACCAGAAAATGTGAAAGACTTTCTCCTCTATGCAAAAAAAAATACTTGTGCTTGAAGTGAACAGTAAATTAAAATTTCATAACAAAAACCGATTTTAACGTATACTTGAAACATACGTTAGTTTTTTCTTCGAGTTCCATATAAAGAAAAAAATGTCTCTTGTTTCTGTAATATTTTTGTTACCAAATTCAATATAACAAAATAATATTTGCATTATTTTACAGTCAAACAAATTACAAAAATTTTTAGCATTGAGTCAAAATAAAGTATGAGTTCTAGGAAAAAGTAATAGTTCTAATAAAAACGAAATACAATAAAAATCTATATTAAGCTGTGTATAATTTTCTAAATGAATGCTGGTATCAATTAAAAATAAAATTCCTTACCCCCTGTTCATAAAATTTAAAATGAATTTGAAATGAATTTTATTTCAAATTTTTCATTTAAATTTTTTTAATAGATTTTATTTTTTTTATTCCGTCACTGCTATAATTTTGTGAGTGTGATTTTCTGGTTATACCTAAAAGGTTCTTTTTATGAAAAAACCAAAGCTTTTGAAAATGTTTTATAAAAAGCAAATTTTAAACGTTATTGTTTATAAACGAAACATAAAAAACGAAAGGGCTTATGTTTTCTAAAAACAGGCTGTTATTTTCGAAAAACAGCCTGTAAAACCCTTACTGCCTTATTCATAAAAAAATATTTTAGGTTTATTAAGCGCTTATTTGACATATTTCTATGGCAAATTTGTCAAATAAACCTGTAATAAACCTAAAATAGTTTTTATGAATTAGACCGTTAGACGATTAATCGAGAATTATTAGTATCCCAGAATTAATTAATTTCTTACTCGAAGAAAACCAAACTCACGCAATGTGCAAACTTTCATAAAGGGTTTTTTTTTTGCTTTCACGCCAGCCAACCATATTTTGGCGACAACAATGCTTGCTCTTACTTTGCAAAGAAACAATAACAAAACAGAGCTTTCAAAACTGTTTACCTTAAATGCAAAATTTCACAGTACACAATTCACAGTCTTGTGCAAATGGTCTTGCATCGTTGCATGTGCCAAATGGTACAGTGGCGGTATTCGATGCAAATATCACTGCGTTAGTGCAAATGCAAAATATCGTAGCTTTTCATTGAACTGTGTATGTATTTTGTTGTTGGATTTTAAAGAAAAGCTACGATATTTTGCATTTGCACTAACGCAAAAGCATTCGCATCAAACATCGAATACCGCCAGTATATTGATACTCAGCACTTGCACAAGCTAAGATGCAAGCATATTTGCACAAGATTATAAATTGGGCTAGTATATCTGTTTGGACGAAGCTGCTCTAGAACAATGATAAGCAAAGACATATACATATATATAATAAAAATGAGAGTAACATGCGTGCTTGTACGAATGTACAGCGATGCCAACTTAGCTATTTTAGAGCTAAATGTTTTTGCAAATGCAGATACTTTTTTCGCAATTATGTAAGATACATATATTTATGTATTTAGGTATTTCTAATTGTAAAACCCCGTTTTTATTATAAAGTGTTCGCTTCTGAGTAATTAGAAAATTTTCAACAAATTATTGAAATGGATTCTTACTGCTAAAAATATAGGAAAGCTTGGAAATCAAATCCCGCGTTTAAAAAAATGGATTAAACCAACAAAAGATCTTTGTAAAGCTAACTCATTTTGAAAATGATTGTTCTTATTTTGTAACTTAACGTATATACAAGTATATGTAAATGTGTATGGTTATATTGTTAATGCAGATAAATATTTGTATCAATTGCTGTGAAATGATTTTATTTTAAATTATTATTTTTTATTTTTTCTTACTATTATTTTTATTATTGTAAAAAAATCTTGAAGTGCAAATTGAATAATAAATATGTACATTCATAGATTTAAAACGGAAAAATCTCGAGTTTTTAAATTTAGGTCTTTTTAGCTCTTTTTGGGTACTCAGTTGGCTCGTTTTGCCTTTGAATTGTTGGCATCACTGCGAATGTACGTGTAAAAAAGAGCATAATAAAGTGCCCACGGGCGGCATATTGATAATCTCTGCTCTGGAGCAGCTATGTACGTACAAGCCACAATGTGTGAGCTTTTGCAAAAGAGCTTTGTGCTTTCACACCGACGAAAGCACAACAACCAATCAGATCTCGTTGAAAACAATGTTTGCTGCTTACTTTGCAAAGAAATAATAAATACATTGTAAGAGCTTTCAAACCTGTTTGCCTCAAATGCAAACATCAGAGTATGTGCGCTTCGGCATAGCTGCTTTAGAATACTCGTATACATATACATGCACTATATATGTTGTGTGTAATTGAGCCGACCCTTGACCACAGCGTTCTGTGCACTAGTGAACGATAAGGCTAATAACAAAAGTTTTGAATGAAGACTGGAACTGTCATATTTTATTAGAAATCTAATAATTTATGTTTCTTTAGTAGAAAACTATTGTTGTTTCAACCAAAATTCCGACAAAACGTGAATTACAATGTCAAATATTTAACTACCACCCACCGCTTCGTACTCATTCATGGTGTTCATAATTTATAACTGATTATTGCATACATTTCAATGAAGTTTTCTATGCATTTTATTTACAGGGTCACAGATGTTTTTATTATCCACTACCCAGTATATAAACTTCAAATTTTCAAAATAAAAACAACCTCATAACACACCTGATTGGTCATAGATACTTTAAATATACGAGTGACAAATATTGAATACTGGCAGAAGTCAAATGCGAAAATAAAATCTAAGATTGTTAAATATTACGTGACACCCTTAAAAGCACTAACGAAAATAATTGTAATTTTACGTGTTTTAGCCCAAAAAAAAACTAAAACTAAAACTAAAAGAAACAACTTGACCCCTCAACTATTGTGACACTCAATATTAGTGAATGTAATAAAGGTGAATGCGAGGGGTGGAACAGTCACTTAAAAGAAGAACATGCCCGGAAAAAATTAATACAAAATTTGTTTGCATTGTAAGAAACATAATATAACAAGTTGTTATTAATCTCTTAATGAAATTGAGGTGTAGAACATTTTAACTTTTTAACATTTTATCTTTTTTGTATACTAGACACAAATTTTCGATGACTTAACGCATGTTTTCTGAGACGTACATTAGGGTGGCTTAAAAATATTGTTTATATTTTATGTAAGGTTGTCATTGCAAGAAGTTTTCTTTTTCGATGCCTAGTCACCAAATTGAAAGCGATTTAAAAAAAATCGCTTTTTGGAGTTCTATAATTATATTTTGAAATAGAAGAAAAGTTTACTTATTTTTGCAATTTGTTTCTTTTTATATGAATTTAAACGTTAAACAGTACTTTTATGTAAATTTAAGTAGGTTAGGCTAGGAAGGGTAGTGCTATAATGCACCTGCAAATCAAAATATATGAATGTATGAAAATACCACAATCATGACTTCGGCCGATATTGAAAATACGCTGTGAACTCTGCGAATTAACACAACAAATATTTTTCGTGTTGAGCGAAAAATCGCCAAACGTGCCAATTATGTTCATAGCATAAAATTGATCGCAGTAGCCTTCCAATGACGAAAAAATCATAACTTATCTTATATCAAGTATACACCTTTTAATTTTTCTTTAAATTTAAATCTAACTGTATATAAAAAACAATAAACACCAATAGCTTCTTTCGGGATTACGCTGCAACGTTGAGCCTGTCCTACGATGTCGACAGAAAACGTTCGAGCGATTGCTTTTGGTGATAACAAAATTAAAGTTTTAATATTTTATTATATATCAAACGTTTTCTTTTTATATCGTCGAACTGTTGCCTAACTAAGCTGCTCCAAAGTTTCTTGTTTCTCGTTTTTATTTAAAAATTAATAAGTAAAATATAAGTAAATTAAACTAAGAAACTTTCACCTTTTCTTTTTCCATATATTAAGTTAACTTGGATGATTGCAGTATACCTAAGAACACTAGTAGACCAACAAGAACCCTGTTAGATAAATTAAAGTTTACATAATTAATTGTTGCGAATTTCATTTTAATGGCAGACGCTTAGTTGATACACATCGGAAATCTAAAGATTTGTTGTCATCTGCAATAAAGCCCTGAACAAGAGCATTTTAAGACATTTCAAGACATGAGAGATTTTTCTAATGCTTTAATACAGCGAAATATTCTAAAACAAACGCTTAACTACACTGTTGACAAGATATTTGTTTCAGTTGTTTGTCTTGCCAAAAGTGTTGTTTAGCGTTTGTTTTAGAATATTTCGCTGTAGTGAAGCATTTGAAAAATCTCTCATGTCTTGAAAGGTCTTATAAATAGTCTTGTGCAGGACACTAATCTGCAATATACATATTTGAGTGTTGGAAGAGAGCTGACCTGAAATCAAATTCAACCATGAATAAAATGTGTATCATATTATATCAGAAAGCAGCTTGCAATATTCCAATATTATTTTGGCTGAGTTGTAACAGCTTGACTATTACATTCACCACTTCTGGTACGATATTACTTTGATCACTAACAACATTTTTCTATTATTGACACCGAACATTGAAAATGCCTGTTTTTCAAGTCTTTGGCCGAGTTTCTATATTTTAGGTGGGTGCATATTTACAATAGAAGGGCGAAATCGATGCCAAGCACCAATTGTGGCCCTACTAAAAAAATTTTGGCCGATACCAACTAATCGGCCGGACACTAGTATATGTAATCAAAGTTTGGGTGAATTAAGAATTTTTTACTGTATCAGGACATGCTTAACACGTGGCACAGTATCGTGTTTTCATATAACGAGCGGCCAAAAATAGAAAGAATTATACCTGATTTACATTAAGGAATTTATCATGAAATTTCATGAATTTTGTTGCACGAAACTTTTTCGATTTGCCATTCCAGCGTTATAAAAGAGAATGTTATATAAAAGAGGACGTAAAATAAATTTCTGGTGAATTTTTGACGGCTTCTTTGATATAAGTTGCTTCTCCAGGCCTCCTATTGGCAAATAAAAAATTTTGAAATTTGGTTAACATGTTTTAATTAGTAAAAGGTGACCAAATAGAAAAATTTTTAAAATTTATGTTCAATGATTCGCATCCGTATAGAAGAAAAGTTCGAGCTTTATGAAACTTTGTATATTTATTAAATTTTGCACACTAAAAGGTTTGGCCAAGTTTTATCAAATTCGGAGAAAAAAATTTGGAACAAGAACAAGATCTTTTAAATAAATTCCATACACGAATTACATACAGCAAAGCTTAATGTGCGTTTAATTTTTTTTTTCAAATCGGAGCAAGGGAGTGTCGAATGCAAACACATGCAAATTTTGCTTATTTTAAAAACAATGGGGGCTATTCTGGAAAACGCGTCGAAGAAGTGAAACTTTACATTCAAACAAAAACAAATTTTCAAAAATTGTTTTTGTTTGCCACGTATTTCTTAAATGAAATAAACGTGAGAATTTCAACGCGTTACTCTTTCTTTTAAAAACGGTTAATTTTGTATGAGAAACAAAAACAAATTTTTTACATTTACACAATTTAGTTTTTTGTTTTCCATGTAAGTTTCACCAAGTCGACGCGTATTTCAGAATAGACACCAATTACTGAACCTGTTTACAAAGTCACACTTTGACGCTCTATAACTTCAATTAAAAATAAAATTTTGATCTAATTCTTCTATAATTTTCTTATTTAGAGCGTATACTATTAAATAGCATCAAAATATTTTCGGATTTCAAGCATTCCATTATACTATTTTTAGTCGCCTCACAACACTGTGCATGGCACAGTAGGATTTCTTGTGCAATAAGTAATTTTTTCGACACATTAAATTTAAAAATGTAATGATGCAGTTTTGAAGAAAATTGATTCAGTATAAAGAATCCATAAATATTCCCAGTAAAAAAAGAGACTCCAAAAAAGTCATGAAAATGTAGAGTTTACGATGCGGAAGTAGTGCAAATTTCGATCCGATCTAATGATGTTTACATAGGGTTGTCATTGCAAGAAGTTCTCTTTTTCGATGCCTGGTCACTGAATTGGAAGCGATATTAAGAAAAATTCCCTTTTTTGTGTTCTATGATAATATTTTCATCTAGGAAATATAGTAAATAGTTGCCTTTTTTAACAATTCGTTTCTTTTTATACGAATTTAAGCCCGAAACAGTGTTTTCATGTAAATTTAAGCAAATAAGTTTTTAATTTTAGACTAAAAATAGTTCATAAATTTCTTTAAAAAAATTATTTTTTTTTAAAGTCTGGTGAGTATTTTCTAACACTATGGAGGAGTTACAAGGTTTTGTGTGACTAAAATAAGCTTCTGCGTGGTTTTTTCCTCACTCTCAGCAAATTAAAAATATCGATTTTTTGGAAGCAATGAAAATGTACTTCCGCTAGAATGACTTCCATTTTTTTCACTGGGATTATACCAAAAAACGTTTATTTGTCTTTGAAATAATGAAGTAAAGTCACATGTAAATATGTTGGTTCAAAATATTGAAAATTTTATTGCTCTGATTAAAATAGCGATTTTTTTCAAATATAGCTTTTTCTGCGTATTGTAAAAAAAATTATAAAGTTCGCTGATATGGTTAAAAAGATATGATAGAATAAAATTTGTTCTATAATGTGCCGTGAATGCAAACTTCCTTGGAAGAAAAAAACGGTTGATCGGTCGTGGTAGGTGCTCCCGCTATAATAAAATGAAAGGTAAGACTCCATACTATCAATTAAAAAAAAAGTTTAAATAATTAATAATAAAATTAATAAAAGTTTAAATAATTAATAATCTTTAAATTTGTCTACAAACTCATAAAATTTTTAATTTTAAAAAATTACAAAAAGATATGCAATACTTTTATGCGCGTGTGCTATGACATTTAGTGACAACAATAACTTATTTTGAATAGATTAAAAACAAAACCCAGTCGTTAAGCAGCTCTGGGTTGGGGAACATCTCTCGCGTCATCGTAATTATTTCTTAAGTGCGGTCAGGCTTGTGTGTGTTGTTTGGCCTTCGAGAGTTTTTCGTCTCGCTCGCACTGGTTGACTGATCTGCCACGGATAACCGTATAATATTGCGGTTTTTTGTGGAATTTCTTTAACAACCACGTTGCCTACTTCCTATGTGAAGGCATAGGTCGTGTACAGTCAGTCACAAAACTTTTTAAAATACTGTTAATACCATCTTGGGCATATGGTCTACATTACTCCGCCCATATTTGTGCAACACAATATTATGCAAATTTACTTTGCATTAATATGTTTAATAAATAAATAAATAAATAAAAACAAAACCATATAATTTAGTAACAATAATAAAAAGCAATTTGTCAAAATAGCAAATAGGGAAGTGAAAGAGATGTCATTAAAATTAGTTTATTTTCTGTGTTACATAGTGAACTGAGTTACGAACTCATTAATTGCAATAATAACCGATTTCATTAAATCAAAAAATGCAATGCTTCAGGATGAAGAAATCGGTATAGTGAAAAGAGCAATTTAAAAGAGGTTTCTTGGTCATTTCAAAAAACAATGGCAAGAATCGCATTAAGTAAAATCCCATTTTTTTAAATATAAATTGGCTAAAAAGTACGTTTAAAGAGTTATAAAATTTTATATGAGTAAATGTTTTTATTGTGTTTTTAGCTATATTTGAAGTATCACTTAATAGCGAGCCTAGTTGTTCAAACTAAACTAGGAAGGCCAGCGAAATATTTCGAAGATTGTCAAGTTCGCAAAAAGAGGTTCAAGGCAGCTGAATTAGCTTCAAAATATTCACAGGAATATTTGAACATTTCACAACAACATTTGTCAACCCCGTAAAGAGGTGGCGTTAACAATTTTGATGAAACTTTATAATATTCTTAATTGAGGTAATAAAACGCTCTTTGCCAAATTTCAACATCCTACGAGCATTCCTTATATTTGCTTTGCCGAACATTGTATGAAAAAATCCCTGTGCTTGGTCCGCATTGGAAAGATACTGATTGTTGGGCATTTCTTAAGAGCGGCCAGTAGGTTGGTCAAAGATAATATGTACATATGTATATAGATTTCTAAGTACTTACATTTTCAATAGAAAATTAAAATTTTTGCGAGGTGGACATTCCTAATGTGATTACGTGTGTATGTTTTTAAAAACACAACACTGAGCGTTATAAAAATTTTAGCTCGTATGTCCATAAAAGAATTTATATGTTGCGTACATGTTTATGTTTGTAATTGTAAATTTATGAGTCACTGGGGACCTATTTAGACTTCTACTTAATTTTTTTTTACATATTACACTTTCTAAGAATTCTTGCTGTAACAAGTATAAATATTTAGCTTTGAGTAGCAGACTATACTGCGGATAGTATTTTATATAAGTATGAGTGCACAAATGAATTAAAGTTTTGAATTAATGCTGTTGTTTGTGTAGTGTAGAGATTATAATGAATGTGTGTGTGTGTGCGATGGTTTCCTGGCAGTGGCTACCAAAGGGCGTAGGTCAAACGCAATTGCGTATCCATCCCTTTTATACATTACAATTTTATAAGCTTGTAGAAAAATAAAGCAATGCTAAAATGATATTAATTGCAAAAGAAATTAGTAATTTATTGCTTAAAAATGTTATTAATGACACGAGTAATACTACAGGAAATTTTTTCACTTGTTAAAGTTTTCTAAGCTTAAATTTTTATGAAATTTTCAGAGAAAATACATTTTACACCGAAGTTGGTATAAAATGTAAAAATATTAATAACCACATAATTGCATAATATTTATATAATGAATTTAATATCGCAATACTGAATTTAATACGTTCATTAGAAAAATAACAACAAAATTAATCTTTTACCCTTTACAACCCAGTGAAAAAAATGGAAGTCATTCTAATGGAACTACATTTTCATTGCTTCCAAAAAATCGATATTTTTAATTTGCCGAGAGTAAGCTAAAAACTATATAGAAGCTTATTTTAGTCATACAAAACCTTGTAACTCATCCATAGTGTTAGAAAATTCTCACCAGAATTTAAAAAAAAATCATTTTTTTTAAAGAAATTTATGAACTAATTTTAGTCTAAAATTTAAAAATTATTTGCTTAAATTTACATGAAAGCACTGCTTCGGGTTTAAATTCGTATAAAAAGAAAAGAATTGTTAAAAAAGGCAACTATTTACCATTTTTCCTAGATGAAAATATTATCATAGAACACAAAAAAGAGAATTTTTCTTAATATCGCTTCCAATTCAATGACCAGGCATCGAAAAAGAGAACTTCTTGCAATGACAACCTTATGTAAAAATCATTAGATCGGATCGAAATTTGAACTACTTCCGCATCGTAAACTATACATTTTCATGACTTTTTTGGAGTCTCTTTTTTTACTGGGAAGGAAATAGAAGACTTCATCGTTCCGACTACCCAAAATCGCGCTAGCACTGCTGAATAAATCCATATATTTGGGCACTTTCATAGTCAGTTAGCTATTCTGGAGGGGTAAACTTAATGCAAGGGCAAGGAAAGCCATAACGGCTTAATGCCATAAGTTCAAACTGAAGCACAAACCACTAGAGTAGTTTCTGCTTATTTGCTACCCGCATAACTATTTTATCGGGTTAGTTGCTCTAAAAAACATGGAATGAAAATAATCTATATAATATACCAAGAAAAAGTTCCATTCAAATGAGTTCCGTTTAATTGCATTATTTTTTAAATAAATCCCTTTTCAAAAATCCCGAACAACTGTGCCGGTTAATTGTTACTTGAAAATTTTTACAAATGGTAAATAGTAGAACTAAATAAAAGGATATGGCAACTCTTAAAATCAAATGTTTTGGTTTATAGTGTTTTCCAACTGGCATGGTTTTAATGAAAGTTGGTTTTAACGTTAAAACCAACTGCTTAAACCTGGTTTGACCATGCAAATTGTTTTTTTTTAAGCATTTTTGAAAGGGTTTTAAGTTGGTTTTTTGAAATGCAACCTCATTTTTGCTGCACTAAATTCAGTGCTGCCAAGTTGAAATATGTAATGTTTATGCCAGTGAATAAGAATAGAAATTGATACATTTTCAACTTAAAAATGGATGCAGCCGCGGAAAAAAAGTTCTTTTGGACGGAAAACTGACATCGATCTGCCGATAAAAAAAAGTTTTATTTTGTAATGTATTTGTGCATTTTTTATATACAATAACTTTAATTCCAAGCACTTCTTCATTTTGTTTAAAAGTTACATAATTCAAAAAAAATATTTACATATTTACAAAATATAAAATAATTTGCATTTCGCGCATTATCAAATATCTGAATTTTTCATACAAACAAAGAGTTAACTATACTGAGTTAAGCTATGCCGCAGATAATACTTTCTCTTTTCGTCCAGTACAGGAACACGAGGTTTACTTGGCTCTTTCTAAAATACGTTCAAATGCATGAGGTCATGATGAACTGCTTCTAAAATTTATTAAGACAATATATCCATATATTTGTTCCCCATTAACTCACATCAATAACACTATTTTTCTTACGTCTAGTTATCCAAAGATTTGGAAGATAACACGTGTTATACCTATAAGTAAGAAGGGAAATTCAAATATGTTGAATCCATTGTGACTATTTTGTCCAAGATTGTTGAGCACATAATGAAGGACCAGATGTTAGATTATATTGATGGGAACAACTTATTTCATCCGAATCAGTCAGGATTCAGGCGAAATCATAGTACTACGGCACTTCTGGGCGGATTAGCAGACTCAATAAGGCGTAATATAAATGAGAAAAACTACAGTGTATTGATTTCATTGGATCTGTCCAAGGCCTTTGATATGGTTAGGCATTCTTTGTTAATAATTAAATTATGTAACCTGTTTAAATTCTCTAAATTTGCATGCAAACTGGTGCAGTCATATCTCTCATGTAGGTCGCAGTATGTGGTATCAGGAAATAAAAAATCGAATGAGCTAGAGGTCACTAGTGGAGTCCCACAGGGATCGGTAATTGGATGATTGTTATTTACGGCATACTTGAACGATTTCATTTATTTATTTGATGAAACTTTTGTTGAGCCATATGTATACGCTGACGATATTCAAATTGTATTTTCCTCTCAGTATTTAGATGTCTTGAGGAATAACGTAAATTTTGTCTTAGGACAGATAACGCAATGGACGGTTAAGAAAGGACTCAATATCAATCCAGAAAAAACCACAGCGATGTGCTTCGGGTGTAATGCTGAAGATTTCAGTTTCTCTCTTAATGGATTTAATTTGAAATTTGTTGAGGAAATGAAGTGTCTTGGTGTTATTCTGGATAATTAGTTTAATTTTTCGAAGCATATTGATCATGTCTGCGCTAAAGTGAATGCCACACGCAGAAGACTAATATGCAGGATTTGTATTTACCACTACGTGTGAGGAAAAACGTTGCAAATGCACGAAATGCACTTTTAATGTCCCAATAGCTCTACGCCCTAGAAGTATTTTCGGGTACCAACGGCACTATCCTAAGGAAAATTCGTTTGACTTTTAATCGTATTATTAGATTTGTATATAAATTTAAAATTAGATCTCATGTCCCTGCTTATGTTATAGATTTTATTGGCTTTTCATTTGATAATTTAATTAAGTTTAGAATTTTATGTCTATTTGGAAAGACCATAATGATGAATTCTCCTAGATACTTGGTGGATAGTTTTACATTTTCAAGGTCAAGTAGAAATCCGCAGATAGGGCGTCGCCGCATAGCTTCGTCAATATATGAAAGATCGCTGCATGTGAGAATTACTAGAGCTTGGAATCCCCTTCCCATTTATTTAAAGTTGTTTTCGTTCTCAAATGCTACCTTTAAAAGTAAGTTAAAATTTTTTTCTCTGCTTCAACACTATGGCCGCTGGAATTACTGTCCTATTTTGCTGTTATCTGTTTTTGTTTAAAAATTTTTATAATACATAAAACATATAATACATGTGCCTACATATATAATGTTTCTCTGTTGTTCATAATTATATTACTGCTTTATCTTGAAATTGAAATACTATGTAAATAGTGTTGTTATCCGTTATTTTATTATTTATTAAACTCAAATTACTATTTTTTTGTGAGTAGAATATGAATCATATTTGGCCTTAAAGGCTTGATTCTAAATCAATAATAATAAAAAAATTAAAAAAAACAATTGTTGTACAGTTTGTCAAATAAGTGTTATAAAAAGCCGAAAAATATACAACAACATTATTATTGTTTTAACTTTAATTGTTTCTTTATTTATGATTTGAATAGGCTAAAGTTCATATCGCTTTGTAAGCCAAATTACATGTGATAATTATTAATAACCAAATAACACTAAAGTTAGTTGTAAATATTCTGACTAAGATATAGTTGAACGGAACAACTAGGTGGTTGTCACTAACTTGAATATTGTATTTATCAATTTCGCGCATTTTAAAATATCATTTAATAATTTTAATTTCATTTGTTTGTGTTGGTGTTTTCCTTGCTTGTTGATTGACTCAACCTGGTCATGTGCAGATGTTGTTGTCTTTTTTGATTGCTCGTGTTGTATACGCGTGAATTCGGACAAGAAGCCGAAAAACGTCGTGGCTTGTTTTTAGGGTTCCGTACACCAAAGGTGAAAAAAAGGAAGCCTATTGTTTTCGCTACGCTGTCCGTCTGTTTGTCTGTCCGTCTGTCCGTCACACGGTATTTCTCAGGAACTATAAGAGCTACGGACCTGAAATTTGGACAGAGTATGTAGAACCTTGGCCACTACAACAAAAAATACATCAGAATTAGAAATTAAAGGGTGCTCCAAAACGAGCGACGAAAAATGTTAAAATCTCATGTAATATACATACAATTGTATGTACATATTGACACTTGAAATTTGTAAAATTAGTGTATTTTTATATAGACTACAACAATAAACATTAAAATATTAAAAAATTTAAATTAAAGGGTGGTCCATCAGTTAATGAAATTTTGACAAATTGCTATATCTTGGAGACCGTAAGAGGTAAAGTCTTGAAATTTTCAAAAACGGTAAAACTAAAAAATCCGAAAATTATAAAATCGCCAACCCGAAAAATATCGCCAAAATCTGAACAAAATCGCCAAAAATTTAAAAAAATCGCCAAATCGCAAAAAAATCGACAAAATCAAAAAAAAATTCCTTGCACTAAAATAAATCGCCAAATTCGAAAAAATCGTTTAAATGAAAAAAATCGCCAATATGAAAAAACGCCAAAAACCGAAAAAAATCGCCAAAACGCGAAAAATGCGCCAAAACCAAAATAGTTGTTTACGTGAAAAAAAATCGCCAAAATTAAAAAAATCGCCAAAATTAAAAAAAAAATCGCCAAATTTAAAAAAAATCGCCAAAACGAAAAAAATCGCCAATATTTAAAATAAACGCCAAAAACCAAAAAAAATCCTCAAAACGAAAAATAAGTGCCAAAACTAAAATAAATCGTCAAAAACCAAAAAAAAAATCACCTATATGAAAAAAAAGAAAAAATTAAAAAAAAATCGCCAAAATAAAAAACGCCAAAATAATAAAAATCGCCAAAATTAAAAAAACTTCAAAAACCAAAAAAAAATCACCAAAACGTGAAAAAAGTGGCAAAACTCAGAAAGCGCCAATAAATTCAAAAAACCCCAAACTAAAAAAAACGCTTAAAACCGAAAAAACCAAAAACGAAAAAAATGCCAAAACTATAGTTTATATTGTTCGTATTGAATTACATATCTCGTGCCCGTACGGAACCCTTCGTGCGCGGGTCAAAGTCGCACTTCACTGAATTTATTTTTTCTTACTCAACAAAGTTATTTTTAGATTAGAAGAAACAAAAGAAATCATGTTTTGCCTGTATTCATTATTTGCGTATCCAACAAAGATTTGTTCTTTAGCTGAGTGGTAAGTACGTTAGTTTATTAGGCTGAGTTTACATCTGACATTTCTTGTGTAACCCAATCCCTGTGCCAAATGTCACACAAGCGTAAAAAAAGCGTAACCAACTAATTACTAATGAAAAACTGTTGTTTAGATATGTTTTTATTAAGTTAAACAGTTTCACACATAATTAATATGCAATTTTATAGAATACAAAATGATTTCAAACTGTTTAAATCAATAAATATATGTCTGAATCAAAAAGTTGTTCATTAATAATTAGTTGGTTACGTTTTTTTGGGCAAATGACACACAAGAAATGCCAGATGTAAACTCAGTTAAACACAAATAGTTTTAATAGCAGCCAAGCAAAAGCAAATAAAAATAACACAACAATTATCACTGAAAATAAAATTTCAGTCAACAACTTTTTTCTTTGATTCATTAAATTTCTTTATTGACAAAATTACAAATTATTGAAAAGATATTTTATTATTATTATTGAAAAAAATAATATTATTTATTCCCTTACAATTTTTGTTATTGATATAGCGGATTTCTTTATCACAGGAAATTCGAAGATTAAAATTATTGAATACCGGGATTTTTGTTATCAAAAATGAAACTTATTTTTTTCTGTATACATTTGAATTATATGTGCTTCTATATATGTTTTCATGTACGTATGTATAATAATATCCTATTTTTTGGGTGAATGTATTTTCATTTTAACAATTACCCAATTCTAGGTTGTGATTGTAGATTGTATGAGCTACAACTATGGTAGTTGTGAACGGCCTGTTGTAAGTGTTGTTAGACTTTTAAAAATGTCGAATATTTAAAACCAAGAAGAGAAAAAATATACACAAAGAAAGTAGTTTGAAATTAATAAAACAAAAGAAAATTACAATTTCTGATTCCGAAGAAGACAATCACTCAGTTTCCTAACAGTTATGTAAATATAAGACTTTGTTATATATTGTTACGTTTAAATTTTATTAAACGTGTGAGTTCTCGTGATTGCTCAAAAATAAAAATAAATAACACGCGATTTTCTTATTTGCTACTGAACTTCCTTTTATCCTTGACTAAACAAATTACAACTTGTCTTTTCTTATTTACTTCTTAACGTTATTATCCACCGCACGAGGTCTTTTACTTTTAACGATGTTGACTCCACTAATTTCCAATTAGCACTGACTGACTCTCACACATGGCACGTCATTTTATACTACATGAACCGGATCTAGAATGTTCGCTAATAGATGGCGTAATAACACGCATGCATGTATGTACTTAGTAAAACCAACTGGAAGAAACTATTACCGCACAATGATGTGGCTTTTTAGGCTTATATGTTTATTGGTAGCCAGATGATTAAACAGTCTACTAGCACAATCGGGAAATTCATGTTGCCATCGGTACATGCATGTAAGTATTTTTGGTTTATAAGAATTGAAATTACTGAACTTGAGCCTAACTATGAATTATTTCTGATTAAAAATTCCCTACAGTTCAATTAAAATATCTAAAAAAAAATTCTCACTTAATACAACATGGGCACGTGACAAAAATATGTTCACTTGGCAATCACTGTTCACTTGGTTATCACAGTTTCAGAACGCTGGAATAACTAAAATAAAACTGTAGAATGCAACAACAAGTAACATAGACCACTACAAAAATACTTACATGCATGTACCGATGGTACATCGAATAAGTAAAAATAATTAATGTGATGATCGTAAAAAGATAAGTAAGAATAGTTAAACATACTGAGGTAGAGTAAAATAATTTCGTGCTAAGCTAAATAGAAAAATGAAAAAATGGAAAAAAAACAGAAAATTAATAGTGATACTTATAAATGTGTTTACCAAAGGTAAATCAATTGTATACACAACAATCGTTTCTCATATTCCGTTTCATTGTAAATTTAAGTTAAATAGCTGATGTTAATAAGAATCTCTAACCAAGTAGATAGACTAGGGTGCTGATGAAGTGCGTGGCTGCACAGAAAAGTATCGGTATTTCCCCCAGCTTAAAGTCTAAGTTTAATTTTTCTTCTCTTCTTTAGAAACTCACATTAATTAATAAAAATATTTCATTCAATAAGAATTGAAATTACTGAACTTGAGCCTAACTATGAATTATTTCTGATTAAAAATTCCCTACAGTTCAATTAAAATATCTAATAAAAACAATAAAATAATTTCATAATTTTTTAAATATAAAGTGGTTTCTTAATAATTAGAAAATATTGTTGTCATAAATCCAATAAAATATCCTAACGATACCAGAATATCAAGGAAGCAATTCCATTGAAATTTTTTCACAATATTCATGAAATTTTCATTGGATTTGTGAAATTATCATTAGATTTGTGAACAATTTTTAATGAAATTGTTTCCTTGGATTTATGAAGCAAAATTCTTTCGGTGTACCACACTTACAATAGGTTGTGGATTGAGCAAATGTTTTCGTAAAAACTTTTTATCTATTTTTGTAGGATAAGTCAAGTGATAAGGGCATAGAAACTTTACACTGAACTACACCGGTTTCAGCGGATACTAATCCTAATGCAACATCAAAGCGCCCTTCTTCGTCGATATTGTGTAGCAGAATTATCAGCGATATAAAAAATATCGATATATAGAAACGTGCAAAAAAGCAGAGTTGTAAAAGAATGAAGCTTTCCTCTATCTCTCCTTTCACCAAGACACTATCACTATCCTTTCCCTAAAAGAAGATAGCACCTAGTAATAGTAGAAGGCATTCATTGTCTGAGTATTACTTCTCTTTAAAAAAAATCACAAGTGAAATTTCAACTATTGGCTTTTTGTTACACGGTGTAATGTTCCGCGCAACTTTCTTAATTTAATTTAATTTAAATTTTTTATATCGCTCTTTTCTAAAAAATAACACAAACTAAAAAATAATGGAGTGTGTCGGTCTAGCCATTCACACGTTACGCAGTGACCAAGGAAAGATGAGATAGATCATTTTTATATATTTCTTTTGATGAGCTACCATTAGCACTATGTCCCAATTCATACTATACAAGTATTTTTGCTAAGATTATCATGAATTCATGTGAATTCATTGAAAGAGATAAGCTAACATTACTTAGATAGGTTTTAGAATTATTCTTGAGGTATTTCTTCAGGGAAAGTTAACTTTGTTTGTTATAGATCATATAAGAAGTATATCAGGGCTCAGAGATTTTAATCATTGTCGTTTAAAGTATTTTTCCTTTATCCATATCATCTAATGCTAAAAGTTTGGGATTTAAATGCCCTGCTAAGCATGTGCAAATCTAACAACTTACATATATGTTTATTTGAAAAATTAATGTCCTTATTTCTTTCTTTCTCTTAAAATAAAAACTATTAATTAGAAATGTAGTAGATTAAAATAAATAAATAACCGACAAAAAGACTTTTAAAATTTAAATCCCGTCGGCAGATTTAATTTATCTTGCAGCTTTTTTCAGTTGCATCTACTCTGTTGTGAGGGACGATGTGTTCGTGTGTGATTTATAGGGCTTTTAAGAAATTTTATTAAAATGCATATTCGTTGCTCACATATATCTGTTGTGTCAGAAGTCCGAAGGTAAAGAGAAAAAATCCAAAGCGGCAGTCGAAGAAGAATGTTTATGATTTTCATATGAGCATATAACATGAGGTGTCAGCGGTAGCAGCAGTTTTCCGTCCGTCCATCCGCACGAGTACAATGCAGCATTGTTTCAATGACCTGTTGTTATTTTACTTTTATTTTGATTTTATTCGGTTTTTATTCCAACCTTCTTCTGGTTGTACGCATGAAAGGAAATTCATATTCATGCGATGATACTGGTTTTTATCCATATATTTACTCCTGCCACTATTGAGTGAATGGATTTTTAAGCAGTAATGTTTAGGATTCCATTAGCAGCATCGTTATTGTCTCCCTTTTATTTTGGCTGTTGTGTTTCTTGTATGTCATAAATTGTCACCCAATTTATTTTTCTGACATCTGTAGCACTGAGAGTAGGAGGACAAAATAATTTTATTTTATTTTTAGATGTGGTTTCTGAATATTTTTTAATAAATCTGCGTGCGTGATCTTAAGCAAAATATCCTAAAAGTATTTTTTTTTCAGAAGAAATAAGTATGTATGTATATGTAAGTATATGTATAAAAGAGAAATATATTTACATATCAAATAATCTGATGAAATAAAAAGCAACTAAACAGATCCCTATAATAATAAAATATTTCAAAAAATAAGCATTCCTCTATATTTATATTTTTTTCAATAAAGTGCGCTTTGAGTTCCACTGAAAGCTATGGAACATACATATATATGTATTGTCTTACCACATACACAGAAAAAAAATATCATCAAAATGCAACCAGCAAAACAAATTGTTAAAAGTTAATTTAAATTGAAATATATATTTAGTTAATATAAAAAATTAAGTTGTTGATATGAGAAACACAAAAAAAATTTTTTAATATATTTTTTATTATGAATGTCAACTAAAGATTTTGTTGTTGTTCATTGTTGTTAAAACAAATTAAAATTTTTTTAGTCAATTAAATTACTTAACAAAATTATTTGTTAAATTATATTTTAACGGAATACGAACATGTAGAGGAAACTGAAGAACTTGTATTTTGTGTGTATTCATTATTATATTATCTAATAACGATTTTCTTTTAGCTGAGTGGTAAGTACATTAGTCTATTAATCAAGAGATTGCTGGTTCAACTCATCCAAACATCTTTAGAATTTAACAAAAACATATTTCTAAAAAACATATAAAAAATACAAACAAAGAAACAACACATTAGATTTTGAAAAAAAACAATTTATTTATTATTTATTTATTTATTTATTATTATTTCTGTTAACAACTCAATTGTGAATAACACAATCATTTTAATTGGAAATAATTGAGTGGATTTTGTTTTCTTAAGTTATAAATGAGTGTTTGTATTTACAAAAATCGTTGTAGGTGTCTTTTTAAATAATATTTTAATTGTAATCACAAATAAATTATTTGTATTTACAAATCTTTTTTTTTGTGTGCATTTGAGGAAAAATCTGCCCACATCACCCAAAAGATTTTTTTTTGCAGAGAATAAACATTGTAGCAGTAAGATATTTCTTAAAATACCAAAACTAAATAAGATAATAAACCCAGAAGACAAGAAATATAGAACAAAGAGGCAAAAGGTTCCCCTTAGAGGAACTAATACTACCTCTGACAAATTAAATTTTTTCCTTAACTTTTTTTATACTTTTGCTTAAGAAATGCAACTTTTAACGTCAGCGAAAGTTCAAAACCCTACACTTGAACTCAGGAAAACGTAAGATGCCATTTTCGTCCACGCTTCCTTTTATAGGCAGTGACAAAAATTTTATTTGCAAGAATAATATAAATATTAAAAAAAACTTTATTTTCAAGATCCTTCTTATCATTTTATTCACAAATATATTTATTTTAATTCAATTAATATATTTTCTAGCGTAATATAATATTATTTGTCAGTCGTTAAGCAGCTCTGGGTCGAGGAACATCTCTCGCGTCATCGTAATTATTTCTTAACCGTATAATCTTGCGGTTTTTTGTGGAATTTCGTTAACAACCACGTTGCCTACTTCCTATGTGAAGGCATAGGTCGTGTACAGTCAGTCACAAAACCTTTTAAAATACTGTCAATACCATCTTAGGAATATGGTCTACGTTACTCCGCCCATATTTGTGCAACACCATATTATGCAAATTTACTTTGCATTAATATGTTTAATAAATAAATAATATTATTTGTAATAAAAAAGCACAAAACCCCTATAGCGCAGAATATTTGAAAACAAACATGAAAAATGTGTTCATTAAAATTTCTGTCATCTGTGTTTTGCTTGTAAATTTTAACATAGAATTGTAAAGAAAATTTAAAAGAAAATTCGCAGCAAATTTCAAAAGTACGAATGTTTTCGTGAAAAAGTGTGAGTGTAGAACTTGATCGTGTAACCCACAAGCAAAGTAAACCAGTATTATAATATAAATTTCCTTTAATCAGGAAAAATTTAATTTCTTAATAGGACTTAAGTTCAGTATTTTACATTTTTATTGAATGAAATATTTTTATTAATTAATGTGATTTTCTAAAGAAAACATGAAAACTTAAGCTAGCCTTTTTAGCTGGATGTGCAAAAAAATTTCTGTACTTTTCAGTGCAGCCACGCACTTTATCAGCACCCATGTCTATCTAGGAATGAAATGATACGAGTAAATACAAGTAAATACCCGATATTTTTTCTTAGAAACCAATTACTTTTGGTATCGGTACCCTACTACCAAGTACCAAGTATGTCTAGGTAAAAAGTACTCGTATCGGTCAAATATACTCATTTCTTATTGGCTACAAAAAAATTTATATCTAGAATATATATTAGAGTAAGTTCGTGAAAATGGGACCACCCAAATCAAATATTTTATAAAAAAACGATCAAATTGCGAGCTGCAAAAATTGTTTTAAAAGCGTTCGTTATAGCGGGAACAAAACGATTATATCTTCTGCTCCAGTCCAGCCCAAACGTGGCAATTTTTCCACTTTGTTTGGGTCTTAGTTTTTGATTTGGCAACATGTCGATTTTGCGGGCGATAAATGAATTTATTTGCGATTTTTATGGCTATGTTTTTACCAAAATTGAACTTAAAAATTGTTGTGATTCAGAAAAATTAGCTTGTTGAAGGAGTATTTTCATAAATAAATAATAAATTCTACTAAAACTCGTCTGCAAGAAATTTAAACAATTAGTTTTTTCTTATAATAATCGCTTCCAAAATCGGAAGATTTTGTCGACTAGCCGTTCAGAACTCTTTACGAATTAGAATACATTTGGTGTTGTGGGTATTTAATTTTGTTTTCACTACTTTAAATCATGTGAATATCTTGACCGACACAACTAAGAATCGATGCTTTTTATTCGATACTGAGTATGTATTGATACTTCTGAACCGATGCTGTATCAAGTAAACGTATCGATACCTTAGTGGTATCGATTCATCCCTATGTCTATCTACTTGGGTAGATATTGTTATTAACATCAGCTACATTTATTAGGTGGCAGTACTAAGCCAGGTGACTAATGTCATTATACCAATTCAAATTTAAAATTTTGATTGTTTAGGTATAAGCCTAAAAACATGCTTTTATTTGGGTATCCATAAACACCTAACGAATATTCAGTTTTGTATGGTGTTTGACATTTCCAATTAGACACATACAATCTGACGATGCTACCCTGTTTTTAAAAGAAAGAAGGTAATTTATACCAACAAAGTATATGTGGTTATTGCTATTGTAATATTTGTTGTAGTAATACGGTTACCTGATTGCTTACCTTTCTTATATTTTAATTATCATTTTAATTGAATTTTTAAATAATTTTTTTTGGAATCTTTAAGAAATTTCGATTAATTTTTTAATTGAATTTTCAATCAATTTCAATGTATTTTTAATGAAAAAATATTTTACAATAATAATTTGTGGTTATTAGTGCGTTAATAAATGTTAAACTTAAATTTTTAAAAGTCTTTCAATAAAACTTTAACTGAATGTTTAAAAAAATTGTGTTGGTACAACAGTTTCAGTAATTATTTGAAAATTAATTACTTTTATAACTAAATCTTCTTTTTAATTGAAACTTGTCATTATTGTTTTCTGTGTATTAAATAATATGACTGTAACTCTATGGCACTGCACTACGAGCTACAGAGAAAAGTCTTGACTTAATATAAGTGCGTCATTAGGTGTGTTCCACAAAATTTCGTTCAAGTTCGGACTAATGAGAGAAACAAGAAAATTACTCTCTGAATATGCAAAAGTTATCCAAAATTGCTGGAACTGAAAAAACCATAATTTCACATCTTGAAATACTAATGTTGCTTACTTTTTAAATAAAATTTAATTTTAGTCGCTTCCAACGCGATAGAATTATAAAAACAAACATTTTGCATCATTGGCAACAGCTGTAAAAAGTAAATGAAAATAAGTTCCAACATAGTAAAAGCTACGCGAACTATTTAAAAAAATAATTTTTTTACATTAAAGAAATGGAGAAATATGCACGAATGTACTACAACTTCAACTCCATTTTGCTTTTTAATAAATTTGTATGTAAAAACTTTTTTCCTATATTTGCAAATTTTCTGATTAGTTTTTCAGTTTCATATGTAAACAAAAAATAGCTGATTATTTAATTATTGTCCGAACTTACCCAGAAGAAAAAGTTCGTACTAGTTTGTTTTGGGGTCAGAGGGTACAATGATAAGTCAAAACTTCTGATCGGTCCGATTTGGTGGACCCAGAGTGATCCTTATTAATTGTACTTCAAGTCGACTCACGAACCTCCTCGTGGTGGCCCCTGGGCGATGTTCTTGATAACCTTCAAGCATTGGCGAGTCGTGAGAGGCGATTACAGCATCTGTTCTCCCAGTTGGAGCGGCTGCAAGTAGGTGTCTGTTCTTATAATAAGCCGCTCGCTATATAAATGTGTTACTTACTCAGCCAGTATGTTGGCTTATATGGCAGCCCCATCATCATAATAGGGTACAGTAGGCCAATCACCTGCTTATCTGAAACTAATTGATTAATGAAACCTCAAATAATTTGGAGGCCCCATGCTCCTTCTAGGAACGACGGGAACCTATATATATACATAGTTTGTACAGGAAATGAAAAAAATTACTCTCTCATTCGCTCTCAAAATTGCAAAAAAATTGCTATCTGGAACGCTTTTGGATAACTTTGTACAAGTTTGGCCTTTTGTTTTCCATTTCAACGTCAAACCGCCGCACAGTGGCTGAAAATCGTTTTTCATTGGCCAAAAGTCTAATTTTTTTTGTCACCGATTTTTAAAATTTTTACGCCTTTTTGTAGCTAATATATCCAGATTAAGGTAGCCAAAAACTTAGGTTAAACTATTGATAATTGTGGGCGTGGCATGCTGTCAAACTCAACCGTTTTTTTAATTTCAGAAAAAGGTGTTTTTCTTTTGTTTTTTATCAAAAATAAATGGTTACTACTCGCAAGCTATCATCGATAACGGCCTGCGGTCTTTTTTATAATGTTGGTAGGACTATAGTCTTTAGTTGTTGTAAGTGGTCACAGCTCTAGCGTTTAATATTACGGGCGTTATGAAATATTTATGAAACTACTATATTTTTCTCAAATTTTAAATTTTAGTGGAATAGAACTTCTAGGGAACAAAAGGGAACAAGAAACGTATACCACCAGGAGAAAGGTGAAAGTGTCCTCTTTAACGCTATATATACTTTTGCACCAGTGACGACCCGTGGGTAGAACACTTTTTTCATTTTAATGAAATTACTCTAAAAAAAATTCAAATTAATTTAAACAGCCCTATAAGTACTCGTATACAATAGTGTCTTAAATTTTCACTTTTTTGCCTAAAAGTTTGTTTTTTCTTACTTTAGACTACGTAAAACGAAAAAAATTAAATATAATACCTGCGAAAGGGTTTAATGGCTTTGTTTTGATCAGCAAAAAATAAGTCATAAAATTATCACAATAGGTTCTACAGTAAACATATGATCTCTTTCTGAATTTACCTGTTATCAAATGTTAGGGTCAACCAAAGTCATAAACATTTTTATAACAATAATGGCGACATTAAACCACTAAAGATAAAAAACAACCCCATATTGGCGAGATACTAATCAGTTTTACCTGATATTAAGGTCTGAATAACATGTGCAGTTTTGTTCAATTTAAGCACTACCTGCTATGAAATTGAAGATCAATGTGTGAATAACATGTATCTAAAAATGTATAAAACTACGGATTCCATAAGGGATTACTCAGTAATAAGTTAATCCTTTAATTGTACGGATAAAATATAACAAATAAAAATATTCAGATAAATATGGAGAGCTTCAGTTATAAAGAACTGGCCGAAGAGTATTTTAGAAACAAAAACCAGGAAGATGTTCTTAGTTACGTTAAAATAAAATTAAACTTAAATTCGTGTAGCACCGAAATGCAAGAGCAATTATCTAATTTCGTCAAAGCACTAAAAAAACGCTACAAAGAAGTTAGCTACAGTAAACAAAACTTTTATATAAAAAGTGCAAACTGGTTAGAAGGCCAACTTACTGTCGCTGCAGAAACAGCAAAGCAAGATAAGGCTGGAAGACCACGCAAATCATTAATGGGCAACTGCAGTGATAGATCTAAGAGGCGGAAACTTAAAGATTTTAACGATGCAATTGGTTGTACAAATATAAAAGAATCTTTCCTACATCAATTACGATCACAGAACTAATTATCAAAAGTGGATATCATTGAAAAAGTTGTTAAAGCTAGTCCAGTGAGAACAAAACGGATTCTTAAAAGTATACCAACTCCGAGTGATGCAATACAGTACACAAATGAGGAGGCATTAGCATTATTTCTGGATTTGAAATTAACAAAACAGCAATATATTAAGCTCAGACTGCGTGCGGTTGAAAAAGGGTCAAATATGTATCCAGCATATCATTACATAACCGCTGCTAAAATAGACTGTTTGCCATCAAAGGACACTATTACAATCACACCAGTTTCGGCAGAGGTACAACGCTTGCTACAATCAATAACAGGAAATGAGTTAAAGAAATATGGAAACACAAAGTTAATTCTTTTTTGTAAATGGGGATGTGATGGTTCCTCGGGACAAAAACAATACAAACAAGCTGTATGTGAAAATATTTCGGACTCAGATATGTTCATGGTATCATTTGTACCATTGCGATTGAAAAAGATTTTGGAAGATTCAGAGCCTTCGACTAGTACAACGCAAACAATGGATATTTGGAAAAATGAGACACCATCTTCTACGAAATACTGCAGGCCAATTAAATTTGAATTCAAAAAAGAAACTCATAATGCCATTAACAAAGAAGTTAGTGATATCAAGGACCAAATTGCAACACTACAGCCATTACAATTACAGTTAGATGGGTAGCAAACTGAAGTAAGCTACCAATTAGTGCTGACAATGATAGATGGAAAAGTAGGTCAGGCTTTGACTAACACGAAGGCTGCATCCAGCTGCATTATATGCCAAGCAACATCAACCCAATTAAACCAAGTCCCGACAAAATCATTAGATAATACCGATGCATATGAATTTGGATTATCACCACTACATGCAAGAATACGACTTATGGAACACATACTAAAAATCAGTTATGATTTGGATTTCGGGTCTTCAGGATCAATAAGAAACAACGAAACCAACAAAGAGTTAAGAAGTTCAAAAAAGAAACATGTTCTAGATGAATATCGCAAATTAGGATTGATTATAGATCAGCCAAAACAAGGGTCAGGCAATACAAATGATGGCAATACCGCAAGAAGATTCTTTTCAGATCAGGATTTTCAGGATTTAAACCTTATTTTCAGGTTTAAAATAATCCTAGAAGTACTTGCGTGCAATGAAGAAATTGACTCTAGAAAATTTGGAGATTATGCTAAGGAAACTGCAAAAATATATACAACCAACTACCCATGGAGAAATATGTCTGCAACAGTTCATAAAATCCTTTATCATGGAGAAGATATCATTAAATATCATTTGGTGCCACTTGGAGATCTATCAGAGGAGGCTCAGGAAAAAAGAAACAAGGATTACAGATTTTATAGAGAGCACAATACTAGAAAAATTTCACGAAATTCAACAAATGAAGATCTATTTAATATATTATTGGCAACGTCAGATCCGTTCATCTCCAGTATTCGAAATCAATGGAAAGTGGAACATCGGGATTTAGATGAAGAAGCCAAAAAACTACTAAAGAACAGAAATAGCACAGAACAAAATATGGAATATTTACAATCAATATTTGAGTCAAATGAATAATAATCATAATTGCCTTTCATTTTTATTTAAGGTACGAAAAACATACTATTAGTAAAAAATAATAATAAACAGAACCTACCATTGTTACAAATGCTATTAAAATTTATTGCAGTTTTTATTTTTAATATGTTTTTTTAAATGATCAAATTTCACAGCAAAAAATAATAAATTTTTCTGTAGTAATAGCAATATTTTTAGATAATATTATTAAAGTTTTTTTTTAAGTGTAACTATTCTTTGAGTGTAAACAAAATTGCAAATTAGACAGCAAAAAATTTTTAATTTTTCTGTAATAATAGCAAAATCGTTGATTTTACTATTTTTTTTTTAGTGTAAAATTTTTTTTGAGTGTAACATTAAATAAATTCCATTATTACAAAACATATTTATAATTATTACTAATTTCCATATATTAAATTTTTTAATAAATAAAAAAATAATAAACCCATATTTCACTCTAAAAGTTAAAAAAATTCAAAAGTTCAACTTTGAGCTAGAATTCCTTAAAAAGTCCTCAATCAATTTTAATGTAATTAAAACTGAGTCAAACTGAACTAAATATCTATCCACTAAAATAAAAATTACTTCAATATTTTGATCAGTTCAAAAGTTACAGAATTTTGGCCAATGAAAAACGATTTTCAGCCACTGTGCGCCGGTATTAATAGATTTTTTATTCGACAGTATGTTTGCGTCCATATAAATAGTTTATTTTACGTCTCTTTTATATTTTAAATAAAATCAGTGTTTGTAGAGATAACAATAGTTGTTATGGCCGCTCGTTTATATCATATTCCATCAAATTTACAGAGAAGACAAAGAAAAATGTACACACATTTTAAATGCCAAATTAAATTAGTTTCTTTTATTTGTTTGTGAGAAAATTTAGAGGGTGTTCATACTAGTGCAGCAAATTTTCAAAGGTTTCATCAATATGGTATAATTTTCTATAAGAAAAATAATTTTCTTTGCTAATTGACTTTTGTGCATGTTTGGTTAACTCATTTGGTACTTTTTTCAAATATATAAATATGACTTAAACCGATTCTATTTACTCCATATAAACTATTCAGAGTTTTCTTTCCTGTAAAAAAAATCCTCAGAAAAACATAAATGTGTAAAATGCCAAGTTCCTTTCCAAAATTTCGGCCATTAAAAGTAGTGAGATAAAAATTTTGACCAAGTTCTTGTTTGCCACAATACGTATCACTGTAATATGGTATGCATTATATAAATTTGTAACTGTAAGAGTGTCATATAGTTTGTAGATAATCTGCCAATCATACGTGTCAAGTTTCGATGAAAACGGGCAATAATATCTACATAAGTAGTATAAATTTGCTGATACGAAGTACATGAAAGAAGAGACTTAAATTTTATTGTCATTTTAACGCCCACTTTTTTAAAGGAAGATTTATAGCCTTTCATTATTAAAAAAATTTTAATAAAACTGCTTACACCAACGATTTAAATTTCATGTTTTAGTTCTAAGCTTAATGGGCGTAGCTGCCCCCTATGGCTATATTTTCCTGGCTTTAAGATTTTTCTAGTTACTTTCTAGCTTAGACGTACTTGTCTATCGAATTTCACCTCATTAGCGAAAATTTAAATTTTTTATTCTTATTTGCGTGATCAACTTTTTCAAACTCAAAATTTTCTTTGGCGAGTGTATATTTCTGCTGTTGAGTTTCGCTGGAAACATTTAATAATAAATACATAAATAGTATATTTAAATGTGCTGATCCGAAGTACATACATGAAATAGGAATGCAAATGTTGTGTGTTTTAAGTCGCTTGAGTTAAATGCATTGGATTTTTTTTATTTCTGATCTTTTTGGACGGCGGGGCTACCTACGTCCTTGGCTATAATTTTCAGGTTTTCACATCTTTTAGCTAGTTCCTACTCTTAAGCCACTTCCTTATCAAATTTCAGCTAATTAATGCAAATTTTAATTTTATTTTCTAAAGGGCGTCATACCGCCCATTCAATCTCAAGATTTTCTTTGGCCAGTAGTCGAGTTCTTCTTGTCGAGTTACGTTGGAAACGGATACTAATAAATTTATAAATATGTAGTAAATTCAAATGTATATGATAATGTAGACTTAAGTGTATGGGTGTGTTAATGCCTACTTTTTTCAACGTAAATTTATAGCCTTGCATTATTGCCACATGTTGTTAAAGGCCTTAGATTTGTATATTAAATTCTGAGCCTTATGGGCGAAGCCCCGCCCACATTGGTAAAATTTTTGAGTTTTCAAATATTTCTAGTAATTTTCTAATCTATAACTACTCCTTTATAAAATTTCAGCTCAACATGAAATAGAAGGTTTAGATTGTATGGGCGTGTTAACGCCTACGTTTTTTATAAAAATTTATAGCCTTGTATTATTACAATATGTGTGCTAAATTTTAATAAAATTACCAAGGGTCCGGGGCTAGGCCCCGGGTTTTAAAATTTTTCTGGGTGATAACTCATATAGTTCTACTTGTGTACCAAATTTCAGCTCACTAGCACAAAGTTTAATTTTTATGGGCGTAGCCCCGTCCCACCTCCCTGGTTAAAATTTTAGGGTTTTCCGATTTTTCTAGTTCATCGCTCACCTAGATCTACTTGTGTACCGAATTTCAGATCTCTAGCTATAGCGGAAATGCTTCATAATATTGATGAGTGAGTCAGTGAGTATGTCTTAAAATATACATACATATATATATATATATATATATATATATATATATATATATATATATATATATATATATATTTTAAGACATACTCATATATATATATATATATATATATATTTTAAGACATACTCACTGACTCACTCATCAATATTATGAAGCATTTCCGCTATAGCTAGAGATCTGAAATTCGGTACACAAGTAGATCTAGGTGAGCGATGAACTAGAAAAATCGGAAAACCCTAAAATTTTAACCAGGGAGGTGGGACGGGGCTACGCCCATAAAAATTAAACTTTGTGCTAGTGAGCTGAAATTTGGTACACAAGTAGAACTATATAAGTTATCACCCAGAAAAATTTTAAAACCCGGGGCCTTGGTAATTTTATTGAAATTTAGCACACATATTGTAATAATACAAGGCTATAAATTTTTATAAAAAACGTAGGCGTTAACACGCCCATACAATCTAAACCTTCTATTTCATGTTGAGCTGAAATTTTATAAAGGAGTAGTTATAGATTAGAAAATTACTAGAAATATTTGAAAACTCAAAAATTTTACCAAGGTGGGCGGGGCTTCGCCCATAAGGCTCAGAATTTAATATACAAATCTAAGGCCTTTAACAACATGTGGCAATAATGCAAGGCTATAAATTTACGTTGAAAAAAGTAGGCATTAACACACCCATACACTTAAGTCTACATTATCATATACATTTGAATTTACTACATATTTATAAATTTATTAGTATCCGTTTCCAACGTAACTCGACAAGAAGAACTCGACTACTGGCCAAAGAAAATCTTGAGATTGAATGGGCGGTATGACGCCCTTTAGAAAATAAAATTAAAATTTGCATTAATTAGCTGAAATTTGATAAGGAAGTGGCTTAAGAGTAGGAACTAGCTAAAAGATGTGAAAACCTGAAAATTATAGCCAAGGACGTAGGTAGCCCCGCCGTCCAAAAAGATCAGAAATAAAAAAAATCCAATGCATTTAACTCAAGCGACTTAAAACACACAACATTTGCATTCCTATTTCATGTATGTACTTCGGATCAGCACATTTAAATATACTATTTATGTATTTATTATTAAATGTTTCCAGCGAAACTCAACAGGAGAAATAAACACTCGCCAAAGAAAATTTTGAGTTTGAAAAAGTGGGCTTGATCACGCAAATAAGAATAAAAAATTTAAATTTTCGCTAATGAGGTGAAATTTGATAGACAAGTAGGTCTAAGCTAGAAACTAAATATAGCCATAGGGGGCAGCTACGCCCATTAAGCTTAGAACTAAAACATGAAATTTAAATCGTTGGTGTAAGCAGTTTTATTAAAATTTTTTTAATAATGAAAGGCTATAAATCTTCCTTTAAAAAAGTGGGCGTTAAAATGACAATAAAATTTAAGTCTCTTCTTTCATGTACTTCGTATCAGCAAATTTATACTACTTATGTAGATATTATTGCCCGTTTTCATCGAAACTTGACACGTATGATTGGCAGATTATCTACAAACTATATGACACTCTTACAGTTACAAATTTATATAATGCATACCATATTACAGTGATACGTATTGTGGCAAACAAGAACTTGGTCAAAATTTTTATCTCACTACTTTTAATGGCCGAAATTTTGGAAAGGAACTTGGCATTTTACACATTTATGTTTTTCTGAGGATTTTTTTTACAGGAAAGAAAACTCTGAATAGTTTATATGGAGTAAATAGAATCGGTTTAAGTCATATTTATATATTTGAAAAAAGTACCAAATGAGTTAACCAAACATGCACAAAAGTCAATTAGCAAAGAAAATTATTTTTCTTATAGAAAATTATACCATATTGATGAAACCTTTGAAAATTTGCTGCACTAGTATGAACACCCTCTAAATTTTCTCACAAACAAATAAAAGAAACTAATTTAATTTGGCATTTAAAATGTGTGTACATTTTTCTTTGTCTTCTCTGTAAATTTGATGGAATATGATATAAACGAGCGGCCATAACAACTATTGTTATCTCTACAAACACTGATTTTATTTAAAATATAAAAGAGACGTAAAATAAACTATTTATATGGACGCAAACATACTGTCGAATAAAAAATCTATTAATACCGGCGCACAGTGGCTGAAAATCGTTTTTCATTGGCCAAAATTCTGTAACTTTTGAACTGATCAAAATATTGAAGTAATTTTTATTTTAGTGGATAGATATTTAGTTCAGTTTGACTCAGTTTTAATTACATTAAAATTGATTGAGGACTTTTTAAGGAATTCTAGCTCAAAGTTGAACTTTTGAATTTTTTTAACTTTTAGAGTGAAATATGGGTTTATTATTTTTTTATTTATTAAAAAATTTAATATATGGAAATTAGTAATAATTATAAATATGTTTTGTAATAATGGAATTTATTTAATGTTACACTCAAAAAAAATTTTACACTAAAAAAAAAATAGTAAAATCAACGATTTTGCTATTATTACAGAAAAATTAAAAATTTTTTGCTGTCTAATTTGCAATTTTGTTTACACTCAAAGAATAGTTACACTTAAAAAAAAACTTTAATAATATTATCTAAAAATATTGCTATTACTACAGAAAAATTTATTATTTTTTGCTGTCAAATTTGATCATTTAAAAAAACATATTAAAAATAAAAACTGCAATAAATTTTAATAGCATTTGTAACAATGGTAGGTTCTGTTTATTATTATTTTTTACTAATAGTATGTTTTTCGTACCTTAAATAAAAATGAAAGGCAATTATGATTATTATTCATTTGACTCAAATATTGATTGTAAATATTCCATATTTTGTTCTGTGCTATTTCTGTTCTTTAGTAGTTTTTTGGCTTCTTCATCTAAATCCCGATGTTCCACTTTCCATTGATTTCGAATACTGGAGATGAACGGATCTGACGTTGCCAATAATATATTAAATAGATCTTCATTTGTTGAATTTCGTGAAATTTTTCTAGTATTGTGCTCTCTATAAAATCTGTAATCCTTGTTTCTTTTTTCCTGAGCCTCCTCTGATAGATCTCCAAGTGGCACCAAATGATATTTAATGATATCTTCTCCATGATAAAGGATTTTATGAACTGTTGCAGACATATTTCTCCATGGGTAGTTGGTTGTATATATTTTTGCAGTTTCCTTAGCATAATCTCCAAATTTTCTAGAGTCAATTTCTTCATTGCACGCAAGTACTTCTAGGATTATTTTAAACCTGAAAATAAGGTTTAAATCCTGAAAATCCTGATCTGAAAAGAATCTTCTTGCGGTATTGCCATCATTTGTATTGCCTGACCCTTGTTTTGGCTGATCTATAATCAATCCTAATTTGCGATATTCATCTAGAACATGTTTCTTTTTTGAACTTCTTAACTCTTTGTTGGTTTCGTTGTTTCTTATTGATCCTGAAGACCCGAAATCCAAATCATAACTGATTTTTAGTATGTGTTCCATAAGTCGTATTCTTGCATGTAGTGGTGATAATCCAAATTCATATGCATCGGTATTATCTAATGATTTTGTCGGGACTTGGTTTAATTGGGTTGATGTTGCTTGGCATATAATGCAGCTGGATGCAGCCTTCGTGTTAGTCAAAGCCTGACCTACTTTTCCATCTATCATTGTCAGCACTAATTGGTAGCTTACTTCAGTTTGCTACCCATCTAACTGTAATTGTAATGGCTGTAGTGTTGCAATTTGGTCCTTGATATCACTAACTTCTTTGTTAATGGCATTATGAGTTTCTTTTTTGAATTCAAATTTAATTGGCCTGCAGTATTTCGTAGAAGATGGTGTCTCATTTTTCCAAATATCCATTGTTTGCGTTGTACTAGTCGAAGGCTCTGAATCTTCCAAAATCTTTTTCAATCGCAATGGTACAAATGATACCATGAACATATCTGAGTCCGAAATATTTTCACATACAGCTTGTTTGTATTGTTTTTGTCCCGAGGAACCATCACATCCCCATTTACAAAAAAGAATTAACTTTGTGTTTCCATATTTCTTTAACTCATTTCCTGTTATTGATTGTAGCAAGCGTTGTACCTCTGCCGAAACTGGTGTGATTGTAATAGTGTCCTTTGATGGCAAACAGTCTATTTTAGCAGCGGTTATGTAATGATATGCTGGATACATATTTGACCCTTTTTCAACCGCACGCAGTCTGAGCTTAATATATTGCTGTTTTGTTAATTTCAAATCCAGAAATAATGCTAATGCCTCCTCATTTGTGTACTGTATTGCATCACTCGGAGTTGGTATACTTTTAAGAATCCGTTTTGTTCTCACTGGACTAGCTTTAACAACTTTTTCAATGATATCCACTTTTGATAATTAGTTCTGTGATCGTAATTGATGTAGGAAAGATTCTTTTATATTTGTACAACCAATTGCATCGTTAAAATCTTTAAGTTTCCGCCTCTTAGATCTATCACTGCAGTTGCCCATTAATGATTTGCGTGGTCTTCCAGCCTTATCTTGCTTTGCTGTTTCTGCAGCGACAGTAAGTTGGCCTTCTAACCAGTTTGCACTTTTTATATAAAAGTTTTGTTTACAAAAGAAACATGTTCTAGATGAATATCGCAAATTAGGATTGATTATAGATCAGCCAAAACAAGGGTCAGGCAATACAAATGATGGCAATACCGCAAGAAGATTCTTTTCAGATCAGGATTTTCAGGATTTAAACCTTATTTTCAGGTTTAAAATAATCCTAGAAGTACTTGCGTGCAATGAAGAAATTGACTCTAGAAAATTTGGAGATTATGCTAAGGAAACTGCAAAAATATATACAACCAACTACCCATGGAGAAATATGTCTGCAACAGTTCATAAAATCCTTTATCATGTATATATATGTAAAACTTATAAACTTCGCATATGAGGTATGTAACATGAATTTATTCTTATTAAGGTTAAAATTTCATAATAAATACAGTTGTGGGAAACAAAGTTATGAGGGGGTTAAAAACAGCTCGAATGGCTTCCTGTAAATATACACACTGCGTGCATTGGCCGGAACTTGGCCTGGCGCATTGCCGTGCTCCTAGATAATTCCAAATAATTCAAATATTTATTTAAGTCGTTCCGATGGTATAGAATTATCCCATTTAAGTTTTTGTCCTGGTAACCACGAAAACCAAAATATTTTTAATTTTTCTCAAAAAAGTTCATGCACCAATTGGTTTTTCTAAGCACTTAAAGCACGGACTTGAACTAACAAAAATATTATTTTACATAATCTAAAATTATTTCGAGGCCTTCTTAATGCAATAATTGAATATTCATAATTTTATACGGTGTTTTTTATTTATTTTTTGTTTCAAATAAAAATATTATTAATTTTTCATAACCAAAAAGAAAATTAAAAACTTTCAAAACTCCATCGCGGTTGGTGTGTGAACTTTTTTGACTTTAGCGAAAAAATAAATATACGTTCCTTTAAAGTTTTTTTGTTCTGTCGGACTGTGCTGTTCCAATTTTGATATTTTAAAAAATTATTAAAAAGTTATATCCCTAATGTACATATGTAGGTACACATGAACCTATTAATATTTTTTTTCATCTTTACTATATCTTTTGTATTCATGTTTATGCCACATCGTTGTCGTATAATAATTCTGAACATTGAAAGTCATAAAAATACATTAAATGATGGCAGCCAAAGATATCAAATAATAATAAGAACTCGTCAGAAGAAGAAACAACAAGCAAACAAACGAATTAAAACAAAATATCGTTTAGACATTTATGCCACCCTTAAAAATTGCTTGACAAGCATAACAACAAAATAACGACAACAACATGAAATCATTTAAGCCAGAAAAGGACTCAACCTCCAAACTCCCCACCCCCCATTACAAGCAAGTTGTCTTGTATTAAAATATTGTATGAAAAGAAAACAGAAAATAATAACATTTTATTAACAATATTCTATAATAACATCCCCCTTTTTTATATTTGTCGTTTTGAAGGGGGCAGAGAGAGGATCCTTTCCTCAGAAATATGGCGCTATTTCACGAAAAGAGAAGTAGTAAAAAAATATGCTCGTATTTTTTCATAAAAATGTACAAAATTGTTGCCTTAACGAAATTACTTTTTGGAAGAAAAAAAATGGAATGAATATAAATACAATTTTATAAGCACCCACTAATATTCAACGTTGATATCCTTCTTATTAATGTGCAAGGCAGTTTTTGAAAGAATGTTTTCAACACGTCCACATTGACGTTCTTCTGCATTATTTAGTTAAGTACGAAATACTTTAGATTATTTCAGATTCAGTGAAGTTCAGTTATAACGAATTATCGTGTATAGCCTGGTATTCTGTTCATAATTTCGTGTGAAATGCTGTCAAACTATTTATAAAAGTATTTGGTATGAAATATTTGCGAAATAAATTCGCATAAGTAGTACTCTGTTCTTGTTGTGAAAAATACGTAAAATTATGTCTTCCCACGCAAAATTAGTCTGGCATCATTTTAGTTTAGCTGCGAAACAAGATGAGCAGTGCTTTTTTCACATGGAAATTTCAACATGCTGCTTGCATACTTTAATGCAATAAAAGCGAGAAATTTATACAAAAGACCGCGAGTTGGGCTACATTTAGTACATGTCAAATTTTTCACTCGAAATAATCAATGGTGTTGAAAATTTTTCACAACTTTGAACAGAATACCAGCCTTATGACGGAAAACTTCTCAGGTCCCAAAGTGTATGGCAAAAGCAGCCAAGTCATTGTTTGGTACTTTTTATTGTTTTTTTTTGTCAACTGGAACTGATCAGTAGAATTAAGCGCAAAAGATTATTGCAGCTGTTATATTTTTGTAATTTTACTTAAATTAATTTTTAAAGATAACAGCATTATTATCGGGCCTGTTCTGAAAATCACGGTGATTTCAAACCACGTGATTTCAAAAGTAAACTACTAATAGCTGACTTCATAGTGGGCTTTTATTGTATTTTAAGTTTTTGTCATTTATAATATAATAGTTTCTTTCAACTTCCAGCGTTAAAAATCGTGCAATTCAAAAAAGCAATGATTTAGCTTTTATTAATTTTTTGAAATCACCGTGATTTGGCATGTCGTGATTTGCAGAACAGGCCCGTATGTTGGTTTTTGTGGGGAAGAAATATTGTATATCGGGTCATAAGCGCCAAAATGATTTAAGCGACATATTTTTTTAAACTTCGGCTATCTGCGACGTCATTTAATCAATTTTCGTAAAAAAAAATTAAGCTCGAAAATCATGCCGCTTCAGAATGACAGTATTTTATATCCAAGTATATATGGTAATTTTTCTCAAAAGGTCCACCGTGACCAAAAAATTAAAATTCATTAAAAACTAACTATAGTACGATAGAGAAATATTTAAATTTTATTAATTTAATCAGTTTAATCATAATTTTTTCCGCTAAGATGAAAAGGCAGACCATTGTGTTGTACAAATGCCATTTATTATTTTTGATACGATTTGTTGCATGTTTTTTTAATATTATATTTTTTAAAAGAAAAGAACAGTTGTAACAACTACTAAAAAAAATTATTCTTATAAGCTTAGTAATTTAAGGAAAAGGGAAAAGAGTACGATGGACATTTGGTTAAAGGTAAATTTATAATTTCTTTTAGTCTACTTCGTGATATCACGTTCGACCCCTTAAAAAATATTATTTATTGACATTGCGTCATAGCTGCTCGAAGAAGTTGTTTCAAAGTTTGAATTTAAACCAAAATTTTTTTCATTTTTATAATCCATCAGAGAAAATTTATAAAAAAAATTAAATTTTAATACTTAAAATCTATTCGAATTTGGTCGCGTTCGACACAATAAGTATTTACTTTACTTAACTTTTACTTTTTAAACTTTACAGCTTGTTTGTGTAAAAAGTTGACGATGAAAATCTTGACGTTTCTATAATAGATTAAAGAAAAGTTGTACAAGCTTCCTTAAATCTATTACAAAAATGCCAAGATTTCTAACGTCAATGTCTTACTCAAATAAAGGGTTAATCCCTGTTAACGTGTATGTTTTGGCATATTACCAATCCAAAAATATAGTTTTATCTGACGCTTTTTAATTTTTCAAATGTGCGCAGGGTAGTGTTTATGGTATATATTATGTCATCTGAACAAGTTGAAGAGTATTCCCTTCAATTCATTGACAAATGGAAGAAAGTAAGGAAAAATCCTGGTATCCAAAAATTGCACTTGTTTTCTTGCGATGCAGAGAAGAGTATTTGAGCCAAAATATCACCCTTTTTCAGTTCTTTTTTTTAGTTAAAAACTTCTTTGACAGGGGCGTTCCGGGGGACGCTTTCTTCCCGCTGCCCACAAAAGCTCAAAGGTATAATTTTTTTATTTTAAAGCACTTGTACATATTTTTAACATTTCGAATATTTTTGAAAATAATAAATTTTTCACCGTACACAAAAGGAGGTGTGGACGAAAATGGCATTTTACGGTCGCATTGCTCTAAGTTTACGGTTTTGAACTTTCGCCGACATTAAAAGTTTCATTTGCAAAACAAAAGTATGTACTGGAAAAGATAAGAAAAAATTTTAATTTTTTAGAAGTAAGATTAGTCTTTCTATGGGTAACTTGTTTCCCCTTTTTCGATTTTTCTTATTTTTAAGCCTTAAAAGCCTATTAATACAGCAGCACTCAATAACTTTTCACCAGCAATATGAAGTAAAAAAAAGCAATGGGCAACTTTTTGCCTCAAATGTCTCTCTGTGCGATGGTGTAGAAATAAAAGCAGCTCGGTCTGCGTATTCACATAAAGAAATATTTTTATTTATGTAAATAATATCCATTTTATATTTTGAAGAACAAATTTGCTTAAAAGTTACTAATAATTAAATAGTGGAGTCATTGTGGAAAAAATGTCACATTCGAACCGTCACGTATCGACCCAGTTTATAGCTTAAAAAAATACAAACACGAAATTTTTTTCCCAAAGTCAAACGCATTTAAAAAGTAAAAGTGTTATGTAAAATTCTAAAGTCAATTGCTATACGAAAGTATGTCAGGCTTTGCTGAAATTCTCCTTTCTAAGCGTGTGCATGAAAACTACTTCCATTTTTGTCGCGTGCGAACCTCTTTAATTTTCTTTTATCCCTACTTTAATATAGATTTTAGTTCTCCTTATAAGTTATAACTTAGAATAAGAACGAACCTGAAAATGTTTTTGTATTCTTTTTTTATATTTTAAAGGCCATCACGTTCGACACCAAAAAAAACACCCATATGTAAATACATTATTCTATTCATGTTTTGTTACTCTTTTACTTAAACATAACATTTACTTCTTCCAGGTCCCTAAAAGTTCAGTATAACAAAGCTGCACATACAAACTGAAGCCGGGAAGCCTTGTCTTACTTTCAATTTCTTCATATTTTTGCATTAGACATATTTATATACATACATTAGGGATATAACTTTTTTTAAAAAATTTAAAATATCAAAAGTGGCTAGCACATTGAGACAAAGAGCATAAAAAACTGTAAGGGAACGTATATTTAATTTTCCTATAAGGTCAAAAAATAACACACCAACCGCGATGGAATTTTTTTATTGGTTAAGAAAAATTAATAATATGTTTATTTAAAACAAAAAATAAATAAAAACACCGTATACAATTATGAATATTGAATATTGCATTACGAAGGCCTCGACATAACTTTAGATTATGTTAAATAATATTTTTGTTAGTTCAAGTCCGTGCTTAAGTGTTCCCCAATGTATTTCAAGAAAAGTTTATGATTACAAAAGATTATGATTGACTTCATGGTAATATGTCAAAAAATTTATTATAACCCTAATATAAATATGTTTACAAAATGAACAAAAATTAATGACAGCCCTCTTAGTAAATTTCTAGGTCTTATTCGAACGCAACTTTACGTTATTTCGTTAACTGGCCTTTTGTCTTCGATTTCACCGATAGGGAGTTTCATTGTGTCTATGCCTTCGTTGAATACCAATGGATATGCGTCACAATTTGGGCCGCTATATCAGTGTAATCATGAAGTGAAAAAAATAGTCAATGGACTTAACTCGATCAAATTATCTGCGTTTTTTTAATTTTTGTCACTTGCGCCATATTATGTGAACTGAAATACTCTTCTCAAGGGCTCAAACAGATCATGCGTTACTTACAAGCACACAAGCGATTTTATATATTGTCAGTTGAAATGCAAAACCACGTAACTAACAAAAAATTCAAAATCGCATTTTATACATCGAAACACATCGAGCCTTTTTTTAAATTTTATCGTAAGCGACATGTTATTGCAATTGAATTTTTATGGGCCCACATGCAACATGTTATTGCAATTGAATTTTTATGGGCCCACATGCAACATGTTATTGCAATTGAATTTTTATGGGCCCACTTATAGTTTAGAATAATTATCAAAATGCCAAAATTATTAATAACTTTTTGGATACGGCCTGTAAAATTTTATTGTAAGCTACAATTTACGTAAAAAAAACATATTTGAATATATAAAAAAAAAATGAAATTGAAAATGAAAAATTTAATTTTTGTCTCTTACGATCAAATCGAAAATAAGGGTCGACATGTTCGCACAAAATTTGGAAGATTGAATTTAAAATGAAAAGAAATTAAGGGCCTAATTTTGTAAAACGCAACACTTAGCGTTGACAAATTTTGTATGTATTTTGTTTTTGTAATTTAAATTTTTTTTCACACATAGAGAACAGATCCGTTAAAAATCTGTTTTGTCAACAAATATTTACATACTTATGTATGTATTCCAACGTTCCATATTAGCTATCAATTATCAATCAAATGTACGATTTCTACATATTTATAAACAAAAAACTATAATTACAATACAAACAGAAGTCTAGGAATATTTAAGTAGTAATAAGAATTGATTTCGTTTATTTCTAATAACCATTTAATAGTATTGGTAGACACAACTGAATTAAATATAAGTTAGAAAGTAACGTGACTGAATATTGGCTTTTGAAATTAAAAAAAACTATTCCTGTAAACAATATTTAATTTGAAACCAAAAATTTAGTTATTGTAACTAACTAATCATTTGCCACTGTATTGAAATTATATTGTAATGTAAAAGAAAAGAAAATGAAATACATTATTGATAGTCCTAACCGAAAAAATGTTAACCCAAAAAATTTTTTATTCTGAATACATTTGTGGAATGTAATAAACGAAAATTAAAAATTAATTAGAAATGTCATACATATGTTTGTATGGACATATAAAAATATCTTTTGAAGAATAGTTACACAAAATCTTGATTTAAAAAGGCAAGGACATTATTATAAACAATCGCAAATTATTCCCACTGTTATTACTATTATTGTGAAGTGAAATTATTTGTGCAAATAATATGCAGTTTCTTGATAGTACAATGTCTGTGTAATAAAGCCGAATACCGCACGCAAAGAAAAGATATGTTTGTAGAATGGTTGAGAAAACAATATTATGTTCTCAGAAACAAATGTGTGGTCGTTGAAAACAAGTTATTGTTATTATAAACATTAATTTTGTTACGGTAAGCAAAGTAATGTTTGAATTTAATAATTACATTATTATATTCATAAAAAAGAGTGATATGGTTAGAAATTAACAATATAGTTTTGTTAAAAATTTATGACTGCAACATAATTTTTATTTTTATTTAAAAATAATATAATGTAAACAACAATAAAATGTTATCCAAGACCATACTATATTAAGTTTTAAAAAAAATCTTTTTCAGAAACCGCTCCTGTCAGTTCAATGTTTCGTTTGTTAGCTATCGGTATTGCACGCGTCGTGTTAAATAAATAAATAAAGTACAAACAAACAAAAGCGTAGATAAATAAAAACATATACATGCATATGTATGTATGTTTATCTCTTTATACAGATTGTCTGTATTTCGTGCATACACACATTTTTGTTAATATACATTTCGATATATACATATATTTTATTTCAATAATATTAATTTATTTTTATTTCGAATTTAAAGCACAGCTGTTTTAGTTCACAGAAAAAAGGATTCACCAATTAATATTTTCAATTAAGAATTTAATTGTATTAATTAAATTTTTAATTGTATTAATCAATTTGAGTGGAAAAACTTAATTGATATTATCAAATTGCTTATGGGTGAAAATTTAATTAATTTTTTAATTGATACTACAAATATTTTAATTAATATTACAAAATCATTCATATTACTTTTTTGTGTGTTAATAAATATATGATTGAAAAATAAAATATTATTATTATATTAAATAATACTGTTGTCGTATTTAACAATATTATTATAATATAAGGAAATGGTATGGTGAGTCTCAATTATATTTTAGTCACATCTAACAATAGTGTTGTCTTAGTTACAGTAATAAGATTAGCTGCAACAAAGTGCATTATTTTGTTGATAATATTATTATTAACTCAGATAAAAATATTATTAAGAGGTTGCTCTTCTATTGACAATAATATGATTTAACTGCAACCATATAATTCAATCATAGTATGTTGCCAACCATATTTTTTCTTTTCATGCGGCAAGGAATGTTATATTGCACAAAATTGGTCGAAAATTTGCACGTTTCACTTCAGATAATAATGTACTTACCTTTTTATTCTGCAAAAATTGTTTTTATGTATGTCTGCATGTATGTATGTATGTATGTAAATATGAATGTATGTATCTACATATCGTCACCTTAAAGACCAAACAACCTATCAGCAAAAATTTCAAAATTGAGTTTTTTGTGGATTATCATTCCCTATATCATAACGCATATGTGTGCAAAATTGTTAACAACTACTGTTACAAATGACCAAGTTATTACAGTTTTTGTACCTAGAGGATCGTTACGTACTAAAAAAAGAGGAAAATAAATCATCAAAAATCATGATACAATTTTAATTTTGTTGCATAGTGTAATTTAAGCAAACATTAGGCACTTTTTTTGTTTAAACAAATAAAAGAAACTTTAACTGTTATTATTTAATTTAAATAATATTCATGTGTTCAAAGGAATACTTAATTGTTCATACTAATTAGTATTGCTGATAGGTTGTTTGGTTTCAGATTTTTACAATTCCAAATAACCTAAGCGCCATATCATAGGCTGTGTTTAGAAAAACAAAGCTTTCTCAACCGATATATACTTCTGGTTTCATTTTAATCACAATATATAATTTTCGTTTCAATATTGCAAACAGTTCCAATTTTATAAAGTTTTTTCTCTCTCCTGTAAACTTTTGAAAACTGCTGATAGGTTATTTGGTCTTTAAGGTGACGATATGTATGTATATGAGCCATGCCATTAATTATTTCTATAGTCACAATTAAAATTTTCGGTTGCATTGCATTCTAAAAATTCACATATCGCTAATGAGAAATTGGAAAATTCGTTCATTGCAACAGAATTGTATGTTAAGCATTAAACACATTCAGCACAGCAAGCTACCGACTACGAAATGTCAAAAATAGAATGCACATGTTTATATGAGAATAATTAGTTTGAAGACAGCAAGGCAACATGGCGGCAGGTTGTTGCTTATACTGATTTTGTCGTTGCACGTTAACAGAAACAATATCCAAAAGTTGATGTAAAGAATAAATTGATGCATTTTTATGCTTTTACGTCGTATAAGTACATTTTGAAAGACTAATATAATATTTATAAGTGCGACATATTTGAAGGTGGCAATACTGAACTATGTAATTATACTTAAATATGAGGAGCAGATGGTGCTGCTGCCGTCTCCAAAATAATCAAGTAGCTGACTACGAGGCAACAAATGCTGCTAGCGGCATTTGAAGTCGTGTGTTCGTGTAGCCTGCTGTGGTGAATGTGTTTAATGCATTAGTCATTGGAACTGACAAAATTCGATTGGGTACAAATTCGGTTATCGCAACAAATCTGTTTTCTCTGTGCATATAAAATTTATCAACGCCTCACGCAAAGAAAAAATATGGTTGAGGTAACCATAATCAAACAGCAACATACTATGATTGAATTGTATGGTTGTAGTTAAATAATATTATTGTCAATAGAAAAGCAACCTTTTAATAATATTTTTATCTGAGTTAATAATAATATTATCAACAAAAACAATGAGCTTTGTTACACCTAATTTTGTTATTGTAAATATGACAACACTATTGTTAGATGTGACTAAAATATAATTGAGACTCACTATGCCATGTTCTTATATAATAATAATATTGGTAAGTACGACAACAGTATTATTTAATGTAATAACAATATTTTGTTTTTCAATCATATATTTATTGGTGGATCTCTTGTTTAAAACAGCTGTGCGTTAAATCCGAAATAAAAATAAATTAATATTGTTGAAATTAAATGTATGTATATATAGAAATGTATACTTACATATGTGTGTATACACGAAATAGAAACACGTGTGTATAAAGAGATAAACGTTTGTACGTATGTATATATTTTTATTTATCTACCCTTTTGTTTGTTTGTGCTTTATTTATTTATTTAACACGACGCGTGCAACACCAATAGCTTACAAACGAAACACTGAACTGACAGAAGATGTTTCTGAAAAAGATTTTTTTTAAAAACTTAAAATAGTATGGTCTTGGATAGCATTATAATGTTATTTACATAATATTATTTTTAAAAAATAACAATAATTATGTTGCAGTCATAAATTTTTAACAAAAATATATTGTTAAACTCTAACCATATCACACTTTTTTATGAATATAATAATGTAATTATTAAATTCAAACATTACTTTGCTTACCATAACAAAATTAATGTTTATAATAACAATAATTTGTTCTCAACGACCACAGATTTGTTTCTGAGAACATAATATTGTTTTCTCAACCATTATACAATCATATCTTTTCTTTGCGTGTTGGCGTTGCGTTTTACAAAATTAGGGCCTAAGTTTATTTCACCATATTTTGTTTTAGTTTTGTCTATCTCCTATAAAATCTAAAAATGTGTGGTTATGTGATATTTAATATCAGCTAACTATGTATGAATGTATGTATGAAAATAAATTTTTTTGTATTATATACATAGATTTCCATCATCCAATCAGTTCAGAAATCGAAAAGCTCCGAAATAATCACCAAGGCCAAATATAAACCATCGTCAAACGCATGGTACGTGTAGGCTATAAATTATATCTCGACAGTTTTGAACTTGAGGCCCTCCAAGAATTGAAGCAAAACACAAATGCTGATGAGTGCTGATGAGTTGGCGAATATTCTAGTTTTAACTATTTGAAATATTTAGGAGACAAACTGTATACTAGAAGAATGGAAAAATGGACCAGTGGTAACTATACAGAAAAAATAAGAGTAGCTTTTCTACGCCTATGCATTAACTGAAGCCACAACTAGCCTTTTTTTTAGTAAAATAAAGTGTTTTATGTGGGAAAACAGCCGTTTACAGCTCTGTTAAAAGAGCAAGTGTTTAGTATGCAAAAAGGAATAAACATGTACGTACACACTCATACATATATAAACGCAAACCAAAAATACACATACACAAGAAATAAAATGAAAAGAAAAGAAAAATTCTGTTTATGTTTCTTATTTTATTTTATTGTATTTTATTTATTTCATTTTTATTTTCAAATACCAATATTCCTTAAGTACGTGTTGGTATGCCATAAATACAAATACAAACAAACTTTATTTGTATAAATGTTATATTAATCTAGTGTGTATGTATACATGAAAAGGAACATCCGTTTGCTCGTATAAGTGCACATAAATACATAACCTGTAGGAAATGTCACTAATGAATCAGTACTGATTCAGTATTGACTTTGTCGTAGTGGCAAATTATACCCCAGACAATGCATTTTGCTTGCGTGTCATTGAAAAGCAACTACTGACATTGGTACTACTTATTAGGTAGTTCATTTGGGACCACATGAAGACATTGGAAACAGATAGTCACTAGTACATTTTAGTAATTCTAATGATAATGAAAGTACATATTTTGTTTACATTGGATGTTTTAATAAAAAAAATATATAACAAATGGAATTAATGCATAAAAACATATAAAAAGAAACTATTTAATTCATTCATTCGTTCAGCAAGTAAGAATTTGGTTTGCCGTTTCTATTAAATATAGATGTAAAATTCAATGTTTTGTCGAATTTGTAAAATTATGATCTGGAATAACAGAAAATGTTTAACTGATCTCACAAAAACTTCTACAGGCACATTTCCACAATTGTTGCATCTTGAAATTTTATATTTTTATACCCAAAAAAAGGATTACTTTTTATTTGTCTTTTGCAATTTCTTTTTGTTTGATTCTTTGAATTATTTCTTAATGCATTTATACTTGCCTTTTAAATTGAGTTCGTAAAATAATCTTTATGAAAACTTGACGTCACTTGTATTTTCAACAAACCAATAAAACATTAAGAAGAAGCATAGTTTTGTGTATCTGACAAAATGTTTTCTAAGACGCTTCGTTCACAATGTCACCAAAAAAGAGTAGACAATAGTGGTGACTTGGGGACTCTTAAGCCATGGCTTTCTTCAGGGTATATACATTCATACATACATATGCATGTATGTAAATGTGTAAGAGTGATAATTGTATTTGGTATTGGTATGTGGTAAGGATTTATTTATTTATATTTTATATATATTTTTTTCTTCATTTCATTTCTTTTTATGTATTATATTTATGTGGTGTGTGTATTTATGTTGCCAGTAACCTCCCCATTTTCTCGAGTACAATCATAAAAATCCACAAAAATACATTTTTCCAATTTAATACCACATCAGAAAAAAAACATGAAATGATATAAATACGATATGCAAACATAAACATTGATACAATCATAAAGAAAAGCGAATTAAATTGGAAATGTCTACAATATTTTTGAAATCATTCTGCAAAAAAAACGCTGCAGTACAATATTAGACTTGAGCTCGATAACTTTAAGAAATCTGAGAGATAGAAAAATGTTAAATGTATATAAGACACAAATCTACATTAACTGATACCACACACAGTGGACCAAACACAGAAGAACGCTGATGATGAAGGTTTAGTGGCCTTCGAAAACTGCTACCTGTTCCGTTCAACTATGTGTTGTCAGAATATTTACAACAAACTTTGATGTTATTTGTTCATTAATAATTATCACATGTAATTTGGCTTATAAAGCGATACGAACGAAATATAACAATATATTAAACTACTCTCAGGATATTCCAATTGTAGGGTGGAGTTAAAAATGTATATACTTATTTTCTTTTATTCACAAGTTAGCAGTTTAGAACTGGTGTAATTTCTAAAATTCTACCTAAACAGAAAATCAAAAATAAACAAATTAACTAACATGTGCATAATTAGTAAAGAACAAACGACAATGGCAAGCCTGTTGTAAATTAAGAGAAAATTGAGCTTTCATTACAAAACGGCTTTCAGCAAATTGAAATACGATGAATCAAAACAATTCACATATTCCAATTTCATAAAAGTTGCGTATATAAAGCAGAAATCTACATCAACTGATACCACACACAGTGGAGCAAACACAAAAGAACGCTGATGATGAAGGTTTAGTGGCCTTCGAAAAGAGCTAGTTATTCCGTTCTACTACGTGTTTGTAAAAATATTTACAACTAACTTTGGTGTTATTTTATATGATTATAATGTTATTTGGCTTTTTTTCTCCAAAATTTAGGATTTCAAGATCATTTTAAATTACATATTTAAAAAATAATGGATTACTCATTAAATATTTGTATTTTCCATCCATCTAACTTCTTCAGAGATGATCCTTTATTAAAATCTGCCAAACATATAAGTATGTATTTATATAAGTAAAAATAAAGTTTATAATAAACAACAATAAAAATATCTCTTATTCATTGCACTTACATTTAATCTTTAAAATGTCCGCATAATTTAAAATATTACAATACTTTATGTTAACTGGACGGTCACAAAACATAAACTTAATATGTTAAAAATTTATAAATTAAAAAATTTTGGTGTTAGTTGTTCATTAATAATTATCACATGTAATTTGGCTTACAAAGCGTTACGAACTTTAGGCTGATCAAATCATAGATATAGAAACAAATGAAGTTCGAACAATAATAATTAAAAATTAAGTAATAAATTTGGTTTCCGCTCATTACTTTACAGCGGCTGGGTTTTGCATAAGTTTCTGAACTATCTACGCTTATTTTGCTTTTGTGATTTTCAAAAATATTATTATTTGTGTATTCTCAAATTGTTTTTGAAAGTCTGTGCATATGATAAAAGGTTTGTGACTGTTGTGTGGTTAAGATCTACTGATGATTTGTTAAAGCAACAATGATATGCATATGAACAGCAAAAAAAAGATTTGTATATACAAATAATTTATTTGTGAATACAATTAAAATATTATTTAAAAATGCACCTACAACGATTTTTGTAAATACAAACACACATTTGTAACATAAGAAAACAAAATCAACTCAATTATTTCCAATTAAAATTATTGTGTTATTAACAATTGAGTTGTTAACAGAAAAAAATAATTTTTTTAATGAATTTGTTTTTCAAATTCTAATGTGTTGTTTCTTTGTTTGTCCTTTTTATATTTTTTTTTTAGAATTTTTTTTTTTTTAAATTTTAAAGATATTTGGATGAGTCGAACCGGGAATCTCTTGATTAATAGACTAATGTACTTACCACTCAGTTAAAGAGCAAATCGTTATTAGATAAGCAAATAATGAATACACACAAAATGCGAATTCTTCTGTTTCTTCTACATGTGCGTATTAGTGACCTGCACAAGACCATTTATAAGACCTTTCAATACATGAGAGATTTTTAAAAAGCTTTACTACAGCGAAATACTCTAAAACAAACGCCAAACAACTGTATTAGCAAGACAAACAACGGAAAAATATGTCTTGCCAACAGTGTTGCTTAGCGTTTGTTTTAGAAGATTTCGCTTTAGTAAAGCATTTAAAATATCTCTCATGTCTTGAAATGTCTTATAAATGGTTTTGTGCATTTTGATGATATTTTTAATAATTAAAATTAACTAAAATTAATAGCCATGGGCCTGTGGCAAAAACTAAATAAATATACTTCATAGTCACAAACCAAAAAAGTTTGCCTTAAGCAGAATAAGCAAATTAACTAACATGTGCATAATTAGTAAAGAATAAACGACAATGGTAAGACTGTTGTAAATTAGAGATGGTAAATTTGGGGTTTCATTACAAAACACTTTTCAGCAAAATTGAAATACGATGAATCAAAACAATTCACGTATTCCATTTGCAAGAAAGTTTCGTATATAAGGCAGAAATTTACATCAACTGACACCACACGCAGTGGACCAACACAGAAGAACGCTGATGATGAAGGTTTAGTGGCCTTCGAAAGCCGCTACCTGTTCCGTTCAACTATGTGTTGTCAGAATATTTACAACAAACTTTGATGTTATTTGCTCATTAATAATTATCACATGTAAAGCGATACAAACTTAAGACCGTTCAAATCATAAATATAGATGTTTTTTTCTGTTGGACAGCGCTGAACAAATAAATTTAAAATTAAAACTTACATATTTATTACTATAAATTAATTTATTTCTAAAAACGCAATAGGTACAGATGTACCTAAGCAGGATTAATTATAAATTTGATCACAATCACGCGTGAATCACAAGCATCAGTCGTAATGCCAACTCCCCGCCAGAAAAATTTTCAAGCTACGCCAATGTATTTTACTATTAAGTAAAATATAACGTTTACCCTAAGAAGAGATACTTGTTCCCCAATTCGAATCAATAATCAAAATATTCCTCAACACTCCCAAGTGAAATACCTTGGTATACACCTTGACCGAAGGCTTACATGGAAACATCATATTGACTTTAAGCTAACTCAGATGAAAATTAAGTTATCTCAAATACACTGGTTGATTGGCAGAAATTCAACACTTAGCATGGACTGTAAACTTTTATTATACAAGTCACTTTTAAAGCCAATATGGTGTTACGGTATCCAGTTATGGGGCACTGCTTCAGCTTCCAATGTAGAGAGAATCCAACGAAGGCAAAACAAAATTTTACGGTTAATAACATCGGCTCCATGGTATATCAAAAATTCTCATATACATAGTGATTTAAATATGCCACTAGTGACTGAAGAAATTGCAAAATACGCAGGCAAATATTTAACAAAACTCGAGTCACATCCTAATCCGCTTGCTCGTAATATTTTGAACTTTACTGGACACATCCGCTTAAAAAAGAGGGACACAAGGGCTCTATTACTCAACACGCCAAATGGGATTTCTTGAAAATACTTTTTTTATACTTTTTTATAATTTTTTTTTCTTTTTTTATTATCACTACTTATGTATTATTTATAACTATTAACAAGTTTATGTCCGACAGTGGTCGGTCCTAATAATTATATTTTAGATTTAAGATTTGAATACTTATTGTTAGTTCATATTTGAAGATACAATAAATAAATACATGTATTAAAAAAAAAAAAAAAAAAAAAAAAAAAATTAAGTTGTTAGTATATTCAAATCTTTAAAAAAAAAATTCTGACCCTCGTGCAACTGTCTTGTAAGCTCGCGAACAGACAAAAAAAATTTATCGGCAGTTTCTACCAAATTACCACTACAAATTGAAAAATACTGAACACTATATTTGTACGAATATGTATAATTGTTTTTTATTATTTTTTTTTTACGCCAAGATAGCGCACTATCAATAGTGGCCCCACGATAAATCCACTAGTATCAGCCCCATGATACATCCACTATTAACACCCCGAAACTACTTCCATGTTTCATGATGGTGGGTAGTTTTATCAGTATTATTATTACAACATCCTGTTTGCTTTTATTAAGTAAGGAGGTTCGGAATTGCTGTGCATCTGTACACAGAGAAAAAACTGCGTAATAAAATCAATAAGATTTTCTCTATGAAACGTTTTTAGGCTAAGGGGTATCCCAGCAGAAAGAAGCCAAGATTTTTTCATAGAGATTATGTGATAAATCTTATTAATTTTATCAAGAAGAAAACCACATAAAATCAAGAAGAAATCTTATTATTCACAACTTTTTTTACTCAATTTCCGTTACTTTTGGCACCAAAAAAAAACAATCCATAGAGAAAATCTTCTTGATTCTATTAGGTTTTCTTATAAATTGTAAACTATAGGGATTTCTTATTGATTTCAATAGGTTGCCTTATTGATTTTTTCAATAAGGTTTTCTTCTTGATTTTCTAAGGTTCCTATATGATTATGTGTAAAGCATCTTATTATTTTTTTAATAAGGAAATCTTCTTGTTTTTATTAGGTTTCTTGTTATTTCATATCTCTAAATAAACATAGAGACAATTTTTTTCATAATATTTTTCGTTCTTGTATAAGCATGTTTTTGTACAATAATTTCAGAGCGGATTCAGGCTGCTTGTTAGCATATTGGTTAGAGTTCTTGTCTATCAGTCAGAAGGTTGCTGGTTCAATACTTGTCTCCTCCCAAGTAATAAATATGTATGTATGGTGAGTTAGTTCCCTGTAGTAAATAAAATAGTCGATTGACAAAAAACACTAGCTATAAATTAATTATTTTGCAAGTGACTACAAATTGGTTTAAACCTCATGCAGATATCAACCAAACAAATTGAATACAAGCACACGTAAGAAATAAATAAAAGCAAAATAAGTAAATAAAAAGAAAAAAACATCAAAAGAAGCATGCCATGAAATCAAATGCCAAATGTTTGTGTTGAAAAAAAAATAATAATTTCAATGCTTAATATGTATAATATTTTCTATGAACAGGAAAAACTTTCGTATGAATGTATGTATTTTTGTTTTAAATATAAAAATACTAATTATTTCTATATATCAATGCACATATATTCATTATATACATATGTTTGTATGTATATGATATAGAAATGTGTATGAAGATTTACATAAATATTTATTTAACTATAATAGATATTAAGTGACTTCAGAGTGGTTGAAAAATAAGTAGTTAGTAGTCAATTTAAAAGTCATGCAGAGATGGCCAATTGACTACTGCCTATGACATGCCTATGTTAAAATATTGAGTCGGCGACAATGAAAAAAGTCACTTAATCAACCAGTTGTGGTTATTAAAAAACCAGTTTGAAGGTACTTACAAATGAGTTTGAGTTCCTATAGGGTTAATTAAGAATATAATATAATATGTATGTATGTATGTATAAATAAATAACATCTAAATATACTACACACATACATACATATATTGTACAGAATTTAAATGAAAACACGTAAGTACAACTTTTTCATGTTTTATTAGGTTGCCTATTAAAATCAAGAAGAAAACCTTTTTGAAAAAATCAATAAGATAACCTAATAAAAACTATAAGATTTCTTCTTGATTTTTTTTCAAAAAGGTTTTCTCTATGAAATTAATAAGATGTCCTTATTGAAAAATAAACTATAGAGATATTTTATTAATTTTGTTCTATTTTATGAGGTATTTATTAGGCACTGTTTTCCCTGTGTAATTCATTCATTATTTTATCAATGAATTCTTGAGGAGGAAGTATTATGTCTATGTATGTATATGTATGCACATATATGTATATGCCCAGTCAGCATGTGGAAGATTATTTCACCGAACTCAGTCTTTTTCTACTACTTTAGATGATCAAAAACTGATTAATCAGTTATGCGCTTAAAATAAGACTCGAAAATGATTCCCAGAACTGCTTAGGTGGTTTGTTTAAAAAGAACAAACAAACAAAAAAGCTCATGCTGTAAAATCAATAAAATACAAAGTGTATTAAATTTGTGAACAAAAAAATGTAAATGTTTCGAAAATTAGTCGAAATGGACCGGAAACGCGAGTCATAAAAGACTCTTTTAGAAGATTCGAGAGTACAATTTTCTCCCTAATGGACAGTAATTTTCGACTCGAAATTCTAATTTCATAAAATGTTGACTGGGTGCATTCTGTGAAACAGGTACATATGTATGCATGTATTATAATTTGCCTTACAATTTAAGACCGCATTCTTCCTTTTCATATTCCACATTTAACAAACGAATTTCGTTGTTAAATTTTTAATAGTTATTTAATACATACGTTTCCTCTCATGTCCATATGTATACATACATGAATATTTGCAACATCATTTTAAATTTAACATTAAATCCAGTTCGTTTTACAGCATACGATCACCAACAAAACTAATCAAATTGTCAACATTATCATAACACACGAGAAAAAGTCTAGACTAAAAAACCCAACAGGCAAAAGTCACATAACACCTGCAATTATATTCTGATCTTAAATAACATAATGGTAAAACCTTTATTATGACAGATGACAACTTAAATTGTTCAATTTCGAATATGAAGATGATACAGTGTAGACCTTGGGCACCGCACACACGGTCAGTAGGACGATGCTGTGTTGAGAAAACCCTTGTCAAAAATTAACATGATTAGCATAATTTAATATTTCCTTGATGATGACTTATAAACAAAGCTGAACAATATCAAATCGAAAAATTTTTGTATCTCTTCTTGTTAATTTTAATATCTTACAAATTATAACTTCAACTTGACACTTTTAAGATCGGATTAAAGTTAATTGTGCAGAAAATAACAAGAGATAAACATATTATTTTTATAAAAAAAAAACAATTCCTATACATGCATACTTAGATATTTTTGAGAATTAAGTTATTATTTCACAATTTTTGAGCTTTTGACATACACACTCGTACTCAACTGGGCCTTACGCCGCAAACACATTCAGAACTGCAGGCTACCGAATACAACCTGTTAAAAATATCATACGTGTGGGCTTATACAAATTATAATTTTCAATTAGAAATTTGACTAATTTTTATTTTTGTGGGCGACAATGAGCACATATGTATGTATAGTGCTGCCAGTATAATAAAAAAATTGAGTTGAATTAAGGGGACCAAAAAATACGTTCATGACGTCCTTTATACGTACCCCCGCATATTTTGAAAACCTATAGGCAAGGTATTTTTGTAATTTTTTCAGATTTTTCGAAAGTTTTCGTTTGGGTTTCTCGCCTTTCTTCAATTTTGTTCATTACGCCGCCCATTAGCACGATTTTTGTCAATTTTTGTTAAAGAAAACTGTTGAAACATTACTTCTCTGTGCGGATTTTATAAGTTTCGGTAAGTTTGTTTTTCTAATTTTGGTACCCTTTGTGAATTTTTTGTAAATTGAGCATAAATTTTTAAAAAAATACTTTATAACTTTTAAGATTTCTATTAAAGATAAAAAACTAATGATACAGTTTAAAAGATGGATAAATTTTGAGTCAATTAAAGAAAATACTGAGTTTTCTCTTACCGTTTGAAAGTTATACCCTTTTTAAGTCGTGGATGAAAATACACTACATCGTAAAAGCTCTAATAAATAACACTATCCCTGCTAGCATTTTTGGAAATTTTTAATTAAATTCGATTCTTTTTTAATACTTTTAAGTGATCAAAAAACAAGAATATGCGCTCGTTTTCTGAGCATAAAAGATAGTTTTGACGGGAGAAAATGGTACCCTACATGCGACTCTTCTTCAGGAGTCTTTTATCACCCGCTTTTCTGATCAGTTTCGACTCATTTATGACTCATATATTTTAAAATAAATAAATAAATTACTTTTAAAGCATAAGCACGACTCATTTTCGAGTCTTTTTTCAAGCGCGCAAGTGTTTAATCAGTTTTTAATCGTCAAAAGTACTCGAGGAAGACTTAGTTAGGTGATTTTTGATAAAACAATCTTCCAAATGCTAGTAGTGATGCAACAAATATTTATCTTTTTGCCATAACCTCAAAAGTTAGATGTTTTCTTAGCTAATTTGGGGCCGCTGAACACGAATATGGCACTCGTTTATTTTTCTTAAGAAGCGTTTTCGAGATATTCGCGAAAAACGTGTTTTTTGCACCTTACAAAGATATTTTCAAAAATCTTGAGAACTGCGTATTAAAATTTAGCAAATTTAACTCCATTGAAAGACGTGTTACAGTGTATCAGTCCATCTTTATAATGTATTGATCAGATGTTAATTCGTTGAGTTGCGGCCCTTTAGATTAAAAAAATTTTAAGTTTTTAGGTTTTTTTTTAAAATTCAGTATTTGTAGTTGCACCCTTAGCTAAGAAAAAAATTCTAAAATTTATTTTGAATCCGTATCTTAAATTAAATTTTGTACCCAACTTATTAATCATTATCATTTGACAAAAAATTAAAAAGTTCCGACATATTTAGTGAAAATATCCATGACGGGTGACTAAAGGTGGATGCCATAAAAAAATAAATCTCTAAAATTACACATTTGTTAACTAAATTGAAGCTGCTGAAAACGCGAATGGCCGTTGATAATTTTTCTTGAGAAGTGTTTTTGAGATATTCGCGAAAAACGAGTTTATTTTGCAGTTTGCAATGATATTTTGATCTTGAGAACTGTTTATTTAAATTACACAAATTTACCACTGCTAAAAAGATATGTTTTTCTTCTATGACGCAATATTTAAAATGTGTTGATCGGATAAAAATTCACTGAGTTGCTGCCCTTTAGATATAAAAAAATTTTGAATTTTTAATGAAAATATCCGAAAATTCAAATTCGAATATTTTCAGTAAATATGTTGTAACTTTTTTATTTTTTGCTCGATGATAATAATTTTGCGGGAAATAAGATAGCTACAAAGTTTTATATAATATACAGGTTTTAAATAAATTTTAGAATTTTTTGGCTTAAGGGCGCAACATAAAATACTGAATTTAAAAAAAAAACCTAAAAACTTGAAAATTTTTTAAATCTAAAGAGCCGTAATTCAATGAATTTTTATCCGATCGAGATACTATAAATATGGAATGATAAAAAAAACATATTTTTTCAACGGTGTAAAATTTGCTCAATTTAAATAAACAGTCTTCAAGATTTTTGGAAATATCTTTGTAAACTGCTACGTTTTTCGCGAATGTTTTGAAAACTCTTCTTAAGAAAAATAAATTAGTTCCATATTCATGTTCAGCTACCTTTAATTAGCTAAGAAAGCATCTCATTTTAAAAGTTAATTTTTTTGTTGCATAGTGTAATTGAAAGCTAAAAAAAAGTAAGTTTTGGGCTCGTGTTGTTGAATGAAGACCACGCAACAGAACAAAAAACTACAAATATTTAATATTTTAAAAGAATATCTAATGTGTGAATGTCTAACATTAAAATTGTCATTTGTGCAATTGGGCAAATATGCGAGACTTGTTTCATGAATCCCCTCGGCAACTTTTGTGCCAACAGTTAAGTCAATTCGAATGAAATGTCAAAAAATTAATAAAAAATAGAAATAGAAAAATTTAAGCAGTTTATCATTTAAGAACATATTTATATATTTCTATAAAAATTCAAAACAGTGTGTTTGTGTGTCTAAAAATGCTAAAAAAAGCCAAATAACCAAGAAGATGTTGCTTAAAAAATGCACAATTGCACAGCGTAAGTTTAAGAGAGAAAAATGTTTGGCAAACTTAACAGGTTTGTGTAAATAAATTTACATACAATTTTTGACATTTTATTTACGAGAGTGTAAAAATGCACAATTCGCACAATTTGCTAGACTTTTGAACATTCTCATGAAAACCTTTAATATTTTTTCTTTAATAGCTAATAAATCACTGAATGTTTAAACATAGTTTAAGATAATTTTCACAAAAAATTAAAATTGATTTAAATACACTTTCATTTTTTCAGTGGCTAATTAAAGTTAATATCAAATTACGTTGAAAGTATGGTAGCACTACAATATTTCCATATATTATGGAAAGCTTTCCATAGAACAGCTGTTCAATATAAATATGAAAGTTGATTTATAAATTTGCAGAAAAGTAAAATAGCAAAAAACACATTTTATGATATAAAAAGAGCATCAGAATGCATTTTTCTATTTATATATTTCATTATATGAAAATATGTGTTACATTTGTTGTATATTTTCGAAAATTAAACGAAATTTATTTTAATACGACCACATGATGTTCATGTACATGCATTCAAAAAACACACACATGCCCAAAACATATGGTATGTTTGTAAAACTTAAACAACGCTTAAATGCACAACGTTGGCTACTTAAGATTCATTTAATTTTGTGGTGAAAAACAAAATTTTGTGTTTAAACCAGATTTAAAAATTAAATACATATAATCAATGACTGATTTATTTGCCCTAAGTGACTCAGAATTTATCCACCTTTTAAATTAAATTATTAGTTTTTTAATTTTAACAGAAATCTTTAAAGTTACAAAGCATTATTTTTAAAATTTATGCTAAATTTACAAAAATTATAAAGGGTACCAAAATTAGCAAAAATCTTAACAAAACTTATAAAACAAAACTATAAGCTTTTCAAAAATGCTGGGGCAAAAGAAAATTTTTTTTCGGACACACTAATGTACTCATTACAAGACACTTGTTAGGAAAATTGTGTCAATTTAAAATTAATTAATTGTTCATCATAACATTATGAAAAGGGACGTATGTTAATTTGTATTTTTTTTAGTTCCAAAATCAAACTGCAGATTAAAAATATACATATAATATATATGTATATATACATATAAAACCCTCTGCACACGCAGATCTGATTGTAGAATTATTTTCTTTTGCTCAACTCTTTGTAAGACCGGACTCGGAAAGATGTTATCGTTCTAGGTGACCAATAACCCCTACACTGAGGGAAAAAAGAAGTTGCGAAATCAACAATGTTCGTGGTCAATTTGGCACCCTACGTTGTCGATTTTTTTTAACGCTGGTTGTCAATTGGCGAACAAGCGTGTGCAAATCGACAACACATTGTTGTCAAATTTGAGAGTTTGACAACGCCGGTGTCAACTTGTTAACAAACACAAAAAAAAATATCATCGAAATGCAATCCGCAAAACAAATTGTTAACATTTAATTTAAAAATTAACAATCATAATTGTTTAAGAAATTTATTATTCGACATATTGTCATAATTATATTTTAATTTGAAGTTTATTTGCTGGTGGTTCAGCTTGGTCTATATGCATTTCATTGTTGCTGTAACAAATCATCAGTAGACCTCAACCACACATTTTGAATAGTCACAAACCTCTTATCTTATGCACAGACTTTCAAGAACTATTTGAGAATTCACAAATAATAATATTTTTGAAAATCACAAAAGAAAAATAAGCATAGTAGGCTTAGAAACTCATACAAAATCCAGCAAATAATTTATATTCGATATGAATCTATTTTATTTTTCTATTTTGAACCACCAGCAAATAAATTTCAAATCATAATTGTTGATATAACAAATTTAAATTTTTTTAGTCAATTAAATTACTCAACAAAATTATTTGTTAAACTTTATCATAAAGGAATGCGCATATGTACAAAAAACAAGAAAGAATGTTTTGTGTGTATTCATTTTTTGTGTATCTAATAAAGTGTTGCTGTTTAGCTCAGAGGTAAGCAAGTCAGTTTATTATCCCTGAGCTTGTTTGTCGGTTCAACTCCGCCCAAAAGACATTTAGTGTTTTTCGCAGACAAGCAAAAAATCGTTTCGAGGATTGTGATTGTGTATAAAAATAATGTTGTTAATATAACAGTTATGGTAATCGAAATTTGTGCGGATATTCAACAATTCACATTGTCAATATAATAATAGCTTTAATTAAAAAACTTTGAAATCTAACAAAATAAATGTTGAAAAAATAAATAAATTTTAAAAACTATTGATTTGTTGATATATTTAATTGAAAATATTTTTCAGATTTTCCTTTGACTTACAATTTCGTTAATTGTATTTACAAAAATCGTTGTAGGTTCAAAATCAATTAATTATTTAATTGAGATAACAAAAATATTAATTGTATTTACAAATCATTTTTTTCTGTGAATGTGTTCGAAGTGACAATGCTTTGTTGACAAATTTTAATTTTTAACAACGCGGATTTCAATTTGTCAACGAATGTTTACAAATCGACAACGCTTTGTTGTCAATTCTTACAAATTTGTTGTCGGCTATGTTTTGTGTTATTATTTGTGTGCTACCGAAGGTGAAGGCAAGCGTGTTTTGGAAAAATATTGAAAAAATTAATAATTTACAAGAAAATAATTTGTTGGAGCTATTAGAAGTTAATGGTGATTTCATGGTGGTCAGTGATACGTGTATTTCCAACACCGATGTTGTTGAAGACACCGAGAATGATCATAAGCTTAAAAAATTCTTGAAAAGCATAAATATGGAAAAATAACACTTCCCAGGCAGAAATTTTGACTTTGCCCAAAAAATATATACCACCACAACACTGCAAATCCAAGATTACGACTCTTCCAAAATTGTTGTACCACCACTGTACTGTAAACACAAAAATATGACTTAAAGTTTACAAATACCGCGTTCTTAATAATGCTGTACCACTACAACACTGTATTTACAAAAATCGGACGTTAGTTTCCCAATAATAATTCTATACCGCTACAACACCGTAAATACAAAAATGTTGCTTAAGTTGAGAAATTTACATTATGACGATCTTATAAATTTGTATTTAGAGTATTGTGACAACATTGAAAACAAGAGTCGGAGGACGGTCATTCGGCGTTATCATTTTAATGTTATGAGTACATTAAAATTTTGGTAAACGAATGTTGTACTGATGTTAGTTGTACTCGCAGACAATCGTAGCAACGTCGTGCTGATTGTCTTTTTCTGCCTGAGTAGTTTACAAAATTAAATTTTTTTCATGTACATTTGAAAAGGGGTGATTTTCCTTATATATTTTCTTCCGCTGAATTCGAAACCCAAGGTAAAATTTTTTTATGGTACAGTTTTTGAGATATTGTAATTTTTTAATTTTTTTTCGACCTTTTTAAACTTAACAAATCACATCTTGAGCTAGAAATTTTCGATTGGGTCGTTCTTGGTATTCAAATAAATATGTATAATCGGATCTTTGATTGGTAAAGCGGTTCAAAATATATCGATAAAATAGGCAAATTTTCAAAAAATTTAATACTTTACAGTGATTTAATACCGACAGAAAAATACAACCCCCTTATGCAAAAACGATTGGTAAATTTAAAGTTGGTTTAACAAACGAATTTTTTATGGCAAAACCGGTTTTAACGCATGCTTTAACTTTAGCAATCGTTTTTGCATAAGAGCACAAGTCCTTAAAAAAACGTCTGGCTTCTGTTCATGTGCGTAAAGATAATACTTTTACGTAAGAACTAAGGCCAACAGGAAGAAAATCGACCGAAATATTACAAAGTTATTAGCTATAGAGTGAATAAATCCAAATCCCATATTTTCCGAATACATAATTTTTTTCGACAATTTATTGGGTTTAAACGCTTGCAATACATTCAACCACAATAGGTTGTGAATTGAGCAATTTTACTTCATTTACACAAATATCTGTAAAACTTATCTAAAAATATGCATTTGTCAACAATAAGGGAAGCTCTTCCCCATTGGTTGAAACAAGACGTGAGACTAAAATAATCGATTTTTTAAACCAAAAAAGTCATTCTTCTCATTTAGCAACTTGTTTTTAATTTTTAGGTAATTTGATTTGTAAGCGAGTAATGAAATTTGATAATCAGAAAAGTAAGTCATTATATGGCAAGTACACCCAGAAAAACAACTAAAACAGCTTAAAATCAATAAAAAAAATCCGTATTGAATTAGTAAGAAACATTAACGAAAGTCTAGTCATGTTGAAATTTCTTATTCCAATATGGATAAATATTAATTTACAGTATTAATTTAATAATTTTATTTATTTTTTAATATTTCAATATACATTTGCTGTTATATTAAAAATTATTGAATTAATGTGACGCGTTTTTATTTTTAAGTTGCTGCTTTTCCCTGAGTGTAATGTGTAATTTTTTGCTGATAGCTTAACATAAAAAAATGTGTCTCGCCTGAGCGTGTAGCGTAATTCACTACAATTAGTAAAATAAAAATTTTACAAAATTTTGTATTTGTAATATTGAATAAGTACACAGATTTCAAAAAAAATTTCTTAAGTGGTAAGAAATAAATATTTACTAATATTTATTTGTAACTGGGCAATATTTTCGCTTAATTTTATAACAAAACAACATTTGGCAAAAACTCTGTTACAGACACACCTTTTAGACACGCAAAGTTTACTTTGCAAACTGGGAGCAAGATAGAGAGAGAAAGTTGTCTTACCTCTCTGTATTTCACACAGCTGAATTAAGACTTTGGAAATTAAACTTTGCATGTCTAAAACGGGTAATAGCAAGCATATCTGTGACCAAAAGGAAAATTGGCAAACTTTCTTCCTTCCACAATATTGAATTCATGATATGATCAAATTTTTATTCGCTTAATTGGAAAATTGTTATATTGTTTTTGCAATAAATCTATAAGCAAATAAATATAAAACCATACGCATATATATATGTTCATACATACATATGTGTATAGAACCTTATCTGTACACAAATTAATGTACAGTGGAATCTCCCTTAACGGACACTTCCAATAGGCGGACACCCCCTTTAAACGGACACTTTTGACATGTCCCGACAGGTCCATAAGAAAAGCATTGCTTTCTCTTGAGCGGACAGTCCTCTTGTGCGGACACATTTCAATGGTCCCTTCGGTGTCCGCTCAAGAGAGATTCCACTGTATATGAAAGTCTACAACTGTACACATAAAATAAATATTGTTCAATAGTAAGGACTCCCTCGCATAGTAAAATATTTTATACACTATAATCTAAAGGAGACAAATCGATTGATTTAAAGATGATTGGTTGCCTTTACGTGTTTGTTTAAGCAGAAATAATTTTGAGGTATTTTAACAATAATGTTTGCAATATATGTTTTTCTATATACATATGTACGCACGTGCATATACACATGTATAGATACTCGTATATATGGATTTATATTAAATTACTGATAAAAATAGACAAGCTAAAAAACTGAAATCAATCAGCAACACACAACAGAACAGAAATTGTGGGAGTCTAACAAACATTAGCCCTGGCGTGCCAACAACAACCCCGGTTTTTTCTTATATTTAATGAATTCATAGCATGCGCAGAATTTCTTTGTATTTTCTTTTATTACTGGTATATTACCATATCGGGGTTGCATAAAGTTATGATGTCTTCAGTCATAATTCATAATCATATTTGATTTCTTTTATCATCAACCACAAGCTCCACCTACTTTAGAAACACATTTGTGGATATTTCATTCATTTCTAACATGACATAAAAATGGAGATTTTTATACGAGAATTGTAATTTACATATTACAAAATCATATAAATCATATTATATTTTGAGATAATTATTGTGCTATTTTCACACAGCCAGATTGTTATTTATGTTCGGAAACTGATTCTCAAAATACTGCTATATGCTACAAAATGCTAATTGAATTTGTTATTGTTAGGTTAGGTTAGCAGGCTGCTGGCAAGGAAGGGTGAAATTTAGAGCCCAGCTCACTTGGGTCCAATACAATGGTCTCTTTGTGCTACCTGTTAGTTGAAGAGAAGATAGTGAGAGAGGGTGATAGGGAAAGGATAGTGATAGAGAAGACAGGTTTTTGAACAGTGATGCCAACAATTCAAAGGCAAAACGAGCCAACTGAGTAGCCAAAAAGAGCTAAAAAGAGCTAAATTTAAAAACTCAAGATTTTTCCGTTTTAAATCTATCAATGTACATATTTATTATTCAATTTGCACTTCAAGATTTTTTTTTACATTAATAAAAATAATAGTAAGAAAAAATAAAAAATAATAATTTAAAATAAAATCATTTCAAAGCAATTGATGCAAATATTTATCTGCATTAACAATATAACCATACACATTTACATATACTTGTATATACGTTAAGTTACAAAATAAGAACAACCTTTTTAAAAAAGAGTTAGCTTTAGAAGGATCTTTTATTGGTTTAATCCATTTCCTATATTTTTGGCAGTAAGAATCCATTTCAATAATTTGTGGAAAATTTTCTAATTACTCAGAAACGAACACTTTGTAATAAAAACGGGGTTTTACAATTTGAAATCCCTAGATACATAAATATATGTATCTTACATAATTGCGAAAAAAAAGTATCTGCATTTGCAAAAACATAGTTGCCAAAAATGTAAATGCCCAAAGCAGAAACAATAGGGTTAAAGCGGGAAAATTTACTATAAGATCCAAAAAGTGCCAAACGTGCCGTTTCCACAATTGAAAAGAGCTTTGTTTGTTTTTTTATTAAAAAAGAGCTAAAGCGAAAAATTTCGAGTTAGAAGCAATCAAAAAGAGCTAAATTTAGCTCTAAAATAGCTAAGTTGGCATCGCTGTTTTTGAAGGAAGAGGGTAGAGAAAAGCTTCTCCAGTGTTTCAGCGCCTTCTGGTGTCAAATGAGGCGAATTAAATTGTAAAGCTTTGTTTAGTAGCCTTTTATTGGTTATTTTACTTCGCCGATGATTCTGCTACACAACGAAGGAGGGCGCTCTGATGTTACATTAGGATTAGTATCTGATGAATTCGGTATAGTTGTTAGTGACCAGTGGCCTTATGCCTGCATCACTAGAACTTTTCCCACAATAAATGATACAAAGGACACTAATGCACATCAGAAAAATGCTTGGTGTTGTTATTTTTAATGACTGCCGGAAACCGGGATCGAACTCAGGACCTTCGGTTTTGTAGTCAACGTACTAACTACTTCAGCCAACGCCATCTTTATTGTTGTTTGAATACAAATTCCCAAACGAATATGTATGTATCGTATGTACATAAGAATGGCATTGAAAATTAATTTTTTTTTTATTTTCATAGGATCCAAGGAGGAATATTATGACTGACACTTAGAACACAAAATAAGTATTCACCAACTAATATTTTCAATTAAGAATTTAATTGATTCAATTATATTTTTAATTGTATTAATTAATTTGAGTGAAAAAACTTAATTAATATTCAACCCTATCGTAAATAACAAGTGGAATTTTTGTTCACGTAAAATTTTTATTCTAATCGAAGGGAAAAATGCTATCGTGAATCTCTAAAAAAGTAAGACTGTTATATTCGGCTATGCCGAATCTTATATACCCCTTACCGAAGTAAGTATGTACATACATATATGCAGTACACACACACGTACATACATACATAACTACTTACATACATATTTATTTTGTAAAAAAAATTTATAGTCTTTTGTTACAGTGCAATTTTTAGTAAGTGACCTCTCAATATTTTTCGACCAAAGAATTTGATTCAAATATTTTATTTTCGATATTAACAATACTTGAATATTTTATTCTATACTCTATATTTAAGAAATAAATTACATTCACCCTTATTTCAGCTATCAACATCGTCGCCACGTCAATACAATACCAAAAAAATTAAATGGGCTATACATACAAAATATAATGGGTTATAAATGGTTCATTTTTAAAATTTTTATGAAAAACATTAATGGGCTATAAATTGTCCATTTCGTATACAAAAACTTAAATGGACTATGTATACGTCGTCTATATTTCGTACAAAGAATTTAATGAAATATACATCATCCATTTTTTATGCAAAAAAATTTTTACGAAAAAAATTTAATAGACTACTATACATCGTCAACTTTTCAAATTTTTATGAAAAAATTTAATGAACTATAAATCGTCCATTTCATATGCAAAAAACTAAAAACACTATACATCGTCTATTTTTCATGCAAAAAAATTAAATGCTGGGGCTTGTTTACTCGCTCTCAAGATGATCAAAAACATTGCTTCTATTTAATAATTCTAACATAGTCTTAGTATTGTACCTTAATACAAAGTAAAATAACTTCCCAGCTAAAAAAATATGTATGGAGCATATATGATATCCCATATGTAGTTCAGATCCGAAATATGGGGGTATATGGCCATATATGATAATATATATTCATACATTTTCATACATGTATGTGTAAATATTCCCTGCAAAGTTCATATTCGTACTCTTTTTATTCAAAAAAGTGCACTGAAACACGAAGGTTGTATTTAACGAAGCGTTTGTTTCGACAAAATAATTAAAGACAAACTAAAACACTATTTGGTCATCATTTTAAGAGAAAAGTTGAATCGATTATTTAAAAAATACAAAACTCATATTCGTACATAAAATTTTATTTAAGAAAACAGATTAAAAACTAATACAATTAGAAAAAAATAATCCGCTTTTATTCTAACACTAGCTTTCAATATATTTAATTATTTGCAGTAATATGAACTTTGTTCCTTAAAAATATCTAGAGTTTTCCGTTTTTTGCTATCAAATTAATAAGTTAACCATCCTTTTGATTATTTGATTTGCTAAACAGGGCCACAATGGACTCGTTTAAAATCGTACAATAAGAATAGTTTTTTAAATACAAGTTTTTGTTTTTGAACATTGAGGCTATACGAATATATGTATATAAATTTTGCATACTGTATGTATTTTCTAATATATTTCCAATTCACCAGCGATAAAAGATTTAATAAAATACAAGTTTTTTCTCGCAAAACGATTTTATATGAGATATAACGTATGCATACATTCAGATATACTTATGTACATATATGGATCCATATATTACATCTTATTTCAATATATATACCCACATATGAAGAGTTTTTTAATTAAATTTCCGTATATTCGCAACAAAAAATAAAAGGAGTACTTCCTTACGAACCACTTTTAAATTACTTCGAAAGTATCTAATGCATATTTTTAGATGGTAAGGAAGATATTTTTAACCACATATCAAATGGAATTTTAAATCACTACTTTTTTTCAACAAATTCATTACTTTTTTGGCTCCAGCCAAATACAAATGTTTTTTTTATTACATTTAAGGCTTTTCAAACAAAAAAGTGTTATTATTAAAAATAACAATGCATTATAATTAAAAAAAAATTAAATTATTTAAAATATTTTCTGTTCAAACCATACACAAGTGATTTCAATCACTGAATAAAAAGTACTGTTTAAATACTTTTGTGAAGTAAATTATTTTCACACCCAAATATCATATTTTTATAACATGAAGAACATGATTTTTATTGAGTTAAAAAATGCCAAAAGCCCTTCCAATAACACGTCAATGTAAAATTCATTGGTTTTTTACATAAATTTTCTATTTATTTTTCCGCACTTTTTTATGACTGTTTTTTAGCTATAAATTTTATTTCTATCTCCATTTAGTAAAAATTAATGAGAACACATTACATTACAAGCTCTAAACGAAAGACCATCGATTTGAAACAAAACTGTGCTGAGAGCATAATAATAAGTAATATGGCACAAACCTCCGTTTATACTTAAGAGAGATATCCATATAAAAATTATATAAATATAAAAAAATCTTCAGTAAAGATCTTCCTAAAACATGAAATATGCTTAACTGAAAAAATAATAATTTTTGGTTAATTTACCAAAAAAAAAAATTTTTCAATTTTCAGCTCTGGAACCATAATTTTGATTTTCTAGTTTTTAATATTAATTTATTTCTTTCTTAAATATAGCATTTATTTAATTACCAAAAGTTTGATTTAATTAGTTTTGTATTCCAGTTAAAAAAATGGAAGTCATTCATTGCTTCCAAAAAATCGATATTTTTAATTTGCCGAGAGTGAGCAAAAAACCATTTAGAAGCTTATTTTAGTCATACGAAACCTTGTAATTCCTCCATAGTGTTAGAAAATACTCACCAGAATTAAAAAATAATATTTTTTTAAACAAATTTATGAACTAATTTTAATATAAAATTTAAAAGTTTTTTGCTTAAATTTACATGAAAACACGGTATCAGGCTTAAATTCGTATAAAAAGAAACGAATTGTTAAAATAGACAACTATTTACCATTTTTCCTAGATAAAAATATTATCATAGAACACCAAAAATGGAATTTTTCTTAATATCGCTTCTTCACTTCTTGCAATGACAACCCTAAGTAAAAATCATTAGATCGGATCGAAATTTTCACTACTTCCAGATCGCAAACTCTAGATTTACATGACTTTTTTGGAGTGTCCTTTTTTGCTGGGACGCTAGAAAAAGCTTAAGTTGTCCAGGTATCAAGCAATTATTTTTATTTTTCTAATTATTTATTCCAAACTATTTCTTTCCAAGACATAAAAAACATTTAATTTGTAAACAAAAAAAATGACCTAGCTACTTGTATATATAAAAAAATTAATTTTCGAACCCTGGAATCATCCTTTTATATTTTTCTGGCTCCTTATACCAATACACTTCTTTAAAAAATTTATAAAATATGTTTAGTGAATAAAGAAAGAAGGAAATAGGGAAAAATTAGTTATATTAAGTTATTTTAATATCCAAAATAAAATCAAGTTTTCCAGCTCTGGAGCTATGGTTTTAATTTTTGTAATTTTTTTATACCAAACTTTTCTTTCCATAACATAAAATAATATAATAATTATATCTAATTTGTTAAGAAAAAGAAAAAACTAATAAGTCCTTCTAACTTTTATTGTCACAAAAAAATGGTAGTCTCCCTACCCTGGAATCCTCCTTTAAATTTTTCTGATTTCTTACACCAATACATTTCTTTTAAAAACATGAGATATGTTTAATTTATATAGAAAAAGGCACCAAATTTATTTTAGTAAGTTACTTTTGTATAAGAAAAAAGTTAAAGCTTTCCAACCTTGGAAATGTTCTTATATTTTATTTAATATTTTTTGTATTTTAAATGCTAGCTAAAATACCTAGCAAATAAGTAAAATAGTAAATAAGTTTACTGAACAAAAAATAAAAACTAATCTTTAAAGAAATTTTTTATTTGACATATTGTCAAGCTTATTTTTTCTTTTGTGATTTTCAAAAATATTATTATTTTATGAGTTCTCATATAGTCTTTGGAAGCCTGTGCATAAAGTAAGAGGTTTGTGACTGTTCAAAATTTGTTTTTGAAGTCTACTGATGATTTGGTTCAAGCGCCAATGAAATGCGTATGTAGACATACTAAACCACCAACAAATAAATTTCAATTATTGTAAATAAAAATTAATTTTAACTAGTTGCTTTTATATGGTTCTATATTTAACAGGCTAAAGTTCGTATCGCCTTGTAAGCCAAATTAAATGTGATAATTATTAATGAACAAATAACATCAAAGTTAGTTGTAAATATTCTGACAACACATAGTTGAACGGAACAGGTAGCAGTTTTCGAAGGCCACTAAACCTTCATCATCAGCGTTCTTCTGTGTTTGGTCCACTGTGTGTGGTATCAGTTGATGTAGATTTCTACCTTATATATTTGTTTGTTAATTTGCTTATTTTTGTTCTACTTAAGACTAACTTTTTTGGTTTATTAATATTAAGTATACATATATGTTTAATTTTATCCACAGGCCCATGGCTATTAATTTTAGTTATTATTGTTCGAACTTCATTTGTTGCAATATTTCATCAGGCTATATTATTATATAATTTTTATTTTTTTTTATTAATTATTATTACTATGTTAGGCACAGTGGTGTTGTTAACAAAGAATAAATATTTTTAATAAATTTATTTTGCAAATTCTAATGTGTTTCTTTTTATATTTTTTTAGAATTTTTTTTAAATTTTTTTTTAATTTATTTCCACCCACACAACTCTCGAAACGATTTTTTGCTTGTCTGCGAATAAAACTAAATGTCTTTTGGAGGGAGTCGAACCGGCAACCTTCGGTCTAATAGACTAATGTTCTTACCTATCAGCTGAAGAGCAAATTGTTATTAGATACGCAAATAATGAATACACACCAAACATGATTTCTTATGTTTCTTTTGCATGTGCGCATTACGTTATGATATAATTTAACAAATAATTTTGTTGACTACAAAAATTTAAATTTGTTGTATCAACAATGAACAAAACAAAAACTTAAGTTGATATATAAAAAAAATATTCAAAAATTGTTGAGTTTTTGAGCCATAAATAAATAACATTAAATTTGGTTAGTTCAGTTTGATGAAAAAAAAATTAAAATTAAATTGTTATTTAAGAAGTTTATTATTCGACATATTGTCATAATCACATTTTAATTTGAAATTTATTTGCTTGTGGTTTACCTTGGTCTATATACGTATTTCATTGGCGCTTAAACCAAATCATCAGTAGACTTCAACCACAAATTTTGAACAGTCACAAACCTCTTACTTTATGCACAGACTTTCAAAAACTATATGAGAATTCATAGAATAATAATATTTTTGAAAATCACAAAGGCAAAATAAGTTTAGTAGGCTTTGAAACTCATACAAAACCCAGCAAATAATTTATATTCGATACGAATCCATTTTATTTTTCTACACCTTCAAAGCCTACTAAACTTATTTTGTCTTTGTGATTTTCAAAAATATTATTATTCTATGAATTCTCATATTCTATGAATTCTCATATAAAAGTTAAGTTAAAACATACTGAGGTAGAGTAAAATAATTTCGTGCTAACCTAAATAGAAAAATGAAAAATTGGAAAAAACAGAAAATTAATAGTGATACTTATAAATGTGTTTACCAAAGGTAAATCAATTGTATACACAACAATCGTTTCTCATATTCCGTTCATTGTACATTTAAGTTAAATAGCTGATATTAATAAGAATCTCTACCCAAGTAGATAGACTAGGGTGCTGATGAAGTGCGTGGCTGCACAGAAAAGTATCGGTATTTCCCCCAGCTTAAAGTCTAAGTTTAATTTTTCTTCTCTTCTTTAGAAACTCACATTAATTAATAAAAATATTTCATTCAATAAGAATTGAAATTACTGAACTTGAGCCTAACTATGAATTATTTCTGATTAAAATTCACTACAGTTCAATTAAAATATCTAAAAATTTCTCACTTAATATTTTTTATTTTTTTTATTTTTTTCTTGTGTATATGAGCAACGTTTCTGTTTTATCTTTTATACATGACCTTTTTCCCATAGACTTTAATTCGCATTTCTAAAAAAATTTTAGAATTTTTTTTTAATTTTACTAAATCCCAATTTGTAATAAATAATTATTCAGATAATCAGGGCAATCATAAATAAAACTCCACGTGAAATTTTTCCCTTTTCCAATTTGAATTTTTTGGGAAAAATTTCACGCGGAATTTTATTCATGATGCCCTAAATATATAATTTTAACGGGTTCTTAAAAAAGATTCTGGTAAAAACACGTCATTGCAAATGAGCTTACCGTGACGTAATGCAAACAATTAAATCTTCTCTGTGTCTTGTGGTAATAGTGAGGGACATTTGAGTTAAAACTATCATCAACTGAAACATCCCCCAAGCTAACCAAAACATTCGTAAATAATATCGCATTTAAATTTTGCTTAAACATTTCTTGGGCGAAAAACTAGACAACAGCTATCGTAAACGGAAAGAGAAAGTGCTGCTAGAGCTCACTCTTCGCTGAGTTTGTGACGGCAAATCTTTCGATATCGATGTTTCGCTTACGAATCAATAGCGAACCTTTAGCGATATCACTACGAAACATAACCAACGTCATTAATAGTTCGATTTCATTGCTTCTAAATAGCAAAACACGTTATTTCTATTTTGTTGTACATGGAAAAAAATAACAAATTTAGAGAAACAAATTGTTTCTTGTTGCTAAACTTTTTTTAACGAAATTGTTGCGAGATTACTCTATCTTTCGAAATAGTTCAACTGGTTCTATTTTTTATTAAAGTCCTTTCAGAATTTTTGTATTAAACACTAATATTTAACTGTATAATTTTTAGAAATGTACATGCATACATACATACACCTACATATTCATACACATATTTGAGTACGTGTTCATGTAAAAATTTTCGCCCAACTAAAAAGAGTTTGGAAAACTTTCTTCTCAGTCACACAAATTATTTGCACACGTATTCACCATGCCCTCGTTGCACAAATCCTTACATATATTCATCACATTTCTTTATAAGTACTCGCACTCCTGATAAATATTAGATATGTGTACTTATTTTCCCTTATTTAATTTTATTTCACCTGGAAAATTTAATTTAACTTAAAACTAAATATGCCATCATTTGCAGTCGTTACAACAACACGTACAAAAGTACATAAGCACACAACATGTATGGATGTGTATGATTGGCAACCATACGAGTACATGCAACAATTCACTTCCATAAAGTTGTTGAGGCACTGATCCCTTGTTGGTTATTTATTCGAAATAAAAGAAGTGAAATATATAAAAATAATTTCTATATCAAACGAAAAAAGTCAAAACCACAAAAGATTTAAAAAATCTCTGTCTGTTCTTAACAAACATTGCCAATTTTATCCCTTGAGATATTCACAAGAACACCCGTATTACGAGCACATTTACTAGCAACGTGCTTATGTAAAATTTATATTTTCTTTTATTTTAAGTTTAAACTTTAAATGTTGAAAGTAGGTAAGAAACACACTAGTATGTACAGTAGTCAGGGTGTTCCTTATAATTTCTATATTACTGTGAATGGACCTTGTGGTTTTGCTTATTATACAGAAACCCGTGAATGTGATGTGGACTTTGCTACTAGTACAAAGTTTTCCAAACTGTTTATCTGTCTTCGTCGAACAGAATTGGGGCATTAGTATCGTTCCACATATTAAGTGTTGGTACCGCTAAGTAAAGTACAACTCATTGTGTGATTATGAACGGCAACCGAACTTCGGTTGCAGTGTCTACGGGCAAAGCAACTTTCTCCAGTTGCCAAGAAGTTATTTAAAATATGTTTATGAAAGATTTGCAACTGAAAACATTGTAAATAAAGCCTCAAAATATAAAGTGAAAGCTCTTAAAATTAGTTTTAATAATTAATAAGAGAATGAATGAAGAGAAGGATGTACAAAATGTTAAATCTATAAGACGACATTCAAGTGACAATTCAACTGAAATTAACATTTGAAAGTTGCATGTTGCCTATAAGTTATAATAGTTTGGCAACGCAACTAAAGTTCGGTTTCCAGCTTTTATCTCAACTGTGCCTGATGATGAAGTTTATAGGACTGTGATGAGTATTCGATCTAATGTTATCGGTGAGGATGGTGTGTATAAATAATTGCATTTTTGTATGGGAAATTTATAAGATTATACCAGTAGCAAAAATTACCTTTCTCGGAAAGGTCTGTGAAAAAATATTGTCTCGTCAGACGATTGATTTCATTAATGCTGTCTCTACTGCAATCTGGGTTTCGTTAAAACCTTAGTTGTACACACAGAAAAATTTCGACTTAAAACCTACGCAAACAAGGTTAATTTAACTTTTTTTGGCAATGATTTTATTCATATATGTTTCATGTTAATTTAACATGATATACAGTAATCTTCAAAAAAAAAACTTTTCCTTTTGAAATAATTTTATTTCATGTTGTTGATTTAACATTCCTGTACTATTACATCAAAGTTAAAAATCATGTTGAATTTATATTTTACAACGTAAATTTGATAATAAAACAACACAAAAAAACAAGTTGAATCAAATTTATTTCAAGTTGAAACAACATTAATTGAATTTAATGTAGTCAATGTATTTTATTAATATTAATGCAATATGGATTTTATTAATTTTAATCTGATTTTTCAATGGCTGTGTGTATATTGGAACAGACATTTTTGTGTATTTATAATTGGCCTCCCCGGCCAAGATTTGAATTCGCGAACGCACTTATCGCAGCAGCCACAACAACCTCAAAAAGTTTTTAACTTAGTATGATTTAATTTGAATTAAAAAAAATTGTTTAAAGTGAAGATAGGTTATATTTTAGATGAAAAGTGCAATGCTCATGTAATTTTTTATGGGCAGTCTCTCAGAAACTGCTGGTGGAGCGAATACAATAAATATTTTCGGCATTCTATACATTTTTTGGATGTTCTAATTTAGATACATTTATAATTTTTTTTAAACCACTTTGTATTCATGATCGTTTAGTACTAATAATCATATAACGTGCAAATTTATTTTTATTTATTTAGAATAGATCATTAAACAAATAAAGGGATGCCCTACATAATTTCCTAATTTAAATTTTATTTTTTACCATATATAATATAATTTTAATATTTTCTTTAAACTTAAGGCTACTAAAATTGTTATTATTTTTCATTAATAGCCCATTCAGGCTGACTCCAAATTAAGCAGTTTCGCGATTTCGGTCGAAAACAAGTTGAAATTAATTAATTTCCCATATATTTTGACATTTTCCAAATTAAGTTATTTTACTTAATTTCGAGGAAATTAACAAGAAATTACAATATACAACTCTGTTTTCGTACTAAAAGTACTTTTATTTTCAAACATGAGTAAATTTACAACTATGAGAAACAACAATTAAAAGAAATAAAAATTTTGACATTCAATATTAAATTAAAAAAACAATGAAATCTATTAAATTTATGAAAATTTTTGAAAGAAATATGTGTATAAGTGTAACAAAGAATTTATTCAACTGAAAAAACAACTTCAATGCCTGCCGCGGTGAATAATATGTTTGCGAAATTAACTCAAATGTCATTCAGTACCAGCATAAACAGTTTTCATTTCGTTCATAATTTGAGCTTAAAATTACCTAATTTCGTGTCAGCCTGAATGGGCTATAAGAATCGCAGCTACTCAAGATTTTTTACAATTCGATGAAATGAGTGTTGGTACCATTTATAATATCACCATACAAATCGAATTAATCAAATTAATCAAATTAATCAAATTAAGATTCCAAACATTTCTCTAAATTATATGTGCTTTTTTTAATAAATTCGAAAGTTCTTAAAAAATCACCCTACATGAATATGAAACCTTTTCATTTCAATCTCTACCCAAGTAGATAGACTAAGGGGCTGATGAAGTGAGTGGCTGCACAGAAAAATATCGGTATTTCCTCCATCTAATAAAAGTCTAGTCTAATTTTTCTTCTCTTCTTTAGAAACTCACATTAATTAATAAAAATATTTCATTCGATAAAAATTTAAATTACTGATCTTAAGCCCGAATAAGAAATTATTTCTGATTAAAATTTACATCAGTTCAATTAAATCTAAAAATATAATTTTTTTCAGTCTTAAAATGTTTTGCTTTTTAATATTTGTACGTATATCAAGTTTTAGTTAGAAAATGGAGCGAAATTTCAAAATGTCAAGGAGGTGGTGTTTAAAGAGTTTAAAAAAAGTTAAATATATTTGCACTTAGCACAAAGAAAGAAGGACCAATTTTTAAACATGCATGCCACATGACTGGAAGGAGCAGTACCAATACAACCTTTATTCGAAATTTCCTCTTCAGAACGACTACAAAAACTAAATAAAAACTAAATAAGCAAATCAAGTTAAATTTTTTTAATATTTACACTATTTTTGTAAATAATATTTTTATCAGCACCGCTCAGCTAAGCGGTTTCTTAAGCAAAAAATAATGCTTGATGAACAAATGACATTCACTTTTTCCCGTTTTCTCATATTAATAGCTGTCAAACACAAACTAAATGGCGCAGTTCATTCAAATTTTGACGTATGTCTGTTGACAGGAGCAGTATTGCATTTTTAACAAACAAGAAATTCTAAAAGTCACTATTGGCATTTTTTGACAACGGTGATGATGATATAGCTGTGTGGTTAACAACGCTCGCAGTCTATATTCGATTTGCAATTTTATATAAAAAAAAATTATATTACAGAATGTGAACGCATGTGGATGCATTACTTTTTGCATGGTAGTGACCATCTTTTCTGAGGAGGTTTTGTTTTGAAATCTAGCAAGGTTAGACTTAAAGGTAGGATCACACAATTGCCGCAAATACACCAATCTGACTCAATTTTTATTGTGCTGAATTGATGCACAATAACTAAATTATCACAATCAAATAAGTTGCAGTCACATGATTGCCCCCTTTTTATAAAGATTTTATTGACGCAGATTGGTGAAGAATGAATTTGGGACAATAATTGCCGCAGCCCAGTCATACGATTGTTCTAACTTGCGCAATACAAACAATTAGCTGTTGTGGTAGTTTGTTTTGTTTTACTTGCAAATATCTTTTTTAAGAAATCATTTTTTTATGTTTCATTTTGTACGTGAAAATGGTTTGTTCGCTTAAAACAAATAGAATTTCCTCTGCTTTCTATATTTTTTACTTATCAAATATACTAATCAGAAGCAATTTTCGTTCTTTTAAACGAATAAAAACTAATATGGAATAACATATGGAATAAAGATTAGCTTACAGTTCCATGTTAACATTTCAAATAAGTTATAACTACATACCTATAAAGTAAATTTAAGTTTTATGTACTTACGAAAACCCTTGGCGCACACGAAAAAATAAAGTAGTTTAAGAAATTGTCGCGTATTGACTACTTTGATTGCTGCTCTAGAACACAATAAATATTGGCGCATTTTTAACATTTTTATTGGGGCATGGTTGCCTATCAACCGTTCACACGATTGCCGTACCAAAGTGGCATTTGATTGCTGTAAATTATCAGCATATTGTTTTCGATTGTCGTATGGGACAATAAATTGTGAAATCACACGATGGGCATATAAAATGGACCAATAATTGGTCCATTGCAGCAATCTGATTCAATTTTTATTGTGCTGAATTGATGCACAATAGCTAAATTATAATAATAAATAAGTTGCAGTCACATGTTACATTTTATAAAAATTTTATTGACGCAGATTGGTGAAGAATGAATTTGGGACAATAATTGACGCAGCCCAGACATACGATTGTTTTAACTTGCGCAATACAAGCAAGTAGCTGTTGTGGGAGTTTTTTTTGTTTTACTTGCAAATATTTTTTTTAAGAAATAATTTTTTCCGTTTCATTTTGTACGTGAAAATGGTTTGTTCGCTTAAAACAAATAAAATTTCCTCTGCTTTTTATATTTTGTACTTATTAAATGTACAAATCAGAGGAAATTTTCGTTCTTTTAAACGAATAAAAACTAATCATATGGATTAAAGATTAGCTCACAGTCCACAGTTTTCTGTATTTAGAAAACCCTTGGCGCACACGAAAAAATAAATTAGTTTAAGAAATTGTCGCGTATTGACTACTTTGATTGCTGCTCGAGAACACAACAAATATTTGCGCATTTTTAAAATGTTTATTAGGGCATTGTTGCCTATCAACCGTTCATACGATTGCCGTACCAAAGTTGCATTGGATTGCGTCAAATCATCAGAATATTGCTTTCGATTGGCGTATGGGACAATAAATTGTGCAATCACACGATGGGCACATAAAATGGACCAATAGTTGGTGCACTGCGGCAATTGTGTGATCCTACCTTAATAACGGTAAACTCAAGAACTTGGCACTCAAACAGTCCTTTTTACCAGGAATCAATGAAATATTGATTATTATTTTGAGTGTATAGATTTGAGACAATTAAAGCTAATGCGACTTACCGACTAGTCGAAAAATTCTTGATAACTGAAAAGCATTTCAATTGACATCTTTTAAAATAAAGAACATACTACGACTTGGAACCACGTAGGCTCCTTTAAAAAAATATCCGTGAATTCCCACAGAAAGCGATAACATAAAGTATTTTTGTATCCCTTTTTCTCCATTCTTCCGAAAGGATTTTTTACCGAATTGTATGTATGTATGTGCATATGTAACTTGTATCTTTTAACTGTATCTATCTAAACTGATCCCAGGAGTAAGGATACCTTCTAGAAGGCTTGTTTACTCCTTCTTTTTTAAGTATGAGGTCTGCTCACTCCATTCCATACTCATATCTCTTTTACACGCGTTGCCATTGCCGAGTGGGCCTTCCGCTCTCAATTCTTTCACCAGAGATTCTGGAAGCCGTTCAAATTAATGGATTTTGCTTATATTTTCTTTTATGCGAAAGAGTCGAGACATTCTTAGTTAAAAATATCAATTGATTCAAGCAGACCCTTAAGAAGAAGACCTAATGTAAGGAGGTATTCCGAGTTTTCCCACTGCCAGTATTCGTCATTGTATACAACTATTCATTATACGAGTATGTGAAGAAAATTTGTCACACAGTTTTATTATTTCGAATTTGTGTCTCTTATTCTGCCATCCCACACCGGGTGTCAAATTGTGGTAATTTCATAAAGGAATAATAGAAATATTTAACGATTTTTCTTTGTTTAAACTTCAACATATTTTGCGTTTGATATTCTAACATATGGACATGAGAAGAGAGTGAAGTATGAATAAGTTTACAATCACATAAAATACTTCAGTTTCAGCTTAAACAATGAAAAAGTATCAAGCAAAATATAAAATCTCCATTGTTATTAAATACATCACCCAAAAAGGATAATGACACCCACTAAATTGCAGGCAGACAATGAAAAGAATTAAAAGCAGCAGCCAACAACCATCACATCATACTTGTATCTACCACCCAGCCAACATTGAGTGAGTCAGTCACCAGCTTTTTATCTTCTTGTACTTGTATGCTTTGGCAATAATGTCATGGAATATAAGCAGAAAAGTACAACAAATCATTTTTTCGCATGACTGAAATGATCCGCCTTTGAGCAATTGTCTGATTGTCTTCAGGCTTTCGCGTGATGCTCTTAATGAGGGATTACTTTCTTGTGGGGTGAATTTTATATCTTGTGGTGGTGTTTGTCCATGCAGACTTTAGCCAAATGCTTGTTGCATTTTTATGGGGATGTTGTACATATAAAGTTGATTAACAAAAATTAATCTGTTGAATTGATAACTTTTTGTCATTTTAAATTGATAAATTATATGTTGCTTCAAAGTTTAATCGAAATAATATACATACACTGAATTCAATGATTATTTTATCAAACTGTTGTTCAGTCTCATGTAACAAATAAAACCAAATATTTTATAAGAATTCTAATCTAGTAATACTTGTCGTTATTAAGGTTCTCGTATTCGAGCTGTAAATTTCTCTTTCTTACATTTTGGTACTAACAGCCAGTGATGGTATTTTGGTGCGTTTCGGGTATTTTTTGGTGCTTTTTACCTCTTCATAAACGCGAAAGTTTGGTTAATACCCTTTCTTAAAAAGCGGGTATTTACAGTGCTTTTTAACAATTTCTCACAGTGCTTTTGGTGCTTTTTTGTAAAATAAAAATATTTTTAATTTACAAACCTAATGTACTTTTAAGAGCTAATAGCAGCATCTTTTTACTGAGCCTTCTTAAATTATTTTTAATGACAATAACGGAAACTATGTTAAAAACAATTTAGAAAACGTTTCATAATTGGGATTAAAAAATTAAAATACTTTTTGCAAAATAGAAATCGGAAGTACCACATAATTCTCTGCATAATAATTTATTGATAGTAGATCAATTGACAGCATGAGGTTGTCAGTTGTTTTAGACAACGGTTAGCCAAGTCCCAATTTTTTGGTATCGTATTGACGTGCTGTCAATGTTGGCAACTGGAATAAGTGTGAATATCGCAAAAACAAAAACTTGTAAGTTACTTAAGGAAAAAAGTGATGCTTTTAATGCTTTTGTATGCTTAAAATATTTTTCAGTAACATACACACATATGTATCTTAATCTAAACCTAAGCTTCATCTACCAAGTAACTAACACCGATCATATAACTACTACATTTTGAGAAATTAATAACGGTTTTCATGAGAACTTTTAAAATTGTCATTTGTGCAATTGGGGAAATATGTTTGCTTCATGAAGCTCCTTTGACTTTTTAAGGCAATTTGAATGAAATGTCAATAAAAAAAAATTAATTTAATAAAAATAACACAAGAAAATTTTAAGCAGTTCTTAATTTCATATATTTCATATATGTATTAAATATTTTGAGGCAAAAACTTGAAATTATATTGTGATGTTTGCACTCCAAACTCTCCACTTACCACTTAAAAAAGGGCTTAATGTATTAAAATTAAAAAAAAAAATTTTGTGCTTCTTTACCCTCTTTTTCTTATTTTTTTGCTCTTTTTACCCTTTTCGCAACAGCTCATTGTGCGTTTGCTCTTCGTAGAGATACCAACACTGCTAACAGCCTGTTTTAAGAGCGCGACTCTTTGATAATAAGCGCTAAAATATTAGTGATTTTCTTTTTAGGATTCGATACACTATAGGTGAAAATTAACCTTATTGTTTTCGCTACGATGTCCGTCCATCAGCCTGTCTGTCTGTTTGTCTGCCTGCATGTCTGTCACAGGCTGTTTTCTCGAGAATCACACGAGCTAGAGACCTGAAATTTTCAGAAATACTTTCGCCGCTACAACAACAAATATATGACAGTTAACATGTAAAGGGTGTTCCAAAACGAGCAACGAAACATATTGAAATCCTAATTTTATATGTATACAGATAATTACTTTTAGGCAAAGACAAAGTTAGTGTATTTTTATACAGACTACACCAATTAACACTGATATTTAAAAAATTAATATTAAAGGGTATTCCATCAGTAAATGTAATATTGACTATCTAATTTTGACAACTTGCTGTATGTTGTATACCGTAAGAGGCAAATTCCTTAATTTTTCAAAACCGCTAAAACTAAAAAATTCCAAAATTAAAAAAAAATCCAAAACGAAAAATCGCTAATAAAAAAAGCGCTTAAATGAAAAACATCACAAAAAATAAAATAATCACTAAAAGGCAATAAAATCACCGAAAATAAGCAGGTCGCAAGAAAATAAAAAATTAAAACTAGAAACATCGCTAAAACGAAATCGTCAAAACGAAAAAAACTCGCCAAAATTAAAAAAATTGCTAAAACTAAAAAATTGCCAAAAACCAAAAAAAAAAAAACTGATAAAACTAAAAAAACGCCGAAAGAAAAAAATTTTAAAAATCTACATCAGGTAAGATATTCGATTCTATAGGCTAACGTTCATACACTAAGGGGAAAAACGTGCTAAAATCAAGATTTTACGTTCGTAATCAAATCACTCCAATGTTAATAGTCTACTAAATGCGAAAATTCTTTGTTCAATAATAAAATCGTAATTATTTCTTAAGATCACATTTAAAATTGTAATCTTGAATAAAATCTCATTTTAAGATCGAATTCAAAATATTGTTCTTAATAAAAATCTTAAGTTAAGATCATATTCTTAAAAACTTAAGAATATAATCTTAAAATTAAGAATACATTATTGATTTTACGAATGCGTTCTTAAAGTTTAAGACCACGTTCTTGATTTTAAGAATTCATTCTATAAATTTAGAGTTTATGCTGAAATTTGAGAACGTCAATCTTACTGACCAAATTTAAAGATTGAAATATTAAGATTTCCGCAATCTAAATTCAAGAATTTTGTTCTTAAACTTAGATCGTCATTTTTCTCATAGTGTGTGTATGTAGTGTCCGTACGGAATCCTTCGTGTGCGAATCAAAGTCTCACTTTACTAAATTTATTTGTTTGTGGTTTAAATCGCGAGTATTGACGATTTTTATTATGAAACGTAATAGATGTCCAATTTATTTTTATTTTTATAGCACGGCTTTCACTCGTCATAAACGCCAAGGCAGTTAACACAGAAGAACGCTGATGATGAAGGTTTAGTGGCCTTCGAAAATGGCTGGCTGTTCCGTTCAACTATGTGTTGTCAGAATATTTACAATTAACTTTGATATTATTTGTTCATTAACAATTATCACATGTAATTTGGCTTAAGAAGCGTTACGAACTTTAGCCCGTTCAAATCATAAATATGGAAACAAATTAAGTTCGAAAAATAATCATTGTAATTTTTTTAATTTCTCTTAGAATAACTAACAGGGACTCTTGATTTTTTGCTAACAATATTTGGCGATATAATTTTAACGTATCTGTGCACCTTAATAGGTCATACAAGCCACGTTTTAACTCAAAAATTGTCGTTTTTCACAATTTTTTGAAGCAAAAATTTTTTTTCCAAAAACATATTACTAATGCACACTTCTCTGTTAAGTTTTCAATCAAACCGATAATTGTTTGAACATGTCAACTGCTGAAAATCTCCGTTGTGTATAGCTTTTTGTGTTATGCGTTCACTTTGACTGCGACTGTTCACATTCTTAGAAGCAGAAGCAAAAGTAATTAAAAAAATCAGAAGTCTTTAAACTATAGTGCGTCTAGTTTCGTAATTAAACACTTGACCGAACTGTCGTGAAATCTTAAAAATGCCCAATGGTTCAGTCAAGCGCTTTACAATACTATGATATACTTAAATCTAAAACAATTTACATTGCACCGATAAATTAACGGGTAAGGTCAGAATTATATTCTAAATTTTTAATTAATATTTATAAAGCAAAAGTAATTCCTAAAAATTCTCAATTTCAAACTATTTAAAATCTTAAATGTTAAAATTTCACCGACATGCTGCCCTAGGCCTGGGCCTCACGGCCCTGTACGTAAATCCAGCAATGAGTCCTAACTTATGAAAAAGTTTTGAATCCAATAATACATCTAGTGATCGGGCGTACTAGATCCAACCCGTTGCGCTGAGGTACGGCATATGGTTCCATATACCAATCTGTGATACATTCGATAGGAGGTCTAGTATGTTTTCTTAGAAGCACAAAGGCAAACATACATAAAAATCATACTTTCGAACTGCTTATTGCATTGACCCAAACAAATCTGAAGAGAGCGCAGCTGGAGGAGTTAGAAGAAACTGCTTCCATTTCATGAGTTTCGATCATGAGGAAATGGGTGTCTGTTCTTATGAATAAATCGAACGAGTTTCTAATGATGTGGAAATTCATAAAAAAGCGAAAGGCGTAATATATAATAGCATATTATAAATACTATCATATGACAGAACCTTAATTAATAATTGTATTATTTGTATGTCTTTATATACATACATACATTCATATACATTTGTTTATTTTTTTTTTAATTCTATCACTTTAATCTCCTTTTCACTTTTTGTGAATTATCACTAATTGTTTTCTTTAAGCAGCATTTTGAAAATTATTTAAACGTATAAAAACTCATTAAGTTGCTCTTTTATACATACAATACGTGTGTTTATAGATAATTTTTTTAAGAAAATACATAGTTACTAGACTTATTTAACTTACTCTCATCTTTGAAATAGTAATCAAATGTATAAATATTTTTGCCAACTTTTCCTCCAAACTGAAATAAACTTCACACTTGGTGAGCACTTGCCGCCACACATGTTGCTGGAAAATATATTTTCATTGCAATGGCTGGCTGTATGCTGAAAACAAAAGCATCTATTAATGCAGAGTATTAAATATGTAGAAAATATTATTAAATACACTGCATGCCATGCATTCAACAATTTAAACTCATACAGTTTTCAAATTCAATTTCACCTAGTGGGCCACTGCACCAAATGTGCACTCGCTAATTTTAATATATACATTTATACAATTGTGTTAAAATCATAAACCCTACATCACACTCTTAAGTAGATAATTTAAGTTATGAGAATGAAACGTTTTGCTACATTAAGACGTTAAGTTGTATGATAAGTGATTATTTTTAAGAAATTTATTAAATTGGTATATTAAACGAATTGCTAATTAGCAGGGAAATCGTGAATATGCAATTGAATGTTTTTCTTTGTGTGACGCATTAATACGAAGATAAGATATTTATACGTTTCAGAATTTTTTATGCATTTTGGCGTTGATAAGTTAGTGCATATTTTTAAACATTTTATCCTCTGAGGTATGTTTTCGAATTCTTATAGCATACTTGACGCTTTTAGGGCATATTTTGATACGTTATGAGTGCAATCATGAATAAAAATTCGCAAGAAATTTTTATCGGGGAACAATTTCAAACAGTACACCGAAAGAATTTTTCTTCATTAATCCAAAGAAATAATTTCATTAGATTTGTGAAAAAATCCAATGATATTTTCACAAATCTAATGAAAATTTCATGAATATTGTGAAAGAATTTCATAGGAATTGCTTCGTTGGTATTCTAGTTTCGTAACAATATTTCATTGAATTTATGACAACAATATTTTCTAATTATTATGAAACCCCTAAATATTTAAGAAACATTTACAGTTGTTGCTTGAAATAAATATACATATATAGATAAGTACATCCACATAAATAATAAAATATACAGCAATTTAGAATTTTATAAAATGTATTCGGTGTTCCAATGAATGTAGTCATGAAAGTTTGATAAATTAAATGTATATCAACAGTTGTCAGTTGAAAGAATACCCTTTAATTTTGATTTTTTTAAATTTCAGTGTTAATTGGTTCAGAGTTTTATTGCCTTATTGATAAAAAATATTATCGGACATAAAAAACTTTTCATTATTACAAATTTAATTGAACCTTCCAGCTGGGATGAACTTGCCTTTAATTTAAGTAAAATTCTACCTTTAACTAGCATCAAGTTGTAATAATGGCCCTTTCCTTGGGATCTCTATCATATGGTCTTTTACTATAGCATATTCTTTGTCGTCTAAACTAACATACCCAACTTCCGGTAGTACTATATGGTATTCATCTCTATAGTGATAAAATTGCTTAGAAGCGCAGCTTAATGGATTTATAGAAAGATACTTTATAAGAAATTTTTCGCTCATTAAAATTATACTACAAAATCCCCATGGTTTAACTTCTTTCCTCGTCGCCTATACTTTCTTAACTTTATGATGTGCATTAGTGTCCTTTGTATCAGTTGTTGTAGGAAAGTTCAAGTGATGACGGCATAGTCACTGGTCACTGAACTATTCCGACTTCGGCAGATACTAATCCTAATGTAACATCAGAGCGCCCTCCTTCTTCGGTATTGTGTAGCAGAATCATTGATGAAGTAAAACAACGAATACAAATGGCTACTAAACAAAGCTTCAAAAATTTAATGCGCCTTATGGAAACCAGAGGCACTGCAACTCTGCATTATAATGTGCAAAACGCGGGGTTGTAAAAGAAAAAGAAGCTTTCCTCTATCTCTTCCTTCACCACCTGTCTTCTCTATCACTATCAGTATCCCTTTCCTAAAGAAGGTAACACCTATAAGTACTAGTAGGCATTCATTGCCTGAGTGTTACTTCTGTTTTTTTTTTCAAAAAAGAAAAAAATATATAAATAATTAAATAAATTCTCAGAGATTATCGTAATATATCTAGTTGATTTCCAAATAAGCAATACCCTAACAGATGCATAGACATAGATGCAGATTCTTAAAATTATATAGAATAAGTTCTTTATGAAAAATAAGTATCATCGTATTAATGTATAAGCTTAAAAAGGATAAATCAGAGAAATTTTAGGGAATAGATTTGCTTGCATTGGTCCTCCTGATATCAAACTAGTTGTTATTTTAATAAATTTTGTCTAATGTAATATATGTATATGTGTGTGTGCACATATAAATATGCTTACATTCTCCATTTAAATTTAATTTAAGTTTGCTCAAAGTAAAGCAATAGATTCAAATCAACTTACGTGTCCGAACACATACACGCAAAGAAAAAATATGGTTGAGGTAACCATAATCAAACAGCAACACACTATGATTGAATTATATGGTTGTAGTTAAATCATATTATTATCAATAGAAAAGCAAACTTTTAATAATATTATTATCTGAGTTAATAATAATATTATCAACAAAAACAATGAGCTTTGTTACACCAATTCTTATTATTGTAAATATGACAACACTATTGTTAGATGTGACTAAAATATAATTGAGACTCACCATACCATGTTCTTAAATGATAATAATATTGTTAAATACGACAACAGTATTATATAATGTGGCTGACTGGTAGCGATGCTAGCCTCTCAGTCCAGAGGTCGTGGGTTCGATTCCCACCATAGACTCTGGGTGTTTTCTGCAGACAAGCTAATCGCTTTGCGGGTTGTGTGTTTGTGTCTGTTCTTCTTTAATAATAATATTTTGTTTTTCAATCATATATTTATTGGTAGATCTCTTATTTAAAACTGCTGTGCGTTAAATTCGAAATAAAAATAAATTAATATTGTTGAAGTAAAATGTATGTATAGATATGTTCACTTACATATTTATGTGTGTATACTCGAAATACAGACACGTCTGTATAAAGATATATATGTACATATGTATGTATACATATTTTTATTGATATACCCTTTTGTTTTAATTTTATTTATTTATTTAACACCTCCCGTGCACTACCGATTGCTTACAAACGAAACACTGAACTGACAGAAGACGTTTCTGAAAAAGATTTTTTAAAAACCTTAATATAGTATGGTTTTGGATAACATTATACTGTTATTTACATTATATTATTTTTAAATAATAATAAAAATTATGTTGCAGTCATAAATTTTTGAGAAAACTATATTGTTAGACTCTAATCATATCACACTTTTTTATGAATATAATAATGTAATTATTAAATTCAAACATTACTTTGCCTACCGTAACAAAATTAATGTTTAAAATAACAATAACTTGTTTTCAACGACCACACATTTGCTTCTGAGAACATAATATTGTTTTCTCAACCATTCTACTACCATATCTTTTCTTTGCGTGTATGTAAGCACGAGTAAATATATTTATAACAAGTGATGCCAAGTTAGAGACTCTCCCCCATATGCAAAAAAAATTAACGTGTGCTTGAAGTGTACCTTAACACAAAATTTCCATACAAAAACCGGTTTAACGTACACTTGAAGCACACCTTAATTTTTTTGCATATGGGGGTCTGCTTTTAGTTCTACAAATCTTTACATACAATGCTGAGGAAACACAACTGCGATGAACGATGAAATTTTGGCTGCGAATATTCGTCGTCAAAATTATCCATACGCGACTAATTCTGCAATAGATTTATTTCTACTAGAATCGCCCTGTGGTCTAAATAAGACCACTTGATACTTTGACAAATAAGAAAATCGTATTTTTTTTTTTAATTTAAATCGCTTTTCACTGTTTTTGAGCCAAGAAATTTGAAAATACATTTATATTGCGCATATCTAGAATACCTTTTAAACCATATACAGGGTGTCTGGCTGCAAATTTATATTTTTAAATACGACTATTTTAAAAAGCAATAAACGGTGTGGAGGTAGGGTGGCGCCGTTGGATTTATCGAATTTGTGGATTTGTTAGTCACAATATCGCAGTGATCGAGTGAGCATCACGCGTTCGCTTTGAAAGCAAAACTGCCGTTAATGATCTCCAAGAACCCGCAACCCTCGATTGAAACATCAAAAACCATTGCATTGCCTCAGGGTAAGTGTTTGGTGTGCTTTATCCACGCATGAGATAATTGGATCTTTTTTTTCTGAAACACAAGGATCCGTTTTGAAAAGTGTGTTCAACTCGACGGAAAACCTCTAGATGACTCTTTGAAAAATTAAATCCGCATATCCATTCTAGCGTTCAATGCTGTTAATAAAACTTTGTGTCAATTTATATCGAACTCTTTCAGTAGCTTGTTTTTGACATAAGCCTATGATCAAAACCATTTAAATTACAATGGTTTGGTCATTGCTTTGTGTCAAAAAAGTGAATGAGTTCGACACACGTCTACTTCACATCCCAATCATGAGCAAAGCAACTTGTTTTGCCATACAAAATTATGAGAGCGAATCAAGTGGATTCAATATGAAGGCTCACTTAACCGACTGTAATGGAATGTAACTGCAACGTAGGAAACAGCTGATCGATATTTTACGTGAAAAGTAGATTACGTTACATTACATCTCTATAACCATTTTCATTACTTTTCACATAACAATATCGATCAGCTGTTTCCTACGTTGCAGTTACATTCTATTGAATCTACTTGCGAGGCACGTTAAATTGGTATCTTTTCTAACTTTTATCGCAGTTTATCGCTAATTTATCTGAACTAGCTATCAAAACAAAATAGGTATATGTGCATGTGTGTGAAGAAATGAAAACAAACCAAGCGCACGTATGTACTATATACTTATGTATGTGTGAATTAGATTTGTGTCCAACAGTTCTTTTCGAACTAATTCGTTCAGTTGAATACAAGTCCAGTCAAAACTATCAATGAATTTAAATGGATTTGAAACAACTTTTGATTCAAACGCTTTCAAACTAGTCCAAAAATAACAAGTCTAGTGTGAATATACATGCATACATAAAAGGTGAAAACGAAGTATGAAGGCACAGTGTAAACGACATGATTCGTAAACAATATTGAACTCACAGCGAAGCTTGTGGAAACATGGCATTAAACAAGACTTGTATCGAACTCTTTCACTAGCTCGTTTTTGTAATTTAAATGGGTTTGATCATAGGTTTGTGTCAAAACCGAGCTACTGAAAGAGTTCGATCCAAGTCTACATTAAACAATTTCCAATCATGTTGGATTCTATCTATTCTACCAATCATGTTGGATTCTATAAAATTGTCTAGTATAAATAAGGACTACACTATGCATGTCTTATTGCTAAGCTGATGAGTTTGTGGGAAAGAGAGATGAGGGAAACATAACCGATTCTATTCCCCTCGTCTCTCTTTCTCCCAATAAACTAATCAGCTTAGCAATAAGACTTGCATAGTGTAAATTAGGACTTAGTTATATATGAAACTGTTCAACTTAATAAATACGTGCATGAATCAAACATATTTTTTGGGTAACGTTTTGAGCTTTTCTTGTTTTAAGTTATACGTGTAGTCTCTTTTATTCTTTTTGCTGTTTTCTTAAACTTGCATGCTTACAATAAGTTAGCATCACTGATTGCAAAAATTATTTGCTGAAAAATTTTTTGAACACGCATTTCGTGTTTTATGTTAAGGTGTAATGCCTTTTTTTTAGTCAAGTTAATAAACTCTTGTTTAAAAATTATCAAAATAACAAAGTCATGACTACAAATTTAAAATTCATTGACCGCAAGATCGATCATGTCTATATACATTATTAGGCGTAAAATAAAATTATAATAATTTCTCTTTTTATTTTTTTATAAATAATAATTCTTTCACAGATTTGCTGGACCTATAGGCAACTTAAAGTTTATTAATTATATCTGATAAATTGGGAGTAGGATTAGTTTTACAAGTAAAGTACAGGACTGCTATTTAAACAAAATTCGTACGGACGATATTAAGTGTTGAATTTTTGGGTGTTAAGTCGAAACAGTTGGCAGGGTAGTGAAATTTCTCAAAAAAAATTTACTGCAAAATACGGTAATACTTTCTTGTCAAATAAAAAATTATTAATTAATTTCCATTCATGCACTCGGCAGCAATAAAAGAAACACATACATGCATACATACATATGTACATACATACAAATACAAATACAAGTACGTATTTACATATGTACTTATGTGCCTTCGAAAAGTTTAAATTTCGTTTGGAAAGAACTTTCATACAATTATGCTGCCGTACGCTGCTAAATAATGATTGCAGCTGCAATAAATTGCAAATGGTAAAGAAAGTGCAAACACAATGTAAGTGCATCAACTTTATTTTCTTTTCTTTTCTTTTTAATAATCATAATGAAATTGAGAGAAGAAATTATGCCGGAGTAATGAAAAATTACAAATGCATCGATGGATAACAAAAACATGTCAGTCAAATGGAAATTTGTTAAAAAGAAAAAATTTCAGTACTCGTAAAACCTAAGGCCCCAACTAATGCATAAAATAAATAATTCTGTTTATTTAATGTTATTTATAAAATGACAAATCCTAGTAACAAAACTTGCAAGTCGCTCATGGAAATCGGAAATTATAAGACTATCACAAATCAAAGGTGAAAAACCACCAAGTTGAAAAATTCCGCACTGTTGAGAATTAAAAAACACTAAATCTAGTGCGAAAAGCACTAATTCTAGGGCGAAAAGCACTAAATTGGCACGCTGCACACGAAGCACGAATGCATAGTGTAAACAGCAAGATTCATAAACATGATTCAGAGAGCGAAGCAGGTGATACAACTCGTCGTCTAAACATAGCATGAGACTACTTTACATATTTATTCACTATTGACATCGAATCTATCCTAAACGGCACACAAGTTGTGTGAACTATACAGTACACTGCATTCAAACCGATCTAAAAAGTTTCCGTAAAAAACTCTTATACAAATCAACAGCACACTTGCAGTTTCGATTTTTTTGAGACTTCCGCCTGCTTGACCTAACGACCCGTAAAAATATGCCCTGAAATGTTTGATTGTAATCATATTTCTGACGCATTTAGTTTTATCTATCATATTCAAGCGTACTTAAAACGTATCCATTAGTTTTTAACAACCAATGTTTGCTGGATTACCTAGTTTTTTTTTATAATTCCTGAAAATCTTTAATATTTCACTAATAGTTTACATATTTACTTTGTCTCGAAATCCAGGACTTAAGAGATTTCAAGCTTTTTACTAGATTTCTCATACAAAACGAAATCGAGTTTGTCAGTAGATTTGTAGGAAATCAGCTCAAAATCTAATATTTTTATTTATTTTTTACTACCCTGTACAGCTACGGTCTCCTTAAAATGGTTTGTCAATTGGCTGTATCGCAGTTGTTTGGTTGTAGTTTTGGAAATTTTTCAGTTAATGGGTTTTGTTTTGGATAAAAAAATCTTGATAAATGCCAAAAAAACTTTGTGTAAACGGTATAGATTTTCATAAAGATTTTTCTTAAAATCTGCTATATTTTGTGCTGGTATAAATGCCCTATAAAGCACAAGTTATGAGTAACATCCACTTAAAGCAATTTAGCCTGTTGTAGTCTTCGTACAGAGTATTTTGAAAAAAAAATTTAAATTTCTTACTAATATCTGAATACTACGGCCTGAATATTTCCGGACTTTGGGACTTAAGAATTATAAGATATTAAGGAATTTTATCTCACGGAATTTGCATTTAATAGGATAAATAAGAAAAGTCTCTGAAATCACAAGCATTGTCTGTTAATGTGTCCAGCCCCAGGCAAAACTATTCCGTAATTTCTTAATCTGTAAATAGGAAAATTTCTCAATTATTTGTTTTACATAAAAGCAACTCCTAAAAAAATTATTTAATTTTCCCACATGCAGAATAAGATCAAAACATACCTCCATTTAATGCAAAAGGTTTTTTTCAGTAAATATACATATGAATATAATTAATCGTAATATAATATCAAAAACTCTGGCCCCTGGACTCAAGTCCATGTTGCACATACCTGATTTACAAAATAAAGTATAACTGTTAACTAATTATGAGTCCAAGCAACACTTTAAATATATTCGAAACTCTAGACCATACGATTATTAGAAAATAAGTTATAAACAAAATGAAACTATGTACGTTTTTCCACATTCCCCTGGCGAACAACTTAAACAAACAACAAGAAGTTACTATTCGTATATATTTCATTTTCATAAACACATTAAAGATGCTTGTGGAACACGCCAATAGTTTCCATATCAATGATTCCTTCAAAACAGAAATTAATTTATAAAAGCTGGTAGCATCACATCACAAGGCAGCAGTTGCATTTAAGAAACTTTTATATCGATATCAGCGAAGAGTCATTGAGATTAGCTCACCGAACAACGTCCGCCTGTCCGTTCATAGAGGGCTAATATGCACATTTAAAATTCCCCTGAACGAAATCAAGTGACAAGTGAAAGGATTTATTAGACTGTTTTATGTTAATATAAAATAAGATCTGTTATAAGATCTTCAAATATTTGCTAAGATAGAGTACAGCGCGAACAAACCACACTAAAAGCAAAGAGTGAGAAAAAAGTGCTCAAAAGAAAATGTCAAGTGAAAAAGAATTAAAATGTTTAATATTTATTGTATGTATAACGATCACAATTCTACCTGTTACTCTGGCACATAGAAGATCGCACAGAAGTACGCCCAAAGCTTCACAAACGCCTGCGACTAGCAACACACACTCTACACAAACGTCTAGCTCATGGTTGGGACCAGAATTTCAGATTATACGACGTGTCTATGATGACTGTCAGGCAAAACATGATTTCGTGGCATGTTTGAAGCACAAAGCTCTCACAGGTCTAAACAGAGCTATAGAACAAGATTCAATAAGAATTGTAGATGGCGTGGTGTTAGAAAAACAAAACCATACTGAGGAAGAGAGTATCATAAGTGCACTAACTGACGCCAGAGCCTTCAATAGTTTAGCTCCATTAGATCGCGCTCTGCTGTCAAAAATCGATAAGTTAGTACGAACTCATTCGCTGAAAGTCGATATGAGTACAGCTCGTATAGGTGGTGGAGACGATGGGGGAAGTCACCACGAAAAGAAAGAGAAAAAGAAAGAAGGTGGAGGTCATATAAAGTATGTTATAGCAGCTCTTCTAACAGCCATGGGCATTGCTGGGCCCATAGGTCTTAAAGCTTTGGCTGCCATTGCCGGCAAGGCTTTGGTCATAAGCAAAGTGGCCCTTACAATTGCCGGTATTATTGCGCTGAAGAAACTTTTCTCTCAGGACCATCACGAAGAAACCAGTTTTCAGGTTCATGCTGGCGACCACAATAGGTAAATTTAAACTTAAAGTAATATCTTACATGAAACAAAAAGTCTTTAATTTCTTCCTTAAAAAAACTTTAGACGCAGTACATATGTTATACGGCCTATACCCAAAACTGGCGCTATACCAGCGGCCGCCGGCGAAACTCCTGTTGTAGATCCATATCGCTACTATTACGAATATCATTGAGTCATAGTTATTATGGGTTTCTCATATCCAAGTCATTTAGTTTTAAGTTGTATTTATAGAATACAAAATCTTCAGACAGCTAAAATACCAAAGATTCAATTCACAACTTTTGCGTTAAGCTTGTAGGCAAATAATAATGTACCTATTTTAAATAAACGAATAATTCAGATTTTAAAATTTAATAAAGTATTTTTCTTTTATGTGGACAAATAATGTATGTACCCAGCAAAAAAGTTTGCCTACTAAAATGCAAAAAAGTGTATGTATTCCCTATTTGTAAGTACTTACAATTTGACTGAAAAACCCATTATTTTTGTTTGAGAAGTTCAAAAAGTATGCGGTACCCTATACTTTTTTTCTACAAACATGCAAAAGTTAATGAATTATTAATTGTCTAAAAGTATTCAAAATTCAGGCGAATACGAATATTTTTCCAATGAAATTAAATAAATAAATGCATAAATCATAAACGAAATTTAAATAAATTACTAAAAATTTTAGTTTGTAGAAATACATTATTTTTTATAGAAATTTGTGCTTTGTATCATTTTCAAATATTATTCAATGACGATCATTAAAATTTTGGGTACTTTTTATTAACTTGAAAGTACGCCAACAAAAGTGTGTAGTCGTTTTTCATAACAATTTTTTAATATTTCATATTGCATATAATATTCGTATTCGTATTAGCGAATATCGTTTCAAATATTCGTATTCGTATTCTTATTCGCGAATAGCAAAAATTGACATTCGTTACATCACTAGTACATACATACCTATTTGAAATCAACAAATAATTCTTAAAGTTTATTGCTTTTGATTACGTCAAACGGCTGAAAGCAGTGTTGTCAACTTTTAAATTTCAAAAAGCACTGAAACTGTGAAAAAAACGCGTAATTTAAGTAAAAAAGCACTAAATTTAATTATTTTATTATATTAAAAAATTGTTATACATAAATATGTATATAAGATATATAGGGATCGGTTGACCTTGCATTTTATACCTAAAACTTCAAATTTGAGGCATCCGATACACGTTTTAATTCTAATTAATTATTAGTAAAATAAAATGATAAATATTGTTTAACTAATACTTTTTGATTACATTTATAATATTCTTTCTTAAAAATTTATAAAAATAAGTGCTCGCTCATCTAAGTTTGTCGTGAAAGATATTAACTTAGGGCCAATTTCACCAACTTATTTAAATATCAATTCAAATTTAAAACTAATTTTTCCATATAAAAATTAATGAAAATCGACATTTAAATATGAATTGATATTTAAATAGAGTTGGTGAAATTGGCCCTTAGTGCAGAAATTGGTTCGGGAAAACCAAAACATAATAGAAAATCAAAAAAAGAATGTATTACAGCTAAACACAAAGAAGATGCTTTACAACGTAAATATGTATGAAATGTATCCAAAATTGTTAACCACAGGATATTATGTTGTTCACAAGACATCAATACTGATAAAGTTTACAACGAAGCAGCTGTTGTATAAAACTATTTCTTAACCAATGACGCTTGGCGGTTTAACTAATGTTAAACCAATAGCTGTGAATCAAATATTATTGGTTAAACTATTGCTATTAGCTAACTTAATGACTGTGAATTTGGGCCTAAGAGAATAAAACGATCTAAATTTAACAACAGAATTCTTCCATTTAGATTACATAGATCTTAATATTTCAATCTTGAAATATGGTCAGTAAGATTGTCGTTCTCAAATTTAACAAAAATTCTTAATTTATAGACTGAATTCTTAAAACCAAAAACATGGTCTTAAACTTTAATAGCGCAGTCTTAAAATCAAGAACGTCGTATTAATTTTAAGATTATATCCTTAAATTGTTAAGAATATGATCTTAATTTAAGATTTTTATTAAGAAAAAAATCTTGATTTTTATCTTAAAAAAATCAACATTTTATTCTTGAATCAAGAATTTTCGCATTTAACAGACTATAAATATTAAAATGATTTGAGTTTTGAGCGTAAAATCTTGATTTTAGCACGTTGTTCCCCTTAGTGTATAAAAAAGTATATTCACAATTCAATTTTCTCGTTTCAGACCATTTTTATTATGAAGCGAAGTTATAAAAAAGTGTAAGGATATATTGTTACGTTTGTTAGACTTAAATAAAGTCGTAGAGGTAAAAATCTACTTCTGCGCGCTTAAACATTGAAGTGACAAAAGATTGATGGAAATGCAGTTTTTGATAATGCCTCAAACGAGTTTATACTCATTAACTTGACATAAAATTATTAGATTTTACTTCTGCCCACAACTCGACATTGGACTCAAAGTTTCTCCATTCTCCATCCATTGTTATAGTAACTAAACAAAATGATGCTATTAAACTATATTTGGGTACCTACTTGCTTAATGTCTTCTTTAGATTAATTATGCTTAAAATGTTAAAGTTTGAGAGTATTTCTGCAACCAAGCATTGTACAACCTTATTCGAATTTATTGAAATGATCTGCTTTTTGAACGATAGCCTTCCTCGAAAAAAAATAGATATGGAAATTTATTTTTGAATTTTGGGTCTAGTGCCACCGCCACGAAACAAAAAGCACTAAAAATTAATTTAAAAAGCACTGAGCACTAACTTCGAAATTTCTCGAGTCGATAATTTCAAAAAGCACTAGAAACGGTGCGAAAAGCACCGAGTTGACAACGCTGGCTGAAAGTGAAAGATTCCAAATAACCAAATACTTGTTATATAAAAGCGAAAAAATGGCTTGGTGCAGATAATAAGTAATACTTATCTAGCGCATCGCACTCTCAAAACTAAAAATCAATGTAGGACCAAACATCTCCAAAAAACATCACCCTCACTAAAATAGCATTACGTTTTAATAATAAGAATAAAAGCAAGTCACCCAGAATTTGTCATACGTTAAACTTCGCTATTTTTAACTGACAGGTAAGTTGAAATACATACAAGATTTCTTATGAGTCTGTTACATTCAGTACGTATCCCTCAATACAAAGTTAAAATTTTAGCTCTGTTTAACTTTAACTTACGTTGAGTAGTTTGACTGCTATTATGTGTTTTTTTTATGTTTGATTTATGTAGGTTTTTGTGTTTTGTGGGAGCAAGAATAAAATAAAACAACTAAAGCCGGGATCCCACTATCGGCACAATGTACCGATTTTCGTCGGCTCACTGCAATAAAGTCATAAATAATAAACCAAAACAGTCTTATTTCTCAATTAATTCCGGGATAAGGGCCTGTTTATATATTACGTAACGCTCTATGGGAGAGGGGGTACGAGTTTTTTTTACGATTTGTTGTGAAGAGGGGAAGGGGTCTTTAAAAAATTACTAATTTCGTACAAAAATATTTATGTTTTTCTCATTTATTTATCTAATTGATCATATGTGTTACTTAAATATATGATGTATGTATTAGTGATATAACCAATTTCAAATTTTGATATTCACGAATACGAATATCAAATGTGAAATTTATAGATATAAAATTGGTGTTCTGTTTACGCCTGCAAAATGAAATATGAAAAAATTGTTATGAAAAAGAACTTGATACTCCTGTTGGTGTACTTTAAAGTTAATAAAAACAACCCAAAATTTTAATGATCGTCATTAAATAGCATTTGAAAATGTTAAAAAGCACAAATTTCTATAAAAAATTTAATGAAAATTCCGCGTATATTAAAGTTTATTAAAACTATCCAAAAATTTTATGGTTTTAAACAAAATTTGAAAATGATACAAAATTGTTATAATAAATTAAAAAAATTGTAGTCAAACTTGTTACATGGTTCTAAATTCCTCATCTTTATCCATTTACATTTTTAAATATTCTTAATATATGTACATACATATGTACATAAAACTTCTTTTCATACACGCAAAGGAAAAATATGGTTGAGGTAACCATAATCAAACAGCAAGATAATATGTTTGAATTATATGGTTGTAGTTAAATCATATTATTGTCAATAGCAAAGCAAACTTTTAATAATATTATTATCTGAGTTAATAATAATATTATCAACAAAAACAATGACCTTTGTTGCACCTAATCTTGTTATTGTAAATATGACAACACTATTGTTAGATGTGACTAAAATATAATTGAGACTCAACACACCATGTTCTTATATAATAATAATATTGTTAAATACGACAACAGTATTATTAAATATAATAATAATATTTTGTTTTTCAATCATATATTTATTGGTGGATCTCTTGTTTAAAACAGCTGTGCGTTAAATCCGAAATAAAAATAAATTAATATTGTTGAAATTAAATGTATATATAGAAATGTATACTTACATATATGTGTATACACGAAATACAAACACGTGTGTATAAAGAGATAAACGTTTGTACGTATGTATATATTTTTATTTATCTACCCTTTTGTTTGTTTGTGCTTTATTTACTTATTTAACACGACGCGTGCAACACCAATAACTTACAAACAAAACACTGAACTCACAGAAGATGTCTCTGAAAAAGATTTTTTTTAAAAACTTAAAATACTATGGTCTTGGATAGCATTATAATGTTATTTACATAATATTATTTTTAAAAAATAACAATAATTATGTTGCAGTCATAAATTTTTAACAAAACTATATTGTTAAACTCTAACCATATCACACTTGTTTATGAATATAATAATGTAATTATTAAATTCAAACATTACTTTGCTTACCATAACAAAATTAATGTTTAAAATAACAATAACTTGTTTTCAACGACCACAGATTTATTTCTGAGAACATAATATTGTTTTCTCAACCATTCTACAAATATATCTTTTCTTTGCGTGTAACATATATTAACATTAAATCCACCAAATACATAGAAGGAAATGGTATTTGTAGAAGTTAACGAAAACATATCTTGCAATTCTCTTTAAAAAAAGTGTTCTTTCAAAAAATACATTCTTCCATATATGTGCATGACAATATCCAATTATCAAGTTTTAAAATTTTTGTTGGTCAACTTGAGGCTACAATGTTTAAGTCTGAGAGATATGTTAATGGAAAGTTGTACACAGAGACGTATTTTCATAAGGATGTTATTTTAATTTTTATACAACCGAAAAAAAAAATATTTAGAAAACAACAGTGTCTAGGAACTAGATTGTGTGCCCCTCTAATTTTAAGGTATTTTTAAGGAATATTTTTTTAAATGAGCAAATATTATCTGTTGAAGATGTAATGTTGCAGAAAGGACAAAAAATTAAGAAAATAAGTATTACATACATATCTTTCGTAATGAACATTATTTTGAGTCATTTGATCTCCGCAACAAATGTGTATATTTAAAGCCCTCCCGCTGAGTGCACCACGGCAACCTTTATTGATCCAAGATATATATTTTTTAGTTTCACGGACATTTTAGATTTATTTGAAGATGGGCAAACGGAGTATCTTCAAGATCTTTGAAATACACGACGACTTCACTTATAGACAGTAGTGAAAGTGACGTGAGGCTAATGCCAATTCTCATCTTGGTGTTTCAAATACTGCTTAGCCACCAAAATATAGAAATAAATTTCTTTTTTTTTTTAATTATTACAAATTATTCTTTTTTTGTTATTATAATTATTCTTTAGAAGCTCACACTTATTAATAAAAATATTTCATTCAATAAGAATTAAAATTACTGAACTTAAGCCTGACTAAAAATTATTTCTGATTGAGAATCTAAAAATGTCTCAATTATTACAAGCTAATATTTGTGTGCCATTCATTTAAATTTCGTTTTGGATTTATGAACTGTTTATACATATATTCTTTTAAACGAATACGAGTACATATCTGTGGCCGAATATTTGGGGTGGTTCATAGTTTTTTTACGATCTGTTTTTTGGGGGGGGCAGCCCCCAAGTCTATATGGCTCTATTAATATGCAGTGTGGTGTAATTATGTCCTTATATTTCAATAAGTTGAAAAATAATGCCAATTTAGCTTATTACTTATGACTTTATTTCAGTGAGCTGTCGAAAGTCGGTACATTGTGCCGATAGTGGGATCCCTGCTTAAGAGTGCCTAATCTTATATACCCTTCACCGAAATACGTATATGTAATATGCAGATCCATATATAAGTACACACATATGCACATATTTGTTTTGGGAAAAAATACATCAGTTTTGGTTATGCATTAAGCACATTCGCCACAGCAGGCTACACGAGCACACAACTTCAAATGTCGCAAGCTGCATTTGTCGTCTCGTAGCCAGCTACTTAATTCTTTTGGAGACGGCAGCAGCACCATCTGCACGGTACAGTGAAATAACTCCCAAATGAAATAAGTCCCAATGAAATAACTCCCAATGAAATAAGTCCCATGAAAAATTAAATAACGCCCAACTGAAAAAAATGAAATAACTCCCAAAGTCAAAAATGAAATAAGTCCAAATTTTTGGGACTTATTTCAAAATGTAAAAATAAATCCCAATAAAAATGAATTAACTCCCAATGAAATGAGTCCCAACAAAAATGAATTAACTCCCAATTTTTTTTGGTTTCCTTTTACAGAACGCTTTTTATTTCATACTTATATGTAAGCATATACATAATAGTAATAATAATTATAGGTATAAATTTATGTATATTATACATAATTTAATAACAAAAATTGTTTAAAAAAAAGTTAAACATTAATTTACAAAAAAACCGCCATCGTGTCGTTAACTTCTGCACGACAAACAGGGCAATTGAATGTTTCAAGTCTATTTGCAATACTTGCAGCTTGTAGTTTTAGGACGCAAGAATTGCACGTTTTTATGTGTTTGCAAGGAATCAACAGAATATTGGGTTCAACCTCCAAGCAAACCACACACAGAATTTGAGAGCGCGGTAGTGTTGGTGGCTCCGATACAGTATCATCCTCCTCATCTTCATCTTCAAAATACGAGTGTTCCTCAAAGAGATCTTCATCTGGCTCCATTTCATAAACAATTTTATTTTTCGGGAAAACCAACCGATTTATGAATGCAGTCGCAGTTATGGATCCAGAACGTAGCTCTTCATTGGCTTTTTCAATCAGTTCCGCTTTTTCGATAAATTTCCTCCTTTTTTTAGTTTTTCCCAAAGCTCCACCGCTATTAGTCAGCAATTCAAAATCTCGGGACTTGTTGAACTCTTCTGTTTGTAAAACTTTAACAAACTTAAAAAAATTTCCCTGTTTGGGAATAATTTTGCCCAGCACTCCATTATATCCTTCGACGGCGGAAGTCGTTCGAGTCGTTGTTTCAAAAACAGACAGTGCGTCTGGCCCAATCTAGGTTGGAGACCAATAATAAACAAATAAGAAATTATGTGCAAGATAATTTATACTAGTGTTGTTTAAAAGTATTTACCTTCTGTAACCATTGCTTTTCGAAGTATTCCAAAAAGTCCGAAAATTCGAAATGACGCTCGAGCGTTTCTATGTCTTTCTTTATTTTCCCGAATGCACCCAGTATGTGCATGGCAGGCAACAGGGGAAGCGATAATAGTTTATGATATTCCAATGACGCCTTATTGTTTTGTCGAATCAATTGAGATAATTGTTTATGTTTTGTAGTTATTTGTCGTCGTAATGCCTGGCAAAAGTGGAACCAACAGCCATAGATTTTTGCATCCAAAAATGAAATTTTAATAGCCCTTCTTAGACTCGCTTCATAATCGGTGATAAAGGTCGCACCATTTAAGTTTAATACATTAGAATTGATATAATTAAATAAATGGGCATAGCATTTTGCTGACTTTTTATTCGTCAAAATAAAAAATACTGGAAAAACCTATTGGAAGTAAAAATAAAAATTAGTCTAATTATTGTATAAGAAATCGCGTGGCGGCGCGCGGTGCGGCGTGATTTGCATTCGCGATGACTAACCTTTTCATAATATTCGATATGCAGCAAAATCAATTGTTTAAAACATCCCAGCGGTACAATTGAAAATGTTCCATCGATCAAAATCTTTTTATTGTTGTTGTCGGGAATATTTTCATTAATGAGCTTGACTATCTTATCGGATCCAAAGACGCAGTATGCAAAGTCATTCGAGTCGTGGCACACTTTAAAAAACGCTGTTTTCTCTTGGCCCTCATGCAAAGTAAGTCCAAAATTTGTGAAGATATTTTCCTTCTGAAACATACTGACAACATCTGTTGGAGTCTTCGGAGATGCCGCAAAAACTTTTGATGTCAAATATTGCAGACCTCGTTTAACTTTGTTAAAATCAATATTTTTCGTCGCTTCCTGGTTGCTTTAATAAAGAAAAGCATTGTTAATCACACAATGAAAGTAAAAATAGTTTACACCACTATTCACTTACCTTACGCAAATGTTCCCAAAATTCGCCCGTATTCCGTTTACAACGTTAGCTGCGCCCAAAGTACTTGAAACATCCAAACATTTATCCTTAATTTCGTTGAGGGCTTTTAGCTCATCATACAGTTGCTGTTGGTCTCTATGGTTATGTTCAATGAAATCAGTTACCTTACGACACTGCCCATTTTTTAAAATCACTCGCGACTTGCAATTTCGTTCGTAGCACGTATAATATTGCCTTCCTTTGGCTTCAGATTTTTTTAAATAAAATTGTTTTTCATCTACAATGTATAGCACTTTACTATTTCTTCTTTTGCCACTCATTATTTCAAACGCGAGAGTTGTCATTTTTTTCACTTTAACACCGATCTTCACTAAACAAAATTCTAACAAGAACTGATGATGTTTACACTGTTTTATTAAGTAAAATACGTGATTGCTTTGAAACTACAGTAGTTTTCCGATTTAACGAACCATCGGTTTAACAAATTCGGGATTTAACGAACTCATAAAAATTTTGAATTGAGTACCGTAATTTTGTACTCGATATAACGAACAAATACAAAATTAGAGTCTTAAGTATAGAATGAGATGCAAATACAAAGATTTCCGCAAACAATATGCAAAAGCAATAGACACAATTCTGATGCAAGATCTCAATACAATTTCATATGAATTGCATTTATTTTATTTATTACTCTGTTTATAATTAAAATAACAATAAAGGCATTCTCCAAAAATTTTAGAGTTGTTATTTCCATAGTTTTTGAGTAAACAAACTTTGTCATAAATAGTACTCGGTTTAACAAATTTTTCAGTTTAACGAACAGGGCTGACATTATTTAGTTCGTTAAATCGGAAAACTACTGTACTTGTTTTAAGACAGTTTTAAGAACCGTTACAAAACCATCAAAATTTACCAAAATGCAATTTTAAGAGAAATGAAATAACTCCCAACAAAAATGAAATAACTCCCAATGGTAAAATAGTGTTTGCAATTAAAATGAAATAAGTCCCAACTGCGATGAAATAAGTGCCAATGATAACTCCCAAATGAAATAACTCCCATCAAAAAAAACTGTTGGTACTTATTTCATTTGGGAGTTATTTCATAATGAAATAACTCCCAACAAAAATTATGAAATAAGTCCCAATGCATTGGGACTTATTTCATAATGAAATAAGTCCCAATTTGTATGGAAAAATTTTTGGGATTTATTTCATTTTTCCATTGGGACTTATTTCATTTGGGAGTTATTTCACTGTACCCATCTGGGTACAGTGAAATAACTCCCAAATGAAATAAGTCCCAATGAAATAACTCCCAATGAAATAAGTCCCATGAAAAATGAAATAACGCCCAACTGAAAAAAATGAAATAACTCCCAAAGTCAAAAATGAAATAAGTCCAAATTTTTGGGACTTATTTCAAAATGTAAAAATAAATCCCAATAAAAATGAATTAACTCCCAATGAAATGAGTCCCAACAAAAATGAATTAACTCCCAATTTTTTTTGGTTTCCTTTTACAGAACGCTTTTTATTTCATACTTATATGTAAGCATATACATAATAGTAATAATAATTATAGGTATAAATTTATGTATATTATACATAATTTAATAACAAAAATTGTTTAAAAAAAAGTTAAACATTCATTTACAAAAAAACCGCCATCGTGTCGTTAACTTCTGCACGACAAACAGGGCAATTGAATGTTTCAAGTCTATTTGCAATACTTGCAGCTTGTAGTTTTAGGACGCAAGAATTGCACGTTTTTATGTGTTTGCAAGGAATCAACAGAATATTGGGTTCAACCTCCAAGCAAACCACACACAGAATTTGAGAGCGCGGTAGTGTTGGTGGCTCCGATACAGTATCATCCTCCTCATCTTCATCTTCAAAATACGAGTGTTCCTCAAAGAGATCTTCATCTGGCTCCATTTCATAAACAATTTTATTTTTCGGGAAAACCAACCGATTTATGAATGCAGTCGCAGTTATGGATCCAGAACGTAGCTCTTCATTGGCTTTTTCAATCAGTTCCGCTTTTTCGATAAATTTCCTCCTTTTTTTAGTTTTTCCCAAAGCTCCACCGCTATTAGTCAGCAATTCAAAATCTCGGGACTTGTTGAACTCTTCTGTTTGTAAAACTTTAACAAACTTAAAAAAATTTCCCTGTTTGGGAATAATTTTGCCCAGCACTCCATTATATCCTTCGACGGCGGAAGTCGTTCGAGTCGTTGTTTCAAAAACAGACAGTGCGTCTGGCCCAATCTAGGTTGGAGACCAATAATAAACAAATAAGAAATTATGTGCAAGATAATTTATACTAGTGTTGTTTAAAAGTATTTACCTTCTGTAACCATTGCTTTTCGAAGTATTCCAAAAAGTCCGAAAATTCGAAATGACGCTCGAGCGTTTCTATGTCTTTCTTTATTTTCCCGAATGCACCCAGTATGTGCATGGCAGGCAACAGGGGAAGCGATAATAGTTTATGATATTCCAATGACGCCTTATTGTTTTGTCGAATCAATTGAGATAATTGTTTATGTTTTGTAGTTATTTGTCGTCGTACTGCCTGGCAAAAGTGGAACCAACAGCCATAGATTTTTGCATCCAAAAATGAAATTTTAATAGCCCTTCTTAGACTCGCTTCATAATCGGTGATAAAGGTCGCACCATTTAAGTTTAATACATTAGAATTGATATAATTAAATAAATGGGCATAGCATTTTGCTGACTTTTTATTCGTCAAAATAAAAAATACTGGAAAAACCTATTGGAAGTAAAAATAAAAATTAGTCTAATTATTGTATAAGAAATCGCGTGGCGGCGCGCGGTGCGGCGTGATTTGCATTCGCGATGACTAACCTTTTCATAATATTCGATATGCAGCAAAATCAATTGTTTAAAACATCCCAGCGGTACAATTGAAAATGTTCCATCGATCAAAATCTTTTTATTGTTGTTGTCGGGAATATTTTCATTAATGAGCTTGACTATCTTATCGGATCCAAAGACGCAGTATGCAAAGTCATTCGAGTCGTGGCACACTTTAAAAAACGCTGTTTTCTCTTGGCCCTCATGCAAAGTAAGTCCAAAATTTGTGAAGATATTTTCCTTCTGAAACATACTGACAACATCTGTTGGAGTCTTCGGAGATGCCGCAAAAACTTTTGATGTCAAATATTGCAGACCTCGTTTAACTTTGTTAAAATCAATATTTTTCGTCGCTTCCTGGTTGCTTTAATAAAGAAAAGCATTGTTAATCACACAATGAAAGTAAAAATAGTTTACACCACTATTCACTTACCTTACGCAAATGTTCCCAAAATTCGCCCGTATTCCGTTTACAACGTTAGCTGCGCCCAAAGTACTTGAAACATCCAAACATTTATCCTTAATTTCGTTGAGGGCTTTTAGCTCATCATACAGTTGCTGTTGGTCTCTATGGTTATGTTCAATGAAATCAGTTACCTTACGACACTGCCCATTTTTTAAAATCACTCGCGACTTGCAATTTCGTTCGTAGCACGTATAATATTGCCTTCCTTTGGCTTCAGATTTTTTTAAATAAAATTGTTTTTCATCTACAATGTATAGCACTTTACTATTTCTTCTTTTGCCACTCATTATTTCAAACGCGAGAGTTGTCATTTTTTTCACTTTAACACCGATCTTCACTAAACAAAATTCTAACAAGAACTGATGATGTTTACACTGTTTTATTAAGTAAAATACGTGATTGCTTTGAAACTACAGTAGTTTTCCGATTTAACGAACCATCGGTTTAACAAATTCGGGATTTAACGAACTCATAAAAATTTTGAATTGAGTACCGTAATTTTGTACTCGATATAACGAACAAATACAAAATTAGAGTCTTAAGTATAGAATGAGATGCAAATACAAAGATTTCCGCAAACAATATGCAAAAGCAATAGACACAATTCTGATGCAAGATCTCAATACAATTTCATATGAATTGCATTTATTTTATTTATTACTCTGTTTATAATTAAAATAACAATAAAGGCATTCTCCAAAAATTTTAGAGTTGTTATTTCCATAGTTTTTGAGTAAACAAACTTTGTCATAAATAGTACTCGGTTTAACAAATTTTTCAGTTTAACGAACAGGGCTGACATTATTTAGTTCGTTAAATCGGAAAACTACTGTACTTGTTTTAAGACAGTTTTAAGAACCGTTACAAAACCATCAAAATTTACCAAAATGCAATTTTAAGAGAAATGAAATAACTCCCAACAAAAATGAAATAACTCCCAATGGTAAAATAGTGTTTGCAATTAAAATGAAATAAGTCCCAACTGCGATGAAATAAGTGCCAATGATAACTCCCAAATGAAATAACTCCCATCAAAAAAAACTGTTGGTACTTATTTCATTTGGGAGTTATTTCATAATGAAATAACTCCCAACAAAAATTATGAAATAAGTCCCAATGCATTGGGACTTATTTCATAATGAAATAAGTCCCAATTTGTATGGAAAAATTTTTGGGATTTATTTCATTTTTCCATTGGGACTTATTTCATTTGGGAGTTATTTCACTGTACCCATCTGGGTACAGTGAAATAACTCCCAAATGAAATAAGTCCCAATGAAATAACTCCCAATGAAATAAGTCCCATGAAAAATGAAATAACGCCCAACTGAAAAAAATGAAATAACTCCCAAAGTCAAAAATGAAATAAGTCCAAATTTTTGGGACTTATTTCAAAATGTAAAAATAAATCCCAATAAAAATGAATTAACTCCCAATGAAATGAGTCCCAACAAAAATGAATTAACTCCCAATTTTTTTTGGTTTCCTTTTACAGAACGCTTTTTATTTCATACTTATATGTAAGCATATACATAATAGTAATAATAATTATAGGTATAAATTTATGTATATTATACATAATTTAATAACAAAAATTGTTTAAAAAAAAGTTAAACATTCATTTACAAAAAAACCGCCATCGTGTCGTTAACTTCTGCACGACAAACAGGGCAATTGAATGTTTCAAGTCTATTTGCAATACTTGCAGCTTGCAGAATATTGGGTTCAACCTCCAAGCAAACCACACACAGAACTTGAGAGCGCGGTAGTGTTGGTGGCTCCGATACAGTATCATCCTCCTCATCTTCATCTTCAAAATACGAGTGTTCCTCAAAGAGATCTTCATCTGGCTCCATTTCATAAACAATTTTATTTTTCGGGAAAACCAACCGATTTATGAATGCAGTCGCAGTTATGGATCCAGAACGTAGCTCTTCATTGGCTTTTTCAATCAGTTCCGCTTTTTCGATAAATTTCCTCCTTTTTTTAGTTTTTCCCAAAGCTCCACCGCTATTAGTCAGCAATTCAAAATCTCGGGACTTGTTGAACTCTTCTGTTTGTAAAACTTTAACAAACTTAAAAAAATTTCCCTGTTTGGGAATAATTTTGCCCAGCACTCCATTATATCCTTCGACGGCGGAAGTCGTTCGAGTCGTTGTTTCAAAAACAGACAGTGCGTCTGGCCCAATCTAGGTTGGAGACCAATAATAAACAAATAAGAAATTATGTGCAAGATAATTTATACTAGTGTTGTTTAAAAGTATTTACCTTCTGTAACCATTGCTTTTCGAAGTATTCCAAAAAGTCCGAAAATTCGAAATGACGCTCGAGCGTTTCTATGTCTTTCTTTATTTTCCCGAATGCACCCAGTATGTGCATGGCAGGCAACAGGGGAAGCGATAATAGTTTATGATATTCCAATGACGCCTTATTGTTTTGTCGAATCAATTGAGATAATTGTTTATGTTTTGTAGTTATTTGTCGTCGTACTGCCTGGCAAAAGTGGAACCAACAGCCATAGATTTTTGCATCCAAAAATGAAATTTTAATAGCCCTTCTTAGACTCGCTTCATAATCGGTGATAAAGGTCGCACCATTTAAGTTTAATACATTAGAATTGATATAATTAAATAAATGGGCATAGCATTTTGCTGACTTTTTATTCGTCAAAATAAAAAATACTGGAAAAACCTATTGGAAGTAAAAATAAAAATTAGTCTAATTATTGTATAAGAAATCGCGTGGCGGCGCGCGGTGCGGCGTGATTTGCATTCGCGATGACTAACCTTTTCATAATATTCGATATGCAGCAAAATCAATTGTTTAAAACATCCCAGCGGTACAATTGAAAATGTTCCATCGATCAAAATCTTTTTATTGTTGTTGTCGGGAATATTTTCATTAATGAGCTTGACTATCTTATCGGATCCAAAGACGCAGTATGCAAAGTCATTCGAGTCGTGGCACATTTTAAAAAACGCTGTTTTCTCTTGGCCCTCATGCAAAGTAAGTCCAAAATTTGTGAAGATATTTTCCTTCTGAAACATACTGACAACATCTGTTGGAGTCTTCGGAGATGCCGCAAAAACTTTTGATGTCAAATATTGCAGACCTCGTTTAACTTTGTTAAAATCAATATTTTTCGTCGCTTCCTGGTTGCTTTAATAAAGAAAAGCATTGTTAATCACACAATGAAAGTAAAAATAGTTTACACCACTATTCACTTACCTTACGCAAATGTTCCCAAAATTCGCCCGTATTCCGTTTACAACGTTAGCTGCGCCCAAAGTACTTGAAACATCCAAACATTTATCCTTAATTTCGTTGAGGGCTTTTAGCTCATCATACAGTTGCTGTTGGTCTCTATGGTTATGTTCAATGAAATCAGTTACCTTACGACACTGCCCATTTTTTAAAATCACTCGCGACTTGCAATTTCGTTCGTAGCACGTATAATATTGCCTTCCTTTGGCTTCAGATTTTTTTAAATAAAATTGTTTTTCATCTACAATGTATAGCACTTTACTATTTCTTCTTTTGCCACTCATTATTTCAAACGCGAGAGTTGTCATTTTTTTCACTTTAACACCGATCTTCACTAAACAAAATTCTAACAAGAACTGATGATGTTTACACTGTTTTATTAAGTAAAATACGTGATTGCTTTGAAACTACAGTAGTTTTCCGATTTAACGAACCATCGGTTTAACAAATTCGGGATTTAACGAACTCATAAAAATTTTGAATTGAGTACCGTAATTTTGTACTCGATATAACGAACAAATACAAAATTAGAGTCTTAAGTATAGAATGAGATGCAAATACAAAGATTTCCGCAAACAATATGCAAAAGCAATAGACACAATTCTGATGCAAGATCTCAATACAATTTCATATGAATTGCATTTATTTTATTTATTACTCTGTTTATAATTAAAATAACAATAAAGGCATTCTCCAAAAATTTTAGAGTTGTTATTTCCATAGTTTTTGAGTAAACAAACTTTGTCATAAATAGTACTCGGTTTAACAAATTTTTCAGTTTAACGAACAGGGCTGACATTATTTAGTTCGTTAAATCGGAAAACTACTGTACTTGTTTTAAGACAGTTTTAAGAACCGTTACAAAACCATCAAAATTTACCAAAATGCAATTTTAAGAGAAATGAAATAACTCCTAACAAAAATGGAATAACTCCCAATGGTAAAATAGTGTTTGCAATTAAAATGAAATAAGTCCCAACTGCGATGAAATAAGTGCCAATGATAACTCCCAAATGAAATAACTCCCATCAAAAAAAACTGTTGGTACTTATTTCATTTGGGAGTTATTTCATAATGAAATAACTCCCAACAAAAATTATGAAATAAGTCCCAATGCATTGGGACTTATTTCATAATGAAATAAGTCCCAATTTGTATGGAAAAATTTTTGGGATTTATTTCATTTTTCCATTGGGACTTATTTCATTTGGGAGTTATTTCACTGTACCCAGATGGGTACAGTGAAATAACTCCAAAATGAAATAAGTCCCAATGAAATAACTCCCAATGAAATAAGTCCCATGAAAAATGAAATAACGCCCAACTGAAAAAAATGAAATAACTCCCAAAGTCAAAAATGAAATAAGTCCAAATTTTTGGGACTTATTTCAAAATGTAAAAATAAATCCCAATAAAAATGAATTAACTCCCAATGAAATGAGTCCCAACAAAAATGAATTAACTCCCAATTTTTTTTGGTTTCCTTTTACAGAACGCTTTTTATTTCATACTTATATGTAAGCATATACATAATAGTAATAATAATTATAGGTATAAATTTATGTATATTATACATAATTTAATAACAAAAATTGTTTAAAAAAAAGTTAAACATTCATTTACAAAAAAACCGCCATCGTGTCGTTAACTTCTGCACGACAAACAGGGCAATTGAATGTTTCAAGTCTATTTGCAATACTTGCAGCTTGTAGTTTTAGGACGCAAGAATTGCACGTTTTTATGTGTTTGCAAGGAATCAACAGAATATTGGGTTCAACCTCCAAGCAAACCACACACAGAATTTGAGAGCGCGGTAGTGTTGGTGGCTCCGATACAGTATCATCCTCCTCATCTTCATCTTCAAAATACGAGTGTTCCTCAAAGAGATCTTCATCTGGCTCCATTTCATAAACAATTTTATTTTTCGGGAAAACCAACCGATTTATGAATGCAGTCGCAGTTATGGATCCAGAACGTAGCTCTTCATTGGCTTTTTCAATCAGTTCCGCTTTTTCGATAAATTTCCTCCTTTTTTTAGTTTTTCCCAAAGCTCCACCGCTATTAGTCAGCAATTCAAAATCTCGGGACTTGTTGAACTCTTCTGTTTGTAAAACTTTAACAAACTTAAAAAAATTTCCCTGTTTGGGAATAATTTTGCCCAGCACTCCATTATATCCTTCGACGGCGGAAGTCGTTCGAGTCGTTGTTTCAAAAACAGACAGTGCGTCTGGCCCAATCTAGGTTGGAGACCAATAATAAACAAATAAGAAATTATGTGCAAGATAATTTATACTAGTGTTGTTTAAAAGTATTTACCTTCTGTAACCATTGCTTTTCGAAGTATTCCAAAAAGTCCGAAAATTCGAAATGACGCTCGAGCGTTTCTATGTCTTTCTTTATTTTCCCGAATGCACCCAGTATGTGCATGGCAGGCAACAGGGGAAGCGATAATAGTTTATGATATTCCAATGACGCCTTATTGTTTTGTCGAATCAATTGAGATAATTGTTTATGTTTTGTAGTTATTTGTCGTCGTACTGCCTGGCAAAAGTGGAACCAACAGCCATAGATTTTTGCATCCAAAAATGAAATTTTAATAGCCCTTCTTAGACTCGCTTCATAATCGGTGATAAAGGTCGCACCATTTAAGTTTAATACATTAGAATTGATATAATTAAATAAATGGGCATAGCATTTTGCTGACTTTTTATTCGTCAAAATAAAAAATACTGGAAAAACCTATTGGAAGTAAAAATAAAAATTAGTCTAATTATTGTATAAGAAATCGCGTGGCGGCGCGCGGTGCGGCGTGATTTGCATTCGCGATGACTAACCTTTTCATAATATTCGATATGCAGCAAAATCAATTGTTTAAAACATCCCAGCGGTACAATTGAAAATGTTCCATCGATCAAAATCTTTTTATTGTTGTTGTCGGGAATATTTTCATTAATGAGCTTGACTATCTTATCGGATCCAAAGACGCAGTATGCAAAGTCATTCGAGTCGTGGCACACTTTAAAAAACGCTGTTTTCTCTTGGCCCTCATGCAAAGTAAGTCCAAAATTTGTGAAGATATTTTCCTTCTGAAACATACTGACAACATCTGTTGGAGTCTTCGGAGATGCCGCAAAAACTTTTGATGTCAAATATTGCAGACCTCGTTTAACTTTGTTAAAATCAATATTTTTCGTCGCTTCCTGGTTGCTTTAATAAAGAAAAGCATTGTTAATCACACAATGAAAGTAAAAATAGTTTACACCACTATTCACTTACCTTACGCAAATGTTCCCAAAATTCGCCCGTATTCCGTTTACAACGTTAGCTGCGCCCAAAGTACTTGAAACATCCAAACATTTATCCTTAATTTCGTTGAGGGCTTTTAGCTCATCATACAGTTGCTGTTGGTCTCTATGGTTATGTTCAATGAAATCAGTTACCTTACGACACTGCCCATTTTTTAAAATCACTCGCGACTTGCAATTTCGTTCGTAGCACGTATAATATTGCCTTCCTTTGGCTTCAGATTTTTTTAAATAAAATTGTTTTTCATCTACAATGTATAGCACTTTACTATTTCTTCTTTTGCCACTCATTATTTCAAACGCGAGAGTTGTCATTTTTTTCACTTTAACACCGATCTTCACTAAACAAAATTCTAACAAGAACTGATGATGTTTACACTGTTTTATTAAGTAAAATACGTGATTGCTTTGAAACTACAGTAGTTTTCCGATTTAACGAACCATCGGTTTAACAAATTCGGGATTTAACGAACTCATAAAAATTTTGAATTGAGTACCGTAATTTTGTACTCGATATAACGAACAAATACAAAATTAGAGTCTTAAGTATAGAATGAGATGCAAATACAAAGATTTCCGCAAACAATATGCAAAAGCAATAGACACAATTCTGATGCAAGATCTCAATACAATTTCATATGAATTGCATTTATTTTATTTATTACTCTGTTTATAATTAAAATAACAATAAAGGCATTCTCCAAAAATTTTAGAGTTGTTATTTCCATAGTTTTTGAGTAAACAAACTTTGTCATAAATAGTACTCGGTTTAACAAATTTTTCAGTTTAACGAACAGGGCTGACATTATTTAGTTCGTTAAATCGGAAAACTACTGTACTTGTTTTAAGACAGTTTTAAGAACCGTTACAAAACCATCAAAATTTACCAAAATGCAATTTTAAGAGAAATGAAATAACTCCCAACAAAAATGAAATAACTCCCAATGGTAAAATAGTGTTTGCAATTAAAATGAAATAAGTCCCAACTGCGATGAAATAAGTGCCAATGATAACTCCCAAATGAAATAACTCCCATCAAAAAAAACTGTTGGTACTTATTTCATTTGGGAGTTATTTCATAATGAAATAACTCCCAACAAAAATTATGAAATAAGTCCCAATGCATTGGGACTTATTTCATAATGAAATAAGTCCCAATTTGTATGGAAAAATTTTTGGGATTTATTTCATTTTTCCATTGGGACTTATTTCATTTGGGAGTTATTTCACTGTACCCATCTGCACTAGGGATGTCAAACGGGAAATCCCGGTATTTTCGGGATTTGTAAATTTCAATCCCGGGATTTCTTTTTCGGGATTTCATAGAAATTTTTATATAAAAAGCCATTTATATATTAAAATTTTCGTTGATTTTATGGTATTTTTTATAATATTTAAAAGTCCCATATAATTTTATATGTGCAGTTTTAACAATTTAATGACTATTCGTGACATATTTCTTATAAATTAACAACAAGAGCCAAATAAATTAACTACTTTCTCACGGTTATTTTCATCAAAGGATCCACAATATACAATTAGAATTATTTTGAAAACAAAAAGAAGCATGTTAGCTTTGGAAGGGAAATAACATTTGGAAAATTCATAAGTTTGACAAATTTATTCCGTCTTAATCTACATTATGAAAGCAATTATGAATAAAATTCCACGAGAAATAGTTCCCGGGGAATAGTTTTAAACGGTAACAAATAATATGGAAATCAACTCCTCAACGCTATAAAAAACATAGCAATTACCTACTTGTCGGTAACAATTAAGTACAATTAAGTATTCTACTTCAATTTTAAGTCTTAATTCACAATATGCAAGTCTTATTGCTAAGCTGACTAGTTTGTGGAAGTTTGTTAGGAGAGAGAGAGACGAGGGGAAAAGAAACTTTAATGTTCTCCTCGTCTCTTTCTCCTAACAAACAAATCAGCTTAGCAATAAGACTTGCATATTGTGAATTAAGACTTAAAATTGAAGTAGAATACGACACAAGTCAAGTTCAAACTTCTTTTGTCGGCTTGATGTAAACATAAGAAATATTTACCAAATAATGCGTTTCGTTTTTAAAAAGTCTATAGATATGTACATTTGTATGTTCGTTTTGGTCAGGATTATAGAAAAAATGTGCATATATTGAAAACAAAAACAAATTTTCATATTTAGTTATGGTTTTCAGTATAAATTCTCTAACATGAAATGTGATTAATCAACTTAAAAATAGATGAGAAAAATTCTTTTGATTTTTATTTCATACTCGTACTAGAAAATTTTTAACTTTAAAGACAATATAATATTATCAACATGAAACCTTTTAAAATGCATAAAATTTGTTATTAAAGTAATATTTATTTAAAAAAATAATTTATTTTACCAAATAATTGTAGATCCCGAAATCTAGAAAATCCCGTAAGCCCGAAAAATCCCAGGATCCGGAAAATCATGCGTTTTTCGGGATCGGGACTTACAAGTCCCCAATACCGGGATTTCCAAAAATCGATCCCGATTGGCATCCCTAGTCTGCACCTGATATTCAAGTACAAATACATAGTTCAGTATTGCCACTTTCATATATTTTGCATTTTAAAATGTACTTAATTCACGTAAAAGTACAAAAAAAAGGCTAAGTTCCTTTCCAATATTTCGGCAACTAAAAGCAGTGAGATAAAAATTTTGACCAAGTTCTTGTTTGGCGCAATACCTATCACTGTAATATGCTATGCATTATATAAATTCGTAACCGTAAGAGTGTCATATAATTTCCAGATAATCTGCTAACTTAACAATATTTTTCCCGATATAAAGAAATAAACAAGTACGCATTATTCTTATCTTTTTTATAAAGGTAAAAATATTGCCAAGTTAGCAGATTATCTAGAAATTATATGAGATTCTTACGGTTACAAAATTTTTATAATAGGTATTGTGCCAAACAAGAACTTTGTTAAAATTTTTATCTCACTACTTTTAATGGCCGAAAGATTGGAAAGAAACTTGGCCTTTTTTCACATTTATATTTTTGTGAGGATCTGACTACTTTTTGAAAGGTTTTCTTAATAAAGCTTATTAAACTTTAAAATTCTAGTCTGATATAGTTCTATTCATAATGACTGCGTCAGTTTAAAAGGGCAGACCTAAGTACAATAATGGGTTAGAGTGTGATATGTGCACCATTGTATCAATACAAGGACCGACTGATGCACTTAATTTTTTAAGAATCATCAGAGTAGAAATATGTAGAATTTTGTACGCAACCCACTCGAATAAGAACTCTCTAGTTCAAATTCTAGCTTTAAATATTATGGCTGTTACCCGCACTCTCCGTCACTTTCTTAAACTCAAGATTTTCTTATGAGCAGCGCTTAATTATCATCGTCCGTTTTTTAAGATGATAGTTTTAAGTTAAGGTTTCAGTTAAAAGCTTCAGTACAATATTAGCGTGGGCCCTGCCACTCCTGGTTTAAATACTTGGCTTTTTAGATTTTTTTTATATTTGGTTTCTCATCTTGACATACTTGCGTATCAAATTTCAGCTCTCTGGCGTATTCCTGCCCACTTTTTTAAAAGAAAAAATTTTTTTATTCAGTGCCAATCATAAGTGTCAACTTTCGATGGAAACAAACAATAATATCTACATAAGTAGTATAAATTTGCTGATCCGAAGTACAGCCCTGCCCACTTTGGTAAAATTTTTGAGTTTTCAGATTTTTCTAGTAATTTCCTAATCTATAACTACTCTTTTATCAAATTTCAGCGCACTAGGGCAAATTTTAATTTTTTATTCTTATGGGCGTGTTTCCGCCTCCTTTTTTTAATCCAAAATTTTTTTAGCTAGCGTTTATTTTTCCTCTTTAGATTCGTTTTAAAAGGATAACAGTAGTTACATAATTAGTACATTTAAATGTGCTGACCGGAAGTACATGAAATAGGAGGTTTAAATTGCATGGGCGTGTTAACGCCCACTTTTTTTAACAAAAATTTATAGCTTCGTATTATGGTAACATGTGTGCCGAATTTCAATAAAATCGCTTGAGTTAAACGCTTAAGATATGTGTTTTTAATTCTGAGCTTTATGGGCGTAGCCCTTAACCCTTGGTAAAAATTTTCGGGTTTTCAGATTTTTTTTAAGTGATTACTCATATAGTTCTACTTGTGTACCAAATTTCAGCTCTTTTGCACAAAGTTTAATTTTTATGGGCGTAGCTCCACCCCCCCCCCCCCCCGGGGTTAAAATTTTCGGGTTTTCAGATTTTTCTAGTTCATCGCTCACCTAGATCTACTTGTGTACTAAATTTCAGATCTTTAGCTATAGCTAGTGCTTCATAATATTGATGAGTGGCTCAGTAGGTCAGTGAGTATGTCTTAAAATATGCACTTTTGCACCTCCATATCTCCGGAACTTCTCATTGTAAAACTTTCAAACATCGCATATAAGGTAACATGAATTTATTCTAATTATGGTTTAAATTTTATAATTTTACGACTGTGGGGAACAAAGTTATGATGGGGGTAAAAACAGGTCGAATGACTTCCTGTAAATATACACACTGCGTGCATTGGCCGGACCTTGGCCTGGGGCACTGCCGTGCGCCTAGATACAAAAAAATTCATACCGATAAGTTGCGTTTTAGGGGGTGCGTCCGGCCCTCAAAGTTGGTATTCAAGCCAATTTTTCAATGTAATCTTTTTAAAAAATCATTTTACAAGAATAAGACATATTGCAATATTTTGGCTCTTTAAGTCAACAACATTAATCTCAAAGAAAGTTTTTTGCTAAAATAAATATTTTAGAAACAACAAACAAAAATTATATTTATATGGAAATTTTTTATTTTAAGCATGTAAAATAAGAGCTTATATATTTTATATTATTTCATCCATATACAGTATATATAGTCAAAATAAATCTAAAAAAAATATAAAAAATAAAAATTACATTGAATATAATGGCTTGAGGGCCGGACGCACCCTCTAAAACACAACTTATCGGTATGAATTTTTTTTGGATTTTTTTTACATAAAACTGAACCAATTTGAGGGGTGAGAGTAGAAGAAATCTTTTTAACAAATCTGCAAATCTCACTTAATCATTTCTGTAATGAAAAATTCAAAAAGGACAAAGTGCTTAAGTCGAGATAATCTGGTTTTGAGTTAATGGTACCTTCTCAATCTGCAAACGGAAGTACCTCTGGTAAAATTCTCAATTCGTGCAATTTTTCATTTGGAATAATATCTTAATTTAGGTTATACATACTTTGGAATATTTTAACTTAAATATATTACTTCAAGTGTGTAGAACGATGTTTGCTTACAAAAATAAAGGTTAACTGAGAATTTTCCAATTTAACTGTAAAAGAAATAAATTTCTGAATATCGGCTTCAGCGATAAAAGTGCCTCCTACAAAAACAGTAAAATAACACTTTATAATAACTTTTTCTTTATTGCCACGGAATTATCAAAATGCAGTGAAATCATATCAATCTGGCAACAGTTCGAATGTGTTCGAATTTAGTTTGTGTCGAATATTTCGAATTTTATTTATCAAAGACATTGTAGCTAGTGGAACATTTTAATATATATATATATATGCAGAGACATCTATTGTTTATAAACAGATACCAATAATGTTCTCTGAACTACCCTGTGCCTAGGTAAATGATTTTTGCACTTGCTAAAAAAATTGGGAATTGGTCTTACATAGCGCAACTCAACATAGTTCACCTTCACCATAGGAAAAACATTGTATTCAAGGATTGAAACCACTTCCAATTGAGCTAAGAACCATTTTCATATAAATTTTATCATTCAAAATTTTTAAAGATACAATATAATTTTTATTATTTATATTTGATCTACCCTGTGAATATGCAAGTGATTTGTGTTCTTGCTAAAAATGTGCGAAATTGTTTCGTATACATCGCGCGACACACCATAGTTCACCTTCATTTTAGACACCAGTCAGTTTCCCATATTCAAGACAGTTCCAACGGAGCTAAGAACCATTTTCCCATAGCTTTTTTCTTTCGGAATGTTGAATTTTCTTAACGTATCTAGAGTTTGGTAATAAATAATTATGCATAATAATTACTATAATACCCCCTTTATACACGCAAAGTTTACCTTGCTAAATCCTAATTCAGCAGGATGAAAGACAGTAGTAGAAGTAGTAGCGCAATCTGTTTCTGTCTTTCTCCCAGCTGAATTAAGACTTTGCAAAGAAAATTTTACGTGTTAAAAAGGGCTGTAAGCAATATCCCATTAGTGCATAATCAGTGTAATCAGTGTAATCACCAATTTAGGTTTAAAATTTGTTTATGCCAACAAACCAATAAATTAGTACAATATTTAAACCATCTGTAAACGCAATAAATTGGGTCATACAGGCCATATAGTTTTGTTGCCACCAGACAGTGATGATAAACTTCGTACAATTGTACTGTTTGGTACAATTCAAACCTTAAAAATACGTTGGTACGACCTTATCTCATTTGGTACTATTTGAAAAATTTTCCATACAAAAAATAAACAACGATCATTCGAAGTAAATGTACATACATACATATACCCAGTTTGACAGAAAAGTGGCGAATTTTATTTGTTTTTGGGAGGGACTACCTTGGTAGACATGCGTTAAGTTTTGTAAAGACGATTGTCACATCTTACAATATTGTCAGATCTGGCAATGTGCTGACAATGTACTGGCAATCATAAATTGCCACTACAATATTCCTTGTCAGTTCCGGTTGTAAGAAAATCTTACAATTTATTGCCAGACGTTTGGCAATAAATTCATCTGACAAAATCGTCAGTCGAAAAGTTGCAGTTCACACGGTTGTCATATGCACAAATTGTCAGATTTGTTGATATGCGTTGCCAGACTCAAAGCATTTATTAGAAATTGTTAAATATCAATAGTTTGTGTTAAATGTAAAAAGTGAAAGTATAAATTATTATGGACCAAAAAGAAGCAATTGCAATGATTTTTTGTGCATATATTTTACCATAAATTTTTCTTTAAAGTCAAGAGTGTGCAGTGTTGCCCATAGAAATAATTCTCTTACAATGACGACATTGTCAGATGCATAAACTTCGCACATCTGACAATATTAAAATGTCTGACAAATAATACGACAACAATTTTACAATGTGTTCACACGATTGTAAGATGTCTGACAATTTGTTGCCAGCTGCTAGTCTTTCAATGGACTGACAATGGTTGTTTTGGCGTCTGACAAAATTTGTCAGTTCACACGGTTGTAAGAAATTTTGAGCACATTTTACTGGCAATATTCTAAGATCTGACAACCGTTTGCACATAGCTTTAAAATGACGCCATTGTCATTATCGAGCTTTGAAAAATTAATTGGATGAGCTAATATTTCCGTAGCTTTCAGAAGTTATCAGGAGAATCAATTCCACACTAATCAGCGAATGTGGAAGGAATATTTTCATAATCAAAACGAAAACTTTAAAGTCTAATAAAAACAAAAGACTTATTGAAAGGCCCAAATTCGTATTTTTTAAGAAATAGAGTTTGGCAGTGATTACAATACCTTTCACACAAATACACCTCGCTACAAAAATTTATTGCAATAGTGTAAAAAATTACGCTTTTACAATCAGTTGTACAAAAATATTACAGTTTCTATTGTCTTTTTTAACATTCTCCTGTAAATTATCAATTACTTCAGTTAGGGTCTTTCCACTTAACACCAACGATATGTATTTACTGCCTCTGCCCTCTGCCCTGCGCAAGAAGAGTGGTATCTCGAATTCTAATAAATCTTAAATGATGCAAATTAATCATAGTCCCAATTTACACGAGGCAATTTTACTTGCGCAAGTCATGAATTTGTGAACAAAGAAGTGAGGAAGAAGTGAAGAGTGTAAAAACCAGCAGAATTGCCGTACAGACTTGCCCGTACTGGCAATTCTGCCCGTACTGGCAATTCTGTTTTGTTGTTATCATTCGCTCTATATCAAATTTGACATTTCTTTGCATCTATATGTATATGTATGTATAAGCAACCGAAGAAGACTTGCGCAAGTAAAGTAGCTCTATCTAAACACTACAGCAAGTTTAATAGAAAATTTTATGACTTGCGCAAGTAAAATTACCTCGTGTAAATTGGGACACATGAGGATTAATCTTCTTTCTTTTTTTTTAGCAAAAAATTTCTTATTTCATTAAGTTGTGTGTAGATTAAAAACTTTAAACTTGTGTTCTGGCAAACTATTTTTTTTTATTTTAAAGAAAAAAACGAGTTTAGAGCTATTGGGGTCGAAAAAGTACAATTTTAAAAGCTAATTGGTACGAAATTAGTGTTCTCATTTATCATCTCTGCTTACAGACCATATGTTTTGCATTAAGGGAGCACTCAACTTTTTTCCAAACCTCTACTTTAGCTTCAGATCTTGTTCGATCTGTTTTCTTATACTCTATTATTCTTTTTTACTATTCTAATTCGCCAAGCATTAATATAATTTTTTTCTAAGTACATACCAACTGTAATGGTTGAATGAAGTGTAATGGCAGGATCGCCATATCAAGTGTTATAGGTTCAGGATGTAAAGTTTTAAAGGATATCACGTATGTAAATGTGATCCTAGCGTGTGGTAGTGTGTATGTGTGGCTCTATAGTCCCTTAGTTATTTTATACAGCTGTCAAGGAGACCAGCTCAAACAATAGGCTCCAAAAGATTTTGAGAATTTAATTGAAAACAAAGCAAGCTATTGCCGGCTTACGTTAACAAATTAAAGTCTGATTTTATTTAACAATTTGCTCTCTCAATTTTTGTGTTTCTTTATGTCTTTAATTTTGCTATAATAACATAAATTAGTAATAAAAATAAAAGTGTGTAATTTAAATTTGATAAAGTAAGCGTTTTGTTAATTATTACAATGAACTGTGTTGCAATGTAATTAAAGTATGACACAGTAAGTGAGGTAAACTACACAACAGCTGTTTTTTGACACTTATTCTATTTTTTAAACTACATAAAAAGTATGGTTCACTGATTTACTCCTGTTGAGTTTAATTACATATACATGAATTTGAGTTTAGTTCAACTTAACCAGCGTTTAAAATTTCACTAAAATGTTTATCCCTTAGACACGGAAAGTTTACTTTGCAAAGTCTTAATTCAGCTGGGAGAAAGACAGAAAGAGACTGTACTACTACCTTAGTTTTTCGCCCTGCTGAATTAAGACTGTGCAAAGTAAAATTTGCGTTAACATGAGCAGTGCATTTTTCGCACTGAATTTTAACAGTGTAGTTTAAACTCAACAGGAGTAAATCGGTGCATGTGTAGTTTAAAAAATAGTATTGCGGTAGCACTAGAATAAATGCCAAAAAACATCTGTTTTCCAGCAGGCTATCAATTCTTTGCACAATCAGAAAGGCAAAAAAATTTTATAAATTTTAGTTAAATTTCGCGAAATTTTACTGAGAAAGAAATTATATTTATACTTGACGAAGTAGAATAGTATAAAAGAATAATAGAGTATAAAAAAACAGGTCACTCAAGATCTGAAGGAAAAGTAGAGGCTTGGAAAAAAAGAGTTCAGTACTCTTTTAATGCAAAACATATGGTGTGCAAGTAACAAAAGCATGTGACCTCTATTGGTATCTCAATTGCCAAATTTAATGCATTTACAGATGGTTTAAATACTGTATTGATTTATAAGTTTGCTACTTTAAACACATTTTAAACCAAAAATAGGGATTAACTTGCAGTGCAGAACAGATTGAATGCCTTATTTTGTTTTTTTGAATGCAACCACAAAAAACTGCATTTTGTTGTTAATTCCCAACATTTGAAAAAAAAACAATGCATGGCACAATCGAAACAGATTAGTGCGGCGAATTTTATTGCGTGCATTGCTTGTTTTATATTATATGTTCACTGCTCTTGTCAAAAACAAAAATACTTAGTGAATGGTGCGAATAATTTGTACTGTCACACACGAGAATAATTTTAACGCCGGCACAATTTTTGTTCTTTGTAGAACACACGAGACTAAAGGCTCCATTACACGACTGTGGAAATCGCAGATGTAAGGTAAATGTTAAATGTGATGTAAATGTAAACGTTTGTGCGATTATAGAATGCCTAAAAACGTGTCATGTGTTTTCGACCAAAACAAAAAATCTTCTATGTGCACACATACATATGTACATGCTAATTACTTTGTGCCCAGCAAACACGCATTTTTAATTTAAAATTTCGAGTTATTTGAAGTCAAACGTGAAAATTCATATACATATGTATGTACATAAGTATGTATAATATTTAAATTCGTGGAATTCATTTTGATTGAAATTTATATGTATATGCATTAGAGCTTATAAGTAAATAATATAAGTACATATAATATAGTAATGTTTTCATTAATCAAAGATTTTTTGATAATTTCGCTGAAACTATTCTAATCTACTTTCTTTTGATTGCACGTTTTAGTGTGTTAGAAAAAACTAATTGTGAGTTTTTGAAATAAGTCACCTTTTAGAACGAAAATGCCTCCTAGGCGCATTTTTAAAAACTATTATAATTTTATTTAAATGAACTCAATTATAATAATTTGAATAGCAGCTGTAACGCTCAAGTCTCTAACCGTAATATTTGTCGTTGTAAATTACCAGAACAGATTTTTAGCACCTTCTTCGGAAAGACGAGGTACTTGTCTCCTTAATTTCCAAGAATGTGTATGCTTGCAGTAGCACCTCAATCACTTAAAAAACTTATTATATCTTCACTTTCTCGTTTTATCCTTTTCTTATTAATGTTCGTACCTACTTATAATAATTTCTTTAACTCACAAACAATATGCATTCATGTGTGCAATTTTTAACAAGAGCACAAACATAGGACTTTTTGTTTGCTGGGTGTTTATCAGTATAAATAAAATCAAATAAAATGCACAACAGCTGTTCGAAACATTGATGGGAGTTCAATATCTTCACACTATTTTTGATTGTGTGAAAAAAGTACGAAAATTATTTAAATGGTATCAAATCATTATTTTGTACTCACAAACAATGTAATTAATGACTTTGCTTTTTAATAATAATAAGTATTGTGTATCATGCTGTTGTACAGCAAAATTTGTTTTATGAGTAGCTTAATTAGGAAAAGCAGTGTTTCTGCGGCTCAATTTTAAAATAAGCCTTATGCAGCGGATATTTTAATTAAACAAAACATAAAACGCTATGGCCCCTTTCACATTAGGCAACTTTACTTGCGCAAGTATAATTTTCATTTTTATTTATTTTCTTTTGAACTTGCTTCTATGTACACATTCAGTTCATTTGTTGAGCAAGTTTAATTTTCTTATGCTCGAGTTTTCTTAATTTGTTGAAGTTTTGTGGCAGAATTGCCAAGTTGTGGCAGAATTGCCAAGTTCAAGCAAGTCTGTACTCAAATCTCGGCAATTCTTTCCCCTTCAACCGACCTTTCCTCTCACACCCACAAACACAAGACTTGCGCAAGTAAAGTTGCCTAATGTGAAAGGGGCCTATTTTAACCATTCTCTACAACATGCCCCTTTAGTTTTTGCATTATTATACCCTTTACCAAAAAATGGTAAAAGGGTATATATAGGTTTGTCATTCCGTTTGTAATTTCTACAATATTAATAAGCGACACATAAGGTATATATATTCTGGATCCTTATGCATAGGGAAGACGAACAAGCGATGTCCGTCTGTCCGTTCGTTCTTGGACTGGTGTGTCAGAAATTTTCCGAAAAATTTTGCTATTGAAAATCAGCAAAATCGGGCAGACGGTTTCAGAGCTGGAAAACGTAAACTCTACTTTCCTATAGAAAATAACTACCGAAAACAAGTTTTTATTACTTTTTTTTAAATTAACTTATTTTATACTTCGGTATAAATAAAATTGGTATTTATAATTAAAAAAAAAATTTTAAAATTTAATAAAATAAAAAAACGTTTTTAATTTATTTAAAAATTTTTCATTTTTATTTCGTTTTTTTCTACGTTATAGCACATTACTCATTATTCAATGCCATTGGTAAGCGTTGAGTGAAAGCATGTATATCAAAAAGGCCGTTATCATTTGAAAATTTATTCTTTTTATACCCTTTACCAAAAAATGGTAAAAGGGTATATATAGGTTTGTCATTCCGTTTGTAATTTCTACAATATTAATAAGCGACACATAAAGTATATATATTCTGGATCCTTATGCATAGGGAAGACGAACAAGCGATGTCCGTCTGTCCGCCTGTCCGTCTGTCTGTACGTGAAATCGGTTTTCCCAAGCTCCCAGAAGAGCTAGAGACTTCGTTCTTGGACTGGTGTGTCAGAAATTTTCCGAAAAATTTTGCTATTGCAAAAACAGCAAAATCGGGCAGACGGTTTCAGAGCTGGAAAACTCAAACTGTATTTTCCCATAGAAAATAACTACCGAAAACAAGTTTTTATTACTTTTTTATTAAATTAACTTATTTTATACTTAAAATTAAAAAAACGCTTGCATGGTTGGAAAACTTTAACTTTTTTCCTAATAATTAAACATATTTCAGGTTTTAGGAAGAAGGCTATTTTCTCAGGAACGGTAAAAGCTACGGGTCTGAAATTTGGACAGTGTCTGTAGAACTTTGGTCGCTACAACAAAAAATATATAAAAGCTAAAAATTAAAGGGTTTTCCATAATGAGTGACGAAAACTTTTAAAATCCCATGTAATATACATACAATTGTATGTACATATGTGTATTGACAATTGAAATTTGTAAAATTAGTGTATTTTTATATGGGCTACAACAATTAACACTAAAACTAAAAATATTTAAATTAAAGGGTGGTCCATCAGTTAATGCAATTTTGACTATGTAATTTTGACAACTTGCTATATCTTGGAAACCGTAAGAGTTAAACTCTTGAAATTTCCAAAAACGGTAAAACTAAAAAATCCGAAAAGTATAAAATCGCCAAAACGAAAAAAATCGTCAAAATGAAATAAATAGCTAAAATTAAAAAAAAAACGTCAAAAACCGAAAAAAATCGGAAAAACGAGAAAAACGTGCCAAAACTAAAAATAAATTTCCACAATGACAAAAAAACGCCAAAAACCGCAAAAATCACCAAAACAAACAAAAAATGCTTATATGAACAAAAATCGCCAAAAATTAAGAAAAATCGCCTAAATGAAAAAAAATCGCCCAACACCGAAAAAAATCGCCAAAACTAAAAAAATCAGCAAAATAAAACAAATCGATAAAATTTAAAAAGCACCAAATTAAACATAATGCCAAAAACCTAAAAATTGCACTAGAGAAAAAAGGATGCATTTTTCACAAAATTAATATGTACCTACATATCTCTGTGCTTATGTATGTATCTCTATATTACACAAACGCACTTTGTTAAAGGGTATATAAGATTCGGCACAGCCGAATATAGCACTCTTACTTGTTTTTTTAATATTTTCAACTGCATAACTCATTTATCCGCGTGTATATTGCCTTAAAAATATTTTTTCGAATGAATTAGTATGATTTGTAGTAACGTGTATCTGAAACCCCGTACTACAACTCATACTACGCTAAGCACGAAATTAAGTATCAGCGTTGTCAACTTGGTGCGTTTCGCACCATTTTGGGTGCTTTTTGAAATATTTTGTGCGAAAAATTCCTTAGTTGGTGCGTGGTGCGCTTTTTCTTAAATTTTGGTGCGTTTTTAAATTTTTGGTGGTACCAACGCAAATTGAACACGACAGTGGGTTAAAACTGGAAAATTTTTGTTGTGAAACTTTTACCAACTTAATTATTAATAGTAATGATGTTTACAAAACATCACAATTTTAAATGAAATCTTTTTTTATGACCCTATGATAACAATAATGATAAATATTAGCTATATTAATTTGGAATAATTAATTTTTGATCTCTTTTTTAAAAGTTTTAAGCAGAATTTATAAAACTTATGTACAAAAATTTATAATTTTTACAAATTAATGTGTGTGCCCTTAATTATGAAACTTATATAAGTCATATATTTCTTTGGTCCAGATATTCAGTTTATTACATATTGTTACGTAAAAAATATTCCTACAGGGTTAATGCAAAGAATTATCTAGAAGTATTTAACTAAAGCGCTAAACGTACACACATATTCACGTGCAAGCACTATAGCAACAACAATTGTGTACAAAGCTACAGACATACACGTATACAAATAAAAGTGTATGGTAACCACCCTGTACTAAAAATAGCACACTGCACTACCAACATAGAAGTCGTTACTTTGAAAATTCAGAGATTAACGGCCAATCGAATCACCTACAAACATCTAGAAACGGCGACATGAATTTTCCCCATTATGCTAGAAGACTGTTTGAACATCTGGCTACCAATAAACAAACACGCCTATACGGCCATATCGTTTCTTATGTGTTGGTCTTTATTAAGTACATGCATTCATGTTGCCACACCATCTGCTTGCGAATATTCTAGATCCGGTTTTGGTTGTATAAAAAGAGCTGCCATATGTGAGAAGCAGTCAGTACAAATTGGAATTTAGTAGAGTGGACCACAAAGTAGACCAGAGTTGTAATAACTGACGTATGCAAAAAGCTAAAATCATTTGTGGTGCAGTCACTGCGAGAAAGGGACAACTGTAGTATATTTGTTATTAAGATGTTAACAAAATAATCAAAACAAACAAGAGAAAATATGTACTTTGTGAAACGAACACGTGTACATACATACATACATACATACACATTTACAAAATTAAATTAAAGAATTTGTTGAATTGAATTAAAAAAATAGAATGTGAAATAGATTAATGGTATTAAAAAGTGATTTAAATTTGTTTACAAATGATTACTGATTTAACTTTAAGCATTTTCATTGAACAATTTTAATTTTTACCTTTTGTTTACAAAAATCACACAGCAAATGAAATCACAAAGCATAAACTGAAAATACATTTGAACAAGTAAACGAAGTACACAATTTTACAAAATTAAATGAAACAATTTGTTGTGTTAAATCAAAAAACAAAATGCCAAATAGCTTATTACTATTAAAAAAGCAATTAAAACATGTTTTAAAATGATTGCATATCTTATTTGAAGCATTTTCATTTAAAAATATAGAGGTTTATTAATTAAAACGAATGTTTTATATAAAAGTTTTTAGAAGAACTAACTTTTTATTATAAAAATTTGTTGATAAGAAAATATTGGAAAAAGTGATTAAAAATATTATTTTTTGAATATATAATAATGTCAGTGTTTAAAATTATTAACAAGTATTTTAAAAGTTGTTGCTAATCTCACTACACTACCCCCTTTCCAGTTTGAGAGGTATGAAACGAAACATATTTTTTATTTATTGTAGATAAAATTTTATTCGATGTCTCGAAAAAGGCTGGTTTTAGACGATCTATTGAAACGTTATCTGTGCGAGAACCAATTTGAATTTTAAAATATTTCTCATATCGATCCAATACTTTAAACGGTCCCCTATATTTACAATCCAAAGGTTTTCTTACTTCATTTCTTAGCCAAACATGAGTACAGGTACGAAGATCCTTGTGAATAAAAGGTATTTCTAAGTGGATATTTGAAAATCGCTGAGTATCACATTGAAAACAAGTAATAGGTGATTTAGTATGTCGAAATATTTTTGCAGTCTGGCACTCTTGGCATTCTTTTACCCATTGGATGCAGTCTTTATTTATTGAAGGCCATACAAATCGGTGAGTAATTAAACGCTGTGTTGCCCGAATACCAGGATGAGATAACTTGTGAATATTATTAAATATTGCTTTTCGGAATCCTAATGGAATGAAAGGTCTTATTCTTTTCGATGAAACATCACAATATACTTCTATTTTACTGTTTGGAATTTGCATAAGTTTTAGGTTAAGTCCAGTTGATTTCATTGACAAAAATCTTGCTAGGTCTCTATCTTCTTTTTGAGCTAATGCGATTTCTTCATAATTGATAACTGAAATTTTTTCAACTCTAGACAGTGCATCAGCAACAGTATTTTCTTTTCCCGATATGTGACGTATATCAGTTGTAAACTGTGCTATATAATTTAGTTGACGAAGTTGGCGTGGACTGGCTTTTTCTGGCTTTTGTCTGAACGCAAAAATAAGCGGTTTATGATCAGTAAACAGCACAAAGTTATGGCCTTCTAACATATGTCTAAAAAATTTTATGGCGTTGTATGCTGCCAAAAGTTCACGATCATATGTACTATAATTGCGTTCCGTTGCAGACAATTTTCTGGAATAAAATCCCAAAGGGCGCCAAACTGTTCCTTCATGTTGTTCGAGTACTGCGCCTATTGCAACGTCTGAAGCATCCACTTTCAAGCATATATTTGCATTTGAAATAGGGTGTGCTAATATAGCAGCGCTAGCTAGACTTGTTTTGCAAAAATTAAAATCATTCTCGCATTCAGATGTCCACTTAATTATTCTCTTATCATTCTTAGTAGCGCCTTTAGTTAGATCGTTAAGTTTTACTTGAATTTGGGCTGCATTTGGCAAAAATTTTCTATAAAAATTAAGCATTCCTAAGAAACGTCGCAACTCCATAATATTTTTCGGTTTTTTAAAATCGAGTATTGCTTCAACTTTTTGTTTCATTGGCGATATACCATTATTAGATATTTGAAATCCCACAAAATCAATTTTTTTTACACCAAATGTACATTTGCCTGGATTTATTAAAATACCGTATTCACTAAATCTTTTTAGTAATAAGCGCAGATGAGAAACATGCTCTTCCTCATTCTTTGATGCGATAAGGACATCATCTATATATACGAATGCGAAACTTAAGCCTCTGCATACCTCATCCATATAGCGCTGGAAGGTTTGAGCAGAATTTCGCAGTCCAAAAGGCATTTTAAGGAACTCAAAAAGTCCAAACGGTGTTATGATAGCTGTCTTCGGAACATCTGCAGGATTAACGCGTATTTGATGGTACGCACGAAGTAGATCTAACTTGGAAAAAATTGTGCATCCTTCCAAGTTGTAATTAAAATCTGAAATGAATGGAATCGAATACTTATCTGGCACTGTTTTATTATTAAGAAAACGATAATCGCCGCACGGGCACCAATCTCCATTACTTTTTAGTACCATATGTAGAGGATTTGACCACTCACTTTTCGATGGTTGGATTATTCCTTGATCCAACATAAACTGAAATTCTGTTTTTGCGAATGCCAAGCGTTTAGGATCCAGTCTTCGTGCTTTTGCAGTAACTGGTCTTCCAGTAGTTTCAATAAAATGAAAAGCTTTTGTATATTTAACTGTGGCAAGGGAAGAATTTATGCTTACAACATCAGGAAACTGTTGTAGAAGTTTCTCATATACTGAATTTTTGTTGTTTATATAAGAAATTGTAGTAGATGATGATTGTGTAAGTTGTGCTGGTGCTGTAATAAGCGTTCTACCATCTATCAAAGTGCGGTTATGCAAATCAGGCAGAAGATGATGAAACTTTAGAAAGTCAGATCCAATAATAGGACGAGTAACGTTTGCAATGACGAAAATCCAACGAAAAGATCGCCTTAATCCAAAATTTAGTTCAATTAATTTAGTACCATACGTTTGAATTTCAATACCGTTCGCAGCATAGAGTTTCAGTGGGCAAATGGAATTTGATTTCATAGCCTTATCTAGACATGGAATCACAGATACATCTGCTCCAGTGTCTATAAGGTAATTCAATTTTGAGATATGGTCCTTGACTAATAGGCGGCTTGCTATAGATAATATTGTTTCGGTAGCCGCTATGTCCGAAACAGTTTTCAGTTTTTTGCTTGTGCAGAATAAGAACATGGATGTACACATTTTGTTGCTTTGGAATCAAAGCGATTGTGGTACCAACACCAATCATTTCTTCTATTACGACTTTTGGTACGACGTTGTCGTTGATAGCCTTCACGTGAAATGCTTCTTCCTCTTCTGTTGGACGTCTCAATTTTTCTTTCCAATGCTTCAATTTTCGCCGAAAGCTGTTGAAAAATATTGTCTGAAGATGATAAAGAAGATACCTGTGGAAATGCAATATCCATTATTTTATCTGCTTGTGTTGCCATTGTCATTAGATCTGCATTACTGTTTATAAGTATTGATCGTATGTTGTCTGGAAGTTGATCCAGAAATAAAGTTTTGAGGACATTGTCTCCTATACTGTTTCCAACTGCAAGAGCCTTCATTGACTGCAAAAAATGTGATGGTTTCTGATCGCCTATTACTAATCCACTAAATAGCTTTTTGAGTTTAGCTTCTTCTGAAATAGCAAATGAAGATATTAGTCGTTCCTTGATTGCGTTATATTTTCCATCCTGAGGTGGAGAAATTAATATATCGCCCACGAATTTTAGATATATTGCATCTAAGTTTGCAATTACATGAGAAAATTTAGTTTCATCCCTTGTTATATGAGCAAGGGAAAAAATGCTCTCTATTTGAATAAACCATAAATGGGGTTGTTCCGACCAAAAATGTGGTAATTTGTGTAATGTTGCAGATGCTGCAGCAACTTCCGGATTGTTAACAGAAATACGTTGTGGAGGCAAAGATGCTCCATCTCCAATATGCTCACGAGTAGGTGAATGTGTTGTAGGCATTTCGGGGTCACCAAATTATAGAGGTTTATTAATTAAAACGAATGTTTTATATAAGTTTTTAGAAGAACTAACTTTTTATTATAAAAATTTGTTGATAAAAAAATATTGGAAAAAGTGATTAAAAATATTATTTTTTGAATATATAATAATGTCAGTGTTTAAAATTATTAACAAGTATTTTAAAAGTTGTTGCTAATCTCACTACAAAAATATAAATTTTTACCATTTATTTGCAAAAATCGCCAAGCGAATGAGGTTATAAAGCGTAAAATGAAATTAAGCTAAAAAATGCAACCACGAAAGAAGGTTAAAGAATGCGCAGTGACTGCGAGAACGAGACCTCTGAAAACACAAATTATCTTCCGTCTCGTGACATCTCTGTATATCCTCTGTGGAGTGAACATCGTTGAAAGTAAAAGACATCGTGCCGTGGATAATAACGTTAAGAAGTAAATAAGAAAAGACAAGTTGTAATTGGTTTAGTCAAGAATAAAAGGAAGTTCAGTTGCAAATAAGAAAATCGTGTTGTTATTTATTTTTATTTTTGAGCAATCAAAAGAACTCACACGTTTAATAAAATTTAAACGTAACAATATGAACAAATCCAAAAATATTTTTTATTTTTCCGACAGTTCAATTAATCTAAACAAAATTTCTCAATAACAAAAAAATAATATTATACTTTTTATGCAAAATTATTAATTCAATAAACATTTTAAAATAAAAAAAAAAATTAATTCTAAGCTTGGTGCATTTATTTGTAAATGACGCGCTTTTTTCCCCATTTTGATGCGTTTTGAAATTTGAAAGTTGACAACGCTGTTAAGTATCGTGCACAGGCACCTGCGCCGACCGGCTGACAGCCGGCTAAGCCGAGCCGCCGAAGGCCTATGTTAGCCGCCGCCTCCGATTTTTTCTCGGTTCAAAACCGGCTAAGATCAGCCGCCGATTGATTAATTTGTTTATATATTACTGGAGGTTTCTAGGCTTTTTCACCAATACCTTCACTCTTTTAAGTGTTGATGCAAATTTGCTTTAAAATTTTCTTTCCAATTGGTATATATCCTGTTTCTACGCACTTCTTATTTAAAAATAAATAACGAAAAAATACCTAACGAAAACTGTTTGCAAATAATGGTAGCCACAGAAATGTGACATGTTTATGCAATCAGGCAGATAGTCGGTCGCATAGTGAGTATCGTTGCGTTCGAAGTTTAGAAAATATTAAAATGTTTTGATGTTTTTAGGTTGCATTGTAGCTAGGTTGCAGTGTATGTGTCAAAATATGCAACATTTAATTGTAATTGTTTACAATTTGCAAAGAGGTGTAAAATGTTGCCAATTATTTTTTTATTAGGTGATATTTACATTATCTGTTCCAGCCTAACACGTATGTTAGAATGGAACATATATAACTGATATATATTTGCTGCCTCTTCTGTTTCGAAATGAAGAAAACCTTAACATTTAGATTAGCCCTTATCAGCGGTAGCATATTGTTACATAAAAATATTCCTACAGGGTTAATGCAAAGAACTATCTAGAGGTATTTAACTAAAGCACTAAACGTACACACATATTCACGTGCAAGCACTATAGCAACAACAATTGTGTACAAAGCTACAGACATACACGTATACAAATTAAAGTGCGAGCACTTATGGTAACCACCCTGTACTGAAAATAGTACACTGCACTACCAACATACAAGTCGTTACTTTGAAAATTCAAAGACTAACGGCCAATCGAAACACCTACAAACATCTAGAAACGGCGACATGAATTTTCCCCATTATGCTAGAAGACTGTTTGAACATCTGGCCACCAATAAACAAACACGCCTATGCGGCCATATCGTTTCTTCTGTGTTGGTCTTTACTAACTACATGCATGCATGTTGCCACAACATCTGCTTGCGAATATTCGAGATCCGGGTTTGGTTGTATAAAAAGAGCTGACATATGTGAGAAGTCAGTCAGTAGAAATTCGAATTTAGTGGAGTGAACATCGTGGCAAGTAACAGACATCGTGCCGTGGATAATAACGTTAAGAAGTAAATAAGAAAAGACAAGTTGTAATTGGTTTAGTCAAGAATAAAAGGAAGTTCAGTTACACATAAGAAGATCGTGTTGTTATTTATTTTTATTTTTGAGCAATCAAAAGAACTCACACGTTTAATAAAATTTAAACGTAACAATATATAACTTTTAAAAAATGTGAATTTACTTTGACACAATTCCAAAAATGTGAAGCCGACCCAGTAGATTTTCACCCGCCGCCGAACAATTTTTCATGAGCCGCCACCGCCGACAAAATTGCTCGGCGCAGTACACTGATCGTGTATACCCTGCATTATGTATAATCAAAAATTGGCATGAAGTTAGCATAAGTGGCAAAATTGAACATGATCCTAACGTGTTTTGCTATACAACTTTACATTAAAAATCATTCTAGGATGTTGTTCATACTTTCACAAAAAGAAAAATAAAACCACTGACCTATATTTTAAACTTCACTTCTCCTGTAGTTCATTGCACCTCACAATTAAATTATTTTAAAAAACGTTCATTGGACTTCAAAATTAAACAAAAGAAATAAGACACTGTTTATAATTACTCTGCATAAGAATATCAAAATTGGGTCATAAATAATTGCAAGCTTGCAATCATGCATAAATGGTTGTTTTTTTTTATAATGAACTTGTACTTAAGCAATACGCTTAATAAAGCAAAATTGTATGACCTCAATTTTATTAAACAATACAATTAATAAATAATTATTAATGGCAAATGTTATAAAGGAACTTGTCAACACGTAGTTCAATTTTGTCACTTAAGATATGTACAGACGATTGTCAGATCTTACAATATTGTCAGACCTGGCAATGGAAAATTGCCAGCACAATGAATATTGTGAGTTCACACGGTTATCAAAAAATCTTACAATTTATTGCCAGACGGTTGTATGACTAAATTCATCTGACAAAATCGTCAAAAGAAAAATTGTCAGTTCACACGGTTGTCATATGCAAACATTGTCAGAGCTGTTGTTAAGCGTTGCCAGACTTAAAGCATTTAGTATAAATTGTTAAATATCAATTGTTTGAGGTTGTGTTAAATGTAAAAAGTTAAACTATAAATTATTATGGACCATAAAGAAATAATTGCAATTGGTTTTTCTGCATATCTTTTAATATATATTTTTCTTTAAAATGAAGCGTGGGCAGTGTTGCCCATAGAAAGAATTATCTTACAATGACGCCATTGTCAGATGCATAAACTTCGCAAGTCGGACAATATTAAAATGTCTGACAAATATCTGGCAATAATTTTACAATGTGTTGACAAGATTGTAAGATGTCTGACAATTTATTGTCAGCTCCTAGTCTTGCAATGGACTGACAATGCTTTTTCTGGCAAAAGTTCAAACGGTTGTTTGAAATTTTGAGCACATTTTACTGACAATACTGCAAGATCTGACAACCGTCTGTACATAGCTTTATGCTAACGTGAACAGTGCTGCCAGTTTTTTTCTAGAGGTTATCCCCAATTTTTCATTTGTCATCCCCAAAAATCCAAAAATTTAGTTTTTTGATTCAAATAAAACTTTTTTAATTTTATTTAAAAAATAATGACAAAAATAACATATTTATTAAATAATTTCATGCCAATTTTTTATTATACATAGGGCCGATAATATATGGATTCGTCGGCCATAAGTGTTTTGTGGCGCCTGCCATAAGTGTTTTGTGGCGCCGGCCTTAAGTATTTGGTGGCGGCAGCCATAACTTGATAGCTTCGGAAAGTGATTTAGCTTATTTGAACAGTGCTGCCACTTTTTTTCTAGAGGCTATCCCCAATTTTTCATTTGTCATCCCCAAAAATCCCAAACTTGATTTTTTTGATTCAAATTTTTTCTTTAGTGAAAGAAATAAAATTTTTTTAATTTTATTTAAAAAATAATGAAAAAAATAACGTATTTATGAAAGAAAACTCATTTGTATCGATAGTTATATTTAATTTGTAGTTATAAAACGTGTAAAGAAAAAACTACACGTAGTTTAATATACACAAGTATAAAAAAAATTTTAGCTAAAGCTTACAATTTACTTGGTTTAAAAATCCTTAACATTTCAGCAGAAGGATTAAATTTGTCCCAACAAATTGAATTATTTTTAGAGCGCGTGTTTATTCCAAGAAGTGCTTCCTTCCAACAATTCATATTGCGTTTTGTTACGTACTTTTGTTTTGGTAGTGTTAATTACTGGTTAATCTGCCTTGATACTTCTTTATTAGAAACCATTCACTTTGAATAATAACACATAGTTTTAGACTCGCCAGACCCACATTTCTTAACTCAAAAATCATTCTTGCTCTCATAAAAAATTCCCCTAAAATTTGGTTATCATCCCCAACAAATCCCCAGATCCCCAATAAGAAATGTTCATTCCCAATCACGAGAAAAGATCCCCAGCTTGGGAACAAATCCCCGAAGCTAGCAACACTGTATTTAATTAAAAACAATTGCTTACCACTTGTTTACCTTATGATTGAGACTTCAAATTCGGAGAACAACAATTGCTAATTTTTATTATGGAATTTCGGAATAAAGATCCAGGTGCCGTACGGTTTGGAAATTTCATAAATTACTATCAATTCAATTCTGCTGAGGAAAGGCTTAATCTTTTACCTCCGGGATACTGGGTTTCTGAAGATGAAAATGACTCGTTAGAACCATATTTTGTGCTGGATGTAGGATGTAATTCGGGAGTTTTTACACAGATGCTTTACAAATATCTAAGTAGCGTAATGCCACAACGTACCATATACATTTATGGAGTCGATATTGATGCTGAATTGATTTCCCGTGCGAAAGTGGCCAACAATGATTGCAATTATATCGTGTACGAGTGTGTCGACATCATGGATAGCGAAGATTTTAAAAAAGTACTAAATTTCCTGATAAGAAATAAAAGGAAGATCTTTGATGCGGTTTGTTGCTTCTCTATTACCATGTGGATTCATTTGAATCACCACGACTATGGTCTACAAGACTTTCTTAGGAAATTGTCGAGCATGGCAAAGTTGTTTATAATTGAACCGCAACCTTGGAAATGTTATCAGTCTGCGGAACGGAGACTAAAAAAGTCTGGAGATGTTTTTCCTTTATTTTTAGAACTTAAGTGGAGATCAAATGTAGAAGCTGAGATTGAGAGATTCTTGGAAAATGCAGCGCAAAGGCAAAAGGTTTACGAGTCAATTCCCACCAGATGGCACCGGAAGATATGTTTTTATAGATAATTTAAATATACGACGTCTACCAAACGATTTCGGAAAGACTTAGAACTCTAAAATTATTATATTCTATGAAAAAAGTTGTTAGTTTTTAGTAAAATTAAGTTATTAAAATTAAGTTAATATACATACATATGTATATGACGTAGAAATAAAAACATATCGACGGCTCCATTCTAAAACATGGTAAGTCAAAAAAGCTAGTTTTGAGATAAACGCCTTAAAAGTTTATTGATGATATATCGGGAATTTTTTAAGATATAATATTGAGACTTTTTGTAATCATATAATAATTGCAATAGAATTTTTTAGTTTGAAGTTTATAAATTTGTCGTAGATTATAGATTCTCAAATAAATTGGTCATCTAAGTACACTTAGCATGTTTTATTTTGGAGAAAAACTTAAATTAATTTTTTTACTACTTAATTCCAAACGAAATCATGCTAAGTGCACTTAAAATATTTAAAAATAGAGGTCTTTTAAAATTGACAAAATATGCCAAGTACATTTTTGCTCATAACTTTTGATAGAATAGTCCAATTACTATCAAAACAGAATCTAAGTTAATAAACGTTGAATTCAGAGTGCTATTGCCAGCATAACATGCTATGTCGACTTAGCATGTTGTGGAATGGGACCGTCGATATAAAACTAGCTTTAAAAAAAACTGCCAAGTCCCCACTTGAATGCATACACAAAAATTCATTCAAGTCAATCCATCCGTTTAGTTGCAGTATAGATAAATAACCTAAATACCACCCAAATGCATACAAGAAATCGGTCCAGCCGATTTGTTTATGTAATATAAACGTTTTCCATATAAAATATGTATGTCAACGCTAAGCGTTGCGTTTTTCAAAATTAGTACCTAAATAAATTTATATTAATCGAGACTACAACAAGTCTTAATTAAAATGTTACATATAAAAATATTTTTTGATTTCTGCAAATGTAATCTACTAAATATCTCGAACAAAAAATCGCTTTGAAAATGTATGATGAATTCTGATGGATTTTGGGTATCAATTTAGAGTTAATGTTAAGCTATTGGCTTCTAAAAAGCACACTAGAAGATAAAATATAAACTATATAATAGGACTCTGAAAAAAATTTACCAGAAATATTTGGAAAAACTATTAAGAACAAGTTCTAAAATTATTGACAAAACGACTTTACGAAACACATCACATCTTTTATCGTTTTCAAATTGTTTTTGTGTCTAAATCGTTTTTAATCACATAAAAAACAAAAAAAATTCCCACAATAAGTTTAAAAAGTTTTTAAAAATAAGACATTTCTAGATTTAATTGAACTGTAGTGAATTTTAATAAGAAATAATTTTTTAATCGGTCTTAAGTTAAGTAATTTCAATTCTTATTGAATGAAATATTTTTTTAATTAATGTGCGTTTCAAAAGAAGAGAAGTACAATTAAACTATACTTTATTAGCTGGGGGAAATACCGATATTTTTCTGTGCAGGCACGCACTTCATCACCACTCAAGTCTATCTGCTGGGGTAGAGATTGTTATTAACATCAGCTATTTAATGCAAATTTTTAATGAAATGGAATATGAGAAATGATTATTGTGTATACAATTATTGATTTACATTTGGTAAATACACTTTTTTTCTATTTACCCTAAGTCTCGACTAGCAATAAATATGTCGACATATCATCGTGGTGAATGCAATAGGCTGTATGTCAAAAAAAAATTTATTTGGTTTTACTGTAGCGTTGTAACCAAAATTGGGGCTCCTGCAACTGCAATTTATCTTATGCCGTTCAGGCAATCAGAAGAGAGCTTTTGCGCGCTATTGCAATCTTATTAAGATAAATTGCAGTTGTAGGAGCCCCAATTTTGGTTACAATGCTACAATAAAACCAAATTCCAATCGTTAAGCAGCTCTGGATTAGAGAACATCTCCGTGTCATCGTAATTATTTCTTAAGTGTGGTCAGGCTTGTGTGTGTTGTTTGGCCTTCGATAGTTTTTCGTTTCGCTCGCTTTGGTTGACTGATGTGCCACGGATTACCGTAGAATCTTGCTGTTCTTTGTGGAATTTCTTTAACAACCACGTTGCTACTTCCTATGTGAAGGCACAGGTCGCGTACAGTCACAAAACTTTTTAAAATACTTTTAATAATATCTTCGACATATGGTCCCAGCATGAGTTTCTAAGCCTATGCTTATTTTTCTTTTGTGATTTTCAAAAATATTTGTGAATTCTCAAATAGTTCTTGAAAATCTGTGCATAAGATAAGAGGTTTGTGACTATTCAAAATGTGTGGTTGAAATCCAGTGTTTCCAAAATGTTGCAGGCATTTCCCACCATATAGCCCCTGAAAACCCGCTAAAAACCGCTATCTGAATAAAAATAAACGCTAATATAGCCGCTGAATTTTTTATAACCAACATATGTCTTTTTTTATCGTTTATTGATAAAAAAAAGAACAAGATAAATTTTATAAAATATGTATACATATCCATAGATATACATACATATGTATGTATGTATGTTGGAATCTCATATTTCCCCAATATTTGTGAGCAAAACTCAGCCTACTCTTTAAGTAGGTATTTTATTTGCTGCAGAGGTTCCATACACGAACATCGAACCAGGAAAAAGTAGAATCCAAGGCACTTTTCCATCTTATAATATTAATGCTTAAGCTGAATCAGTATCTTTTCAATATTTTCTGCAATAGACCCCAATTATTCTACACGTGTAGTATAATATCTTGCGTTTTGCTTGAAGTATTTGTAAAATATTGTTAAAATTTTCTGACTTTCTGACTATCTGAAATTAAAAAATAGTGTTAATAAAATAAACTGTGGCTCAATTCAAATTGGCTTGAAGTTTAATTTCGAAGGAAAATTTAATTAAAAAAGTATAATCAAAAACAAATTATTCAGAAAAAGTTATTGTTTTGTTTTCCTCATACTCACTGGTCCAATCACCCAGTTTTCGGTTTGTTTTCCGTTTGTTTAAAGATTTGTTTACTATTATTTTTAATACGAAAATAATGATTACATTGGTTTGTAATATAATTTTAATCTCTAATTAAATTTTATTCACTAAAAACGAGATTTGTTCACTTTTATACTCGTATGTATATATGTACATGTTTTTATTTTTAACCTCTTAACGTTTCACACTACACGACCACAATATGTCAATTTTTTATTTGCAAAAAAGTCACGTTAGTTTCTTTTCTCTGTGCGTGCTTATCGGGCCTGTTCTGAAAATCACGGTGATTTAAAAACACGTGATTTCAAAAGTAAACTATTAATAGCTGACTGGATAGTGGGTTTTTATTGCGTTTTAAGTTTTTTGCATTTATAATAGAATATTTTCTTCCAACTTCTAAAGCTATAAATCGTGAAACTTATAAAAGCAATGATTTAGCTTTTAATTTTTTGAAATCACCGTGATTTGGCATGTCGTGATTTGCAGAACAGGCCCGTATATAAAAAAAACCCTACATATGTAAATACCAGGGTACGTGTCGCAGAGCTGCGTTAAAAATACTTTGTTTTGATTCAATACCTTTCTTTATAAGTTTCAGAAAAACGCTGAAAATCCGTCAGCTAAGAAATTCTTCCGCTAAAATTCCCGCTGGTGGTTTTTTAAATAGACTTGCCGCTAATGACAACAAAATGCAGTCATATATAGCGGGAAAACCGCCGTTTTGGCAACACGGTTGAAATCTACTGATGATTTGTTACAGCAACAATGAAATGCATATAGACCAAGCTGAACCACCAGCAAATAAATTTCAAATTAAAATATAATTATGACAATATCGTCCCTTTTCACAATCTTTGGTTAAGAGTTAACGTGAACTTTAACTGACAGTTCTCCATACAAAACTTGCCGTTAAAGTCCCTGTTAGTTTTTAACCATACATTGTGAAAAGGTACGTATGTCGAATAAATTTCTTAAATATTAACTTTTTATAATATATTTAAATAAATAAATACAAATAAAACCAAGTTTATTTTTTTTTTGACATACAGCCTATTGCATTCACCACGACGATATATTGCAGCAGTTGTCAAAATTATGTTATTCCTAGTGGAGACAGCTCGCAGGTACGCGTTTTCGATGACAATTATTGAAGAGATTTTGACTAGACCTGTTAAGACGTCAAATTTAATGGTGTTGCACAAGACGAATTTTTCGCAACGAATTCTTGAAGACAAGTTTGTCAAAGTATGCGAAGTTCATCGTACTTCGCAATTTGTTTTAAAACCATAAATGTGTATGTTTTTTGTTTTTTTTTTGTCATATAATATTTGTATATGAAAAATATGAGCAAGATTTTGTGAGTCATAAATGTTTATGACTTACTAGAAATATGACACAATCATCCATGTTCTGAGAATCAAAATTTTCAAATCATCAAAGCATCCAATATCATACATATCATGTCTGAAAGAAATTTATCGTATATGATTTTAAAAACGTCTACAGGACCATTTTTAACATCACTATTGTTTTGAAAAATGTAATTTTTAGAACATGCCTGAATAAAAAGAACACTTTGTGAATTGGCTCATTGTTTTAGAAAATACAAACTATCATTTTAATTACATTATATTTGTATATTTTTTTCTTTCTTTTTATTAATTTGTACATTTTTATACACTAATTAAAGACCCTAAAACATTTGTTTTCTTTATTTATTTTAAATACATTATTTACTTTCATCTTTCATTTCTTTGCTAAAATTAATTAATGATCATTTCAACCTCATAATGTTTGTAAAATTTTGAATTTTAGGATTTTTCTTATAATTTTTATTTCGGGTTATACCCTCGTACGTTTAATGACTCGGGTATTGGAAAAAAGTGAGAAAATTAAAATAAAATTCAAAATTATATTATTATTTCATTTAAATTACAAAACAAACAGATGTATTCTAAACTATAAAGGAATTATAAAATAAAAGTAATTTTCAAGTTTTAAGTAATGACAATATACTCATACTTCGTTAAAATAATACAGAGTTATTAACAATTTTATTATTATTTAGGATCGGAAGGGTATATGGGTATTTAATAAGAGGGATCTCGGGAGCCTTTAATTTCTATGAAAAATAGTGAGAACAAGTGTTAATAAAATATTTAAAAATAAAAATCTTCATCTATTACATCCACTGTTGCATCGTGGTTATGATGTTCATGACGATTTATATTTCCTTCATCTTCTTCCGATACTGTAACATTATGAATAACGTTTGCTAACTCTAAATCAGCTCTTCGTGTGTTTTCTGCTAAATGACGTGCTGGTTGCATTTGTGGTTTCTGGTGATGGCGCTGGAGGTGTGGTTGATGAGGTGTAGTTGATGTTACTGTTTCCGTAGGCGATGTAGACATTCTTATAGCTCGATTATTCGGTTGGGAAGTTAAATTTCATCCGGCAACCTCTTCACCAGCAAAGTCCAATTTGACAACGTCAGCAGGCAAACATTCTTCAACATCCACCTCATGCTCCGCCGTATTGATACGATTTAATGTCATGGTCACGTCGGGACCAGACTTAAGAGCTGCAGATGTTGCCGCTATATTGGAAACATTACTAGCGGGAATTGTTGTAGATGTCACTGCGTTACTTTTTGTTATAATGTTGCTGGTATTATTTATCAAACTGTTGCTTATTAGTGTGTTGCCAGTATTTTTGCTGTTTGCAGCAACCAAAGTCGTTGTGTTTGTAGAGGGACCCGTGACAATTTGTTGTGTTGTTGGTTGTTGTATTACAATATTTTCAGTAACAGTAGCTGTGACAGGCGTTGAAGGTGTTGTCGATATGTTGTTTGTTGCTGTAGCAGCATTGACGGCAGTGTTCGCAGATGCTGCTGCAGCTGCAGCAGCCAGCAATGCTTTTTGAGCCTGCATCTGTTGAAACTGTTGTATGGTAACTGTTGTTGTGGTAGTAGTAGTGTGGGAGGGCTGAATCACTTGCGTATGCTGCTGTTGGAGCTGTTGTGCATGTTGCAACTGCTGCAACTGTTGCGGCTGTAAATGAACAATTTGTGGCTGCGTTAATTGTGATGATCCCGCAGAAAGAATATTTGTCGCTGTTGTAACATTATTAAGTGTCACTTGATTACCCCCAACTAAATTGCTGCTTGTACCAGCTGACGATGTTGCATGGGGTGATGCTTGTATTATAATCTGTTTAGGTGCTGTTTGCAGAATTTGCGTTGGCGTAGTAACAGATGGTGAAGGCGAAGACGCAGATGAAGACGAGGACTGTTGTAACACCTGTTGTAGAGGTACAATATGCTGAACATTTTGTATATGAACTGCTTGATGTTGCGGTTGTTGCAGCTGGTGCTGTTGTGAATTTATTACACCCGCGGTAATTACGGTCGCTTGTTGCTGTGGCTGTTGTTGGACATGATGCTGTTTTAATATTTGATGAGTTGTTGTCTGTTGCTGTGCAATATGTTGTTGTTGTGGCTGCTGTTGCATCGGTTGCTGTGTCTGTTGCACCGTTTGTACCACATGATGCACTTGTTGAACTGGTACTTGTTTAGCTGGTATTCCCGCATCTTCGAATGCTTTTTTCTTTAAGGCTTGTCGTATTTGTGATCTAAGATTGAAGAGAAGAAAGGCCAAAACATAGAGCAGAGTTTGCATTAACATCTTGAGAAATATAATCGCGACTGTTTGTCCTCTCGCTATATCCTGTTGAGAGGTTTTTTTAAATAAATTGTAAACTTACACTGTTCTATTTTTTATGCTTAAACTGATTTTACTTAAATCTTCTGAGAATCGTAATATTGATGCATGTAACATATCAATTTCTTCGTCTGTCCATTTCCTGCATTGCACATTACACGGTCGTTGCGATCAAAGATGGACATAGCGAGAGAACAGAAAAATATATTTATACATTAATTTTTGTTATTTAATTATGATGTATTTAAAAAAAACTTATAACTAAACTTATGTTAATGGCACTTTAAAGTAAAATTTCTAGTTGTTGGAATTATAAATTTTAGAATTGCTTTTCAATTTTCATTGAAGTTATGTATGTATGCAAGTGAAGAGCGCCATAAACGTTCATTATTACAAAAAAAACATACACATAAACATACATACATACATATACATATACATATGTATTTATTTGCATGACTGAACACTGATTTTGAAGAAAACTATAACTATAGCTCAATATTGATTAAAGTTAAATTAGGCTATACTAATTACTTGATGCCTAAAAAATAATTAAAATAATTTTGCTAAGCTGAATTTTTGATCTCTAAAATAAAGTCTTGAAAAATAGTTTTAAACATTAATGACCCCCATATTCATAAAAAACAAAATGAATTTAAAATCCATTTTAGGAAAATTTTTTATGAAAAATTTTAAGTAAAATAAATTTCAAATTCATTTTAAATTTTATGAATCTGGGAGTTAACTGTCCGATAAGTTTATATGTATGTATACTAGAGTGGGCCGATTTGTTCGTATGAAAAAAAAAACAACAGCCATCTAGGAAAAGTGAAATCAACACAAAAATCTAGCAATATTACCCGTAGAAACCAGGGGTCTAAAATCAAAACCTAGCTCCCGCCGAGAGGCATCAAAATGTAAGCTATTCGTCGGGTAAAATCATTTCTAGCCAAATAACACAAGTAACATTTTAAAAATTTTCTCATCCGATTTTGATGAAAATTTGAAAAAAAATAAATAAATTAACATTATTTTAAAACAGTTTCAATTTAAAAAACTGACCATCCCAAAAATGTAATCGAGTTTGGAATTAAGCATTTGGTGGAAGCTCTTCCCTACTGGATTACCAACTTAATGATTTTAACAAGGCGTGGGACTTAAGTAATCGATCATTGAGAACAATTTAAATTTTCTATTTGGCAACTTGTTCACGTAATCTATTTAATCTAAAAAATCATTCTCTTCATTTAGCAACTTGTACATAATTTTTTTAAATTTTAGGTAATGTGATTTGTAAGCGAGTAATGGAATTTGGTAATCAGAAAAGTAAGTTATTATATGGCAAGTAGTTCCGATGGTAATGTGTAATTTTTTGCTGGGATTATTTCCATATACGTAGAATTTGTATGAAAACCCGACGCGAAAATATGTATTTATATAATATATCTATTAGTAGGTCGCAAGTGTTCAAGTTTTATATACCATTGGATGCTGCTTAAAAAACTCTTTCCGATGATACCTAATTTTATTTATGTCGTCTTGGAGCAAAGTACAAAAAAATTCGAAAAACTGAAAATAAAGCCCTTTTTTAAAAATGGTCCAGCTCACGGATGGTCAACGCTAGAACCAAAATATTTTGGGAATCCTAATAATTCAAAAAGCTTGTAAGAGCGTCAAAAGAGAGAAAAAAAATTGTGAGACAAACAAATTCCTAAAAATTTTTAATAGTAAAATTTTTACTTGAAAGAATTACCCAACCACCTGTTGTGTGTTTTGTTGTCAAATAAATTATTTAAAAAATATTTGAAAAAGGAAAACGGAAAAACTAAAACTGAAATTTCTTCGTTAAAAAACATGTACAGTGGCGAGCACACATGGATACATGTTTTATAACTATGACTAATACAATACCCCACAAGCTGTAAAAAAATCACGACCTTGTCTGCTTTCGGAACGAGATGCCAGGACAATGGAGCGATTATTATTTTCCAGACAGGTAAAAACACCCAAACAGGCTGCGGCTGCTATAAAAAAACCTGTAAGTGAGTGGACAGAATGGAGAGCTCTTCGTAAAATTGGTCTTATATCAGCTGTTAAACAAAAAAAAAACCTGCGTTTTCTCAAAAAAATGTGAAGGCTCGGCTAAAATTTTGCAAAGAGCACAAAAATGGGACCGTCGAAGACTGTCCAAGGGTTATTTGGTATGACGAAACCAAAATAAATCGTTTCCAGTCTAACGGCAAAGAATACTATTGGCACGGCCCCTATGAACGCTTACAAAAACACCAAGTCAAAGAAACAATGAATCATGGCGGTGGAAGTTTGATGGTGTGGGCATGTTTTACTTGGTGGCATATTGGTCCCTTAGTAAAAATAGAAGGTATTATGAGAAAGGAAGATTACCTGAGCATCTTAGAAGACAATCTACCCGATTTTGTCGAAGAAAGTGCTTACCCAGAAGAACAGCTGATATTCCAACAGGATGGAGATCCGAAACATACAGCAAAGATCGTAAAGAAATGGCTTTGTAAACAAAAGTTTAAGACAATTCAGTGACCTGTACAAAGCCCGGACCTCAATCCTATTGAGAATTTGTGGACTTTGTTAAAAAAAAAGGCTTGCCCAGTATGATAATCTGCCAATAAACATAAATGATCTTTGGTCTAGGGTACAAACGGAATGGGCTAATATTCCTCATTGGATCATCGAAACATTGGTAGAAAGTATGCCGAGGCGAATAAAGAGCGTAATTAAAGCCAAAGGTGTTTGGACAAAATATTAAAACTTCGGTATTTTACAAACGTGCAAAAGTGGATACTTTGCCATTTTACTTTAATTTACATAAAACTTCAATTTCGCTTTAATAATTTATGAAATTCAATTTATTTTAACTTTTATTTTATTTATTTAACATTTTAAATAAAAACCACTAGTATTTTTAAAAATTTTTGAGTTTTATTGGGATTTTAAGTCATAGTTATAAAACATGTATCCATGTGTGCTCGCCACTGTATACGTATGAAAAAAAGAATCATGTTTTCTTAAGTTATTGTTTGTCTTCCATTAAGCCCACATATATTCAATTTTAATGGCAAATAATTTTGTTTGTTTCTCATATATGATCAGAGATGGAAAGTCGAATTCTGGTATTTTTTCATAGAATAAAATTAAAAAAGTACGAATATACATAAAAATCGTAAATATACATAAAACTGTGTAAAGAATTTCATTTTAAATATCAATTTAAAACATTTGCTTGAGGGTGGTGATGTGCATTAGTATCCTTTGTATCATTTGTTGCAGAACAAGTTCTAGTGATGCAGGCATAAGGCACTGGTCACTAAAAACTATACCGACTTCATCAGATACTAATCCTAATGTAATCAGTCGCCCCCCTTCGTTGTGTAGCAGAATCATCGGCGAAGTAAAATAACTAATAAAAGGCTACTAAACAAAGCTTCAAAAATTTAATTCGCCTCATTTGACACCAGAAGGCGCTGCAACACTACATTATCAAAAATGCGTGCAAAGAGCAGAGTTGTAAAAGAATGAAGCTTTCCTCTGTCTCTTCCTTCAAAAACCTGTCTTCTCTATCACTATCCCTGCCCTATCACCCTCTCTCACTATCTTCTCTTCAACTAACAGGTAGCACAAAGGGACCATTGTATTGGACCCAAGTGAGCTGGACTCTAAATTTCTCCCTTCCTTACCAGCAGCTTACTAACCTAACCTAACCTAACCTAAAACATTTGCTTAATTCACAACAATTTGAATCATGTATTTGTGTATCAAATACACTTTTTGTTTTTTAATTGTGAACACACTCTGTGTAGTGTATTAATGTATTTTGTATTTTTCATTAAAAAAGAAGAACAAGCTACATACAAATTATCTGAAAGAGCCTCTCTCTCAATACAACATTTTAAAAACATATGAAATAAAAGTGTAATAGTGTAATTAGTTTTTATATGAAATTTCATACAACAAATGTTACACTCTTGTATTTAATATGACAATGCAATCGATACAGAGATACAAGAGGTTTTATGAATTAAGCAATTATCAAACAAAATACATCAGATATGATGTATGATATGATATGAATAAAATTGTCTTGCAATTTTTTACAAGTAAAGCGTTCATTTTCACATTCACTTTTTCATACTTGCGAGTAATTTCGTAAATATCTGCCTTACTCTCTCGTTGTAAGTTTCTGCTGGAAAAGTAAATGAACAGACCTAGTGTATTTCATTTTTATATGAAAATTTCATACAACAAATGTTACACTCTTGTATTTAATATAATAATACAATCGTTACAGACATACAAGAGGTTTTGTGAATTAATCAAATATAAATTACAATTTACAAAAATAAGTTAGGTATGTAAAATATGTATGTATAAATAAAAACGTTTTAATAATAAATTTAATATACAAATTATTATGAAATGAAAAAAAAAATTCTAACAAAAGTTAGTAAAAATTAATGAAAACAAAAATGGGTCGAAAGGTAAAATTGTCGATGATAACCTAAATTGTTTGCGAGTGACAAATTTATATATGTAAAAATATATGTACTTGCTCCAAGAAGATACAATTAAGAAAATTATATATTTTCTAAAAAAAAACAAACTGTATATAATTTTTTAAATAAATTATTTAGTTTTTGCTTGTTTTGTTCGTTAAACACCGTTTCGCTCCTAGTTAAGGAACGAAATGCATAAATCTTTCTTTACTTTATATTTTTAATGAAACTCATATGAATTTTATATAAAATAAATGGCCTATATCCCAAATGCAAAAGAAAACTTTCGACTTTACAATTTATATTGAAGACAACAACAATAAAATGTGAAAATTTTTATTAGTTTTTATTTTTGACCAATTTCTTAATTCGGTTGTTGGAGATACTTATCCCATGGGCTATTTTGGTCAGTGTTATGTTTTTAATGATGTAAATAAAACAATTTATTTCATATTTTTACTCAACGTTTAGTCGATAGTGTTTGTCGACTTCATCGGGAGTACGTTTTTATTAAATTCTTTTTAATGAAAAACAATTTTTTGTTTTATTTACATCATTAAAAACATAACACTGACAAAATAGCCCATGTGAAAATGTGTTTTCATTTTCAATATAAATTGTAAGTCGAACGTTTTCTTACGCAGTTGGGAAATAGGCCAAAAGTCGATGCTTTTTTTATTTAGTATTGTTGTATATAACAACCAATTCACTTTAACGAACAAGTTTCACAACAACTAGGTTTGTTATTTCGGAAAATTACTTACTATATATATTTGAATCAAACATCTTGCTTATTTGGCAAAATGTGGGAAAACTTTTTATATGTACATATAACTTTATTTTTATTATTAAATACATACCCAGCTGGTGATTCTGCATTAGGATGTAATTGCATTGTTAAATCCCCTAAACGACTAAACGCCTGACCAGCAGCTGTAAATATTTCACCCACCTAGAAAGCAAAAACAAATATAATATTATTATAAAGCGTTGTGAAAACAAATAAACAATTTATGCAAAATATCTGTCTACAAATGTTTATATTTTTATTTGTTAATTTTTCCAAAACAAATCAACAGTTTCCTTAAAGTTATTTAGTATTTGTGACAATTTCTGATGTGTATTAGTCTGTCCTTAGTTTGGTATCGTTTTTAAATAATATGAAATTGGAATCCCTTCACCACCCTCCCCAAACAGTTTAAACAATTTATTGTTTGCAAACAAACCGCATACGACGTTTTATTATAGTTTTCTTTCCTCTTGACCGCCCTAAGGAATTCTATGATCTGACACTTGCCGAGCGAGAGTTGTTTGGCATAGTGACATTGACGACGTCGCTCAGCTTTTCCCGCACAAATTTTCAAACAACTAATTTTTATGTTTTAGGAACCTTCTGTAACTGTTTTGGTATTTTTTTAATAACTTTAACTTACTTTTGTGGCTGAATTCATGGTAATTTCACGAAAATTGTGTTAGATATTCTAAAATATACTGTGAAAAATAGAATATTGTACAGTTGTCAAAAACAGCGCGTAGATAGCGCAGTAGTAAAAAAAGTGACAATTCTTCTACTTGTGGTAGTATGTTAAAACAGGGTGATTCAAAGTATAATTTAAAGCGTGTACATAATAAATAAGTTTTGCTTCACATGCGTTTAGTGAAATCTTCGTCGGATATATCTAAATAAATTTCTACAAATTTTGTACAAAACTCGTAGCATAATTAATTAGGTTATTGTGTTCTCGCAATGAGTTGCACAAAATTCATTTAGTCTATAGTACATGATATGTAAAATGCTACATGCGCATGTGACTATGGTGACACGAAAATGTTCAACATGTTTGTTAAATTTTTTAAACTACGTAAGATTCGTATCAAGGCAAATTCATATAAGGTATACTAAGCTCAATTCGCTTTGAGAAATTTATTCTTGAAATGTCAGAAAAATTTGTCTTGACATCCCAAGTATATTCAAATTATAAGCGGAGAAAATAGTCACCTGATCCCTTGCGACCACCTAGTATGAATGCGCCTTGATTCGTATTGTATTTTTGTACCAGAATCTAAAGCTACGTACAGACGATTGTCAGATATGGAAAAGTGCTGATAATGTACTGCCAATCGAAAATTTGCCAGCACAAGGAATATTGTCATTTCATAGGCTTGTCAGAAAATCTTACAATAAATAAATATACTTAATAGTAACAAACCAAAAAAGTTTGTCTTAAGTAGAACAATAATAAGCAAATTAACTAACATGTGCATAATTAGTAAAGAATAAACGACAATGGTAAGTCTGTTGTAAATTAGAGATGGTAAATTTGAGCTTTCATTACAAATTACGTTTCAGAAAATTGAAATACGATGAATCAAAAACAATTCACATATTCCATTTGCAAGAAAGTTTCGTATATAAGGCAGAAATCTACATCAACTGACACCACACACAGTGGACCAACACAGAAGAACGCTGATGATGAAGGTTTAGTGGCCTTCGAAAACGGCTAGCTGTTCCGTTCAACTATGAGTTGTCAGAATATTTACAACTAACTTTGATGTTATTTGTTCATTAATAATTATCACATGTAATTTGGCTTAAAAAGCGATACGAACTTTAGCCCGTTCAAATTATAAATATAGAAACAAATTAAGTTGGAAAAATAATAATTAAAATTAACTTACAATTTATTGTCAGGCGGTTGTGTGACAGTAAATTCATCTGACAAAATCGTCAGCCGAAAAATTGTCAGTTCACACGATTGTCATATGCAAAAACGGTCAGATCTGGAAGCAAATCACGCACGGCATTCGATACGATTCATAATGTAAAAATATTTCCACATAAACCAAGGTGAATTCAAGGCGATGTCAATTCGCCTTCATATGTATAATCTGTATTAAAATATTTTTAAATTACGAATTGTATCGGATGCCGTAATTTACTCCAAGTTGTTATGCGTTGCCAGACTCAACGCATTTGTTAGAAATGGTTAAATATCAATCGTTTGCGGTTGTGTTACATGTAAAAACTGAAAATATAAATTATTAAGCCTACAGTACACGGCATGTAAAAATACACATGCACATGTGGCTCTGACGTAATTTTGACGTCACCATTAAACTACATTGGCCACATGTCGTGTACTAGCAATGCATCTAAATAGAGAAATTTACATCACTACTCATGTGCTGTCTCTGGAAATGTGTGCGAACCAAAATAGTATTAATATTTTACGACATGTAGCAACAGTGTTGCCAAAATGTTGTAGGCATTTCCCACGATATAGTCCCTGAAAACCCGCTAGCTGAATAAAAATAAACGCTAATATAACCGCTGAATTTTCTATAGCCAACATATGTCTTTTTTATGATAAATAAATAAATTTTATAAAATATGCGTATATATGCATAGATATATGTTTGTGGGAATCTCATATTTCCCCAATATTTGTAAGCAAAACTAAGCCTACTCTTTAAGTAGGTATTTTATTTCCTGCAGAGTTTCTATACACGAACATCGAACCAGGAAAAATTAGAATCCAAGGGACTATTCCATCTATTAATATTAATGTTTAAGCTGATTCAGTATCTTTTCAACATTTTCTGCAGACCCTAATTATTCTACACGTGGGGAATAATATCTTGCCGTTTTACTTGAAGTATTTGTAAAATATTGTTCAAACTTCCCAGTTTTCTGACTATCTGAAATAAAAAAATAGTGTTGATAAAATAAACTCTGTGGCTCACTTCACATTCTTGAAGTTTAATTTCGAAATGAAATTTCAATAAAAAAGTCTCTAATCAAAAACAAATTATTCAGAAAAAGTTACTGTTTTGAGAGATATTGGTTGATATTATTCTTTCCTCATACTCACTAGTCCAATCACCCAGTTTTCGGTTTGTTTTCCGATACTACACGAACACAATATGACAATATTTTATTTGCAAAAAAATGTGACGTTGATTTCTTTTCGCTGTACGTGTTAATATGGAAAAAAAATACCAGGATACGTGTCGCATAGCTGCGTTAAAAATACTTTATTTTGATTTAATATTTTTCTTTATAAGTTTCAGAAAAACGCTGAAAATCCGTCAACTATGAAATTCTGCCGCTAAAATTCCCGCTGGTGGTTTTTTAAATAGACTTGCCGCTAATGACAACAATATACTCAATCCGAAAATTAACTTAATCTCACATAATTGAGTTTGATGTTTTTGAGTGGTAGTTTAAACTTCTTGTTATGTGCAGTATTACCATACTGAGAAACAAAATAGTGGCAACAATTTCTATGCAAAAGTCATACATGTTATCAACACACTTTGATTTTTTTGTTGGAAGAAGAAGAAACTGTCATATTTTATTATATACAAGTAAATATTTCGCGTGTTAAAGGAAATATATAAATAATACAAAATCCATATGTATATTTATGTGTTTTAAATTATTTTATCATATAATTTTTACAAAAATTTATATGTTTCACAAGTGTTTGTAAAGTAAGATTAAACCACCACGATTGGTCGCTTAAACTAGCAAGTAAACCAATATAATCGACTACCCAAAAATTGCAAATGAAGATTAAGGTTAATTTAATCTCTAATCTTCAACTCAAAAAGTCGCCCTAAATCAGTGAATGTTTAAACATGGTTTAAGTTAATTTTCATTTTTTCAGTGGCTAATTAAAGTTAATATCAAACTACGCTGAAAGTATGGTAGCACTACAATATTTCCAAATATTATGGTAAGCTTTCCATGGAAATTTATTTTAATACGACCACATATATAACAGTGGTAAAGCGCGGGCGAAGCCCAAAGTCTTCGAAAATATTATCTGCTCCAAAAATGTCTAGGGATAACAGCGCATCCTCTATTAACCGTCAAAATCGTTTTCAAATATTGCAAGATGACAACAACGAACCCGATGTATCTACGATCTATGTAAATTTCTTAAAAAAAAGTAATTTTCCGTATCCATCTTGTGTTATTTATGCTACAAAAATATCTCTTGGATGACGCTTTTTGGTACACACTATCACTAAAAATCCAACATGGCCGCTGACTGTCAGTCAACCACAAAAATTTCTGTGGTTGACTTTAGAGTTGTGTAGCTCATAAACGAACTAGTTCAATTGAACGATTCACTTAACTGAGCGCTGTGAGCCGTTCAATTCACTGAGCGCTGTCAGCTCAGTGCGAGTGGTTTCTACTTTTGTATCGAACACTTTCAGTAGCTCGTTTTAGACACAAACCTATAATCAAACCCATTTAAATAACATGTGGACTTATTCAGCAGCTCGTTTTAGACACAAACCTATGTAATTTAAGTGGGTTTGTGTCTTAAACGACCTAATGAACGAGTTCGGTACAATATACATAAAATAAGTATGCATATGTATGTACATACATATGTAGATATATAAATTTATTAACAAATTCCACTCATTAAAGTATTTTACTTTTATCTATTTTGTATACTTCATCTGCCTTGTTTTTTGTTTTGCAATATATGACACACACACGAACACACTCTGTATAAATCTGTCACTTTTTATGTTTCGGTTTTCGCTCTTTCTTTATGCTTGAAAAAATGTTTCACTACAAATGAACTGAGCTACTGAGCTAAATGAATGAAATACTTCAGTGAAGTGAGCTGAGCTGAAAAGAGCGTTCACTCAAAAGAGCTGATAAGCACAACACTAGTTGACTATTTTCCAAGGTTGGAAACCGAAACAAATAACGGTATCGGTATTGATACCGGTACAACTATTTTTTAAATTTCGGTATCGGTAACGGTATAGGTATTTTTTGTATTTCGGTATCGGTATTACCGGTACATACCGTTACCGGGTTTATAATACCGGTATACCGATATAACTGCTAAATTTATTAGTTCGGACAGTCGACATAGCAAAAAATCTTTTTTTTTCTAAATTTCTTCGAAAAGGGAGTATTTTTACATTAACCTAAAAGTATTTAAGCTTACATATATACATATATGTTTCTATATACGTTTTTATATTTTTATTAAAAAATAATTAATTAAAAAATTAAAATAAGAAAACTGCAGTTGAAACTTTGCATACATAAAGTGTACATTTTGGTTAATTAAACAAAACAAAAAATAACAAAAATAAATACATACAGCGTATGTATTAGTGATGCCAGAATTTCTTCACCAAAAACTGCTAAATGTAGACAAAAAATTACTAAAAAATGGCTAAGCGCCATCGAATGCAAAAAATCATGAACTTTATGCACAAACAAGATGGTATTTCATATATTATTTTTTGAATCAAATTGGGAACTTTTTTAAAGTAAATACAAATAATAAATTGATGTAATAAGTTAAATAAATTTTTTTAGGTAATCAAGAAACTGCGCATTGAGTGCAAAATTGCAATACTTGCTTTACACCCTCTATTCATTTTAACATTCTGCAGAATAGCATGATATTCAGTCTTTAAATTTTTTGGTTACTAATCCATTCCTTGCGAAATATTTGTTTACACTTTTTGTTCATTTTATATTTGGTAAACTTTCATTTAAACTTTTATTTATATTTTATTTTCACTTGTGTAAAGCAAAAATTACCCTTCTTTGATTGATATTGTAAAGCACCAACCACAACCGACAACGAATATAATCTTATTGTTACCAATTTATAATCTTATTGTTACCAATCTTTCATATAAGCTCTTTTAGATTTGCAATTTTTCTTGCAGCAGTTCTCGTATATGGTTGAGAGTATTGAAATAGAATTGCATACATACATTTTGTATTCCTTTCTATATCTTTTTCGCACAAAAACAAAAAGTTTTTGCAACAAAAATTGCAAGTTTGAACGGGAGTTTCTTGATATTAATGCCAAAAGAATAACATATTGCTCTGTTGTGTTTCTATAAAATTTAATAGTTTAATATTAAATAGATGTTTTCTTTGTTGCGAGTTCAAATTTTTATAAAAAATCAAACAAACAAATTTCATGTTTGGAAAAATGTCTAGAAAATAACTAGGTTAAAATAAAAATGGCTAAATGGGATCGAAAATGGCTAAGTTTAGCCAGAAAATGGCTAAATTGGCATCACTGGTATGTATGTACATATATGTATATATACACGAAGTACATGTAGAATTGTATGCACTTAGTAAAATGCGAATATTCGTATTCGAATTCCAGAATATTCGGCCGTTCTCACTCGCCAAATTCAGGCGAAATTAATACTTCAATTCAAATTTTTTGTAATTTTTTTGGATTTGCCGGGAACTCAAAAGCAAACTCTATTTGTTATTACTTTCTGTGTATTGATTGCATCATTTTCTACCTATGAAAGATTTTTCAGCCGAAAATATTTATTGGCAAATGTTATGTTAATGTTAAAATTTTATTCCCTTATTCATAATAAGTTTCATTTTCTAAATCTAACAACATTTGACTTCTCCATTAGAAGAAGAGTGAACAAAGGTTGGTAAAAAGCCAATTTTTTAAATTTTTTCTCGAATACTTTCTACACTGTAAGCGAAAACCCATAAATGTAGCCGACTTTTTTAGCTTTTGGATAGAAAAAAAATCCACATGCAAAAATCTTTTTTATCTGATCAAAAGCATGAGCTTGGCATCGTTTTTAATTTTTCATCAAGCCTATTTTACCTATTTTGGTGCTTTGTGGCTGCGCCCCTTTTAAAGATATATAGTCTAAATTTCAGAATTGAGCTCTGTCACACCTCCTCAAATGCTGTATAAAATTTCATAACATTCGGACAGCTAGTTTAAAAATTGCAGAATTATTTAAAATTAAAAAAAATCCCATTGGGGCCTAAAGTACCCGTGGGGTACCACCAGAAGGCATCGTCGGATCGAGTTAAAAAATTAAGACCGCATTTATGGCAGCAAACCTCATATTTTAAACAGCGCCCGTATATCAATTAAAGAAAAAATCTTTGCATACATTAAAAAAGCACTCTTCAAACCTTTAAATCTCCGCATTACCTTGTGTATGTGGAACAGCCAATAACTAACTTTCGCGATTTCATATGCATACATAGCTGTGGCTTACAAAGGCTTTGCTCTTTTCACCAATTTAAAACAGTTATATGTCTAGAGATACGTTTTTCGTTCCTAAAGGCATTAAGCAGCTCACGAAGTTTGTTAATATTTCGCAATAGTGATGATTATGATATGATTGCGCTTTCCGGTTGACTAAAAAAAACAGTGGTGCATAAGAATGTGTAAAGGCGAACAAAAACGTGTTTATATAAGAAAGTTAATTGAAATATATTTTTGAAATTTTATTCTTGGTGGGAATCGGTATACCGGTACATACCGGTATAGACCTAAACGGTATTCCTTATACCGGTATTTTCTAACCGAAATGGATTTCGGTATCGGTATCTATACCGGTATCTAATTATAGCGGTATTTTAATCGGGAACTTTTTTTTTTACGATACCGTTTGCCAACCTTGTCATATACACGTACACCAATACATCCATCGTGCTTCGTTTATACTGCGACAGCATTTTTTATTGGCTTAGTATAATGCATGCCACGAGAGTGCATTTAAAAAACATGACGTATTTACATTTCAAGACTGCTTACGCAGGCCACTAATATTTATACATATATATTTAGTACACTCGTTACGGTGCGCTGTGTGGCATGTAGTGCCGTCTTGTTGGAACCACAACTCATCCACATTCATGCCATCCAATTCGGGAACAAAATAGTCGGTTATCATGGCTCTATACCGGTCTCCATTAACGGTAACTGACTCTCCAGCATTATTTCGGAAGAAGTATGGCCCAATGACTCCACCAGCCCATAGAGCACACCAAACAGTCAGTTTTTGTGGATGTAATGGCGTCTCAAGGGTCTCATATGGATTCTCTTCACTCCAAATGCGGCAATTTTGCTTGTTGACGTAGCCATTCAACCAAAAATGAGTCTCATCACTGAACAAAATTTTGCGATGAAAATCAGCATCGAGATCAATCTCATTTTCGGCCCATACAACCAAATCACGACGCATTGCATGGTCTCGCGGCTTTAATTCTTGCACAAGCTGGATCTTGTAAGGTCGTAAGCCAAGATCTTTGCGCAAAATCTTCCATAAAGTTGATGGACAAAGCTCCAATTGCTGTGCACGGTGGCGAATCGATTCATTCGGGTCCTCTCCAACACTTTGCTCTACAGCGGCAATTGTTTCTTCGGTCGCACTGTTCGACGTCTCTGCGGATGCGTATTATCACATAGAGTAAACGTAGTGCGAAAATGATCCATGGTTAACCGAATTAATTGCTCTGATGGACGATTATGTCGACCATAAAATGGACGGAGCTTGCGATAAACTTCGCGAACTGAACCATTATTTTCGAAACAAATTTGCACGATTTGCAAGCGTTGTTCTTTTGTCAACATGTTCATGATGAAATGGCAAACCAAACTAAATATTAATCACTTGACAGCTGACAAAATGGCCGCCAGTTAAAAAAGTGATGCCAACTTAAAGTTCTATACCTCAATAAAAAACACCCATTACAAGCCGCGAGAATACATTTAATAAACAAGACGTATTTATATCGAGGGTTTATATTCAAAAAGTGCTATATGCAAGGCTTGAAAATTTTAGAACAGCGCAAAAAACTGTTATTTTCTCATAGTGCAAGGGCTAATAACGAAATTTTTATAAATAGTACCATTTACAGAAGACATCTTAATTCTACTAATGTTAATCAAATACAGTTATTGCTCTTGGACTTAGAGAAAATAACAGTTCTATTTAGTCTACTAAAATATTCAAGAATTACAGATAGCACTTTTTGAATATAAACACTCGATATTCCAAGACTGTTTACGCAGGCCTGAATGTATACAAAATAAGATATTAAATAACAAAAATTAAAAATTCAGAAATAATTCATAGCTAGGCTCAAGTTCAGTAATTTCAATTCTTATTGAATGAAATATTTTTATTAATTAATGTGAGTTTCTAAAGAAGATTTCGTGCTAACCTAAATAGAAAAATGAAAAAATTGGAAAAAACAGAAAATTAATAGTGATACTTATAAATGTGTTTACCAAAGGTAAATCAATTGTATACACAACAATCGTTTCTCACATTCCGTTTCATTGTACATTTAAGTTAAATAGCTGATGTTAATAAGAATCTCTACCCAAGTAGATAGACTAGGGTGCTGATGAAGTGCGTGGCTGCACAGAAAAGTATCGGTATTTCCCCCAGCTTAAAGTCTAAGTTTAATTTTTCTTCTCTTCTTTAGAAACTCACATTAATTAATAAAAATATTTCATTCAATAAGAATTGAAATTACTGAACTTGAGCCTAACTATGAATTATTTCTGAATTAAATTCACTACAGTTCAATTAAAATATCTAAAAAAATTTCTCACAAAAATTAAAAATTTAAAAAACTCCCTAATATATCCAGAGAAGATGCGATATCATTTAAACGGCTGGACCGATTTTCTTAAAACATAGCAAAGAACCCTCTCGATCAAGTCACCTTTCAAACAGTTCAACCGTTTGGTCTATACGTGGACTCGTAAAAATAAAACACACAGGTACACAGACACCAGACACACACTACAAACTTATAACACCCCTTTCTTGGTCGGGGGTTAAAAAGTAATAATAAATGAAATTTGATTGGATATTTTTTTTTGTAAAATTATGAACTTGATTATTTCATCTGCGGTACAACCACATTGCTAAGCCTGGTACTCTGTTCACAATTTCGTGCGAAATTCTGTCAAGCTACTAGACTTGGGTCGAACTCGGTCACTAGCTCATTTTTGCCACAAACCTATGATCAAACCCATGTAATTTTAGAGGGTTTGATCACTGGTTTGTGGAAAAAATGAACTAGTAAACGATTTCGATGAAATATTTGCGAAATAAACTTAAAGTAGTTGTCTGTTTTTGTTGCGAAAAACACGTAAAATGTATTTGGCAGCATGTTTATTATGCAAAATGTTTCTGGCATAATTTTTGTTTCAGCTGCGAAACAACATGAGCAGTAATTTTTCTCTGACGGAATTTTAAGCAATGTTGCATAAATTCAAGCAATAAAAGCGAGAAATTTAGTAAAATCACGAGATGAACTACATTTATAATTTTTCGCAAGGAAAAATCAATGTTGATGAACAGTTTCCGCATATTCGAATTTCGAAAAAAACTACCACCAGTGTAGAGTTGGGCATAGATGTTCTTTTCACGGATTGTTTCTTTTTATTTCCTACAAAAAAAGAACTAGTTCGTTCTTTTCGTTCAGTTGTTCTTTTCGATCAGTTGTTAAGTGAACGACAGAACAGAGATTTCAAAATTATCAAATCCTTTTTAATGTTTTCCTCGTTTGTGTTGCTCTAAGGTATTTGCCTTTTATACTTTTCATTTGCTGTGAAATTAAATAAAAGAATAATTAATGCAAACGTGTTTTTAATAAAAAATTTTAATTCAAATTCCATATGTCCAAGAGGAACAGTTGGTGCTGTACTGTTGCCAGTATGACACGTTTATCTACAGAAGTCCGAAGAATTATTCCCTCTAGCATGATGTCTATCGGAATACAAATATTGGCCTGTGGTAATAAACAAGCTTTAGCAGTATATAAGAGCTGAAGGCTTTGTCTTGGACCATGTTTCAGATGAAACACAAAAGCATGTGCTGGCGAGTTATTAAGATATCGCAAGCAAATTGACACTTCGAACATTTTTGTTTTTACTGATCTGAAAAAGGAAACATTCTTCCCATAGTATTACACAAGATATTAGCTTACTGGAAACGGCTACAGCTGCCGAGTTCTTTCTAACAGATGATGCAATAACAACAGGTAACATCAACAGGAACTTCCACAGGTGTGTCTGTAAAACAGCAAGACTTATTAGATTTAAAGGGAAAGTTGGAAGTACCTTTGCTGATCGGGTCCGGTATAACCAAAGACAATATAATGGACTTTTATCCTTATATACAAGCAGCAATTGTAGGTTCGCATTTCAAACACAAAGGCAATTGGAAAAATTAGTTATGTGAGAAGTCCATAGAAAAATGTATGACTTGCGTTTGGCAACAAAGTGTTTAAATAAGCGATGCACTGTTTATTGACCAAAATACAAAATAAAAAATTGCAGTTATGAAATAAAATACTTAATAAAATGTTTATTAAATTTAATTAAAAATTTTAAATAAACCCAGTAAAAAAAGAGACTCCAAAAAAGTCATGAAAATTTAGAGTTTACGATGCGCAAGTAGTGCAAATTTCGATCCGATCTAATGATTTTTACATAGGGTTGTCATTACAAGAAGTTCTCTTTTTCGATGCTTGGTCACTGAATTGGAAGCGATATTAAGAAAAATTCCCTTTTTTGTGTTCTATAATAATATTTTCATCTAGGAAAAATTGTAAATAGTTACCTATTTTAACAATTCGTTTCTTTTTATACGAATTTAAGCCCAAAACAGTGTTTTCATGTAAAGTTAAGGAAATAACTTTTAAATTTTAGACTAAAATTAGTACATAAATTTCTTTAAAAAAATATTTTTTTTAAATTCTGGTGAGTATTTTCTAACACTATGGAGGAGTTACAAGGTTTTGTATGACTAAAGTAAGCTTCTATATGGTTTTCAGCTCACTCTCGGCAAATTAAAAATATCGATTTTTTGGAAGCAATGAAAATGTAGTTCCCCTAGAATGACTTCCATTTTTTTCACTGGGAATTAGCGAAAAAGTCAAAATTCTCTTGCGCAATGAATACCGTGAGACTTTATTAATGTTTGCATCTGTTGTTTGGTGTGGAAATTCAAAAGGTCGGTGCTGATCAAACAAATTACCCATATCGTCCAATTTAACTCGCTTCTTCTGTGTGGTATATTAAATTCTTGAAATTTCTCCTTTCAAGATACGGGCAAATTCCAATTTGCAGTATTAGATGTTTCTGTGGTCTCTTTATTAGTATTACTCTTATTACTGCCATTATAATATATTACCAAAATTTTCAGTTCCTTCCGCTGGTACATATACTATGCAACCGTCAATGTAACCAATAAACATCAAAACATTTTGATATTACGAAACTTCGAATGCAACTTCGAACGAAACCATAAACAAAGACTACATACTATATGACCGACAATGCAATCTGCCTGGTTGTATAAGTGTCGAAAAGTCTTCACATACCATTATAAATACATCGCTGTGTTGGTCAGGAACAGAGAATAAGATAAAGAAAAAGAAGTAATGAACAATAACTAACGAATGAACAGAAATACCAAAAGAACAGAAAATACCAAAAAAACAGAAAAGAACAAAAGAACCGAAAATACCAAAACAACAGAAAATACCAAAAGAACAGGAAAGACTAATAGAATAAAAAAGAACAACTAGTCTGAACTAGTTCACATCGTTCACTTATGGGAATAGTTCAATTGAACTAGTTCCTTCTTTTTCAGCATAACCCTACACCAGTGATGCCAATTTAGCCATTTTTCATCCCATTTAGCCGGCAGAAAAGTGAGTTTAGCTATTACCTATTTTTTTAGCCAATTTTATTTCAACCTAGCTATTTTTTAGCTATTTAAAAAAAACATGAAATTTTTTGTGAGCTTCCATAAGAAACTTAAACTCGCAACAAAGGAATATTGATTAACTACCAAAAACACAACAGAATAATGAATAATAATAGCCATTTTTTTGTTGCAGCAGTCTGAAAGCGTGTGTGTATATTTACAGGAAGCCATTCGAGCTGTTTTTACCCCCCCCCCCCATAATTTTGTTCCCCGCCGTCGTGAAACTCTAAGATAAATCCATGTTACCTCATACGCAAAGTTTGAAAATTTTAGAACAAAAGGTTCCTGAGATATGGAGGTGCAAAAAGTGCATATTTTAAGACATACTCACTGACCACTACCACACTCATCAAATTGATGAAGCACTTCCGCTGTAGCTATAGAGCTGAAGTTTGTTATGCGAGTAGATCTAGGTGAGCAATGAACTAGAAAAATCTCAAAACACAGAAATTTTAGCCAGGAGGCGGGGATACGCCCATAAAATTTAAAATTTGTGCTAATGAGCTGAAATTCGATACAGAAGTAGGTCTAGGTTAGCCATAAACTAAAACAATTTGAAAACCCGAAAATTTTAGCTAGGAGGGCGGGTCTACGCCCATAAATGTTAGAATTAAAAAAGCAAATCTAAAGCGCTTAACTGAAGCGATTTTATTGAAATTTGGCATATATAATGCAAGGCTATAAATTTTTCGTAAAAAAATTGAGCGTTGACACGCTCATATAATTTAAGCCTTATATTTCATGTACAGCCTATTTAGATATACAATTTATGTAGGTATTATTATCCGTTTGCAACGAAACTTGACATGAACGATAAGCACTGGCCGAAAAAAAACTTGAGTTTGAAAAAGTGGGGGGGGCTACGCCCAAAAAATTTTTAAATTAAAAGTTGCGCTAAGGAGCTGAAATTGGATATTGAAATAGGTCTAGGTGAGAAACCAACTAAGAAACCCTGAAAATCAGGAAATTTTAGTCAGAGGGGCGAAGCTACGCCCATAAATACTAAAAATTAAAATTTGTGCTAATGAGCTAAAATTTGATACACAAGTAGGCCTAGGTGAGTAACCAACTATACAAATCTGGAAACCCAAAAATTTTTACCAGAATGGGCGGAGCCACGCTAATACTGTGCAGAATTAAAAATTTTATATACAGCTTTTAACTCAAACTATTTTAGTAAAACATTGCATACAAGTTGCACTTATGCAAGACTTTAAACTGTCACCTTACAAAGTGGGCGTGACCGCTCCCATAAAATGTAAGCCTTATGTTTAATCTACTTCGGTCTATCATATTTTAAAAGAAAATTAACATGAATTATAAGCTCTGTCCACAACAAAATCGTGACCTTAAAATAGTGGGCCGGGTAATGCTCATAAAATTTAAAGGTGTAATTCAGACAAGAGAAGTTTTATACACAGGTAAATATAGATGAGTAAGCCAATGGAAAAATATTAAAACCAAGAAGTTTTATCCGATATTGGGGCAACGCCCTTAAAACTCAAATTTGCACTAGAGAGCAGACATTTTATACACAAATAAATCTAGAACAGAGATCACTAAGAAAAATCTAAGAACTCTGGAGTTTCAATCAGGGGCGGGAACAAGCACTTTAAACTCAAACTTAAGATCAGCTGTTGTTCCGTTCTACTACGTGTTTGTCAGAATATTTACAATTAACTTTGGTGTTATGTTTTCATTAATAATTATCACATGGATTAAAAAGTGCTATAAATATAAGCCTGATAAAATCATAGATTAAGATCAATTTTATTGAAATTTTTCATACACATTGCACTTATCCAAAGTAAAAATTTCCTGTTTTGAAAAGTGGTCGTGATTACACTCATAAATCTTATTTTTTTCTTTCATGTACTTCGGCTTAGCAGTTTTAGTTTATTTCTTATGTATTTCTCACTAGATTTTTCCTACAAAACTCTACATGAACCATAAGTACAAGCAGATAGAAAAGTGGTCGAGGATAGGCCTATAAAGATTTTACGTAAGATTTTACTGTCGAGCGCTAACATTTTATAGACACGCCCACTAAAATTTATGTTTTACTTTTGATCTTTCTTTTCAGAAGAGTCTTATCAAATTTCGTGCACACGGGCGGCGTTCTAATGACACAATAATGCATTTTTAAGGTGTGCAATCCAACAACCATCACACTCTAACCCATTATTTTATGTAACTATGCCCTTTTCAACTGGCCCACTGAACATAAATAATAACAAAAATTTAAAATTTTAAAAAGCCCAGAATATATCTAGAGAAGATGCAATATCTTCTAAATGGCTGGTTCGTTTTTCTTTAAACATGGCTCTTGATCAAGTCTCCTTCCAAACACAAAAAACTAAATCAAAATCGGTCCAGCCATTTCGTCTGTACGTGGACACGGACAGATACACAGACACACACTACAAACTTATAACACCCCTTTTTTTAGTCGGGGGTTAAAATTAAAAAGCCTTCTATACATTTGTACATTCTGCTATTCAGCCTTTAAATTTTTGGGTTACTAATCCATTCCTTGTGAAATTTTTGTTTATAATTTTTATTCATTTTCTATTTTTTAAACTTTCATTTAAACTCAAATTTATTTTTTATTTCCACTCGTGTAAAACAAATCCTCACATAAACATAAACGTGAAAAAGGCCAAGTCCTTTTCGCTACGCTGTCCGTCTTTCCGTCTGTCCGTCACACGGTATTTTCCCAGGAACCGTAAGAGCTACGGACCTGAAATTTGGACAGAGTATGTAGAACCTTGGCCACTACAACAACAAATACATGAGAATTAAAAATTAAATGGTGTTCCAAAACGAGCGACGAAAAATGTTAAAATCTCATGTAATATACATACAATTGTATACATACAAATGTATATTGACACTTGAAATTTGTAAAATTAGTGTATTTTTATATAGACTACAACAATAAACATTAAAATATTAAAAAAATTTAAATTAAAGGGTGGTCCATCAGTTAATGCAATTTTGACTATGTAATTTTGACAACTTGCTATATCTTGGAGACCGTAAGAGGTAAAAATTTTCAAAAACGGTAAAACTAAAAAATCCGAAAATTATAAAATCGCCAAACAGAAAAAAATCGGCAAAACCTGAAAAAATCGCCAAAATTAAAAAAAAATTCTATCGCTAAACTAAATCGCCAAATTCGAAAAAATCGTTTAAATGAAAAAAATCGCCAATATGAAAAAATCGTCAAAAACCGAAAAAAATCGCCAAAACGCGAAAAATGCGCCAAAATCAAAATAATTGTTTATGTGAAAAAAAATCGCCAAAATGAAAAAAAATCTCCAAAATTTAAAATAATCGCCAAATTTAAAAAAAAAATCGCCAAAACGAAAAAAATCTCCAAAATTTATTTAAACAAAAAAAAATTTTCAAAACAAAAAAAATCGCCAGAACCAAAAAAAAATCACCTAGCTATATGAAAAAAACGCCAAAATAATAAAAATTGCCAAAATTAAAAAAACTTCAAAAGCAAAAAAAAAAAATTGCCAAAACGTGAAAAAAAGTGCGAAAACTCAAAAAGCGCCAATAAATTCAAAAAAACCCCCAAACTAAAAAAACGCTTAAAACCGAAAAAACCCAAAAACGAAAAAAATTCCAAAACTATTGTTTATATTGTTCGTATTGAATTACATATCTCGTGCCCGTACGGAACCCTTCGTGCGCGGGCCAAAATCGCACTTCACTGAATTTTTTTAAACTATTTTTAACCATTTTTTTGTCTACATTTAGCCATTTTTGGTGAAAGAATTCTGGCATCACTGCTACAAACCAGCCTTTATGCTGGACACTGTATACGAGTATTTTTTTGTTCTCCTCTATGAGAATAATTTGAGCTTTGCTATTTTGGAAATTCTATCACAGGTGATTGAAAAATACTTAGACCGGTTCTTGTAAGACAAAAATAATTAATAAAGGCTTTCACATAACAAGTTTTGCTTTTGACACTTACATCTTTTTAGCACTAAGGCTTCAATTTGCATTCAGAAATAAAACAAATTTAACAAAGTATTTTTATAGCAACAAGTTTATTGAAATTTCTTTTTGTTTCCATAATAGAGTTTTTGTTTATCTTTTTTACTATATATTTTTTCCATTCAATACCATTTATTTTATAATTTTTGTTTATAATCATTATACATAATTCCATACAGTGTGTGTGTGGTGAGTTTTTGGAGAGAATTTTATATAAATTTTGTTTTAGTTTTATTTGTTGTTTTTTAATTTTTGTTGTTTACTTTACATATAATACCAAGTACATAATAAATTGTGTATTAAGACAAAATTTATAAACTTTTGTCCTCAAATATTTATGCATGAGTTAATTTAATTTTTAATAAAAGAAAAACAATAAATGTATGTAATTACTTTCTTTTGACAATCAGACTTCAAAAGTTAAACAGAAACCAAAGATTTTAAATTAGTTAGGTATAACGTAATTTTGTTAAAATGTTTCAGACAGTGTTTGTGTGTGCAAAAATGTGTTTAATGGATTTTCATAAATTATACTTTTACTATTTCCATTTTATTTAAAATCACAGCGTAATATAAATATATTTTCATTATTATTTTAATTAAAATAATATTCTTGTTTAAATACTAAATTAAAAACAAAAACTCACTACCTTACGACTCACAATTTTTGTTTTCCATGCTTTTGCCTTCATTTCTAGTTTTTCATATGAACTTTCAATTTGTTTAATTATTATTTTTTTTAAACTTTAGTTGCTATTACGTATATTTTTTTTCTTTATCTTTTTATATTGCACAATTATCGAAAAAAGTTGTTATTTTTATTTTTTATTTTATTTTTTGTGTAGAAATTGTATTTCTTATTTTTATTTTTGTCTATTAATTAGTACCTGAGAAGTTCATATTCGTTTTAAGACTAAATAAAGTGAAATACATATAAGAAATTAAAAAAAACAAATAATTTTTTTTTTAAGTAAAATATTTCATTAAAAATATTTGTAAATTAGTTTTATAAATGCATGTGTATACGTTAAATTTTTTTTCTTATTTTTTACATTTACATATTTTATTATGAGTCTTTTGTATGCCCTGAGTTTTTAATATTTTAGTTTATATTTATGCTGTATACTTTATTTGTATTACTAAATAATAATAATAATAATAAAGAAAAAATAAATTAAGTTAATTCACCATATTTTCATTAATTTACCATACCAAATATTAAGCCAACATTTTTAAATCAATTTTGCTTACTCAGCAGTTCAGAACAATCTATCTTCAAAAATTTTCTTTAAACGAATTATTAATTATTTTTTTTCATTAATGTGTAACTCAAGTTTATTTTGTATCGAAAACTAAAAACAAAAGAAAAGTTTAGACTTAAATACTCCGTTTAAAACTTAGCGAAGAGTCAGTCGTCTTGCGTTGTTTATGTCAGAGTTGGAACCGTGAATAACTCTTCATTCAAGGCTAAGATAACAAAATATCGTTTGCAGTATCGATAGTATACATATATGTTTGAACACATTAAACATGATACTCGCTTTTAGATGGCAAATACTCGTATTCAAAATCGGTAACGTTTATGAAGCATATTTGACTCGGAACAACGGGAAAATCATCATCAGCAGATATTTGTTAATGCACATTAAATAAGTCAACTTCTCTTTGGTTCAGTATTTACTCTAAGTTGTTTTTTTATTTGCTGAACTATGGAATGAATAACGTTCTATATTTTTTTTTGATGAAATAAAACATGTATACATATCGCACTTAATCAACAAGAGGATAATAATTCAAAATTTTTAAATTTTCAGTAGAGATGAAAAACTGTTTGTGGTTACATTAAGAATTTGATTCTTTTTAACTTGAATATATGCTCAAATCAAAATATGTAATACCTTTTTTATGAACATATACGATACATTTCTATGTGCACTTTTATTAACTCAAATTAATACCTTTTTGCTGATATAAAGGTATTCGCTACACTGTCACAAAAATTACCTCAAATGTGGTTTTCGTGATAAAGGAGTAATCTGAATACGTTGAAATTGTTACAGTAGATATTGATATTTTTAGTCGATTTCTTGCAAAAAGTAAATATTTATAAACTTTGAGTTATTAAGTGCGATATTTTTTTCTAACAGTAAGTCCAGGTCCAGACGTTGAATTTTTGTTGCAGCAATTGAATTGAATGTGTGAGAGATTGTCGCAATAGAAATATATACATTTCGTATTCCTCTCTCACTCTCTTTCATTAAATAATAAAAAAAAATTGCTGCAACAAAAATTGCAAGTCTAGACTGGAACTAACAGAATTTTATAAAACTATCGAACACTTTCGATAGCTCCAATATCAATATTTTGCAGCATCCAATTCAAGGTCATGTACCCTTACAATCAAAACAAAAATTACGTTACTTAACATAGTTTTGATTTTGGAAAAGTGGTTTGCTATGTATGTACATCTAAAGGTTTCTATTAATTTTCCTACATAGTTGTACGATTTTTGAGAAAATGCAATCCAGGTGGCAAATCGCGGCACTTGTTATCGAACGAAATTACGAAATATTTCAATAGAGTTTATATGGAAATATTTCGTAATTTCGTACGATAACGAGTGCCGCGATTTGCCCCCAGATGTTTTTAAAATTCTCAAAAGAACCATTATAGTAGGGTTGTATGTTCCTAAGATTAAGTTGAATAGTGAATATCTACCTCAAGTGCAAATTATTAACACAATGAGCCGCGTGATTTACCTGCCAAAGGTAGAAAGGATTTCTATAATATTATTGCAATTTTAAAAAAATTAATTCATGGCTATTCTAAAGTATGCATTCAATACAAAAATGCGTCAAATTGACATTTTATAACAAGTAAGGAACAAATCATATTAAGTGTATGTAATTATTTTATTACGGAATTAAATTAAGCAAATTAAAATGCTTCAAAAACAAACCAAGTCATTTCATATCGTCAGGCAGTTGGGTGTCCAGTTTCAAATCACGAGATCACAAAAATTTTTGTGCCCAGAACACCTTTTTAATTTCAAATCAGTTTACTATAAAGTGATTTACAGAACATGCCTGGTGGACTCATCTTGTTATTTAAAAGCCACCACAATATACGATGAAATAAAAACTTCACATCGATAAAATAATTCACGCACAAGTTGTTGTCGCTTGCTAAACGACAAGTAAAAAAAAAAACAAAAAGAGAAACAGCTGTCTTCAACCGATAGCGAGTAAAGTCGGTAAATTTTCGTTATATGTATGTATGTATGTATATATTTTAAAGATACGATTATCGTTTATAACAGTTAGTGAATCGCACTACTGATTTGTCATTTATTTAGTTAAAGTTTAGCGATTTTCGAATATAGATCGCTTAACAGTCGCTAAGCACCTCTGGGCTGAAGAACAGCCCTCGCGTCAACGTAATTATTTCTTAAGAGGTATGTATATATTTATAACTGTATAGTCTTTTGGTTCTCTTGGGGAATTTCGTTGACAACCACATTGAATTCCTATTTGAAGGCATAGGTCATTCATAGTTAGTCACAAACAGCGTGACCGTTTGACCGACTAAAGTGGCAAATTGCCACTTTTTCGACTGCCTTGCCACTTTTTCGAGTGCATTTCCCACTTTTTGTCTTAATTTTTTTAGAGTGAATTATATAAAAATACATTAAAAATAAAAAGTTTAGTGAAGTTTTCTCGTTTTATTTAATTTTGCACCTTTTTTTTGATAAATCCCCTTTTTGGTGCCACTTTTTGAAAAATGTCATCGGTCACCCTGGTCACAAAAGCATTTGTTTTTTAATACTGACCATAGTCATATGGTCTAGTCACTAAGCTCATTTTTGTGCAACAATACATATTATGGCCGTATTATTATGAACTGGACGATATGTGGTTTCAGCAGAAGTTATCTTGAGTCACACAACACGACCGATTTTGGCTTTAATGCGTGGGAAATGTAATTTACGTCTCGCATATGCCACCAAGATCATGCAATTTGACGCCGTTAGACTTTTTTGGGGAGCTATACAAAGACGTATGTGGATTATCTACGTACTCACGTATTTAATAACAAACATACATACGTCAAGTTATCGCCGCGATATCGCCTTAAATGTGGGAAAAAGTGGTCGAAAACTACATGCATCAAAAGGATCGACTTATGCAACCAATCTAGAGGGGGTCTTTTAAATGGCATTGTATATCGTATTTCTTTTATTTAACTTTACTTTTGAAACCGAAAAATGGAAACTCTATTTAAAAAAAATACACATTCAATTGGCTATAAAATCCCTAATATCGTTAGCTAAAAGGCGTAATTAACAAAAAATTCAAAACGAGTTTTTGATTGATTATTATGAATGCCATTAAACTACATATCTTAAAAAAATTTACACTTCAGTGATAAAAAAAATTACGCTTTTATTAACAAACACAAGAGGACTTAACTACAAGTTTGTTTATTTTTCTCTGCTTTTTTCCACTTTAGCTAACGACACATAATTTAATTTTAATAAACTATTTATTGCCTTTTAGTTGTGCATATGTATCAAAAGGATGGATCCATTTTATGATAATTATATTAAACTTAAGCCTGGATCACACTATCAGCACAATGTACCGAGTTTCTTCAGCTGACTGAAATAAAGTCATAAGTAATAAGCTAGATTTGCCTTATTTCTCAAATAATTGAAATATAAGGACATAATTGCACCCATTACATCTGTAATAAACCCATATACACCTAATCCAATTCTAATTACTTGAGTAATAAAGCCATTTTGGCTTATTACCTATAACCTTATTGCAGTGAGCCGACGAAAATCGTTACACTGTGCCGGTAGTATGATCCACACCTTACACTGCACTGCCGAAGCTAAACTCATATTACGGAGGATTCCAACTCAAATCATATCAAAATAAAATAATTACTAAAAATATGTATCTATGTATGTGTATAAGTATACCCAAATATTGTATAATACATAAACGTACTTATACATAATGGAATATGTATTCATAAAACTTGTTTTGTTTGGAAGTTTAGTTTTTAGTCACACTCACTATTAATGAATTTATTTACATTAAAAAATAACAAATATTTAAAATATATGTATCTAAATTTTGCAAAGATTTTCTTTAATGTTGTAATTTTTTCTTTTTATTCCTGAAATTTTGTACTCATTAGATCCGAAATGTTTTTTGTGTAGTTAATTTCTTCTCATTATCATAATTATAATTAATTAATAATGTGTGACATTATTTATAATTATTATGTGTTTTTGAAAAATAAACATATGTTGTATAAATATTTGGTTAAAAAAAATTACTTTAAGCCAATAAAAATCAAAAATTTGTACTTTTTTCATAAAAATTTTGCTTTTTTTATGTATTATACATTGTTTAACTTGATTTACACATATGTATGTATGTATATTTACTTTTATTTTTCAGATTGTTTTAATTTTACATCAAATATTTTTTTTGTTGTTTAAATTTACAAGATACATACTTACTATTAATTTGTGTAATACTAAGTGTTCTGAACTCTTCGTAATAATTTAATGCCAAAAATTGTGTTTTTAATCATATTTTTTAAGTATACTGTAGTTATTATATTTTATGTTGCCTGTACGTACGTACGTATGTATATGAATTTATGTACAAAATGAAATTAAAAGAAAAGTTCAAAGAATAATAAAAATATCAGATTCGAGAGTGGGTCTCCTTCCCACCAATACTTTTTTTATGCCAAGTTATTCGATACTGAACAAAGTTTCTAAATTATTCCAAATTATAATTACCCAGCAGTAAAAAGAAGGAGTACGAAACTAGAGTATGAAGTATACCGGAATACAAAACGTTATGATCGGACTAAAAATGGCAACACAGTGAACAAAATACTAAAAGGGCTACTAAAAAAATATTTTTGGAATTGTTTTTACATTATCCTTAATCCTAGAGGGTGACTGGCACATTTTTTTTATTTGTATGTAAGGCGAACCACTCTAATACACATCAATACATATGTATGTTTAGTAGGGTGGGTCGATTTAAAAATCGCTTAAATTACAAGGAAAATCGCATTGGTATTGGTATCATAAAATTATTAAAATTTTATATTCATCTAAAAATAACACTGCTCGAATTTGAAACTTTTTTTTTTGTAACAAGCCGGGGACCCAGTCTGTAGACCTAATTCAAGTACGCTGAATCCAATGGAGCTAACCATTATTTTAGGTTAGCTCTTGTTTAAAAAATAATTAAGATTGGAAATTTGGTTAAAAGGACCAAAAAATCAAAAATTATCCGAGTTTTACACCATTTATTAACCTTTATGTCGTTATAAATCGCATGAAAATACATGTATTGATAAACTTGCGTCCTGAAAAAAACTTTTTGGAAGAAAAATTTAAATTTTTTGCGTAAATTTTTTGGGGCAATTTAAATTTTTTTTTTTAATTTTTTTCCAAAAATATCTTTAGGACGCATGTTTATCCATAATATGTTCTTTTAATTGATATAAAAATGAATTAATAGTAGAAAACTGGGAAAAATTGCGGTTTTTAAGTGCCTTTAACCAGGTTTTCAATCTTAATTATTTTGTAAACAAGAGCTAACCTAAAAAAAATGGTTATCATCATTGAATTCAGCGTACTCGAATTAAGTTTACCCACCAGGTTTCCCGCTTGTTACATTTTTGAACTACCACAGTGTAATTATTATTAAATCTTATATACATATGGGCATTTCCTGGGGTCATCAACGTACGATCGTACGCTTTTGGTGTACAAAAAATATAGAAAACAAAACTTTTGCAGGCATTTTTTTGCGATTTGATAACATTTTGGAAGCTCTATGTTTAGTGGAAAAGATGGATTTCATCGAGTTTAAGTTTTCATATTAATAGTTATAAACATGTGGTCACGAACGTATGCAAAATAGAAGTCAACTTTGGCTGACAGTAGTGAAATGTAAAAATCTGCAAAATGGGACAGAATAATGAAAAGTGATTAATTTATTTTAAAAGTTTATTAATGTAGGCCTCTATCAAGTATTTACACAATAAAATATCTCAATTGGCTTAATTGCCGTTTGAGAACGTACCGTTCGCGAACGTACGATTTTCCACATGTTTTTTTTTATTATTATCACCATGCCTCCCTCCTTCCAATTTTCGAACTTTTTTTTGTTCTCCTTACATTTTTGTCTTTTTACTATTTGGTAATAGAGAGATTTTGAAGAAAGAGTGCAAAATTAACATATTTTTTGCATGTAAAATAATTATACTTTTGTATATAAAAATGTCTTTACAAGTATCTTAAAAAGAATATATACGTTCATACATACGTTCAAGTGGTCTAATTCAGACCACCGGCCGATCCTAGTAATTATAATTCGGCCTTTATGTTTTTGAACTTTAATAAATAATGACGAATTTTAACTATCAGTTCTCCCTGGGTAACAAAGCAATAAAGCCACCAATTTTATAAAATTTTTCTTTACAAATGAACTGGTAATAAACTAGTCCTAAACTTTTACCAATGGTACTAGTAGTTTTCTAAACGCACTCAGCATTAAGATTGTATAAGAAGTTTAGAGTTGGAAACTAGTCTAGGTGATTGCTAGAATAGTAAAATACTAATTTAACTAGAGGTGGAAAAGTATCGATAATGTCACTATCAAAAGTTTTCGATAGTTTAGAAGACTTTATCGATATATCGATTCAAGAATATCGAAATTTACAAATTCGAAACAAAATATTTTCAAACAAAACAAAATAAAACACAGTTTTAGTTCAGTTCAATAAATAACAAAACTATAATAACTGTGTGAAAAATAAGTGAGATCTGTGGGAGAGATTTTAAGTCATCCAGTTATTTTTGTTTATGAAAAGAAACATATTTAAATTTCTTTCTTTTTAGTGGTGGTGTATCATTTGCCATCGATAGTAACTAAAAATATCGATTGTTTTCCAGTATGAATCGATTGCAAGATTAAAACACCGATAGTCACAAAAAGAAATTAACTATCGATAGTGTCGATAGCACCATCGATAGTTTTCCACCAAGTTGGACAATAGTTCGATCTCCTGCAGGGTATACCCATAGAGCGCAAAATATTGCTGGAATTTCGCCGGAATATTGTTTCGTAACATTGTAATATCACCGGCAATATTTCTGCAGTATTCCTGCAATATTCCTATGCCCGCCTTTTTGTCTTACCAACAATATTGAGGAAATAATGCACTCCAACATTGCAAAAAAATTTTTAAAATTTCTAATAAATTTCTAACTTTTTTTTTTGGGAATGGACGTATTTTTACCTGAAACTTAAAGAAAAATAAAGAAAAATTCCCCCAAGCTAAATTTTTTTGGATTAAGAAAAATATATAAATTCTAAATTCTATTATACGCCCTTATGCCTTTTCATCAGTACTTTTGCCGGTATATGCCCTTATGGCATCTATAACGCGTATATTAATTTAACAAAAACAATTTTGCTAGATATAATATCATGATGATATTATCATCTAATAATTTTTTGTAATATTATAATAATATTGATACTATGTTGCAAATGTAATATTACCAAAAACTATTCCGGCAATATTCCTGCAATATTTTGTTGTCTATGGGTACTGTTTCTTTCGGTCATATAATATGACGTAATGAATAAGCCAAATGTATACACTACATGCACAGAACATTGAAAATAATTTTTAGACGGATATTACTTATAAGCATATTAAAATAAATTGTTTTTAAAAAGTATCAAAATATGCCATAAAAATGTCAAATAAAGTCTAAAAATTCGAAAAATTCTCAAAATATCCCTTAAATGTAAAATATACACCAACAAATCGATACCAAAATTCATAAAAAGTTCTGACACGGATAAATATATTAATTCCGCATAAATACGTCAGACGAGAAAAAACATGCAATTGGATATTTGCGGTTTCCCTGCTTATGTGTAAAGTGGCCAGATTATTTTTGCAAAAAGCGGGACATGATAAATCAAAAAGCGGGATTTAAAAGTCAATTGGCCGTATCAAAAAAAATATTTTAGCTTGAAGTGTACGTTAAAACAAAATTTCCATACAAATTTTTACAAAAGAAGTTGAAATTAATTTTTTTTTTGATACGGCCCAATATCCTTTAGAAAGCGCGATGTGTAATATGCACATAAATAGTTTCGTATGTATGTATGTACTTAGAAAATATATTATTTAACTCAAAAGAAACGTTTTTAAATAAAAAAAATTACACCCACTTCGCTACTTTTCTTTTTAATTTTTGTCATATTTTTACTGAAAAAAATTGCCACGCCCACTTTTTTTAATTTATCTAAAATAGGAGAACGTTTGGATTGATTTGTCTAACTTTATTTAATATTCGTAATAATTTAAAGAAATAGTATTTAGGATTAGACAAGTGGGCATGGTACCTCCCATATATAGCAAATATATATTTATTTTGAAATATCTTGGGACCAATACGGTAAAAAACCTAGAATTTCGCAAGAGTTACGCCATTGTCGTCAAGCTGTTAAAAAATACCAAGTCAGAATTAAACGAGTGGGCGTGGCACCTCCCATATAATTTTTTTTATTTTGGAATATCGGTGGATAGATTTCATACTGTGTACTTTCTAAATGGTGTAATTATACATCGAAAGAATGTACATACAAATGTACGTACTGGAGAGAAAATCGCTGTAGACGAAAGTGTGGAAGATCCAAACTTCACGATTCGTCGTCGGTTGCAGAAATTGGGGCTCTATCCACCCACTACGTGGAAAATTTGGCGCAAATATATTGCCCTACAACAAGTTAAGATCCAGCTGGTGCAGGAATTAAAGCAGCGAAAACATCATATGCGTCGTTCGCCGATTTAGTACTAAGAAGATTTGCAAACTGATCAGCGATGAGGCTCATTTTTGCTATAAAGGGTTTGTTGATAAGCAAAATTGCCGCGTATGGAGTGATCTTAAGGACCTCAATATATGAAAAGTTCACCATTTAGTGCGGTTAGTGCATCATTGGAATTTATTTCTTCAGAAGTTATGCCTTGCATTACGGTCAATAGAGATCGTTAGCGTGCCATGATGAATGATTATTTGTTTGAAAATGTGGATAAAATTTATTAAGGCGAGATGTGGTTTCAACAGGATGGCGCTATGTGACATACAACCATCGCTTTTTTTAAGTCAAAATTTGTCTATGTGATTTTAAGATATGGACCTTTCAATTGGACTATAAGGTCATGCTATTTGACACCTCTCGATTATTTCCTGTCACTCGAAAGGCGCATCAATAAGGCGAACCTACTAAGCCGGCCAAATGACAAATTGAATTTTGTGAGATAAGGATATGTTTATATTTGGGTTATTTTCAAACACCCAGCAAATATATCTACAAGAAAAATACGCTGTGAAAATATTACCCTTTATAGAAAAGTGTGATGGTAATTTATACCGAGAAAATTCATGTGGTGTTTTTGGTGTTGTAATACTTGTTGTAGAATTAAGAGTACCTGATTGATGTGCATTGGTCACTGACGTCTAAAATCCTCTTCTAATATTATTGGGTGCATTCATAAGGTGTAGCTGTTGGGCAACCGCTTAGTGTTTGTTGAGTAGTTCCGCTCCATTCAACAGCTGAGTACTTATCCATAATACATTTTTTTCGCTATCTATAGCCAACTTGTTGTGTTCAGCGTAAACAGCTGATCAAATATAGCTTTGTTAGGTGGCTGGAGCAATTATTTGTTAAATTTTACATTACAAATGCGATAAGGTAACGAAATAAAGATATAAAATTAAATTATATCCATCAAGCCGTTTCTAAGACGTAACTTTTGGTGCCAACAGTTTCACAACTGTTGAGTTCAACAGCTACGTTTTACATAGTGTCCACCACACCTGATGATTGTATATCATGATGATGAACAAATTGATATCATGATGAAAATTCATCACATATAGACTCAATTTATTAATATTGTGGCATCGTTATGATATAATCATCAGAGCTCAAGGCTTCATAAATTCATCTTGATATCAAATGTCATTTTATGTGTTACTGTGCATTTAACTTTTATTTATTAAACAATTTTCGTTTAAAAAATGCGTTACAAAAATTATTTGTTTCCAAAAAATTAAACAACACACAAATTAGATATTTTTGGCAAGTATTTGTTTTGCAAATATTAGTTTGATTCATCATGACATCAAAACACCAACGGCTATCCCCTTTGTGTTGATATTCACCCTCATTCCGGTTGTCATACAATAACAAAAAGTTAGGGCTTGTTTGCTCGCTCTCGAAAACAATTTTATTCTACTGACAATCTATTTCCGTTCCCTAAGGTCGAGAAAATAGCATAAACCTGCCAACAGGAGTCAGTTGATTTCGACAACGCTTACAAAAGTCCCAATTTTTGTGTATTCTTTTAAAGTGACGTCGATGTCGACAACTAGAATAAGGATGATTAATTAAAAAATGACAGTTGCTCTGCCGGCGTTATATTACGAGTTCTCATTTAAAATCATCAGGTGTGGACACTATGTTATGAATGCGCCCATTGATAATTTTTTTCTTCTAATATTATATTTTTTTCTTTGTTATGCTGAGTACACATCTGGCATTTCATGTGTTGTCATTTTGTGTTCACATTTTTAAAATTTGTGCAACGCCGTTCACAATGTCTTTTATATGGAAAGCAATGACACACAAAAAATATCGGATATGATATACGTTGTCACTATTAGACATTACTGCGATGTCACAAAATGCCTTAGTGTGTACTCGGCATTAGTTTTAACAACTAAAAAATCTAGCCGGCTTAAAAGCATCATTTAAAAAATTTCGATTCCAGAAACAATCATCACGTCATATTACAAATTTAATATTTTCGCAAGTATGTAAATACAAAAAAAACTGTAATGTTCAATATTTCATTTCGTATCACATAATTAAAATTTCGAAAGGATTACGATAAACAAACAACTGATGATTAATTAACATAATCTGCCTTCTCGTGGTTGCCGTATTTCAAATACGACTACGACTGTTTCGTAATAAATTAAAGAAAAACTGTTGAAGTTGAAGCATTTGAATTCGATAATTTGTTCTAAACCACTTAATTTTTGAATGCGAGCTGAAATAAATACATCGCATAGTGTCAATATCATATTTTAAATCATATATTACATTATATATATATGTATATGTGTTTATTTTTAGGAAAAGATCACTAAATAAAATTCACGATTGTTAATTCCCTGCAACACCCCTTTTGTTCAAATGCAGAATTTTTTTCCACTGCTTCTAGAATATTTAAAAACACAACTTTACACTTCAACAATTCTCATTTGTAACTTAAAAAAATGTTTCCCCGTTTTTTTACATTCACTACGTATAATACCGAGAACAAACGTTTCCATGCAATTCGCGATACCAAATTTCCCCTCTTGGGGAATAAAAATGTCATGGGAACTAACATTTTATTCACGATAGGGGTGAATATTTTTAAGACAATAAATCGGAATGTGTTTTGGCGTGTGCCAATACCGAGTCAAAAAAAAATGTATTTGAAAAAGCTAAAGGTGAAATACACGTAGAATTTTTTTATTTGCATAAGTAATGCCTACATAATTCCTACTTCACGTCCACCTCTGACTTCCAAAACGTATAAATACAAAGTTTGTATACTTTTCGGATGCGGTTTTTATATAGTGCACAAATAAAAAGTTGCGGATCAATGTAACCATAAGCACCAGCTTTGAAACTGATGAGCTGATTGTTTGTTTGTGGAGTTATTAATACTTGACGACAATATTTTCAAGAAAGATCCTGCATTGTAATGTTTTAGACATATCAATTTTTCTTGAAGCAAGTCTCATTTAATAGGAGAGAGAGGAAAAAAGAAAGAAAATTTGTACATTCGTCATACGTTAAACTTAATCTTTTCCAACTGACATCTGACTTGAAATACATGGTTTCTTATGAGGTCTGTTACATTCAGTACGTGTTCATCAACGCAAAGTACAAAATTTGGTCAACTTTTAACTTTTTGCGTACGTTGAGTAAATTGACAGATATTGGTTGGTTTTTTTTTTGTTATGTTCTGATTTAGGTTTTTGTGTTTTATGACAGCAAAAATAAAATTAAACAAAAGAAAAATAAACGAAATATATAAAAAAATTGAATTTGTTAAATAAAATGGAGAATCAACCTATTGAAGCTGTTCAAATACTTCCGTCAATAAAGCACTCTCATTGTGCCAACCTTCTCCGTCGTTGAGTTAATGTCTTACTTAAATTTTTTTCGGTTATTTCATTTGCTGCATTAAAACCAAGGTGTATCTTAGCAGGTGGCAGCGCTACTTCAGCTGATCGTTTTTTGCTCTGTATGCTTTGTGGCTGTATAATGTCAAAAACTTGGTTTTGTTTTGGTTTTGGTACAATTATTTTTGAGCTTTTAACATTCTTCGGTTCTTTACACAGCTATGGTTGCCGTATTTTTTTATAACAAACCTTTACGCAGTCACCTGTGTAATTACAACATGATTAATGCTAGGAACACAACTGGGACGAACGACGAATTTTTCGGTGCGAACTTTCGTCATAAAAAATAAAACACGTTGGTGCATATGAAAATGAACACAACACCGACGTACAACGAAATTCGTTGTGTGTGACGAACTCTTAGATTATTTCTATTTTGTACGCCGACGAACGACGAAAAGACAAAATTTAGATAAAATTCTCTCCTTCTCTCTGTGTTTTTGTACACACAACAACCAACTTTATCAAATATGAGAGAAGAATTGGGTGAGTAAATTCGTCGTTATTGTGCTTCACACGACGAATTTACGCAGCGAATGCTTATCGACGAATTCGTCGACTTGGACGAAATTCGTCGTTCGTCCCAATTGTGTTCCTAGCATAAAACAGTACGAAAATTGAGCAACCAGAATGTGTGTGTGTAAACAAAAGATTAGTTTTAGAAGAGGATTGAATAGACTTGCTTCAAGAAAAGCTGATGTATCTAAAACATGACATTATTAACTTTTGTAGTGTGGTGTTATGAAACTCTACACTCTGTTCGAAGATAAAACAATTGACATTTTGGAAGAGAAGATAAATCACTAAAAAAAAGTTTTAAATAGCTAATCATTCCCAATTGCAAAAGGGCAATTACTATTATTAGCAGGCATTAGGGTCATATCTATTTCTTTGAAACAATTTTATTTTTTATATTATTTTTTATTTTTTTTACAAAGAAAACAAAAGAAATAATAGTTTTAACGAAAATAATTGACATAACCAAATGTGTTTTTTTTTAAATTAAATTCAAATTTTATTTGCTTTTTGTTTTATTTTTGTACGTATTTTATGTGATTTTTTTTTAATTTTAACAAAAAATTTTAAATTATAAAAAATAAAATTAGAAGCTAATTTTTACAACATATAAACAAAATATGAAAAATAATAGGCAGAAAAATTACAAAATTTACAAAAAAACGTGATCATATACATGCTATTTAATAATGAAGAGAAGTGATTTTTTTTTTAATTATTAAATTTAGTTTTTGTTTTAAATAATAAAGGGTGGGGTTTTAGTATTTTTTTATATTTTATTTTGTAAAAAAAAATACCAAGTTTTATTTCTACGGTAGTAGTTGGTAAATTTGTTTGTGGTAATTTTTTTGTTTTCCGTTAAATTATTTGCAAAATGGCGACATTTTTTTAATATGTTCAACATAAGGTGCGTTACGCAATGAAAATGCTATTTATTACAAACTTTGTATGACCTAAATTTAAACTGTCAAAGTAGGTCAGCTTTTAATTTACTACTCAATGAATAATTTTTTTAATGTACATAAATTGCTTAAGCTGCAAGTAGTAGCCTTATTCATCATTGTGCCGCACACCTTACTTAAATTGGGAATATTATTTTTAATATTTTACAAAGAAATTATTTGTTTGCAATTTATTTTCTTAGTTCAGAAAAGGGAAGTTTGTTTCTTCTTTAAATAATTTTCTTAAAATTTAAATTTTACATTTAATGTCTAAATTTATAGTTATTTTTACTTTTTGTAAGGATTATACGTATATTTTTGCAAGTTTTTGTTATATTTTTTTTTCAGTAATAATAATTATTTTTATATTATAGATTTGAAATAATTTTTCGATTTTTTTAACCATAATGGTTTTATTTATATTTTTGTTGTTTTCTAAAAGGTTTAGAGCCTAAACAATTAAATTATTTTAAGATTTTTGCTATTTTGTTTTATTTTCATTTAATTTTATTTCAAATGAAAAAAATTTCGTTATAAACTTCTTCAAAGTTATGAGAAGAAAGAAAGAAGTTTATAAAATTCGTAAAGCCAAACATTTGTATTAAGATTTTGTTTAGTATTATTTTCTCTTTTGTTTTTAATAAAAATTTTTCTATTGTTGTAGTTTTTCAATTAAATTTTATGTTATTTTGCCAGAAAATATATTTTTTATTTTGCTTATATAAAAAGTTTAAATTTAGATTTAATTTTTCACATAGTAGTATACTTGTTTATTTTTTATTTTATTTTTTATGTTTTTGTTATATTATTTGAAATATCTATACGTATAAAATATTTTACATATTTTACTTGTTGTTGTTAATTCTTTAGTTTTTAAGCTCATGATTAGCATATCTTTAATTTTAGAAATTTCTTTAAAATTTTTTAAGTGATTCTGTATTCAGAGTCGGATCGATTATTTTGTAATGAAATTACATTGAATCGCCCCACTGGATATTTAGATCAAAGTCTCTCCCCCAAAGTTGCCGTTTAAGAGCTTAAAAACCCTAGAATGGTTCATGCTTAAATAATTTCTTTGTATTTTGCAAAAATGTTGTCGTTTCCTTCTTTACTGTATTTACTCATTTTTTCGTTTAACATTTATTAGTTAATTTTTATATTAAATGCTTAAGATTATAAGAAAATAATAATTTGAAAATATGATTAATTTTGCCAAAAATATTTACAAAAACCTATCTAAATAAAACGCTTGTGTTTAAAATTTATATTTAATATTAAGCCAAAAGTGTTTTGTATTTCATTTATGTTTTTAATTTTACATCCAAATCGTTTATCTTTATTTTTTTTATTACTATAATTTTGTTAAATGAAATAGTATTTTTTGTTTGCTTTATTTTTTAAATTAATGCCTAAATAGTATATAATTTTTAAAAAAGTATGTGTTTTTATTTTTTCCTTTTAATTATAGCCAAAATGTTTTTTGTTTTAAATAATTTTGTTTTAAATCCAAAGTTTTTGTTTTAGCGATTTTTTACATAAGTTCTTTGTAAATATTGTTGTTAATGTCAAGCCTAAAAGTTTGGTTTTGTTTTTTAATTTTATTTTAAATTAATAATTCAAAATTTGCATTTTTATGTTTTTGGGGGCCAAAAAATATAATTCATGATTGTTTGATTAGTCACCACTTTACGTAAAAAAGTTTTCCATTTTCCATTTATATTTTAAAAGATAAAATCATTACACATATCTTAAATAAAATGTTAAATAAATTAGAGGAAAAGTTACTTAAATTATTCCTAACATTTATATTTGTAATTGTTATTTATTGTGTTTGTTTTTTTTTAATTAGTCTCATCTATTGCAGTTTTTCTTATTTTGAGGTAGTTCAATTGCTATTGCAGTTTTTGAGTTATTTAAGGTGTTTAGCTTTCAATTCTTTATTGTATTTGTAATTACTATTTTTATAGTTTCATTGAATTATATTCATTGTTTGTATGTATGTATGTATATGAGAGGTTAGGATAGTGAGAAGGGTCTCGGGGGGGGGGGGGGGGGAGGGACTTGTCAGTGGTATAAAGAAAGCTGGCATAAAATTAGATGCATTTTACGCATTTTGTTTAGCGCAAAATTTTATAACGGTTAATTCATAGAAAACGTAGTCAGAAGTGTTATTCTGATTTTTTTTTCAGATTAAAAATACAGAGTACACTACGACTGCAGGAATTTTATGTTCTGAACATGTAAGACATTCGGACGCGGTTTCCTCGTATTTATTTCGCTTAAAAATATTTCATTTCAAATGAAAGCATACCTTTGAAAATTTCATTTGTTTATCTTTTGTATTGCAATTTAAAAAAGCACACAAGTCCAAATGGATTTTTTTAAGTGAATTAAATCTTAACCTCGATTACGCTTAAGTTCTATAAACAGTATTATTTTGTATGTATTTCTAATAGTGATTTTTTATATGGTTCCTAGTGACTATGATTTATTTATTAGCCATTGAGTTTTTCATATTTAGCCATGATCTTGGTTTAGTAGTTTTGATATCTCGTACTATTTAATTTTGTTTGCTTGTTTGCAGAATATTCATATTTATCTTGAGACATTCTAATTAGAAGTAGTGACTGAAGAAAAAATTATATTGCATATTGACTCATCCATTCAATATAGTGAATAGAACATTCAGCAACTTGCCACACCTAACATAACAGGCCTAATTACGAGTGTCGTATTTCGACTACGACTAGGACGATTTTGTACTAGATTAAAGAAAAAATTTTGCAATGCTCTTTACTCTAGTACTAAATCGTCGTAGTCGTAGTCGAAATATGACACTCGAAATAAGGCCCAATATGATGCCGGCAGAGCAACTGTAATTTTTTCATTAATATCAACACATTGATGATTTTATATCATGATGAATCAAAGAAATATTTTAAAAATACTTGCCAAAAATATCTAATTTGCGTGTTGTTTAATTTTTTGGTTACAAATAATTGTTGTGTCGCCTTTTTTAAGCATAATCACCTTTATTCCAGTTGTCGCCATCGACGTCACTTTAACACAACACCAAAAAATTGGTGGTCGTGCATCCGTTGTCGAAAACAACTGACTCCTGTTGACAGGTTTATTGTATTGTCTAGACCTGAGGGAACAGAAATAGAAAACTGTGCTCGAGAGCGAGTAAACAAGCCCCAGTTTTTTGGTATTGTGTTCAAGTGACGTCGATGACGACAATTGCAATAAGGGTGAATTTTTTTAATAAAGAAACGTTAAATGCACAGTTACACATAAAATGACATTTGATATCAAGATGAATTTATCAGCTCGTGAGCTCTGTCGTTTATATCATAACGCTGCCATAATATTAATAAATTATTAATATTAAAGAATTAATTAATTCATCATGATAAAAATGCATCTGGTGTGGACACTATGTAATGGAAAAAATTAGGCAAATTGGCAACACCGTTTATACAGAACATCAGAAGAATGCGAAAGCTGCCTGTTCTTCTCTCCTACAAAATATTGTAGTTTGACGCATGAAGAAGGCACGAAACACTCAATGTAAAAGCCCACTAGTATCTCATTAGGACTCTGCTTGAAAATGCACTCAGTACGAGGCGAATCGAAAGTACATTAATAGAAATTACAATGATTGTTGTACTACAGAAGCATATAACACTTTTTCTTAATATAATATAAAGGGTATTCATTTAATTTTTTTCCTCATTGGAAAAATGGAAAAATTTAATTTTTTACAACAGGAAAAAAATTCGAAAAAAATTTTTAAATTTTTTTTTCCTGTGTTTGTTGTCAAAAAAATTACATTTTTCCATTTTTCCAACTTTATAACAAGAGAAAACTCATAATGCGAACCGTTTAATATATTTATAATTCAGAATACTTAATATGTCATTTTGACTGGGAGATTCAGCTATTTATATTTGGGTTCATTCAAAGTTTAAACCCAGAGGAAGGTAACAAACAAGTTTTTTCTTTCACATTCAAAATAATCGAATATGTAAGTAAAATCAAGCTTTTTTTAAATTTTAAGAAAATAATCTGCTGAAGAAGGATTTCAATTTAAATGCCAGCTTTATTTATTTTTTTTTAGGGATGGGCAACAGATATGCATACTGCATTTTTTCAATTTTGCAAAAAATTAATAACGTTCTTATGCATAACGAAAAATTTACATGGAGTTAGCATGAAGTTTATTTTTACATTAATAGTATTGCTAATTTTTTGTTGTACATAATGATGTAATTTTTTTTTTTGCAGAAAAAAATGCTAAATGTTGTAAGACAGTTGATTTTTTGTGCAAGCACGAATCAAAGAATGCATGTCTTCCTCCCATTCCCGTGTTAGTTAATATGGATTCACACCTTAAGGAAATAACTAAAAATTAAACAAGTAAACTAAGTGTCGTTAATATTAAACATAAACAAATTATAATTTTACAACAATTCTGAGGTATATGAGTTCCTGTGCGTTTTGTTTTTCAAACAAAATAATATTAGAAATAAATATAAGTTTAGCTTAAGAACTAAAATTAACAGAAAAATAATAATAATAATAATAATAATAATAATTAACAAAAATGTATGTATGTATGTATGTTTCAAAAACTTCAAGGACACTAAAACAAGTTTGTTAAACATAAAATAAATTTTCACAAACTTAAAGGAACAATAAAACCTTATAAAAACTATTTAACGTATCCTTATAATTAAAAAATTCAGACTCCTTGAGAACGTTAAAATGAATTTATAAAATTGCATGTTACAAATAATTCTAAGGAAATATTTATTTCGTGTAAAACACACAAATGTCATAATTTCCATTGAGTTTCGAAGCAAAATATATAATAATAATAATAATAGCAATAATAAAAAATGATTATAATTAACTTAAATATTAATTTGAGGTAATTTAACGGTTTTTGTTTATTGTTGTTGTTGCTATTACTTAAACAATGAATACAAACTATTTTTGTTTTTTTTTCTTTGAAATATTGCCTTGTTTGTGTTTCTTTTAGTAGCGATTTAAAATACTTTTTTTTTAACTTTTAATTCGAGCAAATTATATTGTATATAAAAATTGCATAAATTCAAAACATAGTTAAAAATTATATTAGTACTTAACAAATATTGAAATTTTTATTATATAATTTTTTTTAATATTAAGGATTAAAAATAATAATATGCAAATTATTTTCAATAATAAAAATCCTAACCTTCAAGGATTAACAATTTTTATTATTGAATTTAGGTTTGCTGATCACAGAACAAATGGTTTATAGTTTTTTTTTATTTTTAATTTATAAAAATTGTTTATGTTAATGTTTCAATAATAATTAAAAATTAAACAAGTTTGTTTGATAATTTTAAGATTTTTTTAATTAAAAAAAATTTCGTCGGTTAAGATTCAAGTGGACATTTGTTTGAATGTTCTATGGGTTTCTCTGATTCAAGATTAATAAGTTAAAAAGATTATTTCTGTTTGTTACAAAACTTTTTGGTCTATTTTCGTTTGTTTGTTAAATAAAATTAAGATTTTTGTCATTGCATTTAAAAAATAATTTTTAATTACTTTTGCTAATACCCTGTATTTAAAAAATATAAAACTTTCTTTTTTACGTTTCCCAGCAAAGAGAAAAGTACCCCCAATACAATGGGTTAAAATTTAAAATGAACTACATATTGTGCGTAGAAATTTCACTTCACCCTAATAGCAGTGAATGTATACCGCTTGATCGTCATCAATTCATGGATTGCAATCTAAATTGATTCATTCACTAGTTCTTAAAGGAATACTGAAGCTGAAGCTTATTTTTGCATTTCGATTATCCTTGAAGCGAAGGCTTCACAATGGACTCAATTGGGTCTCCGAGTGGAGGTGCGGTATAGCACCACACTTCATAACATACATATGTATGTACATACATATATCGTCTGCAGATTACAACCAAACTTAAGTTGATTTAACAACGGTTGGTTTGGTTGCTATTTACAATCGATCCAATAGTGTTTTCGAATAGATATCCACAATGAACTCTTAGGACTTGCTTGATGTTGTAATGCTACCAGCCAGAAAGGCATCCGATACGTACGTACTACGTAGATAGTTTTGGAGAAAGTGTCTGAGGACGTGAAACAAGCTCGATGAAAGGGTATAATATTACACTATGCTGGGTTGAGAGTAATCAGAATGGTTTAATCGAGTATGTGATCGAAATCGATATTGCCAACTCGCAATAACAACGTCTTCGTCATAAGAATTAAGTGACAGATGACAACATCTGAGTTTTCTTTTAGGAATGGACGAATGTGTAGATAAGTGTTTCTAAATAGACACTTTGCAAACAAGTCCAATTAAATTTAATCAATTAAAATTCTTGATCAATGCTTAAGATAGATTTTTTTTTACATTTTGCAAGGATTACTCTTTCCATACTATATTTTCAAAAAATATTAATTAATTTTTTGGTAAAAAAGAAAGCGTATAAAGACAATGTTATTGGCTATTTGTTATTGTAAGTTTTCATCTTGTTTGCTTGTTGTTAAATAATTTCTTTAAAGGCTTCTTTAAGGTTCACAGAAACATAACGTTGGATATATTTTTTTATATAAATTTTATAAAATATTTTAGTTTATATATATATTTTTTTTATTTTTGTGTTCTTCCTTTAAATTTATTAAAAGAAAATTATGTACTATTATTTGTAAAATATTTAAGTATTATATTTAGAGCCTTATTTTGTAAAGCGCAGCTCTCCGCATTGACAAGTTTTGTGTGTACATACTTTGTTTTTGTAATTTACATTTGTCTCATATAAAATTTGTCAATGCCCAACGTTGCGTTTTACAAAATAAGGCCGTAATTTTTTTTAAATAATAAAAGCGTAATCTACCTTTATAAAATTTTCATTTTTTAAAATATTGCTTTAAAAAAATTTAAATAATAATTAAACAATGAATTTAAAAATATTTTTTAAGCCGAAAAATGCAATTTTGAATTTTGTTGAAGTTGTTTGATTTTATTTGTTTTTGGTAATTTTTCTTTAAGAAAAAAATTAAATTTTTTATAAATTTTTACTTGCTTGTACATATATAAAAATTTATAAAAACAATTTAATTTATTTGATTTTTGTTGAAAAATGTTTTCGAAAGGGTGTATGCCAAAGGGGATTTTGTTTGAGTTAAATGTTGAAAAAAGTTGTAACTAAAATTTGGTTTTGTTTAAAATTAATTATTTGCTTTTATTTTTTTTAACAAGTTTCTATGAACGTTTTTGAATTGTATTTTCTTGTTGTTAACTATATCAGTGTGTTTTCTTTTTATTATTCAATGTTTAATGGTGGTTTTTATATTTAAATATTTTCTTTATTTTATTTAATATTTTATTTAATAAAAAATTTAACTACTTTTTTATATTTTTTATATATAATTATAGAGGCACCCAATTTACCAATTCTTGTTTTAATAGTTTGTTGTGTATTGTTGCTTGAAAAAGGAAATTTATATTGTTATACTTTATCTCTACTGTGTTTTTTTTTTAATTTTGAATGCCAAAAGTTTGCTGAAATTATTTCTCAAGTCCTTGTAATTAAGACGTAAAACTATGCAAAATTAGACAGTTGAAAATTTATTAATTATTCACAATTATAGTCGAATCTTCGCCAAAGACGAATTGATCTAGACTAAAGAAACCACGTACACGCTTCTTTTAACATAATAAAAAAATTCTACCATACACAGATACATATGTATGCATACCTAATTTGCATTATACATTTTTAAATGAATTTTATTGCAGGAAACTTTTTCTGTTGCCAAAAGCAAGCCTTTTACATACATATGTATAACAGAGTAATAGATAAAAAAAAATCATGTAGAATCCATCCCTAAAGCGTTTTTGACAACTTTTGTGATTTGGTTTACTTCTGGAAAATATGCATAATGTAAATTCTGTAATAATCCGAGTAATTATGATTTAATTCTTTGATATTAATAGTGCCGATAGATCAATTTCTTAACTGCTTATTTCAACAAATGATGCAACTACATACATAATATCTATATGTTTTCAATTCTAAATTATAGTTTCGTTAACTTTCTGTTAGTATATTCGCATATAAAATTAATACGCTCTACCTACTCTAGTGAAGACTTACTTTAATTATTGTATTTTCAAACTAGTTGTCACGAATTACTGCAAAGTAATATGCGTTTTGAAAGTGAGCAATATACTTTTGGAAAGTCAAATATAATTAAAAAATATACGAAATTTCTGTAACCTGGATGAAAGTTTTTCTTTAATATCGAACTAATTTTTTAAAATTTGTATATTACAAAAAAATTTAATTTCAAGGAACTGTTCTTGCTATTTACGGAGTAGGCCAACATGAAACCAAGAATTTGTCTCAAATTATTTGAAATTATCGAATACTTTTGGTGGCATTTTTTAGTTGATTTATTTTTAAGCAGCACTGTGCTCTCTGTGTTATCAATTTATGTTGAATGTCAGTAAGAGGTTAGATCAGTTAAAGAACGAGCGGGGAAAAACTTCTAAAAACTTTCTGCTGAAAGTTATTGTTAAACAATTAATCAAATCATTTTAGGTCTGTCTGCGTACAGCAAATAATCAGTAATTTTTTTTGGGAGAGTAAGACCAATTTTACTCTGTCGGCTGAAAATATCTTAAAAAGTATGCAGACAGTATCCAGTAAAATCTTGCAAGAAAACAGCTGATCGGTGTGTAAACAATTGAAATAACAAAGCAAAAGAATTTTAGCCAGAAAAATAGCATTATTGGAATCATTGGTTCTGCTTTTACGCCACGGTCGCACTCTATATTTGGACGTTTCTAGCGTGAAATAAAATGTTTTGTTTATTAAATTTATTATAAACGTTAAAAATCAACACAATTCTAACTATTTACCTCTGCCATTGCTAAATTTCAATTTTTATTTTCATTTCACAAAATTATTTCATTCAAAAAGTAATAAAAACAGCTGTACAAACTAGTTGCAAAATCTTGCAAGAGGAAATTTCTCCAGCAACATTTTGCAAGTTCTCTAACTTCCAAATGTCAAAAAATTCTCTTTTTGTCTCTCTCGCTGCAAGAGATTTGGAGTACGCAGACAACATCTTGCAAGATTTTTTAACATTTTGCACAGAATTATGCAAAATATGTGTACGCAGACAGACCTTTTATTGAAATAGACAAATATACATAACGCTCATTTAATCAAACAACGTCATAACTCAATACATTGAATTTTTTAGTTAATTATGTAGAATTATTTCGCATATCGTTCTTTATAATGTATAAAAATTGCATACAAATGTATAAAATGACATAAAAATAAAGTTTTCGTTTTCCATTAAGTCGTGTGTAAATTGAAAACCTTAAACTCGTTTACTGGCAAAACAGTTTTTTGAGTTATGACGTTGTTTTATTAAATGAGCGATATGTATATTTATCTACATATATCAATAAAAGGGGTTGCCCATAGCTACACAAGTGGCCTAAGTCATATATTTATATATGCCTTTATTATAAGTAAATTTCGATACCCGACCGTAGTCGAAAGTGCAGATCGAACGAATTTTCTTTTGATATCATGATGCGCATTCGACAAAGAATGTCACTCTTCTGAATTTCACCCGATGTGATTTTTAAAATTTTAAATTATTTTAGTAGATTACATTTGAATAAATCAAAAAATATTTTTATATTATGCAACATTTTAATTTAGAGTTTTACGATTGAAATATTTATGTATGAAAGTTTATTTATTTATTTATAAAAACTATTAAGGCCTTATAAAGTTTTTAAAACAATTTTTCAAACAAAATTTTTCTTATTAAGCCTTTATAAAGCTTAAATAATTTTTATAAATAAGGCTGTAAATACTTAATTAATTTATTATTTATGTTTAATTCAGAGTGAACTTTTCGAGGAAATCAATTATTTTGCGATTTCATAAATTATGATTCGGAACGGAATTTCTGTTTCTACCTCCATTTATTTTTTACAAAATTAACCGCTGTTGAATCGGCGTGCAATGGTGTTGTTAATGGGGTATAAAAGTCGAATTTTTATAAGTAGTTTTAAATATTTGTTGATGAAAAAAATTGAAACATACTTCGTCGCCTTACAATGTTTAATTAAACGAATTATACGAATTTGTTTTGAAATTTTGCTAAAAAGTAGTTTGTGAAAATAAAGCATAGTTTTACATCTTTAATATATATAGTAATTTTTGTTAAAAAATAAGGGACATGAAATGTATTGAAAACCGGTTTTGCATTTAAGTTTTAGAATAGGCCGAAAAATGAGAGGGAAAATTAATAAACAAAAAAATTATTATTTCTAAATTTACATCATGACATTCGTTGCACGAAACTTTTTCTATTTGTGAATAGCAGCCCAATAGAAGAGAGTGACACTTACAAAAATTGCATATCATGAATCTCTGAAGCATAGTTGGAAACTTTTTATGTCTCTGCTTCTTCTATAGGTAAATGAAAAAAATTGCAAGCAACTATTTCATGGAAAATTTAATAATGTAAATTCAATATTTCTGTACTATTGCCTCCAGGGCTGGGAAGCAACATTTAGGTTTTTATTTCATACATTCATATTAAGTTTATATAGAAAAAAGTGTAAAAATGTACAAGAAATTTTTAAGCTCAGACTGTTTTTTGTTGGTTTGATGTGTAAAATTAAAAGAGAATAACAAAAAATTTTACATATTTATAAAGTTATTGCAGGTACTTGTGGTTGCTATTATTTCTTTGTTTTTTTTTCTTGTTTATCAATCAATTATAACTATTTACTTTTGACTTGTTTACGGATCTATTTAATTTTTGTTAATAATGCTATTGTAAAATTATGCATATTTCTATGTATGTATGCAATAACATAATGACACTTTTGGTGAAGTGAGATTTTTATTGGAAACGAGATAAATTATAAAAATGCTCTGAAAATAATTCTAATTAAAAAATAATAATAAAATAAAATACTTTTTGGGTTGCTGCTTTCTTTTTATAAAAGAAAGTTAAATAAAGATTTCAACTTCAATAATTCAATTTACAACCTGCTGTCGTGTTGTTGTGACTTTTAATTAAGTTTTAAGAGCGATGTATCGTCAGACATTTGAATGATATGCGCAAAAAAGTTGTAAATAAATAAAGTAAATACATTTTAGCAATTCAAAACTTATGATTTTCTTGGCTATTTGCGTATCAAAACGAATACGAATTTAAAAAAATTTTATTATTGTTAAATAATTTCTTTAAGTCAATATTGGACAACACGAAGATTTTCTTTAATATTTTGATATAAAAAAATCTTTTGAGTTGAGTTGTAATAATCTGAACGATTTCATTTGTTGGTGTAAAATCATACAACTCTTACAATATGTATGTTGTGAAATTGTTACTTTCAACAATGAAGTTGGACTGTGTGTAATTTGAATTCATGGAAGCATTGTCTTTTTTTTTTTTTTGTAAAAATATGTAAAAAAAAGATCAAAATATGCGGTAGTAAATTGTTTTAAGTTATTATTAGCTATTATTGTTAATGATGATACTATTGCCATTTTGTTGTTGCATATTGTAATGTCTATTGCAAAGTGTTATTTCGTTTAATTTTTGTTATTGTTATTTGTAGCTTTGATTATTTTCAGTTGCGCTTTAAGGTACTTTTGTAATGTTGCTGCTTGTGTTTACGTATGTGTGTGTGTGTGTGTGTGTGTAATTGCTTTCTTTCAGTTGAAGGTTAAGTTTATGCTTCATTAATTAAAAGGAAAATTATTGTATTTGATTTTGTTTCAATGACTTGATTTTGTTGATTTTTCTATGTGTTCTATGTTTAAAACTAAAAAAAAATTATAATAATAAAATTATAATCATATTCAATCCAAAAACGTTCAAACTTTGTTAATTTTTTGTAACATTCTCATTTTCAACTATTTCCTTTATTTTTCTTTTTTTGTCTTTTTTTTCTTTTTGTATGTTTGTTTTGTTTCTCTTGTAAGGCTTTTATTTTTTATTTAATCAATTTGTTTTAATTTATTTTTAATATGTAAATTCATGTTGTTATTTTCTATAAAAAAAAGAAGTTCACTTTTGCATGTGTTTCATATTTTTTCTTTCAATTTGTATAAAAAATATCTAAAATATTTCTTATTTCCATTAAAAAAAATTAAAATAAAAAATTAGCACCCTGAAAACGATTTTTCAGTCGGATTCACTTATTTTTTTTTCTTCTTCTTTGCTTTATATCATTATTATTATTTTTTGACTATAATTGTTTCAACGATCTCATACTTAAAAAAAAATCATTAATTAGTTTGAAACAACAATAAACATAAAAATTTGTTTAGAAAACAAAATAGTTAATTATTATTAATTTTCCAGTTGTATGTACATAACACAAATAAAGAGAACACTATTTTTTTTACAAAAAAAAAATAAATAAAAATTATGTGTACATATATACATACACGTTACATATGAATGTATGTATGTACATATGTTTGTATATTAGAATATAAAATGCTTTTAGGCTTTGATTTTAGAACATTTTATCATTTTGGCGTATTTTTATATTTTTACACGCCCATTAAACTATTCAGTTTTTTTTTGTTAATAATTTCCGAACCCGGCAACAGCAGTTGCAACAGTAGTTTTGTGGTGTTTTTTTTTTAATAAAAATGCATAAGCATTTTTTCACAATTTGTTCTTAAGTGCAATTAGTTTTCTTTTGAAGAGGCTTTGTGGTCATTGTCATTTCCTTTAGATTTCGATTTGTCATTTTTTGAGAATGTTTTTTCTTTAGAGTTTTCCTTAATGACGGCGGTGGTTGTTTTCAAATGTTCTTCCGTATCTTTAGCTTGTTGATCTTTCAGTTTTTTTGAAGGTGATTTAGTAAAATCAAGAGGTTTATCATCGCATACCTCCATAGATTGATGAATGTTTTTTTTGGCAGGGCTACTTTTAATTGAAGTTTCCGATTTCAAGTCTTGTTCCTCCCTGGACTCGCACATATCGGATGTATTATTGACCTCAGCTGATGTATCCATGGATGTTTCAGTTTCCGTCGTTTCCATTTCATGTGTAGAATCATTTTTGTGTGATTTAGTTGGTGTGGAGGTCACTTCCGGTCCTCTGTTGAAATAGAGATTTAGCGATACTTCCGAACTTAATAAATCTGAGGATGATGCTGTTGTTGTTAAATCGGCTACTGTTGTAGTAGTAACCACAGATGGCAAAGAAGTTACTGTAAGTGTTGGTGAAGTTGAGTTAATGCTTGCATTTGTAGTTGTTGTTGTATTGGTAGTGTTATTATTTGTTGATGTCGCTTCTCGTCTCTGCATGCATTTCTCCAATGCCATTTTCAATGACTTACGCTTACGTTGTTTAGCCTCTTCTTTTCGTGCACTCATAACTACTGCTGCCGCCGCTGTTGCGGCCGCATCCTATTGTGAGTGGTTCGCGGCCGCTGCTGCAGCGGCAGCTACTGAAGCTGGTGCAATAGTGACACCAGCACTTAAACCAATCTCTTGTTTGTGCTCTCGAGCAATATGACGTCGTACAGTGTTGTTTCGCGTAAAGGTCCGCGAGCAATAGGGACATGGAACTCGTATGCCTTGATGACGCTGTCGTATATGGGCTCTTAAGTTTGTTTCATAACCATACAAACGATCGCAATATAAGCATTTGAGTTTTTTACCTTTTAAATCGCGTTAAATATAGAAGGAAAAAAATTTAATAAATAATAAGGCCAATTGTTTTCTACGTTTTTGCGGTTTTACAAACATTTAAAATGTTTTTTAATGTATGTATGTATGTATTTACATACATACATATGTGTGTGTTGATGCAATTATGTGTGTATGTATGTATGTCACTACTCACCATCTGCCGTATTCACCAGACCACTGTTCTTGTTATTTAATTTTGTAGCATTCCAAACGTTTAACATATCGGCGGGAGCTATTGATGCCGCTAAGCTGCCTGGCAATAGGCCATCTGAATTTTTAAGACTCTCCAACAAAGCGGTAGGAGTGGAGGGCGAGGTATTTGAGGCGGGTGGTGGTGGAGGTGAATAATTAGAATTTTCCAATTTAACTCGTAAATCTTCAGCGCAATTCTAAAATATATAAAAATAAATCAAATTAAAATGCATTTCGTTCTTATTATACTCATTTCAGACATTGAAAGTTTAGTTAGACAAATTTCGTTGAACTCTTTTTAAAACTTAGTTTCGTGTTTGCACAGAGAAGGGTTAGTTTTAAAAATTGCCTACACCACGGAGAATATTCACAACGAAATGAAGATCAATTTCAATCTAATGGAAATATTTTCGAATTATAATGTTAATGACATATAAATTCGAACCGTCTTCTTTTCGAAGGAGTATCCATGTTCTGTAACTCCCGCGTGGAGAAAGTTTTCTATTGAAATATGTGAAATGAAACAAAAATGCCATAAATGGAAATAAGCAGCATTTTTTCTCACTAAACCAAGAAAATTTTATTCATATCAGAACCATGGATGGAAATCATGACACAATTGTAATTACTGATGTATTTTTAATTATCTTGTTTGATATTTTAAATTATAAAATTTTTAAAAATCTACATTTAATATGAAATACTTTACAAATTTGCATGTACATATTAGGTCTGTTCATTTACTTTCCCAGCAGAAACTAGAAACGAGAGACTAAGGCAGAAATTTACAAAATTACTCTCCCAAATATGAAAAAGTAAATGAACGCTTTACTTGTAAAAACTTGCAAGAACATTTTATTCATGGCAAAACCATACTTTTTCTGACGTATTTTGTTTGATATTTTAAATTGCAATTTTTTTAAGAAATTCATATTAAAAATGAAATTCTTTACACAGTTTCATGCATATTTACGATTTTTATGCATTTTTCATACTTTTTTAATTTTATTCCATTAACAAATAAAAGAATTCGAAACAAATAAAATTATTTGCCATTAAAATTGAATTTATATGGTTTAATGGAAGAAAAACAATAAATTTAGAAAACATGCTTTCTTTTTTCATACGTAGACATGTTTTTTTAACAAAGAAATGCACATTTTTTCATTTTTCCTTTTTCAAATATTTTTTTAAATAATTTATTTGACAACAAAACACACAACAGGTGGTTGGATAATTCTTGCAAGTAAAAATTTTACTAGTAATAATTTGTAGAAATTTTTTTTGTCTCTCAATTTTTTTCCCTCTTTTGACGCTCTCTCCTTGCAAACTTTTTGAGTTAATGAACACTTTCCAGTAACAATTGTTACAAATTGGTAATAATTTTCAGTAAATGAACCTATTATTTAAGACCATGACTCACTTTCATACAAAGTCGTACGATCTACGAAAAATACAACCCTGGTGTGATGAATTGTTATTGTCTTCTGAAAATTTTTATAAACTCCATCATATCAAGGTTGCATTTTTTCGTAGATCGCACGACTTTGTATGATAGTGCATCACGGCCTTTACTATTTTTAACCCCCGACCTGTCTGTGTATCGGGATATCTGTGTGTCTGTCCGTGTCTACATACAGACCAAACGGCTCGACCGACTTTTCTGTTTGACTTGACCGAGAGGGTTCTTAGCTAGGTTTGAAGTAAATCCCTCCAGCCGTTTAGATGATATCACATCTTCTCTTTTTATATTCGGGGATTTTTAAATTTTTTAATTTTTGTTTTTATGCATTTTTCATTATTTTTTAATTCTGTTTGTTTCGGCGTATATCCGTTGAGATATAAATATGCAAATAAAACAAACAAGAATTTATATTTTGTTATAAATGTTGAGACGTAAATCTCTATCTATTATTTTAAACTTTACCTCTTAAAAGGATTTATAATTGCACGTAGTGCATTCTCTGACTTCTAAATGACGCGTAATTTTTTATAGTTAAACACTATTATAATTAGTGAAATTTGGCAAAACAATGCTTAAATACCATTAAATACCATTAAAGCATTAAACACTGAGAGAAAAGTATTAACCGAAATAAAGAATTTGTACTTAAACACTGTTCTATTAAAATACAAAAATACCACTTTCCATCTCTGATCAGATATGATAAACAAAGAAAATTCTTTGACCATAAAATTATATTTATGTGGCGTAATCAAAGAAAAACAATAAATTAAGCAAATATGCTTTCAATTTACATACTATGTACATACGTACGACTATATGTATATGTACATTAGAGTGACCTTTAATTGTGCGGAGACTTCTTTTTTTGATTTCTTCTACTCTCACCCCAAAAATGGGTTGTTTTATGTAAAAAAAAAAATACAAAGAAATTGCATATGTATAAGTTGCGTTTTAGGGGGTGCGTCCGGCCCACAAAGTCGGCCTTCAAGCACATTTTTCAGTCATTTTACAAGAATATGACATATGTCAATATTTTAGCTCTTCAAGTCAACAACATTAGTCTCAAAGAAAGTTTTTTGCTCAAATTAACATTTTAGAAAATATTGAGGAAATCAACCAACAAAATACCAAAAATGTTATCTAAAAAAATTATATGTATGTATATGGAAATTTTTTATTTTAAGCATGGACAATAAGAGCTTATATGTATATATTAAATTGTTTCATACATATACATATATACATACAAATAGTTAAAAAAAACTAAACCAAAAAAGAAATAAATGACATTTATATGGGCTTGAGGGCCGGACGCACCCCCTAAAGCACAACTTATCGGTATGAAATTTTTTGTTTATTTTTTCCATAAGAATGAACCGATTTGGGGGGTGAGAGTAGAAGAAAAAACTAAATAACGGCCACCCTAATGTACATATGCACATATGAATTGGAACTGAAAAGTAAAAATGCAAAAAGCAAAAAAAAAAGTTTTAAAGAAATTATAATTTTTAAAGGTAAATTGATTTTCAAACAAAAAACTACACGACTGCTCATCAGTTCAAAAAACTCTGAAAACAGATAAATTTGCAAATTTGAAAACAAAGATTGTTTTTTTTTTGCTTTAAGTTTTTTGTTGAACGAAAATTGTCTGTCTATCGTTTTATTTTAAAAAAAGATCGGCAGTTGTATTTACGAAGCTTACTTCTCGCGATTCGTCTAAATCATCATGTTCATCATCGTTATTAGCCTCTTTTGTACTGCTATTATTACGTTCCGCTTTAACGGATCTATCCATACTGCTGGGTACATTACCGTTACCACCGGTAGCAGTGGGACTGTGATTATCAAAACGGCTGCAAAAAAATTCCAAAATATTCATTTTTCTTAAAATAAAATTCTTTAAAATATGTCTTATTTATCTCGTATACTACAAAAATTCACCTTGTCGGCGGCGATGCTCTCTCAGAGTGCATTGTATCCGCTTCAGTAGGCGCCGTTGATGAAGCACTCGATGATGGCCTGTGATAGGGAGGTTTGCTTATTGGACTCGGACATTCGGAAGGATTTTTGGAGCCATCTCGCAAGACACTACCACGGACTTCCTGTTCAGCATATGGGCTACGGAGGGCACGCTTTCGCAGTGGTTCATATGACATGGGTCGATGGTACATGGGCGGCACATATGAAGGCATTGCTGCCAGCGCTGAGCTACTTGGGTGCATTAGGGAGTCGCATTCTTGTTTCAAACTGTTGGCAGAACCACCGAGATGGAGAGCGGCGCCAGCACCACTACCTAGACCAGCGGCAGAACCACCACCCATATTGTTATTGTTGTTACCCAATCCCACTGTGCCGGGGGGACCTGCAATAATGCCACCAGTACTAGGACAGCGATCCTGTAGACCAAGACCGCCCCCGCCACCACCGCCTGAAGCATTTATACCACCAGCTGGGCTATTCATGTTTCCAGTGCCCAGACCTGAACCACTAAGATTGCCATTACCTCCACTTATACTGTTTCGTATACTACGACGACCTGTGGGAGAGTCTAAGATCGACGACTCTATTTGTTGTTGGGCCTGCTGAGCAGCTAAACGTCCCGTTTCTGTTGATAAGCCTTTAACCTAATGAAAATATATGTACAAATGTAAAATGAATTGATTTTAACTACAAAAAAAATCATTTCTACTAACCTGCAAATTTTCAGCTGATTTGAGAAAACTATTGAGAGCCTCTTGTGATACATGCACTTCGCCTTTGTACATAAACTCTAGCAGAGCGGCCATATTGTCGGACGATGTGGCCTCCAGTATAACCACACATTGGCCATTTGTGGGTGTGGTTTCAAAGAGATCGGCGAACTTTTTCGAACATGCAGCCAATATTAATTTATGTGCCTTAAAAACTGCACCTGCAAGTACGGAATTAAATAAAATAACATTTATTTATTAAATAAAAATAAAATTAATTTATTACACAGCTTTACAAATTTTTAATTTGGAAAAATATCAAGAACGCCACATGCCTAGATTAGTTAATTGGGACCTCCTAAATAGGAAAAACGCTGTAATTTTTTTTTAAGTAGAAATTTGCAGCATATCGACGGAAAAGACATTCCATTACCTTACCAACGATATGCCATTTATCTCGATCAGACTTTTCGGTTGGGGTCCACAAGGGTTTTATTGGGACTATACACCGAAAAACACAAAAAAAATTACAGCGTTTTTCCTATTCAGGAGGCCCCAATTAACTGATCTAGGCATGTGGCGTTCTTGGTATTTTTTTGCTGTAAACCAGTGTTATTCATTTATTTTAAGACTACATACTTGTAACATACAATTATATGCATATATCGTTACCGTGATATATATAGAGGCCTTAGCTCATTATTTCCTTAACCGAGTTTTTTGTATATTTATATAGAAGAACATCTTATATATCGAAAAATGCAAAAATATCTATTTAAAAAAAATAATGACTTAGAGCCGTTCTATATTAAGGTAACGATATTTATAAATATGCATTTCATGTCTAGTTTCCACAATGCAAACAAGCGACTTGTCTAGAAAATTTGTATAGGAATCGCTAAAAAATTTCAGTGTTTGTCATATATTTTTTCTAGACAATTGGCTTGCTTGCTCGCATTGTAGAAACTATACATTACTGTTTCATTTTCTTTTAATTTCATAAAAAAACGTTCCCTAAAATATACTTCAATTTTCTTTTTACTTTTATGTGCGTACTGCCTTCTGATTGTTACCTACTTGACCTGAGATTCGATATATGTAAACTAATGCTCACTAAAGCGAAGAAATTTCGAAACAAAATTGTTTGATTACTGAACTTAAGCCTGACTAAAAATTATTTCTGATTAAAAATTGTTTGATATTTGTTAGCAAATCTATAATGTTCGCTAAGGTTTCGAACTTCACACTTCTCTCGATAATTTCTCGAATGCGTGACGGTAGCCGAGTCGATGTGTGGTAGCCCACTTGACCTGAGATTCGATAATAACAAATGCTCACTAAAGCGAAGAAATTTCGAAACAAAATTCTTAGATATTTGTTCGCAAATCTAAGAAAATTCGAATGCTCGCTAAAGCTTCCATCTACAAAAATTTTCTCTGGATAGTTTTTCGAATATGTGATGGTAGCCGCGTGAATGTGTGCTAGCCTGTTATTCTAGATGTACCAAGTTCAAAAAATAAAATAAGAATACATACATACATATGTGCAATAATTGAACAGAAAAAAATTTGCCACGATAGTCTAGTGGATGTGTACTAGTCTGTTACAATGAAGGTACCATGTTCAAACCCTGCAGCGTAAATTAAATTAAATTAAAAAATAAGTTAGTTAAAATGAATAAAAAAAAAAAAATTACTTTTCTACTTTTTCTGCTGCTTTTTGCAATATCGAAATTAGTTCGATATTCTCTTCTCTCACTTTTAATATTGCTAGCGAAACTTCGAAATCGAATCTTTTTTGGGACAAAACTGAGCGACAGAACTTTTTTCGATTAAGTTTTTAGTGTAATTCTCGAAAGTTTTACACGATAAATGTTCGAGATATATTCGAAATCGATATCATCAACGAAAGTCTTGGTCAACTGGGTAATTGCGTACATAAATCTACTATATATATACATACAAACATATGTAGGTATGCATCAAATGTCTTAGAAATCTTCTCGAAACAACTTTTGAATCATAAGAAGTTAAAATACTTATGTACATAAGAAAACTTCCTTAAACTTGCATTTGTATAGTTCGCTCTGCTCCAGTTCTTTTAAAAATTCAAAAACAAATATTCTAACAGCAGGAAATTCATTTTATGGTCGTGTGTGTGTTCGTGTTTGTATGTTTTTGTGAGTGTGTATGTGCTTGCATGCTTTGCACGCGCACAGTTGACAGCTGTTAATTTTCCCACATTTTTCCTAAATGAATTTTTGTTTTCAATCAACTTTCACTTACTCAGCTTTTTTTAATAGGAAAAAAGCAGATTTGGAAACCATTTTTTGTTGATGTTGGTATGGGCGTGTATATATGTGTGTACGTGTATAATTGTGTGTTCGTGTATATTTGTGGTGTGTTTCGACAACTGTCGTCCTGTCATATCAAATTTTCTTAAGTAAAAAGTTTGTAAAATATAATACAACAAGTGCCCCATAAATATATGTATGTAGAAAACGTTATATTTGTTGGTAAATTAATACATAAATATGATTATTTGCTTTCCTTCTTGACATTTTTGTTTTGGCATCAAAGGAAAGAACGAAATTTAAAAATTTTATTTCATTTCATTGCAACTCAGTCCAAAGTGTTTTAATTGAAATTATAAAAATATATAAATAAATTAATGTGTGGACAAATTAAGGGATTCGGTAACGATCGAAACTTCTATTGAAATTTCCATCGTAATTAAATGCTAAAATTTTGTCGCAATTTCTATACTAAGGCTGAGTTTACATCTGACATTTCTTGTGTGTCATTTGCCCAAAAAAGCGTAACCAACTAATTACTAATGAAAAACTGTTTGATTCAGACATTTATTTATTGATTTAAACAGTTTGCAATCATGTTGGATTCTATAAAATTGTCTATTAATTATGTATGAAACTGTTTAACTTAATAAATACATGTCTTAATCAAACAGTTTTTCATTAGTAATATGTTGGTTACGCATTTTTTACGCTTGTGTGGCACATGGCACACAGATGTAAGCCCGGCCTAAATCTTATTGTTAAACTTTACGCAGAAAAAAAATATCCAGCGATAAATACGATTAATTGAAACAACCAAGAATAAATTAAAAATTTTATTGAGTCAATTAAACTTTTATTAAATAAAATTTTTAAACAAACGTTTAATTGTATCAATTATGTACATGTTAATCTAATTATATTATGCAAATCTTTTGAACAAGCAAAGGCTTCATTAGTTTTTACTTTCGTTTGCTATTCTGTGCTATGCCGTTCTGTTTCTTAATTTTAATACTTACTTTTTCTGAAGTAACTTATCGAATTTTTCTGACCAGAAGGGTCGCGCGTTTTCCACTAAAGTGATGAGTTTAGCATCGCCCATTATGTTTCAATATAATTTTATGTTTTTCGTTTGAAAATTAAATTGATTAAATTCTAAACGCACAAAAACAATTTATTTTAAAATGTTTTTACTGAATGTTTTTATTTATTTCTGTGGCAAAAAGGAAGAAGTGCTTAAGTCGAGATAAACTAATTTTGAGTTAATGGTATCTCCGAAATCTGCATATTTGAAAGTACCTCTGGTCAAAATCTCAATTAATTTATGTGATTTTGCAGGAAGTTAAAGCACTATGAGTTGCGACTTATCTTTTTTAGACTTATAATCTCATTTTGAATAAAAGCTTAATTTAGATTATACTTTGGTATATGTATTTCAACTTAAATCTATTACTTATAGTGTGTAGAACGATGTTGGCTTAAAAAAATCAAGTTTAACAGAGAACTTCCCAATTTAACTGTAAAAGAAACAAATTTCTGAAAATCAACTTGAACGCTTGATACGAAAAGGCCCTAACTCGTTTTTTATAGTTTACAGGAGGAGGAAAAAACTAAATAAAAAAAGATGCAATATTGATAGCAAATTTTTTTAAACGCAATTTTATTAAAAACACTTTAAAATTCCCCATATGCAAAAAGAATTTGGAAAATTCATCCAGAAACGACATAGTAATTTGATAATCCATTTTTTGGCAGGCACATTTCACCCTCCTGCTGCAAAATCATTTTGAAAATTACTCGACAAATGACGAATTTATTTGGTAATAAATTATCGGCGGATTGTGTTTGTTCTTTAAAAAAATCCCGAAATCCCGGAAAATCCCTATAGGCTTCCCTAGTGCCCAAAATTAACTGGAATTACAAATTCATTTATTAAATATACACATGTACTTAAATATAAAGCGAAAAGTTCTTAAATATGCATACAAGAAAGCATAAGGATTTTAACTTTGAAAGAAAAATCAAAAATTTTAGATTATTTAGCATGCAAAGGCGCAAGTGTAACTAATTTGGCGTATAAATTTGGGCTGATAAAATCTACAATATGCGGATTAAAAACCTTTATATTTAAGCGAAAAACTTTTTAAAAGTAGAAATTAGATGTCATTTGCAAATATGAACAATCTTGCAAAACTGAGATGACTTGGTTTTAATTAGTTCGTATTGTATTATCGCGAGTTCACTGTATTTACAAATATAATACCTACATACATACATACGTACATAATACGCCACATTTATTTCTCAGCCGATTAAATTTAAATTTTAAATATTTTTTAATGTTTTTTCATCGGTTGCTTTATTTTTGTTTTTGTTTCTTTTCTATATCACCTGGGTGAGGTAGAAATATGGCACCCACACTCTTTTGAAGCCAAAATATATTTCTGTGTTACATACACTTATGCCCATTTTACCTGTGATTCGATAAAAACGAATACTCCCTAAAGCGAAGAAATTTCGAAACAAAATTATTTGATATTTGTTTGCAAATCTAAAAAAATTCGAATGTTCGCTAAAGCTTAGAGCACTGAACGTCTGTCCATAGTTTTTCGAATGTGTAGCGGTAGCTGAATGGAAGTGTGGTAGCCTGTTAGTCTAGAGGTACCAAGTTCTAGGCATGACAGCACTGTAAGTTAAAAAATAAAATAAGCAGACATATGTATCTATATATCGATGCCTTAATATAAGAAAGGCGAAAGCCGAATTTTCGATAAATAAGTAAAAAAATAAAATTACTTTTTTTTTGGGAGAAACCCGAGCAACAGGTGAACTTTTTTAGATTAATTTTTGAGTATCTCTCTCGATAGTTTTACACGATAAATGTTCAAGATATCGAGCCTTATTTTCGATTTTATCGTAAGCGACAAAAATTAAATTTTTCAGGAGAGGGTTTTTTTAAATTTTCAAATATATAACATATATTTGAAAAATGTAAAATGTCGCTTACGATAACATTTTACAGCCCGCAATTTAAAAGTTATCAACAACTATAGGTAGGACTATAAAATTTTAATTTCAATAGAAAATTATATTTTCGATAACATGTCGCTTACGATAAAAGCGAAAATAAGGCTCGATATATTCGAAATCGATATCAATATCGAAAGTCTTGGTAAACTGGGTGTGTTTATGTACATTAATGCATACATACATACGACTACTCGTATATACATACATAGTCAAGAAAAACTAAATAAGTATATGTATATTATGTATTATCCTAAAGCTTTAAGTTTTCTTAAGACGTTTATGGACCAAAAGTTCAAAAGCAAAAACCATTGAACTAAAAATCTATAATTTTCTCCAAATCCACAATAAACAGAAGGTGAGCACGTGTAATGATGGTTTGGTTGCACAGATAAATAATGTATGCGTGTATTTGAGTTTGAGTGACTGTTATTTTTGCTCCTTGCGGTTTTGTTTAACGATTTGGCGCGCACACGAAGATTTTGTCTTCGTTTCTTTATTATTGTTGTGTTATTATTTCAAACCCATACATACATACAGATTTCTATGCTTCGGGGGAGCAACAAAAAATTGTTTTTCTCATGCTCGTTCTACGGTCGGGACTTTTTATTTTTATTTTTCTTTATTTATTATTAGTTTCCTCTTTTGTTTTTGGATTTTGGCTACAAGTGTGTGTTTTTCTATGCAAACTTAAGAATACATACATACATATAAATGAAATTATTTATATTGTATTAAATACACACAAATTACATACATACATACATACACACTTATTTTAATATGTATACCTTTGTATTACATACATACATATTTGTTATATGACATGATTTTTTATGAGTTCAAGGTCCTTTTAGAAGGATAACTTTCAATTTTTATTTGTTTTTATTTGCACATTTTATAATGTAGTATTTCGTTTTGTTTTCTTACTCCTTGTACTTGTTTAGATTAGTTGATATCTTTTTTTTTACTAATTTTTCTCTTTACACTAAGATTTTAAGCTCAAGAACTCCATGGAAAACGTCCAGTTTTATTACCGGGATTTTTTTTTTAAATTTGGGAAATTATTAATTAAAATTATAAAATGTATTTGAAAACTAAAAAATTACTGGAACTGAAAATTCTGATTGATTACCAGCACTTTGTATGCCCTACATATTCATGTACATATAATAGAGTTAACTAAAATTAAACTGAAATTGAGTTGAAAATATTTCGGAAACATACTCAAGGCTAGTTTTTACTAAATAATTAAACTCAGTTTAACATACGTTTCATTTAACTAAGAAACAAATTTCAACGGCGTTCAAGCGCCCATGTTTTTTTTAGTGATGGATTAACAGTTGTCAATATAGCTATAAGAGTCAAGCTTTGTTTTCAATCTGGATATGGCATTGTTGAAAATATTTTATGTAAATTGGCTAGAGATGAGCAAAAAATATCGATATATCGAAGTAACGATATTTCAGAAAATAAATACCGATATATAGCCAATATTTCAAAAACAGATATATCGATACATCGATTCTTATTTACGAGTATCAGGTTTCGATATTTCTTAAGAGCTCTATAAATTTTAGTCGTTTTTTAACAGTACAATGCTAGCGATGCGTTGAATAAGAGAAAAATTTTGTAATAACAGTCAAGCATCTATAAGATGGCCCCACTAAGGCAGGTACTTTTATTTGTTAACTAAGCTAAATCTAAAATTTGGTATGTGTGGTTATAAGGCTAAAGGCAGAATTAGATTTCACTTTCTGTTGTGTTGCGAATCAGCTGACTCTTTTTTCTATATAGAAGTCTTAAGGCTCAGTTAGCCGACTGCAATGTAATGTAACTGCAATGGTAGGAAACGGCTGATCGATATTGTTATGTGACTTCGTGACAAGCCGTTAGTTTTCTCTTTCGTTATGTTCTGTTTCGGTTCAACCTGTTAAAATCAAAAAAACTGTTAAGAATTTGTAACTGACAGCATAAATAAAATAAAAACATTTCGAAGTAAATTGTGACTGTGCTCTAAGAATTTAAAAAATTTAATTTTTAGCAAAAAAAACATAAAACAATATTGAATCATAACAATGGACGATGCAAAACTCATCAGTTTAGTGGAAAACTGTAACTGTTCTATAGTGCGATTCAGTAACTTCAAACGATCCGACAATCGTAACGTTTGTCTATACATTTTGTCGCTTAAAATAACTATTGTATGATTTTGAAACTTATTTTTAACAATAGGACGCAAATGATATTTGTTGTTGATTTTCGTCGATAAAATTAACAGCACATAAATTATTTTCGCTTAGATAACGACACAGCTGGCACTAACCTACAGCGAATATCATTAAAAGTTTTACTGAATAGCAAATTCGATAAATTATCGTTATAATTATTTTAACGATGCGATTATCGTTAAAAAAAAGTAAGTGATCCGTATTACTTGTCAAAAACAGCTGATAATTTATTACAGAAAAAGTAACTATTAAAATTTAGAACTAGAAAGGCACATCACAGAACAGCAACAGAAAGTATAAACTAATGGAGCCTTAAGGAGCTACAGTAGGTTCTTTTCTATCAAGTTTTTTAAAGTTTTTCAGAAATTATGCTATAATAAAAATTAAAAATACAGGGGTGTTACTGTGTAATTCGATTCGAAAAAATAATTTAGCGAATTCGAACAAAAGGAACTGGGTAAAACAATTATCGCAAATTTATTTCCGAACATACGTAAATTTTTTTGCCCTTTTCGTATTCATGAATTTCTCCCTCGAAAATGCAACTGTGTAATACGAAAACAAATGCCAAAAACGTTACGACTGTTCGTATTTCATTCGAAAGACATTTTGATAGTGAAAATTTACAAAAATGGAAAATGTAAGTATTTTTTATTAAATAAAATAAAAAAAATAGAAAAACAAAAGAATTTATTTATATGTCAGCCAAAATTAAAATTTTATTGTGCTTGTATTATTTCTAACGAATGTGCAAAAATAAAGTGCCATACAAAATCCAAACAATTTCAACTAATGGTTGAGTTTATGGTGCAACATCCCGAATTGGCTAAAGGGCATATTAACTCCCCAGAAGCAATAAGCAAATCACGGCATTGTTCATCATTACTTGGTTTAATGATTTGTACATGGGTACCATCAACCGCACCAATAATGACTGGTGTTCCACATTTATTAAAGAAATGTATTTTGGCTTCCCGTTTTTTTTTCATCTGTCATTTCAAAAATTATGTGTTTTTGACAGAGAATATATTCAATCGCTTGGCATATTTCTGTAATACAACAGGAAATCGACTGTTGTGATATTCCCAAAAGACGATATTGGCCAATCTGGTGCTGATACCCACCTTGGCCTAAAAATTTTAATGTGCCAGCTAGTTTTAATAAGGGTGGAATCGCTGTGGACCTTTGAGGAGAACTTAAGTGGTCCTTAATGGAATTAAAGACATACATGAAACCATCCTTATTTAGTCTAAAATTCTTAACGAAACTAAAAATATACCCACATTTCCATTAAAATATATGTACTTAGGTGCATACGTTGTATGTACGTGCGTACTTACTTTTTATCATTAAGAGCCAATATGTTTGAATTTTCTCTTATTAATTTCCTTTGGACTCTTTGTGGTAGAGCATCGTCGTCATTACCATCGATCCACAGAAAAACACAATCCATTGTTAAAATATATTCAAACTTATTACTTTATATTTAACTCAAACGTTATTTAAACAAAATAAAAGTAACAATTTAACCCCCTGTTCCCACAACACGGACGGTCGACTTGAGTAGAAAATTTATATGAAACTCACTGAAATAAATGAGTGCTTTTCTTATATATATCTTTCAGACGATTCGCTTGCTTGACTTGTGGAAACAGTGTATAAAATTATAGACATAAAGAGTGATATCAAGTTTTTGCGGTTTTCTTCGTTATTTTGCCATTTGTAATCAAGTGCTCCCAAGTATTGTGATATTTTTCCCATATACGTATTGGTACTTTTCTGTAAGCTATTCGAAAGTGTTAGGCAGTACAATTTAATTTTCGTATCGAATATGCCATTCGAATGATTTTAGTTTTCGAATCGAATTACACAGTAACCCACCAGATGTATGGATAAATTTATTTCCCTTTTCTATATCAATTTGGGGTTTCCCAACTCATGGAGTTTATTAGGATTTAAGTTAGATAGTTGTAAGCGATTTCTTTATATATGAAATCAATCTTTAATGGATTCCCATTAACCGACCTCTTTTTTTTTGACGAACATCGATTAATGCAAATTAAGTTCGAAAATTATGACGCTTAAAGTTTTTTAGCGGTTATGACACGATATGTTAGTATGTGTATTTGTATATATAGTTTAAGTTTAAGTTTATATTTATTGAGCCTTTTTTTTAATTCTTTATACAGATAAGCTTATAAATAACCGTAAAATACAAAAAGAAATATCTTAAGACTATAATGTAAAATCTTAATTTGTGTAAAATTGTATTCAGCACCAAGCTTTACAGAACAATACTTTGGCTGTCATAAATACTTTTTATGAAGGCATTATCATTATATATATATAGTAATATCGATGCTTTAAAAAAATACATATGCATCGATACTGTTCAAAAATATCGATACGATATATATCGATAATTTTTTTTTTATTTGTCCATCTCTAAATAGGGCAACACTTAAAACGCGATATGACAATTCTTTAAGTTTAGTTAAAAAAAAACGTCAATAAGTGTTTTATCAGATTTTTAAGAATTTAAAAATTTTTAAATAATATGGATTTAAAAAATAGTGACGCTCCAAAAATAAACTACAAAAGAACATAAAATTTTAAATCCAACGAAATGGTTCAAAAAATTTCAATTCATTACACACATAAAAATGTCTCTCTTATTTTTCTCACAATTGTCCTTCCTATCCAAATTATTATAGGTTCCCTAATCACTAAAATATTCTTCGTCATAAGAAGCAACCATTTTATTTATGTATGAATGTATTTATTTATTAATCTTTTCAGTAAAACTGTTTTTTTTCAATTGAGTAATATTTATTTCATACATACAAAATATGAATCTACCAACAGTATTCGTGAGATAAGTAATCAGAAAAATTTAAAATCTTAGATCATTATATCACAAAATTATTAAAAGACAAAAATATTGTGATTTTTTTGAAGAATGTATTTGATATCACTTAAATAAACAATAAGGGTTTTCATGAGAACTCTTAAAATTGCCATTTGTGCAATTGGGCAAACTTGCGAGACTTGTTTGATGAAGCCCCTTTTGAACTTTTGGGTCAAACAGTTTATGTAAATTTGAAACAAACGTCAAAAATTACCTTTAATAAAAATAAAATAAAATAAATTTCAAGAAAATTTTAAATATAAAAACGTTTATATATTTTTATAAAAATATAAAATTGTGTGTGTGTGTGTCTAAAAATGCCTAAATGAAGCCAAAAAAGCGGTTATTTACAAAATACACAATTGCACAACTTAAGCTTACGAGTCAAAATTATTGGGCAAACTTAACAGATTTGTGTAACTAAATTTCTATAAAATTTTAGAAATTTTATTTACGAGAGTGTAAAAATGCACAATTGCACAGTTTGCTAGACTTTTGAACATTCTCATGAAAACCCTTAATGATTTCCACTCGGAATAAAATAATAAATTTTTAAATAATTTTTTATACACCTGTTTAGAGAAACCAATTGGTGCGTGAATTTTTTTGAGAAAAATTAGAAAGATTATGACTCTCGTGGTTACTGGGACATGCACTCAAAAAAAAATTAACTAAAACTTAGGAAAATTTTCTAAATTTTAATAAAAAAAAGTTGTCGTATGGCGCCAAAGCTGTTTTTTACTTGAAAGCAGTAAAATATTTACTAAATGTCTAGTTCATTAATGAACTAGTTTATAGTAATTATATTTTCATATTTAAGGAAAATTTTGCTAAAATGAAGTAAAATTTTCCCATAAAATTCGGAGCTTTACAAAAAAATTTTTTCGTCTTTGATCTCAAATTTAGTAAATTTTCCAATTTTTTTTGTCTTTAATTCTGGTACTTATTTTTATTTTTAATTAAATTCTATACGAAATAATAAGTTATTTATTATATCTTCATATTATATTCTTAGTTCCTTGAGAGGAGACAAGTATTGAACCAGCAACCTTCTAATTGATAGGCAAGCACTCTAACCAATTTCCTAACCAGGCAGTTGTCGCCTGGATAAGCTTCGAAATTATTGAGTTTTAAAATTTAATTTAATTTACAAAAAAAAAAAATAAATTTCAATTTCAAATATTCTTCGAAAATATGAACAATTTACTTAGATTTTTTGCTAAATGCAAATTAATACTAAATTCTATAATTCAAAGAAAAATTACTTAAAACTGGTAAATATTTTCCTAAAATTTAGTATACCTTTTTATATCTTTTAAGTAAGTCAAATTTCATGAACTAATCAGGAGTAATTCATTTCCTAAAGTTTATTTTTTGATTTGAGACGAAATTGACTAGTCCTTAATATAAAATTTCCTTTAGCTTATAACCATTTGCCTACACAGAAAAGTGTTCACCAATTAATATTTTCAATTAAGAATTTAATTATATTAATTAAATTTTTAATTGTATTATATAATTTGACTGGAAAAACTTAATTGATATTATCAAATTGTTTATAGGTGAAAATTTAATAAATTTTTTAATTGATACTACAAATATTTTAATTAATATTACAAAATCATTCATATTACTTTTTTGTGTGTATTCTTAGTAAATATTTCCTTTAAGTCAGTAAACAATTCCTGAAATATGAGAAATTTATTGTGTATTTTTATGAACTATTTTTGAGGATATGAACTTTTTATTTTTTACTCATATTGACTAATTTTTACTAGATTTTTGGAAAAATTTACTAAAACTTACAAAAAATTACTTAAGCTTAAAAAATTTTTTTACTTGAATTTAGGGAAAAAAATTTTCTTGATAATAGTACATGTCTTTTTTTAGTGCGGCTGAGACCTCATATTACTATGCCAAAAAAAATGGTTATATCCCTAATGTACGTATGTATGTATGTATATTTATCATTTCACAGTTCTAACTTGAGTTTAACTGGGCAATGTTGCTCGGTTAAACCTAAATTATTAACTGTCAATACGACAGTAAATATTGTCACTTGTCTACTATTTATCGGCTCTTATTGACAATCTCTTACTAATCTCTAAGGCTTTGTAAGTTAATGTAGCATGTTAATAGTAGTCAATTCTTGTTGACAAAGAGTAGACAAGTGACAACTTTTACTGGAGGAATATTTTATTGAAATTTGGCTATAAATATTTCGATAAAAAAGTGGCCGTTGGCACGCCCATACAATTTAAACCTCACATTTCATGTACTACGGCTCATCATATTTAGATATACTATTTATGTATGTACGTATGATTATCAGTTTGCACCAAAACTTGACACGGATACTAAGCAGTGGTCAAAAAAAGACTTGAGTTTGTAAAAGTGGGCGGGGTGACACCCATAAAAATTTAAAATTAAAAGTTGCGCTAATTAGCTGAAATTGGATATTAAAGTGGGTCTAGGTGAGAAACCAACTAAAAAACCTGAAAACCCATATTTTATCGGAATGGGCGGGGCCACGCTAATATTGCTCGGAATTAAAAACTTAATATACATCTTTTAACTCAAGCCATTTTAGTGAAACCATGCAAGACCTTAAACTATCACCTTAAAAAGTGGGCGTGATCACTCCCATAAAATGTTAGCATTGTGTTTAATCTACTTCGTTCTAGTATATTTTAGAAAAAAATTACCATAAATTATAAGCGCTGCTCACAACAAAATCGTAAGTTAAAAAGGTGGGCGGGTTAATGCTCATAAAATTTAAAGTTATAATTCACGTTAGAGAGATTTTATACACAGGTAATTGTAGATGAGTAAGCCAATGGAAAATTCTTAAACCAAGAAGTTTTATCCGGTATAGGGCCACGACCTTAAAACTCAAATTCAAATTAGAGAAATGAAATTTTATACACAAATAAATCTAGATCAGAGATGACTAAGAAAAATCTAAAAACCTGGAAGTTTCAATTAGGGGGCGGGAACAAGCTCTTTAAACTCAAACTAAAGATCAATTTTATTGAAACTTTCCATACACATTCCACTTATCCAAAGCAAAAATTTCCTGTTTTGAAAAGTGTCCGCGACCATAAATTTTACCTTTTTTATTCATTTATTTCGGCTTAGCAGTTTTTAGTCTATTACTTATGTATTTCTCATTAGATTTTTCATTAGAAACTTTACATGAATCATAAGCACTAGCATATAGAAAAGAAGGCGGGGCTAGGCCCATAAAAATTTTAAGTAAGATTAAACTGTAGAGAGCTGACATTTTGTATTGTTTTTGTATTGTATTGAAACCTTGCATGCACATTGGTCATATCCTTTTGATTTATGTACTTCGGCTAAGCAGACTTTAAGATGTAAATATATTTAGAAAAGTAGGCGGGGTCACGCCCACTGAAATCTACGCTACATTTTTCATATTTCTTTTCTGGCGGCCCGTTGTATTGACACAATAGTGCATTTTTAAGGTGTACAAATTAACACCCATCACACTCTAACCCATTATTTTATGTAACTATGCCTTTTTCAGCTGGCCCAGTGATCAGGAATAGAAATACAACACAATACAAATTTTAAATTTAAAAAAGTATTCATTTAAACATTTATGTTTTGTGAGGATTTATATTAAAGATGAATATTGCATAGGGCAGCTATTTGCCATCGGAAACTCATTTTTACCAAATTTGAGTTGACGTATTTTGAATATAGGCTCTCGATATGAACGTTCGCTTACTAATTGTCCCAGAGTTTCCATGAATTTTTAACAAAAATTTGCCAAAAAAAAAATTATTGTAATTATGCATTGTTGTGGAGTCATCGCGCACACGCTTCTGTATTTTGATATTATTGCTGTTGTTTCTTTAGCAGTGACCCAATTTAGTATTTTATTTTTGTTTTTTTTTATGAAGTATTTTTAAGTGTATTTAATATAAACAAACTTAATACAATAAAATTATCAAAACAAAAAACTGCACTTGCGTTTAAAAGCAACAATTCAATTGTTAACATTTTTATATACAAAAACAACACTCGTATTAAGAGAAATCCATGTGTATTTAAAAAATAAAATTCTACAAATAATGCCACTAATATTAAAACGTAAAAACAGATCGAATTTAGTTTATATGCTCTTATGCACACACGCATACCTCTACTCATTTATTTATGTCGTTTTGTTGTTGCTACCATACCAGAATATAAGAATCTTTGTCACTCTTTTCTTGGAGACACAAGTCGTGAGCAATACACGCGCGCACAACTTACGAAAGTTCAGTGCTATTTCATATATAAACAACCAACTAACAGAACAGCCGTTTAGTAAAGAATTAAGTAAATAAGAATTTGTACCCCCAAAAATTACTGACCCAAAATAAAATAAGTTGAAACCAAAAGCGGCAATAAATTTTTTTTTATATTTATGATTTGATTAGGCTAAAGTTCGTACGACTTTGTAAGCCAAATTACATGTGATAAATAACACCGAAGTTAATTGTAAATATTCGAACAAACAGTAGTAGAATGGCACAACAAGCTGTTTTCGAAGGCCACTACTACACATTCATCATCAGCGTTCTTTGTATTTGATCCACTGTGGCGAGGTGTCAGTTGATGAAGATTTCTGCTTTATATACTCAGTTTTCAGTGCAAATGGATTATGTGAATTGTTTTGATATATCGTCGTATTAGGCCGGCTTTACATCTGTGTGTGATGTGCCCAAAAAAAGCGTAACCACTAATTACTTATGAAAATCTTTTAGTTCGATTAAATAAGAAATTAATATAATATTATTTGGAAAATACGTCTATGTATGCAAGTTCCCAATAATACGTCTATCAAAACTTATAAGATGTAGCCTTATGTGGGCCAATAAAAATTTTAAAACTTATAATTTGATATTTTAATATCCTTGTATGATCGTATTTTTTGAAAGGACAATTTATTTCCATGAGCATTGGAAGAAATATTTTCATAAACTTTTGCAAGACCGTTTCCTTCTACGAGTATGTATTTGTTGCCTCTATTGGTAATAAATGTTGCAGTTTCATAAAGAAATAAGTATATGTGTATTAAAAATTTAGAAGGAGAAGAAATTATTGTTTGGCATAAAGTAACATTTGAAATAGTTTTTATTAACTTTAAAGTACACGATGCAACAGTAGTATGAGTTCTTTTTCATAAGCATTTTTTCATATTTCACTTTGCAGGCGTAAATAGAAATCCAATTTAATGTCTATAAATTTCACAAATAATATTCCTATTCGTATTCGCGAATATCGTTTCAAATATTCGTATTCGTATTCGCGAGTATCAAAAATTAACATTCGGCACATGACTAGTACATATGTACATATATACATATGTATTTAGTAACCCACTTGACCAAGATATTCGTTATAGATATCGATTTCGAATATATCTCGAACATTCATGGTGTAAAACTATCGAGAATGACACTCAATAATGAGTCGAAAAAAGTTCACCTGTCGCTCGATTTTGTCCCAAAAAACATTCGATCTCGATGTTTCGCTAACAATATCAAAAGTGAGAGAATATCGAACTAATTTCGATATCCTAAAAAGGCCGCAGAAAAAGTAAGAAATAATTTAATTTTTTTTATTTTATTTATTTATTTTAACTTACTTATTTTATTTATTTTTTTAATAACTTGATTTACGCTGCAAGATTTGAACATGGTACCTCTATTCTAACAGACTGACACACACCTATTAAACTTTTGGGGACAAATTTTTTTCTGTTCAATTATTGCAAATATGTAGGTATGTGTTGTTATTTTATTTTTTAACTTACAATGCTGTCAAGCATCGAACTCTGTACCTCTACTCTAACAGGCTTACACACACCCACTCGACTACCGACACACATTCGAAAAACTATCGAGAGAAGTTCGAAGCTCGCAGTTTTAGCGAATATTCGAATGTTCTTAGATTAGCGAATAAATATCGAAGAATTTTGTTTCGAAATTCCTTCGCTTTATCGGGCATGCGTTTATTATCGAATATCAGGTCATTTCATTTAAATTTGAGCTGTATTTAAATATGGTTTCGTTTGTTCAGTGACCATTTAAAATTATGGCCCATATTATGACTTGCAACAAAATTGATGGTTGAGTTGAAGTTGCCAAATTCTGAGGCAACTGCTTTTTATCAGTTGTGTTTTGGGTTTTATTTCGACTATTGTGTTATTTTGCTTCATTATTCCATATTCATAAATCATAAAATCTCAAGAAAAAATAGTGAGGCCAAAACTCAAAATATTTAAAACGTTTTGTGATGACTACTATAGTTTAAAAAAAACAAAGCGTATATAAGAACTTCTTGTTTTTTATAATTGTTACCATGACAACTAAAATTAAATGGAATTCATAATTCCAAAAAACAGTTAAGTTGTTTAAGTTGCAATTAGAATCAGTTTAGTTGTAAACCATAATAGGGCATTAAATATAATTACACTAAGGGGAAAAATATGATAAAATCGTGATTTTACGTCCGAAATCAAATCATTGCAATCTTTTAATAGTCTCTTAAATGCAAAAATTCTGTTAAATGAATAAAGTCTTAATTTTTTTAAAGATCGCATTTAAGATTGTAATCTTGAACAAAATCTCATTTTAAGCAAATCACATTGTCGTACTTAAATGGAACTTAAATAACATTTAAGTACGAAGTCATAAAGTGGGCATTACTCTAGCGCCAAAACTGTTGCACTTAATATGTTCTATATATGTACATATGTACCAGTAAGCAATCAACCTATAAGTATTTATATTTTTAACGGATCACATTAGTCGGTACGTGCGTGCAAAGTATTATTATCTGTTACACGCACTTATACCTGTCAGCAGCAGCTGTAGCGTTTATTGTTGCTACACTCGGGAATTTTTTGTAAATTTACTGTTAAAAGTTTTTTAAATATATATTTAAGCATAAGATATCTAATTTAATTTGCAGTTATTATTTTAAAAAAAACAATATGTATGTAGAGTAGACATAGTAAACTATTTTTATTATGAAATATAATGAAAAATTTACTTTAGCTAGAGCTATAAAAAAGTTCCACACAGTTCGACGACCTTTCCTTATAAATTAAAAAAAACACAACTGCTAATAAGTGGAAAAATGCCAAGTGGTCCCCGTAGTTAGTACACCTACATATATCCCGTGTAATAAGTTTTAAGCGAATTCGATAAATTTTTTAAAAACTGTATGCCATATTGGATCCGTTATTTTACATTTTTTAAAACTGACATCATATTCATAATTAACCACCCTAAAAATCTTTTATAAAAATTTATTGAACCATATGAAGTAAAAAAAAGTAAATACATTCGTATTCGCTAAATTCAGGCTGATGCGAATACGAATGTATTCGTATTCGCCAAATTGAGACGAATACGAATACGAATATTTTTCCAAAGAAAATAATTAAATAAATGCATACATCCTAAACGAAATTTAAATAAATGACTAAAAATCTTAGTTTGTACATATACATTAATTTTTTTTTATAGAAATTTGTGTTTTGTATGATTTTCAAATATTATTCAATGACGATCATTAAAATTTTGGGTACTTGTTATTAACTTTAAAGTACGCCAACAAGAGTGTGATGTCCTTTTTCATAAAATTTTTTTATATTTCATATTGCATATAATATTCGTATTCGTATTCGCAAATATCGTTTCAAATATTAGTATTCGTATTCGCGAATATCATTTGAAATATTCGTATTCGTACTCGCGAATATCAAAAATTGACATTCGTTACATCACTAATACATACATATGTATGTCAGTATTTGTGGAAAGTAAAAACAACCAAATATAGAAAGAAGAGTTGCAGATTGATCATAGAGAGTAAGTTGGAATAAATAAATTTTAATATATGTTAAATTAAATTAACAATTGCTTTTTTTATATTGTTATAAAAATAAAACAAACAAATTAAATTAAAATAAGCTTTAATTTTCCAAATTTGTATATTTTCTATGTCATTTTGTTCTTTCCGTACGCTTTCAGTTATAAAATTTGAGCGTAAGCAAAATAGAGAAAAATTTCTATATTGCGCAATCAATAATCTGGTAATACCGCAACTTCGCAGCAACGGAATGAATGATTACAAATTTTGCTTCCGCAACAAATATGCTTTCCGCAATCGCGGAACGAAATGAATAATTAGACCCATTTTATAATAATAAAAGTGAAAGAAATTTCAGAAATTAATAATATGTAATATAAAAAAATAATAATTGAAATTTATATGCTGGTGGTTTAGCATTTCTATATACGACAAAAAATAAAAATAACTCATTCTGATTGTTGGTCATATTATATTTAAAAAAAAAAAAAAAAAAAAACAGAGTAGGAATTTTATATAAAGTCTATATCTAAGTTTGAAAGATTACAGAAACGTTTATGGATGTGGTGCAACGGATGAAAATCAAAAGATTTCGTCTTTGTTGTTTTGTTTGGTAAGAATTGAAAAAAAACTCACTTAGCTTAACACTTAATAAGAAACTTACAGCCTAATTTATAAAACATATTAAGGCTTTATACAAAGGGGTTTTAAAACAAATGTTCGTAAAAAATTTTTTCTTAAAAAGCCTTTCTAAAGCTTTAATAAATTTTATAAATTAGGCTTTTAGTATTTATTAGAAAATAATGTGTTTTGGAGTGTTAGTTAAAAAGAAGTCAAGAAGTTACAATTGAATAAAAGAAATTAATATGGCATCTACAACGCCTTCTAATTGCTTTTGAATTTGCATAAAATACGCATAGTATTTTTGGGGTTTTATAAGCATACAAAGTGAAATAAATACAAGAATCATATATGCATGTACATAGTTTTAAGCTAGTCTGGGACGTCGCTTGCAAATAGTGTGGTCAATTTAAATTTTTAATTAACTTTATTTTTTATTTTTGTCGTCCCAATTTCTGAAATCGAACACTGTGCAGCGGCAAGGATCGTACAAACATCGTTAGCAAAAGCTTACAACAGCTAAAACCTCTTCGTTGCCCTATAAAAAAAAAGTTTATCAAATCATTAGATAAAACCCTTCAAAATATTGTAGAAAAAAAAGTAATAGGAAGAGAAATTTTTCCAAGTCTGGCAATACAATAAGTCTGCCCGGAACAAATAACAAAAAAGAGGAAATACGGAAACACACAGGAATACTTTCGTTTTTTTTTTAGATAAAAAAACACGTTTTAATAAAATAATATGCATATAGAAAAAAATCCATTTAAAACTGCGAGCAAGAAATAATATTGTATATGATGCGCAGAAAAGCGCGACCAAAAAAGCATTAAGAAGTTTTTCACGTTGTTGGGTGTATTTTGCACTGCTATGCTGGGGTATTTGGCCAAGAGCCAGTAAACAAAAAAAGGATAATAGAATTTAAATCCTTACGCATACTGTATGATTTTTCAAAATCATAACACGCAGAAAAATATGAAAAAAAAGCTCGCTGTGCTTAAGGAGAAACATAAAACAACAAAAATCTATTTGCTATATTTCAATGGAAATTTGTGGTATGTAGGAGAGTTTGTTCATATGTACATACATATGTATATATATGTACATATATCCTAAAGTATGTGATATCTAAGGTAACACACGCATAACTTTTTTATTGTAATTTCAAAATTTGGCATTTTTATGAAGCATATTCAATGGAGTGTTGACCAAACACTCACATCAAAAATTTTATTGGGTTTTTTAAGAAAAGTTTAAATTAGCCTTTACTTTAATGAGAATAAAATTGAAATAAAATATCATTACTTTCTGTTAGAAAAAATAATACTAATAATAAAAATAAATACGTACCTAGTTGGCATCTGCCATGTCACAATAATAATTGTAAGAGGTTTGTGACTGTTCAAAATTTGTGGTTGAAGTATACTGATGATTTGGTTCAAGCGCCAATGAAATACGTATATAGACATGCTAAACCACCAGCAAATAAATTTCAATTATTGTATTATAATAATTTATTTTACCAAAAGGTCTTTAATGTAATTTTCTGATTTGTGCCCATAATTCTGTGGCAATAAGGAAAAAGTGCTTAAGTCATATTTTACTGTTTTGCAGGAGAGCACTTTTAAGCGTTCAAGTAGATTTTCAGAAATTTATTTCTTTTACAATTAAATTGGAAAATTCTCTGTTTCTTTCTTTTATTTTTTTTTAGCAAACATCGTTCTACACACTATAAGTAGTACATTTGAGTTAAAATATACGAAAGTATAAGACCTCAATTAAGCTATTATTTCAAATGAAATCAGAAGTCTAAAAAAATAATCTGCAAGTAATGTTGTCATAACTTCTTGAAAAATCACACAAATTAATTGAGATTTTGACCAGGGGTACTTTCTAATATGCAGGGGGTACTATTAACTTAAAATGAATGAGCTTATCTTAAGCACTTTTTTCTCTTTGCCACAGAATTATGAAAGTGGTAAGTCATATGTATATATTTCTTTGGTCGAGATATTTAGTAGATTTCATTTGAACATTTCAATATATATTTTTATATTATGCTACGTTTTAATTAAGAGTTGTACTAGTTTGGATTAATATAAAACTAATAGTATAATTTACTAAACTAACTAAAACAATTATTTATTTTCAAATTTATTTGCTGGTGGTTCAGCTTGGTCTATATGCATTTCATTGTTGCTGTAACAAATCATCAGTAGACTTCAACCAGACATTTTGAATAGTCACAAACCTCTTATCTTATGCACAGACTTTCAAGAACTATTTGAGAATTCACAAATATTAATATTTTTGAAAAATAGACTAATAATAGTATTTATTGTAAATATTGTAATGTATTGTATAGTATTGTAAATATTTATTGAAGTTTCTTTAAGATAAATTTAATATTTCGAAGCAAAAATGCATTTGACTTAGGTTACGTCAACACAATGCCAAAATATTCAGTTCTGTGATTGAAATCCATTTTTATAATGAATAGATTCAAAATAAAAAAATCTTGTCATGTGCTTCACCAAAAATGATAAAGGGTATATACTTATATAAGTTTATTCATTCCGTGTGTACCATTAAGTATATACTATATATTGTGTGTCCCGTTTGTGTAACTTGTGAGAACTTCTCGCATCGAGATAAATTAAAGTAATATCTTGGTTGTCCTATTTTACACAGGGTTACTCACATAAAAACTTATATAAACTTACAAAAATATCAACAAACACAGTTTTTCTCTCACTCACCCTGTCTTTCATAGGATGATAATTTTTTCGACTCGAAAAGTTCTCACATTCCTTACAGAAACGAGGCAAAAACGAATATGCGCTGTCCGCCGGTCCGTCCACCTATCTGTACGTGAAATAGGTTTTCTGATGCTCCCAGCAAAGCTAGAGACTTCCGTCTGGGACTGCTGTGTCAGAAATGTTTTAAAATATATTGGTATTTAAAATACGCAAAATCAAAAAGATGGTTTCAGAGCTGGAAAATTTAACATTTTTTTTGGCATATACATACATACATACATATGTACATTAAAATAACTAGCTAAAACTAATTCTTGTTTTTTGTTAAATAAACCTATTTTATAGGTAATCAATCAGAATAAAATCGGCATTCGAAATAAAAAAATACATAATAACACCATTCCAGGGTTGGGAAATATTAACTTTTTTTGGTATATAAAAGTAACCAACTAATGCTATAAACACAACTGGGACGAACGACGAATTTGAGGTTACGAAAAGAAATAGAATACATGACTGTTTATAAAAATATACACAATTACGTTGGACAAAAGTTGCCGTGCGTAACGAACTTGCAATAGATTTAGTTTTATTTGGTACGCCGACGAACGACGAAAAAAACAATTTTCTCTTTCTCCCTGTCTGTCTTTGTACACACAACAACCAACTTGATCAAATATGACAGAGAAATTCGGTGAGTAAATTCGTCGTTATTGTGCTTCACACGACGAATTTATGCACCGAATGCGTATCGACGTATTCGTCGACGTGGATGAAATTCGTCGTTCGGGCCAATTGTGTTTATACCATAAAACTAATTTTTTTCTCCCTACATTAAACATTTTAAAAGAAATATGCTGGTATAAATAAATTAGAAAAATCTAAAAGTATGATTCCAGGGTCAGTTAGTTTGCACTTTTTTAAAAAGTCGATTCCAGAATTGGAAAATTTAAACTAAATAGTAACTAAATAAAATTAATTTTTTCTGTTAATTAAACCTATTTAATTTTTTAGAAAGAAATCAATTAATATTAAAGATTAAAAAAATCAAGAGTGGTTCCCATCCATGGTGAAAATAAATTCATCCTTTTTTTATCGCATTTGATATTTTTTTCCACTTTGCTTTTTGGCACGATTTTTTACTGAAATTAATAGGTTCTTTACACAAATATTCACTGTGGGCGAATCCTTCTTCCTCAGGGAAGCAAACCAAGTGGAAAATGTACACAACAAATCATAATATTAAACTGCATTTACAGTGTCTCAGAATTGTATTTCTGAAAATTCTTAGAAACTCTGGAAAAATATAACTTATTGAAAAATCTTACTTCGAGCTCTATGAAGAAAATAGCCACTGTTACCAAACAATTCTTTTTCAGCGAATCAAACCTAGTAGAAAACAAAGGCAACAAATCAAGCTATGAAACTGCATTTGCAGTATATCTGAATTGTAATAGGGAAAATTTTTAGAAACTCTTGAAAAAAATATAACTTAGTGAAAAATCTTACCTCGAGTTCTATGAGGGAAATGGCCTCTGTGGCCAAACTCTTCTTCCCCAGCAAATCAAGCCCAGTGAAAAATAAAGAAAACAAATCATACTATTAAACTCTGCGTTTATATGTGTATCTGAATTGTATTTGTCAAAATTTTTAGAAACTCTGTGAAAAAATCTTACTTATTACCAATAAACAACAAACAAACAAAATTTGTCTTAAGTAGATCAATATATAAGCAAATTAACTAACATGTGCATAATTAGTAAAGAACAAACGACAATGGCAAGACTGTTGTAAATTTAGAGATGGTAAATTTGAGCTTTCATTACAAAACACCTTTCAGCTAATTGAAATACGATGAATCAAAACAATTCACATATTCCATTTGCATAAAAGTTACGTAAATAAAGCAAAGTCTACATCAACTGACACCACACACAGTGTACCAAACACAAAAGAACGCTGATGATGAAGGTTTAATGGCCTTCGAAAACAGCTAGTTGTTCCGTTCAACTATGTGTTAGTCAGAATATTTACAATTAACTTTAGTGTTACTTGTTCTTTAATAATTATCACATGCAATTTGGCCTAAAAAGCGATACGAACTTTAGCCCGTTCAAATCATAAATAAAAAAAATTAAATTTTTTCACAAAGAAAAAATTTTAATAAAAAAAATTCAATTTGGGGACTTTTGGGGATGATAAATCAAAAATTGGGGATAAGCACTACAAAAAACTGGCAACACTAACAGATATGAATATATACATATGTATATGCACTTATTAATGCCATTTCTCATATTCCAATTTGTTTAAAAATTCATATTAAGTAGCTGATGTTAGCCAACAATCTCTGCGACAGTATATATGTAGGTATGGGTGCCACTGATACAGAAACATGTGGCATTTGCCGCCGTCTTTAAGAAACTGCAATAATTAAATTTATAAAATAAATTCATAGTGTATTACGGCTTACCCTCAAATTTTTGAAAATCAAATATTCTTTATTTAACTTGAATTGTGGCTGGAAATGACCGCACACATGATACAAAATAAATATGTATATGTACATACATATATTCATATTTGTTGGAATCAATCAACGAAAAAAAAGTACTACTTTTGATTAAAATTTGTTGCCCACCAACTAATACAAATAAACGTATAAAAGGATTTCTTTGAAGAGGGGAGAATAACAGGACCCCCGAAAATCCTTTTAATAAACCCACACGTAAAGCGAAAAAATAAAAGACAAATGAAAGAATTGTTGGCAGTATGTAGTATTAAAATACGTACAGACATACACACACCCACTCCAAATGATCCATGGATCTCTTGAACAAAAAAATATAAATTTTGACATTTTTGGTGGTTTAATATTTTGGGGAGGCAAATTGTGGTTTTTTATTATTCAAATATTAAAAAATAAAGGCAACAGCAGCAACAAAACAAATCAAATATATTCATAACGTTGTCATCTATAGTTGTTTGATGATTTTGCTCAGCTGCTGTTACTGATGTCCTGCTTCAGTAAGCTTCCTTTTGATTTAAGCCACCAATGAAGCGTCAAAAGAAAAAAGGGAGCTGCATTTTATTATTTTACATTGGTGGATAAAACAAATATGTAAAGCACTCATGTTTGTTTTTAGATTAAAATTCATATAAATATTTTTTGTTTTTTAATTTTTTTTTAATATGATACTCGTATGTGACTTTGTAACAAGAATGGGTTAAAAATCTCATTGTAATGAAAGTGTAATTATGGTTTGTTGTTTTGTTATTATTATTGTTGAAAATAATTTTCGATTTTCTAGCGGCAATTGTGAAACGTGATGTTATTGTTCATTACATACCAAAAAAAAATAATAAAAAATAACGCATTTAAATACTATATGATTTTTAAAAAATTTTATAACATATCGCTGATTTAGCAGTTTGCCAGAAAACGTGTTTTCAATTTACACACAACTTAATGGAGAAAGAAAATTTTATTTTTCTCTCAAGATCTGAGTAAACAAGATATTTGTATGAAATGTTTACACAATATGAAGAACGATATGCATCATTCAGGGCAATCAATTATTGCCAATCATGAATAAAATTCCCCATTTTCCAATTGGAATTTTTCGCTTTCTCTATTACTTGCTATTAGTTGGAATTGTTTCCCGGGAAAATATTCATGATTGCCCTGAAGAACTCAAAAAATCCCAAAACAACAGCGCTTTATGTGTGTATATTACTTTTTTGATTTCTTCTACTCTCACCCCCCAAATCGGTTGTTTTATGTAAAAAAAATACAAAAAAATTTCATATCGATAAGTTGTGTTTTAAAGGGTGCGTCCGGAAATCAAAGTTGGCTCTCAAGCCCATATATTCAATGTAATTTTTTATTTTTTTTAGATTTATTTGGACTATATATACTGTATATGTATGAAATAATTAAATATATTTAATCTCTTATTGTACATGCTTAAAATAAAAAAATTTTCATATAAATATAATTTTGTTGGTTATTTTCCCCATTATTTTCTAAAATATTAATTTTAGCAAAAAACTTTCTTTGAGACTAATGTTGTTGACTTGAAGAGCAATAATATTGCCACATGTCATATTCTTGTAAAATAATTTTTTAAAAAGATAGTCATATGTACAAAATTACATTGAAAGTGGGCTTGAAGGCCAATTTTGAGGGCCGGAAGCACCGCCTAAAACGCAACTTATCGGTATGAATTTTTTTTGTATTTTTTTACATAAAACTGAACTGATTTGGGGGGTGAAAGTAGAAGGGATCAAAAAAAAAAAGTATCCATATAATTAACGGGTACGCTAATGTACATGCATGACGTTTGTATACGCGCCCATGCGTAGAAAGAGCACAAGTATCACAAATTTTTCAGTCACGAACTATTTTCTTCTTTATTCCTATACCCGAAATAAGTTGAACAAATGTATTGCTAACAGTGTAGACCATTTCGCTGTAGTAAAACATTTGAAAATCCCTCATATCTTAAAAGTTTTTGTAAGAGGTCTTGTGCAGGTCTTTAGTACATATGTATAACATTTGATATTTATATGTAGGTATGCAAAACGTAATTTTAAAACAATTTGTTAAATCCTTGCAAACGTGTCTCAAACTAATAACTGTTTATTAAGTTAATAATGTAGACGTGATTTTCTGCTTTTACGCTGCTTGTTCTGCCAAGAAAATAATTCATTTATTAAAAGCATATCCCTCTCATTTACTTGAATAACGTTGCAACTCAAAAAATTCCATTTATGAGTAAATAATGCAGAATTAATCATTATACATATCATTATTCAGTTTATGTTACTATTTCATACAAACATATTGTATACTCAACTCTGCAGATAAAAATAATTTGTTCTTTTTTCGTTAAGTTGTGTGTAAATTGAAAACTTTAAACAATTTTTTTTTTGAAATATGACGTTGTTCAATTAAATGAGCAATATATAAACATACATATTTACGTATCTTTGCCGTAGCATATTTAGATTTGTATCGTTTGGTTTGGAGGATTTTTTTTTGCAATCAAGATTTCTTGTCTTTAAGAATATGTTTGGTTCATACGGATTTTTAACAGTCTAACTGTTTGTTCGCCCTTTCTTTGATTTGTCTGTCTGGGATTGAATTATTCGCTCATTTGTTTATTTAGATTTTTCGCACGTTTATTGTTATTTTCCTTTCTAAATCATTGCCACACATTTCTCTCACTTTATTTTAAATGTTGGTTTAAGGAAAAGTCATTTTTTTGCTTCGATGGAGCATCTTTGGCTTTTTTATTTTCATTTTTATAAGCATTTTATTAAACAGCACACACACACACACTCATTTAAATTTCATAAATTCTTTTCTTTATAGAAAAGGTATTTTTATACTAAATCTGTATGCAGTATACGTGTATATATGTATGTAAGTATGTGTTTATGTATCTACGTACATACGAAAACATTAAGTGTAACAGACCCACATTTGGTGGTATTTTTATAAATAAATCTTATAGAAGGTCAGGTTTTTCTTTTGAGTTTTATTACGGCTGTTTAAAGATTTCTTACATATTTTAAAAATTTTTCGGTTTTACTTAACAGATACATATGTATGTACATATTTTAATAGAAAAAAATAAAATTTTCCAGTAGAAATTGGTCATTGATTCATACATAATGGGAGAACTAATGCATTCTTTGAAAAGCGAATGGGTAATTTGATCAGACAAAATAATTACACATTGATTACCACGTCCACTACCAAATCTGAAGAAGAAGGAATTCATTGTTTTTGCTTCCCAGCATACCATTATCGGAGCGCTCTTATATATGAGCTCATATATGAGTGATTTTATGAGCTTCTGTGAGTGTTTCTTGCGTGCATATTTCTGAGCTCATAAACGATCGATTTTATGACTTTCTATGAGTGTTTCTTGCGTGTAAATTTCTGAGCTCATAAACGGTAAATTTTATGAGTGTTTTATGCTTGGTTTCTGCGCGCATATTTCTGAGCTCATAAACGATAGATTTTATGTGATTTTTATGAGTAATTTCTGCACGCTGCCAGATAACGGTAAATTCCAGCTAAGCAGAAGAAAGAAGTTACACAAATTTATTCAGTAGTGAATATTTTTGGAAGCGTAAAGACAAAATTGTGAGTTACTTTATAATAAATATAAAAATAATACATAATTAAAATAATGAAAAGAGCAAGCTTAAAAGAAAGCAAACTAATAATAAGTGAACTTCGTTCAAATAAATTAAGAAAAGAAAATTATTTAATTCATTTTAATACCATTTTACTTTAACAATACAAATATGTTAACTTATTGAATAAAAAATTCTATTTTGAATTATCTGTTTTTCGTCATTTTCAGGATACTGTTTAGAGTTTTTGATGCTCGCAAAATGAGGCTAAAAAATGTTATTTAATGCACTGGAATAAGAGCTCAAAATGCGTTTTAAAAAGAGTCATAAAATACTCTTTTATGGATAAAATTTAGTGCTCTTTCATGAGTGACCACTTTAGTGGAAAAAGCCACTCAAATATGAGCGTTTTATGACTGTTTATGATTATTTTATGAACTCATTATGAGCGTCAGCGTTCCGACAAAAGAGTCTTTATGAGCTCATTAAGAGCGCATATGGTATGCTGGGAAACTACTCTTTTATGCATAAGATTTAGAGCTCTTTCATGAGTGACCACTTTAGTGGAAAAAGCCACTCAAATATGAGCGTTTTATTACTGTTTATGATTATTTTATGAACTCATTATGAGCGTCAGCGTTCCGACAAAAGAGTCTTTATGAGCTCATTAAGAGCGCATATGGTATGCTGGGTTGTGACTGTCGAGTGTTCGTGTGTGTTTGCCATGCAATTTATTAAAAAAAATATTTATGTAGCGTACAAAACCTCATTTTTAATCGAAGACGTAGGTTGTGTTTGAAAGCGTGCCTGTGAAGTTCAATTGAAGTAAAAATTGTGTAACTTTTGCAAAAATTGTGTTTAAAAGTTATGCATTGAAGAAGATTGATAGCAAAATACAAAATAAAAAAATTTAGTCTATTAAAGGTCGTGATACACTAGCAAACACATTCGATTCCGTTTAGAAAAGACAATAGATCAGGGTTGTATTTTGTTCGTAAGACGAGCGTTGTGTATAATAGTAAGTCATAACTTTAAATAACAATTAATACATTAAGGGCTAATAAATCAGTGCAATTTAATCTCTATTTTTGGTTTAAAATGTGTTTAAACCAACAAACCCATATATCAGTACAGTATTTAAACCATCTGTAAACGTATAATATTGGGCGTTTAAACCATCCAATACAGGGCATATGGTTTTGTTACTTACGGACCATTTGTTTTGCATTGAAATAGCTCTCGACTTTTTTCTTCAGATCTTGTTCGATCTGTTGTCTTACACTCTATTGTTATTTTATACTATTCTACTTCGCCAATCATAAATATAATTTTTTCTCAGTAAAATTTGGCGACCTTAAATTACACTTTTTAAATTGTTTGCCTCTTTGATTCTGCAAAGAATTGATAGCCTGCTGCAAAACAGCTGATTTTGACATTTATTATAGTGCTGACAAATTATTATTATTTAAACTACACATAAGGTATGGTTCACTATGATTTACTCCTGTTGAGTTTAAACTACATATAAATATGAATTTCGTTTAACTAAACCAGCGTTTAAACTTTCATTGATTTATTAGCCATTAAACAAAAATCCTTACAACATTAGTTTTAAAATAAATTCCAAAAATTTTGTTTCTCACTTACCATCACATGACAATGTTACATCTGCTAGTAGATCGGATTTGAATAGATTTGAAAATGTTATGGCCAAATTTGATGAATACGAGTTCCATTTTAAACAAAACTGTTGTTGGGGATCCATGATGATGAAATTTTAACGCAGGCCAAAAACGATGGAAAATGAAAATAAAATGTTGCTTTAAAAAACAAAAGCAGCCAAATTGATGATTTCTCTTTCTTAAGTTGTGTTGATTTCTTCTTTCTCTTTGTTGTCGAACACGAAAAGTTTTGAATTTTGTTTAATTACTTTTTTTACAAAATCTTTTCTTTTTGTAAAAATACACGAAAACAAAAACGTTCCAAACAGATTTTTAATTCTTATTTTTTTGTTGTTGTTGACAATTGGGATTATTTGTTGCTGATGTTATTGAGGTAAACGTTAGAGCCAAACCATAAATTTTGAATTTTTCTTATATAAAATTTTCGTCTCTTTCTCAAACAGCGACAGTTTTGCTGTATTTTTTGCAACGTTATTGAATTTCTTCGTGTTGATGTTGTTGCTCTCTGTGCCGTCTGTGCCGAGATATTTTCTCGATAATAAGAATGATGCTGATGCCAAACAGAATTTTTTTGAATTTTTATAATCCCAATTAAATGCGTTTTTAGCATTTATTTATTTTATTTTATTTGTTGCAAAGTGAATCCTGGTTTTCCTCGAAATATCGCTGATGTACAGGAAGTTGTTTTCACGTTCTTCAAAATGTTATTGATTTTATTATTTTGTAGTTAAAACAACGTTAAGTGCTGCAATAGAAACAGAATAGTTTACATATTAGAATAGTAAGTCAATGCACATTTAGTTACAAAAAAAACTTAACAAATGTAACTGGATGGAGAAAATTATGACATTTTGTGAGTTGTTTCAAATTGCATTATTTTAGGCCAAGAATGTGAAAATTGTATCAGGCGAACATGACGTCATGTCTACATTCCTGAACTCTTACTCAGAAATTCATACATATTTAAATATGCAAGGCGAATCCATATCAGGTGGTCTCAATCTCTCAGCTGACTAATTTCGCCGCTTGTTATTCAAGGCAATTTCATATAAGGTATATGCAGCTCAATTCGCTTTAAGAAATCTATACTTGAAATGTCAAGAAAATGTACTGAAAAATGTGTGTTGACATCCAAAGTATATTAAATTTACAAGGGGCGAAAATAGTCACATTATCCCTTGCGACCACCTAGTATGAATTCGCCTTGTTGTTATTTAAATATCCCCAGATGTCAACAGACATTTTTCGGTAAATTTTTTTGACATCAAAAGTATAATGTTTCAAAGCGAATTGAGCCTAGTACACTTTACTAGCGGCACAAAACATACAGAAGTGTCACGAGACGGAAGATAAGGGTATTTTTCTGATTGTCTCGTTTTCCCTAAAAATTTTGTCGGCGTTTTTATTTTGATACTTCTTTGTAGTGCAATCCATTTTTATTAGTTGTGTTAATTGGTAACTAGTAATACACTACAGTATCAAATACAATATACTTTTCTTTTTCTCCACGAGTTTAAAAAAAACCTGATTGGAGCTGTTTTTACCTGTCACTTGCTTCACTTCTGTGTATTCTGAATTTTTCTTACATGTATGTACGTATGTACACTGAAAGAAAAACACTTCTTAATACAACGATCAATTTCATTAATAAAATGAGACATTACATTAAATTGATGCAAATTACATTAATTAATGAAATCTTTTCAATGCTTAATATTTTGCATTTCGTAGTATCATTTATGTTACAAAATAATTTTAATTCGGGCAATGAAAAACTTAAATACATGTTTTTATGAATTCTTTATAAGTCTTATAAACAATATTTACTTTAAATTGATTAGGTGACATAAAAGAAGATCAAAGTATCAAACCACAATTGTAATTAATTTTATTTTGTGTGTTTATTTATTAAGAATATATATTGTAACACTTTAAATAAACAAAAAGTTCTTATATCTTAAGTATAAGTATACTCTGTCCCATATTCGAGCTCTCTAGTATAATAACTAGAGACACATTATTTGTATTTTTTACATTAAATATTAGCTTTTTTACAATGTATACAATTGCAATTACATATATGTATTTCGAGCATGATGTAAAGAAAAAAGAACTACTAAAAAACTTTACTACAGCAACAAAAGTAAAATTGTTAGTTAAGAGGTAAAAAAGAGGAGTGTAACTTAATTAGCATGTCACCCAAAATTTTTTATTATTTATGTTTGGAAACATGTTTTTATCTTTTGCATAAAGGCTAATGTCAAATCAGCTATTTGTATTTGTAAGTTGCTTGCTTTGAATTGTTTTATCATTGGCGTCTATAAATATGGCAGAGTATGGTAGGAACACCAGATTCGCTTTGAATGAATTCATTACTATCGAGATATAAAAAGGCCTCAGGTGGTACATATCCATTTTGAAGTGTCTTATATATATATTCGTTGTTTTTGTAGTATGGAGCCATAATCACATTATTTTCATAAAATTCACTGCTGCTATGTTAAGGACTCCTTAGAAGATGAATAATAAAATTATCGATCCTACTCGCAAAGAAAATATATGGTTGTAGAATGGTTGAGAAAACAATATTATGTTCTCAGAAACAAATGTGTGGTCTTTGAAAACAATTTATTGTTATTTTAAACATTTATTTTGTTACGGTAAGCAAAGTAATGTTTGAATTTAATAATTACATTGTTGTATTCATAAAAAAGTGTGATATGGTTAGAGTTTAACAATATAGTTTTGCTAAAAATTTATAACTGCAACATAATTTTTATTATTTTTTAAAAATAGTATAATTTAAATAACAATATAATGTTATCCAAAACCATACTATGTTAAGTTTTAAAAAAAAATCTTTTTTAGAAACCTCTTCTGTCAGTTCAGTGTTTCGTTTGTAAGCTATCGGTATTGCACGCGTCGTGTTAAATAAATAAAGTACAACCAAACAAAAGGGTAGATAGATAAAAACATATACGTATATATGTATGTGTATCTCTTTATACAGACGTGTCTGTATTTCGTGTGGACACACATTTGTGAGTATAAATTTCTAAATATACATACATATAGTTTATTTCAATAATATTAAGTTATTTTAATTTCGAATTTAACGCACAGCTGTTTTAGCCAATAAATATATGATTAAAAAAGCGCAAACATTTTCTTTCAAATACTCTTAGTTTCTACATATACGATGGTAATATATTGTACCATATTTGACATCCATATGTTAGTATAGGACGTATTAATGATTACAATTTTAATTAATCTATAGTTATGGAAATTATAGTTTTGTTGTAACTTCAATGAAATACTTTCGTAACTACAATGAAGAAAAACCTACTGATGCTGGTTAGTAGGCAGTGTGCTTCCCTTGTAGTCACAGGTTCGAGTGATGGAGATAGGTCAAAGTATATTTTTTCAATATATACATACATATATTTATTTATAAGTTATAACCAGGGAAACCAGAAATATGCTCCAAAAAAAGTGATTTATGCGCATTCAGTATGCACTAAAAACTTCGAAATATGCACTAAAAACTCAAAAAATATGCTCTTAAAAATATCATAAGTTGGATTATTTGGAAATGAAAATCTAGTCTTAATTCATCAATTCAATAGATTTGCATATAAAACAAGACTAAAATAAAATAAACCGAAGAACGAAAAAAATTAACAGAGAATAACTGAGTTTGAAGTGCAGTGAAAATAAAAGTACCATACAAATTTTGATTAAAACAAATAATACAAATACATTTTCTTGGATGCTCTTATACAAATTTAATTTAAATTTTTAAAGACCTCGATATCAGAACTCAGGCTTTGGAACCGTATTTTGGATAAATAAAACAAGATCTTTTTAGAATTTTAAATAAAAATCGTTTCTGTCTCATCTAAATAAAATTTTATACATTGAAAATGTTTTTTAAACGTCTACTCGGGGCAGACAGAGTCCGTCAAAAATAGCAAAACTGAATTTGTATTAAAACTAACGTCCGTAAAGCTGAGTAATATATAAGTAAAATGTATACACTACATGGAACATTATTGATTTAAGAAAATTAATGAAAGCTAAATCATTGCTTTTTTGACTTCCATGATTTATAGCGTTGGAAGTTGGAAGAAAAAATTCTATTATAAATGACAAAAATTGAAATCACCATGATTTTCAGAACAGGCCCGTTAGATGCCGAAAAATAAAAATTAAAATTCTTTGCTAACCCCATAACTTCTATAAAAATTTTTTTCATTAGAACTTAAATTTTTATTTTGAAAATAAAATTTTAATAAGTTTCTAGAAAAAAATTATATATATTTTTCGGAATGGAGTGTCTTTTTAAAAGCTTGCGTCAAGTGGGTTAAAATAAAAAAAATCTATAAAGTATCAAAATATGCCGTAAAAGCGTAAACTATGCTCTAAAAATTCAAAAATATGTTAAAAATATGCCATTAATACTGATATATGCAAAAACATGCCTTAAAGAGTAAAATATGTAAAAATATGCACTAACAAATCGATACCAAAATTCATAAAAAGTTCTGAAACGGATAAATATTTTGTCACGCATAAGCACTTCACACAAGAAAAAACATGCAACTGCATATTTGTGGTTTCCCTGGTTGTAACTTTTCAAATAGATTAAACAATGTTGAAGTAATTAATTAAATAATATTGAATTCAAATTTCATTAATGGTGGTATGTATATATTTATGTATTTAGTGTGTATCTAAATAATATTTGAGGTTGTTATGGCTGCAGCGGTAAGCTCGTTAACTACCACGCGATGAGTTCCAAGTTCAAATCTTGGCCGGGGAAGAAAATTATATACAAACATTTTTCTGATGCCTGCATCAATATACACAAGTTGAATAATTAATAAACTACAATGATCACATTAAATTAATGAATCAGAGTCATTACAACAATAAGTCATTGTTGCTAAAGGCTTCATTAGTCTTTACTTTCTGTTGCTGTTCTGTGCCGTTCTTTTCCGTATAGAATATTTTGCAATTACTTTTTCTGTGAAAAAAGTCAGCTGGCAACCTATAGAGTTGATTACACTTGTACACAAAGTATCACAACACACTAATACATACACACTTTTGGCTGTCACTTAACGTTGAATTCTATTTTCTACAGATGTGTCCGCAACAGAACAGAACGAAAAAGGAAAAACTAAGCACACATACAGATTTTCAACTAAACAGAAACTAAACAGCTGATTCAGAACAGAACAGCACGTAAAAACTAATTCTGCCTTAACACAATGATACGATAATATCAAAAAATTATCAGGCATGTTCGACACTCGCATCGTTTTCAAATTGCATGTGAGTTTCAAATCGCCAGAGTTGTTTCTGTATGTTCTGTAACACATGCGTTTTGCTTGCAACTTGCCATATTGATTTAGGTCAGCTGTTTGTTGAAATCGTCAGTATATAAGTATGGGAGTGTCAGAACATGCCCGTATATGTTACGTTACGTCTCAGTAATAAAATACTGCTATGATAGACATGACAAATTTTGTTAATTTAATGAAATATTTCATTATCAAAATGTAAGACTAACGTCACTTCATGGTATAAACTAAAAAGTTTCATTGCAATGATTAAACTTAAACGAGTAAAGCGTTGCATTGGTTGAAAAATAATGCCCAAATATTAAGCATAATGTCAAAAATCATTGCATTGTATGCCGGACGGTATATTTATACAAGGTAGACTTTCAAATTCAATTCGCTTTGAAAAATTTGGACTTGGAACTGGCACAAGACACAAACCCAACCGTTATTTATTTTTTGTGAATGGCAGAGTACCATTTTTAGGCAACTAAACTTAGTTGAATTGCGAACGACAATTTATGTATGTATGTATGTTATTTAAATTTATTGTCTTTCCGTAGCGAGAACGTCTGAAGCAAGTTTATATGAAATAAGCAAGATCTTTGCCAAACTAATCAACAATTCCTTTCAGTTATTTTCAAATAAAACTGTGGAATTTCTTTGCTAACTCTAAAATTGCAATAACGAAAAAAAGCTGATAAATGTGATTTGTTGTTGCATCCTTTTTTTAGACACTTTAATGCTTGTAGGCGTTATTTAACGGTACTTTAAATACTGTGCAGCGTAAAATTAAATGGAACTCACCTTATTTTAAGACAGATCTTTGAATATTCTAAACATCAAACACACAATCAAAGAGAAAAAAGAAATAGCCCTAAGGGTGTTCATTTCTTGTTTGTCTTCAAACCGAAAGAATCCCTGTTTGAAAATGAAATTCACTAGAATTTTATAAAGAATAATCAAAAGGCAACCGAAAAAAAAACTAAAAATGAATTGAAAAAATAAACCGTTGCTGTTATATTCAAAGAGTAAAAAAAAACTACAAAGAAATGAAGTCAATAACAAAATAAATGCATATTGAATAACAAACATTTATTTGAATGAAAAATGCACATCCCAGCAGAACATTTATTCTAAATACGAGTATTTTCAAAGACACCAAAATAAGCATGGTTTAATTAAACAGGTGACTGCGTAAGGATTTGTTATACAATAATACGGCAACCAGAGCTGTGAAAAGAACGGAAGAATGTCAAAAGCACAAAAATATTTGTACCAAAACCCAAACAAGAAGTTTTTTACACTCGTTAGCTACAAAGCACATAGAGCAAAAAATTATCAGCTGAAGTAGCGTTGCCACCTAGTTAGATGCATCTTGAAAATAATATAATAGAAATAAGTGAGAAATGCTATAAAATGAAATGATGTTAGAAAAAGTTATTCGTTTGTAAAGAATATACATAGAGGTATCTACAGCACATGCAATGTTTATAATATGAGCACACATCGCTCATTTACCCAAACAACGTCATAACTCAAAAATACTAGTTTGTCAGAAAACGATTTTAAAATTTAATTTTTTTTATTTATTTATTTTAAGAGAACTGACACTGAGGCAATAAATGTCAATTTCTACTATTAGGTGTTACCTTCTTTAGGAAAGGGATAGTGATAGAGAAGACATGTGATGAAGGAAGAGATAGAGGAAAACTTCATTCTTTTACAACTCTGCTTTTTGCACGTTTTTAGTAATGCAGTGTTGCAGCGCCTCTGGTGTCAAATGAGGCGTATTAAATTCTTTTTTGAAGCTGTGTGTATTAGCCATTTTATTGGTTATTTTACTTCGCCGATAATTCTGCTACACAACGAAGGAGGGCGCTCTGATCTTACATTAGAATTAGTATTTGCTGAAGTCGGTATAGTTCAGTGAAGAGTGATGCCTTCATCACTTGAACTTTCCTACAACAATTGATACAAAGCGACACTAAGACAGCACATCAGAAAAATTTGTGGTGTTGTTATTTAATGACTTTTGGATACCGGGCTCGATCCCAGGACGTTCGGTTTTGTAGCCAACGGCCTAACTACTTCAGCCAACGCCACCCTCATTTACACAAAACTTAAAACTTATTTTGCTTTCAAGATTTGATTAAACAAGACATTTATGTATATGAAATTTTTACACAATATCCTCCTATCACAATTCTACATCATTAACTCAAAATTTCCATTTTTTAAGTTATGACGTTGTTTGAGTAAATGAGCCATATATTCTTTATATCTTGTTGATTTTAAAAATTGTTCTTATATTTTTTCAAGGCAAACTCATATAAGGTATACTCGACTCAATTCAATTTGATGTCAAAATATGTACTGAAAAATATGTGCTGGTAGCTAACGTATGCAAATTACAAGCGGAGAAAATAGTCCGAGCAGTTGCGACCAAGAAATATTGTTGCCTAATGGAAACAAAGTGTAAAAAGGTTGTGAAAAATCGAATAAAGATGTTAGTTTTGTAAAGTCCAGATTCCGACACGTCAACTTTTTTCGATCAACTTTTAACTCAGCTGGTAGAAAAAAGAGATATTTATATTTCCTTCTCCGCCTTTCTTACAGCTGAATTACGAGTTCATCAACAAACAGAAGGCATACATATGTGTGAAAAGACACGAAGATTTTTTTTATATTTTTAAAATTATTTCGTAACTCTCAGTAATATAATGAGATGATGGTTTTGTACGCTTTTTTTTAAAGTTTTGGTTGAAGTCCTCCGATAATTTTCTTAAGCATAAACGAAATACATAAGGCATTAAAGACTAATAACGGTCTAATTCATAAAAAATATTTTAGGTTTATTACAGCTTTATTTGACAAATTTCCCATAGAAATACGTCAAATAAACGTTTAATAAACCTGAAATATTTTTTATGAATAAGGCAGTAAATGTCAAATATATATACTTCGGTATTCTTCTTTCTTCCGATTTAAATTTTTGATATTATTTTTGACTTGAAGGCTGATGATTTTTGTATCAGCAACATTCTCTTAGTTTTCGATTGCGGTAGTTTACATATATACGAGTAAATGAAAAAATTAAGGCCTTATTTTGTAAAACTCAACGCTTAACATTTACAAAATTTTCTATGGAAACAATATAAACTACAACAACAAATCATATACAAAATTTGTCAACGTTTACTGCTGCATTTTACAAAATAAGTCCTTAAAAGTCGTTTCTGTAATAATGTTTTCACTGACATAGTGTTAATAAAAGTTAGTATTATAACGTTGAAATGAACTGCAAGTTTACTATGCAAAATGATTTTATTAAAACCAACTTGAAACCATTATTGAAATGATTTTAGAAAATACAACCTTGCTTTGGGTGTGCTAAATTCAGTGCTACCAAGTTAAAATGACCGGAAGCAGCTGATATTGTTCATGACAGTGAATAAGAATAGATACCGATTGAAACATGTTCAACTTAAAAATGGATGCATCAGCAAGAATAATACAAAATATTGCGTAGAAAAAGAATCTTTTGGATGGAAAACAACTAATATATATCTGGAAATTGAAAATAGACGATATGAATGACATCCATTTTCCGATTAAAAAGGCTTAGTTTATGACAAATTTCACTTCACTTTGTATAAGTAGTTCTACTATTTTAGAATGTTTATAATTTAGAATGTTTTTCATACAAACAGAAACGGCTTTTGAACACGCAAAGAAAATATATGGTTGTAGAATGGTTGAGAAAACAATATTATGTTCTCAGAAACAAATGTGTGGTCTTTGAAAACAAGTTATTGTTATTTTAACCATTTACATATTTTGTTACGGTAAGCAAAGTAATGTTTGAATCTAATAATTACATTGTTATATTCATGAAAAAGTGTGATATGGTTAGAGTTTAACAATATACAAATTACAATAAGGGTAGATAGTAAAAACATATACGTATATATGTGTATCTCTTTATGCAGACGTGTCTGTATTTCGTGTGTACACACATTTGTGAGTATACATTTCTAAATATACATACATATAGTTTATTTCAATAATATTAAGTTATTTTAATTTCGAATTTAACGCACAGCTGTTTTAGCCAATAAATATATGATTAAAAAACAAAATATGGTTTTTATATTAAATAATACTGTTGTCGTACTTAACAATATTATTATAATATAAGAACATGGTATAGTGAGTCTCAATTATATTTTAGTCACATCTAACAATAGTTTTGTCATGTTTACAATAATAAGATTAGGTGTAACAGAGTTTATTGTTTTTGTTGATAATATTATTATTAACTCAGATAATGGTATTATTAAAAGTTCATTTTTCTATGGACAATAATATGATTTAACTACAACCATATAATTCAATCATAGTATGTTGCTGTTTGATTACCACAACCATATTTTTTCTTTGCAACAAATATCCGTATTGCTACAGGAGATTTAATTTATTTTTAGCAAATTTATAAGACAACCTGTTGTTTAAAAACTGAATTGATCAAACTTGCAGTGTGAACGCAAAATCAGCTGTTTATATTATTTATTTATTTATTAAATGTTTCAAATACAATTACAAATTATATTACAACTTAATTTAAACGAGAATAGTAACAAATAAATGCCTTCACTCGCTGTAGTGAAAACAGACCAGAGTCTATGGTAGGAATCGAACCCACAACCTCCACACTGATAGGCTAGCACACTACTCACTAGCCTACCGAGGCACCCTCAGCTGTTTATAGTTTTAACGTTAAAACCAGATTTTAACTTTAGGTGTGTAAAAATATGACTTTAAATTTTTCAATTTACACCCAACTTAATGATCAAACAGAAAAAGTCCGCAACTTCAGGAAAATTTTTTGTCAAATTAACAAAGCCCATAATAAAATCTACAGCAGTATCTTCAAACGCTCTCGAATTCTTGTTTTATTTTCTTTTGTACTTATTTTTCTTTTTAGTTTTTTTTTATACAAAATATATGAAATTTATTGAAAGTATGGTAGCATTTTTGAGAGAATATTTATTTATATGTGAGAGCATACATATGAAAAAACGCTGTCAAAATGAAATAGATTTTATTCTTCGACTGCTTTCTGGAACTTGTTTTTTGTGTCCATTTGTATGGGAAATGTGTTTATGCCGCAATTCTGTTTGATCATTTAATGGAAATAGAAAATTTAATTTTTATCTCAAGAGTTGAATACTTCTATGAAATTTTTACACAGAGGGCAATAATGAATAAATGTTCGCAAGAAATTTTTCCCGGGAAAATATTTTAAACAACAGCAAGTGATAGGGAAAACAAAAAAAGGGAGAAATTTCTGGCGGAATTTTATTGATGATTTGCCTGATTATGTAACTGAAGATATGAAGATTAATAATGCATTGTTAAATCATTAACATTATTTTTGAGTTATGACGTTTTTCAAGTCAATGGGCGATATGTATATTATGCGCTAAAGCCGAGCTTATGATACGATACAAAGAAAACTTTGACATTACGTAATCAGTATTCTGTATGTATGTATGTTGTTTTTTTATTTTTGTTTGATGCAAAATCCTATGTTAAAATTTAATTTTTTTGCTGGGATGTAGGAGCTCATATGCAACAATTTAAAACGACAGCGAAGAAAGCGGGCTTAATGACTGACTGACTTATGGAAACAATCCAAGCACACTGCAGTATGCTCATTTAATTGAAGTCAGTTTGTGACTGCGCTTAATTTTTTTTCTATAGATTCAATCAATGATTTAAAAAAGATTTTTTTCATACATATTTGCCACAAATTGTTCTTTTTTCTAGCGATTAAACAAATTCGCGGAAACACAAAAACGCATCGCATCAGCATTTAAACATAAAATTTTAAAACTCTTTCCTTAAAAACAGAACAAGCAAGAGTCAGCGTTGTCAACTCGGTGCTTTTCGCACCGTTTTTAGTGCTTTTTGAAAATTTCGACGCGAAACATTTTCAAGTTAGTGCTCAGTGCTTTTTTAAATTAATTTCGGTGCTTTTTGTTTCGAGTCGGTGGCACTAAACCAAAAATTCGAAGAAAAATTTCCTCACCTATTTTTCTTTCGAGGACATCTATATATAAAAAAATAAGCTCTGAGCTTAAATAGAGCATTTAAAAAAATTCTACTAAGATTGTGCAAGGCTTGGTTGAAGGAATAAGCGCCATGTTACTCTCAAACTTTTAACATTTAAAGCACAATTATTATAAAAAATGTTTTGCCACACAACAAAGTAGACAGAATAGAAGCATTTACCCAAGTATAGTGTAACATCGAAATTTTGTCTAGTCTATGGAAAATATTGAGTCCACTATCGAGTTTTTAGTTGATACCCTGAAGGAAATGTCGATGGTGAAACTGTACTGAGTCGCTTTTGACTTTGTCACCAGTATTACTCTACATTTATTCCCCATACAATACTTTGTGCTATAGACATTTAGCATGTGCTTGTCATTGAAAATCTACTAGTGACACTAGAACAATTGACTAGGTACTGATTACGTAGTTTTTATGGCAACATAGGGACATACCAACCAGACATTTACTGGTACATTTCTATACCTTACGTTACGTACATACAAATTTATTTATATTGACAATTTGTTGAAAAATCCACCAGAAATACACCACATCTGTTTATTATCTTTCATATGTAATGACGAATAGAAGAGAAATTGTAGACAATGAAACTACTACTAGAACTTTAGTGTTGACATAAAGACATTTGGCCCCAGTCTGACTGCAGGGTATGAACTCGTTTGAAGCATTATCAAAAGTTGCATTCCCATCAAACTTCTGTCACTTTCATAATTAAACGCAGAAGTTGATCGCGTTTTTTTCTTCTTTGACTTTATTTAAGTCTAAAATACGTAACAGATTGTCCTTACACTTGGTTCACGCTTTGGTTATTTATAACAAGGAATGGTAACTATATTTCCCAATGTCCAGTCTTTTTTATTTTGGTTACATTTTTTCTAAAATATTAATAAGTATGAACATATGAATATTTTTTTAACTTGATAAACTTGCAAATCACTTTTTTTAATTATTAACTTTGTTATTTATATTGGGTTTGCTGCACAACACTTTTAAAACCTTTTTTATTTCGATCATGATTTATTATCTTTTTCGCATAGTTCAGTCTCAGCCGAAATAATGTTTTCATAGCATAATATAATAAAATCCAAATTTTATTTAAAAATTTTTTAACTACTAAGACCATCGAGTTCAAAATGTAATCAGCTATTAACCTCAGAAACAATTATCTATTATTTCTAATTTGATCGAATTCGAAAAATACGTTTATTTCCTGACGAAAAATTATTGAAATTAATTTTTTTTTATAATAAATACAAAAGGCTTCGTCAAACTGATTCACTGATTCTTATACAATTAAAATGTGTATCGGATGCGTCAAATTTATAGTTTTAAAAATCTAATGCAAAGTCAACCGATTATAATATTTTTTTTATATGCATATTTGTGTATAAATTTTTTTTTAATACATTATAATAATTAAAAATGTAGTGCTTTTTTACTTAAATTACGCGCTTTTTTAGTGGTTTCAGTGCTTTTTCAAATTTAAAAGTTGACAAGGCTGGCAAGAGTGATGAAAAAAGAGTTAGAGAAGTGCAAAACTAAACTAAAACTTTAGAGCACAAAAGAAGAGAAAAGAAAAAAAAATCACCTGCAGTTTCTTAGAAATAAGGCCAAGAAATCACTCATGCACGCGCATAAATACATACATGAACGCATACATTTCATGCACATCCACACATATACATATACATATACATATACATATACATATACATATACATATACATATACATATATATATATGTATATGCAAGTGTGTGTGTGTATGTGTGCAAATTTATGAATGTTGCCAGTATCAAGGTTAGTAGGAACCAACCCAGTAAACAACACTTTTATTCTGAGCTTGAAGTGCCGAATTGCCTGAATTGCATTTGCTACAACAATTTCGTGTTGGCTTCAATTTTATTTCCCTCATTTTTTATTGGTTACTTTTTTTTAGAAGTTACTTTTTTTTCTTTCAAGGTTAAGTCGGCAAAGTATTTGATTTGATTTAGTTTAAGTTGTGTATTTTAAAATTCCTGGAATTAAATTGTATACCTTTTAAGAAGTTTCAACAACATATTTATTTTTATTTTTTTTGTTTATAATGAAATGGAGATTTTGTCTTAAATTTTTAAGTTGTGTGGGTACTTGTCTTCATTGGACTGCATTTAAAATGTTACTTTTTTACGAAATTATTTGCTCCTTTCTTCAAAAGAGAAATAAATATTAAATATTATTGCTTGTACAGTCGAACTTTTCTATAGTGAACTTCTATAAAACTAAGCTGTCCCTATTATGAATTGATTTCAAAAACACTTTTGAACTTTTTGTTACAGTAGTGAAATTTTCTTTACGAAGAATAAATTTTACATAAATAATTTTGACTCAGATGCGTTTTTGTCTCAATGTAATTACATAGTTATTTAAAACAATTTTCTGTTACATAGACTAACAGCACTGTATATCAAGAGGGAGTAAAAGATAATCAAGAGTTTCCCAAAAGATGCAAATAAGAATAAATAAAAAAGAAGAAAGTTTCATCAATCAGCATTTCTTCATCAACTAACGTACTTCGAAACTTTGTAGAGATAAAGAGCAATGTATCGATTAGTATATTTAAAGCCCTACTTGCATGAGACAAATGGATGAGTGTAATTCAAACTCAAAATTAATACCTGAAAATATATGCATAGCTTTTTTTAATGCAACCTAAAATACTTGCAATAAGGAAGTGATTTTATGGTTCCATGCGCATTCATTATAGAGAAGTTCGACTGTATATGTATATAAAATTACCACAAAAAATGCACACATACATACACATGATATTCATACATACATATATGACAAAAAAAACATTTATGATTTTATATTAGAACAAAATCTCCCCAATTTTATAACAAAAAATCTGACTTACAGAGGGATAAAACTTGAATATTCATATGGCTTTACATAAACCCTAGCAGAAATTAATTGACATTTTGCGAGTATTGACAGCAATACGTTTTTCGAACTGTGAGGCAGATTATGCTTACATAAGTATTTTATATTTTTTATTTTAAATAAAAATTTTACATTGATGCTTACCAGAAAACTATTTTGTATAGCAATGATTAAAAATTTTTGTTTATGCCAAGAGTATAACTGTGAGTGTCGTGCAAAATGTAATAAATCTCAAATCTTTATACAATAAGCAACACAATTAAATTTTTAAAATTTTTGTAACTTTTTCGGTACGTTTTTTATTTTCTAGAATTAATCTTTAACTCCTAGAAGTCGTTGCTTTTTTATTTGTCTACTAAGGAAATTTCACTATCAGTTGATGAGATTTTTTAATTTGTTTAAGCAATTTCCAAAAATTAATGCCCATATCACGGTATTAAACTTTTAAAATAGTTTGGTGGTTGCGACTGATAAATTTGTGTTGTCATTCTCCACTAAATTAACAGGTGAGTTTTGGCATTCTCATTTACAACTCTGCGTAAGTTTGGCTGAGAAAAATGTTGAGTATACACAACTGCTTTTTAGTAGTTGGGTCTATGGTTGGGTTTTTCTAGTTACAGGTTTGTGTGATATAAAAAGCAGAAAAAATGGAAAAATCGCCCAGCAAAAAATAGACATTACCATCTGAACTACTTGCCATATAAAGACTTACTTTTTTGATGGGGAAATTGGAGTACTCGCTTACAAATCACATTAAGTAAAATTGAGAAATTTTTTTAGATTCTTTAATTGAACTGTATACAGTGAATTTTAATCAGAAATAATTCATAGTCAGGCTCAAGTTCAGTAACTTCAATTCTTATTGAATGAAAGATTTTTATTAATTAATGTGAGTTTCTAAATAAGAGAAGAAAAATTAAACTTAGACTTTAAGCTGGGGGAAATACCGATACTTTTCTGTGCAGCCACGCACTTCATCAGCACCCTAGTCTATCTAAATTTACAATGAAACGGAATATGAGAAACGATTGTTGTGTATACAATTGATTTACCTTTGGTAAACACATTTATAAGTATCACTATTAAGTTTCTATTTTTTCCATATTTTCATATTTCTATTTAGGTTAGCACGAAATTATATTACTCTACCTAAGTATGTTTAACTATTCTTGCTTATCTTTTACGATCATCACATTAATTATTTTTACTTATTCGATGTACCATCGGTTTATGCATGTAAGTATTATTGTAGTGGTCTTATGTTACTTTTGTTGTTGCATTCTACAGTTTTATTTTGGTTATTCCAGCATTATGAAACTGTAATAGCCAAGTGAACATATTTTGTCACGTGCCCATGATGTATTAAGTGAGAACTTTTTTTAGATTCTTTAATTGAACTGTAGTGAATTTTAATCAGAAATAATTCATAGTCAGGGGGTGGTATGGGGGTATTTCCCCCAGCTTAAAGTCTAAGTTTAATTTTTCTTCTATTCTTTAGAAACTCACATTAATTAATAAAAATCGTTCATTCAATAAGAATTGAAATTACTGAACTTGAGCCTGACTATAAATTATTTCTGATTAAAATTAAGTAAAATTTTAAAAATAAGAAGGAGAAGTGGAACATATTCTTTGGGTTATAAAAGAAGACGTGAAAATATTGCCAAAATATGTAGTTATTTTAAATAAATTATATATATTCCTAAATTGCCTACTTATTTATTTTAAACTAAAAAATAAGTACTTAAATTTTGGAAAATTGTTATTTAAATATAAGTAGTTCCAAATAATTTTTTTTTTGGTACCTGAAATCACTGAATTTCCAAACAAGATGACAATCACATGTATTTTGAACGGATTTTTCATATATTTTATGCCTGCCTGCATGGAGACTTTTGTCCAATGAAATTTCAACAGTTTTGTTAATATTGCAGTTATTATATATGAATGTATATGAACTACGTTTTTATTTTTTGTAGGTATAAACTTATTTATCAACACCCAAAATATTGGCAATATAAATTTTTTAAAAATTTTTCCAGATTTTGTCAAACCCCAAAAATTATGGCTGCATCATGAAGAATTTAGTACTGCACTGTATATAAATAGTTGTTATGCTTGATAACAAAATTTTCTTAACAGTTTCAGTATCGGCGATGTAACGGGCACATACAAAGATTTCTTTAAATAGGGTTTTAGGTGATCCAAAAAATCATAAAACGTTTATTTGTTTTGCCGGAAATAACCAAAAATCTTCCAAAATTATTTTTAAAGAATTCGTTCCCTATTTTGATTATTCCTTGCATTGCTTTGGGTGGTTCAAGATGGTTGGTTGAATGGTTGGTAGCATACATATATTTGCGACTACGTTTTCGTCGTCTTAAAATAAATCTACACATATTTGTATCCATTTGGTATGATTTCTTTGAACTAAAACACTAAAAACAATGAGGGCAATTATGAATAAAACTCCGCTAGAAATTTTTCCCGGGGTACAATTCCAACTAATGGTAAGTAATAGAGAAAACAAAAAATTCTAATTGGAAAAGGGAGAAATTTCTCGTGGAATTTTATTCATAACTGCCCTGAATATTTTTTATGAAACTGTGTTTTTTAATTTTCACACAAATTAATTTTTTTTCAAATTTGATAATTTTAATGGTAACGCGATGACAATTTCAACTAAACAACAGTTGTGGTTCATAATACTAAAAAAAGTTTGGTCGTGTGTAAGTTTGGTCTACTCTTAGATGACCAAACTGAATTTAGTTGAGAACCGTGATAGGGACATAAGTTTAATGTATTTTCGAGCCACGGCTTCCTTTTCTAAATATTTTCTGCATGTCCAGGGGATCTTCTCGATGATTAGAAACGAAAAAAATGCTCTCTAAATCGCATGTTATTAACATACAGTTCCTAGAGCAATTTCTTTCATTTCTTCTATGGTATGATGACATTAGGTCGTTCATTTACACCTGACACGTGTTACTATTTTCAATCTGCAATTAAAATTTTCTAAACATCTCCAAAATCTTGAGTAATGGGTAAAACCCGGTTTTTCATACCCGTAGGCACTTATCAACCTCTAACTAAGTTAAATATCAACCGATGCACAAATACATTATAAGATAATAAGATAGAGGTCAACGAAAAAAATATTTTCGCTATTTTCCAAAAAAAAATTTTTTTTCCATAAATGTTAGATTATTGTGGCGCCTGCATCCATTTTTAAGTTAAAAATCTTTCAATCAGTGTCTATTCTTATTTACTTGTGTAAGCATTATCAGCTGCTTGCGATCATTTTAGCTTGGCAGCACTAAATTTAGCACAGCGAAAACAAGGTTGCATTTCATAAAACCAAATTAATCCCAATTCAAAAATTTGTTTTAAGTTGGTTAAAAAAAACAATTTGTATGGTAAATACAGGTTTTAAAAGTTGGTTTTATCGTTAAAACCAAATTTTATTAAAAGGATGTCATTGGTCGCATTCATAAGACGCAACAGTTGCGCAACCGTTGAGTGTTTGTCTTAGAAACGCATTGTTGAGTAATAATGAAGTAACGAAATAAAGATATACAATTACATTATATACATCAAGCCGTTTCTAAGAAGTAGCTGTTGGGGCCAACAGTTGCCAGCAATTTCACAACTGTTGAGCTCAACAGCTACGTCTTATGAATGCGCCCATTGTGAAAACACTATTAACATTTGGTTCATAGAGTTTCTAGAATAAAAAAAGAGACATGCTGAATTTGATTAAAATGGAACACGCCTTCCGTCCTTGAAACATACAAAATATAAATGAGCTTAATTATGTATTTTGTTTATTATTCGACAAAAAAAAAACTTTACTGATACTTTATTCTTGACATTTTCTCCCTGTATTGTATTTTCTAGAAATCTTTAACCTTTCGGAAATTTCCAAAAACAAAAAAATTTATCGAGAGCTTTTGGGAAATGGGCCTACATAGTTTTTTCCATTTAGAATCAAAAGTAAGTTACTTTTGAAATTTGGTCATATCTTCTCCACATTTCTTTAATTTATGGTGATATGCAGTATTTTTTTAAATACATTAGATATCGTAGTCAAATGGTACTGTCATGAAAATTATACATGTATGGACCATTTAATTTTATAAGTAATTTCTGGCAGTTTTTCTAAGAAAAGCCATAAATTTATACTTCATAATTAAACATTTTAAAAAATTGTATGATACAAAAATTCCACTGTGCAGCTTCAGGAATAAATTACGAACTTAACACCATAGCACAAGTAATGCGCTGAAATAAGATGAAGAAACAGTAGTTCTAGCCAGGCTATTAAAAAAAATATATTTCTAAAAACCAACGCCGACACCAAAGACAAATTTTCACTAATTTTCACTAATCTTATGCACAGAAAAAACTTCATAGTTTAATATAACCAATTTTGATTGTCAAGTTTACCCTTAATGTTGTTTTAATTTAAATTACCAACTTTTTCTCTGGTTAAATTAAGATTTTTTATTTTATTTTTTGTAAATTAATTGATAGCGCAAACTGTTGTTGGCAAAAGAAAATATTTTTTGTTAAAATAACCAAGTTAAATATATTTATAGGCATATTTTTTAGTTTAGTCATATTTTACTTTTTTAACATTTCTATTAACAACACGTTTATTTACAAACTGTATTTCAAATATTTATTTATGTGTGTACGTAACAATAAACATAATAATTTTCATGATTATTTTTTAATAAAAAACACAATGTACTTCCACCAATGAAACGCTGAAGACAACTGTTTTCAAACAGCCAAAGTAATAACAATAGAAGGCTTCCTTCCGATTTAGTTTCAAACAATTATGAAATGTTGGTAATAAATGTGTATTCAAGCAAATCAACAACATATTACATTTTATACCTGGTTACAATTGGCTTTTTTTATTACATGATCATTTGCAAAATCTTTATTTTTCTGTTATTATTATTATTAGCATTGTTGGGAATACAGTGAAAGCTCAACATGAGCACAATATATGCAATTTATATTTAAACAAATCGCTTTCTTACACATTCGCACACAAACATTTTTAACCTGCTTGAGATATAAAAAAATCCTTTGCTTACAGCTTTAGTGCTTCCCTACAGATGTTACTGTAACAACAGTAAACAATAAGGAATAAAATGAAACATATAAACAAATGTGTGCTTTAAATATTTTTAGATTTCCCATATGAGGGACTTGAAGAATTTTTCGCAGCATAAAAAAAGATGTAGACAACAAAAAATTGATAACAAATTACCATTGTGCAATTTTATTTGAAATGTTATATTTCTTCACGACTTTATGCAATTTTGCATCAAAGGACTTTTGTCCCATATTCTTTTCGAAGTCGTTTTGCAATAGCTGAGCAAATATACATTTATATACATATTTATACATAGTAAATAAATGTCCCGCTGATTTTTACAACATACATACATACATATATACATATAAAGATGTGTATGTTGGAAAAAATATAGTTGAGTAGACACTGACAGAAAAACTCATCTCCTGCTGATTTTCGAATTTCGACATACAATTTTTTTCCAATTTTGAACATTTGAATATGTATGTGCTTTGGAATGTCTTGATCCACTAAGGAGGCATTATTTTGGAAATTCGAATTTTATATCTCTACATCTCCGGGACTACTTTTAATAAGCGTAGTACGAAAAGCCTAAGGCCCTTATTATAAACAACTTTAAGTCCTCTATATTTATAATTTGAACGGGCTAAAGTTCGTATCGCTTTTTAAGCCAAATTACATGTGATAATTATTAATGAACAAATAACATCAAAGTTAGTTGTAAATATTCTGACAAACACTTAATAGAAAGGAACAACTATCTGTTTTCGAAGGCCACCACACCTTCATCATCAGCGTTCTTTTTGTTTGGTCCACTGTGTGTGGTATCAGTTGATGTAACAAATGGAATATGTGAATTGTTTTGATTCATCGTATTTCAATTTGCTGAAAAGTGTTTTGTAATGAAAGCCCAAATTTACCTTCTCTAATTTACAACAGACTTACCATTGTCGTTTATTCTTTACTAATTATTCACATGTTAGTTAATTTGCTTATTTTTGTTCTACTTAAGACAAACTTTTTTTTTTTGGGTTGTTACTATTAAGTATATTTATTTAATTTTTGCCACAGGCCCATGGCTATTAATTTTAGTTAATTTTAATTATTATTTTTCGAACTTAATTTGTTTCTATATTTATAACTTGAACGGGCTAAAGTTCGTATCGCTTTTTAAGCCAAATTACAACTTTAAATCTTGATGGAACGATTTTTCTTTTGTTATTGTGACGGGCATTCGACAAAGTATGTTCTTATTGTGAATATCACTCAAAGCGAGTTTTAAAATTTTGCAACAACTTTAGCTAAAAATAAAAAACAATCGTTTAAAATAATTTTTTATACTAAAATACTTCATTGAAAGCTAAATCCTGTTCGATAGAAAATTCGTTGCTCAACGCAATTTTCGATGCTCATAATATGAATTAAACATTCGATGTTCGATAGCAAGCGAAGATCGAATATCGAATGCAACTCATAAAAAGGTCCCAACTTAATATGAATTTTCATTTTATAATTTATTTGAAAAGAAAAGCTTTAAACACATTCAACACAGCAAGCTACTGACTTCAAAAAGCCAAGCATAAAATACTCATGTGTATATGAGAATGATTATTTTTACGACATCAAGGCAACACGGCGGCATGTTGTGGTACATGCCGATTTTGTCCTTGTGGTCCAATTAATTAATTTCTCTTTTTTTTGGCGGCAATGAGCAAATATAGTGTTGCCAATATTATACAAAATATTGAATAAATGATATCTTACAATTATTTCATATTATTTAACAGAAAGATAAATTGATTCCTTTTTATACTTTTACGTGATATTAGCACATTTCTAGAGTAATTTTAAATGTGTATTTGTACACATAAAAACAATAAGTAGTCTTTGTTTCCTAACAATTTACTATATAATAAAATTACGTACTTGCGTGCGCCCAAGCAACATTAGTACAAAAGAAAAAAAATTAAATATGTATTTTTTGTCAACAAAATTTAATAACTTTATTTTCACAAGCCTTTATTTTAATTGAAAAAAATTTCTTTTTTGGAATTTGTGTTCATTTTCTAATTTTTGCATATCTTCATGAGCTTTTGTTTGCAGTATACATATATCGTTCATATGGCAATAAACAGGGTTGTATTTCTTTCACCAGCTGAGAGCAGCTACTGCGACAGTTATGAATTCTCCATATGCTCCATAACTATTTATAAACTGTTTTTTAGTTTCTGTTTTATTAGTTTCGACTTTGCTTACGACTTAGAATTGCAAAAATAATTGCACAATAGCTTTTTAAGCTTTCCTTCTGATCACAGAATGGACAACTTTTTAAGCCCTTATTAGTAAAATTAATGTAAAGACGTCGTAAATATTTACGGAAAATTTAAAACCAGATCAGCTTAAATGTAAATATTGACTAAAGTTGGATTATTCTGGTACGGAATTGTGGTATCATATCATATGGTAGAAATGTTAAAAACGATGCTACTCTAGATTTAGAAAATTCGGAAAAATCTTTAACCGGTAACTTTTAATAAAACCTTGTCAGTTAGTGCAGTAAAATTTTTTTTATTGCAGGCAAAATAATTGCGGCCGTATTTATATTTGACAAATTTTCCTTTGAAATATGCACAGAAAAAAATAGACATAATTTAGATTCTTCGTTGTCTACGGAGATGAATTTTGAGAAGTTTATCCTTTAGTTTAATAATAATATTTAACAAACTCGCTGTGAGTTTTCACAGTTCAACTCAAAAAAAACTATTTAATAAATAAATTATCAAATATATTATACATTCAAAAAAAATAAATACTGATTTGAGAACAACATATACAACAACAACTATAAAACTTATTAAATTCAACAAAAAAAAACGATTTGAAAATTCTTTGGTTTTTATAAAAAATTATCTTTATTTCAATAGCACATTTTTTAACTAAACATCTAATAACTTATTTGTAATTGTACTGATCAATTATGGAAATATTTTTTTCACATGAAATTTACAAAAAAATAGTTGTTGAATAACTTCACTTTTGTTATTGAAACTGAAAAGTATTTTTAAGTGAGTGCCCCTGTGGCTGAGTGGTAGCGATGCTATTCTCTCAGTCCAGAGGTCGAGGGTTCGATTCCCACCATAGACTCTGGGTGTTTTCTGCAGACAAGCTAAACGCTTTACGGTTTGTGTTTGTTCTTAAAAACAAAAATTAGCTAAAATTCGTTGTGCACTTGTGTACATATGTACATATGTATGTATGTCAAATAAGTCCTTAATAAACCTAAAATATTTTTTATGAATAAGGCAGTTGGAATTTTAAATATTGATTTTAACATAAAATCAATCATTTGAGCAAGAGCTGACTGAAAGACATGTAACATAATGATTTGGAAAATCTTGCCATAAATTCATAGACGATTTTCTGATATGGCAGTGTCAGAAACAAAAATTCACAACATATTTCTGGGTTCACCATTTGTCTGAGGGCGGACTATCGGTGCCTACACAAAAAACTATGCAACTTATTCAAGAACTGCTTGTTAGAACATGTTTCAGAAAGTCTCACATCGCTCAGTACTAGGGAAACCTGAAAGGTGTTTTATAAAAAAAATCTTTAAAGTATCAAAATATGCTATAAAAATTTAAAAAATTTTTAAAAATATGCGTGCAAGACTTTAATATGCAAAAACATGCTTTAAAGGGTAAAATATGCAAAAAAAAATACGCACTAACAAATCAATGCCAAAATTCATAAAAAGTTCTGAAACTGATAAATATCTTATCTCCGCATTAACACGTCACATAAGAAAAAATATGCAAATGAATGTGATAAAAATAAGTGAGAGATTCTTTTTCGATCTAGATGTTAGAATGTATTTTAAAATAAGAAACCTCAACCAATAACTAATAGGCAGACAATACGACATCTAGAAGAAAATTAAATAAAATAAAATAAAATATTAATGTGTATATTTTATTAAAAATATTTTTTTTTAATTTGTCCACACATATCATGCAGTTTCCATAACATACAAACAGTTTTGGTCTTTGATGACGTCATGCGCAGTAGAAATGTGTTTTGAAAAACGAAATGCGGCAACAATTTAATATTATTTCTTAAAGTAAGGCCAAATAAGGCATACTACTGTTCTTTTCGTTCTTACGCTATACTATATAGCGTAATAAACAGAGAAACCACAAATATGCAATTGCATGTTTTTTCTTGTCTGATATATCAATGGGAAATTAAGATATTTATCCGTTTCAGAACTTTTTATGAGTTTTGGCATCGATTTGTTAGTGCATATTTTCGCATATTTTACACTTTAAATCATTTTTTTGCATATTGCAGTCTAACACGCATATTTTGAGCATTTTTCGAATTTTTAGAGCATATTTGGCGTTTTTAGGGCACATTTTGGTAACTTAAAAAATTTTTTGTTTCATAATAAAAAAATTTTGGAAAAAATGTTCACTTTTCTCCGTCAAAATTTCATTTTGTAGTGAAAGAAATAGTAGTACAGGCAAGTAATATTTTGCACGATTTTAAAATTTAAACTTTCACTCACTTGTAAAAAGTCTTGTAAAAGAAAAATGAAACATGAAAATTAAAAAAAATATAAATCCTCCATTTCCAATTTTTTTCTACTAAATTTTAATGCTGGAACAAATACTATTTATTTGTATTTTACAAATTTCAACTTAAACAGATGTAACATGTTTTTTAATATCCTCTCTGAACGTTAATTTCAATAAAAATTCGGGTTGGCAGTTGTGACGAACGCTACCCTGATTACATCAATTGAGGTTCAAAAAGAATATATTCAATGTATGTATAAAAGTTTCTTGTGAAGTGAATAGTTTTTGTTTATTGTAATAACAATTATAAATAAAATACTTGTCTTTTTCTTCAAAATACAGTTGAAAAGTTTTAATTCTGATATCGTGATCGTTTTTGAAGTAAAAGTGCAATTTTGGATCTTCAATAATTTTTTTATAGTTTCCTTCTTCTGTTTATTTTATTCTTGTCTTGTTTTATATGCAAATTTTATTGAATTGCTGAATTAAAATAAGATTTGCATATCCTAATAATCCAATTTATGTTATTTATAAGAGCATATTTTTTGAGTTTTTAGTGCATATTTCGAAGTTTTTAGTGCATATTGAATGCGCATAAAACGCTGTTTTTGGAGCATATTTCTGGTTTCACTGGTAATAAATAAGCAAATGTATACACTAAAAACTAAATACATAGAACTGGGTTAAGATGGATAAACATAAAAAAAATTACAACAAATGGCCTAAGCATGTTAATAAAAAAATTTTTAAAAATAGAATAGTATCAAAATATAACTTAAAAGCGTTAAATATGCTCTAAAAATTCTAAAAGAAATCCTTAAAATATGTGCGAAATATGCAAAAATATGCACTAACAAATCGGTGCCAAAATTCATAAAAAGTTTTGAAAAGGATGAATATCTTATTCTTATATTCACCTTAATAAATCATGCAATTGCATATTTTCGGTTTTCCTGGTTATCTATTTTAATGTAAGGACTGATATCGTAACGACATATTTGTCAAAGTGTAGATATCAAATTACATCAGGGTTATGACTTTTTTTCTAACAGTGTAGAAATAAAATAGAGCAATAAAATTTTGTTTTTAGACATCTGTTATGTGTGTGTTGAAATCTGTAGGTAGGTATACATGATTGCGAATGTCAATTGCAGTTTTCAAAACATTTCTATTAGTTCATAATTCTATGTATGCATTCTACTTGTTAGAATCAAATATTTTAAATTAAAATTTTACTTATTTAACCACACAGAGTTTTTACTGGCTTCTTTAATGTTAATAATTTAAATGAGAGAATAAATTAAATTTAAAAATTTTAAATGATGTATGCTTTAGAATTCTGAAAAAGGATGAAGTTTACGTTGCCCTATGCTAAAGTTGCCATCCTTCATATTTTCGCAAGACACTGTCCTTTCTTTTTTGGATTTCGGGCAGTCTCACTTCGGGGTTGTGTGTCTTTTTTTTTCGTTTTTATACACAATTGTTTTTTTTTTTGACTAAAGTACTCTGCACTGCAGAAATTTTTTTGACAAAACGTACTCGCCGCCCTATGACTATAAAAAATGGGAGTGTTACCAAAGGTAAGGAGTAGTACATGGTGAAAAAACGATATATCGTATAAATGGTTACATACCATCACCACTTTCTTGTGTCAATTCCATTTCCTGCAAGGTTTTTATATATATCTCATAAATTTGGGATATGCAAAGTTTTATGTTATAATGCTGTTGATATTTATGTAGCTTGAAATTTGTCTTAATGACAAAATTTCATCTAATGGTGGAAAATCGTTGTATTTTTTGAAGTTTTTGATTCTAAAAATACAAAAAAAAACATTTTAATTTATTAACCTAAGAACAGGGGCCTAATTCCAGCTCTCGTGATCGAAATTGCATTCGAATAGAAATTGATTCCGATAGCAAGAAATTTTCCGATGATGTCACTAGATACCAAACCAATCGAGTTTTTGTTTCAGTGTTGGGAAAAGGCAAATAAATTCATTTCACAGCACTGAATAAATTGTAAGCAAACCAATATGTTTTCATATATGAATTTGTGCAAAATAATATGTATTTACGTACATACACACGTACATATATGCAGAAAAAAGAAACGAATATGTCGAGCCCTAACCGCCAAAAACACATAAGCGCAATGATTATCGATATTCGTTTTTTCATAAAAATCAAAATTTCTTTACCATTGTGTATTGTACTATTATGATTTTGTAGCATGTTTTTGCTATAAAATCATAATGGTCAACTTTGAGCGCCGGACGCACGCCCTAAAACACAACTTATCGGTACGAAATTTTTTTGTATTTTTTTTAAACCGATTTGAGGGCTGAGAATAGAAGAAATCAAAATAAATTCTCCATACAACTAACGACCACTCAATGTATGTACATACATAGATTAGTTAATGTAAACACAGAAAAAAAACAATGTAGAATCGTTAAAAATAGGGTTAATTTTACATTTTTTGGCAATGATTTTGCTTCATGTTAATTTAACATGATTTATAGCAATTATCAAACAAAATTTTCCTTTTGAAATAACTTTATTTCACGTTGAACTATCATTTAAGTACTGTTAAAATCAAAATGAAGAATCATGTTGAATCAAAGTTATTTCATGTTAGATCAACATGAATTTAATTTAATATAATAATTGTGTTTTATTAATTATTTAACTTACGTGTGGTTGACATAGACATCAGAAAAATGTTTGTATATAAATTAAATTTGCTTCCCCGTCCAAGATTTGAACTCGGAACTCATCGCGTGATAGTCAACGTGCTTACCCCTGCAGCCACAACAACTTTAAATACTCTTAAGATACACACTAAATATATCTTGAATTAAATTATAACTTAACATTATTTCTAGACATTTTACATGCTATTTGTTTGAAAAGTTTTAGTTTTAGTTAAAAAAAATATACAAAATACTTTCTTGACTTCAGGATTCGAACCTGCGATCCTCCGAATGCAAGACTAGTACACTGCCTACCAGCCAGCAGCAGTTTGTCGGCTATTTACAAACAAAAAACAACAACAATACAAAAACAACCTATACAACTAAGCACAAAGTGTATTGCAGCTATGAACAAAGCAAATAACCACCAAAAAACTTAAACAACATATTAATTTTAATGTGATTTGAATGAATTTGAATTAACCTTTTGGCATGTTGATTTTACATTGGTATTTTTTGCTGTGTGTACATACTCATGTAGATACAGTTCACATGTGAAGATACAAAATAATCATATACACTTAATTAAATGCGTCAGATGTTTCTAACAAAATAATAAGCAATTCTACTGTCAAACATGTATTGGTATTTCAATAAAACAAAAATTTTTACTAAAAAAATAATTTTGTTAGAAAACAAGTTTAATTACAAAACAAAAGAGTTATTTATGTATCCAAGTATGTAAATTAGCTTTGACGAAATAGGAAATAGTAAACAAAATCAAAACAAACTACTAAGCTTAGAAATAAAAAATAAAAAACAAACAGTTAATAACGAAATGCATTCATAATTTAATTTTAATAAGCTTAATTATAATTTTGATGACGGAGTAACAGACAAATTGGCAGTAGAAATACTAGAGGTGAGATATTTAAGGCAATATTGAAGATGATCAGATGCAAGTTTAACACATCTGTTTCAGAGCCAGTTTTTGGCTTGAAAATTAAACTTAATTTCTATCTCTAATTAATTAATTATTAATTGGATTTTTAATACTTTCTGTTTATATTTTTTTAAAACCCTATTAATCGTGTAACTCAAAAACTGTAAACAAAGATTAAAGATAATTTAGGCAGTTTTACTGTACATATTTATCGCCTCTTTATGTCAGCCTAAAATATTTTTATGTGTATGATTTCATTAGGCTAAAGTTCGTATCGCTTTGTAAGAAAAATTACATGTGATAATTATTAATGAACGAATGACACCAAAGTAAATTGTAAATATTCTGACAAGCACTAGTAGAACGGAACAACTAGCTGTTTTCGAAGACCTCTGCATCTTCATCATCAGTGTTATTCGTGTTTGGTCCACTGTGTGTGGTGTCAGTTGATGTAGATTTCTGCTTTATGTGCTCAAATTTCAGTGAAAATGCATGTACTTTATTGAAATTTGTTTACAAACTACATTTATACAAATTTGTATAAAAACTAAAATTTTTATAAATTGTTTACCATATTTTTTCCAAAAGTTTAAAATTTAATATAATATGCTTTTAAGGGCAATCTTTACAAAACTTTCAAATTAGTGAAAAAATAAATAAGTTCGAAAAGCAAATGTCATTTTGAAGCAACGTGTTGTAATTTTTCATAACCCCACCCACGTCTATACCTGAGATAATTTTATCATGACAAATGTCAAATTCAATATAGGAAAAACAGCTAACATTACAAAAATATTTTTAAATATAAAGTTTGACTTTTGTCATCAAAAATATATTTATATATATATCAGGTACACACGTAGGGTAAAGGTTCACTAATTTTGTGTGTTAGACAACACCACGCATTAAAGTCAATATTTTTTTCATAATATTTTATAAATGTTGTGCTCTTTTTTATTGACAATAATTTGATTTTCCTATTACCCAAAACGTTTTTATTCAATTAAAAATTTACTGCAAAAATGCCACTATTAAGCTCTTGATAACTCTTATGTACGTATATATCGTACTCTGCCTTTGTGTGAATAACTTCCCTGACCCCTTCATGGAAGACAGGCTTACTTTCAGCTCTTTTTTTTCATAAATATCTCACATGAACTGTTGTATGTATGTATGTGGTTTTTTAGTTAAAAACTAATTTAGAAAAAAGGTAACAGTTATTTTATTCAATGGATATTGTATGTTCAACTACCAGCCAGTAGCTGGGCTGCTGAAATTAAGCGAGTGTTTCTATTCCTTATCAGTAGGAAGGAATACACAATGCCAAAGCCCCATCATATTACGATGATGATGTGGTAGCTGTAAGAGAATGTGCCTTTTGTACCTTTTTTGGTTGTTTTAGTTTCGTTAGAGCCAATAAGTTTTGCTTGCAAACAAAAGCAAACCCAATTGCGTTTTTCGTTATTGCTGCTTTGTGTGTAAAAATGTCATTACATTTGCAAAAAAAAAAAAGAAATCCAAAACATCAAATTATTGCATGATTCTATTTTATTTCTTATTTGCCATCGTTCGTTATAGTCCACTAGAGTGTAAAGCTATAGATTACAACAACAGATGCAGGTTTTTAGCCCGGAAAACTGTATTATTATTTTGGTATTGAAAAAAAAACAATGTAGCATACGCCATTCAAACACCCTGTAACCACCCCTCCCAACTGGCTTGCAAATAGCGTTGCCAAGTGTGCAGTTTTCCCTGGTGTTACCAGTTTTTCTAAGCATTGAGCAGTTTTGCAGTTTTTTGCTTAAAAAATAAGTTTTCTATAAATTGTGCAGTTTTTCATTTTTACTTTTTAATCTCAATTATAATTTTTAATTCCGATAACTGAAGCCATAGTTTTACCCGTTTTGCTTAATATAATAGTGTTATGGTTTATTTTTTGTAAGTTGAGTTCATACGGACATATCACTTTCTGTATTAATTTTAATTCGCCTTGCCTTATTGAAAAAGATGAACAACTTTCGCACTTTCTTCATTGAAATAATTCGATCTCTTATAGAATAAGATAAAACACGACAATATATGAGTATAAACCAAATTAAAGGGTAGACCCCATAGAATTTGAAGCCGTATAAATTCTTTCAGAACTCTCTTAACGAAATTCTAGTAATTCGCAGAATAAAAACAACACTTTACTTTGGCTAAGCAAATATATTAAATAAATTAGTCATTGTGCACTTCAAAAAAAAACAAAATCTTAAAAAACAGAAGCAAACATTTTAGTTAACTTATTTATAAAGTTTTTGCTCCACTTACATACGTCTTTAGGATGATTTGGAAAAAAAAAGAATTTCCGTGTAATTTAATGCGAAATATCCCATAGTGCAACTCAAACACTCAAACCTAGGTGAAAATGTCAGTTCTATTCATATAACATGACTTTTAGAGGAAAAACAATGGAAGAAATAAAAGACAGTTATTATATTTAATAAAAAAAATTGTATTAATAAAAAATAAATATCAATTAATTTCATTCACAATAGTTAAATTTTTGTACTTTGCTTTGATTTACGTTCTTTGAGTAGAATATGCATTGATATACATTATAACAGACAGTGATGCCAACAACTGAGTAGTCAAAAAGAGCTAAAAAGAGCTAAATTTAAAAACTCAAGATTTTTCCGTTTTAAATTTATGAATGTACATATTTATTATTCAATTTGCACTTCAAGATTTTTTTACATTAATAAAAATAATAGTAGGAAAAAATAAAAAATAATAATTTAAAATAAAACCATTTCGCAGCAATTGATGCAAATATTTATCTGCATTAACAATATAACCATACACATTTACAGAACAATCATTTTCAAAAAGAGTTAGCTTTAGAAGGATCTTTTGTTGGTTTAATCCATTTTTTAAACGCGGGATTTGATTTCCAAGCTTTCCTATATTTTTGGCAGTAAGAATCCATTTAAAATAATTTGTGGACAATTTTCTAATTACACAGAAACGAACCCTTTATAATAAAAACAGGGTTTTACAATTTGAAATACCTAAATACATAAATATATGTATCTTACATAATTGCTAAAAAGAGTATCTGCATTTGGAAAAACATAGTTGCCAAAAATGTAAATGCCCCAAAAGCAGAAACAGTAGGGTAAAAACGGGAAAATTTACTATAAGATCCAAAAAGTTCCAAACGTGCCGTTTCCACAATTGAAAAGAGCTTTGTTAGCTCTTTTTATTAAAAAAAAAGAGCTAAAGCAAAAAATTTCGAGTTAGAAGCAATCAAAAAGAGCCAAATTTAGCTCTAAAATAGCTAAGTTGGCATCGCTGATAACAGATGCGAATAACAATGGTCGCATTCATAAGACGTAACTGTTGTGCAACCGTTGAGTGTTTGTCTTAGAAACGCATAGTTGAGTATTTCCGCTCCACTCAACAGTTGAGTAATTTCCCATCATAAAATTTGTTCGCTACCTATAGTTAACACGTTGTGCTCAGCCTGAACATATGATCGAATAGAGCGCTTTCTTTTATGTGCTTTGTTAGGTGGCACGAACAAATATTTGTTAAGTTTTACATTAAAAATGCGATGAATTAACGAAATAAAGATATACAATTAAATTATATACATCAAGCAATTTCTAAGATGCAACTGTGGGGGCCAACAGTTGCCAACAGTTTCACAACTGTTGAAGTCAACAGTTACGTCCTATGAATGCGCCCAATATTAATACTTTTACGTGAGAAATGTGCCACATATGAAAAGAAAAATTGCCGATTGCCAGAAAACAGACTTTACAATATTCAAAAATTGTGAAAATTGTGATATATTTAAATTATCAGAAAAATGATAACGAATTTGGAAAGAAGACACATTATTCATATAATCAATCAATAACTCAATTTTAGTAAAAATGTTCCATACATCAAAGCAGAAACAAACCGACGATATGGTAGCGTTTGGGACTGTTTACTATATTTAGTTATCCAACACAGTAGAGTGACCAGAGTCCATTTTCATAGTTAGATTCTTCGAATTAAAAAAGTTAATAAAATTATCAAACAAAGTCTGTTAACTTTATGTTACCCTACGTCTACATCTGATATATTCTTATCATGACAAATGTCATATTACATATGGGCATTTCCTGGGGTCGCGAACTTTTGATGTACAAAAAATATAGAAAACAAAACTTTCGCAAGCAATTTTTTTTGCGATTTGAGAGCATTTTGGAAGCTCTATGTTTAGTTTAGGATTTCATATTAATAGTTATAAGCATGTCGCTACGAACGTACGCATAATAGAAGTCAACTTTGGCTGACAGTAGTGAAATGTAAAAATCTGCGAAATGGAACAGAATAATGAAAAGTGATTAGTTTTTTTTTTTCAAAAATGTATTAATGTAGGTCTCTATCAAGTATTTACACAATAAAATATCTCTATTGGTTTTTGTTTAATTGGCGTAATTACCGCCTGCGAACGTGCAATTTTTCAACATGTTTTTTTTTCATTATTATCACCATGCCTTTTCCCATTTTCGAACTTTTTTTTGTTCTCCTTACACTTTTCTCATCTTACTTAATTGTAATAGAGAGATTTTGAAGAAAGAGTGCGAACATAACATATTTTTTGCATGTAAAATAGTTATATACAAAAACGTTTTTAGAAGTAGTTTAAAAAGAAAATATAAAATTTTCCAGCTTCCAGCCTAATTTCCTCAACTAAAGCAGCTGAGATATGCTATTAAACCATTCTGTTATATAAACATAAGACTTTTTTATAATTATAAACAATAAAACACGATGATTATCAACATTTTATTTTCCCATCCTGGTTGACGATTCGGAGGAAAATCAACTTAAACTCGCCTAAAAACAACATTTTGAAAATGATGCTGAAGCTACCACGGTATATCAGAACAACAATAATTCAAAACCTCTCATAACCGGACACTCACTGTCGCGGAAGTTTTGTGCCCGCTTGTGAGAGTGGTATACATTCTATTATTTTAATTTTGGTTCTACAAAACTTGTCCGGTTATTAGAAGTGCCCGTTAGGAGAGGTTTCACTGTATAAGCAACATTAAGCAACAAATTAAGAAAAACAACAACAAGACGTAGGGAATTTTTATGGGAAGTTTTTTCACATGAAAAACAGTTTTTTTTTTCTAATTTTACAGTTTTTAAAAAAAAATATTTTGGCAACGCTGCCTGCAGCACAACAGGAATCGTCAAAGAGTGTGTGCGTTTCCTTTTCCTTCGTTGGACTAACATATGCCTGTAAGTATTGTCTTGACTTGTTTTCATTCACGCACATATACACATACACCCACACTCACACATTCACAAAAACAAATTCACATACAATAGCATGCATACTATATACACATACATACATATGTACGAATAGTCTGTCTGGCTTTGATGCATGTATCATTGATGAATACGCGCCGATAACAAATCTCAATCAAATGTCAAAAAGGTAACAGACATGTTGTAATGTTACAATTTTCACAGGCAACAATATTATGGTGTGGGGTGGGCGGAAAAGAATAAAAACATACTAGTACTGTATATACAATCCAAAGTGGTTTCCCAATATTCTATTCTGCGTGTTCAGACTTTAAACTTTTGTTAAAAATTTACGTAAAAAAAACAAGGCATGAAAATAAAACAAAATTCATTTTGTTTGATGAAACAAAAAAAAAATTATTGACAATTTTTATTAGAAAATCTTTTTGGTTTTCTTTTTTTGTCAGTTTTTTAATTATTCATCACTGGAAGAGATGAAGCAAAAGTTTGATGTTCCAGAGAGTGAGTGATGTTGGTGAGGTTAGATTATCATTTGTTGACAATTAAAACTGTCATTTTTAATCATTTATGATTGAAAAACGTCAAAATGTTCATTACTAAATTAAACTGGGAAGTTTTTTGTTTTAAAAACTTATGAAAAGAAAAAAAACATGAAATTAAGATTTATGCATTTTTTTTCAAATAATTTGCCACTGTTTAGATTGGAAAATATGCACACGAATGCATACACACATACATACATACATATGTATGTATTATATAAGGCTTACCTGCCAGCGTTGTCAACTCGGTGCTTTTCGCACCATTTCTAGTGCTTTTTGAAATTTTCGACGCGAGAAATTTTGAAGTTAGTGCTCAGTGCTTTTTAAATTAATTTTTAGTGCTTTTTGTTTCATGGCGGTGGCACTAGACCCAAAATTCAAAAATAAATTTCCATATCTATTTTTTTTTTGAGGAAAGCTATCGTTCAAAAAGCAGAACATTTTAAAAAATTCGAATAAAGTTGTACAATACTTGGTTGCAGAAATACCCTCAAACCTTAACATTTTAAGCATAATTAATGTAAAGAAGACATTAAGCAAGTAGGTACACAAATATAGTTTAATAGCATCATTTTGTCTAGTTACTATAACAATGGATGGAGAATGGAGAAACTTTAAGTCCAATGTCGAGTTTTGGGCAGAAGTAAAATCTAATAAGTTTATGTAAAGTTAATGGATATAAACTCGTTTGAGGCATTATCAAAAACTGCATTTCCATCAATCTTTTGTCACTTCAATGTTTAAGCGCGCAGAAGTAGATTTTTACCTCTACGACTTTATTTAAGTCTAACAAACGTAACAATATATCCTTACACTATGTTATAACTTCGCTTCATAATAAAAATGGTCTGAAACGAGAAAATTGAATTGTGAATATACTTTTTTATACACTAAGGGGAAAAACGTGCTAAAATCAAGATTTTACGCTCAAAACTCAAATCATTTTAATATTTATAGTCTGTTAAATACGAAAATTCTTGATTCAAGAATAAAATGTTGATTTTTTTAAGATCAAATTCAAGATTTTTTTCTTAATAAAAATCTTAAATTAAGATCATATTCTTAACAATTTAAGGATATAATCTTAAAATTAATACGACGTTCTTGATTTTAAGACTGCGCTATTAAAGTTTAAGACCACGTTTTTGATTTTAAGAATTCATTCTTTAAATTAAGAATTTATGTTAAATTTGAGAACGTCAATCTTACTGACCAAATTTCAAGATTGAAATATTAAGATCTCTGCAATCTAAATTGAAGAATTTTGTTCTTAAATTTAGATCGTTTTATTCTCTTAGGCCCAAATTCACAGTCATTAAGTTAGCTAATAGCAATAGTTTAATAAATAATATTTCATTCACAGCTTTTGGTTTAACATTAGTTAAACCGCCAAACGTCATTGGTTAAGAAATAGTTTTATATAACAGCTATTGTATCAGTATTGATGTTTTTGAACAACATAATATCCTGTGGTGAACAATTTTGAATACATTTCATACATATGTATGTACGTTGTAAAGCATCTTCTTTGTGTTTAGCTGTAAAACATTCTTTTTTTTATTTTCTATTATGTTTTGGATTTCCCGAACAAATTTCTGCACTAAGTTAATATCTTTCACGATAAACTTAGATGAGCGAGCACTTATTTTTATCAATTTTTAAGAAAGAATATAATAAATGCAATCAAAAAGTATTAGTTAAACAATAGTTATCATTTTATTTTACTAATAATTAATTAGAATTAAAACGTGTATCGGATGCCTCAAATTTTAAGTTTTAGGTATAAAATGCAAGGTCAACCGATCCCTATATATCTTATATACATATTTATGTATAACAATTTTTTTAATATAATAAAATAATTAAATTTAGTGCTTTTTTACTTAAATTACGCGTTTTTTTCATAGTTTCACTGCTTATTGAAATTTAAAAGTTGACAACACTGTTAGCTGCCCAAAGTAGCACCAGAGTGCCGAACATCAATCGGATTCTTATACAAATGAATAAATACATATATATATGTGAATACATTTCTCTCGTGTTTCTTTCGGTGGACAGCATTGCCTTATATTAGAGAGAATTGTATTCGCGTATTTGTATTCATTTGTATAAGAAGCCGATTGATGTTCGGCACTCTGGTGCTACGAGTACTTTGGGCAGTTATGATACGTGGGTGGATCAATAAGTCCATAACTTTTTCAATGGAACAGTTTTTTTTGCAAAACAAAAATAAATTTTTTAACATAATGTCCTTTTAACTCAACACTCAGTTCCAGTTTTTGTATCCCATCAAAAAAAAATATTTTTCGAGGTCCTTAAAATAGGCATTTGTTTGGTCAATAATTTCATCGTTGGAGCTAAATCTCTTTCTACCGAGCCATTTCTTTAGGTTTGAAAGTAGGCAGTAGTCACTAGGGACTAAATCTGGAGAATAGGGCTGATGAGGGAGCAATTTTAAAACCAATTTATGGATGCGTTTGTGGTCGATTGTGTGTAAACGCGGCCGAAAGTACCTAAATAACCATTCAATTCAGAAACCACTGAGCCATGTGGGATGTCTATGTTGAGATGCATCAACAATCCCACGCACTTTCACTTTTCGATCGGTCAAAACCATAGCGTGGGGTTTTTCGACATTTTCGGGTGTACTGATGTCAATTGGCCGTCCAGAACGTTCAGCATCATTTGTACTTGTGTGGCCAAAACGAATCAGTAAATCACTTTTTACCATTGAAATCGATGGTGCAGAGTCCCTATAGTATTTATCGAGCTTTTCCTTTTTTTATTGAAGGTTTTTTTTCGCAAAAAAATAATGTTTAATGAGCACTCGAAATTCATACGAGTTTGTATGTTTTGAACAGCTGTTAAACGCAAAGTAAAGCGACGACACTTGCTCAAAATTTTACAGTAGTCTATTAACAAGTGGTACTTGATGGGAACAGTGTTGCATTTCATATAACTACGAGGCAAGTTCGAAAAGTCACGGACTTATTTATCCGCACTCGTAAAAGCTATATGAACTTTCGAATTTCCCTCGCATTTACTTAAAATAATAAACCTTTACTACTTCCGAGAATTACTCGTACCACATTTTTTTTATGCATGTTTTTTTTATTTATTGTATCTTCATATATGAACTAACAATTAGTATTCAAATCTTAAATCTAACATATAATTAATAGGCCCGACCAATGCCAGATATAACTAAGTGATAGTTTTAAATAATAGATAAGTGGTGCTAAGCAAAAAAAATTTTTTTTCAAGCAACTTCATTCGGAGTGTTTAGTATCAAATCGCAGCTCCGGTGTCAAATCGCAGCTCCGACGTGGCCACACGACATCAGCTCTGCGGCTGATAATGCGATATTCAAAAACAGGGCGCAAAACATCGAGTGTAGCTTCGGCTGTGTGTAATGTCGCAATATTTCCCAGCGTTGTTCAAGCGTATACACAACCATATAAGTGTTACCACTCACGAAATAATCACTAATTGAAAAAAAACCGTTAGATGGCGGTCCCTTTAGATAGAAATCATTTTAAAAATGTCATGACATATGGCAACAACCCAATTTACAGGTGACGTACTCGTATGATAAATCTTAATTTATAAATAACTTCAGTTAAACAGGTGAAACAAATTGCTTAACTAAAACAATTATTTATTTTCAAATTTATTTGCTGGTGGTTCAGCTTGGTCTATATGCATTTCATTGTTGCTGTAACAAAACATCAGTAGACTTCAACCACACATTTTGAATAGTCACAAACCTCTTATCTTATGCACAGACTTTCAAAACTATATATAATATTATTATTTTATGAATTCTCATGTAGTTTTTGAAAGGCTGTGCATAAAGTAAGAGGTTTGTGACTGTTTAAAATTTGTGGTTGAAGTCTACTGACGATTTGGTTCAAGCGCCAATGAAATACATATGTATATAGACATGCTAAACCACAATTATTGTAGTATTTACACTTCTGACAATATGTCAAATAAATTTCATTAAAACAATTATTTATTTTCATTTCTAGTTTTTTACCTTTAAACCGTAAGTCTTTAAATAAATCTAAAATAGAAAAAAATAGCGGAAATTTTTTGAAAATCCTTTTATTTATTTAACAATCATAAATTCCTGTTTGTTTTAACAGAGTAAATATTTTAGTCTCACTTTCTTTTAGTCAATCCCCCACCATAAAGCGTTCAATTTTAAAGGCTGGAAAAAAACACTTTACAAAAATATGACAAGAAAAAATGTACAAAAATAAATGCAAAAGCAAATGTTATTTCAAAAACTAAATTAAGATTGAAATGTAAAACTGAAAACGTTTTATGCTGTACGGACAATATTGAGTTACAGGAGAGTGAGTGAGAGAGGTCTGCATCGACATGAACAATAACGATAACAGCGCTTTGCAATCGATAGAAATATAGTATTGGATTGGATTTTGATTTGATGTTAAGAGAAGGGTTTGAATTAGTATTTGTAAAGTATAAATGACAAACTAGACACAAGACGCGTTACAAATGCGTGCTTTTGTACACAAAAGGAAGGAGGAAGAATGAAAAGGACTGCTCGCACACAAACACACACAAGAAATAAATAAATAAAAATAAAACAATATTTCTCTAGCAAAAATCAGTCAAGTGCATAACTTACAATTCCGTGAATATAAATTCATATGCCCCAATATACTCGTATGTACAACAGCACAACAGCCCACAGAATTGAATGTCACATTTGAAAAGCAATAGATATGGATGGAGTAGAGGCGGCAGGGAAGGTGTCATTTTATTTCAAGCAAGTTAGTTAAAATAAAATCAAACAAATGTCACAATGTCTAAATATTATCACACATTCCCGCATCATGCATGCAATTTTCGATTGCAAAAAAAAACAACAATAAATTTTCGTGTATATTTTTAAACAGCAAAAAATCCCATGATGTCAGCCTCAACGTAATATTATTTTGAGCGGCGTATTTTTTAAATAAATTTCTTTCTTGTTGGTTCCTTTTTTTTGTGCTTTGCTCTGCTTGGCCGTCTCGATAGTGGAGCTCTAGAGTCAAATCAGTCAACTGGCAAGTGTGATATATGGACTAGACTCTTGTATGTTGTTACTCTTTTGATTTTTTGTTACTTTTCTGTTTCTTTTTGTTTTTGCAAACATTTGATTTTGAACAAATATAAAGTATACTATGCAGGATGTTCATTTGTTTTTGCTGACTGGGCTTAATTTGATGTTCTAACGAGGACGTTTTGCTATTTTATTATTGTAAATGAAATGCGATATTTATCAAATTAATTAAACGAGCAACTGTGCGAGAAAAAAAAATTCATAAAGTCTACTTAAGCAGGCTGTGTTTGCTCATTGCAAGTCGTACTTATAACACCAGGTTGCGCAGTAAACAATGCTCTTTTTGGTATTGTTTTAACGATGCACTCACTCATTATAAGAAATTTTACCCATTTTTGTGGCCTGTCAAATGGCAGGAGGGATTTAAATATATATTTTTGGAATCAAGCTTCGTATGCATGCATTCCTCTTAACGTACATACGTGAGATTTTCATCACTTACACCTAGTTTTTAACTTAATAATTAAGTACGCAATTAGTTAATTTTTATTTAAAATTAAGCTGTAATTAAATACGATTTCATTTTTTCAGTGGTTAATTAAAGTTCTTATTAAATTACGTTAAAAGTACGGCAGCACTAAACAACTTCCAAATATTATGGAAAGCTTTCCAAAGAACAGCTGTTTACCAGAAACAAAAAAGTTAGGTTATAAAAATTCAGAAAATAAAGTTGCATAAAAACACATTTTATGAAATCAAAGGAGTATCAGAATACATTTTTCTATTTATTTATACCATGTATGAAACTATGAATTGTATTTGTTATATATTTATGAAAATTAAACGAAATTCTTTCTAATACGACCACATGATGTCATGTCTGTGTTTTCAATAAACACACACAAAAAACAGTTCCAGTGGTATTAATAACACTTTTCTCAAATTCAATTTTTTTTTGTAATAAGCCCAGGAGCCAGTGGGTAAACCTAATTCGAGTACACTGAATCCAATGGTGCTAACAATTTTTTTTAGGTTAGTTCTGGTTTAAAAAATAATTAAGATTGAAAACTTGTTTAAAAGCACCCAAAAATCAAAATTTTTCATAGTTTTCTACCATTTATTAACCTCTATGTCGATATATATATCGCCTGAAAATACATGTATTGATGAACTTGGGTCTTGAGAGAGCTTTTTGGAAAAAAATGTATTTTTTGGAATTTTTTGCGTAAATTTTTTGGCGCAATTTATTGAATTGGGGCAATTTTTTATTTTTTATTTTTTCAAAAATCTTTTAAGGACGCATGTTCATCTATATATATATGTTGTTTTAATTGATATAAAAATTAATGAATAGTAGAAAACTGGGGAAAACTGCGGTTTTTAGGTGCATTGGGTTTACCCACCAGGTCACCGCACAGTGTAATTGCTAAAGTTAATGCATTCTTTAAACCGGGTTTCTCATGCAAATTCGTACGTTGAACCAACATTAAATTAAATTAAATCAATAAATCAATTACTATGTATAAATAATCAAGCTAAAAGTCTTTGTTTTTTTTTTTTAATACAAATTATATTAAAATCAATTCCAATATTTCGCTACTTCTTTGTGTAGTTTTGTCAGGGAATTTTTTATTCAAACATTTATGAATACCAAAGTTTAAGTTTGCATACAGTTTATTAGCGAGTAATAAATTCTTAAATAACAAAATGAAAACGAGTATTAACGTGAATAAAATTTTCATGCCTTACAATCTAATGAATGGCCAACAAAACAAAAAACTCTCTGCGAGGACAACAAAATGCTAAAATCATTGGAAATATTTAAAAAAAATAATTACATAACATCTGGGCCGCAAGGTTTAAAATTTAGAAGTCAATTATTTTGATTATTTTTTATGCAGCTATCAGTCATCTCAAGTGCTGCAAATTCTGTGGAAATCAACTTATTGCATTTGCAAACAATCATTCTATCAATAATTAGAGAAATCATAAACAATACTTCTTTATGGTTTCGTGATGCTTCGTAATAGACAAAACTACACATTTTAAAGCTAATCTTCATCAACTTATGGTTTCACAAATTTAATAAATTTATTGTTTTCACATAAAAAACAAAAAAACGTAAATAAAAATAAAGACTAGACATTTACCCCGGCTATAGCAAATAGCAAAAGGGAAATATTACTTTTACGCATCTCTGATATATGTATGTTTAAAAAAAAAACGAATTCTAGACTTCAAAACTTAATTTTAGTTACAAATGCTGATGTCTCTCTAACAAGACCAACGAGCACAAGCACACAAAAAAAATCAACTCAAGCGGAAGTGAGACCATAAGGACAATTCATGCATACGACGAGCAACTGATGGATGGATGTATTATTGAACAAGGAATCGTATAGAAATTATAAAATGGGTAAAACTGTAACAAAAGAAAAAAAAACTTGACCAAGCAGCAACGAATTTTATGACAAGAGTAAGTAAGTAGTTGGCATTTGTAGGAATCACATTATTCAACGATGAGTATACATATGCCGGTGTTCAGTCTAAGGAGCCGTAGTAGTATCGAAGTGGCGGGAGGTGTTTTGGCAACATTATGGCCATTGTATGCTAAACTAAAGAAGGCTCAGAGTTTAGGTTTGGCTGTGATGATTGACGTGCCTTTTATTGATGGTCTTGATTGGTTTTTACCTTTACAAAATTTTACTAACACACACGTATATGCGTATGCATATAGCAGCTACAACAAACAAGCCTTAAAAGGACCAACACAACACATGCAAGTATTCATGAAGACTTATATAGGGATCTTTTTTAATATGTATTTTGTTTGGTTTTTTTTTTTTTTGCTTTCTATAAAATAAAAACAATACCTGTTTGGTGTTTTAGTCGTTAGTTCAATATGTGCGTAGAAAATGTGTACAAAAAATATTATAAATCAGTTATGATTTCATTAGATGCAAAAAAAAAGTAGATACTCCTTCCCTGTGTTCTCTTTTCAATACTCAATACTCTTGGAAAATTACGTCTGCTGTTCACTACTTCAAATGGACTATTGAATTTGCTTTTTTTTTTTTTTTTTTTGATTTGCTGTCCTTATTCTAGGGATTGTAGTAAGAGGACAATGAGGAAAGCAAGGAATTGTTAGATTTGATGTTTGCGTTTTTAATCAACAACATTTCTTTGCTGCTCCTACTCCCACAACTTACCCTTTGTTAGACATCAACATAAAGGCTATTGTAGAAGTTAAATACTATTTTTAGCAATTGGTGCGTAACCTGGCTGCAAAGCAAAGTTTAGAAAATAATGATAAAAAAAATAGGAAGCAGCTAGGTAAAAAAAACACAAATTTAAATAACCTAATCAAGTGTCTGCCATCATAAAAGTTAAACTAAACATTTGTTACCAATTCCGCTTCCTGTGGATTGGAACAAATAAAGAATTGATAAAAAAGAAGTCAGTATACTTGTAAATTGTTTTAAAATTTGACTTTTTAACAGTTATTTAAACATTTTATTATTTATTTGATGGATTACTATCTATTCTATCCTTTCATACTGTTTCTATTTTTTTTTTCAAATATACATATTTTGTACAAATATAAACAACAACACACTCATCAATAATCCAGCGTTACACAATAATATACCGCTTTAAACTAACAAAACCATTTGCCAATTTAATTCACATTTCTCATACTTTTTTTTGTTTTTTTTTTTTGAAAGGATCATATCAAACTCGTATCATCATCGTCGTCGTCGTCAAGCCTCAGTGACTCGTTTCATCCATTGCGTCCGCACGCGTTAATACTTTAATCCTTTTGCCTGTTTGTGCATGGGCGAGTTAAGCAAAACAAAAAATAAAATAAAAACAACCAGCTCCTTTGCTGCTAACAGATAAATACAACAAAAAATTTAGAAGAAAGAAATATAGGAAAACAAAAACAACAAAAAAATTTAGGGTATTAAATCGATGAAGTATTAACGACTTAATTGCATGTTTGTGAGTCATTTTGCAATAACATTCTAACAAAAATTTCTCACCCTTGTTTTTCCACAATTTATTTAGTTGTTTCTCCATATCAATACATTCCTTTTTTAGTTTTTCACATTTTTGCCATTTCAATTTTAACAAATATTTTGTTTTCCATCAAGTTCATTAGCAGGGCTTAGCTGAAGTATGTAAATATTTCTCTTTTCTTTTACAAGTGCAAGTTTATTATTAAATAAAATTAAACATACATAAGTAAATTTAAATACTTTAAAATTGGCGAAAAGGACGATAAGGATGGCGAATTCACACGCTTGAAAGGGTATGATTAATATTAATTGGATGTTGCTTCATTTGCCAAATCGATTATCTCCATAAAAACAAAGCAACTAAAGCAAGATGGTCAATTAGATTTATTGTTTAAATAGATTTACTAAACAATGACAAATAAAAAATAGTCTTTACTATTGCACCTATTACAGAAAAGATGACATCACCATCAAAATTTGCTAAAACTGAAAATATGCAATTTTCATTTAACATTTGTTAATGCATTCATAGTACCAACTTATTATTTTTCCCTTTTCACAATGTACATTTAAAAACTAACAGAGTTTTTAATGGTAAGTTTTGTACGAAGAAATGTCAGTTAAAGTTCACGTTACCTTTTAATCATACATTGTGAAAAGGGACGTCAGAAAAATATTTTTTATTTAAAGTACATTGAAATGGATTACTGAGGAGTTTCACTGTTGCTAATGCTGATAATCAGGGAACCATTACCCAAAAATTTTCTTAGAACAACTAGAGTTATTATGTTAAACTTTCATTTAGACAAATGAGATTATTAGTGCGTTAACAAAAGTGAAACTCAAATTAAAACAATTCCCAAAAAATAACAACAATAACTGACATAATTATTAACTTGATTTCAGCCGGTCAAAAAAAAATTGTGTAACAGCACTCTACTCTTGAATAGTTGTTGTTATTTACCTTTATTTTCTTTACATACTTCTTACAACTACCATTCGAGCTGAAAAAAGTCAGACAATGTGGCAATGGTAAGGTAAGAAAATAAAAAAAACATGTTGATTATAGAGTTCTTGTTTCCTGTTTGTTATTTGTTGTTGAGATTCTTATTTGTTCAAATGAAAGTTTATAACATAATCCCCCATATTGTGAATGGCGTCGTCGACGTCACAACAAGACGACAGTAAACACTATCACTTGTCTACACTTTATCGACAACAATTGACTCGTATTGACAATCTCTTACTAATCTCTAAGCCTTTGTAAATTAATGTAACATGTTAGAGTAAACAAGTGATAATTTAGAATGTTGTCAATGTTGCAATAAGGGGGAATAACTCTAGTTGTTCTAAGAAAATTTTGGGTAAAGGATACCTGATGATCTGCATTAGCAACAGTGAAATGTGCATAGGATCCAGCTAAATGACTCAATAATCCATTTCAATGTACATTTTTAATTAAAAATATTTTACTGAATAAGTAAAACAATCATTTCTGTCTATTAGTGCATTAATAAATGGTTAAATTAAATTGTAACAATTCCCAAAAATAAAATAAAAAACACTAACAATGTAATTTCTATTTTCAAGAAATTTTTCTTAAAAGGTACTTTTGCTAAAAAGTGCGGAAAGGAACTTTAAAAAAGATGAATTTTCTTAAAAGATACCAAAAACTGCAGCTCCACCAGACCTAATTTTTAATACAAATTTCTTTTTTTTTTCAAACGTAAAATTAGTTAAAAGGTGCATTTTCTTAGGATGTATTTTTTAAATGTACATTTTCTTAAAAAGTACTCCTTCTTAAAGGTGTAAAGTTTATGTTGATTTAAAAAGTGAAGTTGCTTTTTCATACAAGTTTTTTATATTTTAAAATTAGTTTTTTCTTGAAAGCTGTTTTTTTTTCGAAAAGAAGACTCATCCAACCCATTAGATTTACCAGATAAAATATAAATTGACTATTTAAATTATCCTAAAATGTTCGCCACACATTTTGGCAAAACCCTTTGCTAACTGGGGATTCTTTTCCATTAACTCAGTAATCATCTTCTCTTGTTGCGTATGTATGTATTTATATGTAGATTAATACAAAAAGTCTTAAACCATGAAGCCCCACTAACTTCATCGAAAACAATTTACATCACATAACTGCTAATGATAAAATATTTACGTTTTATATAGTAAAACACATTACAAGCTTTATTTTAATTTCACTAAAACAAAGTCATGCTATATACATACATACATATGTACATACATACATACTAGTGATGCACGAATATTCGAATTCGTCTTCGAATTGTCGAATATTCGGCCATTTTCAGGCGAATACGAATATTTTTCCAAAGAAATTAAATAAATAAATGCATAAATCCTAAACGAAATTTAAATAAATTACTAAAAATTTTAGTTTGAAAAAATACATTAATTTTTTTATAGAAATGTGTGCTTTGTATCATTTTCAAATATTATTCAATGACGATCATTAAAATTTTCATGTGGCATAAAATATTCATATTCGCATTCACGAATATCGTTTCAAATATTCGAATTCGTATTCGCGAATATCGTTTGAAATATTCGTATTCGTATTCGCGAATATCAAAAATTGACATTCGTTACATCACTAATACATACATATATCATGTTAATATATTGTCTACTACAATAAGCAAATCGTTCTCCAAACGTTTTCTGAGATGTGCAAGAAGACGAGCGATGTGAAAACGCTAGATTTCTGGTAATAAGCTTCTTAAGTCACCGTTCACACAATGCAAGTCTTAATGATAAGTGCTTAGTGTTGAAAAATCACACATGCATACACAAAACTATGCATAAAAAAACATCTCATCAAATATCAGACTTGCATTGTGAGGACGCCGATGAAAGTTTAAAGAAAAACAAGTGATAAGGTTGTGTAGTGATAAAGGTTGTCTAGTGTGAATTGGGAGTTATTGTTAAATTTGTATAGTTCTTTATTTCTTGAATGTCTAAAATAATTGGTGCAAATTTGACTTCAAAAACACAAAATCATCAAATCAATAAGAACTTTTGAATTTGGGAATTGGATATTTTTAAAACGCAACTTATCCAGTTTTATCTTACAATAATTCAATGTTGTTTTTATTTGTTTGTCGCAAAATTTTAGATAAATAATTATTTTTATATTGTTGCGAAAATGTGCACGAACAATCCTAATATAACTTAGTAACAATTTAATTTAATTTATGGAAGCATAAAGCTCAGAAGGGCAATTTAGAAAAGTTTGAGTCATAAAAGCTTGGAAATAATTGTTATTGACCATTTGACAACATTAGACGAGATAATTATTCACTCATTATTTCCCAAAAATTTAAAGAAATTTTACATTTTTTTTAACGGGTGCCCCTGTGGCTAAGTGATAGCGATGCTAGCCTGTCAGCCCAGAGGTCGTGGGTTCGATCCCCGCCATAGACCCTGCTTGTTATCCGCAGTCAAGGTAATCGCTTCGGGGTAGTGTTTGTATATAAAAATTAAAATTAAATTTAAAAAAATTAAATTAAAAAATAAACTTCTTTATAAGACTTAGTTTTTTATGAAGAGGAAGAACTGATTCGGCTTTCCAATAATCGAGATTTTGTTAAAACATTCAGAAGAATGAATTAGACACAAAAATGCTTTAAATTCGGTTTTTCAGCATTAACCAATATTAAAACTAAAAGAAAACCAAGATTGTTAAATATATAGTACAAGACGATATGAGAGTAGCATTATCATTTTTACGATGATATATAATTTATATAAATGAAATTATTAAACTTTAAAGAAATTTATTTGTGATCAGCCCAAGTGCAAATCGCCCGAAAAACAAAACTGTTGAATTGTCAAAAAATTGTTGCAAGAATAAAATTGGGTGATTATTCATCGACTTGGGGGGGCTACTCAACATTTTTAAATATTTGGATATTTGTTCATAATTAAAAAAACCAAAATAATTTTCTGCGATTGTTCATTCCATATTCGAGTAGGTAATGAACAAACTTCCGGCGATTACTCGATTTACACTTTCGGCTTACTCTTCACTTTGTTGGGCCCTATCACCGTTTTTCAGGTATTTCTGCACTAGAGACCTGCGTAAACAGTCTTAAAATCTAAATACGTCTGGTTTTTTTTAAATGTATTCTCGTGGCATGTATTATACTAAACCAATAATAAATGCTGTCGTAATATAAGGCAAGCGCAATAGATGTATTGGTGTACGTGTATATGCGTGTTAAGAAGCGATGTCGCCAAGACTTCTTGTTTATAACAAACAATCAACATAAGTAGTGTTGATGTGTGCATGCTTGTTATTTTGCATATTGTAAGTTTGAGTGTGTGTGTGTGTGTGTGTGTGTAAGATGTCGATGGTAGCTTTTATGAGTTTAAGGGAGGTTTTTTTTTGAAGCAAGCGCACACAACTAATGTGTGTATTTGTGTGTGCGCAGAAAAGTAAGCGAGCATTCACACAACTTATGTATGCATGCGTAGAAAGAAGCACAAGCATCACAAATTTTTCAGTCACGAACTATTTTCTTCTTTACTCCTATACCTACAATACAAATTTCGTGCAAACAGTATTGTTTAGATTCTGATTTAGAATATTTCGCTATAGTAAAACATTTGAAAAATCCCTCATGTCTTGAAAGTTCTTGTAAGAGTTATTGTGTGTACGTACGTGCGATTGGCAATTGGGCGATAATTCGTACAGCCTATAATTTTATTTCGCACATTTAAAATTTTCATAATAAGCTATTCTACGAAATGCGTTAATGTTAAGTAAATAATTTTTAAACTTTTCTTTTTCTTTGTGTGCCACCAAATTAAGTCGTTAAAAGTGTGCCGTAACAAAACCAAAGGTTGGGAATCACTGGTGCAAAACATAATCGCTCAAAGTGGCCGAACTTTAATCGGTTTCTAATACAAATTAATACAGATACGCAAATACATTTCTCTCGGTTGCTAGCACTGTCTATTGCAAAACGTAGTAGTCGAAGTCGACTAGAAATAAAGGCGAATATTAGAGCTCTTGAACTTAATGTTTCAAATCGCACGATTTTAGAAAACTAACTCCGACAGTAGGAATATTTTTTAAATTTTTTTTCAATTGTTTTATTATATATGTATGTATATTCTCAAATGTGCCCTTAATTATGAAAGCGGTCTAAGTCATATGTATGTATATTTCTTTGCTCGAGATATTTAGTAGATTACATTTGAATAAATTAAAATATATTTTTCATATATTTTGCAACATTGAGTAGTTGTACTAGTCTCGATTAATATAATTTTTTTTGAATATTTGTTAAATATAAATTGAAGAGTTTAGATTAATTTAATATTTCGGAGCAAAAATGCATATGACTTAGACCACTTTCATAATTAAGGGCACAAATATCGTGTATGAGTTTAACCATGTCCGCAGGACAATTATTAATTTTTTGAAAACGATAAATTTAATCGGATTCCGTTAACAGAAAAAGTCCGGAAATATGGTTTCCCGCGGTCTTCCAGCAAATTCTGTTATTGGGTATTTTTACAGGCCCACAAAGTGCTGTAAATATTATTATTTTTATAAAATTTAATAAACATTTGCGGTGAGACTTATAAGAAACTTTTGCACTTTCTCTAAAAGAATTTTTTAATTTTCAATTTACCTTAAATTTATTCCATATAAATAAAATTCATTGAATAATGGCAATATTACCTAAAAATAGAAAAAATAGAGAAAAAAAAGTTTAATAATTGGTTTTCCAGCTACATTTTTATATTAAAATTAATATTTTTCCCCTTTAAATCTACATTTTAAACTAAATTAATAGGCATGTATGTATGTATAACAAAAATAGACCTTAAAGTTTTAAAAAAAATTACTGCCACCACCCAGCTGCTTTTCATTCGGTAAAAAAAAGAAAACTTTAGAAGAAAACCCCAATAGAACGAATTGTTTTTTTTTCTAATGACATTTTTTGCACATAAAACGCACACGCACATTGGAATGGAATGACACAAACATCCCCCTACAATCAACCCAAAGCAAAAACCCAGATACAAACTACGAAATGCAGGAGGAAAACGAAAAAACGAACGAGAAAAATCAATTTTCCTTTTTTCGAAACGCATTTTGTTTTTAATACGAGTACATAAACAACTACCACAGAAAGCCTACGCACACGCACTCGCACACGCACACACTAACACTCAAGTTTTATTTCTGGGGATTTACGCACATTCATTTCAGGCACATTTCGTGTGTGTGTGTGTGTGCGTCTGCACATACATTTTTAAGTGTGAGTGCGTGCATACAAATGCTTTCGGAGTACATAAAGCTTTTTTGGGGATTGTATTTCTGTTGCTTAGTGCAGGGAGGAAGGATAAGGAAAATTTAGGTTAAAATTGGAGTGAGACAATTTGGTAAAGGAGAAAAAGCCGTAATACACGTATAGACAGACACACAAACAAACAACGAGTAGCAGCATATGAAAAATAAATGCATTAAAAGTTTACAAAAAGAGAAAGCGAGCGAGTGGGTAAGAAAAAGATGGAGGCGAGAGAAACGGAAACAAAAAGAATAGCAAGAAAAGAAAACTTAAATTAAATTAAAATAAATCGATAAAAAGTGAATAATAACACAGTACAACATATGATTTTGGGACTCAATTCTGACGATTTCCCGCAAAAGTAGGCCCGAAATGAAGAACTTGTGCATGATTCGTTTTGTCTTCTTACCTGCTAAAATATTCTTAATATCGATTTGAAGTTAATAACTATCGTATAGGGGAATTTTTCACGTTTTAGGCTCTTTTGTTTGACATAACTCGGGAACCACTAGTCCGATTTAGCTCAAACAAATTTAGAAAAATTAAGAATTGCAATTCCTCTAATCTGTTCTTATACCGTTTTCCTATGTGTGCAACACTTTCTAAGTTAAAAATTAATGTATGAAGGGAAAAAAGTATTTTTTGCCTAAAAATTAAATTTTTTTTTTAAATTCATAAAAAATCAAAAATGCAAATTCGGTTTGTTTAAAATCGACTGATGTATGCATACTATATTATGAAAATCCGCCAAATTTGAATTGAAATGCATTATCCAATTACACTAACGTCCGTTTCCACAATGCATGATTAAGATTTAACGTGAACTTTAACTGCATGTTCTTCATACGAAACTTGCCGTTAAGGTGCTTGTTATATAATATTATAATAAGAGTATAATACTATCGAATTATTACCAAATATCTAAATTTCGTTAAATAAATCTAAATTTAATACATAAATATTGACTCAGGGTCACTGCATATGCAAAACTTTTAGTATCAGATTTGGGCAGTAAGTACAATTACGTTTCTATAATTAATTTTTTTTAATTACAATTACAGTTTTATAAGTGAACAAAATCGAATTAAATTTAAATTAAGATCATAAATTCATCAAATATTTACTAATGCACAAAAAACATGCTAATCAAAGGAAATAAATTCACAAAGTATTTTAAATTCTTCAAAATATTTCGGAATACTTAATTTCTTATAGAAATATTAATTTAAAATAATATATACTAACGGTCCTCTTAACAATCTACAATTAAAAGCTAACAGGCCCTTTAATGGCAAGTTTTGTATTAATAATAATCATATATTGCGAAAAGGGATGTAAACAGAAAAATATATTAACCAAAAAAAATTAAAAAACCAAAATAGAAAATAAAGAATATGGTTGACCAGGCCAGCCCTGGTACTTCCCGCTTATTTCGAGCTCAAAGCACTGAAAAATCCAAAAATATTTGGCGACTTTCGAAAACGACAAGGACTTTTCGATTTATTACACTAGTTGACGATGCTTTTTAAATTTAAAACTTTAATTTTCGAAAATTTTCCAAATCTACGGAGCCGCAACAGTTTATTGTAATACGAGATCGAAGTGTTTTTATAATGCCGTAAATTTGGTTCCGAACACTTAAGCAATTCTTAAGATATAATTTGTTTACTTACACACGCACACATACATACAGAATAACTACTTATCTACTTTTGATAGCGGGAAGTTAAAAAAATTAGTATTAATAAAATTAAATTTTAATTCAACAAAATAAGATCACATAAAAAATTTTGAAAAAATAAATAAAGTGTAATAAAAACAACTTAAGTAAAAATTTAAATAAAATTAACAATAACAAAAAATTAAAAATTTTCAAAAAACCGCCGAATATATCTGGAGAAGATGCGATATCTTCTAAACGGCTGGACCGATTTTCTTAAAACATGGCTAAGAACCATCTCGATCAAGTCACCTTTCAAGCAGAAATAACTAAATCAAAACTAAAACGGTCCAGCGGTTTGGTAAAAAACAAATCAAATTAATAATTAAATAATAAAATACAAAATATGGCTCCATGAAAAATCACCCAAAACCAAATTCCCCAAAAATAAAAACTCGTTCAAAATTTTTCCATTCAAAATTTGGGTGATTTTCCCCAAAAATTTTAGGCAATTTATAATTTTTTTTGAGTGATTTTTCATTTTAAAATTTTGGGCGATTTTTCATATGAAAAATCACCATGTTTCCATGAAAAATCACCTAAAACCAAAAAAATCGGGAATGAAAGAATTTTATTCTCTATAACCTGTTTTTTTTTCTTTTTAATATGAAAATGAAATTATGTAGTATAATTTTTAATATTTATTGGTGTGTTTTAATTTTGGGCGATATTTAATTTTTTTGGGTGATTTTTCATTTTGAAAATTTTGGGCGATTTTTGATTTTTTTTGTGGTTCTTCATTTTGAAATTTTGGGCGATTTTTCATGGAACCACAATATATAATAGCACAGAATAAAAATACAAAATCCTATATAATAATATAAAAAAAGTTCAAAAATATTTTTAAACAAATTAAAATAAAATAAAATTAATATAAACAGATTGATAATGAAATATATGTATGTAAATAAAATAAAATTAAATATAAATAAAATATGACAAATTATGATAAAATAAAAATAACATAAAAATATACAGCCTTATTTATAAAAATTATTAAGGCTTTATAAAGACTTTTTAAGAAAATTTTTTATGAAAATTTGCTTTAAAAAATCTTTTTAAAGCCCTCATATAAGTTTTATAAATAAGGCTGTTAATTTATTAAACAATATTAAATTAAACAAGATGAAACAAAATAAAACAAAAGATAATAATATAATATAAGGTATTAAAAAATAATAATAAAATGCAATAAAAACTAATAAATATACAAATAAAATAAAATAAGAAAAATAAATAAATAATATAGAACAAAATTATATAAAATAAAATAATAAAGTCATTGTTGAATTTTTTTCAATTGCAAGTAAAAATATCGATCAGCTGCTTCCTACGTTGCAGTTACTTTCCATTACAGCCGGCTTAGTGAGCCTTAAGTACATATATGTATATGCAAAATCTCGTAACCTTAAAATTACATACCCGTTTTAATTTATTTGATGAAAGGGTAACGAAAATATCAACATAAAACACATTTATTTTAATATCTAAAAAAAAACTTTTAAAATTTCAAAAGATCCCCTAAATAAGTAAACCATCTTTACAGGCTAGTTGTAGCACATTGTGTTATTGTAAACGATTTTAATTAGTCTAAAAGTCACATGATGCATTTAATTTTTTAAGAGAAATTGAGTTGTCTAAAATGCAGAACATTAAATTTACAAGAACAATTGTAGTACTTGCATATTATGAACTTGTGTGTAAGCCTTCAATCCATAACACACACAAACGCACACTCACACGCATTCACTTGCTTTTTATTTTGTTAGACCACAAAACAAAGGCGGCAACAACAAACAAATTATTTTAGAACTAAAAAATTTCAACCCCCAAACAAAGAGTAAAACGAAAACCCCTCATCACATTGATGTCTTGTTTTTTTTTTAACTTTAAATGCAGAAAGCAACTGTTTTATGTTGCTTTCTGCAACATTTTAAAAATTTGGAAGGAAGAAACAAAAATACATTGTATGGTGGAAAACGCCAGCAGCAAACTTATTGTTACATTAAAACCGACATTTTCGCCAGCGATTGCAACAAAAATAACCATAACAGTAAATGCAATTTTTCTGTATGAAAAAATGTACACCAGACACTGCACACTCCTGCAGACCCTCAACCAACAGCTTTTATCGCACAGCACGTGTTCATTTTTTTAACCGCGGTGTTGCACATGAGATTACGCGAACACAACATACAACACAACACAAAGTACAATCCGTACTTGCTTCTTCTCATTAAAAATTGTCATGAGAAAACTCACCCTTAAATTTCCTGCAACAACAGCATTGTAACTGCAACAACCTCTTTCTACAGCACGCCGAACCGTGCTGTATAAAGTGGTCCGTCATGCTGTAGTTTCAAGTCTTCCCAAAAGGGAGAGTTATTTATTTATGCACATATTTTCCTATCGAGGGGTTGCAATTGCATGTAAGCAAGTCAGTGTACAGTGTAAAATGATTCGACACAGCGTGAAAGTGCATTAATTTGAATGACATTTTACTGAGCAGAAAATAAATATTTCAGAAAAAAAAATTTTATAAATACGGATTTTGATTTCCGGAGGATATAGAAGACAATGGGAATGCGGTACAGAAGATACTCGTAAGCATTCTACTATGCTGATGTGTAACTGTAATCCCAAACACATTGTTCGTATACCTCCAATGAACCGCCTTGAACTGAAATCTTGTTATATCTGTAGCTTAGCTCTAGGCCCTAAATAGACGGATCATAATTTATAAATTATATATTTATATGTATATTGTTTACCTCGTGGTGTACTAGCATATATTAAGCGTTGCGCAAAAGAATTTACTGATCGCATGATTACTAAACAATTATTCACATCATTAGTAAGGCCTATCCTTGAATACGGATGCATAATCTGGGACCCTTACACTGATTATCAGAAGAATCGCATTGAATCAGTTCAGAAACAGTTTCTATTATTATTATTATTATTTTGCCTGGGAAACACAACTTGAACCCAAATTGCAATATTCTACCTTATTCTGTAAGACTCTCTACTATTAACTTACCGACTCTGGAAAGTAGAAGATTAATGCTTAATGTGATATTCGTAGTAAATTTAGTAAATTTATTAAATGGATCTGTCTGTTCAGAATTTCTGTTAACTAAAATCAATTTCAATATTCCGGGTAGAACAACAAGGAACTTTACACCCCTGTATCTCAAATGTCATCAGACAAGGTATGAGAACGCTAACCCTTTGAGGAGATTATGCAGAAACTTTAATGATTATTATGTTTTCATTGATTATTCTATAAACGTTAATATTATAAAACGTAAAATTATTTTGTTCTTAAATGTTAATAATTAGTTTTTATTATGTAAAAATTGTTTAATTAATTGTAACTTTTTGTTGATCTGTAAGGATATTACTCCATAGACACTTTTATTATTAAATAAATAAATAAAAAAATGATATGGGCATCAAATGAAAGGAATTTCTAATCATAGAACTCAAAATAAAGTGAGGAATCATTCCAATACAATGACGGACTAAAATTTTTTTATAAATCTTCGTCATATGGGTATACAATTTTAGGGACTTCTACGAAGCTAGCTCAAAATAAGACGACGGAGTTTTTTCAAACGAAATACGCCGGACACCTTAAAATGGCGGATAGATTTCTGAAAACATAACCAAAAACGAAACACAATTAGTGTAAGCACAACAAGACGGATAGAGATAGTTTTCTTTGTCTTTGCAATTTTTTCTCGCCATCTTTCGTTAAATGGATTAATTTTTTTTTCATATTCGCTTTATAAAGGCCCAACTATAATATGAATAAGCTGGCTTAAGCTAATGCCAGAATTGAACGATAAGTCTGTCAAATACTTAAGCAATTCAGATTTGACTTTTAGGTGTCCACAATGTATTAACATGCACTTAAGTATTCTTTAGCCACAGCTGCACATAAAGGTATTGTTCACAATTTCTTAGTAATTTTGTTTCTTCTTATAACTATTAAATGAATGCAATTCAATCAAATTAACTTGTTGGAATATCCTAATCTATTAAAAATTAACGTATAATTATATCCACCACTTTATTACTTGTTTTATTTGTTTTGCCTATCAAAAAGTACAACAATGAACATAAAAAAATAAACTCATGTGAATGTGTGTATTTGTGTATTGTAAAACAAAGAATGAAAATAAAATGTTTGCTTTTTTTCTGAGTTTAAAATAAAAAACAATAAAAAAAATATTTAAAATCAATGAATATTTTCTGTTGCTGTTTGCTTGAGTTTAAAAAAAAATATGCAAAAACAGTGTTTTCCGTACGGAATGTGCGCTTAGTTTGGCACTTAGCTTAAGCAAATGACATTTGACGAAACTTGACAAAAAGTTCCATAAGTACATTATAGATTGCCACATACGTTTTTTATGTAATCGCACAGTTGCTTAAGTTCGCTTATTCATATTATAGTTGGGCCTTAAGTTGTTGTTGAATATCTGAATGTTAGCTGAAGTGAGATTCGTTATACCGTGCTTTACCTGTTTGTTTAAAATGCCAACTCGAAGTATTTATATTGGGTAGTATGAATAAAAAAATATTTGCTTTTTACTTAAAAATTTGTTTTAAAATCCCAAATATGTATGTATGCATGTGTTTTTTTTAAGTAATAAGCAAATACTTTTTTTTTATTCCTACTACACATTGTCAGTACATTATTTTTACAGTTAAATATTTTTATGGCAATTTTTCCCAAGATTAATATTTAACTTTTTAAGTAAAAGAATGACGCAAAAAAATACTAATTTTTTGGAAGCAGTAAAAATTGCTCATGCTTTCTAGAAGCCATTCCGAGGATGCTGAGAGCAAACTTATAACGGTATATGTCAGCATTTAACATTTATTAATATGATTTCAAATTTGTGCATAAGTTCAAAATAATTGGGGAGAAAACTCGCAACAAATCCTTCTTCTAATTCATATTTAGAATATCATTTTTCCCCGGGGAAATTTTAATTCATAATAGTAGGAATGGGAAAAGGGAAAAAACTCTCGGGAAATTGTTATTCTTATTTGGGCTAAATATTTTCTTGTAAATACTCGTTTGTTATTAGAGACAAAGAATAAACTTACAAAAACATTTTTGTTGCAATTGCTTTACTGCGATTGGCTGTTGTTGCTTCTTCACATTTAATCGATTGAAAACTGCACATGCATGCATTTGTATGTATGTATGCATATGGATTAAAAAATAAAAGAAAGAACAAACTAAATGATTTGCAAAAACCGACACGATCAAAATCGTTTATCAATTTAACAAAGTTTTAATCGTTCGCAAAAATAAAACAACAACAGAACACACGCAATCGTTTAAAATTTTTGAGAAACAAGTTTCGTTCGTCTCGTTAAGAGCGACAACGAACATTAAGAAACAACTTCATTGGTAAAAGCGATTCGTGCAGTGATTAATTGAAAATTAACTCAATGCACTAAGTTAGACAAGAATGGCAACAGCTTGAAAGAAAAAGCTTTACTGCAATTTTAATGCAAATGTGTGCAAATTTTCATATTTCTGTATCAGTTTGTGTTTCTGTCTGTATGCAGTTTATGAATGTATGTACATATGTATGTATATGTGAATGGTAATAAATAGATAATGCATTCGTTATACATATGGGCGTATAAAAATGGCGTTGCACAGTGTAATGAAATAAAGTAAAATTAATTTCGCCTATTTGTATGAACAAATGTCATACGTACGATACGTAAAGTATAGAAATAAGTTTCTGGAAACTCTTTTGAGGTGCTTCCGAGGTTGTGCATCCTAGAAGGGAAATACTTGTTAACACGTTTTCAAACACTCCAAGGTTGTTCAATTAACACAAGCATCACCATATGTAAAAAATTTGTGAGAATAAAAAGTTTAATTTCATTTTATCTCTTTTAAAACAGTTTTTCCATCTTGTAAAACAGTTTTTTCATTGAAATATTTTCCCATTTCCCTAAATTACGATCGTACATAATTTTTCCCTAGAAATGTGTTCCCTTTCATGTGAATAACATTTTTGATAGGGAATTTTTCACTTTTCCTTGAGTTTGTTCACTCAGTTATGTTTACAGGCGAACTGGCTTAATACATCGCGTATTTTCAATATTATAGTTCGAATTATGTATTAAAATTTATAAATAATTTATTTTAGGATAAGAGCAATAAATTATGTCCACGATTAATAACAATAATCTCCTGCAACACCTTTTTTCATTGAATATGAACCTCTTTGGTTATCATGCAGTAAATTTTATGACTAAAGAATTTTTTCCACGGCACCTAAATATATTTAAAAACTTAAAACCCATTTCATTTCAAACCACAAATTTGTGTATTTCTAACTATTAGGCTTAAATTTGTCAGATTTTCAATTAAATTTTAAGATTTACAAGTCTTCTTCCCATATTTTAAATTCACTACGCATTGATAGCGAGGAGAAACGTTCTCCTGAAATTCGCGATAGCAAACTTACCTTCATGAGGAATGAAAATTTCATGGGAACAAATATTTCATATTGAGGACAATTATGATTAAATTTCTAGGGAAATTTTTCACGGGGAACAATTCCAACTAATAGCAAATAATAGGGAAATCAAATAATTCTAATTGGAAAAGGGAGAAATTTCTCGCGGTATTTTATTCATAATTGCCCTGATTTTATTCTAGATAGGGGTCATTATTTTTTGTATCAGGACAATCATGAATAAAATTCCTCGTGAATTTTTTCCCGGGGAACAATTCCAGCTAATAGCAAGCAACAGGGGAAAGAAAAAATTCTAGTTGGAAGAGGAAGAAATTTCAGGCGGAATTTTAATCATGATTGCCCTGAATATATAATAATTAATATATATTATATAGGGCAATTATGAATAAATTTTCGCGAGAAATTTTTCCCGCGGAAAACAAAAAATTCCAATTGGAAAAGGGAGAAATTTCTCGCGGAAATAAATTCATAATTGTCCTGAATATAAATTATCATAACCAGGGACAGGTGTTTCATGCAAATGCATATTTTTTCCCCTTAACCCTGATAATGGGAAGAACGAAATATCATCGATTTGTCAGTGCACATTTTTGCATATTTTGCTGAAAATGCATAATTAGGTCCTAAATGCATATTTTGGTCTCATACATGGATACCAAATTACACTATGCAACAAATTGAGAATTTGGAAAAACACACAGTCCTGTCCTGTCCTGTCCTTACAGTATAAGCTCGATAGTACTGCTAAAGGGTAGTAAAACTCTATGCCCAGTTTTGCGATTTGCTGACAAATATTTTTTATGGGCCTCCAAAGATTTCGGAAATCCGTGCGCCTTCAAAAAATGCTGTCTTCAGTTTTTGACGAACACCTAATTCAGACTTAGTTATTCCGCTTAGCTATAACTATATTAGTGTTGTAAAAAGCGGCTGCTTTTGAAAAGTCAATACTACATGATACTTTTTCAAATTGAGTACTCGATACTACTCAATACTTCAACGGCTTTTTGAATTTAAAATTAAGAACACACATGCATACGTATGTGCATATATGTATGTATGAGAGGTTTAAAAATTATTATTTATTAAAATAAATTAACCTGCAATGCATAATATATAATGCAATATGTAAAAAACAAAAACAAAATATAACTACATTAATTTATAATAAATTAAAATAAATAACTTTTATGATAAGTTTTTGTACGTTAATTTTTATCGTAATTGCCAGATTTTAAGAGATTTTTCATATCTGTCCCGGTTCACACACTTTAACTCGAAATTCAGCCGGAAGAAAAAAGAGATATTTGGATTTCCTTCTCCGCCTTTTTTGCAGCTGAATTACGTGGCCGTTTCGTATCTCACACAGATTTGTAAAAATTTGATGTATTTTAAAGAAGACTTTGGGTTGAATATTAGAATATGCAACCCTGAAAGTACCGGGAAAACACTAGTTATTAAGTACTCAAATACTCAATACTTTTACAACACTACTACTATATAGCAATAATATAGCTAAGAGTCTACCGAGCAAATCTTTCTAACATCTTGTTCCGAACATTTTTTTTGTTTTTTTCAGAATAACTTAAAGGCATTCCTAAATTTTTGCGAACAATATTTAGCAAAGTTGAACCTATGATAAAGCTGAACAACTTTTGTGAACATATCAATCCAAAAATTAATTTTTAAATAGCTGATTGAAACTTGACAGATAAGATTGAAAAATTAAACAAAAAAATTGGGTGCGACCCATATTTCCCAAATTTTTGGTCTTTTCAAGTTTTGATATTAAATGTAGTTTAGTGAAGATGTTCCAAAAAAAATCAAAATGTCTTTTTAATACATATTAAATTCTTTCATAGAAAATTATTCGCATACCGCTTTTTTTCTCTCACTGTATCTATAAAGAATTGAATTTATTTCTTTTACAATTAAATTGCAAAATACGGATTAAACAAATTTTTTTTCGGGAATAACTTCTCCTACTCACTGTAAGTAATATGATGTACAAATTGCAAATTTATCGAAATATGAGCTAAATTAAGCTACACTCAAAAAAAAAGAAGACATGTACTTTTATTAAGAATTTTTTTTTCCTAAATTCAAGGAAAAAAATTCTAAGTTTAAGTAATTTTTTCTAAGTTTAAGTAAATTTTTACAAAAATCTAGTAAAAATTACTTAATATGAGTAAAAAATAAAAAGTTCATATCCTCAAAAATAGTTCATAAAAATACACAATAAATTTCTCACATTTCACGAAATGTTTACTGACTTAAAGGAAATATCTACTTACAGTAGGAAAATGGTTATAAACTGAAGGAAATTTTATATTAAGGACTAGTCCATGTCGTCTTAAATCAAAAAATAAACTTTAGGAAATGAATTACTCCCGATTAGTTCATGAAATTTGACTAACTTAAAAGATGTAAAAAGGTATACTAAATTTTATGAAAATATTTCCCAGTTTTAAGTATTTTTTCTTTGAATTATGGAATTTATTATCGATTTGCATTTAGCAAAAAATCTAAATAAATGTTTCATATTTTCGAGGAATATTTAAACTTGAAATTTATTTTTTTGTAAATAAAATAAAATTTTAAAACTCAATAATTTCAATGCAAGGCTGCCTTGTTATGTAATTGGTTAGAGTGCTTGCTTATCAATCAGAAGGTTGCTGGTTCAATACTTGTCTCCTCTCAAGGAATTTATATGTATGTATGTTGAATTATAATTAAGAATATAATATGAAATTATAATAAAAAACATACCATGTGGTATAGAATTTAATTAAAAATAAAAATAAGTACCAGAGTTAAAGACAAAAAAAAAATTGGTAAATTTACTAAATCTGAGATCAAAGACGAAAATATTTTTTTGCAAAGCTCCGAATTTTATGGGATAATTTTACTTAATTTTAGGAAAATTTTACTTAAATATGAAAATTTAATTACTATAAACTAGGTCACTCATGAAGTAGAAATTTAGTTAATATTTTACCTGTTTCAAGTAAAAACAGCTTTGGCGCCATACGACAACTTTTTTTATTCAAATTTAGAACATTTTCCTAAGTTTTAGTTAAATTTTTTTTTTGAGTGTATTCAGGGCTATCATGAATAAAATTCCACGTGAATTTTTTTCCTTTTTCAATTAGAATTTTTTGTTTTCCATGTTGGAAATAATCCCACGGAAAAATTTCACGTGGAATTTTATTCATGATAGCCCTTATTATTTCATATAATATTATATTATACATACAGGATGTCCGCCGGGAAGGTATACTACGTTGTTTGTTTATAATTTTTGATTAAATAAAAGAGAATAGATCTTATATTGATAAATGTTTGCAATTATGTATGTATCGAATACAATATTAGAAAATGTCCGCCTCTGTTAGCCTCACAAATGCGAGCCCTTTCTAGCACATTTTTCATTAAATTCTCACACATTTCACGCGGTATTTCATTAATTTCAATCACAAATATTTTGTTTCGAGTTGCTCAAGCATTTCTGTTTCGTTTGCATAAATATTTTGCTTTTCAGGTATCCCCACAAAAAGAAGTCCGGAGCAGTCAAATCAGGCGATTCAGGGGGCAAATTACGGCATTCGATTCGTTTCGAAATTTTAAAATATTTCCATATAAACTCTATTGAAATATTTCATAATTTCGTTCAGTAACGAGTGCCATAATTTGCCCCCAGGTGTTTCTCCCAAAAATGTCACGTAACTTTCTCATCGTCCAGTAATCGATGATTGATTCTGATAAAATGTTTTAACGTTTATAACACGTTGGTTTATCGTGTCTACTTTACGACTGCCAAATATTAACTGTCAAAACTAATGTTTAGCAATATGGCGGCAAAAGAAAATAGTATACAAAATAAATTGCACAAAATAATTTAGATTTTGCCCAGGAGTACTTTGGAATTTGAAGTTCACAATGGTGCCATTAACTCAAAAACAGCTTATCTCGACTTAAGCACTTTTGCCTTTTTGTCACAATTTTCATTAATGTATTCGCGGTAGAGTCCACTTGAGCGATTATTACATATTGCCACATATATGCCTACATAATCATTAATATCAATTTAAGACCTGCAATTAAACCATTCGTAATGGAAATTTTGAGTTTAAAATTTAAAGTAAATAGGAACATACTTACATACATACATACATATGTATGTAGATACTTATTTGTTCATTAAAAACTATGTAACTTTCTATTTATTCAATTAAAAATAAACCGATCTATTGTTAAAACTAAATCATTATTTGTTTAATAAAACAAACCGCTAAAAACAAATATAAATAAAAATGGCACTGAAATGCAAAAAACTAATGAATAAAAAAATAATGCACAAATACCTACAACGTGTGTCTGTCTTTAAAAAAAATATGTACATAATTGTAATTATTTCAGAGAAAAATTATTTACTCGATTGAGTAAAAAAAAAGCATTTACGCTTTGGCTTTTGCAATAGACAGAAGGGCAGGCAGACAGATAAACGGATGCATATCCAACAGTAAAAGCTCACAAAAGCCATTTGTTTGATTTACTTAGAAATACATACATACATATGTACATACTACATACATACAAACAAACTTATTTTTAATACATTTTGTTTTTGTTATTTATAACAATTCAAAATAATATTTGTGACGCATGGCGTAAAATTCATCATGCACAAAAAGAGCAGCAACAGCAACAGCAAGAGCACAACCAACCATCAAAATCATTTATTTTCAAGTTGTAGATACATATGTATTTATAACGTAAATGCATGTGTATCTTTAAAATTGTATTTAAGTGTAGCTAAAATAAACAGCATTCTTCATAATGTATTAATATGTACAACATTTGCTGCTTCTACAATATTTATTTTACCGTATTTTTTTTTTAATTTTATTCCCTATATATTATATATCTATGCATATTATGTGAATAACAACAAAAAAAAAATACAACAGCATTTCGACTGCACACAAGTGTCCCAGTTCCACAAGGTTGTCTCTGATTCCATGTTTATTTGAATGAAATCAAATAAAGAGGCAAAGAAAAACTATATTTACAGATGTGGTACAAAAAATAGCTGAGGCAGTTAAATAAGTTAACAATCCTCAAACACGCAATAAATGTAAAAATTTAACAACGAAATCAGAATCGAATAAAAATTTTTGAGGTGAAATTTTGTTTTTATTTATTTGAAGCTCCTTAACTTATTATGTTTCCGTACGTAATTCTCAATAACATTTTGAGAGTTTTTCTATAAACATGCAGAGCTTTTTTCTAGCCTCTCTTGAAGTCTTTTGACTTCCTTAAGCAGAAACGGAATGAATATTAAAAGTTGCTTGACCAACAACAAACAAACATTGTTCATAATTAGTGTTTTTTTTTTTTGAATTCTTACAATTAAAGTTTAACATTTTTAACACTCAAAGGGCCAATTTCACCAACTCTATTTATATATAAATTCATATTTAAATTTCGATTTTCATTAATTTTTGTATAGAAAAATTACTTTTATATACGATGAATTGTTATATACATAATTAAGTTGGTAAAATTGGCTCTAATAATCTCAAATTATTATTTAACTTATTGCTAAAGTACTTTTATTAAAAATACATTGAAATTTGAGAAATTTTTAGATTCTTTAATTGAACTGTAGTGAATTTTAATCAGAAATAATTCATAGTCAGGCTCAAGTTCAGTAATTTCAATTCTTATTGAATGAAGTATTTTTATTAATTAATGTGAGTTTCTAAATAAGAGAAGAAAAATTAAACTTAGACTTTAAGCTGGGGGAAATACCGATACTTTTCTGTGCAGCCACGCACTTCATCAGCACCCTAGTCTATCTACTTGGCTAGAGATTCTTATTAACATCAGCTATTTAACTTAAATTTACAATGAAACGGAATATGAGAAACGATTGTTGTGTATACAATTGATTTACCTTTGGTAAACACATTTATAAGTATCACTATTAATTTTCTGTTTTTTCCATTTTTTCATTTTTCTATTTAGGTTAGCACGAAATTACTGAACTTGAGCCTGATTATGAATTATTTCTGATATATTGAAATTTATTATTGAGGAGTTTAGCTGGATCCTATGCGCATTTCACTGTTGCTAATGCAGATAGATCATCGGGGAACCATTACCCAAAAATTTCTTACAACAACTACAGTTATTATATTATAAACTTTCATTTAAACAAATGAGAAGCTCAACATATATCAAAGTTAAAACAAGAACTCTATAATAAATTTTTTTTTCTTACTTTACCATTGCTACATTGGCTGACTTTTTTTCAGCTCCAATTGTAGTTGTAAGAAGTATGTGAAGAAAATAAATGCAAAGAACAACAACAATTATTCAAGAATAGAGTGTTAACATACAAGTATTTTTTGCCGGATGCAGTCAATTGTATTAAACATTTTTTTGTTGAAAAAATTTACCCTTTACTATCATGTGGGCCAAACAATAAAATTGTTTTAATATTTGGCAAACTATTTTTTTTTTTAATTTTAAAGATATTTGGCAAAATCATTGTAACAATACTTAATTAATGAAAATATTAAACCGTCTACGCTTCGGATCAACAATTAGCCAATCTTAAAAAAAGCTTAAAATTTTGTAATATATTTTTTATTCTGTTATTTTAGTACCCAAGTGTTAATTTTTTCACTCATAAAGTTTTATTTGTTAAATATTTTCGAAATTTGCAAAAAAAAATTAATTGAAACATCTGTGAAAGATATAAGTGTCATTTCGACGAATTTGACTCAAAGGGTTAATTTTCATCAAAAAAAAAAGGTCATAATATAATTTAGAATATTTATAACACCAACCTTGTCGATTTTCACAAGAATCGGTTTAAATTTTACTAATTGTCTAATTAAGTGCTGCATTTTACAAAATTTGAACTTTACACATCAATGGGTTAAGGGTTAGAGTTGTTCCCAATTTAACTCAAATTTTCAACATATCACTTTTATACTAAGTGTCGCAATATTCCACTGAGCTTTGATGACCATCCAATGTTGAATTTTCAATGTCATCTACATACATATATATTTTTCTACCCATAAGTGTACTTTAACGTTCAGGAGTTGTTCTTGGCGATAAATTTGAAATATGTAAAAAAAACTACAATCATATCAAAGTTTAACATTAAAAGAGGGAATAAAATTAAACAAGTTTGCTTCATAAATAAACTTATAAGGAAAATAAAATTTCACTTCCCAAACGATGCAGCAACATTAACATTAAGAACTGACCAAGAACAACATTTTGAATTCATGTGTTTAATAAGAAAAAAACCAGAAAGTGCTTCGTTCGGCCACTTAAATATATTCAAATAAAAAAAAACACCAAAAAATCTTGGCAAACAAATTAATCAGAATCAGATTTTTTTGGGACATGCATTTCCCGCTTAGCTTACGTTATTAGTGAATTGCTGAGAACCAGAAATTTATTTCGAAATGCGATTTTTGTTTTTGCTGTTGTTGGTTTTTGTATCTGTGTGTGCATATACAACAAAAAAACCTTAAAGAAGCAAATAACATAAAAATAAAAAAATAATTTAAAGCAATCAGTTAGAGTAGCAAGTAGACAAAAAAACAAAAACTTTTTTATTATTTTTGCTGAAACCACTTGTGCTGCACAGAACTGTTTTATGCTGCGCCAAAAATAACGTCATTCTGATGATCGAGATCTTTAATAATTATGGGCCCTGTTAAGTTGTTTTCACAGCCGATTAGCAAAGAATAATAATAATGTTCAATACTGGGAAAAGTTGATGGCGAAAATTCACTGAATAAATTTAGATTCAAATTGAGGTGTTATGGTTTTTACTAAATTTCAAGTTAATGTTTTTATTATTTGTTTCAAATATTTAAAAAGAATTCAAAATTATTGAAAAAATTGCATTTCGAACAATAATGGGTTATTGTAAATACATTCATGTACATATATGCACATACATATGTATATGCATGTAGGTCACTCCGCTCAAGACTGCGAAAGTTCTTATTTTGCTTCACACGCAATTAATTGCGTCAACTTGGAAGATTATACGGTAAACGCATCGGAAGATCTATTCGAATTATGTATATAGTATAACAAATCCGTGACGTATTCTTTTCTTAAAACGAGCGTAACATTAAAAAAAAAAACAACTTTAAGTTTACCAATTGTTTTTGCATAAGGGGGTTAATCTTTATTTTTTTTTATGCGCTTTTGTTTACCGTTGCAAGCAAACATGTGTGAACCAGCAAAAATGTTCACTTATGCATTGAAGACAAAATTCTTTAAAGTTACAGACTTTGTATTTGTAGCAAGGATGCTTAGCTTTAAAAAAAAAACAAAGAAAAGTCTTTAATTTAAAATACGTTTTTCAATCCCTTATTAGCAAAGAAATTAATCGTTGTAGCAAAATATTTTATCTTTACGGAAAAGATAATTTCTTTGATTAAGCTTCAAAGAATTTTAGTCGTTTGTGTTGAAGACGCACCATTTGCTTGTTTAAAGAATAAATCATTGATGCAAGGATTTTTTCCTTCTAACAAAGATATTTTCGTTACAATTTTACTAAGACGTTTTTTCTTAAATTTTAAAACTTTTAATTTACTCAGTGCAGGACGACGATATGTACCCACTTGGCGCATGCACGTTAGGCTGGTCATATGGAGATGTTGTGAACCGGATATTCGCTACAAACAGCTAAAACGAACAATTGCAGGATGTTATATTCCATACATACATAATATCATCCATATAATTTCCAACGAATACAAGATTTGGATGACATCTCACACACACTTTGCTTTATTTAAATTTAAAGTTGAAATTGCAATTAATGAGGGAAAAATTTTGAATTTTTTTCAGACAGTTATTAAATAACTACTGAAATATCGAACTAACAATTGTAAATAAAACAAAATCAAACTCTTTTCCTAAATGTGATCGATTATTTACGATCGTTAAAGTTGTTTCTCAATTGCAAGTTTTGCTTCATTGCAGCTTTCACTCTCTTTTGTTTGTTTTTTTTTTAATTGAATATTCTGTTTTTTACACTCACATGACGCATTTGCTTTTGTTTTAAAATTTTTTGTGTTTGATTTTTTTATTTATTTTTTATTTTTTTTACACTTAACTTTTTTTCAATCAGTTCGTTTGTTGTTTGTGCAAGTTCTCGAAAATGAAACAAGGTCAAATGCAGTTACTTGTTGTTGTTGTTCTTGTTGATGTTGTAGTTTAAGCTTTGTTGCTTGTTTTGTTATTCCATGCATGCACACACACAGACACACCTACAATACACACATATAAATTCATATGTACATACATACATACCACCGTCTGCATTATTTTTGTCTTTCATTTGTATTTTTGTGTCTTTTACGTTTTATAATTTTTTAGCTTCCCCACAAATAACACGATCAACTTTGTTTGATTCTTACTAGGTAGCAAACGTTAAAAATTTCCATATGTTGTGACTCTAAAACAAAATTTTACTCAAAATGGACTTGTTGTTTGACTAATAGGTTTAAAGTGGTGCGGCCACATACACATTTTTTATTGTCGTTGAAGAAAACGGTATTCACCAATTAATGTTTTCAATGAAGAATTTAATTGATGCATTTAAATTGTTAATTGCATTAATTAAATTGAGTGGAAGAACTTAATTAATATTATCAAATTGTTTATAGGTGAAAATTTAATTAATTTTTTAATTGATATTACGAATATTTTAATTGATATTACAAAATTATTCATAGTGCTTCTTTGTGTTTACATGAGATACAATTTGTTTGTTTTTAACGGAATCTATGGGCCTATGGCAGGGCCAGCACACACACATACCATCATACTTTATGTTTCTTCTAGTTGATTTTTTTTTTGAGTAGTAACTTATTTCCTCTCTTTGCAATGAAATAAATTTTTGTGTACTTTTCTCACAAATTTGGTAAGGAGTGTATTGAATACCATCCCATCATTGAATGGACGGCTATGTTTTGCAAGTGTGGCGGCAATCACAAATGACGATTTTCTTTTTTAAAAAACTAGAAGGTACTTTTTCAATTTCACATTCTTGACAACGTTCAATAAATTTTTCATAAAACTGTTATTTTAAACTAGTTTATTCTTTCGTTATTAAATAAATGTACATACTCGCCATGACAAAGGGTATTATGTCTGGTGTGTAGAAACCAAACATTCAGTAATTTTCGGCAAAAGCAAGAATACTCCAATTCTACGCTGAACATTTCTTTCAGTGTTGGCTAGTAAGAAGAGACTGCGCATATGAACGATTGCACAAGATTAAGAGATTTTTTCTATTTATTGTTGTTGTAGCAAACGCAAGCGTGCGCTAATTTGCGGGGCCTACGGCCTCTTTTTCCCGGTCACTGTCATTTGCTCTGGATTCCGGAAGATACTCACTTTTTTGATAAGGCTTGAAATTTCTTTTTTTTACAGACTTCAAAAAACGAGGAAGTTAAGAATTCATCTCTATTTTTTCTTTTGTGTTACTTCATAACTCGGTGCATATTAGACCGATTGTAAAAATTCTTTTTTTTTCTAAGAGGGTATAGATTCCCATTGATCCAATTGTAAAAAATAAGTGAGGAGACAAGCCCACAAATTTTCTTTAATTTAATGATATTCTATATTTATGATTTGAACCGACTAAGGTTCGTATCGCTTTTTAAGCCAAATTACATGTAATAATTATTAATGAACAAATAACATCAAAGTTAGTTGTAAATATTCTGAGAACACATAGTTGAACGGAACAGCCAGCCGTTTTCGAAGGCCACTAAACCTTCATCATCAGCATTCTTCTGTGTTTGGTCCACTGTGTGTGGTATCAGTTGATGTAGATTTCTGCCTTATATACGAAACTTTTTTGCAAATGGAATATGTGAATTGTTTTGAATCATCGTATTTCAATTTGCTGAAAAGTGTTTTGTAATGAAAGCTAAAATTTACCATCTCTAATTTACAACAGTCTTACCATTGTCGTTTATTCCTTACTAAGGCAAACTTTTTTGGTTTGTTACTATTAAGTATATTTATGATATTCTAATGATATTCTACTCATTTCATTGCAGTGAAATCTATCAAACACCTTTGGTTTTTTTTTAAGTTGAAAAACTTACCACACACCTTGAGAACTAAAATAGACGCAATAATCCATTTAAAAGAATTGGCGGAGTCATCCCCATTAAAATTTAATATTTTATTTTAAGTGGTTCACCTTAACCGATTTTTACACCCTCAATCACTGAAAAGCACACAATATTCCATTTAGAAAATGGGCGGAGATACGCCCATTAAAATTTAATTTTATATTTAGTATGTTGTCCAACAAATATATAAAATTTAAGGGCACGTTAATAATTCCATGATTTCTTTTATTTTCCGTCTCTTCACTGAAAGGGCAATACAACTTCTGTCAACTGTCAGCTGGGGGCTGGCTCATGTCAAAATTTGAGCAAGCTGCGTCATTTAATTTGTGGTTGACTGCCATTGAGAGCAGACTACTGCCAGATTTGAAAGGAAAGTGAAAAATCATTAAGCATTATTTTTTTTCCGAAAAAAAACCAACAATCACTGCACCATAACAAGGCGGTTTACTGATTTTCGTTGTACCTGTACCGTGTAAGAACGCCCAGTTGAACTCTTACAACCCAAACAACTGAAAAAATTCACCATACGGTGTTGGCCGATCGGTGGCTCTTGTACTTAAGTCCATTAAACTTTTGTTTAAAAATTTAATTCAAAGTTCAACTGCATTTCCAATTGGTTATTGGTTTTATTTTCAATTAAAGCTTTTATACAAATAAAAGGCAATTAAACGGATAGTTAAGGAAATGAGCGAATGCGTCCAGGATTGAAAGACATAAAGCGAATCTTTTTCACCAATAACAAAAATCTTTTTCACACAATAAATACACAACCAAAACTAAATTGCTTAATTCACAAAACCTCTTGTATGTCTGTATCGATTGTATTATCATATTAAATACAAGAGTGTAACATTTGTTGTTTGAAATTTTCATATAAAAATTAAATACACTATTACACTTTTATTTCATATGTTTTTAAAATGTTGTATTCAGAGAGAGGCTCTCTGAGAGAATTTGTATGTAGCTTGTTCTTCTTTTTTCATTTAAAATACAAAATACATTAATACACTACAGAGAGGGTGTTCACAATTAAAAAACAAAAAGTTTATTTGATACACAAATAGACGATAAAGATTGTTGTGAATTATGCAAATGTAACTTGGTTAATCAGTTGGAAATATCAGCTTTGAAACCGATGGATAGATAACCTGACATATATTTTCTATCATATTGACATCAAACTGACATCCGAATCACCGGGTTATTACGATTGAAATATTGTATTTATTTTTAACAAAGGTTTATGATTTTATTCATATTTGACGTGCATATACATACACATAAGTATGCACATCAATCAATACACCCCCATATATCCTTTGCTAACATATATACATTTTTTGTTTTCAAGGATAACCATGTAAAGAAAATCTTGCAATATACATACATACCTTACCTTTATGGGTATTAAAACTTAAACTTGTTTGCATTTATTATCGAATAAATATTATTCGATAATTCGTATTATTATAATACTTTTTGTTGACATCACTGTTTGGTTGCTGACAGCAATAATTCTTATTGCGGCTTATTTCTTCCTGCCACAAAATATTTGTTTCTACAGAATTCTCCTCTTTGTTAATCCTACTTTTTGTTCTCCTTTTCATTGTGTTTTATCAAGAAAGGAATGCATTTATTCTATAGATTTATGTGTATGCTCAAACGTACATACATACGTGTTTACGTGTATAAGAACGCAGAGAATTTTTTTTATAAAATTCTTGGAATTTCATAACCACAAGGTGAGAACCAGAAAACAAAATTAAGCATTATGTCACGAGCAGCAGAGATGAACAGCGCATTCTTTTCAAATTTAATGATTCGATAGATTTGGTAAATTAAGGGGTCTTTCGCCAATTCATGAGAAGAGTTTAAAGCTTTTGAATTTTGAAAATAAAAAGTATTTTCTCCACTCTCATTAATTTTTATTGATTTTTTTCTTTTTATCATTTTGTGATCTAAAACCACCAACAATTTTAATTAATTAGGTTAGGTTAGGAAGGGTGGTGCTATACCGCATCTCCACTCGGAGACCCGATTGGGTCCATTGTGATTCCCTTCTGTTTCCCAGAAAAAAGTAATATTTACCTTCCCATTTATAGCCAGAAATGACCCTATTATCCATCATTAAGCCACCGAATTCCCATGATGAAGCCCTTGATGTCCTCTAGTTTACACTTCCCGATATCAGTAATGCTTTCATGGAAACGTCTGCTCAACCATCTAAGCCTATGACGTTACAGCTTTGGGCAGTGACAGATAATATGCTCAATGGATACTAGTTCCTCTTCGTCCCCGCATATCCTAAAAAAATCTGGAGTGCCATTTTCCCAAATGCTGGTTCTTGCTCTGACCGAGCCAATTCATGTCCAGTAGCAGTTTGGATCTTTTTGAGTCAAGTTTTGGCCAAAAGCCCCTTGAGACTCCACAATCCTCCCTTCTTCGCCATTAACTGTTAGTCCTGCTTTCTACCCAATTACTGAGTTCCTTATAATAATGACCTATCGGTAATTTCACCAATCTGTCCGTCATTCTCTCATCTAATGCCGACCCTATTCTTGCCAGCTCATCGGCAATTTCATTTCCCTCAACACTGCTGTGGCCAGGAACCCAACATAGTCTGACACTATATTTATCCATCAGCATTTTGAGGCCTTTCCTACAGTCACTAACAAGTTTCGATTTGACATTTTGTCCCTTCAAAGTTTGTGTACCTTTAGTTTTTAGTCGACGTAGAATGTTACCTTCTCACCTCTAACTATATTCCTGGCCACCAGCTCCGTTGCCCTGAGGATTGCCCAGATTTCATCCTGGAAAACACTGCACTCATTCGGCAGTCTGTTCCCAAGATATAGACACCAGCCCCTGTGCCTTTCGCCATTTTTTCAATAAATTTTTCATAAAACGGGGTTTTATGACCCTGTGCCTTCCGCGATTTTTGATCCGTCTGTAAAGAAGGCACTACCCTTATATAACCTATCGGATTATACCCAATAGTCCCTATCCGGAGTTGTCGTTAAGAGTGTTCTACTAAAATCGATTTCAGCGACCTTATAGTCCCTAAACCCGGGGGTTACGAATTCCTGATCACCAAACCCGACCTCATGTAAGATTGATGTATGACCTGTTATTCCTGCCCTCACCAAACCTGCTTCTACGAATCTAAGGAGACTTTTAGTCGCCGTTCCCACCACAAAGTCCTCTATAGGAAGTAGATGAAGAATGATTTTAAAGGTAGCCTGAGGTGTGCTCCTCTGAGCACATTTGATGCCCATCGAGGCACATCTTGAATCTTAGCTAATATTCTCCTGTAACTTTCCTTCCTCAATTCCTCCCACAATACCACACAATCATAGGAAATAACCGGCCTGACAACCGATGTCTAAATCCAGTTTACTACTTTCGGTTGCAGACCCCAGTTCCTTCCAATGTTTCATTGAATCAATTAAATTTTTTAATAAACTTTTAATCAATAAAAATTTAACGCAAAAGTTTAATTGGTACAATTAAATTTTTAATTGATTGATTGTATTTTTTGTTCAATTAAATAGGACAACATTTTTTTCTGTGTTGCGTGTGCAGGACATCAAAAATGTGATGAAAAATTTGAATTCAACCAATTCGTACAAGATTTTTAGGATTCCGTACACCAAAAGTGAAAAGGAACACTATTGTTTTCGCTACGCTGTCCGTTTGTCCGTCCCACAACAATAATTATATGGCAGTTAAAAATTTAGGGTAATTCAAAAACTATAAAATACCAAAACTATAAAATCGCCAAAAAAAAATAAAAAATGGCCAAAAACCGAAAAAAATCGTTAAAAAGAAAAAAAAACGCTATACTAAACAAATCTCTAAAACTAAAATAAATCGCCAAAAACCCGGAAAAATAGCCAAAATGAAAAAAACTCCAATATTAAAAAAAATCGCCAAAATTAAAAAAACGCCAAAACGAAAAAAAGCGCTAAAAGTATAGTATAGTATTACATGTCTAGTATCCGTATGGAACCCTTCCTGTGCGAGTCAGTCGCACTTTACTGAATTTATTTTTTATTGTGTTGGTTCTGAAAGCAATTGCATGAATTGATTTCTATTAATAATGTTTAGTTCTTCTTCTTCATAATTTTATTATGTTGCCGTGCGGTTTTAGCAATTTTTATTTATTGAGTAAATTTACCTATAATTTTTTGCATATAACTTAAGCGAAAAAATATTTGCTATAACCAATTTTTGGATTATATTGTTTAACTAGTTAGCAATGGCTAGTTTAATTAATTTTGCTTACTGCTGAAATTTTAATAGTGAAATTGATTAGATTTAAGAATACCTTTTTGTGTATTCTACAAGTACAAGTTTTATTATACTATACATTCGACGAACATTATTAAGTACTAAATGAAATGTTAACAGCTAATTTTAATATTGTAATACAATAAAGATTTCATGTTGATAATTCATTAGTTCTCAAGAACTATTGAAAATATCAACTTACCATCCCTGCCTAAGTATGAATAGAACGATATTCTATCAAGGAAATAAGTACACAAGCCTTCAAAAAGTATTTATAAATTATGCAAACTTTAGTTTCCAGTTTTAATGAAAGTATTGAACGTTGTTTTTTTGCTTTCCATTGTTCTATCTACTAAAATTTTTAAAGACTTTTGGAAAGTTAAAATTATTTTTGTTTTTAATAGTAAAATATGCAAGTAAATAAAAAGTATATGCTTATGTTTCTTTGCGTCATAGAAATGAAGTTTTTGTGCTACTTTCTCATTATTTTTGTACATATTGTTATTAAACAAAATTTTTTACACAAAAATGTCCTTTATGGTCAGTCCTTTATTGTATAATTTATGGTATCAGCAAGAACTTTATACGCATTTGTACAAAAAATTGCTGTAATTTAAAAGTGCGTTTTTTCACTTTTCGTATCCCCATGTTCGTTTGTTTGTTACATTTATTGCTTATTTATGCGATTAACATGAACTTTAACTGAGAAATATCCATCTCTCCACAACCATTGCAGACACCTAGAGCCATAAACGCAAAAAAAGGTTAAGCTACATATTTTATAACTTCGTATTTTGACGAAAATCGACTATTTACGATCGCACATAATCGATTTTTGTCAAAAATTTAAGATCGAATATTATGTCGTTTAAGCTTTTTTGGCGGTTATGGCAAGATATGAGAACAGTAGGCTGAACAATTAAACCTGTATTTCTATATATGTGACGCGCAAAATAGAAAGGGACCTAAGGGTAAAAACCACCGGTAACGGTAAAGACCGGCATCATATGATCCATTGTTAAAATATCACAAAAGTTGTGCTATTTTTAGTTTCCTGTTTTAATAAAACTTCAGAAAGTATTTCTAACAACTATGGAGGAGTTTTTAGGAAATATTTTACTCCTTAGGTGAGATGTAAAATCGTGTCAAGGCCATGTTATTAGCTACTGCTTCCTTTTACTTAAAGTGTTTTAATCGATACATATTTCTTATACCTGCTGCACTCAAACACGTCAAGTTTTCTTGCTCAAGTTTTGGTTTTATACTAAGAAAGAAAAAAGGGAATATTACTTTTTCCTCTTTCCCATACAATATTAAAACTTGAGCAAGAAAACTTGATGTGTGTGTTTAAGTACGCAGTGATAAATGGATGTCTTTATTTATGACTACCGCGTACTTAAGCAAATTAATATCTTTATTTTTGTGTACGTGCATTTGTGTTGCTTTTATTTTTATATAAAAAAAATATTTGTGCGATTATATCATTTATTTTTTGCATTCAATGCTGTTTGATTTTAAGATTTTTAATCAGAAATAATTCATAAGTTTAATTTTTCTTCTCTTCTTTAGAAACTCACATTAATTAATAAAAATCTTTCATTCAATAAGAATTGAAATTACTGAACTTGAGCCTGACTATGAATTATTTCTGATTAAAATTCACTGTATACAGTTCAATTAAAAAATCTAAAAATTTCTCATTTAAGATTTTTTGTTTTAAATTTTTAATATTGACAAAATTTGCTGTCATTAACAAACTGCAAGCCAACAATCACTAAGGCAGCCCCTCATTTTGTACGTTTGCTGGAAAAAAACTAATATTCGTAACTAAACATGCGACCTCAATTGTTGCTTAAGAAGAACATTTTAATCAAACTTTTTGCAATTGGATTTTTTCATAGTTGCTGTGCAGAGGCAGAAGACTGTTGATCAATTTGTTTGTATTTCACTGGCACAATTTCGGATGTCGATCATATACATAAGTACATATTAGCCGTCAATATGCATTATATTTATACCACCTTATGCGTAAGGCACCGTTTACATCTATGTGCCATGTGCCAAAAAAAGCGAAACCACATATTTATTAAGTTAAACAGTTTCATACATAACTAATAGACAATTTTATAGAATCCAACATGACTGTAAACTGTTTAAATCAATAAACTGAATCAAAATTTTTTCATTAGTAATTAGTGGTTATGCTTTTTTGGGCACATGGCACACAGATGTAAACCCGGCCTTGCTGCTGTAAATTTTTTTCCCCGTTGTTTATATGTATACAAATAAATGTTGGAAATAAGATGCTACTGTGTTGTTTGTATTTTTTTTTCATCATGCGTTATATCGAATATGAAATTAATTAGCGAATACTATCGCTACATCAGATTGTTAATGTTAAAAATTTGCACTTCGCTATATCCGATTTTCGTTCAATTGAGAAATTTACCTGTATAAGTGTATATAAATTTCATCTAATTTTCAGAGCGTTATCTTTTTTTAATTTGTGACCAATTTTCAAGTCTTCATTCACTTCATACTATAAATTTTATTAAATATTAAAACAAATAAATCTTAGCCTAATATTAAAGCACAGACTTACTTTAATTGAAACCAAGAATGACAAAAATGGAAAATTACCTGAAAAGAAAAAAAGAAGAAATTTCATATTAGCAAAATGTTTCAACTGACAATAAGAAAATCATTGTCACAAAATTTTATTACATTAAGGGCCATTATTACAACTTAAAGATAGTTAAAAGTAGGATTTTGTCGGACGTATAAAACGCTATTCATTATTATAAATTTAATTCAACTTACCAGGAAGGATTCATTCGCCTTTACTTAGCGCTCAATTTAGGTTAAGCTGAAATTGTACTGATGGAAAACTTTTTATACGTCCGATAAAATTCTACTTTTAAGTAACTTTAAGTTGTAATAATGGCCTTAAGTGTCATATACGCTATAAAAATAATGAAATCATAGCGATGCGACCGACTTCGAAATGGCGAACAGCGTAGCGGGTTCAAAAAGGAAGACACTTCTCATAATATTGATGTCAAACTTAAACTCTATTATTACGATTTTTCTATCAGTGTATCACATACATACATATACATACATTCATATATATTAGAGGCCTGCGTTAACAGTCTTGAAATGATAATACGTCTTGTTTTTTAAATGTATTCTCGTGGCATGTATTATACTAAACCGATAATACCTAATTGCTGTATTTTAATAAGCAAAGCACGATGGATGATTGAGACTGAGCGTGTGTAAGATGTAAATGGTAAACTATTGTGTTTAAGGGTTTTTTTTAAGCAGGCGCACACAACTAATGTCAATGCATTTGTGCAGAGTAAAAGGTCATACACACAATATCTGTGTGTATGTACATGCATGACGTTTGTATACACGCCCATGCGTACGAAGAAGCAAGCATCACAAATTATTCCGTCACAAAGTATTTTCTTCTTTACTCCTATACCTACAATAATAACTGAAACAAATGTCTTACCAACAGTGTTGTTCAGCGTTTTTTTTTTGTAAACTTCGCTGCATTTAAGCATTTGAAAAATCCCTCATGTCTTAAAAGTTCTTGTAAGTGGTCTTGTGCAGGACTTTAATTAATATACATATGTAACTTTAAAAATATGTAGGTATGTACATATGTTTGTGGTTGCAACAAATAATAAAAAAATTATTTTATATATCGCTTTATTTTTAACCTCATCCTAAAAATAATTCATCATTTTCTAGAAAGATAGAAATTTCATCAAACTTCACTAGAATGTAGAGCACGTAGAAGATTCCACAATATTAGAAATTAAAGTCAAGATATCCTATCAAAAACGTTTCATTTTAAATTCAAAAGCGTTTTCTTTCGTTTCGAATTACAGAGTAGACCCCCAGACTTAGTCCCTAGTGACTATTCATTGTTCCCAAACTTCAAGAAATGACTCGGCGGAAAGAGATTTGACTCCGACGACGAATCATTTAAGAAAATAATGACCTCGACAAATCATATTTTTCGGAAGGCATAAAAAAATGTTAGAAACTTTGGACTAAGTGTTTAGAACTCAAACGAGAGACTATGTTAAAAAATAAAATAACTTTTTATATAAAAACCTTAGTTTCTTCAAAAGGTTAATGAGTTAATGATCCATCTTCGTATCACCGTACTGTATTTCAATATTCTTGTAATTCAACACTACTACGGTGTTAGTCTTCCGAGCTAGTGCGGCCTCGTTTAAATTTTGCCATCCAATATTTTATATACTCGTATTCGCAAACGAAGGGGAGCAGCCTCACCCAAAGTAGAATATAGCCCGGCCTTAATATTGGTTTAACTGAAATTTTTTAAATGAAAGTATTGTATTATGTAACGGGAATAAATTTTTGCCATGTCCACAAATTCACTGAGATCTTTTGTTTGACATTTTCTCAAACTACTGCCGCCATCTACATATGTATACGTCAGTTTGACTAGTTATAGGACCGCCTTCGTGCCTGTTCAAGAAGCTGCTTTGTTTTTATCCTTGTGTGGTGAAATTAAACAAAAAGGGAAATTATTATGCCCAAGCTCTGCTTTGTTTCTGCTAGAGAACAACTCAAATGTATTTGCAATTTTAAGATTAATAAATAAATACATGAAACGTGATATGAATTTGTTGTTTCCCTCACATCTCCTTCTTATGTCCTCCCTGTTTTACGAAGTGAGAAAAAGTAAAAGTTCTACTATACACACAAAAAGAAAATACAAGTTTTAATAATAACAAATATCTTATATTTGAAATAAGTTGCATGTTGGTTGCGTCACACTCTAATAATACTCCAGCAAATAGAAAATACTAATACAATACTTGCAGAAAAAACAACACCCCAGCAAAAGTTTTGCGGCAAAATAAAAAAAATTAATAAATGAAATATTTAAAGAAACACGAAGGAGAAAAATAAATAAATTTTGCCTCAAGCATAAAAGCCATTTGTACAATGCGACACAAACTAAAATGGGGCCTGGGCAGCAAGAGCAAGATCAAGTAGATAGAGAAGTTACAAGGAGTTAAGGAAAGACTTTGGGACTGAGTGCATTCAGCATAAGCAGAAATAATGCGAGCGCTCTAAATACTTAAAGCAGCAATATAAACACAAAATGTGGTCGTCTGTACTTTTTATGTGTTACAAAATTTAAGATGTAAGAGATTGTTTTTTTAATAGAAAACATTACTGCGTATAAGCTTGCATACATATCGTTTATTTAATGGAACAACGTCATAACTCAAAAAAGGCGATTTTTGAGTTAGTAATGCAGAATTAATCCTCATATCGTTCTTTATATTACTAAACAATTTCATACAAATATATTACTTACTCAACTCTTGAGTGAACAATTTAGTTTTCTTTTTACATTAATGCCCTAATTCAGTACGAAGATTTAGGCAGTTTTTTTTGTTTGAAAATACTTTCGAGTTCTTGTGTTTGGATTCTCTAAATTATTTTCTTCAAAAATGCTTGTTGTCTTTGATAATGAAAAGTAAAAATATTATTGCCATGTTTTTAAATTAAAGTATTATACAATAGTTTGAAAAATATATAAAAAATATGTGTTGAATATAATGTTTAGAACAAAATTATAAAGCAAATACACGAACCTTCTAGCATAGACAATAAATAATTATTGTTTTAAAGAATCACAACTGCTGCTTTTTTTCGTCCATAAACAAGACGGCACAATCATCGAACAGAATTAGGGCATAAAAGTTTGGTGAAAATTTAAAAACTGGTTGTTAAACAAATTTTTTTTACGAGTTATGACGTTTTTCAATTAAATAACGATATGTGCATATATGGTATATATGTATGTACATATGTATTTGTACATTTATACATTAGAGTGGCCGTTAATTGTATGGAGACTTTTTTTATTTCTTCTACTCTCACCCCCCAAATCGGTTCAGTTTTATGTAAAAAAAATACAAAAAAATTTCATACCGATAAGTTGCGTTTTAGGGGGTGCGTCCGGCCCTCAAAGTTGGCCTTCAAGCCCATTTTTCAATGTAATTTTTTTGCATCTTTTTGAAAAATCAATTTACAAGAATATGGCATATGCCAATATTTTAGCTCTTCAAGTCAAAAACGTTCGACTCAAAGAAAGTTGTTTGCTAAAATTAATATTTTAGATAATAATGAGAAAAATAACCAACAAAATACCAAAAATTTTATGTAACAAAATTAAATAAATTTTTTTTTAAGCATGTACAATAAGAGCTTATATTATATATTAACTTATTTCATACATATACATACATATAGTCTAAATAAAACTTTAAAAAATTAATACATTGAATATATGGGCTTAAGGTCCAACTTTGAGGGCCGGACGCAACCCCCAAAAACACAACTTATCGGTATGAAATTTTTTTTACATAAAACTGAACCGATTTGGGGGTGAGAGACAGAGTAGCAAGCCGAGCAAAAAATTTCGGCGGCGGCTGAAAGACAAATATTTTCGGCGGCGGCGGCTGAACGGCTTAACGCCGATTTGTTTAAGCATTTGAAAAAAAATTTTAACCCAGTCTGTTTATAGAAAATAACGTGAAAAATACACGTTGTAACATTATTTATTTTGCAATAGTTTGAATATTGCAGTAATTAATATCCTAAAAAATAGCTTCGTAAATTATTTGTTAAATCATAGAAAAATATTCTAGATTGTCAGGGCAATTATGAATAAAATTTCGCGAGAAAGTTCTCATTTTTCAAATTAGAATTTCTTTCCCTATTACTCGCCATTAGTTGGAATTATTTTCCCGGGAAAAATTTCTCGCGGAATTTTATCCATGATTGCCTTCTACATAAATTTTATTTAAGCTTTCCGATTGCATTAAAAATTAATTACTTTATTGGAACACTGCTACGGATCAACAAACAAAAAGCTTTGAACAATTAATTATCAAAAAGTCGCCTGACTGCTTAAACAAAAAAGTCTATTTAAACGTGCATGTATTTAAGAACGGACTCCAAAAGAGAACGTAGGTGTTGTCGCAGCTACGTTACCATTCACATAAACATTTTCTTTTTACGTGGAAGCAAAAACAACTATCTTTCCGGGACGCTCGCTATCATATTAAATACGAAATTTGAAAAAGTATAAAAAATAAAAGACAAAATAACGGCTGAGTACTAAGCCGCCGATAAGCTGAGTGGTTCGGCGGCGGCTCGGCTTCTGTAAAAAAATCGGCTGACTGGCTAGCCGCCAGCCGCGCCGGCACGGCTTGCTACTCTGGTGAGAGTAGAGGAAATATAAAAAAAAAAAAAAATAACGGCTCCCTAATGTACATAAATATATGTGCAAATACTTTTAATGGTGCATAGCGTTTTCCCTTTCTTGACTCCTTTGCGACCTTTATAGCTGCAATAGATGTGCCAGGAATTGATACAAATTTGTAAGCAACCAGAAAGAATTGAAATAACTTCGATACAATATTTTGAAAACGAAAGTTAAAGTTACATACATATGTATCTGCAGTGTAAAAGTAACTAACTGTGATATAAAAACCAACATAAACGAAACACAAAATTTATTTTCTTGAACTACTCCCCAACAAGTTGATTGTGCACAGTGTCTTTCATACGCATTTAAATACGAAATTTTTTTCCTATTATTGTTTTTTTTTTTTTGTAACTTGATAATGAAGATGGCGAATGTGGTGTATCATTATCAAAACACAAGGCAATTGGATGTTTATTAAAATTGGAAGACGTTCAAAATAATAATAATAATAATAAAAAAATTCTATATATTTGCTGCTCTTTCTTGTTCATTTTATATTTATTTATTTTTTGTAATTTTCTTTTATCATTATTTTGTTTTTTTTTAAGGTTGGCCTGATGAGTACGGGAATGTGTCCACAAACGTTTGTGTGGTAACTTTATTTTATTATTTATTATTCAAGTTCAAGTTCAAGATACACTTTTTTATATTATAATAAATACAAAAATATACTTATACACATGCAATTCAGTATGTATCTGTGTACATACATACATATAAACCTACTGATTGTCTTGTATCTACAAATTTAAACAAACATGTATGTAACTTTTTTACATACATACATAAGTATTTTCAACGTATTTCTGTCAATAAATTGTATTTTGTAGTCAGTCTGTCGGTTTTCTTCGTTTTTATTTTTATGACTAACTGTATTTTAAAAACGTACTGCTGCATTTTGTTTGAAATGCATATGATTTTTGAACAATATATACATATAAACATATGTACATACATATGTATAAAGAAAAGCAAACGAAAACAAAATCTAATTAACATTAAATTAAAATTATTTATACATACAACGGCACTCAGTCATATGTATTTATAATTTCAAATATTCAAGGTCTTATTTGTGACTTAGACACACTTTTTTTTACTCGTGTTTTCTTCTTAAACTACTGAAATAACTGCTAGACTTTGAAAAACGGTTCAGTTGTGGGGTTTTCCAATTAAAATATATCTATAAAATAAATTAAAACATTATTTTTTTTTAATTCATATTCAAATTGTAATAATAAAGTTTGTCATATATGACGGAAGTTAAAAAAATTTACATATTTACATATAAATATAGATAATAATACAGCTAAATTGAATGTATTTGTAACTCAAAACCACGTGACATTATTAAAACAAAATTAGTCAAGATTATAAATACCGCGCTTGTAAAAATTCGGCTTTTTTTAAATAAACAAACGTGTTTTTTTCATTTTTTTTTTTTTGGGTTTTATTAAATTAGTTTTATTACGTACATTTTCACAATGTATGGTTAAAAGATAACAGGGACTTTAACGGCAAGTTTTGTATGAAGAACTGTCAGTTAAAGTTCATGTTAAGTCCCAATTTACACGAGGCAATTTTACTTGCGCAAGTCATAAAATTTTCTATTAAACTTGCTGTAGTGTTTAGATAGAGCAACTTTACTTGCGCAAGTCTTCTTCGGTTGCTTATACATATACATACAAAGAAATGTCAAATTTGATATAGAGCGAATGATAACAACAAAACAATTGCCAGTACAGGCAGAATTGCCAGTACTCTTCACTTCTTCCTCACTTCTTTGTTCACAAATTCATGACTTGCGCAAGTAAAATTGCCTCGTGTAAATTGGGACTAACTCTTAACCATATATTCTAAAAAGGGAAGTTAATTGAGTTTTATTTGGGGTTTATTTTTTTTTTTTTTTTTTTTTTTGTTATTCAAACTAATGTCAGCTGTCAAGATTACAGTTAAACTTAATTTTTAACAAAATTTTCTTTAATCTATTTTTAACTTTTGAAGTCTATTTTTGAGATCGATTTAATTATTGTAGAAAATTTTAAATTTTCTATGCATATTTTTTCGTACATCTGAAAGAACTTTCATTTTCACTGAACTTGTACAAATAACAGAAAACATCTGGCAATACATTCCATTTACATCTCTATAACAATTTTTATTACTTTTCACATAACATAATAATCGATCAGCTGTTTCTTACCATTGCAGTTACATTCCATTACATTCTATAAAACACCTTTGGTTCTTGTAATTACACAATTTGAACGTTGAAAAAATGGGCGAGGGCGGGGTTACGCCCACTCAAATTTATTATAATATTTCACGCAGTTCTACTTAACCGATTTTTACGATACTTTCCTCACATCTTGAGCTCTAAAATAGACACCATCCTCCATTTAAAAAATAGGCGGACTCACGCCCATTAAAATTTAATATTTTCTTTTAAGTGGTTCTACTTTACTGATTATTACAAAACTTAACACGCACCCTGAACTCTGAAAATCCCATAATCATGCATTTAAAAAATGGGCGGAGGATGCCCATTAAAATTTAATTTTATATTTCACGTACTTCTTCTCATCTTCTTCTATCAGGTGTTTGCATTGAAGTCGGGTTTTTTTGGCAGAGAGAATTATTGGTTTACGCATTTGTTGTTTTACAACTATTAAAAAGTATTAAATAAAACGAAGTTTCTAAACTTCAATGGTAAATAATTTAAAGAAATCGATTTGTCATAAGCGTTTGGAATTACATATTAAAATAAAGAATTCAATAGAATTTAGTCAAATTTGCGATAATCGAATGTTATTTTTTGAGTGTTAGAGGCAGTGATGCCAGAAAAAATTGCAAAAAAAATATCTAAAAAATGGCTAAGCGCCATCGAGTGGAAAAATCATGAAGTTTAGCAAAAACAAGAAGGTATTTCAGATATATACATATTTCTTAAAGCAAATCGGGAACTTTTTTAAAGTGAATAAAAACAGTAAAGTGAAGTAATAAATAAAATAATTTTTCCTCAGGTATGCAAGCAACTGCGCATATAGTGCAAACTTGCAATACTTGCAGTACGCCTTTTCTTGTACATTCTGCTATTCAGCCTTTTCCATTCCCTTGTTTATAATTTTTATTAATTTTCTATTTTTTAAACTTTAATTTATTTTTTATTTTCACTTGTGTAAAACAAAAATTACCCTTGTTTGATTGATATCATAAACCACCAATTACACCCGACAACTTCCAACAACACTGCAACGATTATAAGTCCTTATTTATATGTAATAATCAAGTCTTATTGCTAAGCTGATTAGCTTAAAAAACTAATCAGCTTAGCAATAAGACTTGCATAGTGTAAATTAGGACTTAGAACGGAATAGCAAGTTTTATTTTTACCACTTTAGCCATCTCTTTCATATAAGCTCTTTAGACTACTGCAACAAAAATGACAAGTTTGAACCGTGATTTATTGATATTAATGCGAAAACAATAACATATTACTCTTTTGTGTTTTTTGGTAGTTAATAAATAAATTAATATGAAAATTCACAAAAAAAATTCATGTTTTTTAAAAATAGCTAGATTAAAATAAATATGGCTAAAAAAATAGCTAATAGCTAAACTCACTTTTCTTTCAGCTAATTGGGATGAAAAATGGCTAAATTTAGCCAGAAAATGACTAAATTGGCATCACTGGTAAGAGCTGATCCAAAATATTTTTGAATTGGATGGAATATTTGCATTAAACATTTTTACAAATCGGTTCATTACACACACCCACACATACATACAAACATATATGCTTACATAGAGCCGTAAGAACATCCCTAAGAACACATACAATGAAATTGAGAACGCCCTTCTTTTTTGAAGTCAGTGTTTATTCATTCATGTACATCCGATATGCAGCGAACAGAAAAGTTGCCAATCAGCTGAAATTGTTTGAATTGCGTGCGTGAAAATTTCCTGTAAAGTGAATTATAGCAAGCTAAAATTATCTAGAAATCATTCGACACAACATACTGTGTAGCTTCTTTTAATGAATATTTACTGGCTTATTCGAGACCTCTTTTACCTCTCACAGTCGAGGTGTAAAGGAACCACTTAAAGAAATATCTAGCTTAAAAATTCAATTTTCGAAAAAGCTTTAAAATCTTTTTTTAATCTCTTTATTAGAATTTGTTTAATCTTTGGCCGGGTTTTTGCAAAATAGCTTCTTTCGGGCATAAAAAATTTAAAAATAATACAATGAATGTTGAACGAACTTTTTAATTGCAATCTCTAGGATAAAGAACAATAATAATTCAAGTGCATACAATACTGTTAGCTAGCTGCTGGCTTGTTTTTTATACAAAAAAAAAAAACATAGAAATAAAAAATTAAAACAAGTACAAACTTTATTTAAAGAAACAAATAAAAAAATTTAATAAAAGAAAATACAAACATAAAACCTTTTTACTAAAACAACACAAAAAAGGGGGGAAACGTACTCGAACATAAATAAGTAAAATTTTTGTATACCAAAAATAAAAAAATAAATGCTGAAAAAAACTACTACATATGTACATATAAAAAAAGAATAACGACAAAGTTAAATAGAAAATGCAAGCAAATTACCAACACAACCACTGACAGAAAAAACTCATACTTATGAGCTGCAGCCTGTCAACCATTCAACTCACACACTCGCACTTACATACATACATACATACATACATACTCATATATACATATTTATGTATGTACATTTCACATGCCAAAAGTCCTGGCAGTAGGCTGCCACCCAACAAACCATAAGCAAGAGAAATGAAACGATACAATCACATTTGAATGCAGCAGCAAAAGCAACAGCAACAATGAAAGAAAAAACAAATTATATGCAGAGTGGTACCCAGTGTTGTCAACCCACGGCTTTTGGCAATATTTTCACTGATAAAAAGACACAGCATGAAAATCTATTTGTCTTCACATATATTATGCAAGTTGTTGGCGCTTTCGACGTCACTTTGAAACGTCGACATCACGTCAATGCCAAATCACTATTAGTTGTTTGACATAGACATGCTATACACACTTTATAAGATATAACTATCATCCCAATATACACATATTTTGTGAAAGTTGCTTAATTTTAAATTAAATTTTGTATGAAAAAATCTTTTTTAAGATTCAATCAGACGAGCAACATCATTATGCTATTGCCATAGCGATATCTATATTTCCTTCACTTTTTAGTCCTGCTATAACTATAAACAGCTGTTTTTGTTTTCATTTGTTTATTGACATCAAAAAGTGTACCGCACCCACCAGTTTGCCGTCATCGATTTGGTAAATAACAAAATTTAAAATTAATAATTTTAAAAACCCCGATATATCTAGAAAAAGTGTTATATCTCCTAAGCGACTGGACCGATTCTCTAAAAACATAGCTAAGAACCTTTCTCGATCAAGTCACCTTTCAAACAGAGAAAACTAAATCAAAATCCGTCTAGCCGTTTGGCCTAAGCTAAATAAAGAAAAAAAAAAGTACGGAGGATGTGTCATCAATTTGACGTTTTGACTGCTCAAAAATTTACTTGTTTGACGAGATATGTGAGAGCTCGCATTTGTCATGATGAGGAATGATACATCTTCGGGGGCTTAGTTTTACGAATTTCTCCAAAGACTTCTGGCTATCAAATGATAGCATGTCACTCAGAATTGACAGTTCTAGTTGCTTAAGCGGAACAGAAGAAATAGGCGACCACTTGCTTCGCTGACTGTGCTTCTTCCACGAACAACTTTTGTTGGATTTAGCTCGTCTTGGAATACCCACATGGTCGATTGCTGTTTTGTTTCCTGCTTATGAGCATATATCTATGCAAAGTTGAAATTTTGAAAGATTTCCTTACACTACTTGACGCGAGCATTTCTTTTAACGATTGATAAATTAATAAAAATAAAAATTCATTCTCTTTGGATACCCTATAATCCAAAGAGAATGAATTTTTTAACAACTAAGTTTTCATGCAAAATCGAATGTATTGAAGTGGAACAAATGTGCAAGGATGCCTCTATCCCACAATATGTTATGTGACGACCTTTCATTATCAGTTCACGCACTGCATCGATGTTTTGTGGCACAACAACCGATTTTGGACGACTTTCACGAAATTCGTCGGCGGCGGAACTACGACCACTATTAAATTCACTATACCAGTGATATTATGTGGTATTTGATGTTGATTTATCGCCATACAAAGAACCGAGTTCTTTGACACATTCTTGTTGAGGTAAATAAACCATGTCGAAAGTTGTGAAAAATAATCCAAGGGAAATCTTCTCTTGAAATTTTCATTTTTTTTCTTGTCAAATTGATTTTCTAAACTCACTGTAGAAAACACAAATAGCACTTGTACATCAAAAGGTTGTGTGTACGTAAATGAAAAAATAAATAAATTTTTATTATGGTGTTGCCAGATTTTAGCTGCTGATATTACTGTTGCCAGTTCCCGAAATATAAAAATTAGCTCTCGTACGCTATCGAAAAAACGAAATTACAGAATCGCGTTATAGTTAACACAAACGAATAAATATATCGATAAGTATTGCCATTTTCGATCCGCAAAAAGTTACTGAATCCAGGTATAAATAATATAATATAATATAATATAATAGTAAATCTCATTTCAGCAGCTGCTAAATTCTTTGGTTTCAAATCAAGCAGAATGTTTGACAATTTTTGACTGCAGGAAATTTTATACTAACAACAATGTATATTACATGTTTCGTCTGCAGGGGATCTAGTCTATAATTCGAAAATGCTTTCGAATTTCCATGTAATTAACATACAATTTCTAGAGTATTTACTTTCGAATCTAATTGCAGAGTAGACTCCCAGTGTTACATTTCATTCTACTTATTGAATTCGTTTTGCATACAATTAACATTACAAAATTTTTACCGGTTGCTATTTTTTTCTTTACGTCTAAGGGGAATTAGTGATCATTTTTGTTTGAGTCGATGTCAAATATTATATCGGCAAAAACAGAGTCAGTTTAACACGACGTCGCGCGGTTTGAAAGTCTCCTTGAAAATGACAAGTGGTCGACAGTAGTAGTCGATATATGTCTGTCTGCCGTCGATATGACTTGCATCGTTGGCGCCATTCATAATAGGGATGATTTTAATAAGAATTTTGTCACTGCTTGGCTTCTGTGTAGACTCTTTCTTCACTAAGCGTTTATTTGATTTAAGCCATTATACCGCTCAAATACATTTAAGACATATAATTCATAAATTCCTTTTACTATATAAATACATATAGCTAAGCTTTTTGCATACAAAACATTGACACCACTGGCGTTTGATTGTAGCGTTTGCTACACTAAGGGATTCGGCTCGATGTGGCATGTTTTTGTATGCATTTTTATTTCAAGGGTTGTGAAGGGCCAACAACATTGACGGTGGTTGTTTGTTTGTTTGTTAGTACGAGTACAAGACTGCAAAATGTATGATAAAACATTAGACAACAGCAGCAATCACATACAAACAAACACACAACACATATTAATATATCTATGATATAAATTGTAGAGAAATGACAACTAAATACGTTGCAACTTTACTATAAAATATCTTTGTATGGGTTATTTTTTTTTTATTAAACTTGTTAGAGAAACGTTGTTATCTTCGAAATAGGAAGCATTAAAAAAACTTTACACACATACACAAAATTTTCCTCATTTCCTCTTAGTCTGGGATTTTGCTATTCTTTTTGTTTTATCAAACACACACTTACACTAGAACAGTTGAAATTCGTATTTATTTTTTATACATACAAAACAAGTTATTTTGCTGCCTAGACCAGCAGATGGAGAATGTTATGTTGCAGCATAAATTGCATAAAATAAGATTACGAGTATCAGCCGGTGTTTTGAATATCAGGCGATTTGAAAGGGCCTGAGTTTTACTAACGAAATCTACAAAAAAAAAAATGTTGCTCATTCATTGTGAAAATTTTTAATATTTTATGGTTTAGACGCTTAAAACTTATAAAAATTGTTTATTTACGATGTCAGAAACGAAACGTTTACAAAATGCACGATTTTTGGAATACGATGAATCAAAACAATTCACATATTCCATTTGCATTGGAAAATTAGTATATAAAAGCTGAAATTGGCATCATTTGACACCATGCACAGTGTAACGGATACAAAGAACGCTGATGATGAAGGTTGTTCAATTCATATGAAATTTTCAAATAGACTTTGAAGCGCCGGCTCATACGTGACAGTTGTATTCCATTTTTGTTCGGATGTGGAGATTAGATGGAGTGAAGAATCTGTTACACCGTTTCTGTTACACCGTTTGTTCACACCTAAATTCTATGCCAAGAGCATCAAGACCTTTTAATTCCTTACTAAAAAGTGGACAAATTTGAGGTTGGCTGTCAAATGTCAACAATTGGGTTATCATTCTTTGACATTTATTTAGTAAAAAGGTGGGGAATTTTAACCATGGAACGCTACACTCTTAAACAAAGAATTTTAATTGTGAAATTTTTGGATTTTAATTGGAAAGTATTTACGTGAATAAACCAGGGACAACAGACGTTCTGAAAGATCAAATTCGGCACTGCGTTAACGAGATAAGAAAAACTTTGTTGCAAAATGTTTTTAAAGATTAAGCAGTTATCACTGACACGAAAAGCAATAAATTTTAAGGAAATTGCACTATGCCACATCCAGATATCCAGAAGCAATACTTTACTTTCGCCACAATGGTGGATTGAATTATACCATTCCTCCGAGAGGATGGCAGGTAGAACAACTTCTACGAAAGCCATACTGTTTGTCGTTAAGTAAACTGTTGGATTCTTACGATACCTCACAAGATGGAAATTTACCATACTTTTCATCACTTTTTAAAGTGCTCATAGCATATTGCAATTGGGCGATCATTTTCAGTGTTATGACCAGGGAAACCAGAAATATGCTCCAAAAAAACTGTTTTATGCGCATTCAATATGCACTACGAACTTCGAAATATGCACTAAAAACTCAAAAAATATGCTCTTAAGAATAACATAAATTGGATTATTTGGAAATGAAAATCTAATTTTAATTCAGCAATTAAATAAAATTTGCATATAAAACAAGACAAAAATAAAATAAACAGAAGAAGGAAACAATAAAAAAATTAATTAAGAACACAAATTTAACTTTTACTTAAAAAGCGATAACGATATCAGATTTAAGACTTTGGAACTGTATTTTGAAGAATGAGACAAGCTTTTTATTTATAATAGTTATTGTAATGAACAAAAACTATTCACTTAGATTTTTAAATAAAAATCGCCACCGGTCACATCTAAATAAACTTTTATAGATTGAAAAATTTTTTTTTCAATCTCAACTGATGTAATCGGGGCAGCGTTCGTCACAATTACCAAACCAAGTTTTTATTGAAATTGGCGTCCAGTGAAGATGTTAAAACACATGCTACACCTGTTTAAGTTGAAATTTGGAATATACAAATCAATAGTATTTGTTCCAGCATTAAAATTTAGAAGAAAAAAATTGAATATATACGATTTAAAATTTTTTAATTTTCTTGTTTCGTTTTCTTTCACAAGACTGTTTACAAGTGAGTGAAAACTAAAAATTTTTAAATAATTCATTTTAAAATTTTTTGTTTTAAATTTGGACGTTAGAACACATACTAATAATTAGTATATTCTCAGAATATACAGAAGAAAACGTGTGAAATCGATTCGGAAAGCAGAACATATACAATGGACTTTTTTAAAGTCTAACTTCTTAATGGTAGCGAAATATTGCTTCCGCATACTACTGTTTCTTTCACTACAATATGAAATTTTGACGAAAAAAGTAGAAATTTTTACCAAAAAAAAAATTTTTTTATTATTAAAATAAAAAAAATTAAAAATTACCAAAATATGCCCTAAAAACGCCAAATATGCTCTAAAAATTCGAAAAATGCTCAAAATATGCGTGCTAGACTGAATTATGCAAAAACAGGCTCTAAAGGGTAAAACATGCAAAAATATGCACTAACAAATCGATGCCAGAACTCATAAAAAGTTCTGAAACGGATAAATGTCTTAATTTCGCATTGATCACAGAAAAAAGTGTTCACCAATTAATATTTTTAATTAAGAATTTAATTATATTAATTAAATTTTTAATTGTATTAATTAATTTGACTTAGAAAACTTAATTAATATTATCAAATTGTTTATAGGTGAAAATTTAATTAATTTTTTAATTGATACTACAAATATTTTAATTAATATTACAAAAGCATTCATATCACTTTTTTGTGTGATATATCAGACAAGAAAAAACATGCAATTGCATATTTGTGGTTTCCCTGGTTATGACCATCTCCTCTTTTTATGGGTGGGTGCAACATAAGCAACTTTTCAGCGCATTGAAAGATGACAGCTTATGGACATGCCAGCGTTGAAATACAATGCTGCCTGACCATTGAAAAAATTTAGATCCTTTTTCCTTTATTGATTCTCCTGAAAAGTATGACAGTCCCTCGCAAAGATCCGAGAGCAACAGAAAGAAGTTTTACTTGGTGTTCTAAAACAAATTTCCGATGGAAAAAATAAAACACTTGTACGAGTACATAGAAAAATTTGTACAACTGACAAACTGTCATTTATTTTACACGCAAACAAACGAAAATACTTATAGCGGAAGAAGAGAAAATTCATCAGATGGTAGTAGTAAGCTACTACGGTTAAAAAACGGGTTGAAATTTAATCTAAGAAAACAATTTTAAAAAGCAAAAATCAATGATACAACAACATATAAATTCTAATATTTTACTATCATTATTATACAATACATACATATGTATAAATATGTACATATCTATGTAAGTATGTACATATGTAATCGTATAAGGGAATATGAAAATCGGCTTTACAACTAACTTTTTGCTCCCCGGTATACCAAAATACTAACTTATATGTATGTATGTACATATGTACGTTTGTTGGTGCAAACTGGAAACAGCAAGCAAAGTTTTCTGTAACGAGATAATGGAGAACAACAACGACATAGACCAGCACGTAGACATAGAACAGCAAGTCAATAGAGAAGCGCATCTAAGCCAACTACAAAAAAAAATCGTGATGTAGATATGCAGTCTTGCTAAAAAAATAATGAATAAAAGAAGAGAAAAACAAAACGTCATTATTGCCGTCGTCGTCGTCGTCATCGTAATCGATAGCAGCATGAACGTTGACGTTGTACAGAAAATAGAAATGCTCTTTCGCATTCAAACGAAAGGCCCTTGAAGCACGTGAATTTTACCATTAAAAGTTGTTGCAAACAGGATGTAGGTGGTGGTGGTGGCAGTGACAGTGGCAGTGGTGTGCTAATAATTTCCACAACCTAACATACAAAAACATTGGAAGGAACTCCTTTCAATATAACTTTAAATATGCAGCACCACTTTTATTATCCAAAAGCCCCTTTCTTTACACAAAAAAAATAATACTACCATACATTTGCCAATCTAGATGTCAGTGTATTTGAAAGTGTGTGAGAAAACTGCAGACTTACAAAATGCGCCAAATAACCATCATCATCATCAACATGATTTTATATTTACTAGATGACGCTGTCATCGGCATGTGAGTCTAGAAATCCAACTGAACCAGGAAATACAACACAAAAAGTAGCTCAATCGTAGCAGCGGCAACAGCAACAGCAACAGCATAGCATGACTACAAACAAACGTAACTTTCACTTTTCCTTTTGCCAGATTACTCACTGGCTGCCAGGCGCCCACAAAGACGCAGGCAGTAGTTACACTGGCAGTTTGTTTTAACAGGATAACAGCCATTCATGCAAGTTAACAACAATCCAACAAACAAATATCCATACACACTAGTGCATACATACATACATATGTATATATGTATGTATATACGTTTTCTCTAATGCTATGAGAGGACAGAATGCAAGGCATGCTTGTCGTTTGACAGACAGACGAACAAACAACCAGGCTACTTTTTTTAACTATTCGTGCAATAAATGCTAAAGTAGAGTTCAAATATTTAATGGATTATTTAAAAGAATTAAAACAATTTGTACATATATACATATGTATGTATATATAAAATGTATCGATTCTTTATTGCAATATCTCCAAAAAAAATTGTTTACTCCAAAAACCAAATAAGAAATATAAATAAATATGTTTATGACACATATATATATATATATGTGTCATAAACAGCTGTTTGTATATTTTGTTTATCATATTCATCTTTAGGAATATCTGTGCTTTTTATTAAAGATTTTTTAATATTATACACATACCAGAAATGGAACAGCAATTGGAAAAAGTTTTAAACGATATAAACTCACAGCCTGAAACTGTTGGCTGTCTAATAACAAATCGTCAGGCTCTTTGCCTGGGAGCTAAGGGCAAAATCAATCCTGTAATGTCTGGCATTGGTATGGCTCTGTCGAAACAAGCGTGTAAGCTGGAACCGAACTTGAATCCGCCTACTATAGTTTTGTACAGTGGGAATAAACGCGGTATTATACAAAAAGATGGTGAAATAGCTGGGATTATATATAAACAGAATTCCAATTAGTTGTAGCTGTAACAGGCATTTGAGGTGCGAATACAGGAAGTTGTATTTTGCACGTGTCCACAGATGCTGTATATGCAACATTATTACTCATGCTTCCATTTGTGATTAAATGTTAAGTAATAACTTATCTTAACTTTTTGTAATTAGTCTTTTAAGGTAAATTCAAAAAATAATATCAAAAATAAATTCAGAAAATAATATCAAAATTCTACTCAAATTCTACTAAAAACAGTGAAAGAACAAATGGCGTATCTTATATAGTTATTGAGATATCGCGTGAAAACTTTGAGAGCTCGTAACTCAAAACTCACATTTTCGACTTAGAATGTTATAGAATGGAGGCGTCGATATGTACATATGCATAATTAAATAATACATGAAATTAAAAAAAAAACGAAATCCCTTTAAATAAAACTATGTACAGACGATTGTCAGATCTTACAATATTGTCAGATCTGTCAAATGTGCTGGTAATATACTGGCAATCGAAAATTGCCAGTACAATATTCCTTGTCAGTTCACACGGTTGTAAGAAAATCTTACAATTTATTGCCAGACGGTTGTATGGCAATAAATCAATGATGCGCACACAATGCCCCCGGGGGCCGAAAAATTTTCGCGATTTACACATACACAACAGGAATGTTGACGAAGCGCACTGCAAAGAGTACAGAAGTTATAATTTTATTCAGTTGTATGCCAACTTTTAAGCAAGAAGGTTGATGTCGCTTGATTTGTTATGATACAACAACAAAATACACAGTTGAGATTACAAGTTAGAGAAAAGGAGAAGAACAACTGGGTATTTTTATGATTTTTTTTCCAACATTTGAATACACTTGGAATAATTTTATGTTTACATATTAACCATTTTTTATTATTTTGAAATGTGGAAGGTATATTATGAAAAAATTTTTTATTTTCACTAAACATATTTAATGAAGCTGAGTGCCTTGTATGCAATCAAAAATTAAAAAGAATAAGTGCATAAAATTTTAAGCGTCATTATGAAAGTCGTCATTTAGAAATGTGTAGTTTGTCAGGGGAGGACAGAGATAAGCTTATAACAAAATTAAAAAAGAATTTGGAATTGAAAAATAATAAAGCTTTGTGTGATTGTAAAATCAATACAAATACCGCAACATGCAGCCAACTAATGGCTGCAAATGACAAAGCAAATGCTTTACATTACGTAAAACAATCAATCGTAATTGAACTTATTTTTTATTTCCACTCAATCTTTTCATTCATACTTCAGTTCATGTTATTAATTAAACATAAAAAATGTTGTATACAAAAACATTATTCAATACATTTACCAGCAAATTTCTCCCAGTGCACTCACCACTACACACACATTTTGAATCTGTTTCTCTTTGTGGACAACGCTGCAATAAATTCATCTGACAAAATTGTCAGCCGAAAAATTGTGAGTTCACACGGTTGTCATATGCACAAATTGTCAGATCTGTTGTTATGCGTTGCCAGACTCAAAGCGTTTGTTAGAATGTAAAAAGTGAAAGTATAAATTATTATGGGCCATAAAGAAGCAATTGCAACGATTTTGTGTGCATATATTTTATTATAAATGTTTTATTTAATATCAAGCGTGTGCAGTGTTTCCCATAGAAATAACTCTCATACAATGACGCCATTGTCAGATGCATAAACTTTGCACATCTAACAATATTAAAACGTCTGACAAATATCTGGCAATAATTTCACAGTGTGTTCACACGATTGTAAGATGTCTAACAATTTGTTGTCAGCTGCTAGTCTTGCAATGGACTGACAATGCTTTTTCTGGCAACGACGTCTGACAAAATTTGTCAGTTCACGCGGTTGTAATAAATTTTGCGCACATTTTACTGGCAATATTGTAAGATCTGACAACCGTCTGTACATAGCTTAAGCTAATTCAATTTATTGATATTTCTTAATTTAAGTATTATGGCTTTCACACAATAAGAAAAAAATTTTAGATCAAGAGAAATACTACAAACACACACACACAATCTCATGTTTAGTTTCTTGTTTACTTGTAAGCTAATAAATGCGTGTGTAATATGTGTGCATGTAGTAGTAGCAACTTTAAACGCTTATAGCTCCCAAAATACTAAACCGATTTCAATAAAACATAGATTCTGCACATCTGTACCGAAAAACCTTTAAAACCATATAAATCTTTTTAAAATCGCTCAGTGAATTGAACGGCTCACATCGCTCAGTTAAGTGAATCGTTCAATTGAACTAGTTCGTTCATGAGCTGCACAGCTCCACAACATGTCAAATAATAAATTTCTTAAATTATCAGGCATGTTCTGAAATCACGGTGATTTCAAATCACTAACGATTTTGAAATCACGCAAGTGATTTTTGCGTGTTCTCAAAATCACGAGGTTTTTAGTTTCTAGTAGTGATTTTCATTGTGCTAAATAACGAAAAAAAGCTTTTATTGTGCTGCCACAATCGAATTGCATAATTATAATTATTATTGAACAAATTAGATCAAGTTTTGTTCTGAATGATTAATTTAATTGAATAAATTAGGCATACGCTCCCACGACTTTAAAACTTTGCTGCTCTGGCAACCGCAAATGCCTTTTTGATAAACAATATCAGCTGACTACTGAAAAGGAAAAGTAAATCACGAAGAATGTTAAAGAGTCCACAAAAAATATAGCACTTTCATAAACACAGAAAGAAGTATTCACCAATTAATATTTTCAATTAAGAATTTAATTGTATTGATTAAATTTTTAATTGTATTAATTAATTTGAGTGGAAAAACTTAATTGATATTATCAAATAGGTGAAAGTTTAATTAATTTTTTAATTGATACTACAAATATTTTAATTAATATTACAAAATCATTCATATTACTTTTTTGTGTGAATTTGTAAATTTTAGTGTTCTTTTGTGTAAAATAATTAATTTTATTACAAAAACAAATAAAGAACAAATCATATTATGTGTATATAATTGTTTTATTACCGAATTCAAAGTAAAATGCTTAAAAAACCATCAAGTGATTTGATATCGTCAGGCAGTTGGTTGACCGGTTTCAAATCACGAGATCTCGAACATTTTTGTGTGCAGAACACCTTTTTAGTGATTTCAAATCTCTTTAGTATAAAGTGATTTACAGAACATGCCTGTATATATTTTTATTTGCGTCTATTGTTTATTTTTATTTCAGTAAGGAATGCCCAATTATTCTTTCACAGGAACCAATTATGATATTGTCTTAGTTATACTATCCATATTTTCGGTAGCACGAATAACTTTTATTTCAAATTCAATACTCTCAACCAATTTTTTCTGTTGCTGCAACTATATTGTAAAGGGTTATAATTAAAATATGGTGATACCACAAGAAAATTGCAGTCGTCATACTAGAATTCTATATAGTTGTCTCAACGAATCTGTTTTCTCTCTGTGTATATATGTATGAATTTTGGACACTGAATATGTTATTTGTTTTTGATTTTCAATACTGACTGTTATTGCCATCACATTTAATTAAGATTACCTGTCACGAAAAGCAAGAAAAGATTTCGAATGATGCGATAATTAGTATAAACTGAAAATCCAAATACGTTCTAAATATTAATTCGAGTCCACGGGAAAAAACTTTTCACAAGGGGTCCGTCAACCACAAATGTATAGAAATCCCTTCTCCAATTCTTCTACGTATAGCATTTTTTGTTGCTTTTGTAAAAAGCGGTTAAATAAGCACCCTTAAACGGGAATATTAGGGATTAATATATTTAAAAAAAACATATTCGCCAAAAAAATTTACCATAAGTATTGGAATGCTAAATGCACTTTAAAGCAGTAAAATCCAGATTTGGCTCTAATTGAAAGAATGAATGAATAATTTAGTATTAATATACTTTTTAAGTTTTGAATTAATCTGTTATGTTCAATAGAACTTAATGAATAATTTTTTTGTAGAACATTGTAATATAGTCACTGCTACACAGTCATAATGAATCTGCCTTCTCTTTTTGTTAAAAAAAAATAAGATGATGAAAGTTCATATTACTTTTTCAACATTCAACTCCTTTATAGCTCTGACCTTGCAAAAATACAAACCGGCTGCAGAGATCGCATATAAGCAAACACGTCGCAACCATTTAGAAGGAGTACAAAGTTTACGACTACTCGATTGCATAATGGGGGTTGTGCATGAGTGGCATACACAGAGAGAAATAAATAGAAGAAAACAAAATACATCACACAACACGTCATTACAGCAAACAGATTTTATTACAAAATATTGAACCTCTTCTTGCACTAACAACTAGCAAGGGTAGTAATTTTATTTATGTGTGTGTGTGTGTGTGAATGTGTATATGTGTGTGTATGTGTATATATATGTGTGTGTGTATGTGTGCATTTGTGTGTGTATATGTTTGTGTGTGTGTGCTTTTAAATGACTTATGCCAGACTCTATACCACTATACTAGAAAAAGAAAACAAACAACAACAAAAATTATGCAATGCGCCAAAGTTAAGTTTCGTTTTTTAAATAAAATAAATTTCTTTATACAAAATAGTAAAGAAATACTATAGAATTAAAATAGAATCAAGTATAAAATAAATGTAACTTTGTTTGTATTTTTATAAAAATAAAAACAATAGCAGACATAAATTTAAATAAAAATTTACAAAAAAAAAATGGATGGAGCACGACGTCGATGTATGAATACATAGTAGAGAAATTGCTGTTGAAATAAAAAATAAGTTGAGTTTTATTTCCTACTGCAGTGCAACAAACAACATAAAGAAAACATGCAAAAAAATGCACACACTCATACACGTATTTTTCACACAGGATATTGTAACCAAGTGGTTGCAAGAACATTTTTTTATGTACCTTTTTTTTTGGTGGGTCGACTGATGCTTTTTGCATGTATGATATAAAAATGCATTTAAATATTTATTCTTTGGAACGTTTTGGGTTTTGCTACTAATTATTCCATTGCATGTTTTTTACATTTACTGAATTTTATACTTTTAGCTAATATTAAGAGAAGCAGGACTCATTGTTGAGTAGTGAAACTTGTTTTTTCTTTACTTTCAAGCAGTGTTGCCAGAATTTCTAAGGCTAAAATCTGCAAAATTTAAAAAATGTTCAAGAAAAAATCTTCAAAATCTGCATTTTATTTTTAAAATCTTCAAAAAATCTTCAAATCAATTTTTAAAACAACACTTTTATATTTTATTCCAAAAATGTACATGGATAGAGATGTACATGTGTAACATAAATATTTTTTCATTAACCCATATTCATAACATTTAAACTCGGGTTAAAACGTATTTTATTTAAATTTTTTTTAAAAAATTTTCTTAAAACAACTTTTAATCATTTTTAATTGCATTTCGTTTCTGCTTAAGAAACTCATCAGCAGCCTTCACCCAGAAATTTTTTTAAATAAAGTAAAAAATTTCATATGTTTATAGAACGACTATAAATATGTTATTAAGAAATACGTACAAACAAACAAATTTTCATACAAAGTTTGTTTTGTACACATTTTGTAAAAGAATCAAGCGAAAGTCTTCACAGGCTAACATTTTCGATTTTGAATCCATTATTATTTTCTCATTAGCTTTTTTACAATGAGATCTCAAATTGGTTGAAGTCTGCTGATGAGTTTAGCGGCTTTTCCACACGAAAAATTTTCTTTGCAAAGCCTTGAGTTTGTTGAAGAAAAAATAATATAGAATAAGATCTATTTCTTCTCTCCAACAAACTCAAGCCTTTGCAAAGTAAACTTTGCTTGTGGCAAAACTGTCTTTCTTTAGGAGAAACGAAATGCATATAACCAACAAACAAATAAAAATTATTTATAGTTATGTGCAAAAAATATAAAATTAATGAGACAATAAATCGGATGTATACAAAATTATACAAAAATTCATTTAATTTGTTGCATAAATATCCAAAGGACTTCGAAGTTTTGTTTTATTCAAGTTAACTTGATTGAAAATTCTTTCCACATTTGCAAATGAATGTGGTAGACATTACATTTTGAATAAACTTAGGGCTGCAAAATCTTAATCTAAATATTGTTTTATATCAGATATTATATTCCAGAAGCTTGCCAAAGTTACTTCTTCTTTTTCTTTAATAATGTCTTCTAAGTTAAAAAATTGTAACTCTCTAAATTATGAGTTGTTCACACATAATAGAAACAAAAAGTAGTAGCAGTAATAGGAAAGATTTAAAAAAATTCACTATAATTGTTGTTGAAAGAAATATCTGAGTTTTTAGGACAAAAATCTTCAAATCTGGATTTCGTCTTTTTGGAGGGTAAAAATCTGCATAATCCAGATAAATCTGCATTTCTGGCAACAGTGTTTGTGATAAAGAGAGAGAGAGAGGCAGAGAGAGAGAGAGAGAGGGGTTGTGCAACAGGGTTATAGTTTTTTGAGTATTGATTGATTAACATCAATTTGCAAATCGAAATTTTATACGAAATGATTTTTATGTAAAAACTAAATGTTATTATACTTGAACTTGAAATTTTCGAAATTTCGAACACAACTTCGAAATTTTCAAATTTAAGCCTTAGTTCAATACTAGCATTTTTTGTAAAAAATATTTTCAAATTCATAAATTCTTAACGAAATTCTATTATATTTTTATTGGTCGCATTCATAAGACGAAACTGTTGAGCAACCGTTGAGTGTTTGTCTTAGAAACGCATATTTGAGTAGCTTCGCTCCACTCAACAATTGAGTAATTGCTGCCATTTTTTCCATCGTAAATTTTTTCACTACATGTTCAACATGTTGTGCTCAGCCTGAACAGCTGATCGAATAAAGTTATGCCGTTTATACTATAATGCAACGCCGCTTTGTTAGGAGACGGCTGCAAATATTTATTAAATTTTACATTTCAAATTCGATAAAGTTACGAAATAAAGAAATAAAATTAAATTGCTAATTTCATCAAATACATAAACATATGTTTATTATGCTGTCTATTTATATTAATATATTGCATATGTAATTCATTATTGCGATTAACGAGTTTTTGAGCACATGATGGCTTGGCGTTAAAGTATAAATACTATAGGCCCAGTTCTCCCATTTTATTGCAGTGTTTTAACCATACAGAATATTTATTTTGTGGAGCAAGTTTTAATGCAAAAATTGACAATTCCTGGGCTGCTGACTGCATTACAAATTCTATATTGTCCATAGTTTTTTGCTATACTAATTAATTTAGCCAATTTAAATTATTTTCTTTGTTTCTCTTTTATTCCTTTTCATTTATCAGCTGTTCATTTTACAGTACATCCATTTACCCGTTTCTAAGAAGTAACTGTTTGGGGTCAACAGTTGCCAAGAGTTTCAGAACAGTTGAGCTCAACAGCTACGTCTTATGATTGCGCCCATTGTTTTCGAACTTCCAAAAATATATTTATGTATGTAAATTGCCGTGGCCTTTTTTTTTGATTTCTTACATTCTCTCCCCCAGATCGGTTCACTTTTATGTTAAAATATACAAAAAAATTTCATAGCGATAAGTTGTGGTTTAGGGAGCGCGTCCGCCACTCAAATTTGGACTTCAAGCCCATTTATTCAATATAATTTGAGTGCATATGACTACCTTTTTAAATAAAAACATTTTACAAGAATATGATATCTGGCAATATTTTAGCTTTTCTACTCAACAACATTAGCGTAAAAGAAAGTTTTTTGCTAAAATTAATATTTTAGAAAATAATGAAGAAAATAACCAACAAAATACCAAAAATTTTATATAACAAAATTATATGAAACATTTGTAAATTTTTTTTAATTGAACTTTTAGTGATTTTTAATCAGAAGTAATTTTAAGTCAGGCTTAAGTTCAGTAATTTCAATTCTTATTGAATGAAATATTTTTATTAATTAATGTGAGTTTCTAAAGAAGAGAAGAAAAATTAAACTTAGACTTTAAGCTGGGGGAAATACCGATACTTTTCTGTGCAGCCACGCACTTCATCAGCACCCTAGTCTATCTACTTGGGTAGAGATTCTTATTAACATCAGCTATTTAACTTAAATGTACAATGAACGGAATATGAGAAACGATTGTTGTGTATACAATTGATTTACCTTTGGTAAACACATTTATAAGTATCACTATTAATTTTCTGTTTTTTCCAATTTTTCATTTTTCTATTTAGGTTAGCACGAAATTATTTTACTCTACCTCAGTATGTTTAACTATTCTTACTTATCTTTTTACGATCATCACATTAATTAATTTTACTTATTCGATGTACCATCGGTACATGCATGTAAGTATTTCCCCCAGCTTAAAGTCTAAGTTTAATTTTTCGTCTCTTCTTTAGATACTCTTAATGTGAGTATCTAAAGAATAAATAAAATGTGAGTATCTAAAGAATAAATAAAAATATTTCATTCAATAAGAATTGAAATTACTGAACTTAAGCCTGACTTAAAATTACTTCTGATTAAAAATAACAAAATTATATTTATATGGGAATTATTTATATTAAGCATGTACAATAAGACGTGACATGTATTAAATTATTTTATAAATATATTAGGCAAAGCTAAAAGAAAACTAAACAAAAAAAAAATACATTGAATAAATGGGCTTGAGGGCCAACTTTGAACCACCTTCTAAAACACAAGTTATCGCTATGAAATATTTGTGTTTGGCATGCTTGCTGCTACATGTTTTAGTGTGTGTAGTGTTGATGACTTAGTAATGCCTGCATCCAGGGCGACAGTTGTTGCTGGTTTATAACCATAAGCCAGCGACTCCACGTGGCCGGGAGGCATCAAATGTCACGACCTAAAAGAATTGCCCACATGATTTTTTTATATTGTCCCTTATAGGTACTTTTAGACGCATTGGAAATAAGATATACAACACTGCACAATTTAGCATTATTATTGTCATAATGTTGTCAAAATTATGGTGAATATTATCAAAATTCCTTTTGAGTGAGAGCTAGATGACTCGTTTGAAAAGCTTTGAAATATTAAGCCTAATTCTGAATAACATCTCTCCAGGACTTTATTCCCTATACATTGTTCCCTATATTTTAAAAAGTAATTTGCAAGCTTTAAGTTAAAATAAACCAACTACAAACAAAATAGCTGACTTCGAAAATTCGAAGTTCTACCTCAAATTTAAATTTTTAATTTTTTAAAGTCTTTAGGATAGGTGGATTTTATTTTAGTAAAAAAATTAATTCCTTGGGAATTATTTTCCAGGGAATATTTAGAACAAACAAAAACGCAGCTGATGATCATTTTAGCTCGTGCGGCTATTTGTTTTAATGTGCTTTAAGGTACATATTTATTATGAATTTTAATTAAATCAGAAGCTAAAAAAAATCTTCATTGCCCATGCCTGGTTTTCACCGCTTTTCAATTAAGGAAAATTAATTTAATTTTTATGTTTCCATGTTTCCAATTCCATTATAATGGAGTTATGCCCAAGTACAGTTAAGCGAAAACATATTCCAATTAAGAAATTTTTTTATACAATTTATTATGACAAACTAAAACTGCATTTTCATGTTTGTATTTTTGCATTTTAAGCAAACTTTTTATCTGAAGTACTGTGTTTCATTTGAATGAAGCACATTTATGTACATATGTATATTCCTTTTTCAAAACCATTTAAAACTTGCATTTATATAACTTTTATTAGCAACTGAAAGGGAAGAGAAAAGGATGGAAAGAGATACATTTAGTAGAAAGGTATGAAAGGCAAAAAATAAAATTTATCATATTATCGAGGCAAAAACTCTACTAAATAAAAGTTTATGAAAAAAAAAATAAAAAAAAAAAATAAAAAAATCCACAACAAAATATTTTCTGCAACCAACTGCAATCTAAACGAAACTGCAAACACGCCCAATATATTGCAGTAAAAAGCAACTAGAACGACAACAAAAGCAACAACAAAAACTATGTATAATATAATAAAAATATAGCATACATATAGGAAAAACTAATCATGTACGGGCAGGCAGGCATACGTGAACACAAACACACATGCAATTATGTATGTGTCCAGATATCCATGGAATATGCATTTTGCATGTACATACATACCCTGTCGGAAATTTGGCTAACTTTAAACTAACTTTAAGCTAACTATTTCGCAAGTAGTACTGACTACACTTGGATTACTTCGCAATGTAATCAACTGACTACTTTAACATTGCGATTTCCTAGGCTGTAGTCAATTGGCTCACTCTGCATTACTTTCAGCTAACTTAAAGTTTATTTTTTTTAAATTACCAGGTAGTCAGTAAATTCAAAAAAAATTTCATGGGTTCGAGCATGTATCATCACAATTTGTGTACTTAACGCGCTACCACTCAGCTAAGCTACCATCTAAAATAACAACAGCAAAATGTTAACATAAAACTGAAATGAGTTTCAAAGTAGCTGAGAATAAGTTTGTTGGCTCTCATCAAATTCGACTACGTACTCAACTTAAGAATAAATTTTGGGTTTGTTCAGGATGACATTGCAGTTAGCTTTTAGTCAGTCTAAGAAAAGTTAACTATAAGCTAATTATTTTTGTAGTCACCCTGTAGTAAATAAAATAATAAATTGACAGAAAACACTAACTTATATATAATTATTTTGCAAGTGACTACAAATTGGTTTAAATCTCATGCAGATATCAATCAAACATATTGAATAGAAGCACACGTAAGAAATAAATAAAAGCAAAAGAAGCATGCCATGAAATCAAATGCCAAATGCTTGTGTTGAAAATAAAAACTAAATAATTTCAATACTTAATATATATAATATTTTCTATGAGCGGTTCGTATTTTTATTTTTAGTGAATAAAATAATAATAAATATTTATATATATGTACATACATATGTATATGTATTTATATATTTACATAGATATGTACATATACATAAATATATACATATTGTATATATACATAATATATCCATATCCATACATAATATATGTAATATAAATATACATATATCTTTTTTTTACTATAATATTAATTAACTACAAATTAGTTGAAAAATAAGTAGTTAGTAGTCAATTTAAAAGTCATGCAGAGATGGTCAATTGACTACCACCTATGACATGCCTATGTTAAAATAGTGAGTCGGCGACAAGGAAAAAAGTCACTTAATCAACCAGTTGTGTTTATTAAAAAACCAGTTTGAAGGTACTCACAAATGGGTTTGAGTTCCTATAGGGCAACTACACATTCTCCGATACAGTACATCCACACAAGCATACACATAACATTATAAATGCATAAGTGAATGCTATGGATGCCTTATGTGTGTCTACCCTCTAGACAGCCTAGAACCATATGTGCAATAATGTTAAAAAATGATATGTACATATGTATGTGTTTAAGTTTGTTGCCCCAACCCTTATAAAATTGTAGACGAGGGTCACTAAAATGTATTAGTGAATCTTTGGTTCAAATGTCTCCATATAGTCGTAAAAGAATAGTGATAAATTCTACTTGTAGATTTTTAATGACAACTCTATGTTATATGTCAATACGCGATTAAATTGGCTGGGTACACCCAGTCAGAAGTACTATAGACTATAGTACTAATGACAGTAGTAATGTAGTACTAATGACAGTAGTAATGTAGTACTAATGACAGTAGTAATGTAGTACTAATGACAGTAGTAATGTAGTACTAATGACAGTAGTAATCCACTAATATTTTACTATTGACATCGAGCGAGGAAATATCGATATTGTAAACTAGAGCCCCTAAAATTTGCTAGTCAATCTTTGGTGCCAATGTCTCCATGTGGTCCCAAAAGCAACACTTACCCCGCAGTGCTAGAGTCTAGTGGTAGATTTTCAATGACAAGCTAATGTTAAACGTCAATAGACGATTGCATTGGCTGGGGTTCACCTGGTCAGTAGTACTACTGACAATGTCACTAGTAAATCGCTACAATTTCACTATTCGGATTTTCTGCAGGGTATATATGTATATACATATGTATGTATGTATGCATTTGGTGCTTGTATGGATGGGAGAAAACCAAGTTGAAACTATTTCACATGAAGGAAACAGGACAAAACATACTGCATCATACACTTCATTGTTGCTGTTAACTTTTTCTTTTTCTTGCTGCTTTTTTTTTGCTCTGATTGCAAACCAGAGCTGGATTGAGAAAAAAAAGTTAATTTTTTATTTAATTTCTTGTGCATACAAGTGTATTTTTGTACAAAACAAATACCTATTGCATGAGAAAATTTAGGGAATGGATTTTTGCATTGTGGTCCCTTGTTACCACTTACTTTTATATATGTATGTATGTATATAAGCATGCAGGATGAAAAATGGGAGGGAAAATTTTAATAACGACCAAGCCAGCATTGGGCGAAAGTTGGTTATTTCATGGTATAGATGAACGAAAAATTTAAATTGACTTAATATCAAGATTTAATTAGAAAAGTGGTGCAGTTCAAATTTATACAAACTATAGAGGAGATTTATAAATAATAATAAGCGTTTAATAATAACTCTGAAGACTAGAGGTTATTTTCCTTTTAATGGGTTTTATATAACGGGACTACCCAAAATATAGTTTTGTTAACTGTGACCATGATATTTTCACCATTTTTGTAGCGAATTTTGATAACTTCAATGCGTTGTTAATGAGTATATGGTTCCATTTCTTATTAATGGCGCAGTTTTTCTACTTGTCAGCTGTCAAGTACTTACCGGTTGAGTCATGACAGCTGTCAAAATGGTGGACCATTGCTAATTCTTTATATCGTTTTATTCTTGAATCGATTAGAACATTATTGAACAGAAAATTATTATTTAATATATTAAAAGGATGGAGTTTGTATGGAGGCTGTCAAATAAATTTGTTCCAAATAAAATAAATTTTCTGTAGAAACAAATGTATTTGTTGCTGTAGTTTATTTATTTTCTTTATAACACTTATTTGACTAACTGTACCAGTACCTGGATTCAGCAACTTTTTGAGAATCGAAAAACGTAATATTTATCGATATATTTATTCGTTTTCGGTAACGATAACTTTATGCTGTAATTTCTTTTTTACGATAGTGCTCATCTGAGTTCTATTAGCCATTTAATTTTACATCATGTGGCATCTCTGCATATAAAATGTCAAAATAAACGAAAAGCACATATGTATAAGAATTAAAGAAAGACTAAGTAAATTTGAGCTTATCATATTACTTTTATACTTCCACAGACAGCGAATATCGTTAAAATATATAAATACAAATGGAATATGTGAATTGTTTTGATTCATCGTATTTCAATAATTAGTAAAGCACAAACGAAATTTAGAGATTGTAAAATTGAGATTTCATTACAAAAAAAAAGCTTTCAGAAAATTGAAATACGATGAATCAAAAGAATTCACATATTCCATTTACATTAAAGTTGCGTATATCAAGCAAAAATCTACATCAACTGACACCACACACAGTGGACCAAACACAAAAGAACGCTGATGATAAAGGTTTAGTGGCCATCGAAAACAGCTAGTTGTGCCGTTCTACTACTGTTTGTCAGAATATTTACAGCTAACTTTGGTGTTATTTGTTCATTAATAATTATCACATGTAATTTGGCTTAAAAAAGCGATAAGAACTTTAGCCCGTTCAAATAAATCATAAATATAGAAACAAATGAAGTTCGAAAAATAATAATTAAAAATTAAACTTTTTTCTATCACAAAAAAGTAGTATAAAAACTGCAAAAAGTATGTGCACACAATTCAAACAAAAAGAAAAACAATCCTTTTATTAGCAGCAACTAGATATCTGAACTAATATATATCTAATGCAGGCAGGCAGTCCTGGACAAACGGTTAAAGCACGGAAGTTGACTTTTGTTAAACAGGAAATCACAAAAATTCATACAGAAAAGAAAAACTAATATTTAAGGGGAAAAACTAAAGAGAAATAAAGGAAAGCATTGATCCAATATAACGTTATATTTTTAACATACATGTACTTTAAAAGAGACCACTCACATACGAGGTTTGGACCAACATTTTCGTTAAGTTTAAATTTTAAATTCTCTTGTGATAAAAAGAAAATTTAACCAGCTGGTTTGTGGTGGTACCTGATTGAGCTGCCTTGACATGGACTTTATGCATAATTAATTTTCGCCCATCTGCCAACTTGTTTCATATATGTATATCTGTGCCAAAAGTTAAATAAATATACTTAATAGTAACAAACCAAACAAGTTTGTCTTAAGTAGAACAAAAATAAGCAAATTAACTAACATGTGCATACTTAGTAAAGAACAAACGACAATAACAAGACTGTTGTAAGTTTAGAGATGTTAAAATTGAGCTTTCATTACAAAAAAAGCTTTCAGCAAATTGAAATACGATGAATCAAAACAATTCACATATTCCATTTGCATAAAAGTTACGTTACATCAACTGATACCACACACAGTGGACCAAACAAAAAGAACGCTGATGATGAAGGTGTAGTGGCCTTCGAAAACAGCTAGTTGTTCCTTTCTATTAAGTATTTGTCAGAACATTTTCAATTAACTTTGGTGTTATTTGTTAATTAACAATTATCACATATAATTTGGCTTTCAAAGCGATACGAACTTTAGCCTGATCAAATCATAAATATAGAAATAGTTTATCCAAAATCGTCAAAAACATGTAATGTACTTATTTTTTTTATTCCATTCTATAAATTTTTATCCGAACTGAAACAGCAAAAAAAAAGCCCTAACGTAAGGCTCTCAAACAAAGTTTAAAATTTATTACAGAAAATTTGGAAAAATGGTAACTTTTGCATCTGAGTATTACTTCTGTGAAGCACTTCAGTAAGGCAAAAAAATTCATGACTTTTTGAAAGCTCAATGTATTGCTTCTAACTGGCTCATTTCGACGGAAAAAAATGCACCATAAGGTTAGCAAGCAAGGCGAATTCACATAAGGTGATCTTAATTCACCAGCTGGCATTCCCTGCTGTCAAATGAATCAAAACGTTAAGAAATATTCTGACAGCAGGAAATTTTACACTAACAAATATACAGGGTGGGCCAAAAGAAACCAAGGGGTGTAAAAGTTTAATAACTTTTTTGTTTATTAATTTTTTTTTATTTTTTCTCTCAGATTATATAGACAACACTTGGAGAATTTATAATGGAGAGGTTCACAACTGAACAGAGAACCAGAACAATAGAATTTTATTATTTAAACCAGAGATCAATTATTTTAACGCAAAGAGCATATCGTCGACATTTTAACGTCAGAATTTCGCCCTCTGAAGCGATGATTCGTTGCTTAGTTAATCGTCATCACCAACATGGCAGCGTAAGAGATTTGCCTCGAACCGGTAGACCACGTTTAAGTCGCACTGCGGAAAATATTGAACGAGTACAGCAAAGTGTTAACGAAGCACCAGAAACATCTGGCAGAAGGCGTTCTGCTCAGCTCGTACGTCACTACGGCGCATTTTAAAAAAAGATTTACAGTTATACCCATATAAGGTGCAATTGGTCCAAGAATTAAAACCCGCAGATCATCGGCAACGTCTAAATTTTGCAGTTAAATTTCAAGAGTTGCCAGAAATGAAATCAACTTTATTGAAAATTTGATTATGAGTGATGAAGCTCATTTTCATTTGAATGGCTTTGTTAATAAGCAGAACTATAGGTTCTGGGGTTCTCAAGAGCCATTCATCAACGCCAATTGCACCCCATCAGGTGTGCAGTATGGTGTGTACAGTATGGTGAAAATGTCATTGGGCCCTACTTCTTCGAGAATGAAGATGGAAGTGCTGTAACCATAAATGGAGAGCGGTATCGGTTTATGATAGAAAATTTTTTACGTCCTGCTCTTGAAAACAGACCTGGTATGTGGTTTCAGCAGGACGGAGCCACTGCCCATACTGCCCGAGACACAATGGCACTTTTAAGTCAAATTTTTGGAGAGCGAATAATTTCTCGAAATTCGGAAATTATTTGGCCAGCGCGATCGCCAGATTTGACAGCACCCGACTATTTTCTTTGGGGTTTTTTGAAGGAGCGATTGTATGTGAACAAGCCAGAGACAATCCTTGAACTCAAGGCATTGTTGCAGAAATTCGAACGCTACAGCCACAAGTTTTGAAAGATGTTATGGAAAATACTCTAGAAAGAGCCCATCTGCGAAGCTGAAAACGGTGGTCATTTAAGAGACATCATTTTTCATACTTAGTGTAAAAAAAATTCCATTTTGAATATTATATAATCTGAAAGAAAAAATAAAAAAAGTTAATAAACAAAAAAGTTATTAAACTTTTACACCCCTTGGTTTCAAATCAAGACCACCTTGTGTCAATTCGCCTTCTTTAAAAAATGTATTTTTTTTTAAATCTCTATGCTAACTTCAAGCTGCTGTTAGTATTTTTCAGTTATATTTTCGAAGTTTTCATATATAAAGGTTTCTTAGCCTTTTCAAATATTGGATAGTAGGTTTCTTGATAAAAATCTAAGCCCATTAACAACCTGCTTAATATATTTAATATTAGGCCCCTATTACGATATTCAGCTAAATTGATAGTTGAGTTGTAGTTTCCAAACTTTATGGATTATGGATTACAACTACTTTTACCATGAGACAACTGCTTCATTATTCCAGACGCACACCAATCAAATTTGTCAACTAATATTGTTGTCATGTTCATAAACAAAAACAGTTAAGTTGTTTCAGTTTAGTTGAGTTGTAAACCGTAATAGAGGCATTAATTTTAGTTTATGGAGTTGGAATTGTTTAATTCAATCATTAGATTAATTGATTTGGAATTTATTTTCAATTTATATTCAGATACATTCAATTAAAGATTTTAATTGAAATCAGACATATTTTTAATTATTTTTTTAATTATAAACAAAATTTCATTAGATTCATTAAATTATGTGATCAAAATGATGGCGAAAATTTAAAAAATGTTTAATTGATTCAAGTTGTTTTAATGATTAACATTTTTTTAATTCGAGAAAAATTCACTTTAAGTTGTCCGATTTCTACTGAACTTACAAGATTATTTTCAGGAACAATTAAATCTATTGACTTTGATGCAAAAATATGTGAGAGTACTTAATATTCTCCGAAAATGAAAATAACCTCTTTATTTTTTCTGTGCACCTGCAATTTCCTTTTAAAAAATCCCATATTTTTGTCTCCTCTGCCACAATCGTCGATTAAGCTTAAGTTTAAGTTTAAAAGATGTTGAGTTTTGTTCAAGTATTCGCTTAAGCCCATCAACTCTGGATCTGTCCTCGTATTTAGTAACACATTCCTAGAAAATGTTAAAAGGATGTTTTTTGCATTTCTCATTTATTTTTGTTTTTTTTTCAAATAGTTTTTTGCTAAATGGAAATGCATAAAAAACTATAAATGCATAAAATTCATCAGAGTTATAGCTGAAGAGTTTTTTGTTCAAGTTCTTGTTGTTTTTAGTTGTTGCTGCTAGTGTTGTTGTTGGTGGTGGTGGTGCTGGTGCTGGCAGTAGTGCAAACGATGACCACTTCTACATATTTTGCATTGCAAAAACTATAGTTTTTAAGTCTTTGTTTTTTTTTTTTTGCATAAACTCAAATATTTTACATTTAAACTACAAAAATCTATTTCAGCATAAAATGCTCATGCCTGTATGCATGTACTCGTCTGTATGTATGAGTTTGGGTGGCTGGGCAGAATGTTAAATTGTGGGAAATACTGCATAGTTCAAAAAAATTTTATTTTAAATGATGTTTTTTGTTTTGTTTTAATTCTTTTTTATACAGTTGGTTTGTGTCTATATACATAGATGGCAGAGTATTAAAAAAAATCGAATGGAAATTTTAATTCTGTTGAAGGCGTTGCTGCTGTGCTCGTGTGGGAAAGTATTAGAGAGCATAAATGCAATAAAATACATAGAAAATATTACAACAATATGAAAAAATGGTTTTAAAATATAAAAAATACTGCCTTTTAGTACGAGTATTAGTGAAATAGAAATGGTCGTCCAAATGCATACATCAAGCATTTATGGCTCGAAAAAAATATTAAGGAAATAAAACAATTAATTGCAATTTTTGTCTCTAGAATATGTAGACACAAAAAATAGAAGTATCTTTTAATGGAAAACGTCTGCAGTGAAATTAAATTTTAATAATAAAATGGTAGAAGTTAAAAAAAGAAATATGTATGCCTGCGTACATACGCTCGGATAAACTGAATTCCCAAACAAAGCATTCAAATTATTTTTAGATGCTTTTATTTAAATTAGCGAAAATACATGCCGCCATCAACATCAAATTTGGTATATACCGGTTCATCTATGGGACATCTTAGTGTTCTCTGGAATACCAAATCGGTTTTTTAGGGTTCAGTACACCAAAGGTCAAAAAGGAATCCTATTGTTTTCGCTACGATGCATCGCGATGTCAGCCTGTCTCTGTTTTTTCGATAACCTTAAGTGCTACGGACCTGAAATTCTCACATAATATGTAAAACTACAACGTACATATGTATGTATGTATGTATATTAGACCGTATCAGCAAAAAAAGTTCTCCGTACATCAGCGAATATAAAGTATTGTTCCAAGGACATTTCAAATAAAATTTTTATTTTTGCCGAACGTAGGGGTTGCTTATTAGGGTTCCGTTCACCAAAGGTGAAAAAAGGAACCCTATTGTTTTCGCTACGCTGTCCGTCACGCGGTATTTTCTCAGGAACCGTAAGAGCTACGGACCTGAAATTTGGATAGAAAAATGAAAAAAGCCTAAAAACCGAAAAAAGTCGCCAAAACGCGAAAAATGCGCCAAAACCAAAATAATTGTTTATGTGAAAAAAAAATCGCCAAATTAAAAAAAAAATCGCCAAATTTAAAATAAACGCCAAAACGAAAAAAAACGCCAAAATTTAAAATAAACCCCAAAAATCGACCAAAAAGCCTCAAAACGAAAAAAAATGCCAAAGCTAGGAAAATCGCCAAAACCAAAAAAAATCACCTATATGAAAAAAACGCCAAAATTAAAAAAATCGTTTAAATAAAAAAATTGCCAAAATAAAAAAAACGCCAAAATAATAAAAATCGCCAAAATTAAAAAAACGTCAAAAAACAAAAAAAAAAAACGCCATAACGTGAAAAAAGTGCCAAAACTCAAAAAGCGCCAATAAATTCAAAAAATCCCCAACTAAAAAAACGCTTAAAACCGAAAAAACCCAAAAACGAAAAAAATGCCAAAACTATAGTTTATATTCGTTAAAGTTCGTAAAAAAATGGAAGTCATTCTTGTGGAAGTACATTTTCATTGCTTCCAAAAAATCGATATTTTTAATTTGCCGAGAGTGAGCAAAAAACCATGTAGAAGCTTATTTTAGCCATACAAAACCTTGTAACTCCTCCATAGTGTTAGAAAATACTCGCCAGAATTAAAATAAAATTTATTTATTTAAAGAAATTTATGAACTAATTTTAGTCTAAAATTTAAAAGTTATTTGCTTAAATTTACATGAAAGCACTGTTCCGGACTTAAATTCGTAGAAAAAGAAACGAATTGTTACAATAGGTAACTATTTACCATTTTTCCTAGATGAAAATATTATCATAGAACACAAAAAAGGGAATTTTTCTTAGTATCGTTTCCAATTCGGTGACGAGGCATCGAAAAAGAGAACTTCTTGCAATGACAACCCTATGTAAAAATCGTTAGATCGGATCGAAATTTTCACTACTTCCAGAAGTCTACATTTTCATGACTTTTTTGGAGTCTTCTACATGGTTTTTGCTTACTCTCGGAAAATTAAAATATCGATTTTTTGGAAGCAATGAAAATGTTCCACTAAAATGACTTCCATTTTTTTCACTGGGCGCTGTTACTTTTGATGATTCTTAGGCCGGGTTTACAACTGTGTGTCATGTGCCACACAAGCGTAAAAAAGCGTAACCAACTAATTACTATTGAAAAACTGTTTGATTCAGACATGTATTTATTAAGTTAAACAGTTTCATACATAATTAATAGACATGATTGCAAACTGTTTAAATCAATAAATACATGCCTGAATCAAATAGTTTTTCATTAGTAATTACGCTTTTTTGGGCAAATGACACACAAGAAATGCCAGATATAAACTCAGTCTTACATCGATTTGTCTTGATCCTAGGAGTGTTACTAAATATATGACAGTAGTTAAAACTCAATATGGCCGCCATTTGGTAAATACTAAACAAACAAAAAAAAGTGGTGATTTGAACTATAGTGCATTTGTTTAAAACTTTATGGTGAATAAAAAGAAACATATAAAAAAATTTTAATTAGTGACTTGTCTATTTTTATGGATTTTGTGGTGGTAGTTTCGAATTACAGAGTAGACCCCCTGATTTCCAGAGATCCAAAATTGTTTTAACGAGTTCTAAGTAATCAAACCGAGGTAATATAATAGATATTAAGCGATGATATGGTAAAACAGGAAAAAACATTTCTTAAGAGACTCTTAGTGTTATGTTTCCACAATCTGCAGACAAATAATTCTGCAGACAATGAATTCCTTAAATATTTTAAAATAATAAAGTTCACATTTTTTTATGAAAGTAATGAAAATATAATTCCTTCGAAAATAAAACTTCTTTTTCCCTGCTGAAGAGTTTTCATTCCCAATTCTCACAATATTCAAATGAAAAATTAAACTCTATTGGTATGAGATTTCTTTAGTTATTTGCAGCATCAGTACAATATGTGTCTTGTTAGTGTGTTTGTGTGATTAATGTTATTTATATGTACTCGTATTTCAAATGCATACTTGCAACTTAATGGCCATTTTTGTTGGTAACACAAAATAATTACCTAAAAAGAAAGAAAATTAAAATAAATAAAAACATTAGTTAGAACTTTTAAGATACACATTTGCCTGAAAATTAAAGAAAATTAATTATTTAAATTTCAAAACAATAGCAATTATTTTTTAAGATTGCAGAGGTTGTTAAAAAAAATCAAAATAAATTTACCACAAGCCATGACAAATAATAAAGAAAGATTGCGCGGTGAAAATTAACATGCATCGTTAAACAAAATGGAACGAGTGAGTGTATAATGAATGCAGTCAGAGCTTGTAACCCAAATATTAAATTTATTTAAAATTTACATAAGGAGGGGGGGGGGGGTGAGAAAAAAACAAAATTCAAAGCAATTTGCATTAAACAAAATTTTAATTTTGTTTTCAGTTCTTAAACAATTATTGGAAAAGAAAACGGGGAAAATACGACCGACGACATCATCAAAGCAGGGGGGGGGGGAGCAAAACAAAGTTTAAGAGAAAAAAAAAAATCGAGCAATTTTTAAACCATGAAATTGAATTGTTACTTTGAAGTGCACTCAACTGCTGTAAAATCCTGGTGGAAAAAAATTCAAAAGAAGCACTTGCAAGCTTTTAGACGACATTTGGAGTTGGAAACATAATCACCACAACTTCCACTAACTAAACACATACACGTTAATTACAACAAATGCATCATGAGGCAGAGTATTTCACTAAGTGAACTCAGGTTGAAATCTGTTGCAAGTATGGAGGAAGAAAAAAATAGAAAGTTGGAAAGCAAAATTCTTTTTAATGGATACATTGAGTGCTGTGCATGCATGCGGGTAGACATTTTAGCGGTGTGTTTTTTATTTCTTTCGCTGAAAATAATAATGAAAAATAAAAACGCAAGTAAAATTATTACAAGTCTATTCGCCATCATGCGTGTCGCTTTAAGTCGTCTTTGTAACGTGTTTGGCTGTGTGGCTATAAGTGTCTAATGTTTTCGTTTATACTACGAGTATATGCTGCATTGCTGCAACGTTTGTTGCTTGTCAAAACTCCAGTGTTTTTTTTTATTTTTAACCCTTCTTTTCCTCTTTTCATGGCTTTTAAATATGGTTAATTTTTCGTATTTTCGTTTTTCTATCATTGAGTTCCGTTCGCTTTGTTTTTGTTTCTTTCGAGTGCACTTGAAATGATTTGACTTGTAATGAAGTGCTGGCTGGCTGGCTGGCTGGCTGAGTTGGTTGCTTGCTTACTTGCTCGCTTGCTGGCTGGCTGGCTGGCTGAGTTGGTTGCTTGCTTACTTGCTCGCTTGCTTGCTGGCTGGCTGGCTGGTTGCCTGACTGATTGACTGAATTGCTTTGCTCGTATTTTGGCTGCTTTTCAAAGTGCATTGTTTCTAATGATTTCAGTTTAATGTTCATTACAATAAATTTCATGTTTTGTGTGTGTGTGTGTGTTTTTTTTTAGCTTTGTTGGGTCTGATTCACATATTGTGACAAATTCCCAACGACAAACGGCCATAAATTTGAGAAATTAGAACTGAATAGCAGTAATACGACAATAACAGCAACAACAACAAAAAGAGCTGGAATGGAATTACATTTTAAGTACATGTTTTGTTAAACGTAGAAGAGTTATAACAAGACCAAGAAGTAGAAGAAGAAGGCTAATTAGATGTCAAGACTCCCTTCTCAATGTTAATATTGTTTTCTTTTCACTTCCGTGCTTCCAAAAGCACATTATTATTTTTTTTTTTTGTGGCATGAACAGCACTTTATGAGAAACGGAAATGGTTAATTATTTTGTAATTCATTTGAATGCAGTTTTATGCAGTGATTTTTGTTGTTATAATTTTTGCTTTTTTACCTTATGTACTTTTTATAATAGGTACTTTTTAGTTTTCATAAAAGCTAGTTTCATAATTAATTACAGCCAAACAACAGGACCGATTTAAATAATTATTTTGTGATGCAACTTCGGAAGCAACCTCACGCAGAAAAATATATTTATCACTCACACTCACGTCTTCTCATGCGTGACAACTTTTGACTTATATTAATAAATTTATTTCCGTTTTTTTATCTTCAAAAACTTCTTTTATTATGGAAACTCTTACTACACTCATTCGTTATTTGAAATCATAAAATAAAAACATTTGACAAAGTGTCGAAAATTTTAATAAGCATATGTATTTTTACTTTGCTATTCTTTTTATATTAAAACCAAAACAAAATACTTTTCTAACAAACGCTCACGCCTTCTCACGCTTGACAATTTTTAAGCACTCCTTGTTTATAACTTTTTAATAGTACTTTCGTTGTACATAGTTACCTAGAAAAATAGGGGTTTTTTATAATGGAAATCCATATGTACCTGCCTGTTTACAGCTGAAATATTTCAAATTCGTAAGACATTTGATTGTCCTACACGCAAAGAAACAAATATGGTTGAGGTAATCATAATCCTCACAAAAACATAAATGTGAAAAAAGGACAAGTTCCTTTCCAAAATTTCGGTCATCAAAAGTAGTGAGATAAAAATTTTGACCAAGTTCGTGTTTGGTACAATACGTATCAATGCAACATGGTATGAATTATATAAATTTGTAATGGTAAGCGTGTCATATAATTTCTAGATAATTTCTAGATAATTAAGTTTTATAGTTTTACGATTGCGGGGAGCAAAGTTATGAGGGGGTAAAAACAGCTCGAATGGCTTCCTGTAAATATACACACTGCGTGCATTGGCCGGAACTTGGCCTGGCGCACTGCCGTGCGGCTAGATCAAACAGCAACATATTATGATTGAATTATATGGTTGCAGTCAAATCATATTATTGTCAATAGAAAGGAAAAGTTTAAATAATATTATTATCTGAGTTAATAATAATATTATCTACAAAGCAAATAACTTTGTTATACATAATCTTAGTATTGTAAATATGACAACACTATTGTTAAATACGACCACAGTATTATTTTATATAATAATAATATTTTGTTTTCTAATCATAAATTTAATGTTAAATCTTTTATTTAAAAATAAATGAATATCGTTGAAATAAAATTTATATAAGAACACGTATAATTGCATAATATGTGTGTATACACGAAATATAGACACGTTTGTATAAAGAAATATATATATATGTATATTTTATATTGATCTACTCTTTTTTATACTTTATTTATTTATTTAACACCATGCGTGCACTACCGATAGCTTAAAAACGAAACAGAAAAAGATTTTTTTAAAAACTCGATATATGTAGTATGGTTTTGGAAAGCATTATAATGTTATTTACATCATATTATTTTTATAAAATAATACAAATTATATTGTAGCCATACGTTTTTAACAAAACTTATTTGTTAAACTCTAACCATATTGCACTTTCTATGAATATAAACATGTAATTATTAAATTCACACATTACTTTTTTTGTCGCAAGGTTGGAAACCGAAACAAATAACGGTATCGGTATTGATACCGGTACAACTACTTTTTAAATTTCGGTATCGGTATCAGTTTTTTTTTTTATTTCGGTATCAGTATTACCGGTACATACCTTTACCGGGTTACCGGTATACCGATATAAATTTATTAGTTCAGACAGTCGACATAGCAAAAAAAATTTTTTTTAAATTTCTTCGGAAAGGGAGTATTTTTACATTAACTTTAAAGTATTTAAACTTACATACATATATGTTTATATATACGTTTTTATATTTTTATTGAGAAATAATTAATTAAAAAAGTAAAAAGTAAACTTTGCATAAATAAAGTATACATTTTGGTTAATTAAACAAAATAATATAAATAAATACATAAAGTGTATGTATGTACAATAGAGTGGCCGTTAGTTGTATGTAGAATTTTTTTGTTCATTTCTTTTACTCTCACCCCCCAAATCGATTCAGTTTTATGTAAAATCGATTCAGTTTTATGTAAAAATAAATACAAAAAAATTTCATAGCGATAAGTTGTGTTTTGAGGGGTGCGTCCGGCCCACAAAGTTAGCCCTCAAGCCCATATGTATATCTAATATAATTTTTTTTTTGGTTAAGTTTTTTTATGACTATATGACTATACTTAATATATGTATGAAATAAATTAATAGATATATGTAACCCCTTATTGTAAACTCTTAGTAAAACAATTTCGATATAAATGCAATTTTGGTAAATATAATTTTTTTTTGTTTATTTTCTTCATTATTTCTTAAAATATTAATTTTAGCAAAAAATAAACTTTCTTTAAGACTAATGTTATAGACTAGAAGAGCTAAAATATTGCCATATATCTTGTAAAATGATTTTTTTAAAAGATAGTCATATGCAAAAATTACATTGAAAAATGGTCTTGAAGGCCAACTTTGATGGCCGGACGCACCATGAAATTTTTTTTGTATTTTTTTTTACATAAAACTGAACCGATTTGAAGGGTGAGAGTAGAAGAAATCAAAAAAAGTAAAATAACGGCCACCCTAATGTACATACATATGTGCATACGCAGAGAAAAAACTGCCTAATAGAATTAATAAGATTTTCTCTATGAAACGTTTTTAGGCTAAGGGGTATGTATCCCATCAGAAAGAAGCGAAGATTTTTTCATAGAGATTCCTTATTGTTTTTATGTGGTAAATCTTATTAATTTTATCAAGAAGAAAACCACATAAAATCAAGAAGAAATCTTATTATTCACAACTTTTTTTACTCAATTTCCGTTATTTTTGGCACCAAAAAAACAATCCATAGAGAAAATCTTCTTGAATCTATAAAGATTTTTAATATATGTATATTGTAAACCATAGGGATTTCTTATTGATTTCATTAGGTTGCCTTATTGATTTTTTCAAAAAGGTTTTCCTTATTGATTTTTTAAATAAGGTATGCCTTATTGTTTTCATGGGGTTTCTATATGATTATGTGTAAAGCATCTTATTAATTATTTTAATAAGGAAATCTTCTTGATTTGATTAGATTTCTTGTTATTTCATATCTATAAATAAACACAGAGACTATTTTTTTAATGATCTTTTTCGTTCTTGTAGGTATAAGCAAATTTATACAATAATTTCAGTGCAGATTTAGGCTGCTTGTTAGCATATTGGTTAGAGTTCTTATCTATCAGTCAGGTTGCTGGTTCAATACTTGTCTCCTACCAAGTAATAAATATGTACATATGTATGTATGGTGAGTTAGTTAATTAAGAATATAATATAATATAATATGTTTGTATGTATAAATAAATAACATCTAAATATACTACATATATACATACATACATACATATATCGTACAGAATTTAAATGAAAATACATATGTAAGTACAATTTTTTATTTTCTATTAGGTTGCCTAATAAAATCAAGAAGAAACCCGTTTTGAAAAAATCAATAAGATAACCTAATAAAAACTACAAGATTTCTTCTTGATTTTTTTAAAAAGGTTTTATCATGAAATTAATAAGATTTCCTTATTGCAAAAAAACCATAGAGATTTCTTATTAATTTTGTAATACCTATTTTATGATGTATTTATTAGGCACTGTTTTCTCTGTGTAGGTAAGTTAATCCAAAATTTCTTTTAAAAAAATCTGAGACTTACTGGAGCCTGAAATTCATCAACACGATATACCTATCTATAACCTGACCGCACGATAATCGCATCGTTAAAATAATTCTAACGAAAATTTATCGAATTTGCTATTCAGTAACATTTTTAACAATATTCGGTGTACCTATGTTAATGTCAGCTGTGTTGTTATTTAAGCGACAATAATTTATGTGCTTTTAATTTTATCGACAAAAATCAGCTGCGTGATATCATTCAAAATAAGTTTTGAGAATCACACAATCGTTATTTTAAGCGAAAAAATCTATAGACAAAAGTTATGATTGTTAAAAGTTACTGAATCGCACTACAGAAATCCCGCTTTAGGCGGAATTTTCGCAAAAAATGGTACAAAAATTTTATCATGGAAGAGTGGTGTCCAATATATGTATGTACATACATACATATAGGAAGATACATTTAAGTTTTTCATACATACATACCTATGTATGTACATACCTACATATGTATATGTACATATGTATATGACAAATCGTCTAGCAGAGGATTTTGCTATTATTTAGCATTGCGATTTTTTTAAATTAAATAAACTTAATAAATGCATTGATGGCTAACAGACGATATGCTAATAATTTAAAATTAGAGTTAGGTAGGTATTCAGAGGAATTTTGAATTGGTAAAATTCCCCGATTTCGAGTTATTGCTACCTATAATTTTCATAGTCCCCATTTTTTTTAGTTAAATGTACGCATATGTTTTCTAGCATGCTTGGCTAAGTTAATATAAAATTTGTTTATAAAATCACTCCGACGAAACTGTATTTTTTAATTTAAAAAAAAATCCTCAACAAACAGCAAAAATAGCGGCAATAATCTTAAAACTAGAACAATTAAACCAAAAAATAATCTTAACGCACAATTCATTGCGAATAATAGCATAAAAAAAATCTAGAAAATAGACTACAACAAAAGTTTTAATCAAAAAGAATCAAGCAAGTTAAACACGCATACGCATACAATTAATTGGGACAGACAACGCACTCTAACGCATACAACAACACATTCAAGTATTTTTAAGCACATTTAATAAAAATTCCAAGGTCCACAACAACAAAATAAATTGAGGCAATAGAGAAGCAGTAGAAAAAAATGAGGGCTCTCGGTGGGACATTGTAAATACTTATACATACATTCACACATATGTACATACATATTTATGGATATATGTACATACATAGTGAACAAGCAAAGCATAAATGAGAAGAAAAAAACTATTTGGTTCCCAAGAGGCAGAGGGGCTAGAATAACAAGAAAACGTGTGTGCCGCTGCTCTTTAAAAAAAATAAATAAAAAATATATGTATGTATGTATGTAAGTACCTATGTAAGTATAAAAAACTAGAAACGAACAAACAAGCTCACTTGCACACGCAGCTCTAGCAACCATACATACATCCATACATACATATGTATGTAAGTATGTATGCGGAACCGAAAAAAGTGCGTAATTAACAACAGCACATTAATATCAGCAAAATAACAACACCAACAAACAAATACAGCTTTTGGTCGCAGGCAGCAACAACACAACATATGTATAACTTGTAAGCATTTACAGCAACAACAACAACAAAACACACACGCATTACGTTCAAATGAATTAACAATAGATAGAATATAAAGAAAAAAACCTTGAGCTGGCACAACATAACAAAAATGCGTGTTGTACTCTTTTCCGTAACGAAGAATGAGGAAATCAAAAAAGAATAGCGAAAAAAGCTCATTTTAAACCACTCACACGCATGCAAACTACGAATTTTTTAGTATGCGTAAACGCACCAACGCAAAATAAAAGCTTTTACTGAGTTGTTGCTTTTTCTTCATAGAGCAAAAATAAAACAATACCATTTATTGCAAAGTATTTTTTTGTAAATGTTGTTGCCTTTATTGTTCACACTTGAAATATTTACAGACACACATTGTTACATACATATATACACACATATAAACATTCATCCATACATAAGTATGTATGTATGTACATTAGAGTGGCCCATATTTATTTTTTTGATTTCTTGTTTTCTCCACCAAAATCAGTTCAGTTTTACATTTGTACATACATATGTATGTATGTAAAAATATACAAATACAAACCAATTTCATACCGATAAGTTGTGTTTTAGGGGGTGCGTCCGCCCCTCAAAATTAGCCTTGAAGCCCATTTTCAATGTAGTTTTTTGCATTGACTATCTTTTTCAAAAATCATTTTACAAGAATATGATACATATGTACATACTAGTGAAGCACAAATATTCGTATTCGAATTGTCGAATATTAGGCCGTTTTCAGTTGAATACGAATACGAATATTTTTCCAAAGAAATTATAGGTATAAATAAATGCATAAATCCTAAACGAAATTTAGGGCCTAATCTTGTAAAACGCAACGCTCGGCGTTGACAAAATTTCTACATATGTATGTATGTATTTTGATTTTGTAATTCACAATTTTCTCATACAAAATTTTTAAACGCTAAGCGTTGCGTTTTACAAAATTAGGCCCTTAAATAAATGACTAAAAATTTTAGTTAGTACAAATACCTACATACATTAATTTTTTATAGAAATTTGCGCTTTGTATCATTTTCAAATATTATTTAATAACGATCATTAAAATTGTGGGTACTTTTTATTAACTTTAAAGAACGCCAACAAGAGTGTCAAGTCCTCTTTCATAACAATTTTTTAATATTTCATATTGCATATAATCAGGGTGACCGATGACATTTTTGTAAAAAGTGGCACCGAAAGGAGATTTATCATAAAAAGGAGCAAAATTACAAAAAGCGAGAAAACTACACTAAAGTTTTTATTTTTAATGTATTTTTATTTAATTCACTAAAAATAGGGAGACAAAAAGTGGCAAGGAAGTCGAAAATGTGGCAATTTGCCACTTTAGTCGGTCAAACGGTCACGTATTCGTATTCGCATCCGCCTTAATTTCCCGAACACGAATACATTCGTATTCGCCTGAAAATGGCCGAGTATTCGACAATTCGAATACGAATATTCGTGCATTACTAGTACATACATATGTATGTATGTATGTATATGGCAATATTTAGCTCTTCTAGTCAACAACATTAGTCTCAAAGACAGTTTTCTGCTAAAATTAATATTTTAGGAAATAATGAAGAAAATAGTCAACAAAATATCAAAAATCTTATAAAGTACCAAAATTATATTTATATGGAAATTATTTATAATAAGATTGTACAATAAGACCATATATACATGTATTATATTTGGGGTATTCACAAGGGTGTGTTGAGTATCCTGAGTGTCATAATGTCTTATCATTTTAACATAGTTTAAAACACTTGTTGTTGTGGCTCAAACAAAAAGGTCAGCTATGTTTTTAGTCCTGATTCACACACGTCAGGTTTGACTCGTCAAGTCTTGAGCTTATAGTAAAGAGCGGTGAAGAGAATAAAATGGGGTACAGACTTGACCGTACCAGTCAAGTTTGCTTTTTCGTTTTGTTTTGTCATTCGTAATACTCTACTACAACGCAAATTGATTAGACTTGATGACTTGACTTGACGGTGTGTATGAACGCAAATGCATTTTCAAAAGAAAATTGAACTAAAACTGATCAGGTAAACCTGAAGTGTGTGAATCAGGGCTTATTGTTTGTCATAACCAGTGTTGCCATAAGATGTAAGAAGAAAAGTGCTAGATTGAAGAAATAAAAGTGTTAAAATGTTCTACAGCGCACACAACAAAGTGCTAAAATCAGTTAAAAATTTTGGTTTCTGTTATTTCTTAAGTGCCCCATACACTTGCAATTATCTAAATTTTTTTACTGTAAGAAAAATTTCGCCATATTTTTTATAGATTTGTATCAATCATTCCAATATTGTAGGTATAGGCTGGTTGAAATATTTAATTTATAAATTTTGAACCTACCAGCGAATGGCAGACCAAGAAAGAAATAATATTTAAGTGTTAAATAGAGTAGTTAATTAAAAATATATTTATTTTCTACATAGATAAATCAGATGAAACGATTTAACTAACAGATATACCAATCGCACACGTTGTATATTTTTACTGAAACATAATCGTATAACCGGCAACTAAAGTCTTGGGCTCACTTTAGCTTTGGCTGTGCATTTTGTTAAGCTATCAATAACCTTATTAACACTAAGGGCCAATTTCACCAACTCTATTTAAATATGAATTCATATTTAAATGTAGATTTTCATGAATTTTTGTATGGAAAAATGGCTTTTAAATATGAATTGATATTTAAATAAGTTGGTGAAATTGGCCCTAAGCTGTTAAGAATAACAAAACTTAAAACAAGTTAACTTAGTATTTAATATAATAATTTGTAATGTAATATAATATTTGTGCCCATATCTGTATTTCAGAGCGATTCAGTTATATGACTCCATAATAAAGATAAATAAATCTGATGAACATATAATATTAATTTGTCTTATCTATGGAAAATTTTTAAATCTAATGAAATAAAAAAGTCGTGCAAGTCGTTTTTTTAGCACGTTTTGTAAATATAAACAATAAAATTTAATAACTTTTTTAATTTGCGTAAAAAATATGCCGCCAAAATGTCGTGTATCATTTCTTTTTTCTTTCTTGAGTCCTATTTTCATCTAGAAACTCAATACGCTATCATATTACAGTTACCACAAAATTGTATTTATATATATTCCAGAGCACCGTTAAAATACATCTAATTTGGAAAAATTTAAATTGTTTACATACATATAAAGATGATGCACTTGGCAAAAGAAAAAATTTTATACCCATATTGCCCTTTTTAAAACGAAGGGTTACCACCCCATTGGATTTTTGTCAAAACGCGAACCAGCGCGAATTCCAAAAAAAGCTGAGACCCGTATTTAATTAAATCGACTAAAGATTAAAATATGTTAATTTGGCATTTTTATTACAAACAATCGCGAACAAAAAATTCAAAAACCATTTTTTTTCAGAATATCCTAAAAAATAAATAAATTCAGTGAAGTGCGACTTTGACCCGCGCACGAAGGGTTCCGTACGGGCACGAGATATGTAATTCAATACGAACAATATAAACTATAGTTTTGGCATTTTTTTCGTTTTTGGGTTTTTTCGGTTTTAAGCGTTTTTTTAGTTTGGGGATTTTTTGAATTTATTGGCGCTTCTGAGTTTTGGCACTTTTTTTTCGTTTTGAGGATTTTTTTCGGTTTTTGGCGTTTATTTTAAATTTTGGCGATTTTTTTCGTTTTGGCGATTTTTTTTAAATTTGGCGATTTTTTTTTTAATTTTGGCGACTTTTTTTCATTTTGGCAATTTTTTTTCGCATAAACAATTATTTTGGTTTTGGCGCATTTTTCGCGCTTTGGCGTTTTTTTCGGTTTTTGGCGTTTTTTTCATATTGGCGATTTTTTTTTCATTCAAACGATTTTTTCGAATTTGGCGATTTATTTTAGTGCTAGAATTTTTTTTTTAATTTTGTCGATTTTTTTCGATTTGGCGATTTTTTTTTTAATTTTTGGCTATTTTTTTTTAGGTTTTGGCGATTTTTTTCGGTTTGGCGATTTTATAATTTTCGGATTTTTTAGTTTTACTGTTTTTGAAAATTTCAAGAGTTTACCTCTTACGGTTTCCAAGATATAGAAAATTGTCAAAATTACATAGTCAAAATTGCATTAACTGATGGACCACCCTTTAATTTAAATTTTTTAATATTTTAATTTTAATTGTTGTAGTCTATATAAAAATACACTAATTTTACAAATTTCAAGTGTCAATATACATACAATTGTATGTATATTACATGAGATTTTAACATTTTTCGTCGCTCGTTTTGGAGCACCCTTTAATTCTAATTCTCATGTATTTGTTGTTGTAGTGGCCAAGGTTCTACATACTCTGTCCAAATTTCAAGTCCGTTGCTCTTACGGTTCCTGAGAAAATATGGTGTGACGGACAGCGTAGCGAAAACAATAGGGTTCCTTTTTCACATTTGGTGTAGGGAACCCTAAAAAGGACATGGATAAACGTTCTTGGACAAATTATATAAACAGTTGGACGCACCTTAAAATAACATTTCTTATGATACCCATATTGTATATGTCGGTAAGGAAACAGATTCTCAAAATTGACAAAACATGTAAAAATATACCACTTTTCAAACTGGTCCAGCTCACGAGAGGTCAAAGCTGGAGCCGAAATATTTAAAATGTCATCTTAAAAAAGTCCAAAGTTTATTTTTAGGAGGTTACATCGTGCACTTTTTTTGGTGAGTCGCTCTAAGATACATATAGTCAAAATAAAACAACAAAAAAAACCACAAAGGAATTACATTGAATATATGGGCTTGAGGGTCAACTTTGAGGGGTGGACGCACCCCCTAAAACAGAACATATCGCTATGAATTTTATTTATATGATTTTACATAAAACTGAACCGATATGGGGAGGGCTATAAGAAATCAAACAAAAACATATAAATAGGTACATACTTATTTTATAAACATGTACACACTTAGCATACCGAGGCATAACCGCCAAAAAAGCTTAAGAAGTGGCAAATATTTGACCTCTTTTTTACGAAATTCGGTTATTTACGATCGCAAATAATCGATTTTGGTTAAAAAAATTAAGTTCTCAAATTATATGGCTAAGTTTTTTTGCGCTTATGGCACTAAATGTACATTAGGGTAATAACTTTTTAAAAATTTTTGAAAATACAACCCTGAATGTATTAAATGATTACTATTGTGTATTGAGTACACGGAAAAAGACTTGGTATTGAGTACGCAGCACTCAAATACTCAATACTTTTACAACAGTGCGGTCGAATAGTTCATTGAAAGTATGAAGAAATAGTGTTAAAAAAGTTCACGCACCATCAGCAATGAAGTTTAATTTTTGTGTTTGTATGCAATGAAATGGCATACGAATTTATTTAAAAAAAATAGAAGACAAAAACAAAAAATAAATAAATGTAATTTTTTTTATTTATCATACCATTTACCGTCTTTAAAAGTCAGCGTTCAGAGACGTAAACATTTGGAAGGGAAACATTTAGTTTGGTAGCAATGTGTGTTTCAGCAGAGTGTTCCAAATTTCAACATTCTTAATACTTTGGTTCTCCTGTAATGATTTTTAACCTTCGACCAAAAAACAGGGGTGTTATAAGTTAGGAGAGTGTGTCTGCGTATCTGTATATGTGTCTGTTCAAGTCCACGTACAGAAAAAACGTGTGGGCCGATTTTGGTTTAATTTTTCTGGGTTCGAAAGGTGAATTGATCGAGTGCTCTTAGTTTTGTTTGAAGAAAATCGGTCCAAAAGTTTTGAAGATATCACATCATTCCTAGATGTATTCTGTTGGCTAGACCGATTTTAATCTGTTTTTTGTTTGAAAGGTGACTTGATCTAATATATTCTAGCCTATACTAGCTATATAAGAAAATCGCTCAAGCCGTTTTAAAGTTATCATAAATTTTTTGTTCACGAATATATTATATCATTTCTGAAACATGTTTGAACAAAAATCGGTTAAGCCATTGGAAGTTAAGAGCTCTTTTAGGTCTGTATATGTGGTACCATAGTCTGTAGTCGGGTGTTATTTAAATTTTTGTTATTGCAGATTTTTAAAATTTTTTTAATTGTAAAACGTGGAGGTTATCAATTCGTCTGTATTTTTAATGTGTTTTACTGCATTGCTTCCCGACTTTTAGGGCGATTTTATAAATTAGTTTTTATTTAAAAGGGGTTTGTAGCCTCCATTTGGTTTTGTTACCAAAAAAAACAGGAAGACGTTTACTAACCTTTTCAATTTCATTTTATGTGGGGCCATGCAATTTAAAACTTAATATATTTAATGTGCTTCTCCCTAACCGATTCTTTCGAAACTTGACACACACCCTTTCGAAACTTGACACAAACCCTGAGCTCTGAAAGTGGTGATATTTTCATTTAGAAAATAGCCATGTCCACGCTCCATAAAAATTAATATTCACACTAAAGAGAGAGAAATTTAACTGACTTCAAATATTATACATAAAAAATTGATGTTTAAAGACCAATTTTCCATTTAACAATTAAAAAAATTTGCATTGTCTGTTCTTTTTATGCTAATAATCCCTACGATTTTCAATGTGAAATTCTACTAAAACTTGTTTACTAAACACAAATCATTATAACACTTTATTCAGAATAATAAATCATTTAAATGAATTTGGAGTAATAAATCTTGTGAACTAAGTAAGTTTAATTCCTGTAAAATCTGTTTACATATGTATGTAAGTAATATTGTAACTTAAAATTTCAAGTTTTATAAATATTTTAATCGTGAAATTATTATGTTTCTATTTTAAGTATATATACATATTAGTATAACTGGTTTATAGTAAACATTTGCAGCTTTTTTATTACGTTAAATATACTGAATTTAGATTTGCAAACAATAAACGGCCTGACATAAACCTTATTGAGAAATTTTTGTCGCACTATTCCCATCTACTTTATTGCTACAAGTAAATAAAAAAGTTTTATATTATAAATTCCCTGCAAAATGTATGATGAAAAAAGCTCTCATTATATATATTTTTTTTTTTTTAATTTAAATAATAGAAAAGCTATAAATGGGCGAATTTTTGACGATTTCAATCACATTGGACAACACGTGCACGTAGGTTTCTTTATATAAGAAGTATTATAATCAATAATAGTACTTTTTGTTTAACTTCCATATAATGGATCAGCTCCTCATTATATTGTCCTCTCTCCCCAATAAATTCAAAAGTTGCTTAACATACTTAAACACACTGACCGACTTCAATATGTCAAATACTACGTTTATGGGCCCACTATTTGCAAATAAAAATATTTGCAAATAAATTAACTTACTGTTTATAAGGCATTGTAAATGTTTAAAAACTTGGTAGCACTTCTATAGATAGTTGACTTATGTTTGCAAAAAGATGTGTAAATATATAAAATAAATAATAAAAATTAGTTTTTATTGTCATTATTTTCTTCTATCAATGTTTTTTTTGGAATATTTGATCAATTTATTGTTTTTTATTAGCAAAAATTTGGAAGTGTGGTAACTTCAAGCATTTAATCATGAACAGTTTTCTGAATTAGTAAGTCGCAATATTACAGTTTTATTTGCAAATAAGCAGTGCGTATAAACGTAGTAAAAGATAAGATTGATTAAACATGTTTATAAGCACACAAAAATTTCACATTAAAATCTACGAAAACAGGGTTAATTTAAAATGTTTCGACAATTATTTGCTTCATACAGTGACCCAAAAAAAAACTTGTACAGCAAACGCTCCTCCCTTCAATTTAAAATATCTCTATAGCAATTTAAAATTTTGAACTTAAACCAAAACCCTATTAAAAGGCAAATTAATCAGCTTCCTATAACACTTTTTTATTAAATTAAATAAATTCATTTCAATAGTAAATATAAACAAAACACAAAATAACTAATTTTTTCATAGCAAAAAAAAAAAGTTGTACACTAAGTTTTCTTTTAGAAGGATGTAATAAAATGGATGCTAGAACAAAAATTAGTACTTTGTGTGGCCACCTCTTGCATCCAGCACAGCTTTGAGTCTTCTTCTCATAGAATGAACTAGATTTTTCGTAATATTGGGAGGTATGTTATCCCATATATCCTGGAGCGCACTTTTGAGTTCATTTTTGCTCCTATACTGGCGCTCGCGTAATTTGGTCTCCATATACGCTCACAGATGCTCTATAGGATTAAGGTCAGGGCTCTGGGGAGGATGGGGCAGCACTTTTTTAAAATTATATAGAAGCCATTCTCTTACTATTAGGGAAGAATGCTTCGGGTCGTTGTCTTGAACAAGGCAATAATTACCATTTATATTTACCTTTGCAGCTGATTGCGCTAAATTATCTTTTAATATTTTCAAATAATCCATTTTATTCATTATGCCTTCTATAAAAACTAGATTTCCGACCCCATTGATCCCCACACCATGACATTACCGCCGCCATGCTTGACGGTTTTATTTAAATTTTTGTTATTTAAGGCTCCACCTTCTTTTCGGCACACAAAGCGACGACCATCAGATCCAAATAAATTAAATTTGGACTAATCAGTGAAAATAACTGTGTCCCAAAAGTCATCAGAGTGATTAATATACTCTTTTGCATATCTCAATCGCTTTGCAATGTTTTTATTTGATAAGTATGGCTTATTTCGAGGTGTGTATGCTCTGAAGTTGATTGAATGTAAGAAGTTCCGCACACTCTGGGGATGGACGTCTACGATTTGAGCCTCTCTAAGCTGATTGGCGATGGATACTGCTGATGTCTTAGGATAATCTTTGATAAAACGAGCTATTCTCCTCTCTGCTTGGGATATACTTATTTTTCTTGGTCTACAGCTTCCGCTTGGTCTATCTAAATTTCCATTTTTTTGTATTTTGAGATTATGTACTGGACAGTAGTGTGTGGTTTTTTAACAATTTCGCCAATTTCGCGTGTACCCTTACCGTTTTTTCCAATAGTCAATAATTAAACCTTGCATATCTTTCGATGTTTGCTTATTTGCCATTTTTTTCCTAAATACTTTGCTTTAAATTAAAGAGAAAATCAAAAATTGTTTAAAAAGAAACAACCAAACTTATAAAACGCACTTGATAGTTAGGGAAAACAACATGGTTGCATAATTTAGTGGGTTTAAAGTGTTGCCACAGAAAGTGTACAAGTTTTTTTTTGGTGGTGAAAAATGGTGTTATTTTCTTTTGGGTATTTTTTTAGTATTAAAATAAGTTTGTTTAATTTAATCAAAGTATTTTATAGAAAGCTGACTAATTTGCCTTTAAATTGGTTTTTGGTTTAAGCTCAAAATTTTAAATTGCTACAGAGATATTTTGAGTTGAAGGGAGGAGCGTGTGCTGTACAAGTTTTTTTTGGGTCACTGTATGTGTGTCATGTTAATTCAACATAAATTTTTTTCATCCAAATTCAAAATGCATTAATTACTATAACTAATACTAACTAATACAGCCGTTTAGTTGCAGTATAGATAAATAACCTAGATACCGTGCAGAGCCATCAGCTAAGCTGATTTGTGAATCTAAACCATCCAGGCAGGGAGCCACCCAAACACATACAAAAAAATTAATTAAAATCGGTCTATCCGTTTGGAAGGAGTTCACTTACATACACATGTACAGTAGAACTATACATACATACACATATCGAGCCTTATTTTCGATTTTATCGTAAGCGACAAAAATTAAATTTTGAAGAAGGTTTTTTAAAATATTCTAATTTGTTTTTGTATGTAAATTGTTGCTTACGATAAAATTGTACAGCCTGTATCTTAAAAGTTATCAACATTTTTGGCATTTTGATAATTCTAAGATATGGGTAGGCCCACAAAATTTTAAATTCAATCAAAAAGTCTTTTTTCGATAACATGTTGCTTACGATAAAATCGAAAAAAGGGCTCGATATATATATATATATATATCAGATAAGAAAAATCACCAAAATGGATTTTTTATTTTTGAAACCATATTCTCTCAACATAAAAATAATTGCAAATGTGTGGGATTGGCTTTCGCGCAATGGTTATGAAGGGGGAAGACAATTTGACGATAAGGACTCATTAATTCGAGCCATAAAGGACTCCTGGAATCAAACTTCTTAAAATTTTTTGAAGTCACTTTATGCTTCAATAAAAACAAGGGAGATAGCAACCACTATTAATATGTCTAAAATATTATCAATAAACTTAATACCTATTAATGGTTCCTATAAAATAATGAATTTTTAATTGAAATTAGTTAATTGGTCCTAATCATATGAAGTTAATAATTGTAGCGTTCTGTTGATAATGTTGTTTTTATGCTTCGACTTGTCAGGCCTGCAAGCAACTTCCATTAAAGCTGGAGGAACGCTTTTGTTTTAGTCACGATAGGGTTTCCCCGTTACCTGAAACCCTCCTCCGGTATAAGAAAGCTAAGACCAAGAAAAAATTTATAGTGTTGACAGGCTGCAGCTAACTTCTGTTGCAGCCGAGTTTGGGTAATATCACCGAAGCCTGCCTTAAAACGGCAAATGACACCATAGACCGCAAGCACCCACCCTACTTCACCGTGTATTAGAGATGAAAGGTGGCAAAGAATCAAGAAAAGTGAAGCCCTTAAACTGCAACTACTCACAACTGTACAAACTCCTTAACTTCAACTAATAAAGGAACGATACAACAAAAGACAAAAAGCCTCCATAGCATGGAAGCTTATTTTGAAAGATGGAGGCTATTCTTCCATTCCCTACAGAATGGAAAGGAGGCGCAATAATAACTCTGCCGAAAAAGGATGATATAACAGACTGGAGGAACTGAAGGGGTATAACTCTGTTGAACACCATCCAAAATATTATCACAATGATCATATTGGAACGCACAGAAAAAAAATTCTTTCATAAAAAAAATCATATAAGAATTACTTTTATTAATTGTTGCTACCTGTGTGTTTATCTTTTTCGCTCACTTACACAACCTTAAATTTAACTTGGCCACCCTTGCGTTAGAGGCTCCAGTAGTACTTGTTCTTATTTGTGCTAACTAAATAATATATGTATGTATAACACTGTACAGCAAAATAAAGATTTTTTTATGATTTTTAAATTTTTATTTAAATCCTTATTTATTACGATGGCGACATTAGTTTTAAAGATATGGTGACACTTAGCATTCGCATAATTTACACAACTTTTTGTATTGTTAATTTAATATTTCACGAATGGTCTTCCAAACTTAAAAATACTTTCTTTTTAAATTTTGCAGCTATTACGAAATAAAAAAATGTACGATATATTAACTACAAACACAAAAATTGTCTGGACTGGTACATACAACATTTGTTTGCGTAATAATTTTATTCACTTGTAAATTGACAAATGTGATATAAAAAATAATATTTTAGGATGACGTTCGAGAAGAAAAATTTTAAGTATTTCTAATTTGAAATTTATTTGCTGGTGGTTCAGCTTGGTCTATATACGTATTTCATTGGCGCTTGAACCAAATCATCAGTAGACTTCAACCACAAATTTTGAACAGTCACAAACCTCTTACTTTATGCACAGACTTTCAAAAACTATATGAGAATTCATAAAATAATAATATTTTTGAAAATCACAAAGACAAAATAAGCTTAGTAGGCTTTGAAACTCAGACAAAACCCAGCAAATAATTTATATTCGATAAGAATCTATTAAGTATTTCCTTTATGTAAAGGACGGTATCTCTGAAACTAAAGGGGCTAGAGAGGTAATAAACTTATTTTCACAATCAGCAAACAAAAATACTTAAGGATTAGTTAAAAGAGGTTAAAAAATATTATAATTAAAATAATGTTAAGGATTAAACTAAAAACACAGGATTTCTAACATCCTTACAATAACAGTAATATATCCTGATATATTCATCAATGTGACTCTACCTATCAACGGAATAATACAAAAAGTGGTGTAAATTATGCAAATGCTAAGTGTCACGATATCTTTAAAACTAGAGCTGATAGGAAAAAAATAATGACGCCATCGTAATCAAAAAAAAATACATACATAAGGATCCGCCATTTTTTTTTAAACATCCAAATCACTGTTGTGCAGTGTAATCATGTGAACGGAAAAAATTTAAATCATTTTGTCTTTTTTGGAAATGGAGCTGTTATTTTAAACATTTTAAGATGGCAGTGAAATTTTAGCTGCCGACGAAATATTTAAAAAGATATGGCCTACTGAAAACAGAAATTCAAGTGATTCTAATAATCTGATCGAGAGCGTATGTAGGTGTGAGAGTGTGTAATAAATTAATATGAAGAGCTTTGTTTTGCTTGAAAATTTGATTTGAATCATTCCATACAACATTGTTTGCAATTTACCACTATTCATAGTGGATAAAAACATTTAAAGATTTATACCTATATGTATATTTTAATTAACAGAACCAGAATTAAACTGTAGGTCAAAATCAAACACCAAAACCTTTTCGCTAAAAAAGAAAACTGCTACACTGGCAACCTTGATTCATAGATAGCACGAATCAAATCAGCAGCAGCACCAGCAGTAGCAAAAAAAAACAACAACCACAACAAAAAATATGCGTACGATTTCACATTGTGGTGTGTCGGCTGTCCGTCAGGCAGACACTTAAGGAAAAGCTTTTTTTGCCAGTGCGTTTTGATTGCGTATTCTTTTGCACTTAAATTAATGTACATATGTGTGTGTGTGTGTGGAGTGTGCGTGTATGTTGGTAGGTATAATTAATTGACGTTGCTGGCAATGGATTTTGCTGATGTTGGCTATTATTTAGGCTGGTTTTATTGCTGATCACGATGGCGATGATCTTGCTCAATATTAAACACATTTTTAATCTGTATACAATAGATCTGAGCTGCCAAATATGTATGTATGTTTTTGATATGTACTTATTCATGTGTGTATCTATGGAAATACATTAATGCATATGTACATACAGTGGCACAGAAAAATCTTCATACCCCCCTCCCTTCAACAAAAACAATTAATTTTACTCAAAACTTAAAATTTTTATCAACTAAAACTACATTATACCATCCACAAACAACCATTTTTAGAAAAAAAAAATACAGTCGCACAGATAAAAATACGTGCCCTTTAAATATTTTTTTGTTTTACAAAAAACATTTTATATATAAACAAAGTAAATGAACCAAACCTCTTTAAATGAACACAAATATTTATTTCATTATTTAAGTTTTAAATCAAATACTTAAATTTTATAAAAATAAACAAAAATCCATTTCATTGCACAGATAATTATACGTACTATACAAAAATAACTTTAATAAAATATTTACACTTACATATACATATATATGTATATGTACTATTTTTTAGTATTTTGTCGGTCTCCCCTTTGCCTCAAAAACTACTGCCCTCAATCGATTATTCATGGAAAATACTGGTTTTTTTTGTAGTTTCATTCATTCCATTCATACTGTAAGCCTTCCTTAAGATCTTGTTTGTTCCCATTATTTTTTTTTTCCGAACGCGACGTTGTAATTCATCCCATAGATGTTCTATAAGGTTCAGGTTTGATGATTGGGGAGGCGAATGGAGTTGTTTCGGTAGGTTATAGAGCAGCGATTCCTTCACAACCTGCGAAGTCATTAAAAATAACAACACCACGTTTTTTTCTGATGTGTATTAGTTTCCTTTGTACCATTTGTTGTGGGAAAAGTTGTAGTCATGCAGGCATAAGGCACTGGTCAGTAAAAACTATACCAACTTCATCAGATACAAATCCTAATGTAGCATCAGAGCGCCCTCCTTCGGTGTGTAGCAGAATCATCGGCAAAGTAAAATAACCAGTAAAAAGGCAACTAAACACAAAAGTTTAATACGCCTCATTTGACAAAAAAAAAAGCGTGCAAAGAGCAGAGTTGTAAAAGAATGAAGCTTTCCTCTATTTCTTCCTTCAAAAAACCTGTCTTCTCTATCAATACCCCTTCCCTATCACCCTCTCTGTGAGTGAGCTGTACTCTAAATTTCACCCTTACTTACCAGCAGCCTGCTAACCTAACCTAACCTAACAACACTGGTGGATACAGCTACGATATTTTCCTTTGTCCGCACTCTACGTATGCGTGTTGGTGGCTTGATGTTCAATAATGTACTTTTGGTGCGAATTTAGTCACAAGATTCCGCATAGCCGCCTCAGAAGGTCGCTCAAACTGACTATAAAATGGAAGAACGATGCACGATGCACTTTCTTAACCTAGCATGAATTTTGATAAATAAAATTTAATAATCAGCAAACGTAGTTCATTTTTAAGTCTATTCATGGTTAAATTATAAACCAAACTAAACATGTTTAAAAGTAACATTATACACGAAAACAGCTGACTTACCAAAAGCAGAGATGCCAAAAAGAAAGTTGTTAAAACTCATCCTTTATTGTAACTTTGTTCATGCCCAGCTAAAAAAATATGTATGGAGCATATATCATCCCATATACATATGGTTCGGATCCGAAAAATGAGGGTATATGGGCATATATGATTATACATATTCATAAATTTTCATACATGTATGTGTAAATTCCCTCCACAGTATGCAAAGTTCACATTCCTACACTCTGATTCACAAAAGCGCACTGCTGTGCAATAAATTAAATTACTAAAAATAAATTTTTTTAGACTTGAGAGAGAGGTTGTATTTAATGAAACATTTGTTTGGACAAATAATTCAAAACGAACTAAGTCATTTCATTCATCGAAAGGTGAATCAATTATTTAAAAAACACATATAAATCATATTCGTACATAACATTTAGCTTAAGAAATCAGATTATGCTAAACTAACAATAGTTTTCAATACAGTAATATGAAGAGGTTTGTATGTAATTTCTAATAGATTTCCCATTCAGTAGTGATAAAATTCCAAGCTTTTTTGATTGCAAAAACGATCTTATGTGAGATATCATGTATGTATACATTCTTATATGGCTCCATATATAAAATCTTATATTTTTAACAACTTTTTTATGTGTGTACGTACATACGAAATGCATAAAATTCATGACTCTTTCCATTGTTTAGATATTTTTTAATAAAAATCTTATTATTTTTTTTTTGCTGAATATGTATGGTAGTTTAATATGTTGAAGTGGTGTCTGCTTAAGTATTTTTTTTTCTAAGGGTCTGAGGGCCATTTTTGTAATTTGTTACAACAAGAATATTAACAGCAGTAATACAAACATACATACATACATACTTATGTATACATTAGTGTTTGAAAAAACAATGTTGCTGTAGGTTTAAATTTAATTTTTTGAAAATACATACATACATATGTATGTATATATGTATATTACAAACATAAATATTTTTAACTTCCTCATACGTCATCGATAATTATAAAATGTTATACCTTTATACTTATATATCTATGTATGTATGTAAAAGATTTTTGTGTTCGCCAGTCAATTTGTTGAGCAGCTGATTTTATAGAAACTATTTGAGACTGAATAATGTTGCACTGAGGAACAGTCTCGAGTCCGAGTATGACTTATTGAACTGGCCGCGTAAGGAATAAACACGCATTATTAACCAAACGAAATCATGGTGATTATTATTACGAACTTTGTTTACATGATTTTATTATTTCAGTTAACACACATTAAACACTTTTCATTCCACTAAGAAATTAAAAATAAACTTTAATGCGTTTAAATATTTATTATTTAAACGCATTAATAACTTCTTCAAACATTTACCAAGTTGACAAAACTATGATGTACATTAGCGTCCTGCACAAGACCATTTATAAGACTTTTCAAGACATGAAAGATTTTTCAAATGCTTTACTACAGCGAAATATTCTAAAACAAAAGCTAAAAAACACTGTTGGCAAAACAAACAACTAAAACAAATGTCTTGCCAACAGTGTTTTTTAGCTTTTGTTTTAGAATATTTCGCTGTAGTAAAGCAAATGGTCTTGTGCAGGACTTTAATGTATATAAAATGAAATTCAATAACTAAATAACATTGTAAGCCAAAATACATTTACATATGTAGCTCTCAAATAACTAATAACAAAACAACATCTGGCAAACACACTTTTAGTCAAATAATGTACATACAAATAAAAAATTTCAAATGAATCGGCACCAATACGCCAGCAATTTTGAAAAGCAATAAAATACGAAAATAAAAACAGCCAACCAAGATGTAAGTAATTATTATGGAATAGCTTCAAAATGGTTGTAGAAGAAGTTATACGGGGTTAGTCATTTAGTGGTTTCAAAACGGCCGGTCTGGCAAGACTGTCAGCTGTTAAATATGTACAAATGATCCGAAGTGTCATTTATTTAGTGAAAGGTTGACCGATTACGAATATAGACCGTTTAACAACCGAATAAAGCGTAAAAATAGTTAACTTAATACAAAAGTTTTGGTTCAAATCCGATAACTTTTCGAGAATTACCCCGTAAATTATGGTTGTTATAATCGACCTACTATGGAAGGAATTTGATTATAAAGAAATTTAAAGAGACTAGAAACGTTAAAGATATGGTCAGGTCGGCTGCGCAATGAGCGCCCTGCCGAAAATGTCGCTTGTGTTCGACAAAGAGTGGCGGGTAAAAAGAATTTGTCGATAGCACGGCGTTCCTTGCCATTGGGCCTCACACTAAAAAAAATTAACTAAAACTTTGGCAGTTTTTTCAAATTTGAGTAAAAAAAGTTGTCGCATGGCGTCAAAGCTGTTGATTACTTCAAACCAGTAAAATATTTGCTTAATTCACAACAATTTGAATCGTGTATTTGTATTTCAAATAAACTTTTTGTTTTTTAATTGTGAACACCCTCTGTGTAGTGTTTTAATGTATTTTGTATTTTTAATGAAAAAAGAAGAACAAGCTGCATACAAATTCTCTCAGAGAGCCTCTCTCACAATACAACATTTTAAAAACATATGAAATAAAAGTGTAATAGTGTATTTCTTTTTATATGAAAATTTCATACAACAAATGTTACACTCTTGTATTTAATATGATAATACAATCGATACAGAGATACAAGAGGTTTTGTGAATTAAGCAATTATGAAATTTCTAGTTCATTAATTAACTAGTTTATAGTAATTATATTTTTATATTTCAGTAAACTTTTTCTAGAATTAAGTAAAATTTTCCCATAATTCGGAGCTTTACAAAAAAATCTATTTCATCTTTGACCTCAAATTTAGTAAATTTTCCAACGTTTTTTTTGTGTCTTTAATTTGGTACTTATTTTAAATTTTAATTAAATTCTATACCAACCACATGGTATGTTTTTTACTATATCTTCATATTATGTTCTTAATTAATTCACCATACACACATATTAATTGCTTGAGAGGAGACAAGTATTGAACCAACAACCTTCTGACTGATGATAGGCAAGCACTCTAACCAATTGCCTAACACAACCGCCTGAATAAGCATTGAAATTTCTTGAGTTTTAAAATTTTATTTTATTTACAAAAAAATAAATTTCAAATACATATGAAAAAATTATATAAATTTTGTTGCTAAATGCAAATAAAATATATTTTTCTAAAATTTAGAATACTTTTTTTTATCTTTCAAGTAAGTCAAATTTGATGAACTAATCAGGCAGGAGTAAGTCATTTCCTAAAATTTGTGTTTTGATTTAAAACGAGATTGGCTAGTTCTTAGGATACAATATCGCTAAACTTTTTAAACATTTTCCAATTTTTGATAAATATTTTCTTTTAGCCAGAATTTTTGTGCGTATTTTTATGAACTATTTTTAAGGATATGAACTTTTTATTTTTTACTCATACCTGTTAAGTAATTTTTAATAGGTTTTCGTAAAAATTTACTTAAAACTTAGCAAAAATTACTTAAACTTAGAAAATCGTTTTACTAAAAACTTAGAAATTAGTTTTACTTAATAATAGTACATATATGTCTTTTTTTGAGTGTATATTACGGCCCATTATTTTCATTTGCATTGGCACTTCCATCTATATAAAGGGGAAAACGTTTATAAAATCGATTTTTTTAGGCTACAAATGCAATTGTACAGCATGTTCAGTATACATTTTCTAAACCGCAGCAAATGATTACCACCCCTCCCCCCCCACATAATTTATTGAGCGTTACGTAATATGTATGTGAACAGGCCTTATGTCATCGTTAAAAAATTTTAATTTTGTATGTATGTACATATTTGTTCAGCATCTGAACGATCGAATTTAGCTTTAGATTTAGCGAATTACAGAATAAGGGCCCAGATCTAATTAATTTCTTTGGTTCGATTTTACTTTTTGAATTAGAGGAATAAATTTAATAAAAAATTATTATGTATCAAGATACATACATACATATACATAAATGTATGTATTAGAGGACTGCGTAAACAGTCTTGAAATGTAAATACGTCTAGTTTTTCAAATATATTCTCGTGGCATCTATTATACTAAGCCAATTATCAATGGTGTCGTTTAATAAGCAAAGCACGATGGATTTATTGATGTTAATGTATATGAGTGTTAGCAAACGATGTCGCGAAGACTTCTTGTTCGTAACAAAAAATTAAAAGAAGTAGTGTTGATGCGTGTATGCTTGTTATTTTGTATATTGTACGTTTGAGTGTGTGTGTAAGAAGTATATGCTGAGCTATTATGTGTTTAAGGGTGGTTTTTTAAACCAAGCGCACACAAATACTGTCAACGCATGTGTGCTTTTGTATGTGCACAGAAAAATAAATATCCCTGAAGGAAATGTCGATGGTGAAAATGTACCGAGTCGCTTTTGACTTTGTCACCAGTACTACTCTACAATTATCCCCCATACAATACTTTCTGCTATAGAGATTTAGCCTGTGCTTGTCATTGAAAATCTACTAGTAAACACTAAAAAAATTGACTAGGTAAGGACTACATAGTTCTTATGGGAAGATGGAGACATACCAACCAGACATTTACTGGTACATTTCTATACCTTACGTACATACAAATTTATGTATGTTGACAAGTTGTTGCAAAATCCACCAGAAATACACCACATATATTTTCCCTATTTCTTTTATACTGACATATAGAAGAGAAATTGTAGACAGTGTAACTACTACTAGAATTTTAGTGTTGACATAGAGACATTTGGCCCCAGTCTGACTGCAGGGTATAGTATAATACACACAACGTATGTGCGTGAGTACATTAGAGAGGCCGTTAATTATATGGAGACTTTTTTTATTTCTTCCACTTTCACCCCCCAAATCAGTTCACTTTTATTTAAAAAAATACAAGAACATTTCATACCGATAAGTTGCGTCTAAGGGGGTGCGTTCGGCCATCAAAGTTGGCCTTCAAGCCCATATTTCAATGTCATTTTTTGTATATGACTGTATTTCAAAAAAATCATTTTACAAGAATATGACATATGGCAATATTTTACCTCTTCAAGTCAACATTAGTCTCAAAAGAAATTTTTTTGCTAAAATTATTATTTTAGAAAATAATGAGGAAAATAACCAATAAAATACCAAAAATTTTATGTAACAAAATTATACTTATATTTTGCAATTTCTTCAATGACTAGTGGAATATTTAAATCACGATAAAAAAAATGGAACTGTTTATGTACCATGGAGCCGATGTTATCAAACGTAAACTTTTGTTTTGCCTTCGTTGGATTCTCTCGATATTAGAAGCTGAAGCAGTGCCCCATAACTGAATTCCGTGGCACCATATTGGCTTCAAAAGCGACTTGTATAGTAAAAGTTTGCAGTCTAGGCTGTGTTGAATTTCTACCAATCAGCCAATATATCTGAGTTAATTTAAGTTTAATTTTTGTTAGCTTTGAGTCAATATTGTGTTTCCATGTAAGTCACCGATCAAGGTGTATACCAAGGTATTTTACGTGTGAATGTTGAGGAATAACTTGATTATTAATCCGAATGGGGGAACAAGTATATCTTCGTAAGGTAAATGTCACTTGAACACACTTTTGTTCATTTACCTTGATTCTCCATAAGTTTAACCATAGTTCCATTTGGTTAATGTGTTCCTGGAGTTTGCGGGATGCCTTTTCGTGCATACTTAGGCAGGCCTTATCATCGGCAAACGTAGATGTATGGATATTACTGCTCAAAGGCATATCACAAGTACAGGGTGGCCCAGAAAGACCGAAGTGGTGTGAAATCCTTATAACTTTTTATTTAAGACATATTTTTTTAGTTTTTTGTTTTTTAAATACATTAAATTTATAGGGAATATTTTAAGATTAGTTATTAAAAATTATATCCCGCAAGTGGTGGCCATTTTCTGCTTCGCACAAATGTGCTCTTTCCAACACATTTTCAATGACCTTTAGCAAAACTTCCGGTGTTATGTTATTAATTTCGTCTCGAATATTGGTTTTTAATTCCTCAATAGTCCTAGGCTTATTAAGATAAACTTTCCCTTTTAAATAACTCCAAAGGAAACAGTCTGGAGCAGTTAAATCCGGGGAACGCGGAGGCCAATTAAAATTGCTTCTACGCGAAATTATTTTTTCACCAAAGATGTCGCGTAAAAGAGCCATTGTGGCCCTGGAAGTGTGCGCTGTGGGTCCATCCTGTTGGAACCATATTTGCGGATGGTTTTCCACGGTTGGCTTTACCAAATTTTCCAACATGGCCTGATATCGATCACCATTGATGGAAATGGCGACACCTCGTTCATTTTCAAAAAAATATGGGCCAATGATCCTTTCTGAAGAAACACCGCATCAAACAGTATACTTAACTGGGTGTAATTGTCGTTGATGAAGTACTCTCGGGTTTTCAATATCCCATATCCTAAAGTTTTGTTTGTTAACGAGGCTTCGTCACTCATAACTAAGTTATGAATAATGGAAATGGAAAGAACACATTTGTGCGAAGCAGAAAATGTCCACCACTTGCGGGATATCATTTTTAATAACTAATTTAAAAATATTCCCTATAAATTTACTGCATTTAAAAAACAAAAAATTAAAAAAATATGTCTTAAATAAAAAGTTATAAGGAATTCACACCACTTCGGTCTTTCTGGGCCACCCTGTATAAATCAAATACAAAACTTGCCCCAGTATGCTACCCTGTGGCACACCGGATGATATACATTCCGGGTAGTAATGTAACTTTCTAATAAATTCACTAAATTTAATAGTAGATATGATTTTAATTTTAAAATTAGGCCTTCATGCCACACTTTATAAAATGCCTGAGAAATGTCAATAAAAAGGGCGGAACAATACTTCTTTTCTTCAAATGTTCTTCTTATAAATTGAACCAATCTATGCGTTTGTTCAATAGTGCTATGCTGACTTCTAAAACCAAACTGATGGTCTGGGATACACCCACTACCAATTAGAATTGGGGACAATTTTGACATGAGCAGTTTTTCGAAAAGTTTTGACATTGTTGATAGCAGACTTATTGGCCTTGTATGATTCATCCTCGGTAAGATCTTTGCCCGGCTTTGGAATCATTTTAACTTTGGCAGCTATGGGGATAATACTCTAGTCGTAAAATGCCATTAAAAATTAATAACATGATTCTAATTGCAATACGAGACAACTTTATTAGCAACTGGTTACTAATTCCATCAATACCCGGAGCTTTCTTCGGGTTGAATTCAGGAATTAGTTTTTGTACATAACACATCTTAAATTTTATGGGTCGAGGGGGTAGCGCAACTACTCTCGGAAAATCAACAACACCAGCACATGTGTTTGGGGTAAATACGGATTTTAAATGCTTTGCAAAAAAGTTACCTTTTTCAGTATCGCTTCTGGCCCAACCTCCGGTAGAAGTGCGCAGAGGTGGTTTAAACTCACTTTGAGGCAGCAAGCCACAAAGAGTAATTAGACGCTGGTGTGATATCAACCCCTTCCATATAATTTTTAAGAGATGCAGTTTTTTCTTATGCAAGCAGCTCTTGGAGTCTTTTAGTGCACTCTTTAAATCTGATTTTATATTGGGGTGATCTATGCTGTTGCCATTCACTTCTAGCTCTACTTTTTTCACGAACGAGATGTTCAATATCCGTAGAATATATACTATTGAACCCAGTCTACGGATGGGAGGAAGTGGCATGTTCTGCAGCCTGCTTAATATTTTCGTTGAGTTTGGCAATGTTAGATTCAACATCATCATGAGTTCTTAGCTTAATGTTTTCCGTGCAAGGACTACTAAGATATTTTTTGAATCGCAGCCAATTAACACGACTGATCATCTTAACATATGAGTGAGGTAAAGCACTTCTCATTTGGGCTACAGATTGTAACGATCGTGAGAGAGTAATCGGATGAGATATCTAGGGAGGCTTCAACGTGAAATTTTTTTGTATTTTTTTACATAGAACTGAACCAATTTGGGGGTGAGAGTAGAATAAATAAAAAATAATAATGGCAACCCTAATGTACATGCATGACGTTTGTATACACGCCCATGCGTATGAAGAAGCAAGCATCACAAGTTTTTCAGTCACGAAGTAGTTTCTTCTTTACTCCTATACCTTCAATAACTGAAATAAATGTATTGCCAACACTGTTGTTTAAAGTTTGTTTTAAAAGATTTCGCTGTAGTAAAATATTTTAAAAATCTCTTGTCTTAGAAACTCTTGTAAGTGATCTTGTGCAGGACTTTAATATGTACATATGTACATGCAATAGGTATGTACAATGTAAAAAATAATATTAAAAGCACAAGCCTTGCGTATTTTTTTATATATGTAGTACGTTTTAATGAATGAATAATGAGTGGTCTTTTGCGCTATTTACTACATACTAGTGATGCACGAATATTCGTATTCGAATTGTCGAATATTCGGCCATTTTCAGGCGAATACGAATGTATTCGTATCAAATCAAATAAATAAATGCATAAATCCTAAACGGAATTTAAATATATGACTAAAGATTTTTGTTTGTACAAATACATTAATTTTTTTATAGAAATTTGTGCTTTGTATCATTTTCACATATTATTCAATGAAGATCATTGAAATTTTTAGTACTTTTTATTTATTTTTACGTACGCCAACAACAGTGTGAAGTCCTTTTTCATAACAATTTTTTAATATTCATATTACATATAATATTCGTATTCGCGAATATCGTGTCAAATACTCGTATTCGCGAATATCGTTTGAAATGTTTGTATTCGTATTCGCGAATATCAAAAATTGACATTCGTTACATCACTACTACATACATATGTACATATGTATGTATGTACGTACATCAACATGTGTAGATGCATACATGCACAGACTTTTACATATTTACAAACATGCATATGTACATTTTATTCGTATTTCTTTTTCTCTAACATTGAATGTGATTGCCTCATGCAGTCAATACAAGCAAGTGCAAACATATCCAGGCTGTTCAAGCTGGCACCGGAGTGCCGAATATCAATCGGCTCTTTTTACAAAGGAATAGACATGCACTTAAGTATTTATACATTTCTGTCGGTTTTCTATCTGTTGGCAACTATGAAACATATATATGTATGTATGTATGTATGTATGTATGTATGTATGTAAGTATGTTTTTGTAAGTGTTATGTACATATGTATGTACATATTTCTGCTAATACGCACATGAATACCTAGTTCATATGAGTAAAGCTACGGCCACACTTGTCAAACATTTGCCTAAAAAAGCCTATTCACTAAATACTAATGAAAAATCTTTCAATTGAGACAAAAGTTTGTGAAGTTAAAGAGTAGCCAATAATGTTGGATTCTATGATATTTTCTATTAGTTGTGTTCGAAACTGTTTAATTTGATAAACAAGTGTCTCGATCAAAACTGTTTTCATTAGTGTTTGTTGGTTACGATTTTTTGGGCAAATATTTGACAAGTGTGACCGTACCTTAAGTCACTGTTAATGTATATGCTACATTTAGATATTAAGTACACGAAGGAAAAAGGTGTGTGGTTTTGTCAAGTAAACTTGTTGTATGATCTCAACGATATTCATAACTGATGAAGGTTTCGCTGCATTTAAATTCATTCATCTTACTTCACTTATATTTTTAACTTCGTTAAATGTGAACAGATTTTTCTCTTTTCCCTGACGTTTCCTAAAAGCTTTTAACGAAAGCTTATCTACATATGTCAGTATTTACATTCCGATCCGAGGGCCCATTGCATTTTTCAGTTTACTATAGCTTATCTTTCCAATATTATATATGTAAAAGTTTATATTTTTATGCTGATTTTAAAGTTTAATTTAATGCCTTTTCAGCGTTTTCGAAAGAATATGTTTATTTTATAATTTACATATGTACATACATACATACAGACATAATTTTCGAACTTAATTTTTTAACCAAATAATATTAAAATAATATATGTAAATAATAATAAATAATGTAAGAAATTTATTATTCGACATATTGTCATAATTATATTTTAATTTGAAATTTATTTGCTGGTTGTTCAGCTTGGTCTATATGCATTTCATGATTTGTTACAGCAACAATGAAATGCATATAAATAAATAATAAATATTTTCGTCAAAAAAAAATGAGGAACATTCTAACGAAGTTCGTCGTGGTATAGTAATGGTAGCTTTCCTATCAATTGCCAATCGAATATCTCTACCCGAAACCCGATACGAAATAAATACATAGTAATGGTTTATAGCGATAATGCGCTTTAATTTTGTGCAGCTTGTTCCGAAAGCACATGTGGTTTTAACCCTTTCATGCCCGAATTAAAACAGGCTGTGCATCGTAAACTCTCAAAGAAGATTGCTCGGTTTTCAGTAACTTGGAAGAATGATTCGGGTCTACTTGTGGAGAGAGTGATGATACTACGGCAGTGAGACAGCGTCTCCAACGTTTTATGAGACTATGCCCGGTTCCAAAACTAACGGCTGGTATATGACAGATGGTTAAGATAACATGTGGGCACATGGATTATTAAGGAACAATCAAATATCGGTTCCGTATCAACACATAGGAGCAATACGTGGACAGCAATTGATAGTGCTAAGTCGCCTCTTTCACTAACTCTTCAACAATATGCCATTTCACCGAGTGCCTCTCCAGGCAAAGTAACTGAGAGTTCACAAAAACTCAATGGGACCGCCAATACCTGCGAAACAACTCCTAACTATTTCCACTGACAAATCAATATGTAAATCTGTTTCATTCATAACTTCCTGTACAATTCCCCCATTTTCGTTTTCCTATCCGTCATTTTATTTAATAACTAGCACCCTTATGTATAATCAAAAACTGGCATGAAGTTAGCATAAGTGACAAAATTTAACTACGTGTTGACGAGTTCCTCTGTACAATTTGACACTAAAAATTTCCGCATACACACACGATTATATAATATTATATAATGATTTTTAATGTAAAATTGTATGGCAAAACACGTTAAATTTTTCCACTTATGCTAACTTCATGCTAGTCTTTGATTATACATTAGGCCGTAGATCTTCAACCAAACCATCCTCCATAATTTTGCCCTTATCAATTCTGTGGCAAACAGGTAAAAGTGCTTAAGTCGAGATAAGCTGATTTTGATTTAATGGTACCACCGTAATCTGCATACTCGAAAGTACCCCTGGCAAAATCTCAATTAATTTGTGTGATTTTTCAGGAAGTTATAGCACTGTGACTTGTGACTTGCGACTTGCCTTTTTTATACTTCTAATCTCATTTGGAATAATAGCTTAATTAGTTTAATGCTTTGGTATACATATTTTAACTTAAATATATTACTTAAATTGTGTAGAACGATGTTTGCTTAAAAAAAATAAAGGTTAACATAAAATTTCAAAATTTAACTGTAAAAGAAATAAATTTCCGGAAATCGACTTGAACTCTTAAAAAATGACTTAAAAAGCAGTAAAATATGACTTAAGCACTTTTTAGGGTTCCGTACACCAAAGGTGAAAAAAGGAACCCTATTGTTTTCACTACGCTGTCCGTCTGTCCGTCACACGGTTTTTTCTCAGGAACCGTAAGAGCTACGGATCTGAAATTTGGACAGAGTATGTAGAACCTTGGCCACTACAACAATAAATACATGAGAATTAGAAATTAAAGGGTGCTCCAAAACGAGCGACGAGAAATGTTAAAATCTCATGTAATATACATACAATTGTATGTACATATGTATATTGACACTTGAAATTTGTAAAATTATTGTATTTTTATATAGACTACAACAATAAACATTAATATATTAAAAAATTTAAATTAAAGGGTGGTCCATCAGTTAATGAAATTTTGACTATGTAAATTTGACAAATTGCTATATCTTGGAGACCGTAAGAGGTAAACTCTTGAAATTTTCAGAAACGGTAAAACTAAAAAATCCGAATATTATAAAATCGCCAAACCGAAAAAAAATCGCCAGAACCTGAAAAAAATCGCCAAAAATTAAAAAAAAATCGCCAAATTCGAAAAAATCGTTTAAATGAAAAAAAATCGCCAATATAAAAAAAACGGCAAAAACCGAAAAAAATCGCCAAAACGCGAAAAATGCGCCAAAACCAAAATAATTGTTTATGTGAAAAAAAAATCGCCAAAATTAAAAAAAAATCGCCAAAATTCAAAATAAACGCCAAAAACCGAAAAAATCCTCAAAAGGAATAAAAAATTCCAAAACTAAAAAAATCACCTATATGAAAAAAACGCCAAAATTAAAAAAAATCGTTAAAATAAAAAAAAACCAAAATAAAAAAAACGCCAAAATAATAAAAATCGCCAAAATTAAAAAAACTTTAAAAACCCAAAAAAATCGGCAAAAAGGTGAAAAAAGTGCCAAAACTCAGAAAGCGCCAATAAATTCAAAAAACCCCCAAACTGAAAATAATCGCTTAAAACCATAAAAATGCTCGTATTGAATTACATATCTCGTGCCCATACGGAACCCTTCGTGCGCGGGTCAAAGTCGCACTTCACTGAATTTATTCCTTATTGCCACAGAATTATAGTTCTCTGTGTCTCTTCGAAGACGTTTTCCAAATTTGCTGTTCCTTCATGATCTCGTCCATTTTCCTCCTCCTCAGAATCCTCCCAGTTTAGAATAAAAATAAGCAGATGTAAGCTTGCGCAAAACATAAAGCTACATATGTACATAATGCAAAAAATTACACATAAGAAAAATTAAACATGGGCAAGATAGGGTTAATAATAATAATAATTTAATGATTGTAAAATATCAATATGTACTGAATTTATGTGGAGCTTTTTTTTCATAAAACTTTTTTTGTAAAACTCTTTTGAGTTGCAAAAAGAAATAAGAGAAAAGGAGTAATATGCTGACAAAAATTGGCTAAAATAAATCCTTTAGGACCCATACTCTGATCCAGTCAAAGTATTAAAGTATATTTTTTTTCTTATTCTTTTATTTGCAAACTTCTAGTGTTTAGTATTGCAATCCATTCCAGCTAATAATTTCTTTACGTGTACGAGAGTGTGTATGTAAGTTTTTTCTTGTAGTTTTGTACGAGCATGAATGACGTTGTATACCACTAGCATTTTTTTATTTTTTTGGTAAATGAGCTCATTGCGTCGAGCTGACCTACTTTTTTCTATTTTTTAGATTGAATTCACAAACACACACCACCAGTCAGCGGTTTTTTATTTTGTTGCTGTTAGCATTGTAATAGTTTTCTTTTAATTTTTTTTTATAGGTTTGAAGCAAAATACGCACTTTATTAAATGCAGCCAGCCAGCCAGCCAGCCAGTGACACAGCAGAGCAAACACGCATATTACAATTTTATGCTGTATGAACGCATATTTATTTCTGCTTGTGTCTGTCTGTCTGATTGTTGGTTGCTTGTTCGTTTGTTTGTTGTATGCATGTTTAGAGACTAACAACTACCATACCCTCCCTTCTTCATAAGTTTAGATGTTTTGTTTTGCTTTCATACTAAAAAAAAAAAATTAATCAAATAATGAAAGCTTCTTTTAGTTTAAGTACCCTAATGCAAGTATGTTTAGGGTTTCGTACAGAATGATTACTTTGAACTCATTAACGCCTGACCTGCAATTCTTTTACTAGATTTTTCAACTACAGTTTTTGTACATTTACATAATATTGATATTATGAAGGTATATACATAGTACATAAATAAGTATGCATAGTTCTTATCTGTCAAATTCGAAACTGTCATCATATTCACTGCCAAACATCATGTCTGCTGGTTAAATGTTACAAGCTGAAACAATATCACTGAATAATATTAATGGTAATTTAATTCATGTATGTACATACATATATGAAGATAACAATTCATAAAACATTAAACTCAAGAAGTGACGTAGTAACGCATTATTTAACTTTATGACGTATTAAATTTAAATATAATTCTTTGGATAAATGTGTATACCTCAAAATCATATTTTTATTCAAGCGACTTTTCAAAAGCGATATTATTCAAGCTGTTTGCTCATGGATTGCTTACATCTTATTTATAAGAACTTTGTACACCGCACATACAAACATACATATCTTGAGATAGATGGTTCTTATTTAATAATAAAAAATTCTTCTAAGATATGTACGTTAAAATTACTTCAGAAGTAGCAGAAGAGCTGACTACCAAAACGTATCAATACAAAGTTTGTAAACATTTACGATGCTTTATATATATTATGTAGAGATACAAAGTTGGGAAACATTGCAACCACGTGCATCAACTTTGAAACCGATGCGCTGATTGCTTGCTTGCGGAGTTCTTAATACGGATTATCCATTTAGTGCTTTCAAAACCGCCGGTTTGACAAGGTTCTCTCTCAGCTGTCATCTGAAATGTCATTTGATAAGTGAAAGGTTTGCTATTTAAGAAGAACGCGTTACAATAGTTAAAACTAATAAGTAACTATGAACAGACTAGATGAGTTATAGATGTGATCAGCCCTGTGCATTATCGTAATGTGCGCAATGTCAGAAATGTTGCTTCTTTTAGTGAAAGTGCAATAATACATGAATGGGTAATTCGATGTCAAATCGATTAAGAGTTAGACACGACCCCTTTCGATTTGGATGAAATTTGCTCTGAGGGTCTCTTACATCTTATATAACGGAATAATATTGATTTTTTTTTCATTTTCAAAATTTGATAATTTCGAAGAATTTGGCGAGTCTTCAGTTTTTATTTTTTCAAAATATAAAACATCTCATATATAGAGATGATTCCTATCTCATTTGAAAGAAAATATTTGGGGCTACAAAAAATTTTAGAAAATTTTTTTTTGAATATGTAATATCTGCCGTTTTGAAATTTTCAAAATGGACTTACTCAAAAACAAATATTTTATTGCTAAATTTTTATTAAAATTTCATCCAAATCGAAATGGGTCGTGTCTAACTAACTTTTAATCGATTTGACATGGAATTACCCATATACATATATATATGTTCCTTTAACTCACATTGCAGCACAGGGCGCCAATTGCAATTGGGCCTATCTTACGGCTCAATATGTTTTATTTCGCATTTAGATTTGCACGTCCATCCATATAAAATCCAACTCAAACAACAATTCATAACACCGTAGATATGGTAAATGGCTGCTAGAGAAACAGGCTTTCAATACTGATTTTTTTTATAAAATTTTCTTCGACGATGAAGCCTATTTCCCTCTCGGTGGTTACGTCAACAAGCAAAATTGACACATATCGAGCTTGGAGAACCCAGAAGTGATTGTGAAAAAAACATTTCATGAGAAAAAATCATTGGGTGGGATTTTTTTCGATACTGACGCTGGAAGAACCGTCTCCCTCCGTCAACCCAGAGCGATATGGCCGTATCATAACCGACTTTTTTTATTGCAATTAAAGATTATCAACTGAACGATATGGGGTTTTAAAAATACTGTTTTTTAGCGAATACGCTATAGACCGCGTCTATGCGGATAATTCCGTAACATTGCAATGCATTTAAGCATTATTCAAGATATATGTAGCTCTAAATGTGCGAAAAATTGGTCGAAAGCTTACACAAAAGGATCGACTGCTACAGCGAATCTAGAAGCGGTCATTCAAATAACATTGTATTTCATACGTAATGGGACAAGGTCCAGGCATTCCCAGTGAAAAAAATTTAAAGTCATTCTTAAGGAACAACATTTTCGTTGCTTTGCGAAAAATTTATATTTTTAAAGAGCAGATAATTAGTAGAAAAACCAGGTAAAATTTATGTTAATATTAGGAAAATTTGCAATTCTTTTATTGTTTTACAAAAAACTTACCCTGCTTTTAAAAAACAGTTATTTTTTAAGAAATTTGTGAATTAATTGTGGTTTAAAAATTATTAATTATGTACTGAAATTTACACGAAAACAATTTGGGAATTCACAATGAGTATATTCAAATTTTAATGTGGCAATATTGCGCCAATTTAATTTTTCATTGTGAGCAGGCAACGATATAAATACACATTATGTGCATATTAAAGTCATTCAAACACACATACATACATCTTTATATTATTTATATATTAGTGGATAATATAAGATAGAGAATATTTTTCATCAACTACAGCAGCGCTAATAGTTTTAACATCTTTAGTTTAATATTGCCATATTCAAAATGACATGCATTTTATACTTTTAAATTTGCCAGCTGGTAATTAATTTGATTTACATACAAAAAAAACAACGAACTTGCCAGACCATATTAAAGTATTAAAATTGAAACTTTGCAATATTAAGAAATATTTCAAAACGCTATTGTGAACTCCCTAAATGTTTCGCGTTTAAATTCTTTTAAAAAGAAACAAATTGTGAAAATCGGTCACTTCTTACACTGTTTTTCTAGAAGAAAATATTATTATAGAAGGCGAATAAAGAAATTTTTCTTAACATCGCTTCGATTTAGGTGATTATGAATCGAAAAAGAGAACTTTTTGCAATGGCAAACCTATGTAAAAACCATTAGAAATTATCCAAATTTGCACTACTTCTGGATCGTAAACTTTACATTTTCATGACTTCTTTGGAGTCCCTTTTTTATTGGGTTATAATGAAATTAAAGTCTCATGGATATCATAAATTGATGTTAGTTTTATTTAACTATACTGCTGATAGTCGCTTTCTGTTTAGTTTGCTTTGAAATTTCATTATAAATCGACTTACACCAGACATACACCAGAGCAAATTTGTAATCAAGATAATTGTTCTATTCGTTAAACTCATCGCGCACTTCTTCCATTTCCGATGAAGCCCATTTCTGGTTGAATGGGCAGGTGGTAAATAAAATAAAAATTAATAACAGAAAATTACTGTTTGTTGCGCTCTATGGACTGGCGGAATCATTGGCCCACATGTCTTCGAAAAACATAATGGTCAGACATTTTTTCGTACCTCAATTACATACGTGGCATTAATCTTGCTTGTATGTGGTTCCAACAGGACGGAGCCACATGCCACACACGAACAATTCAACACCTGGAAATCAACATTTGAAAAGTTAGCTGCGAAATAAGGCCGTAAATGTTGCGAAAAGATGCTGAAAATTGAAAATTTAAGATTGCGCCTTCTACGCGCCAGCCGTGGCGGCCACATGGCAGAAATCATATTTAAACAATATGTAATTTCATAACATTTTCTTTCCAACAAAGTCCGCTTCATTAATATTAAAAATATACTATGTCATTGTTTTATTATGATTTAAAGTTGTGTCAGAAAAAACAACCTTTTTACAAGGCAAAAACAACCAAGAATATCTTGAAATATTTAGTTTATATTGTGATGAAGGGTATGTAGGATTCGTCATAAACAAACATTACTGGTAAAAGCCCAGCCCTCGTAGTTGTTCGAAGTTTTTTTGTAAGCGAATGCTTCACTTCAAGTGCGTATTAAAAACTTTATGCCACTTCTCATCTTTAATAAAAATTAAATGCACAGACATAACACGTAAATACATATATACATACATACATACATACATACATACATAACTCTTGTAATTAAATCACGTGGTACATATTCAAAAATTTACGCAACTACAGCTGCTATCACAGTTCAAACCATTTCCAAGAACTTCCAAGATGTAAAAATCAAACAACGAATTCAACATAATAAACAAATACAAGAAGTTCAAGAGACAGTTGAGCGTCTTTAACAACAGTTAAAAACGGAAATAACAAACACGTTAACGATGTTGTAAACTCCATGTATGTACATATGTATGTGAGTCAGTTGAACGTTTATTAATGACAAAATGCTGCTTAGCTGCAGCTTTTCTCGCTTCCTCTATTTTCATAAGTACGAGTATCTTTCTTCTTAAGACAAAAGAAGAAAAATTACGCATTTCCTTTAATTTACCATAAAAGCTAAACAATCTTTTCAGATTAAAGAAACGCATTTAAGCTATTTACACAATTACATGCATACAAACACATATTCATTGTTATTAAAAAATACCTTTTTTCTCTTTATTTCAAGCTGTACTTATACAAGTTTTCTTTTTGTGATTCAAATTAAAATACAAAACTTTTTGATTGTTTTCTTTTTCTTGTACATATTGCCGAAAGTGTTAAATATTTGCATTTTTCTATTTATTAAATGCAGCAGAAAAAAAGTTTCTCATAACGTTAGGCGAGCTGATAGAAGAAAAAAAAAACCACACCCAATATTAGGGGTCTGTCTGGTATAGTGTGAGTTTGAATGAACGCATTTACATGTGTGTGAAAAAAAAATTACGAAAAAATTGCGTAGCATTAGTTAATGTAAAAAAATTAAGCAGACGGAAAAAATGGCGAAATCGAAATGAAGAAATTTATACTAAAGTACGTATGTATGTATGTATTTGCTTTTTTACAAACGCATATGTATATAGAGAACACAACACAACTTCCCAGCAAAACAAAAAGCTATAGCTTATAAGCACTCAGTGTTGCCAGAATTTCTGAGGCGAAAATCTGCTAAATTTAAAAATTTTTCACGAAAAAATAAATCTTCAAAGATATTTTCAAAACAACTTTTTATATATTATTAAAAAAAATTTATATAAATATGCACGTACATGTGGAATATATGTAAATATCTTTTCACTAACCCATATTCATAAAATTTAAACTCAGCTTAAAATGTATTTATTTAAATTTTTTAGACATTTTTTTTAAATAACTTTCAATGACATTTTCTTATGAACAGAAGTCTTTAATGTGCATTTCGTTTCTGCTTAAGAAACTCATCAGCAGACTTCAACCAAAAATTTTTGAAATAAAACCTGGTACTCTGTTCGAAGTTGGGAAAACCCTTGAAAAAACTCGCGATTTTTTTTATAAATTTCTTGCTTTTATTGCTTGAAAGTATGCAACATTGTAAAAATTCCGTGCGAAAAAAGCACTGCTCATGTTGTTTCGCAGCTAAACTAAAATGATGCCAGACTAATTTTGAATGGAAAGACATGACTTATATTTCATACCAAATACTGTTATATGTAGTTTGACAGCATTTCGCACGAAATTGTGAACAGAGAACCAGGCTTAAGGCAAAATTTTCATATGTTTATAGAATGACTATCAATTTGTTATTAAGAATTACGTACACAAACATAAAAGGTAATATTCACAAAAATTATTTTGGGTTACAAAACGCTTAACAAAACAAATTTCCATACAAAGTTTGTTTTGTAAACCTTTTGTAAACCAAAACTATTTTTTATGAATACGGCAGAAAAAGCTTAAAAGCTTCAAGCAAAAATCTTTATAAGATAATGTCTTAGATTTTGCGACATTGGTTGATGTGTACTGATAAGTTTGACGGTTTTTTCACACGCAAAGTTTACTTTGCAAAGTCTTGGGTTTGTTTAAGAAAAAAATACTATAGAATAAGATCTCTTTTCTCTTCTCTCCTACAAACTTAAGACTTTGCAAACTAAACTTTTGTGTGGAAACCCCATCTTTATTTAGGAGAAACGAAATGCATAAAACCAACAAACAAATAAAAATTCTTCATACTTATGTGCGAGTCAAAAAAATTACTTTTTCTCGTTTTATATAAATTTTTCTTATTCTGCTATCTGAAAGTATAATTTCTTTTGGTGAAAATAAATGCTAACTCGCATGTAAATTGCCAATATTGTAAAAAAAATTAGTAATTTATTAGAAATCTATCTCATATACTATTGCATTTGGCATGCTGAACACGAATCTGGTAAGGATTTGATATCCTATGGCTAGTTTTTGAGATATGGTCACTTTTAACATATGTATTAGTATACAGGGGTTCTGAAAAATTTGTTATGTATATATAACTTTTGAATTATTAATCGAATAGAAACATAATGTATGGACCGATTATAGTCAATGGTATAAACTTTCGATTCATTTATAGTGACCCTGTTACACACACTAGATAGTGAGTTATAGAGTGCTTAAGCTGACCACCTCGAGATAGAAGGAGGCTTTCAGTCAGGCTTAAGTTATTTTTTTATGGTATTTTAAGTTTTTTCTTGTAGCTTTTCAATTTTTATACATAGGTATCTAGTATTGAGTAAAAGATTTCACAAATTGATTAAAAAAAAAAATATATATTCGAAAAAATAATAAATTTTTTCCGACAAAATATGCTAACTCTAAGAAATGTTTGTTGTTTGATCATCGACTAAAATATATAAAATATATGTAATGGGTGTTTTTTATTGAGGTATAGAACTTTAAGTTGGCATCACTTTTTTAACTGGCGGCCATTTTGTCAGCTGTCAAGTGATTAATATTTAGTTTGGTTTGCCATTTCATCATGAACAGGTTGACAAAAGAACAACGCTTGCAAATCGTGCAAATTTATTTCGAAAATAATGGTTCAGTTCGCGAAGTTTACCACAAGCTCCGTCCATTTTATGGTCGACATAATCGTCCATCAGAGCAATGAATTCGGTTAACCATGGATCGTTTTCGCACTACGTTTACTCTATGTGATAATACGCATCCGCAGAGACGTCGAACAGTGCGCACCGAAGAAACAATTGCCGCTGTAGAGCAAAGTGTTGAAGAGGACCCGAATGAATCGATTCGCCACCGGAGACCGGTATAGAGTCATGATAACCGACTATTTTGTTCCCGAATTGGATGGCATGAATGTGGATGAGTTGTGGTTCCAACAAGACGGCGCTACATGCCACACAGCGCACGTCACAATCGATTTATTGAAGGAAACATTCGATGAGCGCATAATTTCGGGGAATGGACCTGTCAATTGGCCACCAAGATCGTGTGATTTGACACCATTGGATTATTTTCTTTGGGGATATGTGAAGTCGCTCGTCTACGCCAACAAACCAGAAACGTTAGGGGACTTGGAAGCCAACATTCGTGGCGTTATTGCCAACATACGGCCCCATATGCTCGAAAAAGTGGTTGAAAATGGACCTGTAGAATTGGCTTTATTCGAGCCAGCCGCGGCGGCCACATGCCCGAAATCATATTTAAACATTAATGGCATAAAATTATCCTTCCAATAAAGCCAAATTGATGGACATTAAAACGATTTTCTTGTGTTTTATTTCAATTCGCAGTTCTATACCTCTAAAAAAAACACCCTGTATATATGTATATATATAAAATATTTTTTGCATACCTATTTATAAATTAGTAATCACATTTAAACCATATTATGGAAGGCACATCATTTATTTTTGCAATACAGAGCGAATTAACTAGTTTTTTTTTTTTGCTCTACTGAAAAGTTGGCTTTTTTTAGTTGACATATTTTGAATATAGGCTCTCGATATAAAAAAATTCCAAGCAAATAGACAGTAAAAAATTAAAAAAATATATTTCAAGCTAACTGAAATTAAATTATTTTGAATTTTTATTGTTAATTTTGGGAAGTATTTTCTGAATATGTACATTCTGTACCATTTACCATTGTGTACGTTTGTGTCGATCATTGCCATTGCAGAAACAGTTCTTTATAAACATAAATAATTTTGATACCGCCCTCGTATATACAAATATTAAATTAGGCTTGAATATGCTAAATAGAGTGAAATATGCGCACGCATTGAAAATTAATTTTAATTATTAGATACATTGACTCACCTTTTCATTAAAAAATGCACAAAGTTTCCTTGTTGAGTTAATGAACGTTTTTGCAAAAATCCTTTGAATTTGAAGGTGATGAGTTAATTTGTCCTTTTATTATAGTCTTTCGATTTTGTATTTATAAAGTTTGTTTTATTTTTTATTTTAATTTAATAAATTTTTTATTTTTTCATTTGTTTTATTTTTTAAGATCGAAACGAAATTTTTGTGCAAACTTTCTAACTTTAAGCTGGAAAAGTTTGCCTGCGTGTGTCCAAACCAATAATTTTGAAAATAGGTCCCAATTTGGTGAAAAGCTGCTGTTGCTTTTTTATCTTTTTTTTTTATATTATTTGTTGTTTAAATTTTACAGATTGAAAATTTTCACTTGCGTTTGTTTATAAATACGTTAGAAGTGAAAAGTTACATTGACTTTTTTAAATTTATTTAAAAAAAGAAATGCTTTAATAATATTTTATATGATGTGATTAATTTATAATGTTATGTTGTGTATAAGTTATTTATATTTTAAATACATATATTTATTATATATCATATACTTTTTCGGTTATTTTAAAAAATTTTGTGTTTTACGTTTTTACATAATTACTTTTATAAAAATCTTTATTTATAAATTTATAGATTTTAATATAAAAACTTTTTGCCAAAGATTGTTTTTTTTTTGTTTTTAATATTTTTCTTTACACTTTTTTAAAAAAAAATTTTTATTTCGCCAAAATGTTTTAATTTTTTTTTTATGTTTTGAGTTTTGCCAAACTTTTTTTAAACGTTGTGTTTTGAATTTTTTTAGTTAAGCCAATTATTTTCATATTTTTTTTTCTTTTTTAGGATTTTTGAAACTTTTGTTATGAATTTTGTTTAAATTGTTTGCCAAAAATGTTTCATGTTTTGAATATATTTAATTTTCACATCACAACTTTTATGGGTTTCTCTTTGAGGTGGAATTCATTTTGTTGCCCATTCGAATTTGTTGCATTATATTGATTGATGCTGGATGTTTGGGTTGCTGTTGCTAATACTTGATGATGCCTTTTCTTCGTTGACATTTTTGTTCCAAAGTATGTAAGTAACTGTCATACAAATGGTTAATTAAAGTGACATTTAATTAAATAAACAATTTATCCTGAAAGCAGAGAAAAAAATAGAAAAAAAAATTCAAATTATTTATTTCAAGTGTTTTCAATTAAACTTAAAAATAAATACTTTTTTGGAAATAATACTTGAGATTTTACTTCAATACTTAAACTAGTCACGCGATCGGTTCCCAATGATCGGAACCAGCCACTTTTACATGAGGATGGCCTAGGATGGGGTTGATACTTGGCATGCACCTTGTGACTTGTCACTGAACTATCCCATAGGGACCTATTCGGTGTAGAATATTATATAGTTTTTTTTAAATGATATTCCGATATCTAACTGTAACAATGAAAACTTTTTTATTGTTAGAAATGCAATGACATTTTATTTTTAACCAGCAATTTTTTTGAGATTTGAACCGACAACCTCCTTCATGACAGAACCTCCATTTAACCACATCGAAGATATTCTGTGCCATTTACTACTATGCAAGATCGAGTACACATTAAATTAACTTAAGATCAAGACGACACATGGGGAAAATGGCGAGTTGGTTACATACTCGATAATGAAAATTCGAAAGCATTTTCTTTCGTTTCAAACTACAGAGTAGACCCCATGAATTTTTTGAGTTGTGACTGTTTATGATTTATATGCGATATGTAGATAGATATATATATATATATATATATATGTACATAAATATATCTACATAGGTACATACATATATTCAGCGTGAACGTTTGATCGAGTAAAGTGGCAAATTTCCACTATTTCGACTGCTTTGCCACTTTTTGTACCCCCTTTTTTAAGGAAAGTAACACTCACACAAATGCCTACTATTATTACTAGGTGTTACCTTCTTCAGGAAAGGGATATTGATAGAGAAGATAGGTGGTAAACGAAAAGATAGAGGAAAGCTTATTATTTTACAACTCTGTTTTTTGCACGTCTTTAATAATGCATTGCTGCAGCACCTCTGATGTTAAATGAGACATATAAAATTTTTTTTATCGGTTATTTTACTTCGCCGATGATTTTACTACACAACGAAGGTGGGCGCTCTGATGTTACATTAGAATTAGTATCTGCTGAATTCGTTATAGTTCAGTGACCAGCGACTATGCCTTCATCACTTGAACTTTCCTACAACAACTGACACATAGGGACAGATGTGTAATAGCTTTCCGTGAGCACTTGCCTTTACAGCCTTATCTCACGGGTGCCAAAGCACCGGGTACAGGTAAGACGCCAGAAAAACGCCCCCAGGGTACATGGTTCATTTTAGAATGAACCTATGCCCACTCCTCAAAGGCACACAGGTTGCAATCTTTGTATATAGTTATCCCTGTACTATATTCAAGTACCTTGCTTAGGTACTTTGAGCTATCTAAACTCTGCTGCTACATCCGTGCCCATAGCAGGTTCTGTTGAATGGCAACAGCACCTAGAATAGTGTCTGGCTGACCGCGTTACGCCAATTACTAGCATTGATTTAACACTGGGAAGCCAAGACTATTCTCCCAGCGATTTTGGAAGCAACCACAGCCACCACGTTAATTCTCCGGCTTCCACGCTATAGTGTTGTGTATACACCATAGCGAGGTCCCCAAAAGAATTCCTCAACCATTGCCGACACAGCTCAACCACTCATCCGAAATGAACGCATGCCTGTGTCGCCAAATATCCAGTGCCTACTCCACACCTACCAAAATCATCCCTTAAACCCCGTGGGGTAGGACGAACTCGGCATTTCTTTCGGCACTCAAAACTTCAGAGCAGCTCGGCTGTCGGGACACCGGCACCCGTGGCACCAGAAGTAGCCTCTGGTGAGACCACGAAGTTCCACCACAGGGGCTTCACCTCTATCGTCTTTTGAACTCAAGGCAGTTCTAGGTGACAATGCACCTAACTGACATCAACGGTACCTGTCTTCCTTTTATAAATATGTACACATCCTTTGCTCTGTTATTTCAGAGATGGGGTATTAACACATAAGTTCTATGGGTAATGTACCAAAGGTACGTCAATGGAAAAAGCCATATCACCCCAGCTGGGGCCCCGGTCTTGCCACACCCGTAGTCAAAAATAGACTCCCCTAGGGGAACACATAGGGACACTAGGTGTTGCTATTTAATGACTGTTGGATACAGGAATTGAATACAGTACCTTCGGTTTTGTAGTCAACGTGCTAGTTACTTCAGCCATCGCTGAATCATAATACATTAAAAATAAAAAGTTTAGTGTAATTGTCTGGTTTTTTAATGTTGCCTCTTTTTTTTGATAAATACCCTATTTGCGGCTTCAAAATTAAATATGAAGAATTTTTTATTAAAATGAATTTCATACTCCTATTCTCGTGCATTTAAGTAAATAAAAACTATCAAAAATCGTAGTCGTCGTCATTAAATAATATTTAGTTTTTAGAATTCTGTAAATTTATTAATACGGAAAACTATAGCAGACTATTTGGCGGAAAAACGGATAGCAAATGATGTCGATCATCTAACATGGTTCAAACTAAGTTGGATAAGAAAAGGATCTTTAGTCAGTGCTGATTTTATTTACACACCTCATTGTAATAGGATTGATGGAGAAAAAGCTTCATAACTTTTATTTTTGAAATAAAAAAAATTCTCTCTTTAGGTACTTCAATTTTTTTAATGTTACTTGAAGTTTGTTTTCAATTATCTTGTTTTTTTAAACTATTTTGTTTGAATTGAAGTAAATTTCTTTTTTAACATCCGAATAAAAAAAGGGGTGTTATAAGTTTGTAGTGTGTGTCTGTGTGTCCGTTCGTGTCCATGTACAGACCAAACTGCTGAACCGATTTTGATTTAGTTTTTTCTGTTTGAAAGGTGACTTGATCGAGAGGGTTCTTAGATATGTTTGAAGAAAATCGGTCCAGCCGTTTAGAAGATATCACATCTTGTCTAGTTATTAAAAACTAATATATAATTATGCAAGTTTTTTAAATTTCATTCAGGATTTATGCATTTATTTATTTTATATTTGCGAGAAAATGTTCGTATTCATAGTTGCCTAAATTTGGCGAATACGAATATCTAAAAATGGACTAATATTTATATAACACTACTATGCACATATTAGCTACGTACATATGTATGTATGCATGTACATGTGTGTGTATATGTATATATATACATATATGTACCCAGCAAAAAAATAAATGAGCGCGTTCAAAATAAAATATTGTTTCACGCTTTCTTGAGCATATGTTTCTTCGAATGCATTCTGAATATCATCGCAAGTCGTAAATAATGCTATAGTTTTTAAACTCATTAAAACGTGGTAGAGAATGTGCCTTGAGAATGAGAACAGTTCGGGGTTCGTATCCTGCGACAAAATTTTTTATTTATTTGTGTGTTTGTTTTGTATTTACATGAAAAAACATCATCGAATCAGAGAACTTGCATGGATTAAATTCATTCATATGAATGATCTCCTATGACAAGGTAATGTAAAAATCATGCATGTTTCACCTAAATCCAACCAATGCGTCATCACTTGAAACCATGATTCACAACACATGATTTGTTATGTTTTTTTTTTGCTGGGTATGTTAGTATGTATGCATGTATGGAAAATCTTTCCACTTATGTTTTTATTCCCAATAGGAATCATAACGATTCACTTGCTTTAATTTAAGGGTTACAAGATAAATTGCACCCTGTTTAAAACAATCAAACGAATTTCTTCAAATTCTAATAAGAACATGAAAATATGAAGCAACATGTTCACATTTCCCCATCCATAGTTGTTGGTGGTAGTTGTAATTTTCTTCTTTTTATACCCTTTACCAAAAAATGGTAAAAGGGTATATATAGGTTTGTCATTCCGTTTGTAATTTATAGAATATTAATAAGCGACACATAAAGTATATATATTCTAGATCCTTATGCATAGGGAAGACGAACAAGCGATGTCCGTCTGTCCGTCTGTCTGTACGTGAAATCGGTTTTCCCAAGCTCCCAGAAGAGCTAGAGACTTCGTTCTTGGACTGGTGTGTCAGAAATTTTCCGAAAAATTTTGCTATTGAAAATCAGCAAAATCGGGCAGACGGTTTCAGAGCTGGAAAACTCAAACTCTATTTTCCCATAGAAAATAACTACCGAAAACAAGTTTTTATTACTTTTTTATTAAATTAACTTATTTTATACTTCGGTATGAAGAAAATTGGTATTTATAATGAAAAAAAATTTTTTTAAAACTTAACAAAATAAAAAAACGTTTCCAGGGTTGGACAACTTTAACTTTTTTTCTAATAATTAAACATATTTCATGTTTTAGGAAGAAGGCTCTTTTCTCAGGAACGGTAAAAGCTACGGGTCTGAAATTTGGACAGTGTATGTAGAACTTGGGTCGCTACAACAACAAATATATAAATGCTAAAAATTAAAGGGTGTTCCAAAATGAGCGACGAAAACTTTTAAAATCCCATGTAATATACATGCAATTGTATGTATGTGTACATATGCATATTGACACTTGAAATTTGTAAAATTAGTGTATTTTTATATAGGCTACAACAATTAATACTGAAATTAAAAAAATTTAAAGTAAAGGGTGGTCCATCAGTTAATGCAATTTTGACTATGTAATTTTAACAAATTGCTATATCTTGGAAACCGTAAAAGCTAAACTGTTCAAATTTTCAAAAACGGTAAAACTAAAAAATCCAAAAATTATAAAATCGCCAAAAATTAAAAAAAATCGCCAAAACGAAAAAAATCGCCAAAATGAAAAAAACGCTAAAATTAAAAAAAAACGCTAAAAACCGAAAAAAATCGCCAAAACGAGAAAAACGTGTCAAAACTAAAAATAAATTTCCACAATGACAAAAAAACGGCAAAAACCGCGAAAATCGCCAAAACAAAAAAAAAATGATTATATGAACAAAAATCGCCAAAAATTAAAAAAAAAATCGCCTACATGAAAAAAATCGCCAAAATAAAAAAATCG